>CM055660.1:0-2500000 GCA_029378335.1 Agrilus mali
GGGGATTTGTGTCGGTGGCGGTCCCCTCTTCCGTCACCCTAATTGAGCTGTCCTTGGCTGATTCCCGCCTTGCGACGAACCGAAAGCTCGATCCGTTTACAAGGCGGGGATCATTGCAGCCCCCCCACCCGCGACAAGGTCACACAGCTCCTCGGGGGGGAAACCTTACCTAACCTAACCTAACCTAACCTAACCTAACCTAACCTAACCTAACCTAACCTAACCTAACCTAACCTAACCTAACCTAACCTAACCTAACCTAACCTAACCTAACCTAACCTAACCTAACCTAACCTAACCTAACCTAACCTAACCTAACCTAACCTAACCTAACCTAACCTAACCTAACCTAACCTAACCTAACCTAACCTAACCTAACCTAACCTAACCTAACCTAACCTAACCTAACCTAACCTAACCTAACCTAACCTAACCTAACCTAACCTAACCTAACCTAACCTAACCTAACCTAACCTAACCTAACCTAACCTAACCTAACCTAACCTAACCTAACCTAACCTAACCTAACCTAACCTAACCTAACCTAACCTAACCTAACCTAACCTAACCTAACCTAACCTAACCTAACCTAACCTAACCTAACCTAACCTAACCTAACCTAACCTAACCTAACCTAACCTAACCTAACCTAACCTAACCTAACCTAACCTAACCTAACCTAACCTAACCTAACCTAACCTAACCTAACCTAACCTAACCTAACCTAACCTAACCTAACCTAACCTAACCTAACCTAACCTAACCTAACCTAACCTAACCTAACCTAACCTAACCTAACCTAACCTAACCTAACCTAACCTAACCTAACCTAACCTAACCTAACCTAACCTAACCTAACCTAACCTAACCTAACCTAACCTAACCTAACCTAACCTAACCTAACCTAACCTAACCTAACCTAACCTAACCTAACCTAACCTAACCTAACCTAACCTAACCTAACCTAACCTAACCTAACCTAACCTAACCTAACGTAACCTCTGTAAAACTAAACGTCAGATCGGTAACGTTCGAAAATATCAGTTAAATTTTATTAAATTCCTGCAGGCGGCCCCCTGAAGATTATAAGGTTGGTCCATGAAGCTATTTCGCTGATATCCTCTTGCCTCACAACACTGCACGAGAAATCCCCGATTATACCCTGAAACCAGCTTCCAGTCCCTACATTGGAGCAGGGAACCTTTCTTTTTGGTGGGCTTCATATGTTATTGTAAGTTTTGTTGTTTTTTGTTGTGTGTAATTTTTTGTTAATATACTACAAGTTTATTTGTTTTTTTTTTAAGAGAGCTTCGAGCTCTCTAAAGCTACAGGATTCTGCAGGAACCACCGATGCACTACCCGGTGCCCAAGAAATTTGTCGTTTCATTTATTCTTTTCTTTGTTTGACAAAGTGGCGCCCGAGCACGTTTTCTTTTTAATATTTCATGTTAATTAATTTTTTTTTAAAACAAACTATTAATAATTTCATAACCCAAGTAATAGTTTTGTTAAAAAATTCAAATGAATTTGTAAGGAATAAATATGCAAACTAATCATTCGTAATTTCTAAAACCATAAGATACACACACTACACATTAGATTTACATGAACTATGATTGTTTTTCTGTACTTCACATCTATTGGGTTTCTTTTTGTCTATTATCAAGTATTTAAATAAATAAA
Source organism: Agrilus mali (assembly GCA_029378335.1). NCBI lineage: Eukaryota > Metazoa > Arthropoda > Insecta > Coleoptera > Buprestidae > Agrilus > Agrilus mali. The sequence goes on from CM055660.1 coordinate 1,684, forward strand.
TAAATAAGTGGAGTGTGATTAATAGTTCTTATAATACTTAGATAGCATAGATGGTAAAACTATAGAATCGCGGCTCCTCCGAAAATTACAGTGAGAACGTTTTTTCGGCACTAAATGGCTTTAGTTTAGTCTAAATATCAATAAAATGTGGGGGGGAAAGTGGTATTTTTAATGGTTTATTGATAAAAACGGCAAAAAACTACTAAAAAGGCGACTAAAAACTTACGTGATTTTAGTAAAAATTCGACGTTGTCTGGTGTAAAATTTATGTGCACATTGTAAAACATTATGGTTACGAAGTTAAAAAAGTGTTCGGAAGGTGTAAATTGGTGAATAAACACGAAAAAAGGTGGATTTTTTGGATTTTCAACATAAACAAATTTAGAGGTTACCTCACTACTCAGTGCACGCTTCGGTTTGTTATTTGTGGTTACTGGAATCAAGACCCGAGACGATCCGAAAGTGGCCGAACCGCAGCGATGACCGTTGGTGAATATATATAGGGTGTCCCACGACTAATTCATGTTTGGTAAAATTTCGGTTTATTTCTCGTATCGAGCTATTAAGGTGCATGCAGGGTTTTTGCTTAGGTTACGGTATGAAGTGGTCGCTATGATTAAAATGTTTAAAGTGCTATATACCACCGAAAATTGCTATGCACCACTGAAAAGTGCTACGCATACGCACCACCAAGGGTGTTTTACTTAGGTTTCGGTAAGGAATGGTTATTGCACTGATTAAAATGTTTGAAGTGCTATGCACCACCGAAAAGTGCTATGCACTACCAAGGGGTGTTTTGCTTAGGTTTCGGTAAGGAATGGTTATTGCTCTGATTAAAATGTTTGAAGTGCTATGCACCACCGCAAAGTGCTATGCACCACCAAAGGGGTTTTGCTTAGGTTACGGTAAGAGGTGGCTGCTCTGATTAAAACGTTTGAAGTCCTATGCACCACCGAAAAGAGCTATGCACCACCAAGAGGTTTTTGCCCGAAAAATGCCGAACCGCAGCGGTGGCCATTGCTAAATATATACATGGCCGCTATGATTATAATGTTTGCTATATGCGCTTTTCGATGGTGCATAGCAGTTCAAACATTTTAATCAGAGCAATAACCATTCCTTACCGAAACCTAAGCAAAACACCTTTGGTGTTGCGTATGCGTAGCACTTTTCAGTGGTGCATAGCACTTTTCGGTGGTGCATAGCACTTCAAACATTTTAATCAGTGCAATAACCATTCCTTACCGAAACCTAAGCAAAACACCCTTGGTGGTGCGTATGCGTAGCACTTTTCAGTGGTGCATAGCAATTTTCGGTGGTATATAGCACTTTAAACATTTTAATCATAGCGACCACTTCATACCGTAACCTAAACAAAAACCCTGCATGCACCTTAATAGCTCGATACGAGAAATAAACCGAAATTTTACCAAACATGAATTAGTCGTGGGACACCCTATATATATTCACCAACGGTCATCGCTGCGGTTCGGCCACTTTCGGATCGTCTCGGGTCTTGATTCCAGTAACCACAAATAACAAACCGAAGCGTGCACTGAGTAGTGAGGTAACCTCTAAATTTGTTTATGTTGAAAATCCAAAAAATCCACCTTTTTTCGTGTTTATTCACCGATTTACACCTTCCGAACACTTTTTTAACTTCGTAACCATAATGTTTTACAATGTGCACACAAATTTTACACCAGACGTCGAATTTTTACTAAAATCACGTAAGTTTTTAGTCGCCTTTTTAGTAGTTTTTTCATTCCCTGGAGATCATGGGTCGCATCCTTTACCTCCCTCTTGGTGTTTGTGGAGTCTTCTAATATCCGGCTAAGTTTAGCCATTTTCTTTGCGAGGGCATTCAGATAGGTCTGCAGTTCTCCTATTGGGGGCTTTGCTTTCCTCTTAGGGCTGCCCTCCACTGACTCTACTGAGCTCTCCAACTTAGGGGCGCGTTTCCTTTTCGGGGCTGTCTTAAGGCGCTCGCTTTCGCGGGGGGTCTCCTTGTTATAATCTTTGTGGCTGCCTGTTTCGGGTCCCGACTCCTCGTTATCTAAAATATAACCCTTCTGCAGTCTATTCCTCCTGTCGTATCCGCACAATTCAGCCTCCCCCACCGACATACTCCTCTTGGGGGGGGTTCTTTGGACTTTGCTGCTTTTTTTGAAGCAAAAAAGCTCCTCCATGTCCGCGGTGGGTATTGTCCAGTCCTGTAAGGCACTGCACTCACTAGCACTACCACTATTCGCCATTTCTTTACCGCAATCGTCGCGTTTATTATCGCCCCGTTCGCTTACCTTTCGCATGAAACCGTGTCCTTTGCCAAGTTCGTCATAAGTCCAGGCCGTGCCTCCAGGCGGTTCCGAGTGGAGGGGCAGACCTGGAAGCCCCTCCCCGCCCTGGCGTATATCTTCCTTAAAACCTTCCATATTTAACCGGATAGGGGCCGGTCCCCCGCGCAGGGTGAAAAATACGACGGGCAGCAGAGCCCTGCCGACCGCTTACTTACCTTCGGCGGCTACTACCCGAAGGGGGATTTGTGTCGGTGGCGGTCCCCTCTTCCGTCACCCTAATTGAGCTGTCCTTGGCTGATTCCCGCCTTGCGACGAACCGAAAGCTCGATCCGTTTACAAGGCGGGGATCATTGCAGCCCCCCCACCCGCGACAAGGTCACACAGCTCCTCGGGGGGGAAACCTTACCTAACCTAACCTAACCTAACCTAACCTAACCTAACCTAACCTAACCTAACCTAACCTAACCTAACCTAACCTAACCTAACCTAACCTAACCTAACCTAACCTAACCTAACCTAACCTAACCTAACCTAACCTAACCTAACCTAACCTAACCTAACCTAACCTAACCTAACCTAACCTAACCTAACCTAACCTAACCTAACCTAACCTAACCTAACCTAACCTAACCTAACCTAACCTAACCTAACCTAACCTAACCTAACCTAACCTAACCTAACCTAACCTAACCTAACCTAACCTAACCTAACCTAACCTAACCTAACCTAACCTAACCTAACCTAACCTAACCTAACCTAACCTAACCTAACCTAACCTAACCTAACCTAACCTAACCTAACCTAACCTAACCTAACCTAACCTAACCTAACCTAACCTAACCTAACCTAACCTAACCTAACCTAACCTAACCTAACCTAACCTAACCTAACCTAACCTAACCTAACCTAACCTAACCTAACCTAACCTAACCTAACCTAACCTAACCTAACCTAACCTAACCTAACCTAACCTAACCTAACCTAACCTAACCTAACCTAACCTAACCTAACCTAACCTAACCTAACCTAACCTAACCTAACCTAACCTAACCTAACCTAACCTAACCTAACCTAACCTAACCTAACCTAACCTAACCTAACCTAACCTAACCTAACCTAACCTAACCTAACCTAACCTAACCTAACCTAACCTAACCTAACCTAACCTAACCTAACCTAACCTAACCTAACCTAACCTAACGTAACCTCTGTAAAACTAAACGTCAGATCGGTAACGTTCGAAAATATCAGTTAAATTTTATTAAATTCCTGCAGGCGGCCCCCTGAAGATTATAAGGTTGGTCCATGAAGCTATTTCGCTGATATCCTCTTGCCTCACAACACTGCACGAGAAATCCCCGATTATACCCTGAAACCAGCTTCCAGTCCCTACATTGGAGCAGGGAACCTTTCTTTTTGGTGGGCTTCATATGTTATTGTAAGTTTTGTTGTTTTTTGTTGTGTGTAATTTTTTGTTAATATACTACAAGTTTATTTGTTTTTTTTTTAAGAGAGCTTCGAGCTCTCTAAAGCTACAGGATTCTGCAGGAACCACCGATGCACTACCCGGTGCCCAAGAAATTTGTCGTTTCATTTATTCTTTTCTTTGTTTGACAAAGTGGCGCCCGAGCACGTTTTCTTTTTAATATTTCATGTTAATTAATTTTTTTTTAAAACAAACTATTAATAATTTCATAACCCAAGTAATAGTTTTGTTAAAAAATTCAAATGAATTTGTAAGGAATAAATATGCAAACTAATCATTCGTAATTTCTAAAACCATAAGATACACACACTACACATTAGATTTACATGAACTATGATTGTTTTTCTGTACTTCACATCTATTGGGTTTCTTTTTGTCTATTATCAAGTATTTAAATAAATAAATAAATAAGTGGAGTGTGATTAATAGTTCTTATAATACTTAGATAGCATAGATGGTAAAACTATAGAATCGCGGCTCCTCCGAAAATTACAGTGAGAACGTTTTTTCGGCACTAAATGGCTTTAGTTTAGTCTAAATATCAATAAAATGTGGGGGGGAAAGTGGTATTTTTAATGGTTTATTGATAAAAACGGCAAAAAACTACTAAAAAGGCGACTAAAAACTTACGTGATTTTAGTAAAAATTCGACGTTGTCTGGTGTAAAATTTATGTGCACATTGTAAAACATTATGGTTACGAAGTTAAAAAAGTGTTCGGAAGGTGTAAATTGGTGAATAAACACGAAAAAAGGTGGATTTTTTGGATTTTCAACATAAACAAATTTAGAGGTTACCTCACTACTCAGTGCACGCTTCGGTTTGTTATTTGTGGTTACTGGAATCAAGACCCGAGACGATCCGAAAGTGGCCGAACCGCAGCGATGACCGTTGGTGAATATATATAGGGTGTCCCACGACTAATTCATGTTTGGTAAAATTTCGGTTTATTTCTCGTATCGAGCTATTAAGGTGCATGCAGGGTTTTTGCTTAGGTTACGGTATGAAGTGGTCGCTATGATTAAAATGTTTAAAGTGCTATATACCACCGAAAATTGCTATGCACCACTGAAAAGTGCTACGCATACGCACCACCAAGGGTGTTTTACTTAGGTTTCGGTAAGGAATGGTTATTGCACTGATTAAAATGTTTGAAGTGCTATGCACCACCGAAAAGTGCTATGCACTACCAAGGGGTGTTTTGCTTAGGTTTCGGTAAGGAATGGTTATTGCTCTGATTAAAATGTTTGAAGTGCTATGCACCACCGCAAAGTGCTATGCACCACCAAAGGGGTTTTGCTTAGGTTACGGTAAGAGGTGGTTGCTCTGATTAAAACGTTTGAAGTCCTATGCACCACCGAAAAGAGCTATGCACCACCAAGAGGTTTTTGCCCGAAAAATGCCGAACCGCAGCGGTGGCCATTGCTAAATATATACATGGCCGCTATGATTATAATGTTTGCTATATGCGCTTTTCGATGGTGCATAGCAGTTCAAACATTTTAATCAGAGCAATAACCATTCCTTACCGAAACCTAAGCAAAACACCTTTGGTGTTGCGTATGCGTAGCACTTTTCAGTGGTGCATAGCACTTTTCGGTGGTGCATAGCACTTCAAACATTTTAATCAGTGCAATAACCATTCCTTACCGAAACCTAAGCAAAACACCCTTGGTGGTGCGTATGCGTAGCACTTTTCAGTGGTGCATAGCAATTTTCGGTGGTATATAGCACTTTAAACATTTTAATCATAGCGACCACTTCATACCGTAACCTAAACAAAAACCCTGCATGCACCTTAATAGCTCGATACGAGAAATAAACCGAAATTTTACCAAACATGAATTAGTCGTGGGACACCCTATATATATTCACCAACGGTCATCGCTGCGGTTCGGCCACTTTCGGATCGTCTCGGGTCTTGATTCCAGTAACCACAAATAACAAACCGAAGCGTGCACTGAGTAGTGAGGTAACCTCTAAATTTGTTTATGTTGAAAATCCAAAAAATCCACCTTTTTTCGTGTTTATTCACCGATTTACACCTTCCGAACACTTTTTTAACTTCGTAACCATAATGTTTTACAATGTGCACACAAATTTTACACCAGACGTCGAATTTTTACTAAAATCACGTAAGTTTTTAGTCGCCTTTTTAGTAGTTTTTTGCCGTTTTTATCAATAAACCATTAAAAATACCACTTTCCCCCCACATTTTATTGATATTTAGACTAGACTAAAGCCATTTTGCAGAAAGAAAATCAATATTTTCCATTTTTAGTAGAAGCCGTGATTCTATAGTATTACCGTAAATTTAGTTAATCAATGAAAATCGTTTAAATAAACCTTTCTGCGAATAGAAAAATACATACCAGATGTAAAACTGAAATTCCAGAAATAGTAACAGCGACAAAACGGCCTATTGTCACTACTCACTAATATGTCATAATCATAGATAAGAGATATATATACTATAGTACAATAGTATATGTATCTCTTATCTATGGTCATAATCTTGATCTATGTATGTCATTGACGAGATTATTATAATTAATGTACCGTCTATGTGTACACCTACTTGAATTTTTTATTTGTTTTAATTTACCATATTTAATCATTGTAGTGTGTAATAAACAGTCTGTTTTAGTATAATCCGAAGTATTTTTATATTATTTAGTTATGGTTAAATTGCTCCCGCTTATTCCCCGAATACCACGCCTATGCTGGTTGTTTATCATTAGGTACTATAGTTACAAAAATCTCCGTTGATGGCAGTACTTTCTAGGCATGACATCTCCATAGGCGTATCACATAATCGAATGGAAGTTTAGGGAGCACGATTAAAACAGAAATAAAAATAAGCTTTATACATTAAAAACTTTATCAGGACACGCTTTGCTTCTAATTAAATTATAAGATGCACACAGACTATTATTTGTAAAATATTGGTAAAAATTTTTTTAAATGGTTCCATTTTATTTGGTTTAATTTACTCTTTTTAATTATTATTATTATATGTAATATACAGTCTGTTTAGTACAATCAGAACCGTTTTTGTATTATTTCATGACTGTTAATTAACTGCTTCTGTTTATTTATTCCCCGCCTATACTTGGATTTGTATATCTATTTATAATTTTCATAGTTACAAAATTCTTCGATGGTGGCAGCACCTTCGCTAATGTGGGTGTTTGAAAATTAAAATTGTTATGTACAGTTCACAGCAAAATATACGCAGATCAAAAATATAATAAAACAAAATACAAAATAAATTCGTTTTACATCAACAAGATTAACAGTTGTTGTTTGTTGTGCACACGTACCATACAAAATTAAAAACACGTATTTTATTAAAATTAAACATTTAATTGCTCACAAATTTTGACTCATACTGTAATGTTTTTCTGGCAATGACGGTGACAAGGTCAATATTTTTAAATATTTTGGGCACTTTGTATAGACAACCCATCCTGTTGAAATGTATTGTAAGGTAACTATCTGATTAATTGTAACCGTTATGTGTTATAACCTAAAACTTAGTGTTTTAATTAAAATTGTTAGTTTTTGTTTAGTATTCTTACTTTCATAAATAGATTAATTAAGATTGTGTGACATGTTAGGAGAAAAAGCATACTCCCTTGTGAAGGAATTACAGGACAGATAATGTGAAATACTACCTTATAATGTATGTTAATTTTGCTTTCTATAAGCACAGTTATGCTAAAATGTTTTTTTTAACTTTTAGATCGGTTTGGTAACTGATGTTGCTAATGAAATTGTCCATTTATACGAGCAAAATCATCAGGATGTGTAAGTCTAAGTATATTTTATAATATGATACATGTATTTGCTAAAAAAAAAACGATTTATGTAGGAGACTTGAAGAGTCGAAAACTCCAGGTAGTTCTACTAGTGCCAACAGTACAGATAATGTAATGTAGCCTCTTTCTTTGTAAAGTGAAGGTACAAATCTTGCTTTCAAGTTCGGGTTTGTTTCCCCAGGAGCATAGGACCCCTCTATCTTAACCCGAACTTGAATGCAAGATTTGTACCTTCTTTCTTTGTATATATATATTATTATTATTATTATTACTGTTTATTTATTTGCAAAGTAGGTGTATATTATAAAATTCTTTATATTACAAATCTTACAGAATTAATTACAGATAATGTATCAATTTCAAAACATTTTGTAATTTAGTTGCAAGTGAATTTAGATGTGATTAACCATAAGAAATTATTTGTTAATAATTAAAGAAATTTAAAATTTGCAAATAGTTAATAAAAAAATTGACGTTATATTAAAAATAATGATTCAGTAATTTATGTTTTTTATTTTTAAAATTATTTAATAAACCAGTTTAAGTCTCATAAATATTGTTAATATTCCTCTTATCATAATTTCTCAGAAACTCCTAAAGTGTAGCCACTACTTTACGTTGCGGTTTTTATAAAAAAAAGGATAAAAGAAGTAATGATAAAAAGGCACATAAGCAAAACGAAGACGCAAGTTCACTGCAAAATATTTACAGATAACTATCTGCATGTCTTCAATTACTTCGATTACTAATGATAATGATTTTATTATCAAAAGTATTTGAATCTTCCAATCAACAGAATTATTAGTTAATAATCAATGAAATTATAAAACTTGAGTAGGTACTTTTTTATTTTGTATTTACTATTTATATCGACTTAAGGGAGAGCTTGTTTTAATATCTTACCAAAATAATTCCAGGACGAAACTAAATAGTATCTTGCCAAAAGAAACAATACATTTAAAGAAATGTCTTTAGAATGCCAACATTTCTACATAGATCTCCACATCCATCGCCCCTTTGTGCAGCCTCTAGAAAAACAACAAACGTTTTAATTACCTTACAACAATCACACTTAATTTAATAAATGCTTTTTGTGGTGCATTCGTTGTGAAATATGTTTAAACTAAGGTTGAATGAGTACAAAACACGTTGGGTAAATTTCACAAAATTTTTTGTTATTCAAACCTTTATTAAATATAAAAGACACTTAAAGACAATAATGTACTTGTAAGTGTTTGAACCACCAGCTATTCTAGCACACATAAAAAATTAAAACTTACCTTAGAAGAAATAGAATCATTCCAGTTCAAGAACAGGCACCAATAAGTAACAGACGTTAGTTGCTTTGGATTCGAAGATAATTAGCATTGTCTTACCATTTCCCGATCAATAAATGTAAGTTTATTTAGTACGTAAAAAAACTTGCAAAAAAATCAGTACAAATAATTTTAAAACCATATAAATTGCACTTAATAAATAAAGATGTATAACTAATAAAAATATAATTTGTTTCAAACTTAAAAGTTAACAATATCTTGAAGTGTAATTGTGATTATTATAAATATATTATTACTATTAAAAAAGTTGAAGGAATTGTGTCTTTTAACTTAACTTACATAAACATAACTATTGCAAATTCTAAAATTTCCTTTTTTTTCGATACTATTATGACATAGATGATAAGATAAGACAAATAACGTTTTTATGTTTGCTATTTCCAAAAGGACTATAATATGTAGGTATATGGAAAAAAATTAGGAGCTGGCTCTGTTTAGCATAGAACCAATAAGTGTATATATGTTTGTTAATTTATTTTAGAATCCGTTACAGAATTTCTCTCTTGAGAATGAGCTGAGAAGGTCAAAACAATATTGGAGAGGTTCAATATACTTTTAGTGAAACATACCCAGTGTTTTCTGTTTCTCATCCTTTCCTTTCTTTATAATTTTTGCATTAATAGAAGTTGTTCACGTCATGATGAGAAAACTATGTTCGATTTTTCTTTTCTCAGTATACATTAATATTTAAAATGGTAAAACAAGCAAAATTTTACCTAAAATCAGTGGAGACAGCTACTGCAGAGTCGTTTAATGCCAACTTTTCTATGGCAGTTCTTAAATTTTTTTGCTGAGATTGATCAACAGGATATACACCAGCAAAGACCATAGGATAAGTTGCCTGAAAGCCTTCAAGGGATTCTTTGTTTCACCTGCTTTGCTTTGTCAATCGTATCTCCAATAACTGTTGGTTTACTTGAATGCATGTTACAGCCAATAACACCAACTTGCCCTGCAGTCCTGCATTGTTTTATATTATACTTCAAATATAATTTAAAAAAGTAATATACTTACAAACACGGTACATTCTGTTCTTCTAATGTGGTTTTAAAACTAACAAGTTTTTATACAGCTAGGCTCTGAATGCGTCATCTCTTTCAACAACCGATGCTGGAATTGTTTCATAACTTCTAAAACTCTATCAATCCTCAAGCCAAGTTTAGTTGAAATCTATGAATAATTAGTGGTGAAAAGTTTATTAAAAAATACTAATCATACCTTTTAAATCACACATCTTTTGCATAACTTTCAAAGCACGCAAAACTATACTGCTGTAAAACGTTCCTATAATCTCCTAAATGCACATGCATAGCAACATTCCAGGAAGTTGCACTACGTGAAATACTGGTCGTAAGATCGACGTGACCATCTTATGTTTTAACTGATGCCATCATATTACTATTTTAAGGTACTTTTCGACTAGAAGAACTCCCTCAACGGCCTACATTACCCAAATATTTCCCTTTTCTTTATTTTTCTCTTTTTCAACAGGAGATCGATGCCCACCTACAAAAGTAACACATCCACACGTTATTTCTTTTTTCATAAATAAAGATGTATTTTTGTTCATTGTGTTTTCTTTTTCCTAAGAGACATCAGAGAAAACCTACAAAAACAAACGGATTAGTTTAGGTTAGTGGGGTTATGTTGTGAAACGTCAAGTGACATAGATACGTCAGACGAAGATAGACTTTATAGTTACGTCGACCATAGACTAACGTCGACTAGAGTCTGTCGATTTAACGTGCGCGCCATCTGTACTCGTTTGTCTTAAAACAAGTAACAATCACAATAAAAATTTGCAGGTTTTGTGTGGTAGGTTCAGCACTTGGACCATAGGTGGCGCAGGCGTTAACTTATTGATTTATTTCTAATTATTTTTAAATTTTATTATTTGTTTAAAAATATGTAAATCATAAATAAATTATGATTACGATTTAGAAAAGTGAAAAATCAATACTTTTAACGTATGCAGTAATTGTGGGATCAGTTGAGGGCAATAGAATCTGGGGAAAGGAACTGAATGGAATACATTTATCGGGTATCCAAAAATTACTACCTTCTTTTAAGTACAATCACAGTATACTGTGGTACAATTAATGGTCGATTGCATCTGTATGATTATCAGGGCAATTTTGTAACGCCAATTGAAGTGTACTGCCAAGCAGATTTGCTAAATGAATCTCCTGTTCTTGGTCTAGACTGCTACAATGGAATGAATGGAAAGAATTCTCTGAAAGAATGGAATTGTAAGGGATTCCTGTCCAGTACTTGCCATTTGTTTTATAAATGGTCGAATTCAGTTGATAATAAACGAAAGTGACATAAACCCTATCATTATTAACAACTAGATGTTCAGCACTCACTGCAGTTGGAATATACTGAATATACCTCTATGTACACAACAACCACCACCTAACTAACCCTTGTAACCGCTAATAACCATAGATAAGCTAGTAACTAACCTTACTCGTCAATCTAACTCATTAGCAATTAGGTACTTATTATTTGTCTAGGGGTACTTAGGTAGTTGCTGTTTTCAAAACGAAAACTATTCTCAAAAAGCCATTTAATCTGTTCTGGCCCACTCTAACCGCTATGAACTAGCATATTAGTAACGGAAATCTCAGCAGTTACATATTCATTAATTATGATCTAAAATTGTGCTTATTTATAATATTCCGTAGTTTACAAATAAGTATCCTTACTATGCTTTTATCAACAGATTCCATAGTAAATTTCAAATAAAAATAATATAAGCAAACAATCATGAATAAATCCGAATTGGAAGGAACTGCTCATTTATTGGATGAATTAGATAGTAAGTTTTAAGGAATTGTGAAATTTGTTTGATGCAAATTTTTTAGAAAAGTTGATGGTAGTTCTAAGAGATGGTCGAACACTTATTGGATATTTGAGAAGTGTAGATCAATTTGCTAATTTAGTTTTACATAAAACAATAGAAAGGATTCATGTTGGAAAAGAATTCGGCGATATTCCTCGTGGGGTATTCATAGTTCGTGGAGAAAATGTTGTTTTACTAGGAGAAATAGTAAATACAAATGCAACTCATATTTATCTCTTAATGCACTGTTTTTTATGTAGGATGAAGAAAAAGAGGAAAACTTGCCATTAACCGAAGTATCTGTCGATGAAATTCTAGATGCTCAACGCCGTGAACATGAATCTAAGCATGAACAGCAACGGCTTCTTACAAAAGCACTAAAAGAACGTGGTTTGAACTTAATGGCAGATCTCAACCAGGATGATATGTTTTAAAATTTTATTCTTTACAATCAAGAACCAAAACTATTATATGTAACTTTTTGTTTAATAAATAAGTTGGTGTTTAAGAAACATGGTTATTTAAGAAAGAAATAAAATTTGTAATAATTTTTCCACCATGTACACAAATGCCTATGTAAGCTAAAACAATTTTAAAGATTTACAGAAATAAATGGAGAAATTATGAGAAATTTTATTTCTTTTAAATGTCCTTTTCCATAAAGTAGGAGCAGCAGAAACAATTAACTGTTGGTAAGTAAAAGTATTTGTATTTTAAATATTATATTCTCATCAAAATGATGTTTCATAGACAGTAGGTTTTCCATTTGCATCATATTGTCGAGGTCGAAGCACTAATTGTTTTTCATATTCAATGTCTTCAACAACAAAATGGCTAAAACTTTCTTGAAACTTTTTCCCGTCTAAACAGTCCAACAACGAGGAACTCTTTTTATTTGATGATAAATTATTAATATCGATAGATATCAGATCGCTACTCGAAGCTAGTATTAAACTTCTTTTATTCATGTATTTTATAAATGTCTTACTTAAAGACGACAAACCACTTTCGTCATTTGTGTTTAAACTGGAAACGCTTCTTGATCGCCTTATAAGAGATGATTTGTTTTTTATTTCCAATTCAGAAGCTTCTTCCGTACTGTTTGCGTTTTCGCGCATCTTCAATTCCGAAAAATTTGTCAAGTTAGTTCCAGAAACAAATAGAAGTGGCTTTCTACTCCTGGGGGTCATCATCGTCTCCTGTATTTTTAATTAGATTTATTTATACGCAAGATATTGGCAATATATAAATATATATATATATATTAAGTATAAAATTCTAAAAAGTCAAAGCGACTTACATAACATTGCATTTGAATAATTTCAAACAAGCAGCGTTTCAAAGAAATTTTGTTGGTAAACTGTTAAGAGACAGAACAATTATTATAATTATTTAGGTACATATTTATTTATTTACTAAAAAGAAAAACGTGACTGAATAATTAATATGAAGCACTGTTTTTCTTTTATTTGCGCTTAACATTTATGTCAAATATGTATTTATTTTATTAACAATAAAAAAGAAACATTTGCAAAAAGCCTACCTGCAATGACTTTTTATTATGACTGTTTAATCAACAAACTGAAAAATCAATTCATATGCATCAAGTTAAATGAATTTAAAAAGGCGTTATGCTTTGAAAACGAGAAATTAAACTAACCTGCATCGTTTTACTCATTCGTTGAGTTGATCGAGTAATTGGGGAATCCGATAGGCTTTCGTGGTCGTCAGTAGCTGGGAAATTACTCATCACGTTTTCTACATGCAGACGTTGAAAGAACGAAACCGGTGTACTAGTAACACAATTCATGGAAGAACTTAAATCAGGATCAGACTTGCTACGTTTTTGTGATATCGTAGATACGTTAGAAGTCGTTAAGTAATTGTTGCAATTGTTCAATTCGAGATTCTTCTCGTCGTTATTGCTTACATCAGAACTTTCGTTGCAATTTGCGCAAAATAGACGCAATCTAGGTAAATTTGTGAAAGACTAAAATAGATAAATAAATGAGAAGAATGAAAAAAAAAGCACTAGCACAACACAGATAAACATTCAAATAAAGGTATTTCCAAAATGTTATTTTTAACATTACAGCAATGATAACAAGGAAAAAATGCACTTACAGTTAATAACTCTTCACTGTAGGATCTTTGATTTCCAAATCCATTGATTTTCATTGCCTTTGCAAAACTTGTGATTTTTTTTATAGAACTTCCGACTGTTTTCTGATTAGAAGAGATGCCGACGCCGCACCTCAACATTTGTAGTGGAATACCCTGACCGTTTTCTTTATTAAATTGTTTTATTAATTTTCGTTTCTTTGAAGATTCTGGCATGCTCTGAATATGAGCATATAACTGAGCCAAAGCAGTTTCTGTTGGATTTGACTGATTTTCTTTTGTGGTTTTTTCATGGTCAACAAAACTATAAACAGTTCTTGCGGTATCACAAATAGATTCATTTACTTCCCTCATTGGAGACTGTATTTTCTTCTTTTCCTTTTCTGCATAGTAAGCTTTTATGTCCACTGCAAGTTTTGGTGGTATGTCAAACAATTCTTGAGATCTTTTAATCATAAATGCTACAATTCCGGAGAGATTCTGAGAATTCACATGAAAATTTTCAGGAGATAATTTACGTGGACAAAGAAGATGAGGAGTGAAAAGGGTGGCCAAATTATCAGCAGTCATTTTATTGCGATGTTCATAGAAAGCTGTCAAATGCAATAGTTCTAGAAGATCTTTTAACAATTGGCGATTTTCTGGAGGTAAAAGAAGTAAAAGCAGTTGCAATGCTCTTAAAAGACGAATATCTTGCATGGGCCTTCTAGTAGTTCCGAACAGTTCTAATAATAAATAACTCCTTTAAGTTTTTAATAGTTTAAATGTGCAAAAAAGGATTACCCACTAACTGGCAATAAGCTGGGAAATGAGCATCTGTCAGTAAAGGCTCTGATTGTTCAGCTAGAAAACCTTTCAAAACTGAAGCACAATCGTGTACACTAAATTTGCCATTATCTAGGTGGAGCTCGCTACCTTGGTTTAACAAATTTTTTAGGGCTTGCTGACGTGCAAGGGAACCTGTTCTTCTGAATATACCAATAGATGTAATATCTGAAACAGATGTGTTCATGTTTGTCTATTACAAGTTTAAGGGAAAAACCAAATTTGATATTCCAAATTACTTTGCTCTTTCTTTAAAAATTCAATTAACTGATATACTTGACAAATCCCTTCTTGCGTCAAAGGTGCTCCTTCCATGATTACTTTACCACTATGCTTGCTTTTTTTATAAAATAGCCATCTTTTGAGCTTGCTTTTGTCATTTGTTATACCACTTAAATGAAAAACATGAGACTAAAATGATTCATTTTTAAGGTCTTGCTTCTTTACTTACTCTTCTGTATGCAAGTCCAAAACGAAAGACAAATGCATCTTTACAAGAATGAAAAACTGGTGGCAATTATCACGACGAAGCTTTTCGGCTAAATTACCTGCAGGTATACTTTGAAAACTCATGACTTGCAAATAATAACGTAAAAAAACATTTTATTTAGTTCATATAACATATAAAATTCATATTAAAATTAATAGCTCTTACGACAGATTATTCTAATTTCAAATTTGTATAACGTTTACAACCGTTATTCCGTTAGTCATATTCATGTCAAATTGTTTTGCAGTCTAGCCAATTTAATTTATATAAAAGTAGTTACAAAAATTACCTTGTGAAATTCTAGGGAGAAAAATGGTTTTGAAGTTGTTAGGAAAATCTAGGGGAATTTCGACAAAAAAATAGGGAACAAAAAGAAAAATTATCTGGCAAAAAAACAACCATAGATAAGAGATATATATATATACTATATATATCTCTTATCTATGAAAACAACATAACCATAGATTAGCACATAACCTATCTACAATCTAAATGAAACCTAATCAATGATAATTTGACTGTAAAAATGAGTTTTAATGAATATAAAACAATAGTTGAACTTGGAGACACTGTTATGTTATATCTTACAGTAAATCAAGTATATTGCATTAAAGCCTATTCTACAAAAGTAAGCAAAAGGGGTAGTGAAGTGAGTAACGTTTTTCAAACGCCATTTGGAGCCCTACATTGTGTCGATTTGATTGGGAAAGAATATGGTAGCAAAGTAAATTTAAGCAAAGGTTGGGGATATATTTTGCAACCCACTCCCGAATTATGGACACTAACATTACCACATAGAACACAAATAGTTTATACACCAGATATAAGCATGATAATCATGCAGTTAGAAATATCAAGTGGAAGTATAGTTATTGAAAGTGGAACCGGAAGTGGTTCGGTTTCTCATGCATTAATACGTGCAGTTAAACCAAACGGTCGAGTGTATACATATGATTTTCACCCATCTAGGGTCAAATTAGTAGAAGAGGAATTCAAAGATCATGGTGTGGCGCAGTATGTAGTGATAAAGGAAAGAGACGTTTGTGCAGAAGGATTTGGTGTGGAGTTGAATGAAAAAGCAGATGCTATTTGTTTGGATCTACCACATCCATGGCTTGTAATTCCACATACAGTAGCAACTTTTAAATCAACTGGTGGAAGAATTTGTTCTTTTTCACCTTGCATCGAACAAGTTCAAAGAAGCTGTGTAACTCTCTCAAAATTGGGTTTTCAAGATATTCAGACCATTGAAGTTTTACAAACAAATTACTCAGTACAATCCAAACATATAACAAAATTGAATCTTGATTTTCTTAAAAATAAAAGAAGTGAGAAGGAATGCACAAAAAAAGGAAAAGATATATTGAATTATAGAAGTTCTATTCCACCCATTCAGCAAAATGGTCACACAGGGTTTTTAACTTTTGCTACTATGTTACCTTTGTGGGCAAGGCCCAAGATGTAAACTGATGCAATTGAAATGTTAAATTTTATTTTAGCCAATTTGCCAACTGTTACATTAACTAATAATAGAAAAATAAATTATTAAATTTTCAGCATTTATTTATTTAGTTAGTACCATAATTACATCTGTATAGTACAAATTTGAATTGAATAAAAGATATTTCAAATATGTAAAGAAGAAAGAAGTTACAATATCACTCGTGTTAATTGTTTCTTCAAAATGTAGTTGAAATAATTATTTTGGATGTAAAAACAAAAAAAAGATATAATAGTGAACATTCCAGTACACAATTTTGTTAAAAAAAACATTTTATTAATTAATTAAGGAGAAATAAGAGTTTTAAGTTAGGAAACCCACAAAACTACTAACGTATTTTTTTAACATAAGTAAGGAAGTTAATATGATCTGAATATTTATCAACAAAATATCTATTCTTTTACATATCTGTATTATATAGCTTGCTCCATTATTAAATAACAAACTCAGTATATATCTTCAGAAATAGAACCCTTATAAGCTGGCACTGTCCTGCAAGTCTCGTCAGTCGGCTTGTAGTATTGTAATTGAAGTAGAATTTCCTGGTTAAGTGGCAAATTACCAATACAATCCTTGTAAGTTAAACAAATACTGTACAAACAACGTTTTGCTACTGCATTAATGTTTTGCTTCATCCTGATGCTATGCTCTTTAAATGCACAACCCTTTTTATTCAAAATTAATAGTCTGTTTAACTTTTCAATGCCCTCTCTCAATTCCAGGAGGGCGATAATTAAGGTATGTAAGTCTTTTTGCACCACACCATAAGTGTCTTCAGAATATGCAACGACTACTAGATGGGAAAGTGCTTGAATTAGCCAAATAATAACTTGCCCACTCCTTAAAAGAGTATGAACTTTGACCTCGATTATTTCACCAAAAAGATAATTGAATGCAAATATTTTTTTTAATTTGATCATGAAACCACTTAGTTTTACTTTGATGTTAGAATATAATTTCATCTGTTTCGTTATTAATTTTGGAAAATGATACATGACTTGTACTGTTTCTATAGATGGTTCTGTGTTAAATAAAGTCAAGTTTCGCATATTCCTATATTTTGGATTACTTGAACCTGTTTGATCAAAAGGTTGTTTATGACCATCAACATTTGTATACGGATTAATAACATTTTTCAACGAAGCACTTTTGAAAGGAGAAATAATAATTCTATTTTGCTCAATTTCGATTTCTGGTCGCACAGTTAATGGAATTTTCTTCTCTACAGCTTCTTCTTTCTTGGACACTTCCAGTATAGAACTTACTAAGTTGTTTAAATTTTTAGTAAAGTGTGAAATTATTTTTAATGAACTGACAAACACTTTATTCCAATAATGTGGATGTTCCCCGGGTTGAGACAAAGAAAATAGCACTTTTCTTCTGGTGATAGACCAAATTGATAACAGGTATAAATCTAAACATGCCAAATGTTGGATAATTGGCAGGCTGTTGCACTCAATACCAATGGTTAAAGGTATTGATGTTTCAGTGTTTTCTCCAAGTGAAAATTGAATTTCTTCAGTTAAAAATAATTTAAAAAGTAAGCCCATGAGATTTATGAAAAAAAAATATGAAATAGTAAAAAGCCAAACATAGGCATAAAAAGAGACTCCTAATCTAGTTGGTTCATATATTACATTCAGGAGATTAGAAATAGTTTGACATAAGATTGATCTACAAAAGTAGTAAAACAAAAAGTAACTTATTGCAGGCCAGGTTGCCATTTTTCTACTTTCCTCAAACAGTGGGAAAAATTTTGTTTTGAATTGCACCAGCTTTTTTTGCTGAAGTACTGGGAATTGTATATTTTTTTCTTGATTACAATAGGTTGTAAAGAAAAAAAATCCAGTCCAAAAACCACTTAGAATCATAAATAAATTTTCTTCTACCAAAAAAAAGTCATTCTTTTCATTAGAAATATATAGAACATTGTATCTGTCTCCAGATATTGACAAATAGAGCCAAATATTTAGAAACCCAGACATCATATTAAGCAACATCAACGCAATATTATGAGTGGAAAAATATAACAGTAATTTTCCAAATTTGGAAACACTGTATTTCGGTTCCACTACATAATCCTTAGCATAAACGATGCTTTGTGCAAAAATTATACTTGCAAGAGGAAAAATATATAGCCATGTACTTATCGATGTTACTGTTTTAAAAACACTTGTAAACCATTCCAATGGATAAAAAATATTGATGTTCGTCACAAACAGGAACCCAAAAAGAGTAACTAGTTGCCCTAGAATACTACACACAACTGCACCTGATAACTTCTTTAAAATGATAGCTTTACAGTTGACACTAGCCAAGTCCATTGTTTACGATGTCGATAATAAATGTTTATTAATCTTCAAAAATTCACAAACCACACTTATTCATTTAAAACTTTACTTTTATTAACTGTTAACAGTTTTAAACATGCCGTTTCGGTTATAAACATTATATAGGTTATACCATAGACTACGGTTGACCATCTAGGAGGTTGACTACGGTTATACCGTCATCTATAGGGGTTATACAAGGTTATACATCCTAGTTATACTGGTTATTGGTTATACCATAGATGATTAATTACTTGCATCATGTCTCTTACTAATATATCTGTAGTTCTAACGCATTCTAACAATTGAAAACCAAAAATACTATAGAAAGGAGATAAAACTCTATTAAAAAAGTTCGTCCAAATGCATTAAAATATAACGAAGTAAATTACGTAAAGTAAGCAAGTACGCTTTCTAAGTTTACGTCATTGTGTGTATACTGTAAGGCTATAATATTGTATATGTATTTCATTTAAAACAAATGTATTAAATAAATACAACATCGTAAAGGATGCGCAATCGTGCTTTGCGCAGCTGACTTCGCCACGGTAACCGTGATGCATTAGCCCCCATTAGCCAGCAACATAGGAAATTTGAACTCCTTTCTGTAGTCTTCATCAGTCTTCATTATGAAGGTGAAGACTTATGTGCCAGGAATAGGTAATTCTACTTTTTTTGTAAACTGTGGTGATTTTCATCAATAATAATCAGTTCTTCTTATCATAAAGAAAAATTGTTGGATTTTATTCATTATCACGGTCAGCATATGGTAAATACTATATGTCCTATGTGCGCGTGCGCACGTGCAAGCAGATATAAGAGCGTACTAGAAAAAGATGAATGGATGAAATAATCAGAATAGAAAATAAACAACACACAGGTCGGACACGAACCCTAATACGAACTGAACGATACTGATACGAAGCAGAACCAGACGTAATTTGTGGGCTGTAGTGTCTGTAGACGCCATATTGTCAATTTTGGCCGACGTATACTTATATTTTTTCAGTTGTATAGTTGTCATCGAGTGATAAAACTAAATATTTGTGACCGAAATATGCCTGTGATATTGTGTATTTGTCGATTTTAATAATATTTTGTGAATTTTAAGCAATAGTCAATGTGATTCCAAATTAAGTACATAACTGGACTTCCATTAAAGCGCTAGGTCATTGTCATTTAACAAATATACAGCAAAAAGCAAGATGAGTACACGGGATGACGAATATGATTACTTATTTAAAGGTAATAGTTCTTTGTAAAAGCATTTTTGTCGTAAAATTATCACCAATTAATAACGGAAAAGAAGTTGTTATAATTTAAAGTTGTTGACAACCCATAAAAGTGTCAAGGGTCAAAAATTAAAAAGTTTTAATAATTGTTTTAAGTGTATGTAAATACCTATATTGATTTTTATCAGATATTTAAAGTATAGAAACAAATTTTCGATCAATATCACAAAAATTTATTTGCAAACTATAAATATGGTATTTCTTTGTATGTATTTCAAATTGATACATTTTTAATCAATAGTCGCTTCGCTAATTGCAAAATGTATATTTTATATTAGTAATTTCAAAGACAACAAGTAATTGTACTTTAACGGTGATTAAGCGGTATTAACAGCTGATTGTGACAATGTTTTTCTTCTCATCATGAATTGATACAGATGAATCATGTAAATGTTTAAAATTGTTAAATGCATTTTAGTGGTTCTTATTGGAGATTCTGGCGTCGGAAAAAGCAATTTGCTTGCTCGTTTTACTAGGAACGAATTTAATTTAGAGTCCAAGTCCACAATAGGGGTTGAATTTGCAACTCGAAGTATACAGGTAAGTAGTTAGGTGTTAAATATTTATCATTTTCTGAGCCAAAGTGTTGTTAATATTTCTTATAGGTGGATGGTAAAACGATAAAAGCGCAAATCTGGGACACTGCAGGACAGGAGAGATATCGGGCTATAACGGCAGCTTATTACAGAGGTGCAGTTGGAGCTCTGCTTGTCTATGATATTGCAAAACATTTAACCTATGAGAATGTCGAACGTTGGCTACGAGAATTGCGGGACCATGCAGATCAGAACATAGTGATCATGCTAGTTGGTAATAAATCTGATTTGCGACACCTACGTGCTGTTCTTACCGACGAAGCCAAAGCTTTCGCTGAAAAAAATGGACTTTCCTTCATTGAAACATCTGCCCTTGATTCCACCAATGTTGATAATGCATTTCAAAATATATTAACAGGTAAAAATAAAGTTCATTTTGTTTATATGTATGTATTTTGACTCATTTTGCTATTGTTTTAGAGATTTATAGAATTGTGTCCCAAAAACAGATAAGAGATCCTCCTGAAGGTGATACAATACGACCTCAAAATGTAGAACCTATAGATGTTAAACCGACAATGAATACAGACAGTGTCCGTAAGCAGTGTTGTCAGTAATGGAACTTATTTTTTCTATGTTGTCATAAACATTTATATATTAATGATGTACATTAAGGTAAGAGTTGGTCTCCAAATATGATTAACATATCTTGTTGTGTTTTTTAATTGGTTATTTTCAGATCAAAAAGCAGTGGCACATGGTGACGATTGTTTTACATTGAACACCCATGCTGTGAAAGAGGAAAATTAGTAGCTGCAAAAAAAAAACAATTAATGTAAATAAAAATTGATAATGAGTATTGAAGATATGTGGTTAATTTTATTTGTTATGATGCACACAAAAAAACACCTGTGACACTCGTACATGAATAACACTGCTTTTTACTAATTATTGTACTGTAACTATTACTCTTACAGTTTTTGGTTTTAAATGAAAAGAATAGTAGTTATTTATATATATATATAATTATTACTATTCAAATAAATTAAAGAGAAAAGAGCATTACTATTATTATCTATACTTTTCTTGTAACTTGTATTATTATTATTATTATTAATTACCATGATAATTGTATGTATAAAAATTATTGTAATGTTGACAGCCAAGCAGGCACTATTAACTTTCAATTGTGATTAAAACAGTGAATCTTTTTAATTTATTTTTATATTTACACCTTTTTATTAAATTGTGTTTTTGGTACACCTGTTGAGTAATTAGGTGGTAAATTATTAAAAGGGCCTACATAAATATGCTTGTTTATGACATTAGTTGTGCATCGTTTATGCCATAGCTGTGAATTAAATTTAATCTGCATCTCAATTTTTGTATTGAGGTATTTATATTAGTTGTAGATTCATTTTATCAGTTTTTGCATTAAATGTTTTTGGAAATGTATAATGGATATTAATTATTATCATTACCACTCATAAGTAGGTACGTAGACAGTAAATGCATAAAATACTTATGTAAAATAAGCTGAAGCCTATTATAATTTACTTTCTAAATAAATTAAAGAAATTAATTTTTTTTTGTTTAAGCTCTACCGATCAGATTTACACGATCAAGGAATCAAAACAAAAAAAACAGTTGTAAATAGTCGGTATGTTATGTTAACTTTGAAATTTGGATTTTATATTTATTGTCGATTCCATGCATAACAGTCTTGAAATCACACAATTTTAATATAAATAACACTTAAAATATAAATAAATACATATCGTTTTCGTGCCTTTTGCTGCTTTCACACCGTCGACGTTTCTTTTTCTCAATTTTTTTTCGTACTTTTTT
Organism: Agrilus mali; assembly: GCA_029378335.1. Classification (NCBI taxonomy): domain Eukaryota; kingdom Metazoa; phylum Arthropoda; class Insecta; order Coleoptera; family Buprestidae; genus Agrilus; species Agrilus mali. Next base: position 24,412 of record CM055660.1, read on the forward strand.
TTTAAACTATTGTAACTCGATATTATTTACAAGACAAAATATTTATATATAATTACTGAAATACATGTCACATTTTTTATATATTACATTTTATACACTTCAGAAAATCTTGGCTAGATCTAATTTAAAATAAGTTATTAACTATTCAATACTATAATGACATATCCATAAAGGCAAAACATTTCCATTATAAGGTACAAATTTACCGCTGTCATCGTTTAACAAAACCGAAGCCTGAAAAATACCACAATTTTCCAAAATTGGAGATTTAAGGAACCTTTTTGTCTTTTGTATTGTACTGTTTGTTTAACAAGACTGGGAGCATTAGAGAGCAATTATTTTTACAACGAAGTTACACACGTGAAATACGTTTTTGTGCGTATTAAGACTATTGCGAGGACGTAAACGAAGACTAAACCAGCCACATTACATCACCAGTTCTTTATGGATAGTCACTACATATCACATTTATTTTAAACATTTACCTTATAACGTTTTACTATTCATAATAGTTAAAATAGAATGTAGCACCATTATTTTCGACACTAAAATTCAACAGACTAATTTAAAAATCACGTTTCGTTTGCATAAAAATGATACAATATTCATATATAAGTCGTTACTTATCTTCATACCACACATGTACACGTTTTCGTTTCTTAATTTGAATATAAACAACGTAAAATAATCTTTTCATTTTCTTAAGGGAAATACACAAAATAGTTGCCAATTTTTAATAATTATCGACCACCCTAAAACTTATGTATAAGAAAAAGTTAATTATTTTTTTCGATCTTATTTAGTTTTATTATATATATATTTTGTATATATATATAATCTTTTCTAATAATAAGATAGGAAATACACTGGTTGCGTTTCACTTGCGCTAATTTTCTGTTACCTTTTCTTTAAACAAGATTTGTTTCTCTTGTGGCATAATCTAACATCTATACTTTGGCTTTTGGTTTTGTTGAACACCTACAGTAAAATGCGTAAGAATAACTATGTATCAGGAAAGCAAATCGACGAATAAACGAATTACTATTAAAGTTGTAAAAGAAATTATTGTTGACGGTTAATCTTTAATTATAAATATTCGATCATTGGTTAAATAAATTCTTATTGAAAATATCGATCTCAAGAGGTAGGTAGGGTAAGATTGTCTTACCTTAACTTAAGTGTCGATAAAATTTCAAAATGGCAAGAAGACCGGATACGGCAAGGACATTATTTTATACGCATCTGATAAATAATGCGTTACACATATACCGGTCCTTGATTATCATTTGTATCGTCAAGATTAATTCTATTAAAAACAGGTCCGCCACCATCGTCAAAAAACCGACGAAATGTAAATTCGAAAAATCCGTGAAAGGGTCGCGATGTATCGAGGACCTCATCTGATGCGCTAGAATCGATTGAATTTGAATTGCGCAATTTATCTGGATCGACAGGATCAAAGTTAGATGTGTCAGTCGGATAATCAATTTTCGGTATGTGAGGCGCAGGTTGCCGTCTGAGACCCTTTTCGAAATCAATACCACTGAAGAAGGGATGTGCTTTTACTTCGGTTGCATTTTTTCCCAGTCGCTTATCTGCGCTCGTACATAGCTTCAATATCAAGTCCGTACTTTCTTTTGAAAGGTTGGCTTGCTTCGGTATGTGTAACGTGGTCTCCCAGTTTATCACCTTGCGAAGTAGGAAAAATTTTTAATCATGTTAAGGGACAAGAAAAAAGGCGTTTGATGTTTACCTTAAATTGTGTTTCTGCAGGAGTGTTGGCCAGAAAAGGCGGACTACCCACAAGCATCTCGTACAATATCACGCCGACACTCCACCAATCGCAGAGTTGCGTGTATCCGGTGCGTTGCAATACTTCAGGGGCAATGTAGTTCGGTGTGCCGACCAACGAGTGTGCAAGACATCGCTGATGTTCTTGACGTCGTCGCCTCTCCAACGGCTTCATTGCTTTACATCGGCATTCTTCGTTGTTCCAGTCTTCGATCGGCTCCATGGAATCCTGTCTGCTGTGATCTCCTAAAAATTACATGACATACTAGTCGACAACGAATAATTACGCAGTTTCACTCACCGTTTGGTTGATAATATTTCGAATTATGTGTCCACCGAAAACCTGTGCACAAACCAAAATCGGTCAGTTTGATGTGACCATCTCTATCAATCAAAATATTGTCCGGCTTAATATCTCGATGAATGAAACCCATATTATGAACACTCTCGATAGCACATGTTAACTCTGCCACATAAAATCTGGAGCAAAACATGAAACGTTTATGTAGTAAAACTAATATAATAAATTTTATATTTATTACGTTACCTTGCCAAAGGTTCTTCAAACACTCCCAGTTTAATTAATAACGACATAAGATCGCCTCCGGGTATATAGTCCATGACAAAATAAAGAACATCGCTGTCTTGAAACGAGTAATATAACTTAACGACCCATTCATTATCCGCCTCGGCTAATATGTCTCGTTCGGCCTTTACGTGTGCCACTTGGTTTCTCTTAAGCACATCAGCCTTTCGTAATGTCTTCATAGCATATAAATGATTTGTGTCGATCTTCCGCACTAGAGTAACTTCTCCGAACGCCCCTACACCGATTGGCTTAATTTTTGTAAACATACTCTTGTCCATTTTGGCCCTTTTTAGTCGTATGTAATTTGATTCTTTTTGAGAAAGCATTTTGCGCATTTGACACTGTGCTTCTGGACTTAGTCCGATCTTTGTCATTTCGTTCTCTAATTGAAGGCGTCGAAAGATTCGTTGTCTATAAGCTTTGATTACATTTTCTATGTGTTGTTCCATGAAAAATTTAAAAGCTTGTGGTGAATAATTTTTCACTTTACCATCCCTTCTTTCCTCCTCTTTCTCTTTGCTGATTTTCTTCCGTTCCGGAATAGGCGACTGGTGTTTAATTTTTTTATAAGGTGGTAGCTGAGGGGGCGGCGGATTGTTTTCTTTATATTCTGCCTTGCCATTAACGGACGGTAAGTTCTGTTTGTTTTTCGAGGTGACCGACGATGATACTGGAAATAGTTATTATAGTTAATTAATTATAATAGTTATGTTTTATTGACTAACATGTAGGTGGAAGGGGCGGGGCTCCGCTTAATTCTGGAGTCGAGTGTCTACCTTCACTGGACGAAGCCGAATGAGGACTGTCCGAACGGCAAGTAATGTTTTCTGAAGGCACTGCTGGTGAATATTTCCTTTGAAGAGGTGCATGTATCTAAAAATGACGATAGTCGTAATATACGTAATTAATTAGTAACGACATATCATTTTTAAAACGTATAAATTAAAAATATCAATACAACAAACAAATAAAGAAAATACTTGAGGCGATGTCCTTGGAGTAATTCCTGATTCTACCGTCGCTACTTGAGCTAAACTCTCGTCTCCGCTACCAGTTGTATACGGTAACGGAGGCAACGCCATTCCCCTTTGTACTGCTTTTGCTTTAGCTTCAGCCTACAATAAGAATTTCATTAAATCATATGAACCAGAAAAGGTGTCAAATGACAAACCTTAGCTTGCATTGTACTGGCATAACTAGGTGGCTCAGTGGTAGGCACGACCAACGGCGAAGAATTGGTACCATTTGTAGCTGAAGATTGCGCTAAATTCGAAGGGAGAGGTGCAGCAGGTTTTGACAAATGCTGTGCTTGCTGTTTCTGTTGAATGGAAGCTGTATAGGAAGGTGGCGGTACCGTTGCAGCAGGCGGTGTTGTACTGGTAGGAGAAGTGGGAATTTGAGGCGAAGTGGGTGCTATTGCGGTCTGCAAGATCGGTTTTTGTACCTGAGTACTTTTTACTGATTGCATAATGATTGGAGGCTGAGTCTTGGCTTGCCGTGCACCCCAAGCCTGCAGGGGCGTTGGCCTGGCCAAAACTGTGGGAGTTGTTGTTGCAACGGGAACAGGACTGGGTGAACCTTAAATGGAACAACTATACAAACACATTCTACAATTTTCATTACTAATCTCTTACCGGCCGATGTTCCTCCGGAATATATTCCTGATGATGGACTTTTCCTAAAGTCCTGAGTAGGGCTTTGTCTGTTTTGTATGGAGGCAGAATAGGAGGGAGGTGGGGGCGGTGCTACCGATGGAGACTGTGGTATAAGTGGATAAGGTGGAGGAGGTTCAGACGTTGATGATGTACTCTGATATAAACTCAAGGCTTGAATCTGCTGTGACAGTTGCTGTTGAACTTGGGGTCCGTTCTGAACTACCATTGGCTGACGGGCAGACGATGATGAGATACTACTAACTGGACTTGTGCCTAAAAGTTACGTCATATCGTAAGTATTAAACTTTGTAAAGATTATATATATGTATTTATGATCATGAATTAATAGTTATTTATAATACCTAGTAGTATATTGCAAATAAATAAATCAATTAATAGATAAATAAACAAATATACATATTTATATATGTATATATATATATATATTCACCTCTTTGTTGAGAGGATGTAGAACTATAGGGTGGAGCTGGAGGGGCTCTAGATGGTAAAGCAGGTGCTGGTGACATTCTCTTAAATAACTGTTGTACGTTGCTAGGCACAGGTTGATAAGAGACGTGTGGTGGTGGTGGAGGAGGCGTATTTCTGGGTGGGGGTGGGGGAGGAGGCTCATTAAAACTACTTGGAGAATATTGGCGACTGACAGGCGGATGCAGTTCGACGAGACGGGGACTATCGGACCGCGAACTACCCGCGCCACTATCTACTGCAGGACTGCCTCGTAGGCCCAATTCGCGTTCAATACTAGGCTTGCGGATTAATTTTGTATAGCTTGTTTTTGAATTTGTGTCAAGTTGTTGTTTAAGAAGGTAATCTATTGCTCCCTCCAAACGGAAACCGGAAATTTGAAGAGCTCGTACCGAACAGTCCTGAATTGAAATAATAATAAATGATTATTTGAAAAAATTAATTTAAATCATACCTCTGAATATCCCATAGTTAAAAGTTGCGCGAGCATTTGTCGCAGCTGATAGAGATCAGTAGTACCGTTACTACCGGAAGTTGTACTCATGGAAGAGACGCCGCTGGTAGCTGAAAGAGTGGATATAGAACTTGCGGCGCTAGAGCCCAGAACTTCACCACTGCCACTGCTTTTTGCAAAAGGCAACAGTGAATTGTGGATTTCCTCCATGGCCTTTTGATGATATCCCGACGAGCGGGCGCTGGGCGTACTGGGGTTCATGCTGCGCTGTAATGGAGACCGAGGCTGCTGGCCCATGCTGCGGGGGCACCCCCAGTCAATTAGCGATTGGTGTATTACATTATGACACTGTTAATCTCTTCACATAATTCTTGCATGTAACATTGAATCATTTTATATAATTTTAATTAACAGGTATTACTTGTGGCAATAAATGTGAACTGGCAATCAATGATTTATATAGCTGTACAGGTATTTAGAGGTGACGATCTAAAAGTAAAGCATATACACATATATAAGTTGCTATGCATTCATATTAAGCGATCTTTGTAAAATATATGTACGTTAATTATAATGAATAAATAGGAAGTTTTTATAACTAATCTATTGTAAAAAAATCCTTTGAAGTACTTAGTAAATGTACGATACGTGTATGGGTTATATGTGTGTGTGTTTACATGAGTGCTTATATAAATTTATATGCATGAGTGTATGTGTGTGTGTCAGACACATGCAATTTTATTAATTGTATTTGCCAAAAAATACATGTAAAATATTCATAAAAGAATTCAAATTATAAATTATTAGCTGTCAATGTGCAGTAGCAAATAAAGCCTCAGGCGCAGCTTGAGGTATGTGCCAAATTAATATCAAATGTCTCACTCTTTCATCATTCTAAGTATGCATTCTTTTGTATTGTGACAAGACAAATAATTATATCTTGTTAAAGAAGAGCACTAGTTAATTTAATAAATACCTAGAAGAATAAATACCTTTAATAACTGACGAAATAATAAATAAATATTAAGCCATTTTCTGACATTTGAAAACTAGATCCATCTCATTCTATAAGGAATTTAACAATACCACACGCACATTTCACACTGCAAAAACACAGAAAATTGCTTTAACTGCCTCACATCTATTCAATATAAATAACAGCATACGTTTAATACCATTTAAGGCAGTTTTGGTTCACAAGACACTAAAAATATTTATAAAAACAAAGACAATTTCTTCTGTTCAGAATTCAGCCATATTACAGTGTCAAATTCCATCATCTGCCAATATTAAGAAATGAAAATTTTTATAGTACAATAATGTTTCTTTTTTAAATAAAATCTCGACAGTAAAAGTAAACTTTCTAATATCATCCAAACAAATATATTTCATTCAATAATAGCAGGAAAAATACAATTATGTGATGTTTCTTAAAAAAAGAAAATTAATATTAGCAACAATTTTTTGGTTACCGCGGTATTTTTACAGGCATTTTAAAAATATTTATAATATATGGGTGTAATTACTGGTGTTTGTACAGCAAATAAATTGTTATTATCTTAGTATATTAAACGCGATTAATTCAACAAGATATTAACAATATCTACACATTTTTACGGATCTCGTGCAATTAGCCACATTATCAATACGAACGAATTATCTATGACAATGTCTAGGTCTAGGGTGATTAATGACAACATATCAATCAGATTAACATAATAATAATAATAACCAAATAACCTACAATCTTTAAACAGAGTTAACGTATTCGAAAAGTTTAAATTTCAAACAAAAAAATTGATGAAAATACCAATATACCAGTTTTTTTAAGTAGTTTGTTCACTTAAATATTTAAAATGGGTAAAATTTTTTCGTTGGTAGTAAAACCGATAAGGGAATTTAACATAGAAAGTAGAGCCCATAAAATTATCTCGAGAGAAAAGCCTGTCCCTGCTCCAAAATATAAAATTGATTTATTGGAATTGGAACGCATTCGGAGAGGTAACGTTCTGAATTTTTTGGATTCTATTTTTAATATGACATTTTAGATCATCCTGATATAATGGAACAACATACGAAAAAAGACGAAATATTAAATCAACGATTAAAAAAAGTTTTTGTCGATTCATACGATCCTCCTGTAAGTATGTGCTAATGCCTGTTTAATTCTAATTGATAACCATCATAACCTTATAAAGGAATTGCAAAAACCACTTCTGAATCCTAATCGACCATTACCAACTACTAGAACCACACCAGGGTATTTTGAATATGGTTTTCATGAACCTAAAGAAGTTCCCTTAGGAAAAGTCACATTAAAAAGTGCTTTGCAATTTATAAATGGTCATCAACGTGACCCAAAAAGCAATACATCAACAAAAATAGCACTTCAATATAATTTATCTGAAGAAACTGTTAGTAAGTATTCAATACCAAAAATTACTTTTCTTTTATTTTGTATGTCATTTTAGGGAACATTTTGAAGTATTGCAAAATTTTTGAAGTCTATATTCCAAAAGATGATAAAAAGACAAAAACAACCTTTTTTGGGCGTTATGTGCCAAGAAAAGAAATAGTTACAAGAAACATAAAGGCACTTCCTCAAAAGACTAATAAAAATGAACCATGAGATTGTTATTCTCAAAATCATTAAAAAAAGTCCATTGCTTCTATAGTATATATTAAAAAATACATGTAAATAGTATATGCCTCGTTTGGTGCGTTTTTTTTATTTGCAAAACTTAACAGATTGTGTTGTAAGTATTTAACTTTTAACTATTAAGTATTTTTGTCAGAATTCCGTACGTAATACAAAATTATTTGCTTAAACAATTCAAGTAGGTAGAGACTAATGTATAGGTCTAAAAATAATGAAAAGATTTATTAATTCTCAACAAATTTGCTTAGATCAAAATCAATCATCAAATTTGGTAAACTTTTCTATCGTTATTTATATTGGAACTGTTGTGAAGTAAATTTTTATGTTTAATTTTATTGTAACGTATGCCGATAATGTTTGAAAAAAATATCAGTTTTTTGAAATAATATTTTCTTCAAGAAAAACATGAAAAGCTCAAAACAAAAACAAATAAATTTTAGCGAAGTTTTGAAGAAAATGTTACACAAATTTTTGAATGTTAAATTTTATCCCATCTCCATATAGTCCCATCGTCACATACACATAATAAAATTGATCCATCTCGTGAAAGACTTGTTTGTCTTATCGCAGCAGCACATCGTGGATGATGAAGAGTGTAGCAACGGGCTTGCGATGGATCGGGAACGTCCAAGTCCCATACGAAAACTTTTCCCGTCTGATTTCCTAAAGCGAGAATCTGTAACACAGAAAACGTTGAATAATCCCTTATTTATATTTTTTTAAGTAAAAATATTAAAACCTTTTGCCAGAAGTCCATTGCAAATCGTACAAACCAAATTTCACATTCTTTGTATTGAAATCGATGTATAACAGTTGAACTAGTATCTCCCTGTCTTAAGGTTTCATCCTCCAAACGTCCTGGTTTCCAACAAACGATACAGTTTTCACATGATTTACTTAAAATAAAATCGCCGAACCACCGCACGCAGTCAACATAATTCCTTAAATGTATAATATTTACTAAAAAATTATTACGGAAAATCGTTTTAGAAATTTATGCCTTACCTATGTATATCTCTAGTCGAAAAGTCAGGAAAGTGGATTTTTAACGAATCGAAGGGACGCGTGTTCCGACTAGCTTGCCAATTATATGATTGTTTAAAGGCCTCCACTACATCTTCTTTGTCTAATTTCCATAATTTCAATGAATGGTCCATACCACATGACATAATTCGATTTCCTAGCAAATCAAAGTCCTGAAAATAACTGTGCAAACGAATAGAATTTGTAATATATAAAAGGAGACCAACAGCACTTAATACTTCATCTCGGTGACCTTCTACACCACCAAAAATTGCAATGCATACATCAGTCTTAATATTCCATAGTCTCAGGGCATGGTCCTTGGATACTGACAGTAATAAATTGGGATCTTTTGGGTGAAATTTCAGTTCATTTATTGCATGTCCATGTCCAATATAATGCCTCGAACAACTCATTGTGGATGGATTGAGAATTCTTATAATTCCTGGAATTTAAGACAATAATTTGTTTTGATATGTACTTGCTTTAGTAAACAGTTTACCCCTAGAACCAGCCACAGCAAGTAAAGGTTTCCCAGTGTCATCATAAGACCAAGCACAAGTATAATAATTTTCATCAAGCTAATGATAAATAGAATAAGTTAAGTGGAAATTAAATGTAATAAAAAAACTTAATGTATTTTCTGGTTAATAATAATAATAATAATAAGGAATATACAAAAGGATACGTCTGGGTCGGCATAGCATTGTAATAATTTAATTCCATGTCCTTCAGGGCATTCATAAATAGTAACGCGATTACTACCAACCGCTGCAAAAACGAAAGGTTGACCTTCCTTTAAATAGTGATTAAATTGTGTTCCAAATAATGGTTGACCATGGTCTTCTTTAATGCTGCAACTAAAAACGAGGTAATCTTTTAACTAAATTGTTTTTGGATATTTACGTGAACTTATATATTGGTTTTAGATATTTTAGTTGACTCAGTTTCTTTTTTTTCTTTTTCCCTTTACGTAAACGATTTGTTGGAGTAGCACTTCTAGATGTGTTGTCGGTGGTAGAAGTGCTCCCTACACTTGAAGTATCCTCCTAAATAAATATATAAAAATATCCTGAATAGAAAAAGACATAATAAATAAGACTTATGGTTACCCCATCGTCCCCAGACTCTTCTGTTAAATTACTGTCTTCTTTTCCACTTGCCTTTATTTTATCTTTCATTTTCTTTTTGTTAATATTATAATTATTCTTTAGCAATTACCGTTATTACAAAAATTATCATTATTCTTTTACTACCCCTACGTCTTAACCTCAATTGCTTGGTCTATGACAAAAAACAAGTTGAGGTTAACTTTCATTTTAGGGGACAATAAGCATTAATTGACTATTTAGCCAATAAATTTAGTATTCGACTCTTCCTACAAATATTTTTTTATAACTATTACGGATATAAAAGCAGATAAAAGTAATTAATACTTCCTTACACATGTGATTTCAATTCTTTATTATAAAAAGAATGTCTTATTACTAATTAAATACAATAAATGCAATACAAAAAGGTAGTTAAACTAATAAAATACTTTAGGAAAAAAACACTAGGTTTCAAAAAATATTTTAGTGTTTTTTTCCTAAATTATTATGGAGTTTCAACATGTAACGCCTACTACTATCAAATATAATAAAATACTAACTAATTATTTCATAGAAGAGATGCGTTGGTTTTCTTTACTTATCATTTCACCGGTTTTTTGTATAGCCAGGGAAAAGTAATTTTAACGCAGAAGTTAGTGGTTCATTAACTGACATTTTGTATTTTCTTCCCAAATCGAAACGACAGTAAGGACAAGTATATATTTCTGCAGAAAAGGATCTCTTCAAACAATCCTAAATTTAAAAGAAAAAATTATAATTGCTAATTCATATTTTAAATTACAAAAAAAAAATTACCTGACACATGTTGTGTTTGCATTCTGTTGTAATTGGTAAATGAACAATATCCTGACAACAGATACAAAGAAATAGTTCTTCAACTTTAGATAAAAACTTCTGTTTTCCTTCTGATAAAAAATGCTTGCATTCATTCCATAATTTTAAATTCTGCTCATCCTGTTCAATCAATTTCATCAATTCTGGCTCCAGAATGTAAGGTTCCTGTTTACACTTTTTAGAAAGCATAGTTGATTCATCAATTATTTTGCCTGGTCTCTTAGTTCCTTTTTTCTTTATTCGCTTTCCATTTTCAATTTCTTTACATTCTTTTTTCTTCCATACTTCAGCCTCAGTATAGCCCGGCGGATACTAAGGGGAAATGATTTCATCTATATTTTTGTTTATTCAGTAATCAGCTATAATTGAACTTACCACCATGTCTATTTCTTTACCGCTCTTGTTCCAAGGCGCAGGGAAAGGATCGTCCCTTCGTAACAAATATTTCCATACGATAAATCCAGACTTTCCTTTTTCCGGATAGTACTTTACAACTTTGTAGATTCCGTCGTAACGATTGCCCTCGCGCGGAGCATACTTGGAGTATTTACCAAGCTTAAAATTACGCACCACCCTGACAGGTTTACCCTTTCGCCAATCTTTCGCAACTGCTCCCTTTGTATCGTTAAATTCTGCGTTACAGTTTAATGCCAAAGCTCTGAAAGCAAACTTGTAACTATGCGACATAAACTTTAAATTACAAATAAAAAACATTTACTGATTATAAGGTCGGTGGACACCTAATTGCATGTTAAAGATCGAAAATACCCAAAAAGTTCCAACTATTAATATTGTATGTAATTAAATAAAATTTTAAGAAACTTGAAAGTCGTTTTTATTTATCTTTCTGTTGATAATAAAACTATCGCCTAAAACGTATATTAATTTGTTATAGAAATACAATACAATACAAATTTTAAATAAAAATTTATGTAGTTTTTTTTTTTTCTCTAACTACTTTCAAATACTTTAAATACTGTAATAAAAACTTGTATTTGTTTGCAACCTGCGTGCGTTGCGGCTGCGTCACACCATTTATATAAATTGATGTATGTACTTTATACTAAATGGGAATTCTCCCGTGTAAATTTTCAAATAAATAAATTCATATTAATAATAAATATGATTTTCTCTAGTCGATAAATTCTATTAAATTTTGAAACTGATTCAATAAATCAAAATAAAAAAATAATTACTTATTCATGCGAGTTAACGATTGGTCGCAGCTTTGACCTGATACCCGTTTATTTCCAGATAGATCTCGTCCTCCTGATCCCGTGTAGTAAAATTCATCGCCCAAATCAACATCATCCTCATAACCTCCACTCAGGACCAGGCTGTATGCCCCATCTGTTTCTCTACCATGAATTCCTGCAACATGAGGTCTATGTACTCCTGCTTCTGAGACCTGTAGTCGAAATTTCCAGCATGTTCCCACTTCAACACCTGGAATTGGTCCATAGTGGTTTTTCGGAACAATCGTACATTCCTTAGTTCTTCCTACACACGCCATGCCACGGCCCCAATCTCTATTGGGGTTGGTATTCTTTGAACTTGCCATTTTAGCTTTCTTTTTACTGAATTTTAGTTTTTCGCCAGCCTTTACAATTTCATTTTCATCCACTTTACATGTAGGACAAAACCAATCTTCTTCAGGTACTTTTTCTAGTGGAGGAAAAAGACATTTGGTATGATGGCCATAGTTGCATTCATCACAAAGAATTATAAGTTCCGGACTGTCTTTTAAACCGCAAATACGACATCCACATTCTCTGCATTTTCTTTTTTTGTTGTCTTTGCAATTTATACATCTATAACTACACTTTCCTGAAATAAATTTCACCAATAAATTAATTTCAATTGGATACATCAAATCAAACGACTGAAATTAACTCACTTAAAGGTGCTGCTATAAAATCATCCGGTGTCTTTTCTGTTAGCAAACAACTTGCTTCTACTCTCATAATTTCATTTGGAAACTTAATTACACAATCGTTTATTGCTGTCTGTTCTATACCAACAAGAATATTTCCTTTAATTTCCTTTTTTGTTATACTAGTCAATATGCAATCATACCTTATGACAAATATATTGTTAAATAAATAAGTAAAAATGTCTTTATTTCACAACATACCAAAAGCCCCTTTTGTCAGGTTCATCAATATTATAATTAACAAGCACTTTCATTCCCTGTTTTAACTCTGATCTTTTGTAGATATAATAGGACCTTTGTCTGATGTGTTTAAACTCTATTTCTAAATCAGCAAAGTGTTCAAAGTTCCTAAAAATTGTTTATTGTTTATTGTCTTGAATATAAATAGGCAATTACATTTATAACAATTATTTAATAAATTTTTTAATTGAGCTTGAAGCTTTTAATTCTTGCTACTATATTTTAAATAATGAAATTAAACACAGTTTAGGTTACAAAATTTTGTGTGACCACTACTCCTCCATTTAAAGAAGTGCAGTATGGTGAAGTGGCCATATTTATAATTTAAACTGCATTTAATTTTATTAACAAATTTGATCCCAACGAATTTCGATATAACAGGTAAATAAAAATTTACACTTACTCAAGTTGAACTTGAAAAAGAACATCTTCCTGATTTAATTTTGATTGTGAATCTACATTATTTTCCCATATACCAACGATTATACCTTCAAACCATGCTGTATATTCCGGATCATGTGCATCTACTAAATCCCCTACTTTAAAATATTTGCTTTCTGCCTTTTTTCTTTCTTCACTTTCAACATTGGTAGAATTAGATGGCTCTTCTTCCTTTTTATCATTATCACTTCTGGTATTGGTAAGTTCCTCTGATCTTATAACAAGTTGAATGACATCGTTCAATTGTATATCATAATCAAAAACACGTAAATCATTTTCTAGCTAAAAATTTGTTTGATTACATCTTGGTCTTGTAAATAGCTGTAGGCAAAATACCTGTTTTCCTTTATACAATAATCTTTGATTGTTTATTTTAATTCCTCGTTCTTTTTCAATTTTTTTCTTAATCTGCTCGATCTTGGAAGTTTTGGAAACATCAACAAAAATATCATTTTCATCAAGTTTTAAATTTATCTCACGAACTTTTATGTACATTGAATTATTTTAATATTAACATTAAAAATAAGATTTTTATTTTACTTGTTTATTCAATTAACACAACGCTTAAAACTTTTAACTGTTTTAACCTGTATTATATCATTTTACAGATTTGGCGCTAAAATCAGCTAAAATGAAGTGTATTCAATTGTATTCGTTCTATGTCATAGAATGTTTAATCCATAGATAAAAGTCGAATCTATTATGATCCTTGTTTAGAATGGAGTATGTCCAGTATCATTAGGAGTACCATAGATAGTATGTCTAATCTTAATATATGGAATGTCTATGGAGCCTAATACTGTAGAATCGCGGCTTCTACTAAAAATGGTAAATATTGATTTTCTTTCTGTAAAATGGCCTTAGTTCAGTCTAAATATCAATAAAATGATATTGATATTTAGACTTCTTTCTTGCCAAAAAAACGTTCTCGCTGTAATTTTCGGAGGAACCGCGATTCTATAGTTTTACCCTAGACACTATGAAGTATACCATAGGTATGAGGGAGGGTTCGAGGGGTATGGGTATGTGCTTGTGTCAATGTGAATGTGTACTTGTCATCCTTGTCATCTTGTCCATAGATTAGATCTTGTCATTGTGTACCGTAGATAATGGAAGGGTTACGTATTTGATTTTATTATAATAATTATTTTTTGATGAAAATAATTAAACTGCAAGCAATTAATTTAGAAAAGAACATTTACATCATTTATTATTTATTAAAATGGGCACTACCATTTTAATACCTTTATATTTGGTGAAAATATCGGTGTACAAGTTTCTATAAACATTTATTATTATTACATACCTTGAAGTTCTACCTGCATGTTTTTTTTTGTAAACTATTTCTTTTTTTAAGATCATTAAAAATGGCTTTATCTAACGGGGTGAGTAATAAATGACCTTTTCACGCAAGCAGCTGATGATAATGAAAACCATTTGAGAATACAATGACATCGTTGGCTTAAATCATTAATAAGTATTATAATTATATGTGCAATTTTAATTTCTCATCAAGTACATTATTTAAAAAAATTGAAACTTGGTAAACATAAATTAATATGTATGTTTAAAAAGCACATTTTAATGTTAAGATAATGAAGTTATATAATAATTGTACTGATAAATATATTTTTCTCAATTGGTTACAGATAAAGTAAATGTGAATAATTATTAATCATAATTTTTAAAAGCTTACTTCAGTGACATTACAGATATTGTATAAATACCAGCAGAAATAGTGTTCCCAAATCTTGTGTTTGAATTGTTTTTATATTAAAAATGAGTGATACATCTTCATTTGAGGTAATTCAAAGCAAATTTATAACTGAACAGAACAGGAATTATGAAACAGTACATACAAGTTAATGTTAATTAATTCAGGAATTAAAAATTTAGATTAGTTAAAAATAATTTAGTTTAAATTAGTGAATTGCAGAATGACAATTATGATAATTAATTCTGCTTGTATTTAAATCAGTTACACAAATTCAATTATACTTACTGTATGTATATATATATATATATATATATATATATTATATATATATATATATATATATATATATCTGGAAATAAATACAAATACAAAATTAAGAGGCACTTTTGCCTATTTAATGTACTTATTTTGTTCTTATCACAAACATTATTTTTTTTTAAGTTTTAGAAATATTTAATTTGAATTATTTTAAGAACAGAAAAACATTTGCTTGAATATGAAATAGATAATTTATATTATAATATTTAATTTTAAATTAAAATTTAATATTGTAGCACTCTTGTTTGATTCATGATAAAATTTTAAAAATACATAATTTAGCTTTAAAGAAACAGTATTAGCGAAATCCTATTAAAAAAAAAACTTACAATTGCTATTCTTGTTTATTCTTTGACCATTACAGTTCTGCCGAAACTGTTGTTTGAATTTTGTTGACATTGTTTTCACTAATGTTTATTGAATAAAAAAAAATATTTCAGTACTAATAGAGTATGATTTATTTTTTCTTACAGGTGTTACCATTTGCTCTTGGAATAGGCATAATTGTTATAAGTGCAGTGGTATATCAATTATTTCTTTCGAAAACTGGGAGTAAAGGTAAATTTAATTAATTTAATTTATAGTTGGATAATTTTTTGTATTTAGGTGGCAAGAAGAAGAAAATAGTTACTTTAGAGGATCCTCAAAGGAAATATGCTTTGCCACTGATAGAAAGGCATGAAATTAGCCATGATACTAGAAGGTTTAGATTTCAACTTCCTTCACCAAATCATGTTCTAGGTAAGTAAACTGACATGGTATTTGGTCATTGATTGTTCTTTTAAAATCAACATTATGCACACATATAGGCCTTCCAATAGGACAACACATTCATTTGAGTGCAAATATAGGAGACGACCTAGTAATTAGGTCTTACACACCTGTTTCATCAGACGACGATAGTGGATACGTGGATTTGGTGATAAAAGTTTATTTCAAAAATGTTCACCCTAAATTTCCAGATGGAGGCAAAATGTCACAATACTTGAATAATATGAAATTGGAAGAGACTATTGATTTTAGGGGTCCATCTGGACGTTTACAGTATATTTGTCCTGGGAAATTTTTGATTAAAAAACTGCGCAAAGATCCTCCCCAAGAAGTAAACGTGTCAAAAATTAACATGATAGCTGGAGGAACTGGAATCACACCCATGCTTCAGTTGATACGACATATAACAAAAGACACTGCAGATAATACTAAATTGGCCTTATTATTTGCTAATCAAAGTGAAGAGGATATTTTATTGAGAGATGAGTTGGAAGAAGCAGCCAAAAAATATTCCCAACAATTCAAACTTTGGTACACCATCGATAGACCAAGCAATGGTACTTATTTATTTAGATTAAATACATACATAAGTAAGTTCTTTGAGGAACTCCACAAAGGGTACAGAAGTTCCCGCGTTTGGTCTAGGCAATAACATGAAATAAAAATAATAAAAGGATATAAAATGCTTAAACTTAAAAAATAACAGTTTAAATTATTCGAAATTAAGTTAAAACTGTTTATGTTAATGATAACCATATTAAATAAATTTTAGGATGGAAGTACAGTGTAGGATTTGTAAATGATGTTATGATCAAAGAACATTTGAATCCTCCAGGTTCTGATACATTGGTTTTAATGTGTGGTCCACCTCCGATGATTCAATTTGCATGTATTCCAAGTTTGGAGAAGTTGGGATATAATGTGGACCTGTTTTTCTCTTATTGATAAATCTCTTTAATGGTTCAGTCATTTAAAAAATGGAAAATGATCCGTCACTTTTTCTATTTCCATGTATAATAATTTTTAATTGTAGAAATTACTATTTTATATTTGTAACTTTTGTGAATTTATTTTTTATTTCTAAATTTGTATACACTTCATGGGCAATAATTTTAATAAAAATGTATACCACATTAATTTATCTTATGTAGGGTAGAAATTTTACAAAATTGTTAATTTTAATAACAAATCAGAAAGGTTTAACTTTACAAAATAACGTAAATACATAAAATGTAACTAAAAAAAACAGTAGTAACTTAAAATTATTGACATAAATACAACAGAGGTACAATTATACAAATTTAAGAGCAATTTGCTTCCTTAAATAACATTTTACAGATAATTTTTGTTATTCTTCCTCTGAAACTCAATATTCTTTATGCCTTGTTTTAAAATTAAAAAATAAGAATAACTGTTTTAATTTAAATATATAATTTTTTGATATAACAATTTATTTCACTACCAATTAAAGCGTGAGTTAGTTTTTCCTCTATTATAGAAATACTTTTATTTAAATTTAGAAATTTTCGCGCTTTTATATTCGCAAAAGTTGGCAGCAAAAGAAAAAGTTTAATGCTCGTCTTCGATTGGCTGATTTAAGTATGATCCTTGCGAGTGACGCCATTTTTGTAAAATGTTGCTCTCAAAGTTGTCTCTGTTATTTTTGGAAATTTGTTATAGTAAAAGTGTAAAGGCCTAAGATTTTTTATCAAAACGAGTTCTATTAGTGTTTCACTACTTGAGGTATGTATTTTTTTATTTTACCCCAAAAAGATTTTCGGTGCTTTTTTATAATAAAAGTTTCAACAATACAACCCACGCTGTGTTGAATGTTAAATTTGCGAAAAACAGAACATGGAAAAGAATAGTTATAAATAAACATTTCCAATTAATTAAAGAAAATTATTATTATTATCATGGCCTTTACTGTATCACTACATTTACTATTAAGAAACTTTCTGTATTTTTGCAGTAAATGGGATAATAATTGGACTCCATTAATCGAAATCTACTTTAGTAAAATGGCATTTGTATTGTAGCGATTATCTCTTATATAAGGTAATAATTTTTTACTAATGAATATAAATAACAACGATTGTTTTTTCACTTTTAATTTTGTATAACACTTGACTGTATTCAACTACGTTAATTGAGTTGCCTGACTACTAACAGTACTAACCCATTTTTAAAGCAATTTTAATATTATTCTGTTTTAGTTAATTTTTTCATTTTATTTAATTAAAATAAAGTATTAAATACATACTTTTAAGAGAAATAAATTAAATTAGATATTTTTTCCATACATTCTCTCGTTTGTCATAAATTATAGTAATACATTAAAACAGTAAAAATAAACTAATGTACTGAATAGGTTACTTTATTTTTTCTTTTATTTAAAGCATTTTAAATTACCATATTACGTATAATATAAAAGCTCATTAACGTCCAATTTGGTATTTTAGATGTTTTCCCCCTCAACTCACTGGGTATCTACTCTTGTATAACATCCAATCTGGATCTTTGTTATCATCGGTGGTTGACGATATAATTTTGAAAATTAAGTGACTAAAACAAAGGTAAAATTAACTAGGAATTTTACTTCTTCTTTAATTATGAGAGTTCATCAAAAAATCATAAACGTTAATCAGGATCGTAAGCATGTTGTACATAATTGCAGAGGTTTTAAAGAAGTATGGTGAACAAAAACATATTGATTTGCAGATCCTACTTTACAAAATAAATCAAGATTAAAACCCCTGATCTTGAATTTTGTCCCGATACATTTCCTATTTATTTTCAGAGTACGTATTTAATAATGTACGACTTTTTCTTTTCTTTTAGGTTTACTTAAGCATATTAAATGTTCGAATTGTTAAAGTGCCTTTCAATGATATTATTTTCGCGAAGTTGGTGGCGTTCGCGATCGGTAGTGAAGTAATGGACAGCGATGGAATGGTACGGCCGAAGGTCCTCTCCACCTCCTACCCATGCAGTCTGTTATCGCATCCAACAACCCCAATCCTTATTCAGCTTGGCGAGGATGAGGACCCTGGACATCCACTGCTAGATAGATTAAGATTTCGGTGAACCCTCCTGAATTAAGTTTAGCCGGTGCCTCAAAGTAAGTCACTAATGCAGATTGTTTCAAATATACCTGAACGGCATGTTTTTATAGTTTTATTTTATTTTTATTATATATTTTGGGGCTATTTTTGTGGTTTGACCCCCTAATGTGGGGCTCCACTATTGTTCCATTACAGACATGGCACCTGTAACCTCAACCTTTGATTCTTGTTAAGGTTTTACAATACTTGCACTTATAGATGCTGATTAGCTCCTTTTTACTATCCCTTATTTACCCATTGGTTGATAACTAAATATTAGAAAGTGCATCT
Source organism: Agrilus mali (assembly GCA_029378335.1). NCBI lineage: Eukaryota > Metazoa > Arthropoda > Insecta > Coleoptera > Buprestidae > Agrilus > Agrilus mali. Next base: position 43,830 of record CM055660.1, read on the forward strand.
TACAATACATAATCAGTATCTCGGTTAGAAATTAAAAAAAGGAAAACCATCAAGTGCAGTATTAGTACTTAATTAAAATATGTTGGTTTTTTTTATAACTCCAAGATACCACAATGAAAGGTAAAACACACCGTCATCGTCTTGTTAGTAACGAGATGGTGGTCGATTCAGAAAAACGTGATAGCAAAGAATAGATGTGTTAATGTTAGTGCCATTGGTTATATTAGGGTAAGACGTTACAAAAGTAATGAAGCTTTAGTAATTGTAATCGTATTTGCTACAACTTAAAAATTTTTAGGTCCTTTTGCATTTAAGCTCCCGATTCCTAGAACAAAAGAAGTATTTCATTGGATTACAATGGACTTAATTGAAAATGTGGGAAGCGAAGGTAAATTTACGAACAAAATTGCTCATTTTGTTAAAGAATTATGAGCAGTTTCAAAGCAGAAATAATCAAAAATATGTTCCAATTTTCTCGTTTGTTTCAAAATTTATATGTGAAATCATTATTTAATTAAGGGACAATAATTTTTATAAAAGGTTTTTATTATTGATTTAAAATAGGTAGAAAAAATATATTAGTACAATTATAAAAGAATGTATAATAAACGTGTTACATAATAATATACATAACTGTAAGATACGTTTGTGTTATAAACACTAAATTTAAATTAATTAATGAGATTAAATAACTGCACAATTTCCATTTATCCACCATTGTGACAATAATATACATTTATTAGTGATTAGCAAATGATTTTAAATCCACAAATTAAACCAAAAACACATTTTCGTGCAATTTATCGTAATATGTACAAAAGGTACGGAAAGGCACGTGATTAACTAGTTTTTTTTTTTACAAAGCATATCATACATGTAAGACTGAATAGACGAAGCCAACAATGTTAATAATTTATTATTTCAAATATAATAACATTTTTTTGAACCAAAGGAAAAAATTCCAGATTTAATCTTGTCTAACATTATTTAGTCTTGAATTAAATAAAATATGATAATGACTAGCTTTATAAAATTTCGCATATGATGGAAACATTTGCTAATAATATCCCGATTGCATTATACTTTGTAGGGAGGTGAAGTGACCATGGGCGGTTTGGGGATGTGTCCGTACAAGAAAATGGAAAAAATTACAAGCGCGGCACCGATTAGGAACTGTATAGTGAGATTAAAATTGAATAAATAGATGGACGCGACACAAGAAATTATTATGGCTAAAGAAGTTGCGAAACCTTTAAGAATATTGTCTGCATATTTAACCACCATGGCGACTAAAAGTCCTCCACCGGCCTGTAACAAAATCAAATATTTTATGAATCTATCATAACCAAAAAAGAAACCGTGCGTCTTTATTAATTCCGAATCGTAGACGAAACATGTGATTAAACCAAAGGGAATGGAACATAAACTAAGCTGAATGTTCCGCATCCACACCGAAACGTCCGCACCTTTCAGGATTTTCTCAAAATAGATGCCGGCGAAACCGGACAGTAAACAGGCTCCTAGGGCTGCTGAAAATCCAAGAAGACGGTTCTGTTCAGGACCGTGTGTAATCAAATGAGGTTTATCACTTTGGGCCAATTGGACCAAGACGACACCTAATACCAAAGTGACGAGCGACAACCATTGGGTTTTCATGAGTTTCTTACCCAGAATTATCACTGCAAATACGGCGGTCGTGAGAATTTTAAGTTGATACGTCACCTGCAAATTTATCACGTAAGACCGATACGAACATGTTATTGAATAATGAAATACGGATATGTATGTATTGGAATCGTTCGATCGAACACCGAAAATTACTGTGAACAAGGGATTTTTACAAGTACATTACTTAATTCTTCTGTTTTAAAATAAAATATAAATAAATAAACACATACATTTATAACTATGTAGGAATTTTAATGCATTTACACCTGGGAAAATAATAGCGCAATGTTTATTGCTTATTAGATCGCGAAGTGGCACGTCATTCTATAATAAAAATATATGTATTCCTTTTTCACTTTTGTTCTGTATTATCTTATTAATATTATGAAATTGTGTATACAGGTAATCTCATCATAAATAAGGGAAAGATTAAAGCCATAAGTAATAATGATATCTGTACATTATCAAGATTTTCTAAATCCAGTTAATTTTGTACCTGGTAAGTGGCGGCGTCCAAATGTGAAGCCGAAACGTACAACAAATTATTCTGTATTACGTAAACAAATGATGGTACACAAACTTTAAGGGTGTCTAATGGTTGTCTGATAATATGTTTTTTTATTTCTTCCAATAGTTGAATTAAGCTTCCTGCTTGAACATAAATTATTGAAATGCAAACCAATAGTTTAACCACTTCTGACATGAGAACAGCTAAAAAAAGATACATTTTAATTGAAAATGATTATGCATGAAAAACAAAATACATGTAATGTAAATACATAAATACACAAATACATGGTTTGAACTCCTTAATAAATTTGTGAAGGTAAGCAAATATTACTTTCAACTGTGGTTGATGTTTTTAATGACATCAGCCTCTATAAAAAGTGAAAGTAAGCATTATTGGAAGTAATATTTGACATTGTAAATGTGATTTTGGTAATTAATCAAATTATAGTAGATATACCTACCTGTTGAAGACAGGAACATGTCTCCATCTCGAGTTCTAGCATATCTCATGCTTAATCCTAAGAGGGCATTCTGTAGAGTTAAAGTAATAAGGCTAATATATTTAAGGGTGTTGTCTTGGGATATGGAAGCTGTGAAATCAGACATGATTAAAATTAATTAAAATAAGACTAGGTTAAGTAATTTACCTCCTGATCTTTTCATGTTTAAGTCAGAAATACTGATAAAGGGATCACTGTTAAGTAAACTTTCGGTAATATTGCGGTTTTAACTTAATAGTTGGAAATATATCTTCGGTATATTGAAAGATTATTCCTATAAAATTTACATAAACAATTATAAATATTTTTCGATTAATCGATTCTTTCAGCCTTTATTATAATAGGAATTTGGATTCATAATGAATAAACTATTCTTCTTTAACAATAAATATATATTTTCAGTGGTAATTTTGTTACTTACAATTAGTTCATTCACTTTCGATTAGTTAAAATTCAAAAACACAAAAGGTACATGTATGTACATACCATCATTTTTTTCAATATAGCCACAATATTTTGTTAAATACCGTTTTTTTGAATCACTTTAACAGTACAATTTTTAATTAAACAAAATGCATGACAAAACACAAACAAATAATTAAAATAATAAATAAATTGAAATTACTAAAATTTTAATTATTGCTATTATTTATTTAGACGCGCACAGATATAAGCTAGACCATGGATTCAATTTATGAGGGAAATTATGATTTGATTATGAGGGAGATGAGCTTACACAGCAACCTAGTTGAACCTAGTGACAGCAACAAATGAACAACAACCATAGCAGAGACAACAACGAGACGAGAAACTCAATGGAAATAAATTGTCCGAGAGAGAGAAAGGTGCCATGCGTCTTTGTCTGTCTTCAAGGAAAGTGAACGTAGATGGCGCACGGCACAGACCCTGCGATTTGCCCGCCAAATTCAAACAAACCACTTTTGTTTTTTGTCTGTATTCACAATTTGAAGGTTAAATTAAATAAAAAGTCGCATATTATTGAAAATGTCATGTATTTGGTTGCATATATATGTTTCTTACAGACGATACCAATACAAATACTAAAATAAAGAACATTGGAAAAATGAAAAGCCATATAAACATAAATACTTATTAGTTAAACATTAAGCACAGTTAGTAGTTGGAAAGGCTTGTAATTATTGATGAAGTAGATTGAAGGCAAAGTTAATTAAATGGCAGTAATGCTACTTTAATGATTATGTCTGAATAATCGCTCTGTACCAAAGGAAAGCAAAAATTATTGAAAGTGGCAGACATCGAACTTAATGAGATATACAGATACCTATTGATCCTAATAAATAAAATAAATAAAAACAATAAGAGCAAAGATGTTGATTAACAAATAATTAAATATGCCGAAATTTTTTAATTTTTCTTGTTGAAGATCTTTTGTCTTTTTTATCTTCTTTAATTTTTTGGGTTCGTCGCTTACACCACCAAGGAATTGCAATGCGACAAATGGATTTAAGTGTCGTAGAAAAAATACTGTCTTTATGCTCATCACATAGTAACCAATCAAAATTGACTCTGTTTCTCAGATGGATGTCCGCGTTAACCATAATATTTGTTTGCGAAGCACAGTTATCCAGATATTGTTCTAAAATAGTTACAGCGTTTCCAACAGCAGATGTGAATATTTCAGAAGGATATATTAAGACATTGGTATCATCCTGCCATTCTTTATGCGAAATATATATATTATGAAGTTCCAGATCGTGACCAAATAATAGTGACTTGCACAGCTCACAATTGAGCTGCTTCATAAGCAATTTCAGAATGAACCCCGCAACATACGCTACTGATAATATGTTAACACTACCTGTAGATACTTCCTGCAGCACTTCGTCCGCCACTACTTGTTCGGCTTGATCCACTATCATGCTAGTCTGCTGTTCCTGCAAATCTTCGTGATCTTCGGTAACATTCAGGAATGTCTGCAAATTGGTTAACAACATGTGCTCATCATCTTCGCAGTTGGTTGCTGCGCAATGCTCATTAGTTAAACCGTTCAGAATTTGAGTTTTCAAGCTCCCAATAAATTGTGTAACATTGGGATTGTCACTGCAGCCACAGCCATAACGGATGGAACCAAACAAATTCTCAAGCGGATCCTGATTGAGGAACCTTGGTCGTAGTGTTGTGGCACCGATGGAACTAAGGTATGCCCATATTCCTTGAATGGCATTCAAGGAAACTATCCATCCAAGTTGTGAAGGCGGTTTGGATTTTTTTTGAGATCCATCTTTTAATAATCGCTTGAAAGTCCAGCTATGGATATTTTGAACTGCCTGGGACCAATAGCTGAGATGGGGGGAGTCCTCTTTTACAGCACAACGGAGCTGCTTGCCTGGGGGTGCATTTATGGTTCTGCCATTGAAGCTATCAAATAAGGTATCCACAGCCTTCACAAATTCTGCAGTAGCAACTGCTCTTTGCTCCAGTGCACCTGTAATGAACATTGATTTTGATTTTACTGCTGAAAGACATAAATGCAAATGTTTACCTAGACTAACGAGCGAGTACAAAAAGGCTGCAGTGGTGTGACTTAAAACTTGTGAAGCTACACAAACTTTCATTGCAAATCTCATGACAGGTTGCATGTGCGTATCCTTGATTTTGTGCATGGTTCTGAACACATATGGATTGCGTTTATCAATAGAATACGCTTGTCGTATATCTCCGAATCTGGCTTCCATAATGGATTTACCTTCTTCATTTCCCACTGAGCAGGGGAGAAGAACATTATGTTTTCGGAATAAATTAAAAGTGCATTTTAGTAAATGGGGAGGGTCATAGATACAATAAACTCTGCGTTCCTCAAACACAAAGTAAGGTGTCTCTATGGTTACACCCAACTCCTTCAGACCCTTAACATTGTTTACTCCCATGTCACATACAGTTGCCACAACATCCACTCCTCCATATAGTGTAGCAGCATGCAAAACCTCCAAAATGCATTGCTGCAATCTGTTAGAATCACAGCCATTGGAATTAAAATAGAAGGCTACAGGTTGTTTCCAATTGCGTATTAGTCCAACTAGCATAAACACTAGTGCTTTGTTGGCAATTTTAGAGGAATCGCAATGAATCCCAGAACCAAAATCTTCAAATCCAATGATTCTGTCAGAGCCAACAGAATACTGAACATTCTCCTGAATGTCAATTTCATCGAACAGAAGAGCACAGCATCTATCTAGACCTTCTGGCAGCTTTTCGCCAAGTTGTTTGAAAAGATGCGGATTAATTCCTACATTAAATGGAACTTTTTCCAGAAGGGCCAACAAGGTTCGCTTGTGTGGAAGTGCGAAGAATTTTCGAAGTAACGTGTAACACCTGGGACTTCGCTTGAATATGCATAAGGCCAGGAGCTTATCATCTAAGGTCCATCTTCTTCCTTTGCTGCTTTTTGCCTTGGAAGTTCGGATTTGTGATAGCATAAACTTAGCTGTCACTGATGATAAATTTTGGAAGACGGTGCGAGCAACATTGGAGTCTGCCAGATTAGCAATGCCTCTCATGTCATGAAGCCGTTTTTTACAAAGAGACTTGACTTTCCTGAGATGGTTTTCCTTCTGCATAAGTACCTTCAGAAGGTGTTGTTTTCGAGGAGTTAAATCCTGTCCAGTCATGTATCGAATGTCCTTTATGATTTTCCTTCTCGCAGTAGTAGACCGGCGCACTGGTTCTTTGATTGATGATGAAGGTGTGTGAGGTGGAGTCTGAAGTGCAGTTGACGTGGACGGTGTTGGGTTTGTACTGCTATTCACATTGTCTGGAACACAAAATGAATTAATGGCATTCAATATTGTTCCTTAGTTTTCACAATCACATGTCTAAAATCAAACAATTGACTAGGCCAGTATCTACACTAACTACACTGACATTTCATTATTATTAATGTCTACTAACAAACTAAATGTAAGTCGACCACAACCTATATTAACAATTTACCTTCACCAGGTGAGTGTACTGAACTACCAACCACACTATCAGTAGCCTCAGTTTGGGGAAACCTTACTTGAGATGTTGATGGAGTGTCTTCAAAGGCATTCGGAACTGCATCCCTTCGAAGTTTATAGGAAATCAGGTCCAAATACGCATCTCGAGGAAAATGTCTACTGCATATTCGCCTGTTTTTCAGCGACTCGCCCACATACTTGAACCCCAATTTCTCTTGCCAGATTCTAGATCTAGAAATGTAACAAAGCAGTGAATACAATGGCTTTCTCAATAATTAGGAAGCTGGTGAAAATAAACACACATTACTTATTCTACAGAAATAAATGCAGATTATTCTACGTAGAAATGTAGTCTTCTGATGTCGCATAATCAATTCGTAATTAGTCATCTTACCTTTCTAGATTGGAAGGAAACGAGTGCATCTTGGAGACTTCGTCCTCTCTAGCACCACAAACAAGGCACGTAATAGCTACCATGCTGGTATTAAGGAATACAGCGAATATTACCACTAACCTACAACATCATTAATACATACATATTGCCAATTCACACTTTAACACCATCCATTTCACTGTTACCTTCAATTGTCTGTTAAAAGGCTCAAATTTAATAATCTACACTACACACTAATTAACGTCAATACTTCCAGGTCGGAAACTGGAAAATCGCACAATAACTCTGCAATAACTTTCCAAACACTAAACACCTACAACCTATGCCTACAACTCAATCAACAACTAATCAAAGCGACATGAAAGCGGCCATTACAATAACCATCAATAACCAATAACCAGACAACCCCGGTCAGGCCCAACCGAATTGGCGCGCGCTTCCGTTCTGGTGCAGCGTTGTCATATCGCAAATAAGTGATTCTTGTTTATATCTTCCGTCTCTTCATTAAGCGTGAGCGGAACATGGACATCAAAATGTATATACAGAAATTGTAAATGATATGGCAACAATGGGTAAGGCGATGACTGCTCCATCTACGATTGCTTTCCCTGATGCGTGATAAAGAGACAAATATCGGCAATTACGTGAACCAGAAAGAGTAGAAAACGACGGACAAATTTTCAGGCCCAGTTTCCCGTCTCGTTGTTGTCTCTGACCATAGCAACAACATATGATATGCATTGGCACTAGGATTGGCACCATAGATAAGAGATATATATACCAATATTTTGACATTTTTTGTAACGAATGAGTGCTAGCGCCCTCTCTTAATGACAAAAGACTAGTTATTGAAATACAGGATGTTGCATAGAGTAACTAACTGTTATTCCTAAAATTAGTCGATCGAAGGAATTAATTCATCTGTCCGAAAGGGGGCGTCAAATGCGACAAAAATATATTTTTCTCGAAAACATTTCTCAGCATATTAATAAATTCGATGAATAGAACTGTCCGTGAAGATAAGTATGTCATAATTCTTGAACTTTTAGATACTTTTTTTGTATCTTGTTCTTTTGGTATGCTTCTTTTCTGTCAGTTATTAAAAAACGCATATCTGCAACAGTTGCGGAGGAAAAAAGTTTCTTGCGTCGGTGATATCCGAGAATTCTTAAAAAGTCGATTTTTTCAAAATATGTAATTAACTCCAAGATGCTTTATACTATTTGAATAAAATTTGGTATGTTCCCTCATCCTGAAATATATTTATTTATATGCTAGGATAGGATTTGATTTTAAAGGTTGTTTTTTTTTTAACAATTACCACAACTTGTTGATGTAATGAAACGGATGAAAAATTCATTTATTAGTAATTGTAACATAAGTAGTATGATCTAAAGGACTTTATTTTAGCGTCAGACGTGGATTGAATGTGCTTGGTGTGCTAAATATGATAGATATAGGTACCTATCTATCTACATTAATGCAATGCATAAGGCGTAAATCTTTACATGGTAATACATACCTATCTTGTTATAAAAGAGTTTTTCCACAGTATAATAAAGAACATAGTATATATTACGAAAATAAGTAAATAAAACACTTGGAGGAGTTTCACCATATTTTATTATTGCTCAATGTACATTTCGCCTTATTAGGGCATCATCAGGAGTATTAAGTGTACTGAAGAATTTTTTTTTTTTTTTGCGAATTACTTCTTTAATAGTATATATTATTCAAAATAATATCCTACTTTTTTATTGCTTAAAAAGAAAGAAAAACACGGGCTGCGAAATAAAACGAATACATACGGGGAGGGGGGGAGGTATAGCTCGTCACGCACCTTTCGTTGATTTTTGATCGTAACTAATATAAGCGACGCTCTCGAGGAAGTGCGCCGCAACGCCGACGGACTGGGAGGTGATTTGTGGATCGTGGAAGTCTTCACATTCAATTCACAATCAGTAAGGTCCCTAACGGGCGTCGGATAGGTAGGACGCGTGTTCCCAGTAACAAGTTCCAGACAACAACCGAAAATGGTCGTAGATATAATAATAAAAGACAGATACATATTTACGGGACATGTGCATCTGTTTATAGAATAGAACGCAAATTCATTTTCGATTAGTACCGTCCTAGTTTATTGTGTTGTTAAATCGTCTCATTTTTTTATTTTATTTATTTTTTTCTTTTGGAGATTTCGAGATCATATAAATAAGGGCATCGAGGGTTGTTTCTTGCATTAGATAAAAACTGACATGAAGAACTTTGAAACCGATTTTCGTCAAATTGTGCGAGGTATGTATTAGGTACCATATGCAATAAATATTCATCAATTTTTATTTTTATAGAACCTCCTTATTAAAGAACTCAAATTGTTAAATGGCTTATTTAGGCAATCCAGTGAGTGTTTGTTGTTTGGTTGTTTGGTGTGAATTTGTGTATAGAATAAAATCAAATTAATTATTTTGATCAAGAGATACTCAACGAGTCAACCTTATATAGGTACATACACACGTAGACAAATTTGTTTCAAATTTAATTATGCTGTGTTAAAACTTTTAAATAAGATAATAATATCGGTATTACTACAATATGTATTTATTAAAATATGGTCGAATGTACATACGTACTATGTACCTAACTTCTGGATGTATTGTAGGTAGAGCAATATATAGCTACATACTTTTCTTATGATTTACCAACTTTAAAATTTAGTTGGCCATTATAAAGTTGTTGGAAAAATGAAATTCCATTTTCCACTTAATTTTAATGTAACAAACAAGGACTTATTCAAGTATAATACCTTTTATTAATTACCTTAATTAAAATCTACTTGTCGATTTCTACAAACCGTGACAATTCTGTAGGTAATTTTTTCAAACTTTTGCATTTGCTGAATAAGTAGATATATTAATAATAATACTGACTTGGTAAGTTTTCTTATCGCACATCGATTCTTCTTGTAACTGCAAAATCAAGAAAATATTCGTAGGAAACGTGGAAATTTTACACTTTACACAAGTAGCGTGCAATTTTTTATTTAAAACAAGAAAACAAAGGACAACCGTGTTATTATTTCTTTAATGACGGTCCGCAAAAAATCGATTACGTATAAACGAAAAGATTTAATTTTGAAATTGAAGAGTTTTCATATTTTAATACATAGGATCTGTACGTTGAATTTTTATTTAGCAGTCTAACTAATGGCTTTTAATGACTGGGCTTTCGTGGCTTGCCTTTTGGGATTGCATTGCAGTGTAGAATATTTGAGTTTTCGCCAATGGCGATGACGATGTTATAAATTCTATACAATCTTCAGCAACACTTTGCGATTCGTTTGATAAGAAACTCGGTAAGGTTGTTTGATAACGGCTTCTTGTACACGCGATCGACCAATTAACGATAAGACGTGTAAAAAGGTGCCCTCGGATCGGTAAATATAGGTACCTATAAATTATAAATAATCAAATATAAATTACTGTTGTGTGAACAAACATAATCGACTGATTTAAACCCAGCTATCCCTTGATTTTAATTAAATTCTTTGAGAAGATGTACCTACTTTAATTAGATAATTAATCAACGTTACGCGGCCCTCGTTTGTAACCCGTCCCGTCCCTGTCGGTGCATATTTATTATACGATATATCGATAAATAAGTAAGTAATAAAATACATATGTAGATCGGTACCTAGCTATGTACTAACTACTAACCTACTAACTAATACATTCTCCCTCTGGATAGATAGATAGTTGACGGTGGTAAAGAGCAATTTTACCGGCTACGGTTTGCCTGGTTCGCGTCGTCGGTTAATAGACGTGCCACCTGTTGTCAACGAAAATCGATTACTCTCCAAAATTGTTGCATATAGTGTAGTTGCATGTATTCATAATAAACCTATGCTCATATTAAAAGTACTTAAATAATACGACGTCTCGGGTATTACGTATCACTTAATAATAAACAAATTAGGTACCTATATTCGTTTAATAAATTGGCGGACGATGTCAGGTCAATACTTATTACATGTTATGTTATTAGGTTGACGATTTTTTTATGTTTTCAGCAGACATGATGAGGAAGTGTGTCGGCAATCATTCGTTAACCTTTGGCAGGTGTCCATGCTGCGACATCTTCCTAAAAGTAAATGTCAAAGTTTCAGTAAGTTCCCTGTTTAGTGTTGCATTATCCCATAAATACCGTAATCGTGTCTCCTATCCCTTCTTCTTTGAAGGAAAAAAGAAAAAACAAAAACGAGCATTATCTGTCAAGTACTTTATTCGTTTCTTCTTAAACTTCACGATTAGATAGTTACCTATAGGTGCCTAATATTACACGTATAAGTATTGTTAGTTGCGTATGTACATACAGAGATCACGTGACTCTCGGACATTTATGAACACACTGTATTGGACATGTACTTAATTGTTTAATTTCAAAGTTGATCGTACACTTACCCACATACACCTATTTTTGCCGTAGTCTTCTGTGCATGTATGTATGTATGTATTTATGTGTGCGCATATTATACGTTTAACGAATTGTTTTATTAACTGAAATAATAATATGTTATATGTATACCTATGTATGTACTTAGAATACAATCTTAATACCTACGTAACAAATCGTTGCCATTCGCAGATCGATATAAAAAAAATAGCGTTCGTAATGGATTATGTGAGCTGTAAGGGCTCCTAGTTGCAAGTCCCGGGGTCCAGGATTCAGAGGACCTCAATTTTATCCTATCTGTTTACATGATGACATCCGCGATTCGTTCATCTCTCGCTCGACAGACAAATCCCCGTCCCGTTGCCGTCGTGAGGGTTTAAAATCCCGCCTCGGCAAATGTAATTCCGTTTCTAATGAGATTTCCCATCAGGCATACGTGAACTAGACTACGTAGACCATTATGTCAACATCCGGTGACCTTTTCTCTATTCTTATTGTTATTATATTTTGACTTATGTATATTACGTACAATAGATACATACTTAATGTTATTATTGTTAATACCTATTGTACTGCGTACTACTAATTGTAAGTACGAGTACTTTTCCAAATCAACTGACGTTTGTATGTAGAAACTAGTGAGGTGTAGGCCACCCACTACGCACCAAATCCCTAGAGTGTATGATGAGTTGCCGACAGTCAATTGGTGTAATGTGTAAGAGAACATTCGAACGATATATAATTTCAAGGCTTCTTTTCAATCGATGTAATTCTTCAATTTTTCTTCTTCAATCCCATTTATGACACCAATTTACTCGCCATACTCTCTCAGGCTTTGGTGTATGATGGGTTGGTTGCAATAGCACATATATTGTATTATTACGAGTGCCTTTTCGCATTTGTTCAAAAAGAGAATTGGATGGATATAAATTGTCGAAGAAGTAAATTCAAAGATTAACTTTCGTGCCAACAAACTGAACTTGCCACAAAACAAATAAAAACGTCACGGGATAATAATGTAATTTAAGGAAGAATCGACGGGGGAATAACAGGTGTCAGTAGTATAAAAAGTTTCCTTTCAATTTTACCTCTTAAGAAAATGTTTCTCATCATAAATAGGGAATCTGAGAGCTACGGTATTATATATTATTATAAAACATAATTTTGATTGAAAAAATAAACGGCAAAAATTGCCCATATAAAATATTTATGATGGCGTAAGCGTTTCGCGTACGAAATCCCTCAATCGAGGCGAGCGAAACAGGTGTTCGTTCGTATTCTATTTCTTTCGTTCCCTTTTTCATCTCACGTTGTGTTTTCTCTGTTTCCCGTAAAGCACGTGATTCTATAAATACGCGGGAGCAAGAGCAGGCAGAAGCAGGAGCGCCCCCGGTCGGGAAAAAGATCGATGGAACACACACAGTACGAGCGACAAAATTCCCAGAACGATTCCAGGAGAACAAGGTTACCTACCCTTATAGCTACTGGTTCAAAAACAACTTCACATAATCCTGTTAAAAAAAAAAAAATTATTGGCTACACAGTGCATGATGAAAATGTATCGTACCATTTATTACATCAAAGTTGTAAGTACATACAGGAAACAGTAGGAAACGGTTGGGTTTAAAATTTTATTTTTTCATTTTCCAACCATCTACTAAAATTTATTAGCACCTACTATAGATAATATGGGGAATAGAGACATTGCACATAAGAAAAATTTTTTTTTGTCTTTATTCCTTGAACTAAGATAGATAGTAAGGTACATTCCGTAACAGCGTGACTTAAGTCAACGTTTACGTAGATATGTAGAAAGGAAATTCGTATAAACAAACCTATTTAAATTATAATGTAGCTACTACAGTAATGGTCAGTGCCTAGTGCGAGACTTTCTGCTTTCAATTTCCTCTCCCGGATCCGGTCGGATTGCCAGGCTTTAGAATTAAATTAGACGAAAACGTGACACCTACAATAGAATTTTAATTTGTTAGGTAGAATTGGAAAGACGAACCCGTAGCTTAGGCCTAACCCTTATCTGATTTTTTTTCAATTTTAAAACATGCGAATGTGGGAAACTAATTATATCTTGGTCTTGGAAATGTGGCTTTAATACTCATTAATTTCTCGTAAGAGGACTAACTACGTTCGTATAAATTTAAAGTTCCCGACAGAGCGGTAACCTTTCTGCCGAAATTCGTACTAAAGGGTAGCTTTTTGCGGTCTGAGCCTGAATGTAAAGCTTTCCTTTCCCTTTTATACATTAATTGCCGACGTCTCCGAACTATTATGAGACAAATTGTAAATCGATAATTTATGGAATTCAGTGCATAATCCCGAAATTCTTAATTAAAGTACATTTTACGTATGTATTTTATTCATCACCGTCAAAATTGATTTAATTATCAGTCAAATAATTGGGAAAGTAAACGGTTTTATTAAAATATTAAAAAAGGTGGTTGTGGATCGGATTAGATCGGTACAAAGTTAAACTTTTGCTCAAAAGAAACTCCTAACATAATTTTGATTAATAAATGTGAATATGATTATGATACAAATAAAATTGATTGTAAAAGTAATTATATAACAGCGTCCTTAAATACATACCTATTTACCATATACTTATATATTATTATGCTATTATTATAGATACCTAATAGGTAGGTACAGTCGTACAGTTACCCTCATAATCTCATCATTTATGCTTGTATACATTGGCTATTCGATGCCAAGTTGTGTTTGTGTTTCAGGTCGAGTGGTTATTGAGAAATAATAATATCGGTGGATGAGATTTTCCGTGGGGCAAAATAAATTTACATAAATTTCCATTCCATTTCTCGTTCTTGCCTTTTACTTAGGTATATCAAATTAACATGAAAAGGTTCCCCAGTCTTCATAAACGTCTTGGGAGGACAAATGCACATTATTTAACAGAAACAAATACCTATCGTCAATTGTAGACGACTTTCAACTGTTCACGAGTGTACAGTGGTAAATCATAAAGACATGTAACTACAGAACAAATGAAGTCTTAATAGTTTTATTATTATTCGTAACGTTTTCTGGTGCCACTTCAGTTTGCGTATCGTATTGTTTTATTTTTAGTTTATGAATGAATCCTTGTACCATATTAGCATGTACTATGTACCCACCGTGTATCTTCATAGGTAGTAAAAAAACTTAAAAACGTTTGGGTGTTTCATTCCCACCAATGTTGGTGCTTTCGGCCTACACTCTGGTGCAAAGTTCGGAAGGTAGGGCGGATGGTCTAGGAATCATAGGAATTTGTGGGAGAAAGATGAGACTGACTATCTGTGATATATTGGCTAAATGATCCAAGAAAACCCGGGCCCGGAATCGAATGCTAAGCAAAGATCTAGACGACTAGAAGATAGCATACCGTAAAGTTCACTTTGTGCCGGCCAATAAGAAATCAGTGTCATCGTGTATTGTCGTCTACAGTCGTGTAGGCGCAAATCGGTCAAATTTTGCTAATTTTGAGCGGTAAGTTATGTGAACTTAACCCAATGCTAATAACTACCAACATAAACAGACCCTTGAAGCACATATAAAGGCAGAAAATATGGATGGTCAGGTACAATTAATGGAATATGGTAAGTTTAAAGTACAATCATCTTCGGTAAGTGACAAGTTTATTCTTAACGAAATTAACTTGTGGCTTGGCTCTTTTAGGGTTTTTTCTGTCTGCCTAATTAAAGCTTTCCTTTTTTATACAAATTGCCGAGCCCCAATGTTTTGAAAAATTTGAAAAATATGAAAATTTATAATTCTTGCAAATACCTGAAATTTTTAATTAAAGTAATTTTAACAGTTTTTTAAATTATTTTCAAAATTGATTAAATTTATCAGTAAAAAGGAAAATAAACGGTTATTAAAAAAAAAAAATGGTTTAAAAAAGTAAATTTTCCAAAAGAAAATCCTATTAAATTTTGATAAATAAAGTAAATTTTTGCTACTTTTAAAAATTGTTGTAAGTTTATTAACCGCCCTTAAATCTCCTTTTAGCATATACTTTCCATTAAATTTGTAGTGGTTTGTCCTTGGGTAGGGTGGGTACATTTAAACCCTCATAATCCCATTTGCTTGTTTTTTTTCGTGGTTGTGGGTTTCATCGTTGGGTTTATTAAAATTTTTGATTAATTTTGTAAAAAAATTTATTATAAACCATTCCATTTCTCGTTTTGTTTTTCTTATTTAAATTTAACAAAAAGGATTTAAAATTTAAAAAGAATTTTTTCAACTAATCGAAAAATTTTAGCATTTAATTTACATTAAAAATCAAAAACTTTAAAAAACGGCTTAAATTTTATCCTTATTCGTTTTTTTCCACTTCAGTTTGCTTGTTTTGTTTATTTTAAATTTTTGAAAATTTTAATAAGCATTCATGAAGGTACAATCATTATTAATTAAAATTAATACACGTTTGGGTGTTTTTTTGGGTGCTTTCCCCAACTTTAAAGTTCGGAGGGGCGGATTTAAATAAAGTTTGGGGGGCTACATTGTGATAATTGGGAAAAAGCCCGGGCCCGGAATGAAGCTAACAAGTCTGCGACTAGAAGATGCCGCTCGGTATTTTTATTGTGCGGATAGCGGTAGCACTTGTTGAATATCTCCTGAGGATAAAACCTGTTGCTAGGTACAGCTCCAATTTAACATTATTAGGCTTTTGGAACTTTGCCAGAATCCCTTTTCTACAGTCTACAGTCTATGATAACTACTGAAGATTTTTAACAACTTTCCTATTATTTTCTAAACTGTAAACTGCAAATTTACAGTCCTGCATAATATGTACAAAGTACCTGTACCTATATTTACTTAAATAAACGTATCTACATACAACAAACGCTTTATGCAATTATTAATTTTGCACAGTTTGTAATCAGTTTCAAGCAAATAAGTTAGTTAGTTAGTGCTTCTCTAATTCAGGTACTTCCATGTACGCGTACCCCTACGTGTGCCTTTATTATCTTTGACCTATCGATCTCATTGTCAGTCAGTATGCTTTGATGCTTGCATTACCGTCTGCCAATAAGTTGTATAAATGTCATAGGTGTTATAAATTACTACTTTTTTACTTATAATGAATGATATGTTTGTTATATTTTTTGTTACGTATAGTACGTAGATGTAGAGGTATTTCAAAATCTCATGAACCACAACGTTTCTGAAATACCTCTACTTTTATGAGAGGACTCTAATAAAAAGTACCTAAACACACGAATCAATATAACAACGAGTATTAAATGTATTAGTTTTCAGATTAGATTAAAAAGCAGATATATGTATATATTAATGTTAATTTGTCTGTATTTTAGGATGCTGGGAAGTGTGGTTGGTAGACGTGAATTCATATCAACTATTACTATTGAGAAAAAACAGTCTGAAGACATGGGAATACCTCCAGCATATCATACAAATCGTTATGCAAGGCGTCGAAGGGCCGTCACAACATCCGACCACAAATCGTGCGCCCTTATACAAACGAGACTCAAACTGGGCGATATCATGTGAGTTTTATTTTTTAACGTTCCAAACAATACTCGTATCTATAAAGGATGCACGTTCTGCCCCCCCCTCCCCCCAAAGAGATATTTTCACTCGTACGTTATGAGGATATTAATGTAAGTCATAAATGCCATATCTGTTAGTGTCAGTATCACGAATGACTTGATGAATCGCAAACACGACAGGCCTTCACAATATACCTATCTATAAAAAGAGAAAATTTCTCCAGAGTATCTTTTATTTCGAATAAAAAATGTAGACGAAGACGTAGACGTAGGCACGTATCATATCATATTATAAAATATGGCACCGAGGATTAGATTAGGTTAGGTGTCAACTAATTATTCGAAAGAAGTGATATTTTACACGTTCCCCTGCTCTCCCACATGTTTGCATTACAATCGAATTTCAATTGCATTATTTTTCAATTTCCCGATTATCGATTCGATGCTCGAAAGCTACGACTATGTAACATTCACGGTGGGTGATCTCTAACTATTATAAAAAAGAAGAAAATAAAAAACCAGGAAACGATTAGATTAGGAATCGTTTTTATACTCAGAACTCGATAATAATTATTAGATCTACGATAATCTTTCTTTTTTTTTTTTTATTTATATGTATTTTTAGATAGATACTTTGTTATATATCGTATTTGTATGTACGTATCTATTGTATTGTGCGTATTCGCAGATACTCTAAAGAAAGAAAAGTAAATCGTTGCCAAAAAAATATTAAATATGGACCTGGATTTTCTTCGAGAATCGAATAGGTCGCTTTGTATGTTACTTATTCCCTGGAGTATCTCTCACGGGAAATAAACGCTTGTCAGACAAACAGTGTAATATATTTAGGAAAACAGATAGCTCATTCTCTCGTAAGAGTTTTCTTTTCCTTCGTGTCAGCGGGGGGGATTTTCCCCAGTTTATGTCGGCAACTTACCGTATATGCTTTGGTGTATGGCGGGTTCTCTACATATCAACACATTTAATTTTTGTTTTTTCGATTTAAACAATTAAATGGTTTCTTTTGTAGCAGGTTTTTTTTTTAAATGAATGAAGCATATAAAGAAGGAATTTATTAGAGGGACAAGGGTAAAGGTTATAATTATCTATTAATTAAGTAAATGGTTCACATAATTTTTAAATTGTACATACATACGTGTAGTATACGATAGATAGAAGAAAACGGTGGAAAATTACTTGCAGCGCCTCCTGTTGCACACCGAATTAAATATGTACCGGGAAATTGGGAAAATCGTGCGCACTTTTCCACCCGTGGAAAACAGGACGGTGGTTGATGATACCACCGCTAGATGGCAACTTGTACACTCTTATACAGGGACTCTATCTTATACTATACTACCTACCTTATTAAAACGAAATACTTTAAAAACATTTATAAAATAGGTAAATAATACTATACGTAAACGAAATATATACCGTTGTACCTAATAGTGATATAGCAAGCGAAAATAAGTAAAATATGAAGAAGAGCAAACGCAACATTAAAAATGATTTTATTATTCATGATTGGTAGATGCCGATTGTTTTGGGAAAAGTAATTTATTAGTTATCAATCTATTATTGCGTATGCAATAATAATAATTTGTTAATTGGTAATTAATGAAAAAAAAAAAAAAAAAACGTTGACCAGACAACGTTGCGGTGCTAGTGAATGTATCCTCGGGGGCCACTGCGACTGCGACGGCGACGTAACAAAGCGTCGAGGCGCAGGACTGCAAGAGCACACGCCGATCCTGATCCTGGCGTCGCGACGCTCCTCTAATTAACCGAACGAAAATAATCGAAAATTTCCGAACTGGAGGCTTACTGACATGAGACGGGTGCGGGCCGAATGCTCGTCACGTTAAGTGAGCGGTACGAAATAATAAAACGCGAAAAATGAGGTGCCGATGTGCGTTTGACGGTAACGACGATAAGGACGAGTGTTAAAAAAAAAGGATTTCGAAACGTTCGTCGAAGGGTGTGAAAGAAAAGGGATATATATATATGTAGGTATCGTGTGTTTAGAAATAGACACACAAATGTACAGAGTGTAAGGATAGGATGGCGGCGGCGTCGCGTTTTCATTATCGCGGGCGATTCTGGTCCTGGTCCTGGTTGACCGACGTCTTTGGTCGCTCAGTACAGTGAAGAAACATGGGGGTATGCCGTTGTATTTGTGTACTATTAGATGAGCAGACGACAGTGAAGAGGCGACCGAAGAAACGGGAAAACCAGGTTAGTTGCAGACCATTTCCCTCTTCCGCGTCCATCGATTATTCCATTGCCTCGACTACGACTACGACTACCATACAGAACATACTCGTATATACAGATATGTTATGTACATGCATATCATAGGTACGTTCTCTTCGTCTTTGACCCATATATCTCTATATATTATCTCTTCTTGTAAACAAAAATTTTCATTCATACTACATAATAATTGTATTATTAATAACTAGAGCATTCCATGGATCGGACCAGTCGACCAGTACTTTATTCTTCTCCTTTTTCCTTCTACCCACTACTGTCATAGATTTTATTATTGCTATTACACCTACTTAGTCATTTATATTCCGTCTTCTAGCTATTACGTGTCTCCATATGTAATAGAAAAACGTTTTTAATAAATTACCAAGTATATAAGTGAATACATACATACATGCCTACTACAAATGGTAAGTTGTCTGTTGCATTTGTACCTACCTACCTATCTACGTACTTCTTCCATTTTCATTAGCACGTGCCATTGAATTTGATCCAGTATCTATTTTTATATTAATATAAAGTACCTACCTGTACATATTATTGGCATTTTTTCTGTTGTAATTCAAATTATCAGGAATTTTAAATATTTGCGAAAATTATGAATTATCTGTGTAAAAAATAATAATTTTAACGAAAACTGTAACTATCAAATCAAATCTATTTTTATATGTAAATTTAATTCTAAATGCATCTTTGCGTACATATGTAGGTATACAGAGTAGTAGGTATTTATGAAATGTAAATCTCTTATCTTGTTAATCGGGTAGGTAGGTATAAGGTTTCAAATCGATATTTAAACGAATAATATGAAATTTTAGACGATACTGACAACACGGAATATTGTTAAAATTAAAATAAATAATAAAAGAAAAAAAACGTCATTCGTTAGTCAGCCCTGCATCCCTGCATTGATAATATACAGGAACCAAGTTGCATGTACATTTTGAATAAATAAAAATTTCGTAACTAAACCAGCAAAATCATACACGGTCGATAAAAAAATCTAAACACAAAAGCTCCCTGCCCATAGACAAATTGTTTTGTATTAATATGTGAGTTGGCTCTTATAATTTGATTTTTGTCATTATTAATGAATATTTAATGTAAATGCCCACATAGGTGTACATAAGTAGTAGAGACAATTTGATTCCAATAGGTACATAATTTAAAAACAGCAATAGTACAAAATTTTATCTGTTATTCGAAGATAACGTTGGACCAGTAGACGCCTAGCGTCTAGCCGCAGGGGGGGATGTTGGCCAGGGTGATCGGTTGGCGCCGCGATGACCCAACTCCAAAGTCAGAGAACACACTTTTTCACGGACAAATATTTCTTTCGAATTAAAACGTCTCTAACTGGTGTGATCAATTTTTTAAAATTATCGTTCATACCTATCATAACTTCGTATAACATACAAGAATTTATCAATACATCATCAATAGCATCATTTTATATCTATTTACCAAGTTTGTAAATTTTCTTGACTTTAATATAAATTCACGTTGGTGTTATACCCACGTATAATAAATATGTAAGTGCAAAAGGTACTTCACATACCGATATGGTATTTATACAAACCTAGCATTTTCACGGCCTTTAGATCAAAGGAAAATGTTGTAATAGGATATTGTTACACGTCAGACTCCCTACACAAAAATTGATCAGATGGCACTAATTAGAACCCGTGACGTCTTATGCTATTTTTAAAGCTTAATTGGTCAGCAAAATTTTATGATACGTCTTCTATACATGTTAAAAAGTTGATTGAAATAAAACAGCATGTCATTGTGATTGTTACATTAAAAAAAATGTATTTCGGGAATTTTAATTGTAGGTATTTTTCGTACCTAAAAATGGTCCTGAAGGGTTAAAGATTAAATATTTTGGAAAAAGCTAATTTTTTATTACTTTACAATAAATTGATTATCGGCAACTCACCGTATATGCTTTGATGTATGGTGGGTTGCCTATATAGAAATACACTGCTTATTTTTTCGCTTTACATAATGTAACAAGTTATTAGAGGGACGAAGGTTATAATCTAGTGATCTAAATGCGCCCTATGGCCGAAGTTTTATTGCCTTATGCTTGTTTGTGGCATTCTACATATAAAATAACAATTGTTTTTAGGTTGGCCGCAGCACAAGAGGCAGCGGCTCAACAGAAGGCAGCTCAACAGCAGGCAGCGAAAGGGATAACGAAACGGGGGACACGGGTGGGCGCAGCTGATAGAATGGGGGGTGCAAGCACGGCCACGGGGGCGCAAGCAGGTGGACAAGGGCCAACGTCATTGTTCATCCTGTCAGAAGAAAACATCATTCGGAGGTATTGTATTAAAAAGCAAAAGCCATCTTTACGAATTTTGATCAAGTAGCGAATTGTTAAACATATGACAAGTAGATACCTACTATTACCTACGAAGACAAAAAGAAAAGTTCTTAACCTACATCATAGGTAGCACTGTTTCGAATGAAATTATTATGATGTTAAACCTAGTTGTTAAGTTGGCACCATTTATCATTGAACTGCATTGAACTTAGATTATGACTTAGATGTTGGCAGTTGGCACAATTTCTCAAAAGTAAATTGAACGATAACAACAATAACAGACCGTTTAAATTAGAGTTGTGTGAAAATGTGTGTTTTAAACAAAATTAACAATAATTATAGTTTATTACCGAGAAAAATTCCTTGGAAGTCTGTAAATAGTCATTATTTCCCTTGTAAACAACAAAGAAAATGAAGAACTAAACTTAAATACTGGCATACATCGTATATCGATTTTATGTAATCCACGCCAGGAACGACCAAAAACTGGATTTACAAGTACCGAATAAAATACTAAAAAACAACACAATATGATGCTAGATAATCAACAATTAAGAGTGTGTGGGATATTAGTTGTTATGCATTTTATTCTTAACCTTAGTGCCTGTAGGCATTACATTGAAACCTTTATTATTCGCCAAATTTGGCTATCCAGCTTCATTCATTCCAAAATAATTAAAAAAATATGTAGCTGGAAAACGTTTCAAGTCAAATGAAGTGCTCATAGCAGAAATAAATGAAAATTTTCGAAGATGGAATGGAATCTCGTTGTTGGAGAAACTTTGGACAAACTGTATTCAATTGAAAATAAACTACACTGAGAAATAAATGTATTTTCAAAAAAAGAAATATATTTTCACTATTAGGCCGAAAACTTTTCACGTTGCCCTTGTGAATACATACTTAATACAATGTAATTGTTGTACAGTTAACATGCATGTGCATAGTTTAGGTAATTTATAATATTGAGGATTATCTATTGATTATACTTTGATTATTTTTAGATACACACGCTTCATAATTGAATGGCCTCCTTTCGAGTATGCCGTGCTTTTGACAATCATAGCCAACTGCGTGGTGCTGGCACTTGAAGAGCACCTGCCAAGCCAGGACAAGACCATGCTAGCATTGAAATTAGTGAGTGAGAATTACTTTTTTACTGTTACAAATCCATCACAATTGTTTTTTATTATTTTTTCAGGAAAAAACGGAAACGTACTTTTTAGGAATCTTTTGCGTAGAAGCATCTTTGAAAATACTAGCATTAGGTTTCGTATTACATAGAGGATCATACCTAAGGAACATTTGGAATATCATGGATTTTTTTGTTGTACTTACAGGGTGAGTGTAGTTGTTTCCACAAAGACTTATTTTCATTAAATTAAAAGAAAAAAATAGATTCGAATGGAAAAGAATACGAATTTCTATAAACATGACCTGTTCAACGGAAATAGAGGATCAGCGGAGGCGGAAATACATTATAAACTAGAGTGTGGACATTCTGATACTTTCTGACTTATGGTTATTATATTTTAAAAATCAATTGGTCATCAATAGCTAAGTAAACTAAATAAAAAAAAAAATTGAACAGGTCGTGGATGACATCGGAAAGAAAATAAAAAGATTCCATTTGGTATTTAACTTTATCAGGTCGATGACAATTTTTGCGGAAGCGAATGTAGATGTTGATCTTCGGATGTTGCGATCGTTTCGCGTGTTGCGGCCGCTCAAGCTGGTGTCGAGGATACCAAGTAAGGGCCCCATGTCAGACAAAATAATTTGTTACCTTTTTCTTACGTCCTGCTGCTAGTGATGATATGATAATTGATTATGATGATGATCATGATTATAATGTAGTAGACAAAAGTTGTCATATAATTATTTTTTACCACCCACTAGATTAAGTACCTACTTAGGTTTTTTATTATTATCATTTAGATTAGAATAACGTATTTCTAAACGTACTTAAAATACCCACACTACCCACCATTGCGTTATTATATTGGGTGTTCATTAGTGTACAAGTCCACACTTACAAAATCGATTGTAGACTTCATTTGAAATGAAGAATGATTCTTGGAAGTTAATCTTAAAATGCTCTTTCTTCTGACCTTTTCATACCTAAATAGTATTAAATTTTCCATGTTTGAATTTGAAAACAATCATGAATTTTAACCTGCAGCCTATACTAACAAAACCAAGGCGAATGTGTGTTATTTTTAATTAGAATAAAATTTTTACTATCCAAAAAGTTGTAATCAATATTGATTATTTATTTGTAATAGTACCTATTCATGTTTTAATTATGTTCATAATTAAAACTTAAGGTTGGTGTGCTAGTCGATAGTTGAATACCATTTTTGAATAGGAAAAGACTGCATACTCTCCAGAAAAAAACTTCCATGAGTTCAAAATTAAATTTCTAAACGATTTTTCAAGTATGTACATGTAATTAATGAACAAATGCCCTATGCAATGATAGTTTCAGTATCTATTGATTGCTATTCTTTTTTTTTTCACCTTTTGTTATTTATTATTTCGAAATTCCGAAACTAACAATTGGACACATGGACAACTCGAAATATCGTATTTACTTACAACACAGAAAAAGAAAACAAAATACATACTTTCGCTTCGGTTGTTTAATAACGTACAGTAGCTCCAAAAAGTAAAGCTCTAATTTCGTTCGTATCCGTACCGTCTCAACATTTACGTTAGTGATAGTAATTCTGTGATTACAAGTTTTTAATTAGTTTCTAGTTTTCGTTCGATCTACTTTGGTCGATTAGACTAGTAGATACCTAATAAAAGTTAGTTTAATGTGTAGTAGTGTTATGAGTAGAGCTAGAGGCTAGTGTTTTGCAGGTTTGTGACGATGTTTACTCTGGATGTCGATGCTGTGGATCTGCGCACCTTACGCGCAATACGAGTACTAAGACCTCTCAAGCTAGTCTCTGGTATCCCTAGTAAGTAGATGCTCTGTCCGTAACTGTATGGTCGTTTTGTCTTTTGTAGACACGTCTCTCTCCTAACCATCTGTAATAAATCTATTATCGTTCTCCCATCACTTTATCAATTACGCTATAGTACAGTAGAAAACCCGTGATAGTTTTTTTCCCTTTTCAACTAACTATTCTACACAATTAATATGTTGTGGGCATAATAAATACTTAAAATTAATCAATTCCACAAGAAAATAGACCCTTTCCATCAATTTACTTCTTACTTATCCAACTCTTGCTTCTTCTGTTTTTTATGTGCCTCATCTTGTTTATAACTTTTTTGTTTTTGTTTTTCATTTGTTGTATTAGAAGATTACAGATAGTTATAAATTGTAACATTATAAAAATTGAAACCAAAAAATAGGACAAAAACATTTTCAATCATAGCAAGTAACGACCTTTTGGTGTACTTAGATTTTTTCAAGGTAGATTAGCAATCTGAAATCTACTTTGAAAAAGTCAACTCTTACCAAAAGGAAAAACGTTAATGTTGATTGCATTGCTATAAATAAGATGTTTTATTTGTTCAGTTTCGTCTTTAATATTTAAAATATAACTTCTTTAAAAGGGAAAAATACGAAAATTAAAATTGGTAGTTTTTTGTCTACATACACCTCTTAAATTAATATGTTTATTTATTATCCATTTTAATTATATAGGTAGATTCCGCAAATAATCTCATTAGCCCATTACAAAATAATAATCAACAAGAGTTAAGTTGTCTAATTTCTTAGTTTTTCACTTTTTGTTTTAAATGTCTAATAAATAATTTTATTGTGCCTTCATTCGACACTCCCATACTTGTATCATAAAAAATAATGTAATATTTATTACGAAATAATTATTTTATTTTTTAACAAATACTGTACTGTAGGGTATTGTCAAAGTAAAAAGTTTTGTGGTTTAGTAAATGCTATCGTTAGTCAATACAATTGCTTATTTTTGGCATGTTTTTCACTCCCTCTTGAAGTATTTGTTAAAAGATAACATATGTATTACCATAACAATTGAGCATGTTTGTAGAATACAATTAAGTACTTGTTTTTTTTTTAACTTTTTCCAAATTTGGTCTCAGTAATTAATAAAATGAATAGATAACCATTCTAAACACATGTTACTAATATTAAGAAGACAGTAAAATTTTTTTTTGTCAATACAATAGTTCAATTACTTTACCAAAAGGACTATACTCTTAAATATAATCGTTAATGTTGCCTAGGTCTGCAAGTAGTTTTAAAATCCATCATCAAGGCAATGGCTCCATTGCTACAGATAGGGTTACTGGTGCTATTTGCCATCGTTATTTTTGCTATTATTGGTTTAGAATTTTATTCGGGAGCCTTGCACAGAACATGCTACAGTTTATATGACATAGGTGAGAGCGAAAGTGATCTTTTCATATGCAATTGTATTATAATAAGGGTACGGATTGTTTCAGATGAGATAGTAAAGGAAGGCGATAGTGAAGTTCCTTGTAATTCGGACAACATGACTCAGGCGCTAAAACAAGGTAGTAACTGGTGTCGTGATGGTAATTCTTTGTGCCTTGAGAGATGGCAGGGTCCCAATAATGGCATTACTTCCTTTGATAACATAGGATTTGCCATGCTCACCGTTTTCCAGTGCATCACTATGGAGGGATGGACGGCTATACTTTATTGGGTAAAATAAAAACTACTTTACACTATTTATTTACAATTTTAAAAACTAAAATGTCTAATTTTAGATGAATGATGCAGTTGGTAGTCACTGGAACTGGATGTATTTTGTTCCTCTCATAGTGCTCGGTTCTTTCTTTATGCTTAACTTAGTACTCGGTGTTTTAAGCGGGTAAGTCATTTTTTTATAAGATCAAATCACTGATTGACTTCTTGGTTTCTTCTTTTAAATAAGTATTTTTTTTAAGCTGTCTAAGGTGCAATTGTGATGAAACATTGTTAATATATTAAAATAAAACGAAAAAGTTTCAACGAAAAAATTTATTCACAACTGTACAATTGTTTTGGCCGACGAGTCATTTTCAAAAAATACATATGTTATTACTAAAATTAAAATTGTATAGTAACCTGTATATATATATAGGGTTGAAGACATGGAAACAAGTTATTGACGTGTAATTTGTAATTAATTTTACCTGAATACTTCTAATAACTTATTGTCCATATCTTCAACCCTATATATACAGGTTACTATACAATTTTAATTTGAATAAATTCTTTCGTTGAAACTTTTCCGTTTTATTTTAATATATCTTTTTTTGTTACATGTATGTATAGGGAGTTTTCTAACGAAAGACTTCGCGTTGAACGTAGGGCAAAGTTCCATAAAACTCGATCAAAAAAACTTTTCAATGAATCATTCGGATCTTACTTGAAATGGATCACTCAAGCAGGTGAAAATAAAACAAAGTTTGCTTGGGAACATGAAATAATAACCAATTTAACGATAATTGCAATATCCTATCTAATACTTATTGCTAACAGCTGTTTAAAGTCGCACTGTATTATCATGTTGCGTACATATTAGGTAGTTGCTAGATATTAACCTCTAATTATATATTAAATTTTAAGAATTCAGTAATACCCTAAAACCTTTGTAAGTACTAACTAATTATGAAACGGGATAGTATGTAAAATATATACAGATACAGGGTAAGTCACTAGGACGAAATCAGTGTAGTATTTCGTTTTTCACTATTCGATTCTTGAAGAAATATCCTACTATTTACACATATTACATGGATAGATTCTTTTTAAATACTAAAAAGATTATCAATGACAATATTTAGAAATTCAAATAGGAGTATCTAACTCTTTTCTATTCTTTTTCACATCATATAATGCATAATTAAATTTCCTTTCTACTGATATAAGGTTGTTGATGCCTGTTTTGAACAGTTTTTGAGAGATTTTCTGAAAATTTAAAAGAAAAATCGTGTTATCTAAAATTTCAGAAAATCACAAATATCTCAGAAAAAAAAATATTATAGATTATTACAGTATTATGAATTGTATGTATACATGTATATGTAACCTTTCAATCGACATTGGCTAAAAAACCGTAAGCGTAGGGGCGAATTTATCAAAAATTTTTTAACAATTCGTAAATTACGGTGGCGAATTTACCTAAATCTAATTTGTTAAACTGCTCCTATATGTTAGATAACCAACATAGCTGCCATGTATTAGAGGAAATTGCGAATGCTAAAGTTAATTTTAATGACTGTCGAACTTTAAAAACTGAAAATTAATTATTAATGAAAATCTGGTATATATAAAATATTTTTTTACATAACCGCCAGAAAGAAAATAACCAAACTACTCGTATAATAACACCTAACGCGATAACACTATTTTGGTTTTAATAAACTGACGTTTATTTTTATGGGGAATTAAAAAAGTGCAATAATATACAGGTTGTTCCATTTAAAATAACCAAGTAAGGCTGTGCTTCTGATGTAACTGGAAGTCTGCTTGAAAATATTTTTACGTTATTCTACACTTAATTTTATACAACTTTTAGTTGAAATATTTGTTTTTGTTTTAAACTGTACCTGAACAACAGATAGATTTCGCCTTAGTGACTCACTCTGTATATCCTAATTGACTTATTAGTTTTTGCTAATTCTATAATTTTTTTCAATAATACGTAAGAAATCGTAGAAGAAAGTAGAATGCCTAAATATAGAGCTTGTATTTTCAATCCCATAGAGAGTTCGCTAAAGAAAGGGAGAAAGTAGAGAATAGACAGGAATTTTTAAAGTTAAGGAGGGCCGCCCAATTGGAGAGAGAACTAAACGGGTATGTCCAATGGATATGTAAAGCAGGTCAGTAAATAAATCATACCTTCATAAATAAATACTTAATTAAATAAAGTGCATTAAACATATTGTTATTAATATACAAATTATTCAATCAGAGGAGGTAATCCTGGCTGAAGAGAGGACTACTGAAGAAGAGAAGTTACACATTATGGAAGCTAGAAGAAGAGCAGCAAAAAAGAAGAAACTTCGAAAAATTGGAAAAAGTAAAAGTACCGATACTGAAGAAGAAGAACAAGAAGAGGATATGGCAGACGATGGTAAATATCAATTAACATTATTACATAGTTTTTCTTTGTTTTTTTTTATTTTTAAATTGCACTGCATCATGACACAAAATATCGTTTCACAGAATACATAAAATCATTAAGTATATAGATACCTACGAAAGAAATTTCATGTTTTTTTTTTAATAGCAGTTAAAATGCTAATAAACTTTAATACTTATAAAATGGTTAATTTAAGGATGTATGGCATCTTCTTTTGTCTTTTGACTATACATGTTTCCTAAGGAAGTGCTGCAAATATTCCAAGACAATAAATTTAATAATTATAATTTAAATTTTCCGTAATTAAAAAGTTATTTGTATTCTTATTTGGAGCACTTTCCACAATCATGCATACATAATGTGTGTTTTTATATCTCCAATTGCACGCTATCATCGATTGTGTTTATTATTATATAAATTGTTGTTTTATTAATTATTGCAATATAAATATATATTGTATATAGCATGTTGCAGTGCATTTTCTAACTACGCACGTTGTTTCTTTTTACAATTTACACATTTTTTATATTTCATTCATTACAGACATTCAAGTCTAGTTTGAATTCATTTTTATTACTGGTCAGTTTTAGATTGGGTACTCTTACTTTTATAACTTTGGAAATTAGATTTAATAATAATAAAACATTGGGGTTTAGGTAATATAGGGTAGAGTGGGGGGGGGGAGGTAGGGAGTGTAATACTCGTAGATTTTCGTTCGCACTCGAAACAAAGCACAACCGGTATCTTACACAGGAAACACGATTACTTTTTTAAACGATAATTCACAAAAACCTATGAACTGCTTATGTGACTATTTAACTGATATCGTCTTTTAATCCACAGTATTTCTTACAGAGTCTAAGAAAAAGCTAAAAGGTATGGGAACTGGTGGATCCTTATAGTTGTCGATGCTAATAAATGTACCGTACCAGTTCAAATTAGTGTAACATGTAGACTGCATAATACTTACCTATACTAAACTAAAGCTTTCGTAAACAGATATTGTTTTTTAAATGCACTGCTTCAAACTGAGTAGATGTGTGTCTGCTTAGTATATAACATAAAAAATATTTACAAAATAATTAAAAGAAATAGAGGGAAGCGATAAACTAACAAGTAGAAATAAGTTAAATTTACGGACCTAATTGTTTTTAGATTTGGGGTAATATTTTGACAAAATTAAATCTTTTAAAAATCAGTATCTGTACTAGTACTTAATAGAAATTTGTTTCTAAAAAATCTGAAGTAAACAAAAAAAATGCCATTATATAAAAATCATCTTATACATGCTAATTATCGATGTGAGTACAATTTGCATGCTTTTAGAAATGGCGTTAAATAAGAGAAAAAATTAGTAAATTTTGTTATCACACTACTAGACAAATTAACAAATTAGCTAGCTTGTTTCTTCTAGTCATTGTAAATACGTATACTGTACATTTCTTACTTAGTCTTACTAGCCACTGCTATTATAAGCAGTAGAAGGTAGTTTTTTGGATAGAAATAGTAATTTTAATTAGTAAGAATAAAAAGTAGAGAGAATGGTGTACCAGATATTTTTTAAATATAAACATTTAATTAGTTAAGTTGATTCATCTTCAGTAGAAATATTTTTTGTTGTACAATAGTCTTTTTATTTCACGTTAATTATTATCAGTATAATATATTAAGTAATTCAAATGTTTAGATACGACGCCACCATTAATTATATTAAAATTGTCAGTTGTTCACTTATTTTATTTAAAATATAATTAATCACAACTTAACATAAATACTAGGTCTTACAGAATATTTTGAAAATGTTATGAGAAAATATGTGATGAAATTAGTATTTTTGACAGGTTTCGGCAAAACGGGCTATCTCAAGTCTAGAGTAAAGAACCAGGGTGGTTGTGCAGGCTTTTGGCGGGCTGAAAAACGGCTCCGATTCAAAATCAGACACATGGTAAAAACACAATGGTTTTATTGGTTCGTAATCGTCCTCGTATTCTTCAACACCCTTTGTGTCGCCGTGGAGTACCATGGACAACCGGATTGGCTGACTCGTTTCCTTTGTAAGACATATAATGTTTTTAGCGTTATCACCAATGATGACTTTGTTCTTTTTTTTTTCAGTTTATGCAGAATACGCATTTCTGTGCCTCTTTATGTCGGAGATGTTCATCAAAGTGTACGCGCTTGGACCGCGAATTTATTTCGAATCGGCTTTTAATCGTTTCGACTGTGTGGTAATAATGGGTTCAGTTTTTGAAGTGGTATGGTCGGCAGTGAAAGGGGGCTCGTTCGGCCTATCGGTATTAAGAGCTCTTCGATTGTTACGCATTTTTAAAGTGACCAAGTATTGGTCTTCGTTACGGAACTTGGTAATATCGCTATTAAATTCCATGCGGTCCATCATCTCGTTGTTGTTCCTTTTGTTTCTCTTCATTCTTATTTTTGCCCTTCTTGGGATGCAACTTTTCGGCGGACAATTTAATTTTGATTCTGGCACCCCAGCTACCAATTTCAACACTTTTCCCATTGCTTTGCTAACCGTTTTCCAGGTAATTAAAATACGGAATTTATTTTCGTTGATTATTATTTTTTAACAACAATTTTTAGATTTTAACTGGCGAAGATTGGAACGAAGTTATGTATCAGGGGATCGATGCCCAAAACGGGGGAATGATCTATTCACTTTACTTCATCGTGCTCATGCTGTTCGGTAATTATACGCTTTTGAATGTGTTCTTAGCTATTGCCGTCGATAATTTGGCGAACGCTCAAGAACTTACCGCGGCAGAAGAAGAACAAGCAGAAGAAAACAAGGAAAAACAAGCACTCGAATTAGAAAAAGAAATGGAAGCATTACAAATGGAGGGTAATTAACTTACTTCAATACTTACCATATGAAGAATCCAAGTATAAATGTTCAGAAATTAAACATAAAAAAATGCCAAAAAAGGGGGTTTAGAGCAACAAAAACTGGGTTACTCTAAACCCCCTTTTTTGGTATTCAAAATGTTTCACAAAGAATGCGATACGCAATCTATTAACTATATAAAAAAATGCTTTTAGATGCTATTTGTAGCTATTTGTGTTTAATTTCTTAACATTTAAAAGATGTTTTACAGTTTTCCGACCACTAACTCTATCGAAAGTATAAATATTCAATGACATTTTTTATTAGGGTCTCCGCCAAAAGCAGAGGTATGTCCCCCCAGTCCAAACGCACGCGGAAAAAAGAAAAAAGAAGAAAAGCCTCCACCGGAAGAGGAGGAAGAAATAATCGGACCGAAACCAATGCTGCCGTATTCTAGCATGTTTATACTTTCTCCCACAAACGTGTATGTATTTCTGAATTTTGTTAAAATGTATTATCGATTAGGTTAATGAATGATATGACTATTAATTTGTACTACCAGAATAAGAAGAGGCGCTCATTGGGTTGTGAACCTGCGATACTTCGACTTTTTTATTATGATAGTCATCTGTCTCAGTTCCATAGCGTTAGCTTGTGAAGATCCCGTCAATGAAAAGTCCTTTCAGAATAGCATTCTTGATCAGTTTGATTACGCATTTACTGGAGTATTTGCCGTTGAAATGTTCCTTAAGATCGTCGACTTGGGTATTATTCTGCATCCTGGCTCCTACCTACGAGAATTTTGGAATATTATGGACGCTGTGGTAGTCATATGCGCTCTCGTATCCATGGGCTTTGATTTTGCGTAAGCAATTTCTCATTTTCTTTTATTTCTCATAAGTATATTACTAATTTATGTTTTGTTATTGTAGGAAAAGTGACGCCGGTGCGAATTTGTCTACGATCAAATCTCTGCGAGTGCTGCGTGTTCTTAGACCTTTAAAAACAATTAAACGTGTACCTAAATTGAAAGCCGTATTCGATTGCCTCGTGAACTCTTTAAAAAATGTGATAAACATTCTTATAGTATATATACTGTTTCAATTTATATTTGCCGTGATCGCAGTGCAATTATTCAATGGGAAATTTTATCACTGTACCGACGCTAGCAAATATACAAAAGAAACATGCCAGTAAGTGATAGATAATAAATGATAAAATAACTTAGAAGTGAAACTTCTTTAGCGACAATTGGAGAGGAATGAGACAAAAGAAGTATTTATAAAGGCGGATGTCTTCCAAACGGTAGAGAAGTTTCACGCGACTTTTTATTATTATTAATACTGTTATAAGGTAGATATTTACCTATATTTTACTTATAGGCATGTACATATTACTGATGTCTGTTTTGTTTTATTCAGAGGCCAGTATTTTGTTTACGAAGAAGACAGCGATGTTCCGCAGGTCGAAATTCGTGAATGGAAACCGCAGTGTTTTACGTACGATGACGTGGCTAAGGCGATGCTCACATTATTTGCCGTGCAAACGGGAGAGGGCTGGCCTCAGTGAGCTATAAATACAATATACCTTATATCCTATTAAGTACTTGTTTGTTTGTTTTCCCTTTTTTTCCTGTACTTCAAAAGAAATAAATTGCAAGATCCAGAATAATAAGGATGTACAAATAAATAAAATTAACGTTCGTTTTAGGGTACTTCAAAATTCTATGGCTGCGACTTACGAAGACCGAGGGCCTATTCAAAATTTTCGAATAGAAATGTCCATTTTCTATATCGTCTACTTTGTAGTGTTTCCATTCTTCTTTGTAAATATATTCGTGGCCTTAATTATAATTACGTTTCAAGAACAGGGCGAAGCCGAACTGCAAAGCGGCGAAATCGATAAAAATCAGGTAAGAATATTGAGGAATTATTTATCTCGTTTTTTTCTTTAATTGAATGAATGTTAATCTAGTACCAATGACATATAATAGCCGAAATCTCACAGTGATACGCATTGAAAATATTCCATCGTTAAATAAATAACAAAAGTAAAAGGGAAGGGTCGTTGCGAATCAAATTCGGATCTGATTTTCATATTAATAATTATTAATAGAATATAAGAATAAATGATGTATTTTTTTAGAAATCATGTATAGACTTCACGATCCAAGCAAGACCACTCGAACGTTATATGCCGACCAAGAGGAACAGCTTCAAATACAAAATTTGGAGGATAGTTGTTTCCACACCGTTCGAATACTTCATCATGATGCTTATCGTATTTAACACGTTGTTACTTATGATGAAGGTACGTCTAAAAACATTTGTCGATAACACAAAAAATAACTGCTTTACCTACATCTCTTATTTTAAAAAAAAAAAAAAAAAAACGATAATGGGTTAAAGTAATATATATTACCTACCTAGGGAGGCAAAGTAAAGAATGCCTCAGATCTTCGCCTCGGATCAGAAATTATCTTTTATAAATTTCAAGAAGCGCACGATTAACTTATCTTGACATAATGAAGTTTTATCATAATAGTTACTACACCTATATCTTTAGACTACATGTCTTTGAATTTTAAATTCCGACTTTGTTAAAAAGTAAAATTATAAAAAGTCGGCCAGCTAAAAACTAATACCACACAAACATCTGCCTGAACAAATAACACAGAAAAATGAAAAAATTGAAATGCGCACTTTGACTTGAAGCTGAACTCGTTTCGTTAGTGTATTGTACGTGTTTTGTGTATGATATGATTTGCAGATTGAGAAATGAACACATTTTTTGCTTAAAAACAAAAAAAAAATGAATAACAAAGAAAAATTATCTGAATAGTTATCTTTCTCTACTTGTGACATACCTATCTACAGATGCTCAATAATATAAATATTTTGTCACAGGTAGAAAAAAAATCGTGCTTTCTACTGTTAATTCTTTGAATGCTTCAACTAATTTTTTGTTGTTTATTTAAATGATTAGTTTGAGATGCTACATGATCCGTTATGATGCATGATTTATATCGACAATAAACGTACCTAACTTTACACAAGCAGAGCTGGTTGCACTATTAAAAACTATTTCTAATTAAATAAGAATATCTTTAAAATTATTAATGTTTTGTTTTATGAATATCTACAATAATTACACCACAAAATTTGACACCTGTTATTTATTTGTGTTGCTGTTGTTGTCGTCATCTTTATTTTTATTTGTCGTATATCTCCAGATATACGCATCTCAATTGAAGAATCTAGTATTATATTGTATGTTATATCGACTTGTGTGTTGCTATATATGTTAACAGCAAGACAAGCAGAGTAAATCCTTCACCGATATTCTTAAGTACCTCAACTGGGCATTCACAAGTCTGTTCACTGTGGAATGTATACTCAAGATTCTTGCCCTTGGCGCACGGGTAAGACATCATAGTTTGGAGCCAATATCAGAAAATTAAAAAGAAAGGATAAAAAATCGAAACAAATTTGTCACTTCAAATTGTCTGAACGGTGACTGCTAAATTTACAAAAACAAAATTCTCCTTAAACTCAAAAACAAATTAAGTAATTAATTTTGCATTGTACGTTCAGAATTTGAAAGTCGACTTGGATCCCCCAAAGAAATATTCCGATTAATTTGTTTTTTTCTTATTATTTATCGAAACCTTGTTTTTATAATCCCTCCAGATGCTGCTGTGATTTGCTTTGCGTGCGTGCATGTAATTTTTTTTTTTTTTGCATCTTGTCTTGCCAGCACTATCACTGCAGACACAACATCGACGCACCTGGGAATGACAGCAACACACACTAAACATACATATAAATAAATATACATATCTATGTATATGTTACGATATCCTGTATGTTTTTTACCAATGTTTAAATAGGGATAAATTTAATTGGTAATGCAATCGAATATATCTAAAATAAGCCACTACAAAAGTAGGCGTGATATATGTATGTATGTCTAAATGCAGGTATATTCACTGATGGGTATTTATTATTATATATTTTTGCCATCGAACATTGGGTTTGCCGATTTTTTCCACTTTTTATGCTCACGTTTACAGTTTTGTATCAGGTAGGCAGATGCTTCTAGCGTTTAGTGCCTACATATTTTGAGTTGTTGTAGTACCACGATGCTCCACCTTTGCTATCTGACATCCTGGCTGCCATGAACATTCTGTTTACCTTCCTATTTCTTTGCGAAACGGTCCTCAAGCTGATCGCCTTCGGGATAAAGGTAAAGTAGATCCTTTCAAAGAATATTATAATTTCTACTTACTTATTTTTACGTACTCGTCTATGTACCTTTTTTTATATCGTATTCTTAGAACCTAATATTAGATATTAACTTAGTTACAGATTTATATTGAAATTAACTTTTTTAACTCTGTTGCTAGCACTTTTGTTTCTTAATACTAGAAACTGAAAGTCATATCTACATTAATTAATTTACGTATTTAATAACGTAATCGTTAAATTATTGGGAATACGATGGTCACCGTAGTTATGTTGCCTCTTACAGTTAGTATTCCATATTATTACCTAGTTGTCTTGATAGCTTATTTGAGAAGGAACATTTATTTTTGTTTATGTTTATTTCATTGTGGAAAATAAAATACACATACACAAGTACCTTTGACGAATAGCATAAGCCGTAGAACATTTTAAGTAGTGTTTTATCTAGCAGAAAAGCTTGCTGTCCAGGACCCCCCCCTCTCCATTCACCTTTGGTTTTTTTCTATTTTTCTTCTTTCGTTCTTTCCAAGTTCTATATAAATTAGACTTTTTGTTCTTACCGAATCTAAATCTGTTTCTATAAAATAGAAACAAGAAATACTTTTGTTTAATATAATTATGGGAACTATTAGTTTAATTTTAAGGCTTGTTTATGGTTAGTGTGTTTGAGGTAGAAAATTCAAATTTGATAAAGTAGCGTTTGCGTTGATAAATTTAATTTCTATGACTAAATATTATAGTTAGTACATATATGTTTTATATAAATGTAAATTGGCTTTCAATTTTATTAATTAATACGTAACTCAAAAGCAAATAAAAACAATTTGGTGTATTATAATACTAAAGTGTTTTGTTTTTTTAGAATTTCTTTAAAGACCCCTGGAACACCTTTGACTTTGTCACAGTAATTGGAAGCATAGTGGACGCAATGGTTGTGGAATTTGGGGTGAGTTTCACTATTTTGTAACTAATAACAGCACTTGTATCGTACGAATACCTTTAACAAAATGAAAAGAAAAAATACCAAAAGTCCCCGAATTTGAATTTTTGTAGCGATCTTCTTTCACACACACACACTTTACACTTTACTAATGTGTTACACTGATATTTTTAACACTAAAGCTTTCTTATTTTATGTATGTCGTTCGATTCTTTTGAAGGAAAGAGCTGCGACAACAGCAAAAGAAAGGGTACGTGCAATTTGTCTTAAAAAGGTCGTTTACGTTTTATTTATTATTACAATAAGTGTTTGCTTTTGTTTAATTTGTTATATAGCCACTAGGTATCGTATAAATATTCGCTTCCAAATGTGTTGTTTAAGTAATTAAATTCTTATTGATTTGATTTAGAATTATAAAATTTACACCGTCAAAATCAGCCCTAGAGCGAGCTGGTTAAATAAAGATTTTGCCTGCGTATGTTGCTTTCATTCATAATTACATAATTTATTTTTTGTTTTAGTTTCATAAAATTATTTGATGACATAATAACTTAATTTTTATGTTTATATTCGTTAGAAAATAATAAGTACCGAATGTTGATTCTATTTTTACTTTATAAAATGCCAATTTGGTGTATAACAATTTTTTTTAAAATTTGTATTTTTAAACTTGACAATTGCTTCGTCAGCACTGTGGCTTTTTCAAAACATTTTCAATATTTGCCTAAAAGGTTTTAAATGAATATCAAACTTGAAGGCGCCACAGTATTGACGAAACATTGTGAAGTTTACCAATAATTGGTATTTTATTGCTAAATATCATTATAATAAGTTCGAAGCTGTATGTAACGTAGTGGCTAGAGTTAAAATGCTGTTGTGACTAAAAAATATTTAGCAGTTTTATCATGCAGTCGAATAGACCTAGAAGACCAGTTTCGTACATACAAAAGGTTTGTGCTACTACTAGGTCCTATTTTACCTTTGCCAGTCTACTAACTAACAAATAATGCATGGTATCTATCTAGATAGTCTCTAATGCATCTTCACCTCTCGATACGATTGCATGAATTTCAAACAACTTAAATAAGTCACTTAAGAAAACCGTTATTGACCTTTTATTGATGGTACTTAATTAAATACACCTACTGAAAGTCGAGTTTAAAAATATTTAATTTTAATTCTTATATGTACATGCTATTTATTTCTTCTTAAGCTCTCAATCAGCACAATTAATATATGTTTCGGTTCTTTACGATACAGCACTGCATGACAAAAAAAAAAGAGAATCCTATCACTAATATCCGTTACTGTTATTTTCATAAGCAATTGTACTTTTGGTAAGTATAGTGAATATTGTATATAAATATGTATATGTATAATGGACACTAATCTTATGAGATTGTATCTTGATCTACCTGTCATACATGTACATATTATATACCTATTAATTAATGTGTACGTATCTGCAACGAATTGAACACTAAACACAGAATTTACAACGTTAAATACACAAAAACACTTATCACCTTTCCAATGCACTAAAGAAATAAAAATAGTTTTTTTATTCGTTTAATAATTGTAATACTGTAATTTTTATGCCGTGTGCCATTTTCTTATTACATGGCTAACTAACTGTGTGGGTACGCAGAAAAAGCGATACGTAAGTTTATGGACGGCCGTACATAAATCTGACATTTTTTTTAACGTGTCCTTCTCCAAACAAGTCTAATAACTATTTTTTTATGTTTATTATATGTGTACCTACATTAGAACGACCCTTAATGTGGCCTTATCCGAAGTTTAATACATAAATACATTAAACATCTCTAAAAAATATAATACCTATGTAAAATTCCCATGTTCTTTTTTCAGCTCTGACCTTTGCTTCACAATCTTCGATTTTAATAAAATATTAAAATAATAATTGTTTCGGGTCCTCAGATCTTCAATAAACTTAAAATCTTAGTTGTGGCATAAATTATAACTTTTTGAAACTTCGAAATTTTTTTGTATGTTTTAAGTAGTGCAATATGCATGAAATGAAAACTTACCATCACGAAGTTCCATATAGTGAATGAAATAAAATCGGTGGTTTAGGAGCAAGTATTAAAGTTGAAAAAGGGAGTTGGGTCAGTTTCAGATATGTAATCATAGGAGCTATAACATTTAGATATGGCCTCATTAAGGGTTACTTCAGCAACCTACGTATATATCTTCTTAAATACTTTTCTTAAAGTTTCCCCTTGAAATAAATTCTGCTTGCACATGCCCCTATTAATTTTGAATGTTTATTTTATATAAATGTTTAATAATTTAATGCAGTAATAGTTTTTTTGTCGTAAATGTAACGTATCCAACTATTTTTTGTGTTTTGCTTACCTATTCGTATAAAGACGCCATAAAAGTTTTTACCCTATTTTTATCATACACATACGGTTATTACAATAGTTACTAAACTTAAAAAATTGCCGAACAATAAATTGTAAACATAACTCTTAATATTAGAGAAGAAATAAAAACGCCCAATACTTCCATAAAAAGAAATAAGTAAAAAACGAGAATGAGTAATTAAAGTAATTCCTATACCAAGACATACGACTCGACCCAAGACTCGTTAGTTATTGAACATTAGAGTGCAAGAAATACCTTTAGTTCTTCTAGTCAAGCTTTTAACATAGATCTAGATGGAAGATAATGTTTTTAGCAAACCTATGTATGTTTAAATGTATGTGAACGTCAATAATATAAAATATTTTATGAGACATAACAGGGTTAAATTATTTTTCAGGAAAACTTCATAAACGTCGGGTTCCTGAGGCTCTTTCGGGCAGCAAGGCTTATTAAATTATTAAGGCAAGGTTACACTATTCGTATTTTACTTTGGACTTTCGTTCAGAGTTTTAAAGCCTTGCCTTACGTTTGTCTTCTAATTGCCATGCTGTTCTTCATTTATGCAATAATTGGCATGCAGGTATGACTATTTTCTATATACATGTTGTTTTTTGTATAAAGTTATTTATTTACAGGTGTTTGGTAACATACAGTGTAATCCAAAGGAATCTATAAACAGACATAACAATTTCCGAAACTTTATTCAGGGCCTTATGTTACTTTTTCGGTAAGATCGATTAATTATAAATAAATAACGGGTAATTGATTGGCATATTTTAGATGTGCGACAGGAGAAGCGTGGCCAAGTATAATGCTATCATGTATAGAAGGACAACCTTGCGATCCTGAAGCTAACAAAGAACCAAACAGTTGCGGGTCCAATTTGGCTTACGGATATTTCGTTTCGTTTATATTTTTCTGTTCGTTTTTGGTAAAATGAATCGAGTGAAAAATGAATAGAAAGTTTTACACCGTTGTTATTATTTGTAGATGCTTAATTTGTTCGTGGCGGTAATTATGGATAATTTCGATTATTTAACGCGAGACCCGTCCATCTTAGGAGCCCATCATTTAGACGAGTTTGTTCGAATTTGGGCCGAATACGATCCGAATGCTACGTAATTATCCTCGTTTTATTTTTATTAATGAACTAACTCATTAAATATAATAAACTATATTTTCAGGGGTAAAATTACATACCAAGAGATGTATGATATGTTAAAAAATATGGATCCTCCCTTGGGATTCGGAAACAAATGTCCCAATCGTTTGGCTTATAAAAAACTTATAAGAATGAACATGCCAGTTGACGAAGAGGGTAAAGTTGCCTTTACAACAACCCTCTTTGCCCTTATACGAGAAAATTTAAATATTAAGATGCGACCAGGTAAGACCTGACTTCATTTATTTGATTAAAATCCATATACAACTTTGGACTTACGCTGTGATGTTATTCGTTATAGCTGAAGAAATGGATCAAGCCGATGAAGAACTGAGAGATACCATAAAAACTATTTGGCCACTACAAGCGAAGAATATATTGGATCTCCTAGTGGCTCCCAGAGATCAGTTGAGTTCGGGGAAATTGACGGTAGGAAAAATTTATAGTGGCCTCCTCATCTTAGAAAATTGGAGAACAACAAAGTTCGGTCAAATCGAACCCACAGGGCTTCCGGTATGTTTATTTCTATTTTGTTTTTATTTTATATTCTCTTTAATGAATAATGTTTGTACGCTTTTTATGTTTATCTATCGAAAAACTTTATAAGTCGTTACATAGGTACAATTGTTAATCTTGTACGTATTCATTCAGGAATCTGTATGTTCTCAATTTTTTTATCTCTCAATTTTTATTATTACTGACATACCGATAATAAGTTTAATATAATATTATCATTATAGTGATAGTCAAAACCATAACGACACTAACAAGCGAAAACACAAAATCTTGAAGATTGAATTTTAAATCTTACTTTCTACATACTTTTGTTTCTCTTTTTCATTTTTGTTAGAATCTTTAACCTTCTGACACAGACAGTTTTTGTGGTCATTGTTAGTAATTCTGTTAGTTTTCAGTATTAGGATATTAGTGATGGGTGCCCCTTCTTCACTGTCTTAGTTTAGCGTATCACACAATAAGAAAGAGAGAGAGAGAGAGAAAGAGAGAGAGAGAGAGAGTCAGAGAAAAAAGTGTGTAGCATCGTTAGGACATAGTGCCCTATAACTTGTCTATTGTTTATTACAGGAATACGGAAATAGTTCAGCAGCGAATCACGCGGTAGTATTTTATTTTGTACATTTTTTAGTCACTTTATTTAGTTGCTCGGATTTCACTTGTTTTTTCCTTCCAATTATTTGTTTATCTGATTAATTAATTAACAAACCTTCTTAAAATTATTACACTTACTCTTCTATACTTAATAGACTAGCATATTTATTAGTACTACTTATTTTAAGCAGCATAGAGGTTTCTGAAATGTTTTTGAGCATTATTACTTATTATTGCCTGTGAGCCAAAATGTGAAAGTATTTCAATTAATGGGTAAAAAAAACTGATAAAACAAATTACGGAAAACCTTGAAAATCTTTGCTACCTCAATAATTACTGCTTTCTAAAAATTTTCCTGTTATATGAAATACTATCACCCCATATGCACATTTTACGTATTATCAATTAAATACTTTATTTTAGGCAATGCCAGTGTGCCGTTCGAATCTCTTTTCTACATTTAGTACTAGAAACTTTAGAGAATTCTTCCGATTAATTAGATTTGATGCATGACTTTACCTTTTTCTTCTACTTCTTATTTTGTCAAGTTCATGCAGCAAAATAATTATCCACAATTTTAATATAGATAGGTCTTTATTTCTTTTGCAGTTATTTGCTGTTTGAACTTGGCAGAAATTAGTATTTAAGCTTGATTTTCGCTTTTCATCAACAGATTTATTATGTACATACTACCGTACCTACTGAGTTGAAAATACAAATGCATTCATTTAAATTTTATCGACTCGATTTTTCTGTTATCATTCCAATGATACGATGAAAATCAAGCTTAATTGGGAATACAAACCGAATTAATTTGCATGTGTATTGTTATACTTGTTCACGAAACACACTAGTTGAAACAATTTTAATTAAAAGAACAATAACCAAAAAAGTCACTTAAAATATACACAGTCGAGTTATTTAACATGGGGTGGTTTCAAGTTTCAACAATTTAACGGCTCATTTCTAGATAAGACAAGACAACAATCAATCGTATTGGATTGGTATTTAGGTGGTCTAGGTCAATGTTGTTAATTTTTGTTTTAATATGTATGTATATTTGGTGGAGATGTTATGAGTGTTACGTGTAGTATAGAAAAAGAAAGGTTAAAATACAGCTAATATTGGAATATAACAGAAAGCGTCGTTTTTTGACTGCATAATGGATATGGCGGGACATCTAAACGAGAGTCGAACAGGGTCCCTAAGTATGGAAGGTGCACCCTTGATGGCCGGTCAGGACTCCTCTGAAACACATCATCTTCACCATCACGAGGAAAGTTCGCTTGTTTCGCTGGCCCGTCGTAATACTAAAAAACGATCATTTAGGTAATTTTATAATAAAAATTTTAATTTTAAACAAAACTAAACGATTAATCTTTTAACTAAACGGTTAATACAGATTCAAGAGTACCGTACATTGTTTAATGTAGTTTTTCTTTTTGTTTCAGGAATAAAAAGGTGAAAATTGACAACTTGTGTGGTAATATGTACAATTAAATATACATAGATCAAAATTTAAGTTCGACGACCTAGCAAAAAGTTTTTAGGAATTTGTCTCCTTATTAAAAAAAGAAACGTCTGATTTAGATAAATAGTAAAATAATTCCTTTATATCGTAGGTATATTAATCTATACGTATAGTAAACCTATTTATTATAATAAATTTATTTATCGTTAGTTTATAGCGAGTGTATCGTATCCTACAAACGTATTAACGTTTTTTTTTTTGTCAAGTTAGAGCTATTTGTTATTTACAGAAGATAGTTGTTTGGTAAATATATATATTTTTATATATATAATTATGAGTATTTCGTGGTGAGTTAAAAGGAATAGTCGGGGACACGATAACCAACCGAACTGCCTTTTACTCTTGTAGTTGTTTAAATACCGTAGAATATACCCCAAACCTAACACTAAAAAGTAAGGGAATGTGTTAATAGTTGACTTGGTGGTGGGTATTTTTTTTTTTTTAGTGTTTGCGGTTTACATTTTATTATATCGTATTATAACTTGGGCACGACGTTTTTGCATGTTTTCTAAAACCTAGTGCATGACTTTCTTCGTATTAGTGTCAATGCGTCTGTTTTTCGACAACCCACTTAATATCTTTATACTTTTTGAATGTCATGCAAACAAAAAATAAAATACCGCTAACGATTGATCTAATATTATTGTTCATCTTCATTATATATTCCATTATAAAATAAGAAAGTTAAAATTGCCATTTTCAATTATTATATTTAATTGGAATGATAATATACATACATATATATATATAGATTTGAACTTAATAATTTTTAAAGTTTTCAATAGTCCCATTTTTTTAAACTACCTTACTTTCTCAACTGATTTCATTTTTTTTACACATTACATCACATCACACTGTCTCTGCTTCCACCTTTTATTATTACAATTTCCATATGTAATTACCTATTTACGATTATGTAGAATTGATTGATCACGTTATACATTAATGCTTTTAGAGAAAACTTGTTTTTTTAAGAAGTTTCTGCTGTAGGTGATGGAGCACCACGATAACATGGGTT
Source organism: Agrilus mali (assembly GCA_029378335.1). Classification (NCBI taxonomy): domain Eukaryota; kingdom Metazoa; phylum Arthropoda; class Insecta; order Coleoptera; family Buprestidae; genus Agrilus; species Agrilus mali. The sequence goes on from CM055660.1 coordinate 87,785, forward strand.
CTCGCCAACCCTCTTGTGATAGTTTAGCGGACCAGCAACAACACCTTCATCCTCCCACATATAGCAATTCTCATAAATCGCCCAGCATCAGGTGGGTCCTTTATCACTGCTAAGTGTAGATTTAATTGACTTATTATTTTTTTTATTAATTTCAGAAGGGGTAACTCTCCTTCGTTAGCCCGAAGTCCCTCGCCTGGTAAGCGTTATCAACATCATCTTCATCACGATATCGGTTTTTCGGACACCGTTTCAAACGTAGTAGAAATCGTCAAGCACGAACATCAAAGGTCTCATTCCAACAAAGGCAAATTTATTAGAGGTATTCAAACCAAGTATTGTATATATTTAATTTCATATCGATACAGAATTGTATTTTCAATAAAACGACTTTCTTATTTATTTATAAAAAGGGTCGTGGTCAGCATCGACAAGTCCGGCTAGGTCTCCTTCGCCAATGGACGAACACTCTTCTCGGCATTTTTCCCGACACGGAACCGTTCGTAACTCAAACCGAAAGGGTTACGGCACGACTAGCCTGTGTCAAAGATCGCGGTCTCCTAGTCCAGGACACCATCCTCACGAAACATCTCCAAATGACATGTGTTCTTCTCAAAACAGTCAGTATAATTTCAGAAACATTTTATTCTCTCTAATTGAATTGAAAAATAATATTGTAATATAAACAGAGTTATCTACCAAGTGTCATCCTGCTCCTGTATTTGGTCTGCCTATGCAGCAGTCAGCAGCTCATCAAGGAAGCATGCAACATAGTCATCCTGTTTTAGGTGGACGAAGAGGGCAAGGTAGAAGACTACCACCGACTCCTTGTAAACCGTCTACACTTCAGTTACGACCCGGTCCTATCAACTTTCCCAAGTTGAACGCATCACCCACGCATGTAAGTTCAAGTTTTTTTTTGTTGCACTTTTTTTGCTAAATAATTATTGTTACTTAAAGGTACAGTCCCACTCGGCCCACACGACTCCCCATAGCTACATAAGAGAACGCGAACCGCTTCGAGAAATCGTGCCAACAACATATGATAGTTCAATACATGCACCGATGAGCTTCGAGCAAGCGGTGGCATTAGGTAGGGGGGGACGAATGTTACCAAGTCCAGTGCCAAATGGCTATAAGCCAAAGCCCTCGCGTTCACGCAATTCCGATTCGGACGAAGACGATTGGTGCTAACGAAAGTGGTACTTTGCCACAGACTCAAAAAATAAACCGCATTTAATTTAAACAAAATATGAAGAAGAATATAACTGGACAGTGAGTGGATGAAATTCGCGAGATATACGTACAACAACTTCCGGCATCTTGGATTATGGGATTGAGTAATGGATGTGCTTATACTGTAAGTAGTTGAGTTGAGTTAAAGGATAAGGTATAATTGTGGGTATACACAGACACAGGTAAATAAGAACAGGATGACTGCTGCAAAACAGTGATGTGACACAAAATATTATACTCGTATTCACGAAAACAAAAATAACCTTTTTTTTTTTAATACTGCCAGTAATTTTCTGCTCCTCAATTTTCTGTATTTAAAAGTCTATTAAGTCGTAATAAGCATGGAGTATTGCATTCAAAATGACATTGATCATGATAAAATAATATGATAGTATTTACGCGCCCCGAAGTAATCGAAAACGATTTATTCTAATTACATTAATTAAATATATTAATTAGTTAGTAATTCTTCCCTAAAGTGCTTTAAAATAAAAATTTAAATACGAGAAACAAATCGTGTTGAATGTAAATATATATACTTATATATATAAATATATATATTAACATACAGAAACGGTCGCTTATTATACATACATATATACATACGTACATACATACATTCATAATCTAATATATTTACCTGTAATTATAATTACCTATCACAGATTTTCCCCAGTTTTTATACAAAAAAACCTGTATAAAAACATTTTTTCTGTGATACTTGCGCTTTATTATCATTTATAATTATTACCGGTTAAAAGGTCAAACCCTTTGTTTGTTAAGAAAGCAAACGACTTCCAGTCTTTGATTTCATTATTGCTTTGTTATAAAACGATGCCTTATTAAAATTGAAATTAATGATTATCTAAAAAGACCTCTTTAACAAACTTAAATAAAATGAAGATATTGTTGGGTATTTTTATAACTACTTATACAGGGTGAGTCACTAAGGAATTTTAAAAAATCGCAAATATCTCAAAAAAATATACATATACTATTATTATTATTATTACTGTTTTATAATAGTATAATATAAATAGAATATTTCTTCAAGAATCGAACCATGAAAACCACATCCTTCTAAGTGCTTTTGATTAAGATATATTCAGAATGGCGCCGAACACTGCAAACGTTAAATTCTTCAAAAAATAAATAAATAAATAACTCAAAAACGATGCGACCTAAACTCGATAAAGTTTTAGAAAGCTAATATTTATTTTTTATGAGGAATTCAAAAATGCTATAATATACAGGGCGTTCCATTTAAAATAATGAAGTTTGGATGTACTTCTGGTATAATCGAATGTCTCCATACTTCGAAATTATTATGTTATCCTCCACCTAATTTTACACAACTTTTATTTGAAATATTTTTCTATATTTTAAACAGTACGCGAATTATAGGCCAATTTCTCTTTAGTGACACCCTGTGTATGTAAAAATTATAACAATTATTAACTTTTATTATTAATATTGTAATTGTTCCGATAATAATCCTGATGGTAGATCGTCAGTCGTTTCCACATAATATTTAAATATCTGTTTTTTATAAATTAATCACATACTTCTTATAAATTTCATTTTCAATAAATATTTAGGATGTATGGATTCATTGTGGTCTAATTGACAATTTCTAGTGGGAAGTAAGTTCTAGACAAATGAACTCACAAATGTTAAAGAGGTTGTAAAAGGTCTTTTACGGTCATAAAGAGTTTCAGAACAACATCAATTCAATTAATTTTAATAATTAAATTGAAAATGTTTGTATTATATAATTTATTATTTATAAACTGTCGGAAAATCGGTACAGAATAATTTAAGTTTAATAGTAGATAGAATTAATAAAATACATTACTTGTCTTATGTATGTAAAAGTATAAAATTGGGAAAAAAAACAAAATAACAAAAATAGGTGACGAAAACGGGCTAATCGTAAAGAAATGTTGCGAATAAAATATTATAAAAGAAACAACAGCGGCATATATAAATCACATATTACATATTGTTAAATAAATAATTTGTTAACCTTCTGTCTTTAAAGAAAAGAAGCGTTTAACTAATAACCCAAAACAAATTATAATTCTGTCGTTTAATTGCATATTCATAATTATCCATTATACAAAAATACGAAGATGCGAGTCTGATTTTTCAAATACCTTATTCTAGTCTTTTACGATATAAAATTTTAATGATTAAAATAAATTTAATTGATTATAAAGATTGAAATATTGCTTAGGTGTGAAGAAAAATGTGGTCGTATTGCTAGATGGGTGTAGCTGACACTTGGCTCGTTGGTACCTATTAAATCATTAATTTATTTATTTATTTATTAAAATTGTCCTTTATTTCATAAAATAGGAAAAAAGTGCAGCCGTTTTATTACCAGTTCATTTTGGATTTCAAAAGCTGATGTTATAATTGATATTTTGTTTTTTTGAATATAGTAATATTTCTTGTTAGATGCTTAACAGTTCATTTTGACTCATAGAAATACAAATCTACTATCTCATATCTATTTATTTTACAGAATTATTATTAGAAATGTGTACATGGTAATTCAATTTGAACACTCATGGCATACCTATTAAATTTTTTACAAATACGTTCGGACAGTACATATATACGTTATTTCTCAGATAATAAAAGCAAAAATAGATGCAAATAATATTGATTTCGCTTGGTCAATAAAAAAATAGACTGTATTTACTGTTTCCATAATTTGGTATTGATATGTAAGCAACATGTTGTCTTGTACAGAACGAAAACAATTGTTACATTCGTGTAAATGAAACTGAAAATGATACCGAGAACTCTTTGTTTTCCATAAAAATAAAGTTGATAAATACGAACAAAGATTTTTACAGTCCTCTGGTGTCATTTTCGCAATTAGGAAAAAAATACACAATAAGCATAAAAAGATTTCCTTGAAATATGGTTACTTTCTAAGAGTTTATGTATTAATTAATATTTTACCTTTGTCCAATAGAAATTAAATTAGTGTTAAACCATTATCGTCGCTTTAAGCAACTTTTTTAAATAAAAACGATTACATCTGATTAGTTTTAACTGTTTAACCGTTTTTGTTAATTTTTGTAGATAAAATTTAATAAGATGCGGCTATTGGTAGAAGATGTAAAAAATACATCTGTATATACCGTCTACTGTTGCATATCTGTATTATAAGTTGCCTATACTCATTTTTACTATACGAGGTGCAATACAAAAATTGTGTGTATATCACTAGTGGTAATCTACGGGGGTGTTCAGAATAATTGTTTACCACTTTTATTTGTAATATTGAAACTTAAAATTTTTGACATACCATTATAAAATCTATAACATCTTACTTTTTTAAATTGTTACAACTCGTATTATCTCTTTCGTGTCAAAATGAACTTTTCCAACAAGAAAGAATTAATCAATTATTTAACAAGGTTGGTATATATCTACATAGGTTAATCAAATTTTAATGGTATTGTTTATTTTCATTTTGTATGTAACAAGTACCCATTTTTGGGGACCTCTACTGAATTGGACCATTCCTTTAACTACCATAGCCGACACCCAACAACATCCTAAAATGATCAGTGGGTCAATGACATCTGGTAAATTTATATGTACAGTAATTTCATATTAACACATTTTAATTTTTTTTAGCTTTAATCCTGTACTCTGGAGTGTTCATGAGGTTCGCTTTAAAGGTACAACCCCGTAATTTGCTGCTATTTGCTTGCCATTTTACGAATGAGGTAGCACAAATAATACAGTTAATGAGATTTATAAATTATAACCATCTTAATAAAATCTAAAGATGTATTAGTCATTTGATGAGGGAAGAAAAAGTAAAATATAAAAAGGAATTGGCAGAAGTGCAATCTGGACTTACTTTTAAACGTACTAATGCTTTTACTTATTTTTCTTTATGAGGTAGCACTGTTAAATAATTAAACTCGTCAAGAAATAGTACAAATTAAATTTTACTTTTAGTGTTTAATGAGACACTATTTTATAACCGGCTGAATTATTACATTTTTCGAAATGCCTCTATGATACTTCTATGGTCTATGCCTGTAACTGTCAAATGCAGAGTCTTGTATTGTCAAATTTGAAAAGTGATTATTGATGTATAAAGTTAAAATCTTAAAATTCTTATTAATAATGTTCTTATTAATTAATTACAAAAGATAATTAAGAGCTTTCAATTAAATAACATGTAATGTGAGAGTGATACAGTGACCCAGTTATTTCTGGTTCGACTAAATTATCTAACCTACCGTTGCAAACTGATGTCATCGTTATTTTAAATAAAAGTGTCGTAATTATATTAAAATCAATTTACTCATACTTAATAATTGTAAAAAATGGTGTTCGAATCTGTAGTTACCAATATTTTGAATCGGATCCTAGGAGATTTTATTGAAAATTTGGATAGTAAACAGTTAAGTCTTGGCATTTGGGGAGGTAATAATAATAATAATAATTTAAGGCAAATAGCAGTTATATTATATTTATTAATTTGTTTTTATGTAGGTGATGTAGAATTGAAAGATTTAATTTTAAAACAAAGTGCTGTTGATGAACTGGATCTTCCATTACAAATTGCTTATGGCAGGCTAGGTGAGCTGCAGGTGTACGATTACTTATTGATGTTTTTTTACAAATTATTAATAATTAAAATATTATGTCAATTATTATTATATTAATTTATACTTGTATATGTATTATAGGTAATTTGATATTGAAAATTCCATGGAAAAATTTATATAGCTCAGCAACAGAAGCAAGTATTGATGGATTATATTTGATACTTGTTCCAAACAAAGAAATGAAATATGATCCTGAAAAAGATGAAAAGAAGTTAAAAGATGCTAAACATTCAGCTATAGCTCAGATTGAGGAAAGAAAAAAAAGAGAAGCAGAAAAAGGTGTGTTTTGCAACCTCTGATTAATACTTATATTTTTGTGGGTTCTAGGACATATTTGACATGGTAGAACCCCAGGGCACTTGGTGGAACATTTTCATAAATAAAAATTATTTGAAAAAAGAAAACACTTTTCACTTAATGTCCTTTTATACTATGTGGAAAAAGTGTGTATATAATGTGAAACAGTTACAATGAGCATTGTGAAACTTGTCAAGTGTTTTCTCATGTAAATAATTTTTATTTCCCGAGAATGTTTCTAAACTTGTCTTAGCAATTACATGGGGAAATGTTTCTAAACTTGTCTTAGCAATTACATGCACAACTGAATATATCATATAGTTTATAAGAGATTGTTATCTTACAAATAATGGTATTATTTCTAATGTATTTATTTTTATTTTAGAGAAAACCGATGATACATTTTTAGAAAAACTCATTGTTCAAATCATTAAAAATTTACAAGTTAAAATAACAAACATTCACATTCGTTATGAAGATAAAATAACAAATCCGGGGCATCCCTTTGCTATGGGAATAACATTAAATAATTTAGCAATAGACACAACAGATGAAAATTGGAAACCCACAGTTGTGGAGGAAATTGTAACAAAAATTTATAAGGTATTCGACACTTTTGAGGGGTAGATGTAGGGTAATTATGTTTTTTTTTAAACTTAGGCTGTTCAGTTGGATGCTTTAGCGGTGTATTGGAACTGCGATAGCGTCACTTATTCTCATTTATCACCTGAAGATGTTGTTCAGAATCTTATTAAAGAAACTGCTACAAACAACTTTCAACCGGAAAATTATAAATACAGTAAGAAAAAGAGTTTATTAAATGTAAAATTTTGTTTTAATATTTCACGAATTTTTTAGTACTTCAGCCCATAACGTCGTCGGTACGATTAAAACTTAATCCAAAACCTGAAAAAGATAAACCAGCCTTCTCAATACCCAAAGTCCATTTACTTTTGGAAATGGAGAAACTTGGAATTGGTATTATGCACAATTATTTATTTTTTTTTTAAGACCATTTTGGCTTATTTTGTTGTCAGTTTTTAGATTGAACAGTCAGTATTTACACTAAATTGTCATATTCTAATAATATAAATAACAAACCAATATTTGTGCACTGACAGCAAAGTTTGCTGTTTTTTTGTTTTACTTTATAAAATTTTTCCTTGCAGGTTTAAGTAAAGATCAATATAGTAATTTAATAAAACTCGTCGATTCAATGGATTTAATGTCCAAAGGAATACCGTACAGAAAGTACAGACCAAATGTACCATCATATAGAGGGTACTATAAAGAGTGGTGGCTTTTTGCCTACACTTGTATTTTGGAAGGAGAAGTCCGGAGAAAAAAGAATAACTGGAATTGGGATCACATCAAAAAACACAGACAAACTTGTCGAGAATACGCCGATGTTTACAAACAAAAATTACTCAAAGAAAACGTACTTTTTTTATTCCAGTAATAAGTACATATTAAAATAGACTGTTTCAGTTGGACCCAAACCATAAAGAGACATTGAAAATGTGTGAAGACTTTCTCGACGTTACCAACATTGTAATAATAAGACATAAGGTAGAACTGCAAGTTGAGAGGATGGAAAAATTACAGCCAAAACCAAAAGGATGGTTTAGTAATTGGTGGTGGACAGGATCAGAACAAACGGACGATGAAACAAACGATATAGGTATGCACACAAATTTTTTTTTTGTTTAATTTTAAATTATATTTTGGAGTTGCCTTCAAATTGTATTTTTTGATAAATAAGGCCGCCGCCATGTATGGGATACCATTTTGAATTTTTGGCCAGCTTCAAGCTGGTGGAGCTCTAATGATGTAAAAACAATTACAACGGTTCAATCTGACTCCGTCAGTATGTATCTAGTTTTTAGGCTCGTTGAAATAATTTAAAAAATTGTATCATGTGTGTTTTAATCCTCTTTTTATTATTAATTTGCCAACTTACGTTAATAACGCTTAATTTTTATTTTATTTTGTTCAAAAATAATATTCCAAACTTTCCATAACAGTAGTATTAATGTATGTGTTTAGAAATAACATTAAAACTCTAATGTGGCGGTGGACTTAATTATTTAATGGTAGGACATTTATTTCTATAGCTTGTATTTTCCCAGTGAAACAATTCCAATCCGCATTAACTCCCGAGGAGAAGCAACGTCTATTCCAAGCTATCGATTATCAGGAGAACCTCGCACCTACTGAATATCCCGAGTCATACATCGACATGTCTGGTGTTTTCATTTTGAAAACTCTCTTGACAGAAATTTATGATACACCAACAAAAGTTCTTTCTTCAAAATTGACTGGCGTCAAATGTCGTTTGGAAACGCGAGCTGGAGGACATGCAATTAAGTAATATAATTTTAATAATCCCAGTAATATAATTTTAATAATCTCTATACTTGCTAAATACACAAATACATCATGTTTCTTGTAGGATTGGAGTTAACGTAGACAGTCTTACTGCCAAAGGCGTCAAGCAGAAGGAATATATTCCTGTCCTCATCGCACCCATGGAAGAGGAAGAGTCGTTGTTGGATGTCATATTTGAGAGTAATCCTTTAGACAAAAAATGTGGACAAAGGCTCAAAATTGAACTAAAACCTCTTAGGATCGTCTACGATGCGAAAACTCTTATTGGAGTAATAAATGTTTTTGTAGTGTCGCAATCGTCCTCTTTAGAAAAGTAGGTAGAAATTGATTAAAAGATAAAAAAATGTCAGATATATTTATGTAAAATGTTTATATGCAATTATAACAGCATTTTCATAGGTTCATATTATTTTAATTTAATTGCTTTTTTGCAGCACAAATGCTTATAATAAGATTATATTTCTATCAACTTTTTTGTATGCCCTAATTTTATGTCGATATTGATTTGTTGACATACAGAAGAAAGTCTGTTATCATTGTATCCCGTTATATATTTGCATCGCCTGTGTATTATTGTCTATTTTTTTTTTTTTTTCAGACTTTCTTCTGTAGCTGCAACGAAATTGAATAACATCAAAAAAATGTCGGCATCCGGTCTCCAGCACATTATAGAGTCTCACGCGTACTTCGATGTTAATATCAACATTTCCGCTCCCATTATTGTTGTTCCTCAAAATGGACGATACACGGGCAATGAAAATGTTTTAGCGATAAATTTAGGTAAGTTGTGTATTCTTTTTATAAGTCCACTGTGTAATTAAAATAAAAATATTTGATATTCTAGGTAAAGCGACCATTCGATCGGTCGAACGTTCAACTTCTTTCGTTCGTATAAAAGAGATGCATCAAGCAGGCGTTACTGGCGAAGACATTCTTAAAGATATGATCGAAAAAAGTTACGATCGCTTCCTAATGACCTTAACAGAGGTGCAGGTGGTGTTGGCCTCGTCTACAGACAACTGGATGTCAAGTTTTACTGAAAAAGGAAATACACCGTTTCACTTATTGCAACCACTTTCACTGGAAGCCATTTACTCGAAATGTCTGATCCAAGACGATCCCCAGCTCCCGCTTAGTACTATTAAAGGCGAATTACCTTCACTGACAATCACTATCACAGATACTCGACTGATAAAGTTGATAGGCCTAATTGATAGTGTGGCTGTAGAAACTACTCTATCGGAAAATAAACCTTTGGAGGTGGTGACTATTACTTAAATAAGACAACCGTCAAATAAATGATTGTCTATATTTACAGCGCAAAAGTTCATCTACATCCCTTTTACAATATATGGAAATGACAAAAGCAAAACCTAAAACAGGAAATCAAATCAAATCGTCTTATGAACCGACCGATTTAAATCAGTTTACAGAGCTGGATATTAAATTTGTAATGAAAGGTACGTTTACGTTTTTAATTTATTATTTTATTTAACTTTGTACTGTTTTAGAACTGACACTGACCATGGGAACTCAGCACGGTCAAAGTGATCCAAAGAACTTAGTAAAGTTTAGCATAGGAAATCTGGAATGTGGTCACAACATGCAAACATTCAATACAGAAACATGGTTAAAAATTGGTAGCATGAATTTAATTCAATACATTCATCGTACACAACATTTGAAAATTTTAAGCACTCCTTTAAGGGATGAATCAGATTATATGTTCACGTTACAATTTGTACAGGTAAAAAATTCACAAACATTAACATTTTGGGTCGAAAATGTACTTTTTTAATGTATTTTTAGGTGGATAAAGCATCACCCGAATTTCATACAAAGCACCAATCTTGTGAGACTCGTCTGGTGTCAAACTTCAATTCGCTCGATATTCATTTGAATCAGGAAGCATTACTCGATTTAATGCGGTACATTTCGAACGTGCAATTGAAGATTGAAGAAGAACATGCAGGCAAAAACAGAATTGCGACGTCAACCACCGACGAGGAACCTCAGCGACGTTTTATAGAGACAATCGCAGAATCGACCGAGAATTTAGTCAGTCGTTCACCGGTACAATATCAAAAAGACAGTAAGTTTTTATAGGGCGAAAGCGGTCTGTGTTTCACATCCTATTTAAAATAGAGAAAAATATTTCAAGGAAAAGTTCTGTAAGATTGAAGTGTAGAATAATAGTTTCAAATACGGTCGTGGGTACACCTAACTTGGTTATTTTAATCGAAAGAAAATATATTATTGCATTTTTTAATTCCTCATAGAAAGAAATGTCAGTTTATTACAATATATCGGGTCTAGGTCGCATCGTTTTTGAGTTATTTAATATTTTTTGGAAAATTTGACATTTGCAGTAATTGGCGCCATTTTAAATCTTTCCCAACCAAAAGCATTTAGAAGAATGCGGTCCACATACTAAAGTCTGGCCCAGTTTTTCAGATATTAGCGATTTTCTGAAGATTTAGAAGAAAAATCGTGTTATCTAATATTTCAAAAAATCGCAAATATCTCAATTACTATTACAATACATTACATTACATCCTTCTACGTGCTTTTGGTTCGGAGATATTCAAAATGGTGCGATCTAGATTCAATAAAATATACTGTGTGTTCTGTTTAAAATAACGAAGTAAGGGTGTATTTCTAGTATAATCGAAGGTCTGCCTCAATTGAAAATATTTTTACGTTATTCTTCACTTAATTTTTCTCTTTTTTAAACTGTACGTGAACTACAGGCTGATTTCACCTTATTGACTCACCCTATTTATATTTAGTTAAAAAACGTCAGAAAAAGTCAGTAATTGAAACGATCAAGTTCAAGCTGTTAGCCAGCTTATATCAAGTCAAGGTATGCCTAAGTAGTCACAAAACCGACATAGCCTCTTTGTCTGTCAGCGGAATAAATGCGGAAATAATAATAAAAGAGCCATACACACAAATTAAAGCCCATCTTTTGGATTTATCCGTCCTAAATCTTAATCCTGAGGCAATACATTCGAAGGTAAGATTAAATTTTTAAAGTAAGTAACAAGTACATATATTATATGTTTTTCAGATCCTTTCTGTGACCAGTGAAGAGGCAGTTAACGTTCAAATTGTGACTTATAATTTAGACGAAGACGATTACACTTCCACAAACATGTCAATTGATGCATCAATAGGATGTCTACGAATAGTTTTTCTCAACAAATTTGTCACCGAAATATTAGTAAAAACCATTATATTCATTATATTTGTTCCTACTGTTTTTTTAAATAATTTTTAGTCATTTCTCAACAATTTCCAAACAGCAGTGGACCTACTCGCGGAGGCATCTCAGAACGCCGCCGTGCAAGCAAAAATGAATGTTGAAGAGGCGATTTCAAAGGCAATGAAGGTAGTAATAAGTATTAATTTAAGGGCACCGAACATCGTCGTTCCAGTGCATTCGCAGAGTGTAGACGCCCTTTTTCTCGATTTTGGTCAATTCACTTTATCAAACAAATTTAAATGGCTCGAACAAGTAGACGAGAAAAAACGAAACGCGGTCCTCGACGATATGATGATCAGTCTCCAGGATATGCAGATTGCAAAGATAACATACAAGGACGAACAAACCGTTATCGAACACGTGCTATTGGATCACCTTTCTTTTCAATTAAAGGTCGTAAGAAATCTTTCGAGTTGGTATCGTCATGTGCCCGGCGTCGAAATATCAATGAAAACGAAAACAGTTGCAGTAAGTCGTATTGAAGTTAATTTTTACCATACATAAAATAATTTTTTAAAGTTTAAAAACATATAGGAGTAAGTTTTAATATTATTCTAGATGTTGCTAGCACACGAAGACTACACACTCATTTTAAATATTTTGGAGAAAAACATCGGTGAAGGAACGGCTCATCCTGTTCCCTCTTCGCACAAAGTACCTACTGTAAAAAAATCGACTAGAGCCGTTACGGAAGTATTGAAAGAAAGATCAAGGAATAGCAATACCAGACGATTCTACTAAAGAAGTATACACCTTAGTAAAATTCACTTTTATTATGGAGCGATTCGTATTTAGCTTATATTCAAAACCGCCAGCTATACAAGTAAGTTGTATTTACTTTAACATTTTACATAAAATATTTATACAGTTTCTCTAATCAGAAAATACCTCCCCACGATCCATCACTTTCTTTGGCCAAATTTTCTTTGGAAATGATCTCAGTAAAAGGTCGAATTTACTCAGACGATTCGATGGGAGTCGCAATGCTCCTTGTCAATTGCATGATTGAGGATACTCGGCCAGAAAGTGAAGGTCTACTTACTCGTTTATGCGAACGAAAACCAGAACCTGAAGAAGAATTGCAAGTGTCAGAATCTAACGTTCCTCAAAAATACATGGTTGATATCGTTTATCAACGAAAAGGCGTAGACAATTTCGGTAAATAAAATTCATTATTAAAAAGACTGTTTAATTATTAATGCTTAAAATAAAAAACAGTAGACATCCGTGTGTGGAGCTTTGGTCTTATATTTAGTGCGAATTTTATGATGGAAATTTACGAGTTCCTCAAGAAGGACGAAAATGAAAAAGAAAACGAAGAAAACAAACATGACTCTTCTATAAGCCGGGCTACTTTGGTGTCTGCAAAATCTGCCGTTCACATGGGTGCACAAGCTGTCCCGACGGCGGATGAGAGCCTGTTCACTCTCAATTTGCGAATCGAAAAACCAGATATTATCCTTGTCGAACATCTGAAAGACATGGATACAAATGCGCTGATACTAAATGTAGGTTAGGTATTTTCAGTACTCTGTTTAATTTATTAATATTGTATTTTTAGTTCGAAATGTTATGTAAACTTCGTACCACAACTAACCACCAAGTGATCAACTGTTCTGTGAACGATCTGCAAATGTATACATGCGCTTTTAATCCGTCAAAAAGAGAAGAAACAAAAGCTAATGTGGTTTTTCCTATTAATATTAACGTGGCAGGATCGACTCCTGAAGGAGAAGGTCTTCATGTTGAGGTAATTTAAACTTGGAAATTTACAAAAAATAAATGGATTTACAATATGCGTATTTTTTTATCTTAAAAGGTCCATACATCAGATGTGAGGATCCGGGTATCGCCAATAACTATCGATCTTTTAAACAGAGTACACAAGACATTACTTAGTCATGCCACTGCCAAGAAAGAAGCCGAAGATGTCGTAGAGGATTACACTGATTTGTGGCAACCAAAACCATACAAGGAAGACCATTTATGGTTCTTGAAAGTTGGTAAGTTTCGTCTTAAAAGAAAAAAATGTCTAATAAGTTGTTAAATGCGATATTTAAATTTTTAGAAATTGGAGAAGAAGCCACTACATTTTTGGATGTGACTCAATTACAACAACAATACAGTATCGAGAAGGTGAAAAAGAAGGAACTTTGCCTCTTCACGATTCAGTCCATAGTATTCACAATGGAAGCTGGTGTAGGTCAGAAGACTCTTCCCATGCTCTTCTTCAATAGTAAATTCAGTGGAAACGTGAGAAATTGGAGTTCAGATGTAAGAAATATCTTCGTTCGTTATTCTGTTGATTATATTAAAACTATGTATTGATCGATCGATTTAGATGTCCGTAGAGGCGTCTATGACTTTGACGATGGGTTATTATAACAGTCGATTAGCTTTATGGGAGCCTTTAATTGAACCAGTACAAATAATGAAAGCCAACAACTTCACTTACGAACCGTGGGAATTAAAAATGGAGGTATCGTATAATGCTACTCTTATTTATCATAAAGTCTTTCGTCTAACAAAAGAGAGTCCCCTTTTTAGGTACATCTGAATCCAGAACAGACAATTGACGATTCGTTAGCGAGCCCATCGTCGGAAATTGACGAATTAATGTTACCGCCACCTCCTATGGTTATAAACGTATTCTCTGCTTCAAACTTGGAAATAACAGTGACGAAAACGTTTATTAACGTACTGAAAAATCTCTCATCGGCCTTCGATTCGGATATAATGGGTAAAGAAGATAAAAAAATTACAGAACCGACCAGTCCGTTCAAAATAATTAACGATACTGGCTTAAAAATCGAATTAGTGCTCGTCCACAGCTCTTTTCGGTTACATGGTGACCAAAATCCCAACCACGTAACTCTCGAGCCGGGCACTCAGGCACCTCTTGAACTGAAGTCGTCTATCCAAGAAATGCCAAATGTCCAATATCAACTCTCCCTGGACAGCCAAAAATCACCGGAGAACTTTCTCTTTGTCAAGGTAACGTAAGATAAAATACAACTTACTTTGTTTTATGTTTTAAAATGTTAATATAACTATTTATTTGCTTAACTGTAGGTTGAAACTTTTGAAAGGGAACTAAAGTTGCCTTTTGAAAGAGCAGACAAAAGGTACTTCCCTCTCGATCCAAAAACGAATAAGGGTCTCATTTCAGAAGTTTCTATGGAACTCGGGGTCCTTTCATTAACATTAAGAAGCATACTGAAGGTCTATATAATATATATACTCAATGTTTTATGATTTATATTTTAAAAATGTTTTCTTTTTGTAGATTTTTAATAATTTCACCATCCCAGTAGACGTCTATTATATGACAGAAAAAAGTAATAATTTGGCCTTCATATTTAACATACAACCGGGGCAATCTCGAAATTTGCCATACAAGGCAGTCTACACTACGGCAGGTCAACTGTTTTTCTCGGTTAAAAGCTACTCCGTAACCTCAGTACCTTTTGTTTGGCGCGACTTAAATTCGAGCGTGACTATTTCGAAGACGTTAATGTGTCGACCTAAGGATCATCTGAATCACACTGAGTCATTTTTAATAAATGTGAATAATAAAAACAAAAACCTTCCCATTATATTGTTTACTAAGTAATATATTGTACTAATTTCAGGTAAGCGGAAAAATGAAACAGGTCTACAGCGAAACGTCAACTCGTTATACGATGGCAAGTGTTTGTTACAACATTTATTTAAAACCTGTTGTGGTTTTTAAAAATTATTTGCCATTTAACATCGTTTGCATCGTCGATAAATTGGTTGAGGAGTACGTCGTTAAACCAGGGGCGTACACCCAGTTGCCCAATGTGCAACCCGGAACGTCCAGCATTTGTATTAAGGTGACAATTGTATTTAACTAACAAAATGCAAATTAAGAAACCTATTATTGCAGATTCCCGATTATCTGGAAAAAGAATGGACTTGTAAAAATGAACTGTTACAAAACCCTTCCGAGTTTACTGTGTGGCAATTCTCCAGCTACGAAAATATCGTAAGGGTTAACTTAGACCTTGGAATGCACTGCAAGCAAGATGGAGGCTCCACGATATTGTCCTTGTATTGTCCCTTTTGGCTGAACAACAAAACAGGATTAACTCTTGATTATAGAGTAAGTTAACAAATCACATGTACAATTTTTTTATGGAGGGTATACAAAAAATTAAAAAATGCATGTTTTTTAATAGATACATTTAACTGATTAGCATTAACTTTAACTTATTAACAGTGCTAAAACAAAAGGGGTTCTGTATTTAAATAAAAAACATATTGAATTTTCTGATGCTTTTTCAGAAATCTAAAAAGGAGAAGTCAGAAAAAGGAAGTCCTTCCAAGGTATTGCTTATTATGTTGGATCTTTCTTTTTTATTACCGTTTTTCTGTGTTTTTGCTATTGCAAAATGTTTTGTTTTTCTTTTTGATTTTTTGTTATTTTAAAATATTAATCGATCTTTCACGTTTAAATTGAATATAAAGTAACACATAATACACTGTTATAACTATTATGTATATATTTTTTTAATAGACCACAGAAGATAACATGAATGTAATAACACATCCCAACAACTACGATGGACCTATACTGTTTTCATTTAATGCCAAAAACTTTTTTGGAAAAAAGAAAGCTAGCATTCGGGTGGACAATGGTGATTGGTCGGATAAATTTTCCCTAGACGTTGCTGGATCCTCAGGATACGTGGTTTGCAAAGGACAATATCACATTTACATGGTAATGTATTAATTATGCTTTTATTACGCATTGTAGAAATTTAATCGAAATACTTTTTAAAGATTGGAGTCCGTAATACGCTTACATACAATGGTTTAACAAAACAAGTAACATTCACCCCTTATTATGTAATGATTAACAACGCAAAGTACGACATAGAATGTCGAGAATTTGATAGACCTGCCGATCGATGGTTCACAATCCCCGCAAAATCATGCGTGCCCTTTTGGCCGAAAAGCGAAAAGGACGATAAGCTATTAAAATTACGGGTGGTAAACACTGAAGAAACCACGCCACCCTTTCTTATCACTCAAACAAATAATATTCTACTGCAGTTAAATAACAAGGTTAGATTGTATATATAATATTTTTGTTTTCTTCGGTTGTTTTAACATGTAATGAATTAATAGTATGGAGGTATCCATGCTGACGTTTTGCTAACTGAAAGTTCTACATATATCAATTTAAATCCATACGCTGACGGCCTGCCTCCTCCAATGATTCTAAATCACACTGACAAAACGATCAGTTACTGGGAAAAGGAAACTGTTCAAATTAGGTATTGTTTTCCAAAGAAAATACTTGTTTTCTTTAATCATTTTATTTATTTCGTTTAGGAAACTGGATCCCGGAAATTCGGTATTATTTACTTGGTCGAATCCGTCTGGTTGTCGTGTCCTGGCGTGGGACATAGGTAACAAGAAAGAAATGCAAGATGAATTACAAACGGACGGACTGAAGGAATTCTCACCAATGCCCAATTATACCGTATATTGGGTGTCTTTTTTGAATGGTATGCAACGTGTAATTCTATTCACTCTCAACGAAGACGTGGCCGCAAATGTCCAATCGGCCAAGCAGTTTGAAGTCGCAGATACAGAGATCAATGTATCGATTCACGGTATCGGCGTGTCGCTGGTTAACAATGTAGCTCGTCAAGAAGTGATGTATATCGCGATTGCCAACAGCGGTATCATCTGGGAATTTGCTAAACTCAAATCGAATCGGTAAATACAATTAATTTAAACGTAGCACTTGAATCGAGTCAGTGTTTTTAAATAATTTTTGACCATAGATATATAGAAATGGCTGTGCGTGATTCCTACTTAATGGAACGCGCTTACCAGCGTTATTTGGTAAAAGAAAAGTGCGATACGCCAGACTTCGGTCGCGAAATGGTCGATGAAAAGACCGAAGTTGATTTTGACACGTTAATGATGCTAAAACCGCAACAAAGGAAAATAAGACGAGTATTTCAATACGGATTGTGGATTCAGATGAAAACAAGCCCATATCAATTGCAATTCCACGCCAAGGTGAACAAAGTGCAAATAGACAACCAGCTCTTTGACTGTATATTTCCGATCGTCTTGGCGCCTGTACCTCCTCCAAGAACGATGGGGGACAATTGTAAGATGTTCTATAACAATTAATAATAACTTATAATCATGTAATAATTTAATGTTTAATCAGTTCATAGGCCATTTATAGAAATGAGCGTGGTCCAAAGAGTAATGAAATACAGCCACATCACTCAGTTTAAATACTTCAAAGTTCTCATACAAGAGTTTCACGTAAAAGTTGATATAGGTTTCGTCATTGCCTTGTTGGATTTACTCGAATCAAACATTGCAAATGAAGAGGAAGAAGTAAGAACAACAACACTGGTTTTTAATGATTATTCAAGTATTTTTTCTTTATATTTTTAGCGTAAGAATTTTTTGGAAAGTATCAAATTGACCAAAGAACCTCTTAAATCTCTAGTCGTTACCATTTCCCAGAAAGAACAGAAAAGCTTTTACGATGTACTGCATTTCTCTCCTCTCAAAATTCACGTTAGTTTTTCTCTCCAGTCGGGAAATTATAAAGGATTATCGCAGCTGGATGTCGTCAATGTTCTTTTACAGGGACTGGGCGTCACTCTGACTGATATGCAGGACGTAATTTTCAAGTAAATACTATATTTTAAATTAATTAACGTACAACTTGTTATAAACCGCTTAATTTTGTTTTAGACTAGCCTATTTCGAAAGAAACTACACATTTTTGTCTCAGAATCAACTCGTATCGGAAGTTACTTCGCACTATTCAAATCAAGCCATAAAACAACTTTACGTTCTTGTACTCGGACTAGATGTCCTGGGGAATCCATACGGCTTAGTATTGGGTATTACGAAAGGTTTCGAAGATTTCTTTTACGAGCCATTTCAAGTAAGAACTTGATCTAACCACACAACCACTATTGAATTATATACTTATTTTTTTATAGGGTGCAATTCAAGGACCTGGCGAGTTCGCGGAAGGCCTAGTGTTAGGTGCTCGCAGTTTATTTAGTCACACCGTAGGAGGTGCTGCGGGTGCCGTTTCGAGAATCGCAGGAGCCATGGGAAAAGGTATCGCAGCCCTCACTTTTGACAAAGACTATCAGCGAAGAAGAAGGGACGCTATGAACAAAAAGCCTGCAAGCGTACAAGAGGGACTCGCCAGAGGAGGAAAAGGGCTTGTTATGGGCGTATATGACGGGGTAACCGGAGTTTTTATGAAACCGATAAGCGGAGCCAAACATGATGGTGTGGAGGGTTTCTTCAAAGGTTTGGGGAAAGGTGCCATTGGTCTCTTTACACGGCCTACCGCTGGAGTCATCGACTTCGCTAGTGGATCTCTCGAAGCCGTCAAAAGGTGGGTGATTTGACAAAAATACCATCTTTGTTTATTTTGTCAAGTGATATTCGTTTTTAGAGCGACAGATTTACAAGAAGACGTCTCCAGAATACGACCTTCAAGATCGCTGCCGGCTGACGGTCTAGTGCGACCATACAATATTCAAGAAGCTGAAGGAAATAAAATTCTAATAGAATTAGAAAAAGGAAAGTACTTTACGACGGACGTCTACGTGGCTCATTTTATAGTCGAAAAAAATCAGGTTCTATTATTGACAGATAAACGAATCGCCCTTGCGTCTCACAGTGAAGTATTTGGAGGGTGGCAGGTGAGTCTTTGTTGCATATTAATTCATTCTTATATGTATGTCAGTGGTAACCTGATTTACCTAAAAATCCTGGTTTCGTTTCCCTGCGCATATTTCCTTTTAGCATTAATTGAATGAGATTTACACACTCAGTTATTTTCTATAGCATCTTTCGCGATAAAATAAACTTATTTTTAGGCGGAATGGGCATTTGCTTGGTCCGACATACCGTTGCCAGCTAGCGTACATCCCAAGGGAGTTCAAATTCCCATTCCTGAGGCGAAAAAGAAAAAGTTTGGCGGATTCGGTTCAAACGGGGCCACTAAATTAATTAGTGTACAGAACGATGCTTTAAAAGAAAAAATTGTTAAAAAAATTGAGCATATGCGCGAAAAGGCTTGATAAAATAACTTTACTGTAATCTCAGACCAGTAATGTTATTTTTCTTTTAATATTATTTTTATTTTTATAAAATGCTGGCGTTGAATGCACATTTTTTATACGCTTCTACTTCATATATAAAAGAAGGTATACATATTTAGATACCAGTTAAAATATTGATTTTTTTGTTTGTTATGCTTTAAAAAATATATATATATACTATATACTAAGGTAAATTCTATATTACATTTAAACGTTATATAAAAGCAAATTTTAAAACAGTTTAAGAAATACTAGAGCCTAAATTTAAAAGCATTAATTTTATGTTTTTTAAACTTGTTTTAAATCGACTAAATGTGTTTTCTATGCCACTTACAACGAAACAAGAAGAATTTGCTTATTGTGAATACAAAAGTCCCTAAATCCAAAACCGTACAAGTATAAGCAAGGGGCCTTATTAATTGTCTATTAAGTTTTGTTCGTTTAAAAAGGTATTGTCATTTTCTATTATTGCCATAATAATTGTTTTCAATTGGTTTTATTTGTTTATTCGTTGAAAAGCTATATTTTTTAGAAGTATAGTAATTCTTGCATTTTTTTGATAACAACCGTACTGATGGGATTATATTTTCACTCTTTCATTTTGTTCTACATTTTTTCTGGTTTCATTTTTCTTTTCATCCCTAAACAACTGGCTAAATGGACATTAGCTACTACGTACCTTAATGAAGAATAATAATAATATCATTGAATTAATGAATTTTTAGGTTAAGTAAGAACGTAAACGCGTGGAATTTGAATTAATTGACGCATTCTTAATATTTCTAGATAATTTATTTATATTAGCAGTTATAAAAGCCAATTGAATACAATTAGTGTAAGTTATGCTATCATAAAAAGTTAGTTACAGCAGTGTACAAAGTGTTGTCGCATAACCACATTTATGTTAATGCAAAAGCGCCCGTTTTAAAATAAAATAAGGAAACTTCTGAGATGTCCACAGTAAAAGATTTAAATTCGCCAACCGAAATGAAACTGATTAGTCCTACAGAAGAAGAAATTTCTGATGGAAAGGTTCGTATGAAAAAGGAGCTGGGTCTTCTTGAAGGCGTAGCGATAATTTTAGGAATTATTTTGGGTTCAGGTAAATTAAATGTTGCCGTAAGTTTTGTTGGTTGTTAATCCCTTCAAGTTGTTTTTCTTTGTAGGAATTTTCATTTCACCAAAAGGAATAACTGAAGAAGTTGATGCATTAGGAACATCTTTAGCTGTTTGGGTTGTATGCGGTTTATTATCAATGATAGGGGCTTTGTGCTATGCTGAACTGGGTACTTCAATACCAAAATCTGGAGGAGATTATGCTTATATTTATGAAGCTTTTGGGAATCTGCCGAGTTTTTTATATCTGTGGGCTGCCAATTTAATTTTTGTGTAAGTTTTATTGATTCATTACTGTACATAAATATAAAAGAAATGATGCAGTTAGTAACAAACTATCTAAGCATAACTTATATTGCTTGTAGTAATAACAAAAAAATAATATTGGTATGCATCCCAAGTAAATACAAGATGAAATTATTAAATGATGTAGTATATGTTTTATCTTTTTCATACTAACAACATTATTTCTAAAAGTAGAAAGTCAAAAAAACAATGTTTTATTTGTTCATATGGATTTAAATTTATATTAAAAATGCCTTTTCTTTATTCAGGCCTACAACAAATGCAATTATGGCATTAACTTTTGCAAAATATGTGATCCAGCCTTTCTTCCCAAATTGTGATATTCCAAAACACTCAGATACCCTTCTAGCAGCATCAACTTTATGTAAGTGTGTTTAATAAATAAATTTTATTATTAAAAACAAAGTAAATAAAATGTCCAGGTTTTCTTACATTCATCAATGGATATAATGTTAAAGCAACAACAAGATTACAAAATGTATTTATGTTTTGTAAAATTGGAGCCCTAGTGGTTGTTATACTTGTGGGTGTAACATGGATGGGTATGGGACACTTAGAAAACTTTGCCAATCCATTTGATGGAGGTACAACTAATCCAGGAAAACTTGCCAAAGCTTTCTATTCAGGCATATTTTCCTATTCTGGCTGGTATGTTTAGGAAGTTATTTAAATTGGTTAAATTTTAACTGTATTTCATTCTATCTTTAGGAATTACCTCAATTTCATGACAGAAGAATTGCAAAATCCATATGTGTAAGTAGATTCATGTTATCACGACATTTTTATTGATTGTTGCTTATTAAATTAAAAGCTTATAATACCATTTGAATTATCGGTAAAAATTAATACCTGTATTATATATCTAATGTAGATAATTGTATTGAATTACAGTTATTGATAAATGACATCTTTCACTTTAGTAAATAACCAGAATAAAATTTAAAAAAATTATGATAATATGTATAATATTTTGTTTTCTTTTTTTTATTAGATTAAAAGTAAACACCTAATATGCATATGATTAAAATATTATTGTTAATGTAATTGGATAAATATTATTTTTTTTGTGTTTTAGAAATCTTCCCAGAGCTATTTTCATATCAATTCCTCTGGTTACCCTTATATATGTTTTGGCTAATATGTCTTACTTGTCTGTTTTAACTCCTGATTTGATGAAAGCTTCAGATGCAATTGCAGTTGTAAGTTCCCTGTTTTTTTTTTTATATACATATGTAATTAATATTTTGCATACAAGAGGTTACAATTATTTTATAGTAACAGTATACTGAGATTAAAATATTTATTTAACATTTATTTAACATATCAACGGACTTAATAGTCCTTTATAAAATAAAATAATTACAATGTAGGAGATGCATCAAGTAGCTGGCATCAAACAAAACAAACAAAAAAAAAAAAAAAACAAAAAAAAACTTCATTATAATATATCTTCAAAGATAAATAAAAATAGATTTACGTAATTCTCTTTTAAATAAGTGAATAGACCTAGTATCCATAATATCCGGAATATCACGTCTATCATTACAAATTTTCATGGATCTAAATAATGATGATAGCTCAATTAATTTATTATTAATAACTGGTAATAAGAATTGGGACGTATCTCTTAAAATCCTAGTAGGAACTTTAAACTTTATCATTGATAACAAGAAATTGGAATCAACTAATCCGTGTAAAATCTTAAACAGAAATAGTAAATCAGAATATTGCCTAAAACTATTCAATGTACAGATTCTAAGTTCAACAGCAATTTCTGAATAATCATGAGAAAATCTATGTATTGTTCTACCCATTTTAAAAGAAATTAATTTAAAAAATCTGTGTTGTATATGTTCCAATCTATTAGAATCAGTTGCTGTGTATGGGGACCATATTAGAGAACCATATATCAGTTGCGATCGAACTAAAGAATTATATAGTGCTATTAAAGTAGCTGGATTAGTAAATTCTTTGGATTTTCTCCATATGAAAAATAACATTTTAGTAGCTTTACTTGTAATGTAATTAATATGAAATGAAAATGTATATTTACTGTCAAAGAAAATTCCTAAATCTTTAATAGTAGTAACTCTTTTAACTAACGAAGAGTTACATAAATAATAATTGTATTCATTATGATAATTTCTAAAAAAAGTAATTGTTACACATTTCTCAAAGCTAAAAGTAAGTCCATTCCTACTACACCAATCTGAGACATTATCAAGATCATGTTGCATATTAAGATAGTCACTATACGAGGTGATAGAGGAAAATAATTTCATATCATCAGCATATAATAAAATCTCAGCAAATTTTAATACAGAGACAATATCATTGATAAATATTATAAAGTAAAGGGGTCCAGTGTGAGTACCTTGAGGTACTCCAGAGACCGTTTTGTATTCAGCCGAGACATAGCCCTTATACTTAACAGAGTATCTTCTGTCAATTAAGAATGAAGATACCCAATCAAGCAAAGGTCCAATAATACCATAAGCTCTAAGTTTCTTGATTAATAACTGATGATTAATTAAGTCAAACGCGGAAGCAAGATCAGTGTAGATAGAATCAACCTGAACAGAATTAAGAAAATTTCTAATAATATATTCACTATAGCTAACCAAATTAGTCATGGTAGACCTTCTCAATACAAATCCATGTTGTTGATGAATAACAAGTTTGTTAAAATATCTTGATAGTTTCTCAAAAACAAGAGTATCAAATATTTTTGAAAAGATGGATAACTTAGAAATTGGTCTATAATTTCGAATATTATGTCTATCACCTTTCTTATAAATAGGTGTAACATAAGATTTTTTCCATATATTCTAGACCTTTGGAAATAAGTTATTGGGAAGAGGAGCCTGGACAATACCAGTGCTGGTCGCTATATCGGCCTTCGGAGGACTTAGTGTACATATTATGACTTCCTCCAGGATGCTCTTTGTGGGAGCGAGAAATGGACATTTTCCAGCTATGTTAGCTCATCTTAATTTAAAGACATTATCACCCGTGCCTTCGCTTCTATTTCTGGTAAGCTCTGATACTTATAATTATAATATCGTTAATGTTGTGTATCGTAACGAAATCCTTACAGTATTTGCTTGCCGGTTTGTCATATATATACTTTTTTAAATATTTATATTTAACAGTTATTTATGTTTTTAGAACTTGCTATCGTTACTTATGTTGTGTACCAGCGACATACAAAATCTTATAACATATTGTACAATAGTGGAGTCGTTTTTTGTTACACTCTCTGTTTCGGGACTTCTATATCTACGATGGAAGCAACCGAATATGCATCGCCCCATTAAAATTAATCTTATCGTTCCAGTTACATTCGTTATCATTTGTATATTTCTCCTAATTTTTCCGTGTGTGGAAGCACCGTATGAGGTAGGTATTGGGACTCTGATAACTGTTTCGGGAATACCAGCCTACTATGCAGGAGTATTTTGGAAAAACAAACCCAAGTGGTTTTTGAAAATGATGGGTATGTTACATTTTGATATAATTCATATATTAATTTATGAAAATCGAAGGAGTACTGTGGAATATTAACTGAATAAAACAAACAAACACCTCTTAACTGAGGAAGACGCCTTAGGTGTCGAAACGCGTTGTGGATTTTGGGTGTTTCTTTATTTTATTCACATATTAATTAATAAGCAAAGCATAAATATATAAACTTTTTAATAAAATATATTTCATATTATATTTGCTGATTAACAAAAAAACTTTAGAATTAAAGAAGAAATAAATAATTATTTAATTGTTTCGGCATTTACTTGTTGAAACTTCATGATATAATAATAACGATGAAAAAATACACAAATTTCAAGAAATTTTATTTGATCACTACGATCGTTTCACCACACTGTGGCTTGTTCAGGTGAAGACAATAAAACAATAAATAATTGTAAATATAAAAGATTCTTTGATAAGATGTTTTCAAAAAAGACAAACGATTATTTATTTGTTTATTCGGAGATCAAAGAATTGTAGCCCAAAAGAACAGTAACAATAATATATAAAAATACAATAATTTTAATTTAATTTCAATTAAATATTCTGCAATAAAGTAATTATCATTTTAAATCACAATTTCGCGCTAGCGTCTGGTACATTCTATATAGATGTAACATCTAATATTTCGACGTTTTAAAAATGTCCCACTTTCTGAGATTTCTATTTAAATTAAAATTATATATTTATCTTTTCAGAGACATCAACAGAATTGTGCCAAAGGGTTTGCTTCTCAGCGCATGAAGATTAACAACCATTGGATATTAATATTTATAAACGTTACCAAACGTCTAATGAGTTTCTTGTTTTATTGTGAAACACAAGTGCCTATATTTGCGGCACTAGAATTATCGTTATAGGGTAAGAATATTTTTAATTTATTTGCTACAAGAGTATTATTATTTTACTTTATGACCAATTGGGTATTGGAATAAACTTCTATTACATCTGATAGTTAAACAGTTGGGTTCAAATTTAATTTTTCTTTGATAAGGAAATTTAATTTTAAAGATCAGGCTGTGCTGTGTATATCACTATAAATGAAGTAATTACTTTGAATTATTATAAGTAGGTAGAAAGGATTTATTGTGTGGATAAATATTTTTGGCCTAGGAAGCTTTAGTATTTTTTTGCCAATGTTATTGTTTTCTTAATGGAAAATAACAGTAAATAATTGAATTGTACCATGTATGTTTTTTATACCCATGATTCCTACATTAATAAACTAAAATAATACTGTTTTAGTTCTCACAAACACTAGTTAAACACTAATATAAACATTAAAAGGCAAAACTTGTTAAATAGAATAATGTTTAATGCATTAAAATAACTGCTGTACAACACATTAAAAGGAAAATTTTATTAAATAGTATAATATTTAATAGATTATTTAACAGGAATGCTTTACTAATTTCATAAAGATGATAAGAGTTCCTTATTTTTGTGTAATTAATGAGCCATATCATCTGGATTAAACATTCCCTACAATGATTTTAATTTGTAAATAAATTGTATTAGAAGTTTGTTAATAACTATCCTCACCTTGGCTCTTCTTAAAATAGAATCTTTCGAAGCATCATAAGGATGATCTTTGGAGGGTATTTCCAAAACAGCAGGAATCGGCTGGGTATGATTATCTATCACATGCCGAATCAATTCAGCAATGTTCTGATTAATTAAAATTATATCAATATCATCTCGTTTTAAAAATCTTTTAAAGCATTCTTCGATTTCACTAACTGCAGTATCTGTAATTTACATGTCAATATTAATAATGTAGTTAGTTGACCACATTAACAACATACTCTTATCAACTACCATGAAATTAGAATGGCGGTTCTTATTTATTTCACCTATTCCACCCAGTAGAAATCCAACACAGGTGTCCTGTAAAAAGAATGTTAAACTGAGAACAATGAAAGTTAGTCACAATTTACCTCGTCTCCAATAACAGAAATTAATTTTCCTTTTATTGAAAGAGTGAAGTGCCATTTTTATATATTTATTTTTATTAATAAATGCTTAATTTTCGCACTGTACAATTTTGGCAAAAAATTGAAGAACAGTCAAATGATTAATATTAATCATATGATTGTAATTGTAACCACAAATAATATTTTTGACGTTTTAGATATAATAGACTAGGTCGACTAGGTTTTAGAGCAATATCTATGAATAGAGGTTGATGAAGTTGTGCCAATCTATGATCGTGTATAACCATGTATAACCTTAAAGTCTTATAAACAATAATATTATAATTAATATAATTGTTATAAGGCTCTCGAAATTTGCAGTCCATTAACATTAATGATTATTCAATGAAGGTAAAATAGTTGGGATTCTAATTTGAGAATATAATAAGTAATTAAGCTATTTTTAGATGCCAAATAATCCAATAAAGTCACATATAACAGACGCAAAAGAGACTTTTCGTATATTGATGGAATTGTCTCGATTGTTGTGCACCGGCTTGGACCCAGAAACCTTGACCATTTGTATTAGATTATGTGAAGAAGGTATTAATCCAGAAGCACTTGCCGCCATTGTAAGGGAACTTCGAAAAGAAGTGACATACGACATTAACAATAAAGATAAAATTTAAAATTGTTGCTCTTGTGAAAATGCCCGTATGCAAACAGGTGTGTTTTTTTATGTTTACTCTATAACTAAATTAAAGCGCAAAGACATAAAGAAATATGAAAAAATTTATTTGCTAATAACAATAATATTTTTAAAGTTCATCTATTGAATGTTTTTTTGTTTGGTACTTTCCTGGATAAACTTTACTCTCTATTGTGACACTTTCACACCTTTCCTGCTCTATTAAGTAGTCTTTTGCTACCCAAGCCTGTGAACCATCTTTGTACATAAATATAGCACGATTATCATCCACCAGATACCTACAGTTTTCAATTAACAAAGATTTATAATCTTTCATTGGTGCAGTGTGCTACTTTTACCTTTCAGCTTGAATATGATTATTCCATAAACTACTTTGCCAAAGTTTCGTTAGTTCTTCTGTTTCTTCTCTTTTTGGATTTCCAGAAACACTAACAAAAGTCATTAAGGTTTTGCCTTTTTTTGTTAGTTGTAATACCTTTTCTGGATCATTTGGATCAATTTTACTGAAATCTATCGGTTGCTGAGGTTTTAAATGCTCAGGAAGTTCATCTTCGGGCAACGGCTCTTCGTCTTCCTATTATATAAAACTTTAATAAACGAACAGAAATCAAATAACTATCTAGATTACCTCCCACTGATCCAATAAATGTTCTAAGTCAGCGTCAGTAAAGTCTCGAATATCTTTTTTGGCCCATTCTGGCTTTTCATTTTCTTTAAATTTTTTACATGCACATAAAGTAAACGTACATAATATTACCACATAATAAAGTAAATAACTTTTCATTTTTAAATCTAGTTTGTAGCTTTTCTGATCACAGATAAATAGAGGTTAGGGGCATTCTGTGTTGCGGGTTGCAGTGAACATGAATCATAGATTAAAGATAGCATAAAGTAATAGTATGTTTCTCTGTGGTGTATGTCGATTAGGTACTTATACAATTATTGTTTGCTATTATACCGTTATAAATTTTATACATTCATTATTCTGTGATTCACATCCTGCTATCCCATTTATTTTTATTCAAGAACTAATCTTACAGTTTTTATCACCTCCAGCTAAATAGCGGTTATTGAGACACTACTATATCACCTACACCTAAAATTTCACATTTGTGCGCATGCATACTGCCACATAATTGTTTTTCAAGATGGTGCAACTTATTGTTTATTAATATTTCTCTCTATTTTGCTTATTATTTGAAAATAGTTCAGTGCTTTTCTTGTTACATTCTTTCACATTTATATGTTTGTGTTGTAATTTCTTTTCGAAACAGATTGAAACGCAGAGCTCAGGTATTTATTTATAGATTGTCTATATTTCATTTAACATTGTTCATATTTTCTTGTTTAAATTTGTTTTCTATTGATACATTATTGTGGTTTTAGAGATTGTGTTCAGGAAGCAATTTATCCAAAAATAGTATTTGGATTCACGAAACAATTTATTCAAGAATGGGTGAGGCTTTTACTTGTAACTTCATTTTCAACAGAAATCCCATGAAAACAAACACGATAGTTTTATTGAATGAATCCCGCAATAATTATTTCACCATTCTGTAGTTTCCTCAGGTCGAAGAATTGACCTTGTGGATTTCTGCTGACTTACTGTTAAAAAGTACATTGCACTATTATTCACAAGATCATTCGAATACCGTTGGATACCATGGGAATCATTTCAATTTGTTCAGGTAAAATTAAAAGGACCAACATATTATGCATACTACATCAGTACATTTTTACACAACTTTGACAAATTATTAAGAGATTTAAAATAACTTATCCAACAAAAATTGATGGTGCATGTAACTAACTTTAATCAAATATTGTGGTGGACAACATTCTCTCTAAATAACATTGAAACATAGTACATATATAAATTTAGTATATATTACTTCAGAAATTTGTATGTATATGTATTTGGAAAAATTCAGTATCGTAATTGTTAATTTTTAGGGTGGCCATTAGTATAAAGAATTTCTTAGTTTTATTCATAATTATAAACATTGTTTAATAACCTAATAATTTATGTATTTGTTTTCTTTTTTTTATTGTAGTGTAACCAAGATACATTAATAAGTTCTCAAAAATAGGAGATAGTCTGGAATAAACTCCTGCATCTGCATCCATGGTACAATGTTCTTCAACTGGAAAGATTTTGCAGGGTAAGAATTTTGCTTTATTTTAATATACCTATAGTCAAAATTAACAAGATACCGACATCACCTGCGGTATTTGAATTAAATTTAAAGATTGGATACTTCTCAAAATCAGTAAAAAAAGTTTTCAAAATTGTCGTAAACGTCCATCTCAGTTAACAACAGTAAAAACACTTACCGTTACTCATATGTTTGTGTTAGCCTAATCCATTGAAGAAGCATCCTCGATAATTCGGAAAGTACTATTGTACAGTACTAAAAATTACTGAACAAATACCTAAAGACCGAAAAGTAAGTCATGGTCACACGTCGCGTCGCGACGCAAATGAAAGCATGTGTGAATGAGTAAAATTTCGTAGTTATTCTTTTTTTAATATTTTTTTAAAGTTTATTCATTTTTTGCACCACTTAACTTAGATTTTTAAACAAATTTATATTTGAGTTGGGTAAAAATCTGAAAAAAATCCAATTCGTTTTTGAAACAATTCTTTTTAAAACTGATTAACAAAATAAAAGCAAAATAATTTTTGCTTTTGTGTTTTTACTTTATAATTTTCGGAAGTCCCCGGAGTTTTCGGATACTTTTATCACGTTTTAAATTTTTTTGTTTTTTTAATTAAAAAATACTGGCTAAGTTTTTTTTCATTTATTTTTTTCGTATTTTAATGCTTGTTGAATTTTTTTCGTATTTTAGAAATCGTGAGGCTGCATTCACTTTTTTTTTTTTTAAAATTTAAAAAGGGTTTATTTTGAAATTAGGGTAAGAATACACCAAAAATTTTGCCATTCATGTTTTTAGGGAAAAAAAAAAGTTTCTTTTTTTTTAAGGAACAAAACTTTTATTTTAAAACAGAAAATTTTTTCATTAAAATTTTTTAATTTTAAAATTTTCCCTTTAATTTGTTTTTAAATTTTGTTACTTTTTATTTTAAAAATAACAAAGAACTGGATTTCATTAAAACTTTAAACGAGGTTCGTTGCAACAAAATGAAAATGAAAATGCCAATTTTTTCATTTGAACAATTCGTTTATCAACTGAATTAAATTAAATAAAAAGTATTCTATTAAATTAAGTTATTTAAACAAGACTATTGAATGTATTTACTTTTATCAATTTTCTTTGCAGAAGTACCCGGATGTCGTTTACAGCGCCACTACATTTTATCTATGGCTGTATGTTATACGTTTATCTATGATCATATGTTATTTATTAAAATTTGATAGGCGTGGCGTGATTCTCTTTTTGCATTTTATTAGTTCGTTCGTATTTTAATGCTTGTTGCAATTTTATTTCGTATTTTATATATTTAATAGTGTAGTTAATTCACTAATCTTGTCCATTGTTATAGATTTGCCAACAATTTAAATAGGATTCAAGTTCGGTTTGGTGATAATGCAGATTGGTCACAATAGTTTTTCTGGATTTGGTTTCTGGCTGGCATTTTTACCCTGCAACAGTGTGCAGTTAATTTTCAACAGATGAAAGAGTAACTGGTGATTTTTTCCTGGAAACAAGGAATTAATGATGTTTCTTTTTTGACTGGTTTGCTTTGGAGTGTTATGTTTTGCACCTAATTAAGGTAAGAATACATGTCATTGTATTCATATATTTGATGTAGACAAAAAAAGTTTTGGCAGTTTTTTTTTATTAAGGAGGTACAAATACATTATGTACTTAGGGTAGTAAAGTAAAGGATAATCCTGGCTTGCTGCTGTATTATCACCTAATAATCTAAGCATTAGTTAATGTAGTGGTGCAGAATGTTTCACATGTATAATTGTTATTATTTGATTACTATTCTATTTTACAGAAATAACACAAGAACTGGATGTCATTAAGGAACATTAATCGTATTGGTTCTGTTTCGCTCCAAGATGTAGCTGCAACGGAGGGAAGTGTAGAAATACCTTTTTTCTACTTAAAAGAGAAACAATTTTTTTTTGTTGCTAAAGGAAGGATTCATAACAGCATAAAAAGTAAGTAAAAACGTTAATGAATCGTATTGTTTGGGAATTGGTCGTTGAATTATCCTTAGCTTTTTAGAAATTCGTAATTTAGTTTAGGTTTCAGAAGAGTTTAAGCAGAACAACAAAATGAAATTCATTTCTTTGCAGAAGTACCCGGATGTCGTTTACAGCGCCACTACATTTTATCTATGGCTGTATGTTATACGTTTATCTATGATCATATGTTATTTATTAAAATTTGATAGGCGTGGCGTGATTCCCTTTTTGCATTTTACTAGTTTGTTCGTATTTTTGTGCCTGTTACAATTTTATTTCGTATTTTATATATTTAATAGTGTAGTTAATTAATTGTTTTTGTCCATTTTCACAGATTGGTCAACAAATGAATGTGGATGGAAGTTCATTTTTGATGATGATGCTGAGCAACACGTGCACAACTAATTGGCTACAACGGTGTCGTTTTTTCTGTTCGTGGTTCACTGTGGAGGATGATACGTTCAGCACATAATTAAGGTAAGAATAAACAAAGATAAATTATAAATTGCTCTTTATTAAAATGTTGCCACCGTATCTGTTTCAGGTCAACGCTGGAGAAGACAAAGAAGATCCATTCCGTAGTTAGAAATCTTTAAATATTAGGTATTTTGCTTTTTATTTTTGAATTAGTCTTTTAATTTTGCATGTTTGTTTTATTAGAATTCATTTTAGTTTGTTTTTATTATTTTACATGTTCTCTTGCTTATCTCTTCGCTTTGCTTACTGCAATTCTTACTATCACGCTTCGCATTTACCCTATATGATCTGCAGGATTCAACGTTTCGTTATCTTGCTTGTTCCTTCTCATCCAAGGCGTAGAAGCAAAGGCCTCCCTGAGTGACTTGCCTTGGACTTAGCTTTTTAGTTGTTCTTTGAAGTGTCTTATACACTTCACGCGGTCTTCTTCTTACGTTCGCTTCATTTTTCAGACTGTTTGGTGTGGGTTATCTGGAATAGGAGCAATAGGCGACTGCCCAGCTCTCACAGGCGAAATCTGTCCAATCTTTTCTACCAAATTCTATTAGTTTTTGTCGTTAGTCCTTTGTAGTTTAGTTAGTTAATGCACTGCACTATTCGCTTACAGGTAAAGGACATCGATCCAAGGCTGAAGACACCATACTTTATTTTTTTTCATTTGTTTTCTTATATTTTTTTCTTACAGGTATTTATTTGTATTAATAATCTATTATGTTAATATTTAAACGACATATTTGTAACAAAAAAATCCCTATGATACTCAATACTTTTCTAAATTGCCCTTTTGGCAAAATTGTTAAAACAAAATTCAATTTTAATAAACAAAAATAGATTAGCAGATAAGGGTTGGCTATAAGGAGAGATTGTGGAGGCCACGGAGTATTACGAGGGGCTTTTATAGTCCAAATATAACGTTTAAATGGTAATATAAAAGTCTATAAGTTTTTCGTGTTGTAATAAATACTAAAAAGAGCGGAAGTTATTGGTAGTCGTACTGAATTCGTATTGTTGTACATGTAGGAGTTTTAATATAATTCATTTTAATATACCTACAAATACAATAATATGTACGAATCAATTAAGTGCCACAGACAACTTGTCTTTTTTTTTGTAAATTTTTATTACAACATGAACGACAAACTTTTATAATGATATAATTGTATTTTAATTGGTTGTGTATTTCTCTTTCAGATATTTTATTATATTGTAATTAAATATTAATATTGTTATCATATCGAACTTGTAAAAATATATAGATAAATAATGCAATGTACATGAAATCATGTTAAAATGTATTGTACTTATATTTGATTGTTGTTAGTATAGATCTTGCTTAATAAATAATGTAACACCCCAATTGACTATTAATAAACTAATAGAGGTTAAAAAATTGTTTTAATTTATCCATCATAAAGAAAACGAATTCAAAAATTGAAAATTACCTCGTAAATGTCCATAAATTAAAGTTTTGCTTAAATTTTGACGATATGTATCAAGAGAGCATAAGTCGCAAGAGGTACTTTCGGAAAAGTTCGAATTCATATTATTTATTGATCAACCCTCGTATAAGCTCAAAAATAAAAATTTTGCTTAAATTTTGACCATTTGTATCAGGAGAGCATAAGTCGCAGGAGATATTTTTTTTATTTATTGATCAACCCTCGTATAAGCTCAAAAATAAAAATTTTGCTTAAATTTTGACCATTTGTATCAGGAGAGCATAAGTCGCAGGAGATATTTTTTTTATTTATTGATCAACCCTCGTATAAGCTCAAAAATAAAAATTTTGCTTGAATTTTGACCATTTGTATCAGGAGAGCATAAGTCGCAGGAGGTATTTTTTTAATTTATTGATCAACCCTCGTATAAGCTCAAAAATAAAAATTGTGCTTAAATTTTGACCATTTGTATCAGGAGAGCATAAGTCGCAGGAGGTATTTTTTTTATTTATTGATCAACCCTCGTATAATCTCATAAGTTAAAATTTTTCTTAAATTTTGACCATTTGTATCAGGAGAGCATAAGTTGCAAGAGCTATTTTCGGAAAAACTATTTTTGAAGAAATTTAAACATTTGTATTAGAAAAACATAAAAGGGAAAGCTTTTTTTACTATATATTGGTCGAATTAATCGTTTCGAAAAGTCTTTTACTCATGAAATGTCTACTACAATGTTATATAGTTAACGAAAACAGGTATTTAATTTTAATTGATTTATTAATTAAACCAAGTATTTACATTTTACTACAGGTATATATGTTTATAATCTTTATATAATACATTAAATTTTAGGTACATACATAAAATAACGTAAAAGTAATAACAATAGAAAATGTACAAATTGAGTAAAGATTATTATATTAATATTTAATTACAACATAATAAAATATCTGAAAGAGAAATACACAACCAATTAAAATACAATTATATCATTATAAAAGTTTATGTCGTTCATGTTGTAATAAAAATTTACAAAAAAAAAGACAAGTTGTCTGTGGCACTTAATTGATTCGTACATATTATTGTATTTGTAGGTATATTAAAATGAATTATATTAAAACTCCTACATGTACAACAATACGAATTCAGTACGACTACCAATAACTTCCGCTCTTTTTAGTATTTATTACAACACGAAAAACTTATAGACTTTTATATTACCATTTAAACGTTATATTTGGACTATATAAGCCCCTCGTAATACTCCGTGGCCTCCACAATCTCTCCTTATAGCCAACCCTTATCTGCTAATCTATTTTTGTTTATTAAAATTGAATTTTGTTTTAACAATTTTGCCAAAAGGGCAATTTAGAAAAGTATTGAGTATCATAGGGATTTTTTTGTTACAAATATGTCGTTTAAATATTAACATAATAGATTATTAATACAAATAAATACCTGTAAGAAAAAAATATAAGAAAACAAATGAAAAAAAATAAAGTATGGTGTCTTCAGCCTTGGATCGATGTCCTTTACCTGTAAGCGAATAGTGCAGTGCATTAACTAACTAAACTACAAAGGACTAACGACAAAAACTAATAGAATTTGGTAGAAAAGATTGGACAGATTTCGCCTGTGAGAGCTGGGCAGTCGCCTATTGCTCCTATTCCAGATAACCCACACCAAACAGTCTGAAAAATGAAGCGAACGTAAGAAGAAGACCGCGTGAAGTGTATAAGACACTTCAAAGAACAACTAAAAAGCTTAGTCCAAGGCAAGTCACTCAGGGAGGCCTTTGCTTCTACGCCTTGGATGAGAAGGAACAAGCAAGATAACGAAACGTTGAATCCTGCAGATCATATAGGGTAAATGCGAAGCGTGATAGTAAGAATTGCAGTAAGCAAAGCGAAGAGATAAGCAAGAGAACATGTAAAATAATAAAAACAAACTAAAATGAATTCTAATAAAACAAACATGCAAAATTAAAAGACTAATTCAAAAATAAAAAGCAAAATACCTAATATTTAAAGATTTCTAACTACGGAATGGATCTTCTTTGTCTTCTCCAGCGTTGACCTGAAACAGATACGGTGGCAACATTTTAATAAAGAGCAATTTATAATTTATCTTTGTTTATTCTTACCTTAATTATGTGCTGAACGTATCATCCTCCACAGTGAACCACGAACAGAAAAAACGACACCGTTGTAGCCAATTAGTTGTGCACGTGTTGCTCAGCATCATCATCAAAAATGAACTTCCATCCACATTCATTTGTTGACCAATCTGTGAAAATGGACAAAAACAATTAATTAACTACACTATTAAATATATAAAATACGAAATAAAATTGTAACAGGCACAAAAATACGAACAAACTAGTAAAATGCAAAAAGGGAATCACGCCACGCCTATCAAATTTTAATAAATAACATATGATCATAGATAAACGTATAACATACAGCCATAGATAAAATGTAGTGGCGCTGTAAACGACATCCGGGTACTTCTGCAAAGAAATGAATTTCATTTTGTTGTTCTGCTTAAACTCTTCTGAAACCTAAACTAACAGCCTTATTCATAGTCAACGGTTTAGTAGGATCTAAGTAGTTTACTAACTAGTAGCTACTAAGACGCTACTATCTGCATCGTATTCATAGACGTCAGTTAGTACGCTACTAGCTAGTAGAATGGTTTGCGTCGAAACGATTTGACAACGGCGCGAAATTGTAACAAATGACCTACTGAACGTCTATTTTTGACGTGTAACGGCCTAACCTTACTTTTAAGTTAACTTATTATTCAATACAGTGCATGGAAGAGTTTTTGGTGTGTTTTCTCTTTTACGTATTTTTGTAGTAGTGTAGCTGTTATTTACGTTCAACATTCCCATAACAATTAATATCGAAAAAATTATCAATTTAAGAAGTTACATTACAAAAAATACTCAGAATTGGCTATACATATTTAATACATGTATACCTAATGAATAACTACCCCACAATGTACAAACTGTAACACCAACTCCATCCAAACAATGGGATATATCATCAACTGCCCAGGACTAAATACCCAAAGAAGAATATATAACAATATCTAATCGATAAAGGACAATTTAAACAACCCAGAGTTGTATAAAATGCAATGATGTTCTCGAAGGAAGAAATCAGCTTCTAATATTAACAACCTTTATTTTGTCCGGTCTACAAACAGGATTTATTTCTCTCTGTGGGATGTATTTACTGACAAATAAATAAATAAACTTACTTATGTTCTGAGCCTGAATAAATTACTAATAAATTCAATTATTTTTCAATTACGAACCATTATTACGCAATTTACTTTAAAATATACAAACTAGATGTTAATTCAATAAAGTTTGTAATTATTTCAGAAAAAACGATTGAAATAATTTTTAAAAGATAACTGCCCACTGAAATAAATTAACACGACATGTACCAGTTTAATTTTTAATTTTTCAATTCAATTTTATAAATCCTTTCTATTTTCCATCTTATTCTTGTGGTATTCTTTTTAATTTTGTATTTTGTACCAATAACCCGCTTCTTAAAAGCCGTAGATTAATTTAAGATCTACCACTCGAGGTTATGTTTATCGTATTTGTACCACTTAAACACGGGCCACCACGCTACTAACTTTTTTAGTAGCTACTAAGCTTAGTAGTCTACCAAATGTCACTATGAATACGATTTTCTTAGTACGCTCTTAGTAGCTTTCTAGTAGTCACTACTAACTGACTATGAATAAGGCTGTAAATTACGAATTTCTAAAAAGCTAAGGATAATTCAACGACCAATTCCCAAACAATACTATTTATTAACGTTTTTACTTACTTTTTATGCTGTTATGAATCCTTTCTTTAGCAACAAGAAAAAACTGCTCCTGTTTTAAGTAGAAAAAAGGTAATTCTACACTTCCCTCCATTACAGCTACATCGTGGAGCGAAACAGAAGCAATACAATTAATGTTCTTTAATGACATCCAGTTCTTGTGTTATTCCTGTAAAATAGAAGAGTTATCAGATAATAACAATTATACATGCATGTTAAAAATTCTGCAACGCTATGACATGTTTTCTTATCTTAATTAGGTGCAGAATGTAGCACTCAATGTGTAAAAATTTTCAAGAAAAATTAAATAACTGCACTATTAAAAATATACAAAATACAAAATGGAATTGAAAAAAGCACAAATAGACAAGTAAAAAAGTGAAATACAAAACATTGACAATGCAGTATGAAATAAAAGTAAATATTGCTTACGGTCATTTGCCCATGTTTGAAGATCAATCCATGGATATGTATTTTCTGAGATTCTTGCGAATTCTGGTACATCCCTCCCATCTACATTGGAAACTTAAATTTAAACTGGTCCGTTCTGGTTCTGTAAAAGTATATACTGTTATGATGCAATGATATTAAATTAAGTGCTGATATGATTTTTAAAATATTATGTTGCCTTAGTTTAAACGTTTGATGAACAAATAATTACAAATATTGCAATTAAATTTTGATTCTTTCAATCTTGTGTGTGTTTCTGAAATGACATGACTGTCCAGGAATTAAAGTATTCTTTATTATTAAGCTTTTCAAACAACTTTGCTAAATTTGATATTAGAGATATAGGTCTGTAGTTTGTATATTCTCCCTTGCTTCCAATTTTGTGAATTGGCATAACTTCAGCAATTTTCAATGCATCAGGCCACACTGATACATCAATGCACAAATTAAATATCTTTGCCAAGGTTGGAGCAACACATGTATACATTTTAAGACAGAGGTCCCAATGCCATCAACTCCAGTCGCTTTCTTTTTTAATTTAAAAATTTCCATTGTTACATCATTATTGATTACCAATTCAATAAAAATAGTGTTTATTATATTTTAACTTTTTTCATGTACTGGTTGAGTTGGCAAAGGGATTCTGCCCGCCAAGTCCTATTCACAGCAGTAAACAGTAGCACATATTTGCACTGCATAAAACTACTTACAAGCTCAATAGAACTAACAGATGCATAGAATATGTTGATGTTGTAATCACCAGCCGCTATATATATATACCCACATATATTAATTAAAAATATAAAAGATGTATAGAAGGCACTTACATGGTGCTCTACAAAAGACACAAGAGTGGTTGCTTAGTATACTGCTCCTTATTGACTAAATGTTGCAGCTTCCGTTGTATCAATCAGTAACCATCTAAGTCTGAAAAAAAATTTATTTCAATTCTAAAGATGTCACAATACCCAAATTTTTCTTACTTTTTATCTTTAACAATGTAGAAAATGTAAACTGTAGCAAAGAAAAAGAAACAGAAAAAGGAACTTGTGTTAGTTACTATTATATTCATAACTAGAATACGAATATTATCTACCTCTAATATTATTGAAAAGAATACGCGACTAACCGCTACCTTCAAATTTTTTCATGCCACTACTTCTCATTCCTTTGTGACCCTTTGTGACTACATACTTTTTCATTTTTAAGTCTTTGCTACACACTACTGCTAGATTAGATTAGACCATTCTTTCATCGCTATGACCTTGATCGTATTTTGTGTATTCGCATTTTCCATATCCAAAACTTTTAAAATAGGCGTAAATAAAAGGAAACAATCCTGAATAAAATAAACTTTAAAGAAAATCGTTTAGTTTCTTGTACCTGATAATAAAATAAATGAAAATGAAATATTACAAAGATGGATGAACAACATTGACATGAACTAATGTGAACTTGTGAACTTTGAGTAGTCTATGTTGTGTTGTGAACTAACAATAAGTGCACTTATTAATGCACTTAGTCTATGATTGCACTAATTCTGACTAATTGTTTAATGATTGTTTACGTTTACGTTATAGCCGGTCCATAGACAGACTAATTTACTGCTCATGCGTATAAAGAACGAAATACTTAATTAGTAGTGTCTCAATAACCGCTAAATATGGACAAATAAAAGAATACAGTAAAATAAAATCTATAAAAAGAAACCTTCACAATATGTAAAATAATGTAAAAAAGAGTAAAGACGACTATGCAGTGATATTGACACTTGATAGTAAGTAATAAGAAATAAAACAATAACTCCGGTTGAATGCTACTGGACCTTAAAGGCCTGTCAATATGTCAAGCTAACCTTAAAATAAGTAATTGTTTTGTCAGTTTTGTTGATAAAACTCCAAACATTTATATACCTTCTTTTACCGTTTATCACTTATTAATAATTTTTTAAACTTTTGCATTAGCAATTTTATATGTAAATTAATGCAGCAGTGCTTTACCACAAATGAAGCATCCAAAATTGTAAATGTACAAGAACTCGTTTGAGACTTATTCAGTGATGATCAAATAAGTTATGAGTGACTCTGATGACACTGACGAGCTTCTTTTAATTCCTCCAGATTTTTTTCTGGTTGAGTTAGACTCAGAAAATTTTGTTTCGACGATTAGCAGTAACAGTCTCTACTTTAGTATTGTGGACAGTCTAATAACTCAAGTGAACCATTTAGAGAAAAAAGTAAATTCAATATCAGAAATAAATAGTTTAAGTGTATCCTTAGATGAAAATTCAAGCTTATTCATGCCTTACAACAGGAAATTTTACAGTTCTGAAGATTTGCAGAGAACTGTGAAGTCTACAGATTGTTGGAGTGCTCACAGTACTCCTTCAAAGTTAATAAAAGGATATAACGAAAAAGTATTGCCAGAAATATTTTTAAATTCTACAAATATTAAACGCGAACATTTACAACCATTACAAAAGAAAATTTCCATGAAGAATTTTCATCTTCAACCTCAAACAGTACATCAGGAAGAGAGGAGCAAAAATAAAGACAATTATACTGAAATCGACAACTTTATAAAATGTGTTAAAAACATACAAAAGCTGAGCAGTTTAAAAGATAATAACAAAGGTAAAGATATTGAAAAGGATGTAGAGTCTGACAACTTAGCAGAGGAAAAATCAGCCAAGATAAGGTATATTCCACGAAATCTCTTTCCTCCTACCAATTCAGATTACTTTAAGAAAGTTAGTCTATGGCAAAGAAACATCGATCGGTTGATACAGGTAATTAGATTTTTATTGATTATACAAGTTAAATTAATAGAAGGCTTATCACCACAATCAATATTTTTTTTGTTCTAAGAAGTAACCTATTCGTGACATAAGATGTTTGACATAGATTTATGTTTTGATATTAATTTATTGAACTAAAAATTTTATTTGATGAATGAACAGCATAACAATAACAATATTTTCAAAGAACGATGCTAATGTGGATGTAATTAATGTGAGGCACTTTTACACATTCAAATGAAACATTAGAGTAATCATGACGTGTGAATGTTATCAAAATAAATATGCATTAATTTTTCATTTCATTTCACAATATTAAAAATTATGTAAACTGCAGGAAAACAATATCGATCGAGTACCGCAAAAACTGGATGAGCCCGAAAAAATATATTCCGAAACTAAAAACGAAGAGGAAGAATGTTCCAATTTAAGTGTTTCTAGTCAGTTAACTGCATTGCATAATTTTGGCTCTCAAAAAAATACTGAGAATGATGATAAAACTAGAGAAACAGTCAAATCATCGCTTTCACCGCCAAAAAACATAGAATATTCATCTGAATCCAATAATCGAGGAGATGAAATAAAGGTTGACCTCAGTCAGGTGCCAAAGCCTAACAGTTCTTTGGCCTTTTTAAGTTTACACGATCTATGGAATAAAACTATGAATAATTTCGAAGAGGGAGATGCATTTCTATTAAAAAAAATTGAAGAGGAGAAATTGATGAGAAATGTAATTTACAATTTTCTTTGCACATAAAATAATAATATTTTAATTATCTGTGTATATTACTTTACAGTACTGTGAAGAATTAATACAACAGCAACAAAAGTGCATCCTGGACATGCAAGAACGAATTTCGGTAGCAGTTCAGGTGGACCAAGCCAAGGATGAAGCAATAGAAGGTTTTTTTGAAGAATGGTATAAGCTACAAAGCAGGATCAAATTATTAGAAGGAGATGTGCACATATTCAAAAATAAATATGAAGTAACCCAAGAAGAGAAAAGAACGTCAATAATTGAATCTACAGAGGTAGGCAATAACAATTACATAACTAGGCATTTATTTATATTAACGAAAACTACTTGCAAATGCGTTTATTTTAGAAAATCAAATCTCTAGAAGATGAAATGTCAAAAGCATTGTTTTTGGCTCATAGCAGCCAGGAGAAGGTAGTAACTTTGGAAAAGCAGAACGCGGAATTAAGGAACAAAGTGCAGAATGTTGAAGAGAAATATAATGACGCACACGTTCAGTTGACGAATGAAAAGAAGAAAAATTTGCAGCTTTTAAATATGCTAGATAAGAGAGAGCAGGAACTTACTGAGGTTTTTTTTTAAGCTAACAATAATAGCGTTAATAGAACTTTACATTTACTACTTTTAGGCGAAGAAGATATCGATTGCGGCCGAGGAAGAAACGAATCAAAATAAAAAAATGATGGAACTATGTCAACAGGAACTAATGACCGTAAAGACGCGACTTGGAGAATTGCAAAGACAGCTTCAAGATGAAAAGGAACGAAAAAAAGATTTTGAAACCCAAAAGGCAAGACTGTTTCAAGATATCGAAGAATACAGAAAGACTGAGGTTACTATAATCTAATACTTTTCAGTATTTTCGGAAATATGACAATTTAATTTTAGATTAATTTACGGGAAGAACTTAGTAAACTGAAAGAATCTAACGAAAAGATGAAAGTAGACCTACGGAATTTTTATCAAGAACAAGTAGAAATGGTCGTTAGAGAAAAGTTAAAAGAATTCCAAGGACAGCTGGAAAAAGCAGAAAACAATTTACAATTCGAACTACGGGCGCAAGAGAAGTCCTTTGCCAAAGCTGCAGCCACACATATTTATCAAATAACCGAAAAGTTATAAAAAATGCTCAATTAAAATTAAAAAATATTAACTGGTCATTTTTAGACATAATATGGAAGTTCAGTTGCTAGAAGAACGTCACCGCGAAGAAGTTCGACTACACAAACTGCAACTATCGCAAGCTCGTCAACAACTAGAAGCAACAAAGGGGAAACTTCAGCGACAGCAGGAGCGTATTGTTGAACAATTATATAAGGCCATGGAGGCTCAGTGGATCGAGGCTTTAAAGGTAATCGAAGGAGGAGCTGGTAACAACACTAGTCCCAGTGCTTCCTTGCCGAATGATCACACTCTAGGAGATCGCCTTAATTTTCTTAAAAGCACGTCCTACAATAGTTTCGAAAGAATTTTATCTCAGAACGTAAATCAAGTACTGGCGAATGATAACAACAATCAAACGGAAACGATTGCTACTAATGTAGAAGAGCATCACCAGGTTCAAGAGACGCCACTCTCAAGTCGAACGCTAAAGAGCAAGCAGGAGATTGAGAACGAGCTTCACAAATATATTCAAAGTGTAAGAAAATAAGTTATAACTAAAGTTTTAAGGGAACGTGAATGATTACCTAAAACTTTTTTAATAGCTCAGTAGAAAGTCGCCCCGCCTAAACGACGATCAACAATCGAAATTCAACTTAGAGAAGATAAAAAATGTTTATTTATGTCCCTCGCAAGTACGTAAATATGATATGAAAAATATTAATTAAAAAAAATTTAAAATATTGAATTATAGGGTGTTTGTGAGCAAAACCAAGAAAAGGGTGCTCCTCTCCGACCTTTTTCAGCTAAAGATTCGAAACAACTGAAACCACCTTGGAAATAACACAAATATGGATATAATTTTATGGAACAAATTAAACGTAATGAACCTATTTTTATAACTGCCTATTGTATTTTTATATTATGCATGTTACATACATATATAATTTTTATAAAAATAGGTGCACGTAAAAAATAAATACATCGGAATTATTACTTTGCAAAGTACCATTAGGAAAATGGTGAGGTAATCAATATTATTGAAAAATTAAACGATGCAAATTTTATTGCTAAAATAATATATTAATATGTATATATGTATGTATGTTACATATATTGTCTATTCGTTTCTGTATTTATAACAGACCGTTTTTGGAAACATTGCGTTATAAATATATGTATGTATATATACGTGCCTCTTCCTCTCGACACGAACTTTTCAATTAATTAAATTTGCGACCATTACCAGAATCATTGCCGTTTTCAATCACTTATTATTTGTTTATAGTACAAAATTACGTTTGATCGGATGGTTTATGTGATTGAGAAAAAAA
Organism: Agrilus mali; assembly: GCA_029378335.1. Classification (NCBI taxonomy): domain Eukaryota; kingdom Metazoa; phylum Arthropoda; class Insecta; order Coleoptera; family Buprestidae; genus Agrilus; species Agrilus mali. The sequence continues at coordinate 131,687 of CM055660.1, forward strand.
AATTGAACAAGACGTTGATATTTTGGAATAAAAGACTTAAAAAAAGCTAACAATACCTGATCTATTGCAGACATTCTCCTTTCCCTTCTCGCTCTTCTACGATAATCGTTAAGTTTGTACAAGTTTTAAGGCTTTGAATTTTTTGGTAGTATAAAAGAAAATCCAAGTACGGAGCTGTTCATCTTATTATTCTTGAATAACAAAAGGACAAGGGGGAGGGAATATTTACTGGTATCAATCACAATAATCCATTGTTTTTGTGAACTCGACGGCCGCACAAAATTGCGTCCACCAGTACAAATCTTCCCCCTGTAGCCATTCACCAAAAAATCCATTTACATACTGAATAGTTGACAAGAGATTTGGTGGATTTGCCTAAATAGAATTGTTTCAAAAATGCATATCTAATAAATAGTTAACAACAAATTACCTTGATTATGACATAGACTAAGATAGGCGTAAAATCATCTGCAGTAGGTATTTTGTTACTGACTAAAGACAACAGATCTTTGATTGCCATAGTGCTTTTTAGAACGCATGAGATTTTATCCCGCGGGGTCCTGTAAGATGCCATATCTTGGAGCGCTTCTTGCGCCGGTAACCATGGACACTCGTGCTGGAAACATGGACTTATCATGAGATCTTTGTGATTCGGATTGATTACTCTTGACAACTTATGCAAGTGATCTTGTAACACGCTAAAAAAAGTACCTTTTGTATTTAAAAAAAAAATAATAATCACAAGAACAAAATTTACCTGTCTCTATCTTTATCACCGTCCCCGTTAGGGTAAAGAGCATTGTAGTAGACTTCGTTAATAACCGACCTTTCTATAGCCACCTCCACCATTTCCATATCATCTAAAAATATCCAATTAATATACAGAGAAACTTCCTAATATATTTTAAGTAACTGACCTTGCCAAACAGTTTCTTTGCGTATCAAAGAGTTCAGAGTTTGAAGGAATTCTTTTAGATAGAAGCATTTTTCATCTACCATGGTGAGCTGTGAGAATTCCTTCTTAAATCTAATCATTTCAATCTCGTGCCTTTCCAAGAAGAACTTAACACATATGGTGGCCATGTAACAGGATGAGAGTTCCTTTTCACTCTCTATCTGTTCACTCAACCTAAATGTTATATTGTTATAAAAAACATAAGAAAACAAGTAAAATATTTTCTTCTCAGTTTACTGACCCTTCTAAAAACGCTAATATAGAAAGAAGCAACTGTCGGGATTGGATAAGGTACTGAATGTAAACAGAACGCTGACAATAGTCTTCCTTCAAAATTGTACACAACTTATGACAATTTTCTTCGTCTAACATTTTTACGCACCGGAGAGCTTCTGCTATTTGGGCTGACGATCTACACTTTAATTTGTGAGCTTTGGCCAGTTCTAACTGCAAATAGGATTCTAAATCGGATTTGATCTGACCAGTTCCGCCCTAAAAAGAAACCCCTAAAATAAAATGTATATGTATAAAAAAACAGGTTTTAACTTGCCATACGAATTGTAGAGTGATAACCACACGAGTTGCTTAGAACAAGTCTCAGTTTCTTTTTTACGTTAGAAAAAGCAAGATTCTTGTCGTGCTCGTCGCGATATAAAGTCGACGTATCCATGTTACTTTTGTCGTTCCTCTCGGAGATTTTTGCATTATCCGAAGCACTCATTTTTGCCTTGGAATTACTACTATCACAGACTGTTTTGCGATATTTAGCCAAAATGTCATCGCACATTCCTTTAAAAAAGAAAAACAATATATGTATATATATATGTTCGTTAAAACAGATGTATTAAAAGTTACAACCTGTAAATGAAAAATTATTCGATTCCTCGCTTAATGTTCTACGGAGTGTTGGTCCTACTTTATCAGCGCTTGTCAGTTGTACTTCCTCTGCTTCGCGCATGGTTTTTGCACGTCTATTTTTAAACCCAATTCTGAACTTTCCAAGAAAGCCTCTCTTTTCTTTATGTTCGTCATCTGAACCTTTTTCTGCTGACATGTCGAAACTTATACTTTTCGGTATGGCGCCGTTTAGTGATGTTGACTTCAAAACTGATGAAGCAAAGCCACTCTCTGGTTTCTTCGGTGTTGCATTTGTAACTTGTACTTCGTCTCCTTCGTTCTTTTCACCAATTTGAGAGTCCTTATTATGTGATTCCAGACTACTAGTGCTGCAACTGCTACTGCTGTTCGAGTTATATTCGGAATTGTTCGAAACACGTTGTGGATCTTGAACCGAAGAGCTTTTGGAAGAGCGGATTTCTGGGTTTTCGGAGCCGTCATCTGCGTCTTGTAAGAAATTATTTATCGACTGATAAGCAACTGTGGTTGCACTTGTATTAGTTCCTGCAACTGAATACTCCAAAATGCAGCGCTGGCAGCTGCATCTTCCCCGAGTATTGACTTCATCTTGAGAAATGGACGAAGAACGACAAGGAACATCGAGCACATTTACTTTTGAGTTCTGAATATATTAGAAAAAGATACAAATTTATCTGTATGTATATTAGGTTGAACATTTCTTACTTCAGTTATTTTAGCAGAATTGGTTTCAGTAACTGCACCAACTCCGTCATCAGATCGTCCAATGCTTACGGCGTCTTCAAGACGAGCAACACTTATATCGTCGGCATCAACTTCAGTTAAACGTTCGCTATCGGAAGCGAGAACGTCGGTCGACCAGCCACTTTCGCTTTTAGTTTCGGACATGTCTAGAAGAGGTGTACCGCCTCCAGGGGGTGCAGATCCTATCAAACTGCTTGCTTCCATAATTAGATTAATATTTTGTTGATCTCCACGTACGTCATTACCATCGATTGTCTCGCAATCAGACGCTAGCACATCGGTGCTCCACGTATCTGATATTATTGACCTATTATAATGAAATAAATAATATAAATAATTAATACCGTTTTAATTAGCCATATTACATTACCTAGTTTCTTCACCCTCTAAAATTCTCTTGATTTCAAATTTGCAAAACTTGTCATCGATTTCGTTCTGTGTATGTTTATCGATTATTTGAACTTGACGGCGTATAGGAGGTAAAGCAGGTTCAGGAACCTCAACTGCAGCTTCTTGTTCTGTAGCTTCATGAGATTCTTCAGCAACATCGCCTTCGTCGTCGTCGTTTACTTGAGAACTTGGAGTATCACGTCCTGAAATATTCGGTGTTCCTCGACCTGATACGTTTGCTGAAATCATGTCTGACAAATTGTCATTTTGATCCTCATTCTCGAGTTCAACACTACTATCAACAGAATGATTACTCGCTGCTTCTGATACGGCCTCTAAATTATCAGAGGTATTACCAACAGAACTTTCGTCGTGTGATCGAGAAAAACGAATTCGTTTTTCCGAACCCACTGCTGAAGATGCTACACCGATTGTCGATCCCGTTTGATTTTCTGGAGATTCTGATTCGTTTGGTGATCGGTCGACATCTTTATCTTCATCTATCGACTCGATTCCGATAACTTTATGTTCCGGTAATAATCCGATATGTTGTATTTTATCTTGATGAATTGGTATGACGAGAACGGCAGTCGATTTTACTTTATTTCCGCTACTACCATTAGGTGAACTGTTTCTCTTTTTATGACCTCCTTTTCCACCACTCTTGATAGCCGCAGGCCTGTTAATTTCTGAAGACTGCTGTTGATGTTGTATCACCACAAGACTGTTTAATAACGACGTTATCTGTTTCAAAGAAGGAAAACTAGTCGACTTTCTAATCGATTGCACCAAATATTTCCTTGCATCGTCCTGATGAGGTTCCTGATCGCCCGTCAAATTGACGACAGTAATTGCTTTTTGTAAAAAAGCTGCCTATACAAATTGCAAGTATTAACAATTTTCAAATTATTTATGCACTTTTAAAATTATGCTTACTAATTTATGAAGTTCTTCCAAGGTAAATAAGACACTTGTTCGAGCCACTTCTGGCACATGATCTATACCAAGTTGATGCTCGTTTGTAGCATTTTTTAAGAGACCGTCAATGATATCGTAGGTGGATTCTTGTTCAAAGAGAGCGGAAAAGTCAGTATATTTAGGCTCAAGATCATTAAAATTGCAAAAAAGAGCAATGGCTTGAAGTATCTGTGCCACTTGCATAAGATTATGCCTCACCACCTCACAAATTGATATATCGCAAATGCCATAAGCCTCGGGATGAACAATCGCAGGACAAATAAAAAGAGTGAATATAAGATCAGTGTTAACTTCTCGAACCTAGGATAGAAGGAAACAATAGATATAAGGTTCTCAAAACACAATATAGAATTACCTCTTTAGAAAGGGCGCCATAAGTTTTGGTCATCAGATCAGACACATGTCCGATGAGCCATGCAAATGAGCCAGGGAAACAATGAATACTTTCTCTAATAGAACGAATAAAATACGTAGCGAAATAAACGAGATCGTTTACTGTTTTTCTTCTAAACTGACAGACTTCCTCCTCCTCTGAAAGGCACCTAGTAATATTTTTCTTCTGCATGAATCTGCAAAAAAGTAAGTAGTAAATATATAGTTTATTTAATACTAAAAAAAAATATGCACCTAGATAAAGTTTTTTCTGGATCAACGTCGAGGTACCCGTCTTTATTTGCAATCACCTGCATAATTGGCTTACGAAGTGCTGCAGTTAAAAAAAGTTTTGCTGCTGGTAAATTTTCATGAAACAGGAAATATAACTGGGAGAAAACGCAGCATTTGCGACGAAGTTTTCTAAAATTGTAGAAATAAGTAAAACCCATAAACAAGAAGGGCAGTTATAAATGAAGACCTTGTTTTTATATTATTATTAAATATGTGCATTTATTGACAAATAACTTCTTTTACCTCCGAGGATTATCTGTAGACATCAACTCCAACTTAGCAAGATGTTGTAGTAAACTCAGTATCAAGCTTACATCTTCAGGTAATAGTAAAGCACCATACAATCCAGAAGTTAGACTGTTGATAACATTTTTTGTTTCCTCTTGCAAAGAGCTTTCATTGATACCTAATACCAGCAGATGTGATAAAATTTCTGGTTTGGATCTTAAAATTTGTAGTAATTCTCCAAACTGACTTGTTTCCTACATATGAAACAAGTAAAATAAAGGCAAATTAGTCAAAAAAAACATAACAAACCTGATGATTTAATACATCCTTGGCATGAATGAACATAGTGTTAACTAAGTTATTTAAATTCTGCCAACATTTTATTGCAGTAGCCTTAGAATTGGACATTGCCAACATATTTAAAACAATACGTTTTTGTAAATTCATCCATGCAGCTTGTGTTAACTTATCAATTATTTCTCTAACCTGGAATTGTAAACATATTTTAAAATGGCTTATCTATACAATGTATCTAAATTTTTAAAAGTATTTACCTTTTCATTTGCAGCTTTTATCGCTTTTAATTCTGAAACAACAAATAACCTCTCATTACGCAGCTGAGTTATAAGTTCTATAATATCAATTGCTTTTGAATCAATGCTGTCCATGTCTTTTCTTCTATCCATTCCAATTGTACCAGTTTTATGCAATCAAAAAATTTTAATTATTCTACAAAAAAATTAAAAAGAAACATAACATCGTCAGAAATTACAATAAAATTTTACACTTACGCTATTATTATTCCGTTTTATAAGTGACTTTGTTGAAATGATACGATTCTTAAACGAAGTCGACAAGTTTTGCTTATTCTTTCTGTATCCAATATAACATAATTTTTCTTAAATGTAATCATATTACTTCTACTACATGCCCTTATTCTCACCAAACAATTTAAGAATACGAAATAATACTTATTAAGAGAGATTGACAATAAAAAATAATCGACAGAAATTAATGTTCTTGCTTATTATTTTATAACAGTAATTGTTATAAAATTACAAATTATACGCACAAATAAAATATATCGTAACAATTGAATACAAAACACAACGTACGTGACAGGCATAGATTCTGACAGGTATAACCATAGATATGGTATAACATATGACAACCATAGATACGATGACTATTTTAATACTGATGTGTCTAACAAAACGTTAAAGTATACTTTTCAACAGTATATTTTGAAGAGCAACCTGTCTTTTATTAAATAAATATTAATATCACCATAATTAATAATTTATATAATGGTATTACTATTATATTCTTTATGGCTGTATAAACAATAAATATTTTATAAATAACTATATAATAAATATGTGGGGTTCTTAGACACTACCTACTGTCATGTACATTCTTGACCTTGACATTTTGACAAGCCAAACATTATTACAATTACCTAACCTCATACTTTATTATTATTATCTAGGATTATTATTATATCAAATTTCCTTAAATAACGAAAGTATCAATTATAGCAAGAATTTAATAATCTACGATTGTAAAACATACATTTTAAAATACAACTGGACTAGTTTTTTAGAAGTACGTAATTAAAATATAAAAAAATGGGAGAAAGAAAAGGCACAAATAAATATTATCCGCCTGATTACGATCCTCGTAAAGGGGGCCTTAATAAATGGCAAGGGACGCATGCATTAAGGGAAAGAGCCCGAAAAATACATTTGGGCGTTATCATAATTCGTTTTGAAATGCCTTATAATATCTGGTGCGAAGGCTGCAATAATCATATAGGTATGGGAGTGAGATATAATGCTGAGAAGAAGAAACTAGGAATGTATTATTCTACCCCTATATACGAATTCAAAATGAAGTGCCACCTTTGTGAAAACCATTTCATCATAAAAACTGATCCAGCGGTAAAAACTTCAAAAAAAATCTCTTATTTTTAAATATTGTTTTTGATGTTTTATTGTAGAACTTGGATTATGTGATATTATCAGGTGCGAAAAGACAAGAAAACAGATGGGATCCATTGAAAAATGAACAGATTGTACCAGAAACCAAAGAAGTTCAAAAGAAACTCTTTGATGATTCCATGTTCAAATTAGAACATGGAGCCAATGACAATACTACAGCAGAAAATTTAAAACCACAGTTGGTGAAACTGTTTGATAGAAATGAAAACACTTGGGCAGATTCATATACTTCAAATTCATTATTACGTCAAAAGTTTAGGGTAAGAATTGTACCACTTCAGTGTTCTTGAGCTTAAATTCACTAATTAAATGTTTACTTTTAATTTAATGTAGTGTCACTAAATGTTTATTTATTTATTTAATGAAACTACATTGAGTTTTGTTTGTTTTTTAGAAAAAGTTGAAATATGTTTCATAAAAGTTGCACTATTGATAGAAATGTTTTCTTTTAGGTAAAAAATAAGAAGTTACAAGAAGTAGCACATGAAGATAACAAATTACTATCAAAGTCAAACTTAAATATTCCCCTTTTACCAGAAAAAGAAGAAGATAAAAGGATTGCAAAGTTGCTAAGTATGAGACTTAAACCTTCTCGAAATATTAACCAAAATACCAGTCTCGTTCGTAAACGCTTATTAAATAGTCCTGCACTACCAAAAAGCCCCCTTACGACTGCTCAAAAAAATAAATCCTTACTACTTTTAAATAAATACAAAAATGTTAGCATACTTACAAAATCGAAACTTAGCACAAGTATCAGTACTGGTACCACTACAAATCAAAATAATAAAAGTAGTGAAGAAAAAAATAACATAAATCAAGAAAAGCATTCAATTTTAAAATCGACTAATGACACGATTGTAAATAACGAATTAAAGAAAAAAAGTGTACTGACATCACTTGTTACGTATGAAAATTCTAGTAGCAGTTCTGATACTGAATAATATAAGTTTATGATATAGAAAATAGACAAATAAATAAATACCTAATCGACGTTTGTTTTTATTCTCAAAATATAAGAATATTAAAATTTAATATTCATCTATTTTGTTATTTCATTTATTCATATTATCTTTGATAGCCACAATACAAACATTTTCTAATGTAACAGTAGGATTAACGTAATAATGTAGAATTGATTTAAAAGATAATTCCTCCAAATAACATTTCCTACCCCAGTCAATTATATGTTTGCATTTAAGCCCTACATCTTTCCTCTCTGATAGACTAAGGTTCAAAGTTTCGTCTCCATTACTATATTATGTATATAAAAAAGTGAATTACTGAACGGTTTCCTCTTTAAAACTCACAAGTTATAAAAAAATATTTACCTATGTAAGATTTCTTTTGATTGACTGTTTCTGCTCTTTCCAGTTCCACAAACAGCCCAACTTACCAGACCACATATTATTTCAAAATCTCCACGTGATAATCCAACATTCTGTATTAATGAAGTTTTATTATTGTTAGTCATTACTTTATAAGTTGGAAACATACCGTAAAAAAGTTTTTTCCCACATAGTTTTCCCACTGACACCGATGGTGACAACAGAATGAAAATAAAGCACCCAAAACATTTTTTTCTTCATTTGCTGCCATTAAACATTTTAACGCTAAATCTACAAGCATGACATAAGTGAAGAAATAATTATATAAATGTACAAACAGACCTGTTGCATCTCCACACAAATGTTTTGTAACACCAACAATATGTTTTCTTTTAGTAACTGTTTCTACATCTTGTAATACAATATCAGCAATATCTGCTCGGATTCTTTGAACAAAATCTTTGTCTTTATTTAACTTGTTATCTAATTTGTGCCTGAGTGAGGCCTTTTCTATCAAAAGAACTGAAGAATTGAATAAGTTACTGATAGATTTTGCTAACCAATAACTTAATTTCCCTATAAAATTGTTATGATCAATAACTTAAAAGTAGTATAAATTCTCACACCACCTTTTCCTGCACCAAATTCAACATAACATGTTTCAGGTTGTAAAAGATTGTACAAATCCAATATTCCCATCAATGAAGATGTTTGTAGTAAATGTTTAAGAGTTGTTTTGCCATATTGAGAATTTTCTATTTCATCCTTTAATATATCATGTGCAGTTTCTACTGTTTTGATGAAACCATTAACATATTCTAAAACAAACCATTTAAACTAAAAACTACTTTTATCTATACAAATATACCTCGTACAAATTATAATTACCACTATACACTTGATTCACTTTTCTAATAACCTCTAGAATATCCCTCTGTGAATGTTGCATTAAAGACCTTTTTGAGATGTTCTTTATCGTTATTTTATTGTAGTCCTTCTTAATATAAGGCAGAGGAGGCTTTTGTCTGGCATTGCATTTTTTTAAATGTTGACTTAATTTGCTTTTATAGCAGGTACTGAAAAGGTACAGTTAATTAAACTAGCAAATAGATAAAATGCAAATAGTGAGGATAGTTACTGAGTTTTATCTAAAGGACACTGAATTCTATCTATTAAGACATTTTCATCTTTTCCATCTGTTTTAGTTACACTACATGTGGGTTTATGCTCGCCGCAATAATCTTCACCTGGTTTAATAGTCATTCGACAATAACGATTTTTCCTTTGCACAAAATGTTGACAATGTATATCATTCATTTTTTAAGGAAAATTGATTAAAAGCGGATTAAAAGCACGACCAGCCAGCATATATATTCCATAACAAGTAGTTAAGTATAAGTACTCCTGTTATCTATGCCACACGCGTTACATACATGCTACATAAGTAGTTAACCAATGCCATGAAAAACTTCTAGAACATATACTGTCGATAGTAGATTAATACCTGCGGAAAAGTATCATGTATGATTGATACAACAAAGTAAAGGAGAAGGGGGGAAAGCAGTAAAAAGTGACAAGACCCACAAAGCCCATAAAACAGTCAATTATCTGAATTAATTAAGCTTAGTTAGTTACGTAATCAGATAACGACAAGCTATCTTCGGTAGTATAACATCCAAAATGTTACTCTCCTTAGACTAGGTTACCCTCAAACCCCTCTAGTATAATGAGTGGCCTAACAAACTAAAAAATAATTTGACGATGATTTGAAGTATATATTTGACAGATTTGACATAGTTTGACATTCGCTTTTTTGACATTAGATGAAACAGCTGGCTTATCGTAAACTCAATTAATTCTTTTTTAAATTGCACATTTTTAATTTTTAAAACATTTTAATTAAATAATGGAAGAGAAAGATGAAATTTACGATTTAATATGTCACTATCAAAAGAATTTAGTGAGAAGTGCCGAAAAAAATAACGAAGAAAAAGTATGTATTTTTATGAATCGTATTTGTGATAAATATTTAATTATTTACCTTTGTAGATGTTATATTACATCAATAAATTAAAAAGGGTCCCAATAACGGTCTCTTATCTCCAACAAACAGGTGTTGGTAAAACAGTAAATAGTGTTAGAAGAATGGGTGGTGAAGTAGCGAAATTAGCCAAGTCAGTTATTTCATATTGGAAAGAAGTGGTAGAAAATGAGAGTAAAACACAAAGGGATGAAGAAGAAGGCTACGAAAGCGAAACTAGAGAATTACCAGGGCAAAAAGGTAGACTTCTGTATTTTTTTATATTAATTAAAACAAACTACTACAATCCTCTATTCTAGAAGAAAAACATACTAAAATTAAAAATGATCAACATTCAAATGTTTCTAATTCCCACCATAAGCATTCTCACAGGGAAAATCACAAAACATCACGATACTCAACCAATACTCAGGAAAAATTGAGTAGATCTAGTGAAAAGAATAGTAGCATAGTTAATGAAAAAAGAGATAGAAAAGAAAATCAAAAACAGAAAGACCACATTAAAAGAAAACACACAGAACATGAAGAGAGTAATAGTATTAGCAGTAATAGTACCATTAGCACCGATTATAAAAGTCATCCAAAGTCTGACAATTCAAAATCTTCCTTAAGCTCTAAATCTCCAAATAAGCATTGTGATCACTCATCCTCTAATAGCAAAAAAGAAAGAAAGTCATCTGATAGTAAAAGTTACAGCAAAGAGGATAGTTCCTTTTCCAAGAAAAGAAAAACTGGTAGATCATCAACTAAGGTATCAGACGAAGGCATTGATTGTGGTTCAGGCAAAAGTTTTGCAGAGGCATTAGGCATGCTAGAGCCCAGCAGTTCTAGCAAAATTAGAAGAAAAGAAAAAAATTTGACACCTTCAAATTCTGAAAAGTATAACAGTCATGGGTTAATATCTTCACCTAAAGAAATAACTGATGCAGATGAATGCTTGTCACCTTGTTCAGAAAAGGTATGACCAAATACATTTTTATTAAATTGTTTATAATGTATAAAACAATTTCTTTACAGACACCTCCACTTTTATCAGGGGCCAAGCTGGAGCCTCTTGATATAAATTTATCTAGCTTACTTCCTGAAATCACTCCTCATTATCGTCCTTTGGGAAACACACTTGACATTCAAAGTTTAAAGATGAAAAAAATTGCTGACTATGAAGCTTTATCTGCTGGAATTACTTCAAAAACTCAGAGGTAGGATGTGATTTCCATGTAAAATTCAAATTAAATTTCAATTTTTTTTCCAGAACTAAGGTTTATTCTGGCAATAAAAGCTGTTGGGGAGTGTCTTCATTATTTGACATGTGTATTCGCGTTTTACAAGAAAACATAGATGGTAAAATACGAATTATGAAATAATCTTAAAACTTAATTATTTTGAGAATCGTTTTAAATATAGCTCTCGAGTATACTGGTGGTGTGCCATATAGTATCCTAAAACCGGTCTTGGATCGATGCACGCCAGATCAACTTTTTATGATGGAACATTACAACCCATATTTAATAGAGGATACCGACGAATTATGGAAGTTTCACTGTCAAAAAGAATTTAGGGCGAAAAGAAGAGAAGAAATGGAAACTTGGCGCGACATGTATATGCGTTGTCTGGACGAAAGAGAGGCTAAACTGAAGGCTTTAACGTCGAATATAAAGCAATCGCAAGAGAAATCGCAGCCCGTTAGACAAACGATGCTAGCTTACGTCGATAGCGTAGCTAAGCCACCTAGAAATGTTGCCAGAAAACAGGTATTTTGAATGGTGAAAGTTATACACATAATAAACTATTTTATTTCGTTATTATGTTAAAGGTGAAAAACGGGATAGACAATAAACCAGTCATAACACCTTCTTTAAGATTATCTACGCTAGCAACTAGTGGAGATGCAGGGAAAGTTTGCGTTCCTAACCCCGGGAAATTAGCAGTTACCTCTGTAAATTCAGGTAATTACAAGATATGCCTTAATAAATATTTTGTTAATCATAATTAAATTAAATTTTAGGGTCAAGTAATCATACGTCTACTTTAAAACCAAAAAAGGCCCCTCTGATGCAAAAAGCACTGGCGCTTATAAAGAATAGGTACAGAAGGTGAACATCCGTTTTGGCTTTATTTTTAATTAACTTTGGATTCAAATGGACATATTGATAAGCAGTTTTTAATCATCCCCGGGAATTATTCTGTACCATAAAATGTAATTTTATGTAAATATTTAACTGCAGAAGTTTTAAGTGATTTTAGACACATTAATCGTAAAGAAAACTATTAAAGAGGCATTTACAATTAGTTGAAGAAAGTACATATTATTTTACCCTTATTATAAATATTAGTCCCATACAAAAAATGAAACTTTTTGTTAATTATTTTATCCTTCTTAAAGGAAAGAATGTATAAGCCAGAAAAAAAAAAAACAATTTAACAACGAGCGTAAAAATTCTAATTTATAATAATAAATTAAAAGCGGAGTCTATCTTATATTAACTAATCACATATGATAATATTTTTCTTAAAGAAAAGGAAGAATATCCTTTGGAATTACACCTATTATTAATGCTAACTTTGCCGCACCATCGAGCGTCGACAATTTTGATCTCGTCAGTTCCGGTTCTGAATCAGGCATCATCTTGTCCGCAACGTGTTTTATCACCTTTCCGTTGTTGTCAACGAAAAATGTCGAAAACCCGTCATACCATCTAAACAATTTTGAAATTACAAAAGAGGAAAGTTTAAAATTAAAAGTATATTATATTATAAAACAAACCCTTCTGCCTTGTTAAACAATCTCTCTACGTCCCACAGTTTGTATTTCCAAAATAGCAAAAGTACTTTAAGGCCTGATATCCCTCTTATACGCCACCTAACTTTTACAGTGAAATCTTCAGGATGCTGAGTTATTTTAAGTACTTCAAATTTAACATATGCAAATTTTAGGTGGCCAACTGTTCTTAGTATTGCAATTTGCTTCACATAATTATAAAGTCCTCTAAAATAAACGTATGTATATATAAATTATAAGTAATTTCAATAAGTCTAAAGTTACACTGTTCTTTTGCCAATTATGTTATTCTCAAATATCATATTTTCATGGTAGATATTATAATCCATAGGTTGTATGAATAATTTTGGTAAATTATCGGATAATGTTAAAAAAACTCGTCGTAATTTTTCTGGATCCTTTTTTTCATAACTGTCTGCATGATCCTCTGCTGACATTTTATCACTTTTGGGTTGTGTACTCAATTGAAATCTGCTAGAAGCAATATAATAATAAAAAAGCTTTATATTCTTAAAAGTGGTGAACAGGTTTACCTAGAACTCCTCAAATCACTCCATTCATTGAGGCAACTGTAGAGGGGTAAATAATATTGGTGCACAACATCACTTAATGATTCTCTATTATCACAAGTAATTAGATTTCCAGAAGGTAATTTACAATGTCGGTGGTACGATATCTTTGTTTTACCAACAACTCTTGTTGAATGATACTGCAAATTAATTATAATTTTCATAATATATATTATAAATATTTGCACTTATACTGAGTTAATATCATATTTCACCTGAATACTGCCACTTAATTTATATCCGCCTATTAAAGTTTTGACGCTGACTTGATTTAAAGCAGAGCTGAATTTAAAAATTTTAATTATTGTGTGATTTAAAGAAAGTGCCATCATCCACTTATTTGGTACACACGATTGAATTAAAATATTAATAATTGGTTTAATTAATTGATTATTTTCACACTCTAGTCATATTCGTAATATTTGAGGTTAAGCTCACCAAATTTTTAGGTTATGTACAACCATAGATATAACGTAATCATAGATAAGACGCATGGTGTCTAAAATACCAGAAACGGCGTTTCTTCTTTGTTACTGCTAATTTTTTTTTAATCTTTGATGTATAATTTTACAAATATATACGTTTTTCTAAAAACTGTGCTTATATTTAAATAAAATTTTTCTTTAATTCTATTTAATAAAATCAACAGTACCACACTATTATTACTTTAAAAAGTCAATAACTTCACGCCATACTTCACGCGCCCACTTCTTCATTGACATCTCTATTGTCTCTATCTATGGAAACTAAAACCGTTAAATTCGTTAAAAGGAAAGTTTGAATTTGTAGTTGTCAGTTTAAAACATTTCGTAAAACGTTGTGAATATTATATTAGGTGTTGTGTTTTCCTATTTAAAAGAAATTGAAAACCGTTAAAGAACTTTATCAAGATTTTGAAGGAAAATTTCTCCTGCCGGATACTAATATATTGAGTAATTGATTTTTTATTTAGACAATGTTCACCACCAAGTCTCGTTATGCAAAATCTGAAAATTCGGACAGTGAGCAAAGTAATCACTCTGAATCTGATACCTACGAACTCACCATCGTAGCCGAATTTGACGAATTAATGCGTTTAATCAAGCAAAAACGCAATAATGAAGTAGAAGATTCCTTAATAATATATGGTCAATCAACACAGAATATTGTTGAGAGATTAATGAAAATTGAGACTGAATGTTCACGTCTACGGCAAGAGCTTGATCTGAAAATACAAGGTTTTAGTGATCTTGAGAGTAAGTTATCAGGTGCAAGAATGATGCTTGATAAAGAACGACAGAAAACTAAAAAGGCATTATACGACAAAGATATTTTGGTAAATTTGTATTTCAGGTTTTTAAACATGATTTTAACTATTTTGTTGTAATTGCTTTAAGGAGCAACAACTGAAACAAATCAAAAATATGTTATGTCAAGATAAGCATACATGTTTAGCAGATGAGACTCGTCAAAAGCTGTTATATATGAGTAATTTAAATAATGAAAATTATGATGCAGGTGAAAGAGGTTTTCCAGAACTTAGCGCGATTCCTGAAGGAAACACAACAGGTGAAAAGAATTTCATAACAATTAAAAATAAATACAAGAATAAGCCATATTGCCTTTCAGGTTCACTGCTGTCGGAGTTTAGTTATTCTCGATCTGGAGGCGACGACGACCCAAAAGACACTTCAGGCTGGGACTATCGTGCAAGTGTGGGACACAGCGACGAGCCTGCTGCTAAGAAAAGGAGGTCTTCAAGTCATAAAGTTGTAGAGGTATATTTTCTAAACAAATTATATGTCCATTCATTTTTATTTTTGTTAATTATTCTGTAGATAAATACAGTCGATAAAGTAAAAGCCACAACAACTTTAACAGTTCCCAGAAAGGGGCCTATAACTGCAACGTCCACAATCGAAGCAATACCACCAGCTACAACTCAAATCAATCAGCAGTACCAGACACCAGAAAAACAGGTATTAATTTTATTAATTTAATTATGTATGTACTTATTGTAATGTATATATTTTTAAATTAAGCAATTTGCACGTAATTGGGAAAATGGGAATAGAATAAAGGCCCATTGCCTGCTTTCGAAAATAACGGTGATGCCTGAGAATTGTACTGTGTGCGAAAAAAGAGTACGTTTTGGAAAAATGGCACTACGATGTAAAGAATGTCGTGCCATATGTCATTCAGAATGCAAGGACGCCCTTCCGTTGCCCTGCGTTTCTGCGGGAAACACCCCTAATCAAAAAGGGACAGTTGTAAGTATTTTACTGGTTTGATCTTTAATAACTAGAAACCAATTTCGTTACTTATTTCCTATTACGTTTAGGGGGTTATCGGAGATTATGCACCGGCTACGCCTCCTATGGTTCCGGCTTTGATTGTGCATTGTATTAAAGAAGTAGAAGCCAAGGGACTTAAAGAAATGGGAATCTACAGAATTCCAGGTTCTGAAAGAGAAGTCAAACTGCTTAAGGTAATTTTAAGAGTCCATCAGGTTGTTTGTATCAAGTATCTAAATAAATATTTCCATCAGGAAAAATTCTTGCGTGGTCGAGGTTCGCCGTCATTAACGCAAATTGACGTCCACGTGATATGTGGTACAATAAAGGATTTCCTTAAGTCGCTCTTGGAACCACTTGTTACTTTTGAAAAATGGAACGAATTCGTTAAAGCCGTGCAAGTTTCTGACCCCGTTGACGTTGCCTCGCAGTTGAAAAAGTGTATTTCTTGTCTGCCACAACCCAACAGGGATACTCTGGCCTATGTGTTGCTTCATTTACAAAAGTATTTAAAAAAAATCTCATTTTCTTCTAATGGTAGACTAATTTTTAATAATCATTTGCAGGGTTGCATCAGCCCCTGAGTGCAAAATGCCTGCTTCAAATTTAGCTAAAGTATTTGGACCTACTATAGTAGGTTATTCTTCATCTGATCTCTCACCTCAAACTCTCCTTGACGAAACTAGATTGCAAATAAGGGTATGTCACTTTGCTGTATATATATATAATACATTTGTATATAGTAATTTAAACGTATGTTTGCGTGTTTTTAGGTAATGGAGGAATTATTGAAACTGACACAGGACTATTGGTATGATATTATCAATCCTAACACTAGTGCGGACAAGAAGTGCCCATTGCAACAAACACCCAGCACCGAATCGCTTTTGAGGCCTGTTTCCAAAGGCGTTTTTACACCTAGTATTAAGAGGTCAGTTTCTCACATATCTTTTTTCTAATATAGTCATTTTATTTTAAAAGTTATCCTTAATCTTATTTTTGCATCTTTTCAGAGTCGAAAGAAGGAGGGAAAGGTTTTTTCCTACTCCAACTTCACAATAAATAAAGCGTAGCGTTTTATTAAGTTTACAATTTAATGTACTTATTTTTTATGTGTAAATATAACAAAGCTTATAAGGACGAGTTAATTTCTATCCCAATTTCTCTTTGAAATTAACAGTGGGTAACGCGTAAAAAAATAAATTTGTTGTAATCATTTTTTATAAATGGTAACGATCATTCCAGTTCTTCTTATTCATTCTGACGATAACGACACTGATCGTGAGTCACCGACCTTTGATGGGCACATAATGACCAACAAAAAATATCTGTTTAGTACACTTTTTAAAGTACATATAGCAATACAAAAAGAAACACACAATTTCCTCAAAGAAATAAACGTAATTACGGACAATTGTGTATGTTGCCATAATTACATAAGTATAGGGCATGTCCTGGATGTTACAAATTGTTTTTATTTTATTTTCTTGAGATTAAAAACAAAAAGAACAGTAAAAACCGCTCAATTTGAACAGCATCTAATTGTACGAAGTTAGATTAATATTTCAGAGGAAAATACTTCTGTTGTATGTTTAAAAACTGCCATTATCGATCTATTATTGAAAACATTAAAAAAACCGCATAAACATCGTTAATCATATAGAAATCGTTAAATTCGTTGGGATATCTATAAATATTTTCTACGGTTTATTGAGGGTCATTTTTGGACAATAAAATTTTCCATAATATGAAAAAGAAATAAGGCTTATCATTTTTAATCACTCTAGTGCACTAATGTACTATGTGGGTAACTTGTACTGCGATATATAGGATTAAATGCTTAAAATTGTAATATATACACATATATAATTATGATTAATTGAATTTTTATGGTACTTTAGTTAATGGTTATATTTCGTAAAAAATTTTGGTCGTTTCATTATCCACTTATTTTCTTTAGGACTATTTGATAATAAAGTCTCATCCGAAGGACGAGACGCCTCAACTGTAGATCCTTTCTTTTCTCCTGGACTGTGGGCTAAAACGCTGTTTTTTCTGGACGATTGTTCCGAATTACTTTGACTGGACGTTTCGGAATTAATATCTACCACAAGACTTTGTCTGCATAATGCTGTGATCGTGTTCATATTTTTTTTGTTTTTGTTGTCTTTGTTGTGACGTCGCATTTTTACTTTGCGAAACTTAGATGCAAGATTTGCCAGCGCAGATTTACTGTTTATTAGAAAATTATCTTCCTTCGTCTTCTTCGGACTTCGCGGTAAAGAGACGTAGCCGTCTCCATGAAACGCGGCAGCATCAAATGCTCTAGAAAATATTATGAGTTTGTTAAATTGTACAGACTACAGACGAAAATTTTGACTCACTTGTACGAATCTGCATCGATATTTATCATTCCTGCGCTTGCCGATTTCATCAAGATTCCGTGCCATGTGGACGAATCGCAACTCGATTCGCTTTCGACACTAACTTGACTCAATCTATTTCTAGCCGGATAGACTATCGTTTTGCTCATTTCCATAACAACGGGAGCTGATACAGGATCTGGTTGGATAGAAATTGGTGCTGTCTTAATAGGTGACGCCAAAAAATCTTCTTTGGACTTTTTCAAACTTCGCATGTAACAATTATTATTGTGTGTATTTATATTATTACAATGAATTTATCATTAAGTACTCACCGATACGATCTGCTATTGTTTGTGCTACCACAGTGTGCATCTTCGTAAGGAACTACGTTAAGTTTTAAAGAAGTTGGTCGAAGTTTCTTTTCTTCTCTTAAATTCTCCTGTTGTTGGTTGTTATCTGTTGCTGTGGGATTTTGCACTTTATCCTGAACATTCTGAATAATTCCAGTGCTTACGGATCGAGATATTTTTCCTTCAATTTTCTGCAACAATCGTGAGTTTTCCTTGTAATTTTCTGAGGTTCGCAAATGACCGGCACTTGCTGATTTTTGTACTTGGCTTTGCGGGAATTGTTTTTTCAGTTCCATTAAATATTTTTGGGTCTGCACTTTGACGCGTTTTTCGCTAAGGGGTGATTGCCACGCCACAGGCGAAACAGAACCACTGTTTGGTGTGGATTTGAGATTGTGGAAGTCTTGCTCGGACACCTTTTGATTGTACCGGTTCATCATTAACCGAATGCAAGGGGATATTTCTTTTGATGTCTGAAACGCATGTATTTATTTCAGATAGTTTGTGAGCTTTGTTCTGTCGTGATACATAAAATCTTGTTTTCGAAACGTTTCGTCATCCCTAAACTGTAACTTATTGTTAATTACACAATTACGACTTATAATTCAGACCTAATTAAATCGAAACGTTTTGAAAAGTAGGATTCTATGGATTACGGTAAAATAATTCAGAATTTGAATCGTAGTGTAATGAAAAAAAAATTAAATTGGGCGTTTTTAAGTGTAGGTATGCAACCCAATATACATTGCTGCATTTATATCGTATACCTTTCGTTGCGAATTAGGCGATAATGGCAAAGGAGGCAATCGTCTTGTGTTCGAGGATCGTTTCTGATACGAAAATGAGTTTTTTTCGTACTTGTTTTCATTTGTGTCACTATCTTTCACATTTTCTACACCTTTCCTGTCTGCCGTAGGATCAAAAAGTTTCTTAGTCGTTTGAATGAGAACTGCAGAGGAATTTTCCGGAATTATTTTCGATATATTATTCTCACTTTCTTGATGTTTGCTTCTCTTCCATCGCATTTTGGAATCTGCAGTTGTCCTGGCGCGATGTGTGTTTCGTATCAGATAGACGTTTCGGTCAACTTCTTCGTCGCTATCGTCTGTTGCATCTTCGTTCTTTGATACCACTGGCTTTAATCGGATTCTTTTTTTGATAGCTCCTTGTTTAACTTGATCCTGTCGCTCTTTGTCTTTATCGTTAATATTGGCATTTTCATTAGCTGGTGGCGATCGATTATATTATAAAATTTAGATTTTATTTGCAATGGTTGCTTACCTGGAGTGGCCACTATTATACGATCGATGTACTTTTTTAGATCACCGATTATGGTGTTTATTTCGGATGTTTGGGCGGGAATGTCTTTTTGTTGTTGTTGTTGTTGTTCTTGTAAGGTTGTATGGGTGTTCAGTTTTTCCGTTAGTTCGTCTTTCAAATCCTCAACCTGGACAATTACAGATACGATTTTGAACATATTTCTATTAAGCATTATAATTTTATTAATACTTTTCGCGTGAATTTTTCTAGAAGTTCTTGTATTAGTTCTTCCTCTTTAGTGAAACGTTTCAAATCGATAACGCATTTTAATGTTTCCAGCTTTTCCAACACCACTCTGGTATTCGATAATTGTTTGGCAACGTTCTAAAATACGTTACATATCTACATGCTATTATTTATTATTTAATAATTTGTTCGACTTACGTTTGCCTTCAGGGAGTCGCTATCGCAATCTGTACTTAAAATAAAGAAAAAAACATTTTCCACCTTTTAATTTAAATTTTTAATGTAATAAATGTACCAACAGTATTAGCATTTAGTTTTTCTTACCTTTTTTTAATGAGTTTTCAAAGTTCTTCCCCCTGAAAACAAATCGTTCGTTGGTTGACAGAATTCACATTTTTTTTTCTTACCTACCAGTTTTTCTTGTCAATCTCAGAAATTTCCGATATCAGTTCCGATATATCTTTTGTTATTTGATCATATTTGGAAGTGTTCGTGCTCCTTTCGGCTATTTGGTGCGATTTACAGGGCCTAATAATAAAATCAGTGATTAGATACATTATTGAATATTATACGTGGAAAATAAATAAAAAATATATTTTCACCAAATTTTATCGTCTGGTTGACGATGATAGACCGGAAACAATTTTTCTTTGGGACGTTCCTCCAATGGCGAAGCAGTTTCTTCAACAATATCTTCCACTTCGACTATTATAGCTTCCGGTTCATCGGTATTTCTGTCGTTTGTGAAAACGTCCTCATCTAAACTCGATTCGGTTACTGGAAGCATGCATTCTCGTTCCAACTCTTCCACATGATTTAAAGACAAACTGGAAGGTTGATGGCTGATAGTTTCGTTCAAATTGTTAACCATAAGACTATCGTCCGACTTGGATCGCATCAAAGTTACGCCGCCGCAACCTTAAAATAAATGTATCCGTAGTATTAAATATTATAACTAAGATTTATTGTATTATAAAAAGGAAAGTTCACCCTGTTGGTCTATGAAATAAGATTTGGGTGTTAGACCAAGGCCGGATGAGGATGAGAGCAGGGCAATCGTTGACGATTCTGGTCCTATGCCTTGGGATTTTTCCCATTCGTACAGTTTCTGAGTAAACTTTTTTGAAATGCCTTCGAAGCGATGAAAACCGGAAGGAGTGTGAATAAAAATTTCTTTTTTGTTTCCGTTTCCCATTACAGATTTTCCGAGTTTTGTTAATCTGTAATTACAGTAACTAACGTTAATTAAGGTGTAAATATGTACATATATAAAGTAGGTACCTACCTTTGTTCTCGTTCCAAAAACTTGTGTTTTTCCCTTTCAAATTTATGTTTTTCTTTATCGGTTTTTCCGAGTTCCTTTTCGTGCCATGTAAATTCCTTATGAGTAGAATCTTTGAATTTTTTACTAAATTTCGCCGGTGAAATGGGGGGTGTTACGTCAGAATTATTTTCGTATAATGGCTTTGTTTCGTCTGGTAATAAAAGTATATTTGGTTTCCATTTTGATCGGCTTGTCGATGACGACGAAGGTGGTATCGGCTCGTCTTTGATCGAGTTTTTCTTTATCCGTTGCCATTCCTGAAGTTTCTTTTTAAAATCGGGAGGCAAATTCTCCTGTTTCATCATTTCGATGGCCTGTAGTTTTGAGGGATGCGACTTAATCCGTTGCCATTCTTCCATTTTTTTTATGAATGCTTCGTCCTTTTGTTCTTCTGAATAAACATTGGGAGAATGCGACGACTTGATCTTTTCCCATTCTTGTAATTTAATTTGAAATTCTTGACTCAATTTTTTTTGTAACTGTTGGTAATTTTTTTGTATTTCGGCTTGAATTTTTAGGGTACTATCACCCGGCGAATTTCCTGTAAGTTTAACAACAAAAAAATAAGGCGCATTTTGTAGTATTAGTACCTATATAAAAAATAATTAATTACCTGAGCACTCGTCTAATTTAAAAGTAAAAACGTTCGTTTCTTCGTCGGTACTAATTTGAGGATCTCCGTCTGGAGAAACTGGATTGTTTAGGAAGGCTTTTTTTATTCTATTCCATCTCGAGATCCGATCACAAGCGTCTGATTTGTTAGTAATGTTCTAACAAATTCAAGTTTTTTATTTGATGCTTATTAATGAAATACAATAGAAAATTCCTGTACGGTAATAAATAATTATTTGGGGACTTAATTGAAATAGGTACCTGATTTTTAATATCATTTAATAGTTGTTTATATTTTTCCTTAACCCTCCGTGGAATGCGATCTTCTTCATTTTCTTCAGCTTCAAACACATCTTCGTTGCTACTTTCAAAAACTATTTCGTCCAGCTTTACGTCGTCACTTCGACAGCTCAATGTATGCCTCCTTCTTTTCACGACGTTATCCTTATTATCCTGCACAGTTTGTTTTTTTATTAGCATACGCGGTATAATTAAAAAAGTCTAGTTCAGTGTTAGGAAAGAACATTTGTAAACATACAAAATTAGTATACGGGTAGTGCGTGTATACATTTTTCTGGTGTTTATAATTCCACTGGTAAACGCAAACATTCATACGTTTACATCTAAGTATAAAATTATGTATGTTTATGAACCTACACGTATATATATACGTAAATTAAGTTATTACCTACCTTATTTTGTAAAAAGTTGTCGTAACAGAAAAACTTGCGATTTTCATCTCCTGATGGATTTCGATGTTTACGTTCTACAAAAGTCGACAGATAATTTTAATTTTAACTAATTGTAAGTATTTACTACTACTACCTTGTTCGTGTAAATTATCGAGTGAGGAAGCTGTGGAAATGCTCGCTGGAGATGATCCATCGGCGGCCCCCGAATCGCCAGGACTAGTTCCTGGTTCTTCAGAGGCCGATGGAACCCTCAGATAACGAGCAACTTCACAATTAATAGGTTGAATGCTTCCGATGCCGCTGTCTTGAGATTTAGCATTGCTTACGTTGTTTGATGCCTTTTCCCATTTGAAAGCAGCTTTCACTTTGGTCCATTTCGATATTTTCGAGGTTTGATAGCTAGCAGAAGCCCTTCTGGGTCGAGTTGGGTCGTTCTGCTGTTGGTTTTTGTTCTCGCCAATAGACACCGATATTCTACGTCCTCTTTGTTTCCTCAGAAGCGATTGCCGAAAACGAGACTGATTCCACGCTCTAAGTTTGTCTTTGTCGTCCTTTTTTCCAAGAGTTAGTAAACTATCGAAAAGGTTCTCGGCCAGAGCCGTTTCCTCTTCGATATTAGGTATACATACATGTTCTACGTTCATTTCCACGTTCCTGTTCATCTTTTCTAAATTTCTTAGATATTCCAGGTCGCGGACGCGACGTTGCAATCTCGCATTCTGTTGACGAAGGTTCAGGAATTGTTCCATCAGTTTGTAAAGTTTCTCTAGATGATCGAAGGCCTCTTCGACCGCTATTGCTGGACCGAATATAGAATCTGATGATCGTGTACAAGTTGTTTGATTATTACGTTGTTGTTGTAGCAAAATGAGGTACTCTAAAAGTTCCCGTTCCTTGTCCAAAATTTCTTGGGTGGATTCTTCTTTATTGGGGTCGGGAGGTGGCGTAGGCAACTTGGTCGCGTTATTATCCCTTTCCTTTGATATTTTCGATTCAGGAGACAACGAAGACGATGAGCCATCATGCAGTGTATCCGCATCGTTCATGTTTAATGTTTATGTGAGTAGGTAGGTAGGTACTTATGTATGTAGTAGGTATTATTCTTAAAAGTGATCAAAGGCGCATCACTAATACACAAATGTTTACTGTTTAATTTCACACACGCGGAAGTGTAAATAACCGTTACCGTAACTGGGTGGGGATTAGGGGTTCGTACGTAATAAACAATAGTTACGATTTTTTGTTGGTAAAAATAAAAGAAAGAAAAGGCAAAAAGTGTTGTATTCTGCGATCAATCTTTTACGCGTAACAGACTGGCTGGATCCGGCGATCTCACATTTAACTGATATATTCATAGCTCCTCCGTTAGGAACGATGTCGATGCTATTATTATCTGCACATTGCGATGTAGTACATACAACACTTACTTAGTTATTATTCGTCCAGGAAGAGAACGTGCGAGCGAGACGCCAGGCGTCCGTCGTTCCTTATTTTTCGTTAACGCAAAATAGGTTTTTGTAAATAATTCCTTCGTTATTTATGTGCCGATTGTTTTCACGTATCTAAGTATAATAAGTACCTGCCCATATTCGTTAATTACGCAATTTATTTGTTATGATTGTTAAAATTTACTTAAACCTTATATCCCGCTGCTGTTTTCATCATAACGATTTAAAATTCCCAAACTATTTCTGTTTGAAGAAAAATCGACGGGAATTTAAATAAACAATCGTGATGATAGTTTATTGATCGACAATAGATATACAATTTTACGATTAGTCATATTAGTAACAATAATTACTCAACCATCGGCTGTTTCTTTAGTTCCCGAAGGAACACGCTCAGTATCGTGGCAACTGGAGAGAAAAATAAACATGTTTCAAAAAAATCTATTTTTAATACGTATGTATATCGATATTTTTTGTACCTACATACTTACGAACATAAATACCGACCTAACATCGATGTTGCCGTAAAAGTTAAAGTTGTTCGACAGTTCGCGTTCAGGAAAATTAAGCAAAAACTGGCGCATATTTTCGCGGGCATTTCAGTTTCCACAATAGCGGTGCACCTGCAATGCAATGCAAAGCAATATCGATTCAAAAATGAATCGTTCGTTATTAATTCTAATCTAATTAATTTCACCTAATCGCTGTCGGATAGGATTCTACAGTGATAACGTCTAAAACTGATAAGGCAGCGGAATAGCCCATCATAAAAAAGGCAGAAACCAAAACTGCCAACCAGTAGCGATGGACTTTCGCCAACAAAATCAAACTGCTTCCAGTGCACACCATGCAAGCCACAACTCAAATAAATTTTTATTTAATACTAGAAAAAATATTCAAAAAAATTTTACCGACCAAGCAAAGGTTTTCGTCCTATCCGATCTACAAGTAAGAAAACGACTGTGTACGCCACAACTGTCGAAGCTATCAGTCCAACGAAACAAAAATAATTGATTTCGTTTAATGAAATTTTACATCGGTTTTCGTTCGTTGCACCTTCCAAGTACAAAAAGTTTACAGGCGTTATGTTACATTCCATCGAATTGTTTTGGTGTGCCATTATTATACCATTGATAAGCCATAAACCCACATGAATAGTTCTATAATACAAAGAACAAAAAGAAAACATTTTACCTACATATTCGCTATACCTACTCGAATATACTTCACTCTAAGGGAAACGCGATCCTGATAAATATCAAAAGTATCGTGTCTCGCACAAATTTCTTTTTAAACGTCAGCAATAACGAGTAAAAGATTCTTTTTGTTAAGTCGAAAAGTTGTTCTGTAAACGTCGTCGCATACGGATCGAATCGGAGATTGTAATCGCTGATTGCGTTCACTAATTGAACAGGACGAACCTATTATTTAATTGGAATTTTAAATAATTATAAGTATCAACAATATACGTATACCATACGTAGATATATTCTTACTTCAAATGTTTGGCTATGTTTCGAATTGTTAATAGAGTAGATGTACTTGATGGTGCTGATCGCTTCCGAATAGTCCCTCTTGAAAAACAAATGTCTTGGACTTGACCGAAGAAGGGCTGTTGTGCAAGCTATTATGATGCTCACTGCTCCAGAAAGGCCGAACATAAGTCTCCACGTTATTATTCTCATGTCGAATGATCTCTGATGTATCACCGATGGTGTCATTAGACTTGCAATTACTATAGATAGGTATATTATATACTTATTGTATATAGGTAGGTACTCATAATCAGAAAACGTTAACTAGATAAAGAAATGTTATTTTCGACATTGGGACATTGAAATAAAAATCAGAAGTCAATACTGTGATAGACAACCCATCACACACGATTAGTGTAAAGTTGGTTGCCTACCTTGCAATAATTTCGATCCTTGACCTTTTCAATAATATTCTTTATTTATTATTTACTATTATTGATGCTACAATGCTACAACACAGTCGCCAAAAAAATATATTTTAATTCTACGTAGGTACTTACAGGCCGATATAAAAAGCGTTATTCCAAAGCAAACGTCGGTTATTGTCACGTATCGTCCCCTTTTCGTAATCGGTAAATGTTCGATTAGGTAGACTTTCATAATTATACGGTTCGCTGTTAATCTAATAATAATAACAATACCTATTATTTATTTTAATAAAAATTGCGTTAATATTTTTACCCAGATCCTAAACAAAACATGCAGAATTGTATCATGACAGTGCCGTGAGCAAAACCGGCCACAAGACACGTAACAAAGCAAAGGAGTAAAGTGGTTGTAAAGAGGGACTTCCTGTCCGCGATATCGCTAAAAAAACAAAGAGGGCAACTTCCCAGGGCAATTCCTAATAACAATAGATACAATATAAATAATAATTTAATTATGACAGATACAAATAAATATACACGCACCGAAATAAAGGTAAGCACCCAAATTTTGAAAGGACTTTTCAGGTAAAATCATGTCGCAAAAGGCCATCGGCAGGGCAAAACATTGAGTTGACCAAGCGGTCGCTTGAGACACGGCGCTTGCAGAAGATATTCCAACAAGGAGGTTGTGGTAAAGCCCCCATCCTGAAATTACCACTTGTACTATATAATAATACCGACGACACACCCACAAATTAATTGATATTACCGACATTAATGATAACTTCCTCGATAACACTCATGGTTTTTCAAAAATTAATCAGATACAATTTAATGTCAACGAAACTAATCAGAAAAATATCCGTCCAATAGTTACTCGATTACGATTAATAAAATTTTACTTTGTATTAACTAAAATCGTCAGTGATTCCTATTTCTGTCTTTTATAATAAGCTATTAGTTTGAAAAAAGATTAGCGGCAGGGTGCAAATAAAAGGTGGCCGATGAAGGTAACCCCCGCGGGGCGAGGGAGTCTGCGACAACAATTGCGATTCTCCCGGATGAAAAGCGCAAAAATTTGTGACTAATCTCGAATAAAAGTCGACAATAACAAGACAAATTGTTTCGTTTAAAGACGCCAGCGGGACAGAAACCGATATTAAAATTCAATTTAGATACCTACACATAATATAATTATTGTTTTTTTTTTTCATAGTTTCGTTCCTTCTGAAAATTGTTATAATAAATAATAGTAAGAGATCTATCTGGAAGGAAATGAAAACGAGTGATGCATAGATTTTATTGGACAAGACGGTAGGCAACCAACATTACACGGTTAAGGCAAACTGAAATTTTACTAAATAATAAATTGAATCTGATGACTGTGTTTTGTATGTGGCACCAATAATTATAAATAATAATAATAAGTTTAAAATGGAAAGGAAAAAACATAATCAAAATTCAGAATCTATTTTCCAGTGCAGTAAAGTGAAGCCAAGGCAAGGTAGGCAACCAACTTTACACGGTTATGGCAATATAACCAAGAGTTTAGATACTAAATAAATAATTACCTAGGCAATTATAAATATAAATCACTTTTGGTCATCACTAATTTACACGTTACGTTACTGAAGCATAAATAATATATTTAGACATTTAAACATTTATGTACCTATACAGGGTTTTTCAAGTTGATGGGCTATTAGAAGTATATGAATTAGTATTAGAAGGAATTCAATTCTGAAACTTGGGCTCATTTGGTTATTGTTTATGCCGCTTCTTTTAAAAATATTTTCAAGTTCGATTTACATCCGGTTATACCGGAAGTCGATACCAACTTTCTTATTTTAAATGGAATGGTATATTTTTTACGCTGAATTCGAATAAAACGTGTAATTCTAAGGTAAGTTTGATAACCAACTTGTACCTACACCTCTGTGACGATCGGTTTCTGAGTTAATTTAATTTATAGAAAAAAAATCGCTACCGCAACCCAAATTATAAAAAATCATAACTTCCACAAAATACGACTTAGAGTGTTGAAATTTTTACTAGTAATAGATGAATATTAGTGCTAACGCCTTGACAAAATTTAATTAAATAATTTATACAGGGCGTTCAAAATAAAATTCTAAAATTGAAAAACTTCAAACACGAATTACCTCGTTTTTTCAAATGGCACCTACTGTTTTTTATTTTTTCAGTCGATTCCTTTTTTTATCCTCTTTCGATCCATATGGATACTTCCTATTTTATTTGAAAATTTTGGAATAATTTTGAATTATTACTTAAAATAGGAAGTATCCATATAGATCGAAAGAGGATAAAAAAGGAATCGATTGGAAAAATAAAAAATAGTAGGTGCCATTTGAAAAAACGAAGTAATTCGTGTTTGAAGTTTTTCAATTTTAGAATTTTATTTTGAACGCCCTGTATAAATTATTTAATTCAATTTTGTCAAGGCGTTAGCACTAATATTCAGCTATTACTAGTAAAAATTTCAACACTCTAAGTCGTATTTTGTGGAAGTTATGATTTTTTATAATTTGGGTTGCGGTAGCGATTTTTTTTCTATAAATTAAATTAACTCAGAAACCGATCGTCATAGGTGTAGGTACAAGTTGGTTATCAAACTTACCTTAGAATTACACGTTTTATTCGAATTCAGCGTAAAAAATATACCATTCCATTTAAAATAAGAAAGTTGGTATCGACTTCCGGTATAATCGGATGTAAATCGAACTTGAAAATATTTTTAAAAGAAGCGGCATAAACAATAACCAAATGAGCCCAAGTTTCAGAATTGAATTCCTTCTAATACTTATTCATATACTTCTAATAGCCCATCAACTTGAAAAACCCTGAATATCTGATAAAAAATAAGTATTTTAGAAAGTAGACGCAGACGAAACAATCTCTAATAAGGATAAGAGACATTTATTATAAATTTATAAACATTTTTGAATCTAAAATAGAATTTTTGTCTATAGAATTTTCTGAAATAAAACTGTTTTAATTGTTTATTTGTAAAATAACTGAATTGTTACTCATGAAAAGACACTCGAGGAACTCAGGGGTTCAAATAAGTCGTCTTAATTTTAGAAAAAAATTAATTATGTGTAATGGGTTGCCTATTGTACTGGCTTAAATTTGTTACACACTTGTACTGTCACGTCACTTCAGAAAAATAATTTTTTCTTCTTAGGAAAGCTTTCAATCCAATCCAATCCAATCGAATCGAATCGAATCGAATCCAGTTGTGTTGTGATCTGATTGAAAAAGAAATGTGCGAAATTCGATAGGTCCGCACGTCCGCCTACAGTTTTAAGGATCCAGATCGCACTCGGTCTCGTCTGAAAGCCATCAATTATTTAAAAGGCTTTAAATGCGAAACGGTACCGATAACTATAATTAACGAGATCGGTTCGGTTGTGTAGCTGAAACGTCCGTCAGAATGCAATGCAATGTTACTTTTTCTTTCTTCCTTAGCAGACACACAAAATACGACGTTCACCTCATCACCGGTCTGCTTTTAGGACTTGGTCAGGTGGTTGTTTAAATTTTCCCCTTTCTGTTCTAAATCCATCATCGGTAGGTAACACAATTAAACACACAACAACACGCTCGAAAGTCAAATCTTAAAAAAATCAAGGATAGATGTTGGTTTTGTCCCTTGTTCTTTTTCGGTAGCATTATATTGCAGTTTTCAAATTCGTCGAAAACGAGCACATCCCCTGTAATTTGTCCTGATTACGGTAAATAATATGATGACGAGACAATTGATTTAGAACAGAGAGCCCGTCGTCATGTCAGTTACGAATTATAAACATTATTCATTATTAGTGAGTGTCCTTGTTATATTTTTAACGTGTGTGTAACTTGCCCAAAATCTTTCTGAATATGCACCCAAATTTTCGGGATGATAATTATTATGCTTGACCGAGATTTGTCTACCTAACCGTACGTACCGTTAACGTTGGTACCTGATGTGGTTGTGGTGGTTGTTCCTGGGTCATTCGACCCTCAATTTTTTACAATCTCGCGATTGTCTTCGTTATTATCCACCACAAACAACCTAAACTTAGCCACTGGAGATAAACACGAAATCTTTCTATCGTATCAAGTTCCTAAAATAACTCCTAAGAATAAGGGATGCAACGCGATTTTAAACTTTTTTTAATTTATTTGTTTTTAGTGTGAATACGAGAATTTTAGTGTTCATGTAGTAGGTATTGGTTTTGGTGAATTTTTCGGCTCGTTTGACAAATTCGAAAATCATAAAGTGCGACAAATGATGAGCTTCCTGCAGCCTGCAGGGAAGAGTGGAGTACGGCGCGCGGTCTGTCACAAAGACAAATAATGAAGAGACCCTGTCATTAGTCTTTCGTCCTTCCATTTCGAAGATTGAATTAGCAAATTATCCCTGTAAACACTCAAACAGTCGGTTTATGTTATTTTATGTTACGTTAGGTAGGTATATAGTAAAAATGACGAGCCTTTCGTCGCCACATTTATCGAAATTCTACATAGGTAGGTACAATACAATAGCATTATTAGCCAGCCAGCCAGCCAGCCATTCATTGTGATATGGATTGGATGGTAGTCGTTTCGAATTCATTAAAAATGTTTCTTTTGGTAAATTTTCGATTGAAAGTATTATGTATTTATTTATCTGCGTGTGTAGGTATAGACGTCCAACGTCAATAACAACAAAAAAATATATATATAATTATAAAAAAAGCTGTGGTGAAAGAAGAAAAGGAGCAGTGGCATCAACAACACACTGCAACAACTTGTTATTAGAGGTCCGCGAATAGCCCACCGTCATTACGTCCCCCTTTGTCCTCTCAATACGCGATGTTTATTGTACCGCTGCCGATTCATTGTATTCAGTGACGTAATGATTATAATCTTGTCCAAAAATGTTCCTCTTCTATCTTTTCAACCTCTTCTTCTTCATCTTCGTTTTTAACAATAACAACACATAACATAATATTGTATAATACGTAACATTTACGTACCTACCCCCTTACATTCATAACTCATTCATACAAACACGCAGACAGCACTCCTTTATCTTATTTAGTAATAAACGTTTACGGTTAGTGCCAACAAACGTCATCCTGATGCAATATTAAATAAAATAACAATTTGAAACTTAAAATTAAATAAAAATGAAGGTACCTATATATGTAATTCTTTTGAACATTCTATTAACGAACCGTGGGGATGAGAAATGACTTGCCCGATTTTGGTCAGGGGTGTTAATCAAAATCAATTATCGATCGATTTTTTAACGAGGTTATTAAAAATTGATGGGATTTTTTACGGTTGGTTCCGAACTAAATAAAAAAAAAAAAATAAATAAAGGACCGTGTGTAAGTATATATGTGATGGGCATTATACCGTCGCGTTCCAGTTTTGTAAATTTATTTTAAAAATAAAAAGTGTGTGAGCTCGTTAGCGTCAAAGTAGGTGGAGGTTGGGGCATGTCGGAACTGAAATCAAAGGTCCGCATTTATTAAGGGGGGCGGGCGTCGGGTCCGGGTCCGGGTCCGGAAAGAGCGACGTGCAGGGAAGATAATATAACTGAAGTATAATAACTACCCGCGCCTTTGTTAAGCCATATGTGACTCCATAAAAACTCATTCGATTTTTTTTAAATTCTACAAGAAAATATAGTATTTCCACGACCGAAGTGGCCGTTTAGGGTAAAATGTCTTGGAATTATCGAAGCGAAATAATTAGTTTTGTTAATTATGTAGGTACAACTAATTAATTCAGATTCTGTAATCAATTTCCTAAGCGTTAACTAAAGCTTACTGTAACGAATTTTCTAGTTAAACTATTTATTTAAACAATGATTTATTTAACACTATTTATAACACTTAAACACTAACTTAGAGCTACCATTTATATCACAACAATTCACTTATTTATATCACTTTGTCTATTATCGGTTTTAATTCGCGCACTGATGCTTTCTTCAACTAACTAACTGTCTCTCGGTCCAAAGATGATCACTATATATACACCTTTCGAACTTTCTAGACAATTCGAAAAGGAAATCCTGACGATTCTCGAATGATGAGTAATAATTAGAAAGTCCTCGATTATTCCAGAATTGAACTTGTTACTTGTCGCCGGAGAATGATTTACATCTTGTAAGTTGATAACACGAAAAGTACCGTGTGCGGTGTTTACGCCGTAAGCATGTTAGCGATAACAAGTACATGCCACAAATTGTTATCGCACACAAGTACTGTGTCACTGGTCGCTACATTACAATTAGAGAAATTGAAAAGTAATAATATCTATGGAAACAGGGGCATTTCGATGATCAGGTAGGTAGTAAATAAGTAACTTTAATAATAAGAAGAAAGAGAATTGATTGTGAAAATGATTAATGAACAGAACAAGCCGAAGCGGACGGACGGAGGTAATATAAGGTAGGATGTAGGTAGGATCGTTCCTATTTCTTCCTCTACCATCCTGATGCATGACTTTGTTACCGATCCATCTAATTTCCGGTGTTGCTTAGGTATTATTATATTGTGAAGAACGAGACGGACGAGGAAGCAATTATAAAATTTTGCTTTTAAAGAATCTATTATAATGCGTATAGTGAAAAAGATTCTGCTTACCGCAAAGTCTCCGTTGTGTCGTCAGTGGGCCCTTTTTTGTTACATAGTATTAGGTACTTTTGTTTGGAGTCACGCTACCTACAATAGGCTTAATTGTAACAGGCTACGTACTTTTGTAGAAAGAAAAAAAAAATTGTTACCGTTACCGTTATTAACGTCTCGTCTTTCTTTTTGTACCTTTTTGGACGTTACCCTATTTGACCGACTGACTAACTGACTGACTGAACAAAACAAAAAGTCGATTACCTATTAACTTTTTCGGCTAAACAAATAACGATCCTTTAATCGCGTCGAAATAATGGGATGGATACCCGTAGGTAGGTACCTATCGATGATGGTATCTTAAAATTTGGGAGCAAACAAGGAGTTAGTTGAGTTGGTCCGGCAATAAAGCCATCAAACATCACGTTCCCCCCCCCTCCACCCTTCTTCCACGACAAAATTAATGAACCTTTGCTCTGTTGATATAGTTATTATTACCCCATAGTTACCTAACATTACAATCAATTAAAAATTACATCAGAAGAAATGCAGAATCAAGACCACGACACGTATGTACCTATATGGTGGTTCAGGTAATGTTTCCGTTTATTACTTTTTCCCAGAGGCGGATGTTATAACAATGTTTGCTTTAAAAGTTTAAATTGGATTTGGGGCCCACCCCAATTAGTTAAGTATAGGTATAGGGT
This sequence comes from Agrilus mali, assembly GCA_029378335.1. NCBI lineage: Eukaryota > Metazoa > Arthropoda > Insecta > Coleoptera > Buprestidae > Agrilus > Agrilus mali. The sequence continues at coordinate 165,048 of CM055660.1, forward strand.
AGTCCGGTGCGTTATAATCTTACCTATAATCGGGTTATTGCTTTTTCTTTTCGCGCGGACGTACCGGAAAAAAAACCAATAAACGAACATTAAAAAAAAAAAAAGAGGCGACCGAAACGAAGGGAGAGAACGATGATGGAGTTATCTACGTGTGGGCGGGCGTAAGGGTAGGTAATAAGTATAACAAACAACAGGCCTGTGTTTTGCCGATGAAATATGGAAACGTAAACGATTTTTAATTTACTTTAGTTTCCAACTCGTCATATTAACGAGATTTTGCATGAACCTTCCTTCTGTGCTTCTAAACAATATCAGAAATATGCAAAAATCCAGCTTTAGTTATTTAGTTATACATACATATTGTATTATGTATTTATTATGGCTCGTTGGGCGATTCACGACGTGTCAAACTTAATTATCCGAAAGAGGACGTAAAAGGACCTCCGAAGAAGCTTTCCTTGTAATTCGATGATTCGCTCTCGGACTTAACTTTTCGTGTATAAACTATTTCATTCGATACGTTGTCGACGCGCTTACGTATAAAATTATAAGTAATAAATGTGACGCACGGTTGCTCGCTCGTTAACAACAATCTCTAATAATACACATATTATCTACCAATATGTACATAATATAATAGAGAAAGGTTGAGACGTTGAGGACATCGCTACATCTTCTTATCACACACACGTGTAGTAACAAAACAAAAATATTATTTACATGCAAACTTTCCATGAAAATCTCGATTCAAATCGAATTCGTTTTTGATTTCCTACCTGTACCACACTGTTACCTACCTATCTATCTGCCTGTTGTGCTACTTAATAATATCAAACGTAACGGTTCGTCCTGACGTATAAGGCAACCAACCGAATAAAAAATTACCGCAAGGGCCCCCGAACATCAGGAACCTAATATCTATTCGAATAGAATTTTATAAAATTACACCCTTTAATTATTGTCAGATACAATGACAAAAAAAGGACGGCTCATCAGGCCACAACCTACAACCCCCGTCGCTTTTTTCTTGCTGATGCCTGTGCATGATGTTGACGTAGCATTAAAGCGTTTAATTTTTTCTCACGTGTCCTAACTGTGGAAAATAAGCAACAGGTACCTACACTACACTACACTGACAAAAAATTAAACAAAACTAAAGAATAACAAAGGCAAGGTAGGCAACCAACCATACACGGTTATGGCAAAATAATTAAAGAACATTGCACGACGTATTAGATTTAACTAAATAATTGCGCAGACCGAACAATCTCTAATAACGATAAGTGACATTTATTATTTTATAAACATTTTCGAACCCAAAATATAATTTATACTAAATATAACTACGAGTATAATACACTGAGGAGGTTCTCAGGCAATTGAATTAGGGGTTGAGAAGAACTCAGTCACAGTGAGTGATGTATTTATAACGGTTTCTAATTAATTTAAAAATTCATTAATTGCAATAGGTTTTGTTGAACAGAAAAAAAGAAATGACCATAAATCACCGAGTGTTAACTGTTTGTTACCTATACATATTACGACTAATGGTAGGTAATCCAAGTCGAACATCTCGAGCATCGAGAGTAGCCAGCCATCAGTAGTAGTAGAAGAAGCAAGAAAAAGAAACCTCATAAACTCCCGCAATCTTAAACGATAATTATCACGCGTGTTTTGGTGCCTTTTTACCTGGAAGTAATAATGAATTTATTTGGTCGCCAGAACGTGTCGCCAAATTGGAAGCCATAAAAACTTGTGCTCGTATTATCAGTCTGTCACGCCGGTAGCCCAATTTTGCCTACCATAGATACTCTTATCTCTCTCTAATGTCACAAAAATTATCCCTTTAAAACTTTTAGTTGTTTATTTTACGGAATGAGAATTGAGTCAAGTTAATCGATTATTTATTTATATCGGGGTTAAATTTTTATTTCGACCCGTCCCGTCCGAATTCCTGATGCGTTTCTCGTTTGCAATTAAGACGCAACGCGCTGTCGGGCATTTTATTATCTTATTAGGATGCGACTAAACGAAAATTAGAACATTTAAAATTGGTCCGAGTATCCGTCCGTCCGTATTATAGAGAAATGGGAACGGGATCGAGAAAAAATAATGACCATCATTTGACCTAATAGTGCCATACGTTTATTCGGAATGGGTAACCAACCTTAAGCCATAACGCGTGGCTATGACCTAGAGTCGTAGACTCTTAAGACCACCCTATCGAAACATCAAAGGGGTAAATGGAAATTGATGAGAACAATAAACGTTTGGACTGGGTTGTTGGTGCCTATCAAAAAAATGTGGATTTGTGGGCATTAGGGCGAATTATTGGACATTAAAAATAAAACAATACAATACAATACAATATTAGGGAACGGAAGGGAAGGAAATTATTCTAGAATATTATATGTTTTTGTTGTAGTTACTTTCTCTATAAGTGTTTATGTAGTTGGTTATAGGTAAGTAGATAGCACCATATGTAGATATGTAGGTGTATGTATCAGGTCAGATCATATAATGTAAAACGACTTCTGTCTGTTGTCTGTTCCCAACAATCATTTTAAGTATTATATGTGAACTGACGGGACACGCTCGCCAACTGTCGGGTAAAAGAGGGCTTGGAAGTGTGCTGGGCCACGTGCCGTCTTTCTGCAATTTTATTATTATTTCTTTTTGTCTGTAGGTATAGTAAGTAGTACCTACCCCCATTTAGGTACACAAACGGTCACGCTTACGTATTGTTACATAAATGATAAAAAAATAAACTACTACAACTACTTAATAGATTTTAGAAGGGAACTTTCGATTTTGGTTCGTATTAATTTTAACAAAAATCACCCTGTATATATATCCTTTGTACATATTGTAAAGTGGCGGAAGTTGCGAAATACTGAGGAAGTTCGCAAGAGCATTTATAGGACAAAATTGTATTATAAGGAAACCTTTTGCTACTTAACAGAATTAATATAGGCAGGTACGGTACCCTATCTATAAACGGAAATACCGCATCCTTTTTAGATTCAACGTTTCGTAACAAAAGCTATCTACTTACATAGCTACAATTAATAGTTATATTAAAATCCTAAAGTTTTTCTAGTAAAAGAGAAAGGGCAGAAACGACGTCAAAATGCCATTGTCGTGCAATTATACTATTTCGTTTTTAGCTCGTTAAAAGTTTGACGTTGGTTGATGATTGATGCGTGGACAAGGGAAAGAGGTGTTCCGAAATACGTAGCCAATTTCGATTATAAAACGGCACGCCCCACCCACTCACTCACTCACTCACTAATCCTTAAGTTGACCCTGCAAAAATTTTTCTTCCTATTGTTTACCACTTCAGCCCTTGCCTTTTTCAAAAAAATTCCACACGGACAGACGTAAAAATTAATGTTAATCAAATAGGTACTTACTCAGACAGAATATATAGGTAACAGAAACAAAGATATACATAAGTAGTTCAAACAAATTAATAAATAATATTCGTGTAAGTCTAATTTTAAAAATATTTACGGAGGGGTTGATTATTTATTTGAGAACACGTGCTGCAACTCTCTCCTCGAGATAATGCAAGCGAAACAATGAATGACCACAAAGAGAATACATTGTAGCACGTGACCTATACAAAACAAACAATTATTATATACGTACATACAGGAATAGTAATAATATTGTACGAGTAGTTGCCAATTAAGTTGGTGTGAGCATAATTAACGAACATCTTCCCTGAATACATAAGGAATATTCCCGGCTTTCCTGAAACATCTAGAAAACACCAGCAACGATCACTAGACGGCTGTAGAATTCCCTAGAAAGAGGCTGAAAAGACTATAAAAAGCCGGAGACGGCACACGCCGAGTTAGTTGATAGTAGACAGCTGATGTTTGGAAGCGAAGCGATCGATAGGCGAACAACAGGCGATAGAAGTCATAGTGTCTACATTATAGCGAGTATTTACAGTAGAGGCGAGCGGGAAAAGAGACTTTTAGTGAAATAAATTGTGTAGACTTCTTTATAACTGTAGTGTAGTCAAATTAACTTTAGTAATTAAATTGTGTTTTCCGTGACTGAACACGTCACAATATAATCAGTTCTGATTTTGATTACGTAAGAACAAATACGTCAGTGATCTGCAGCAATTGCAGCTCAATTACTTTAAGTACCTAGTAAAATAGAGTATATAGGTATGTATTTCTAATTTTTCTGGTAGTTCTGGGTCTGTTCAGCAGCACAAACCAAAACAGCAGCCACGCCGCCGTGCCGTCAGTAAAGTAACTTCATTATAAATAAGAATAGGTTTTATTTAACAACGATAAAGAAGAAAAAGTAGAAGAGCCATCAGGTGACGAATAACATTTTGAAAGATATATCAATTTGGGACCACAGTGAGGAACCAGAACAATGCAACCTATTCTCGCGACGATTAACTTTTCAATGTGGCAATTAAATGGAGCTTTTCGAGTAACTTCTTTCAAAAAATTCTGCCACGTCATACATCAGTTCCATTAAACTTCTGGCGTTTGATTATTAGGTAGGTACAGTACCTATGCATAAGTACTTTTCAAAATTTTCGATTTACTGACTGACTGTTCCTCCTCCATACCATAAGTATTTACTATATTATGGTAGATATAATAATAGGTTTTGGTTTGAATAGAAACGGAAGGCCGGCCCCGGTTCCAAATAAGTTATAAATTCGTTTGAAAAATTGAAAAGAAACCCTTAAAATGAAACGTAGGTACGCCGACGTGGCGTGGCGTGGCCTATGGGCCGAATGTGTACGAAAATTAAAACAGTTATGCTATTTTACGATGTGGGGAGTGACTGACTCCCTCGAGCGGCTGCTAATTTACACTCCGTTTAACCGACCCTCAGCTATTCCCAAATTATGCCCTTTCGGCTGATATATGTATTGTACATGTTGTGTAGGTGTCACGGTCCTAAATCAAAAAAAGATTTGTGGTCCGGCTCCGCTCAATTATCGAACACGTAATAACCGATAATTAAAAAATAGCAATCACGTATCTGTGTATTTGCAAATAACAACCTGATGGATGAATTTATCTTTGATGTTTGGTTCCTGATTTATTTATGTATGTATGTACGAGTACCTACCAGTGAAATTATGCATACCTAATGTGGTACCCTTAATAATAAGAAAAAAGTGACGATAGGCATCTGAACGAGCGGATCCGCTTTTTTCCCTTCGACCTTTTTTCTTCTCTTTGTTGATTTTGACATTGCTGGATGTCACCAAATGAATTAAAAAGGATACCGATACAGATGATACAGTGAACAGCGCAAACGCTCGACATCGAGCAGGAAATTTATGAACAGTGTGCCCCCGGACAGGTGAGGAGGTGCTCAACTTTTATTCGATTCCTATTTCCTTTCCTACTAAACATATACACACATATAATAGGTAAATCTTTATTTCTGTAAGTAAGCTATATAATTATGTATTTCGAAAATTTCAGATCAAATTCGCTTTGAGTTAAGATTTGTTAGGAGGTTAGGTACACTTCCAGAATCATAAATAAATAGTCATCGGTTTCGTTGCTATTTCTGCTTTGTACCTAAACGATAAATTAAATTTCTGGCCAGGTGATAGTTGTCGTTGTCAGCGACACGACAAAACGCATCCGGCAGGATAAAAATCAATAAATTTGCATACAAACTGCACGTCTTCGGGACGTATTTTTGTTTTTTTTTTTTTTTGTTAACGTCAGGAACGCTATAAAAACCGAAAAACCCTTTTCTATTTCTAGGGGGTAAAAGTAGGGAACGAACGAGACGGCCGATATTGCTCGAAGGCGTAAAGGGAAGAAGAAGAATACGATACGATACGATACGATAGTATCTTAGGTAGGTTAGGTACTTACTTAGGTGAACCTTTTGTCCGAAATAAAAAGGCGAAGCATTAAATTATATTATTAGAAACGGACTGACATTTTGCGGCGCTTTTAACCTTTATTAATGTCCGAAATGAAATTAGTTTGATACGTCAACATTTCGCTGTCGGCAAATCTATAAAACAGATCGATGATGATGATGATGATGGTGGCAGCCCTTTTGAATTATTTATTATTATAAACCTTTTCCAGTTCGTAATACACAACTGAAAGGATAAATAACCGTAGGAAATATTTCCCTGCACAAATCTGATAATTTTAAAAGAAATCTACTTTGTAAATGTTAAATATACCGGGTTTTTCAAGTTGATGGGCTATTAGAAGTATATGAATTAGTATTAGAAGGAATTCAATTCTGAAACTTGGGCTCATTTGGTTATTGTTTATGCCGCTTCTTTTAAAAATATTTTCAAGTTCGATTTACATCCGGTTATACCGGAAGTCGATACCAACTTTCTTATTTTAAATGGAATGGTATATTTTTCACGCTGAATTCGAATAAAACGTGTAATTCTAAGGTAAGTTTGATAACCAACTTGTACCTACACCTCTATGACGATAGGTTTCTGAGTTATTTTAATTTATAGAAAAAAAATCGCTACCGCAACCCAAATTATAAAAAATCCTAACTTCCACAAAATACGACTTAGAGTGTTGAAATTTTTACTAGTAATAGCTGAATATTAGTGCTAACGCCTTGAGAAAATTGAATTAAATAATTTATACAGGGCGTTCAAAATAAAATTCTAAAATTGAAAAACTTCAAACACGAATTACTTCGTTTTTTCAAATGGCACCTACTATTTTTTATTTTTTCAATCGATTCCTTTTTATATCCTCTTTCGATTTATATGGATACTTCCTATTTTAAGTAATAATTCAAAATTATTCCAAAATTTTCAAATAAAATAGGAAGTATCCATATAGGATCGAAAGAGGATAAAAAAAGGAATCGATTGAAAAAATAAAAAATAGTAGGTGCCATTTGAAAAAACGAAGTAATTCGTGTTTGAAGTTTTTCAATTTTAGAATTTTATTTTGAACGCCCTGTATAAATTATTTAATTCAATTTTGTCAAGGCGTTAGCACTAATATTCAGCTATTACTAGTAAAAATTTCAACACTCTAAGTCGTATTTTGTGGAAGTTATGATTTTTTATAATTTGGGTTGCGGTAGCGTTTTTTTTTTCTATAAATTAAATTAACTCAGAAACCGATCGTCATAGGTGTAGGTACAAGTTGGTTATCAAACTTACCTTAGAATTACACGTTTTATTCGAATTCAGCGTAAAAAATATACCATTCCATTTAAAATAAAAAGTTGGTATCGACTTCCGGTATAACCGGATGTAAATCGAACTTGAAAATATTTTTAAAAGAAGCGGCATAAACAATAACCAAATGAGCCCAAGTTTCAGAATTGAATTCCTTCTAATACTAATTCATATACTTCTAATAGCCCATCAACTTGAAAAACCCTGTATACCATAGGTACCTATATCGTTGTCTAGGGGTAGTTAAATAAGATACCGAGTCGTTCAGGAAATAAATCGACAAAAATAACAGTAACGATAACGAAGAGAAAATAAAATTGATTGAAATGAACACTTTGTGAACTATGTATCTCAGTATCTAACTAAATACACTTTTCTATAGGTACCATCATAAATATCGTCTTTTTAATAACGTCTAACTCTAACTCACCCCCTGACTGTCACGTAACCCTTTTCTTCCGAGACACGCAGAAAACGTGTTCTTATCGCATCTTCGGGAAAATTTGCGTCTATCTACTAAAGAATCCTACATATAGGTATGTATGTATGTATGTGGCTTGGTTGTTCTCGTTGTTAATTATTCGGAAGGAACATCAGAAAAAATGTTCCCCCGAAGGTAACAAGAGGTAAAAGACAACGACAACGATGCTACTGGTATTTTTTTAAACTGGCGTAATTATGTGTAATAAATGAGTAATAAGTGTGCTAAAGGTCTTCCATGTAAGTATTAAACGTACGTAAACATAACAATACACAGACAGTCCAGCCGTGCGTTCTAACGAGTCACGATTTTTCTCGGCGCTAAAGGCGTTAACTCGAAATTTTGAAATAATATCAGTCTTTCAAGGGATCAGAGTAGATATTCTTTTAACGATGCCTCCAATAATATTTGCAAATGATTCTGTTTTCGTGTATAATGCGATTCTGCCTTGGGTGAATACCTTTAAAATTTACCTATTTTAGTTTTTTTAACGTTTGAAACCGACAAATATAAATTTCTTACAAAAATTCAAACAGAACTCGAATCACCATGTGACATGACATGTTTAGTGGACTATACGAGTTTGATGTTTTTAGAAAAATAAATATTAATGTTTTAATTAAAATTTGTAACGTAACTAAACCAATAATATTTCTTTTCCACAAAATGAATTTCTTTGGAGTGTGTGGTCTCTATTATGATGCGTTTTCAATGGTTATTATTAGATTGCACTGATATAATACAATACGCCTAAGGTGCGTGCAAAATCATCTTTTTGTGTCTTCTTTATTGCCCTCACAAAACAGCAAGGGGTTTTCCACAACGTCTTATTTATGTGCGAAACGAAGCATTCACAAACAGGGCACAAAATAACGGAAACTAAAAATATGCAAAAAAAAAAGACGCTCGCTGTTTATTACTAAGGGATGTTAATTGATGTTAATATTAAAAAAAAAATCCCTGACGCACTATTAAATTTATCGAACATTCAATTTGATTTGCGAACGTTTTAATATTTTTGTTTGTAATTAAAATTTCGTCAACACGAAGGAGTTAATTGTTGATGGTAGGTAGCAAATAAGGGTAACGCTCTGGGTGGTCAAAGTCCCGGTTCCGCATTCTGTGTCCACGCCTCTTAACCGAATATCTGGGGTGATTAATGGAACAATGTCTAGTTGATTAGAAGCTAATTATTGGCGATGAATCCCTCATAAAAATTTTACAAGACGACTTGGATTTTTTCAGTAGATATCTATTTGGGTAAATTATCTACCAGATCTTTACGATTGATTGAGTTATCAAAGAAAAAAAAACTGGAGGGTTTTGTACCGTTATAACAGTTTTTTGGGCTTACCACTAATAGAAACTAGATCGTAAATAAATTAACCTTTTCCCCGTCGTCATAATATTATATGAACCTACATAATTTTACGGGTAATTAACTTTAGAAGCACATGACGAACGTGTCGACATACATTTATCGAAAAGGTGCATACATTCGGTCGAATATATTGATCTAGTTCTAGTTAAGTTTAGTTCTACTCAAAGACAACATGAAATATCGTATCTATTAAATTTACTTTTGTTAATAAATTTGCGTCTGTGTATCGAAACAGTTTTAAAATGTACGATTGTCAAATAGTCCTAATATTGGTAAGTTTATAAATATCTACATTATTTATTTATTTTTTTAAATTTTTCTCTAAAGATTTTTGGAACTTTTTCAAACGTCATCCCCCCCCACCACCGTTCCTGAATATTATTATGCGTTAACAGACAAAGAGTACGCGGCTGCTTTTGATAACTACGTACGTATCATCAAAAGAAATATTGTGGTAGGTAAGTAATTACCGTAATAAAATTAAACATTTTAGGTACCAGCCGATTACACTTTTGAATATTCGGTTTCTGACCCGATAAGCGGCGATCACAAGAGTCAGTGGGAGCACCGGAAGGGCGACACTGTACAAGGAATTTATACTTTTCTGGAAGCCGATGGGACCACCCGATACGTAGAATATGTGGCTGATAAGCAAGGGTTTCGAGCGAATGTAAAAAAAATCGGCGTTCCTAACAATAATAACATATTAACAACCGGACGTTCTATTAGTAATAATAATAATCACATTATAGCCGACCATTCTAATTATAAAAAGTATGAACTGTTAAAAAAGTTAAGCCCTTTGGCTTTCGACGATGTCGATATATTGGTAACGTCGTATAATTTTGGGGAAGAAACTGAGGTACATGGTCTTACTGGTAACGAAGAAGACGACTCTGCTTATGCGTAATTTTTTGACATTTTACCAATAATAAGTACATAATAAACTATGTTATTATTATACATATTTCTGTTTGTGACTGACTGCAAGTAAGTATCTTATGTAATTATGTACTAGATAGTTTTAATTATATTATATTCATAAAGATTTTGGATAAATTAGATTGATTATTCGTGTGTGAAATGTGACCCAGAATGGTAACCAGTTTGGTACAGTTGAACGGGACTTATTAAATAAATAATAATTCATATACATATGTAGGTACCTATGTGCTTATTTTTTTGTAAATAATTATTTAGATTATTAAACATTTTAGCCCCTTAAACAGTTTTGAGTGTTCGAGTTATCAAACAAAATGCGTCGTCCAAGTTTTATTATTAAATACGTAACGCTAAAGTAGAATTACTTCATAGTTATGTATCTATAAAACATAAAATGTTTGTGTATGTATCTTTTTTTTTTTTATTTAATTTAAAAGTGTCGTAACGGTCGTCGTTTCTGACGTTGTGCCACGTCTGTCGACAGTTTCACTCATCAGGTTCATTGTCACCGATTGATATACTCTTTTGTTAAGGTGTAATAAATACCTAGTATGTACATAATAAAATGAACAATTATTGCAAGAATAGAGTAGCCGATACAGAGCTAGCTGCTGGCTGCGGTTTTTATCAACAAGCAGCAGCTATTGCGGACCTCTTTCTCGACTGATTTCATTTCGCTGTATTTGCACAATTTCGGCTCTTGCAGAAACAATCGGCCGTGTTGCATACCGAAATCTTAAATTGAACACCGCATCGTCGGTTTCTATCCAGGTATATATAAGACGCCCTACAAATTTTAAGAAATCAGTCCGAAAACGTACTCAAAACTACAACTACTAAGTACTTTCGCTACCTACCAAAAATGAATTTCTTTCAGGTAAGTGCGTCCCGATCTTTCATTTTTTTTTTTTTACATATTTTCAACTGATTTGATTACATTCAACAGGTGTGTACGTTTATCGTTTTCGCCCTCGCAGCTTTAGCTTTTGGACACGAAGATGACAACGTAAGTACCTACTACTCGTATTAGCCCTATTTATTTTATTATTGTTATGAATTGTGCACTGTACGTACACAGGGTCCGGCGAGTTACAAGTTCGAGTACGGAGTGCACGATCCGAAAACCGGGGACAAGAAGTTCCACACGGAAAACCGCGACGGTCACGTAGTTAAGGGCAGCTACAGCCTCGACGAGCCCGACGGTACCAAGCGAATTGTCGAGTACACGGCCGACAAAAAGAACGGATTCCAAGCGGTGGTAAAGAGAATAGGAGACGCCAGTCATCCGGCACATTACATGAAGGGAAAAGAACAAACCCCCGGCGACGCCGAGAGCCACGTCGGCAAGACTCACTGGGGCAGCAATTAATAAATAAATAAATAATAAACGTGCACTAATCAAAATTTAAAAAAAATTCTTTCTTTCTACCATATGTTGATGTTTTAGGTAATTTTATTATCTATTGTTCTTTTATATATCTATCTATGTACAAATTTATGTACATGTAAGTACTTATATGTAGGTACTTACTTGTATTTTTTTTATAAATGTATTTATGTACTACGAATATGTTGAAATAAGTTGAGTGAGTAATAAAAGCAATTTGTTGGTTTAATTATTTCATTTTTTCAAACGGTCTCGAAAAATCAGTCTTTATTTTATAACAAACGACATTATAAATACTTAAAACTACTAGATATAATTATTCTATAATATTATGTACATTAGGTAATAGCCAAATAATATTAAGAAATAATTTCAATTAATCTACAATTGCTATTGTTGGTTTTATACATATTTACATAAAACAATAAATATTTACAACAAACATCATGAGGATTCATCCACTTTTAAAAAATAGTTAGTGTCATATCCAAATATTAATGCTCACTATAAATATTTATATAAAAGGAATTATTTTATTTTTCCCATAATATTAGTTTTCAAATCCGAAAAATTTACATGAGAAAATATAATAATTAAAAAAATCAGAATAATATATGTAGATATTATGTTGAGCATTGATATTAAGATAATATTTACCTATCTATCCAATTTCACTTAAATCTTCGATCTGTCTTTGGTTACTTACTAGGTATTAACGATAACAACGTAATCAATATCAAAAAAATGCATTTATATTAAATTACCTAAATCCGAAATATTTTTTTATTCATTAAGAAGTGGACGGTTGTTGTTCGAGGAGATCATACAAGGCTGCAATGTACGACTGGGCCATTTGTAGCGTTTCATATTTCGATAACTGTCTATCATGTCCTAGTTGAGGCAGGAAGGTCCTTAATCTATCAAATGCTTGGTTCAAATGTTGCATACGTCGTCTTTCTCTCGCGTTTGCCGCCAATCTTCGCTTTTTCAAAATCAAAGGCGACACTTGATTCTTATTGCGCAAACCGCCTCCCACAGGTTCGGGACTGGAACTATGATAGCCATCCGATAAACTGTCATAGATCGATTGGGAACTATTGGTACCATTGCTGGGCCATTCGTTTTGTTGAAAATGGGGCACGTTCAGCATATAAACGTACGTCGTGTAGGCCGTACTCGAATTTTCTTCACGATTACTCAATTCCATTGCTGACATTAACCACTTTTATTTAAATTATTAGTTTTCGCGCACCACTGCAGCTATTTACGTCGCGACAGGTTTCGAGAGAGAGCATCCAATAATCGCATCAGGATTACGGAGAACATTGAGTCCTGCGTGCTACCTGTTGTGTCTTTTAAAGGGAAACGTGGTCGTCCGGCACCCCCGACCGCCCCATTTCCTGCACCCCAAGTCGCGTGCCGTGCTACCAATAGGATCGCAGAGGGTAGACCCGGACCGACCGAGTCCCTAAAGGCAAATCAGCGGGCCTCATCTGGTCCCCCCCCCACCTCCTTCAACACATGTTCCAAAACATCACGTAACGATGTCGAACAAAATTGTTTATCGAATGATCATTACACTTATGTAGGTACCTACTAAAAAAATTAATCGTTTTGTTGCAAATATTGTAATTATATTAATTTTTTTTTGGAATAACAAATTCAAAAATAAAGTAAATTATGTTAATAAAATCAAGATAATTAATTAATATCAACTAGATGCCTGAAATTCTAAATTCTACTGGGGGAGCAAAATTATTCTCAAAGCAAAAATTGAACTAAATGTCAAAAGAAAATTTTTCTAAATTACCTAGGAAACTGTCAAATTTTTAAAACATCAACCGTTACTCAAATCTTTTGTGCGTAACACAATTTTTTCAAAATAAGTATGTACTAAATTAAATTTTAAAAAAGTTAACATTCAAACTCGATATCTTTAAAATTTATCTCTTTCGGAATGTCACAGACGTTAATAACAAAATTTTTGACAAAAAACATCCTAACAACAACAACAAAACCGTTTATCAACAAACCGACGTTAACAACAACCGCACCGCCTTTAAGAAAACAGATAACATTCAGAGATGCCCTGAACGCAGCGATCGACGAAGAAATCGAAAGAGACGAACGAGTGTTCATATTAGGTGAAGAAGTTGCCCTGTACAACGGAGCTTATAAAGTGACCAAAGGCCTGTGGAAAAAATGGGGCGACAAAAGGGTAATAGACACCCCTATAACCGAAATGGGTTTTACAGGATTGGCAGTGGGTGCAGCTATGGCCGGTCTTAGACCAATTTGCGAATTTATGACGTTCAACTTTGCCATGCAAGCGATCGATCAAATAATCAATTCGGCGGGGAAAACATTCTACATGTCCGCAGGAATCGTCAACGTCCCGATCGTGTTTAGGGGTAACAATAGTGCGGCAACGGGCGTGGCTGCGCAACATTCCCAATGTTTCGGCGCTTGGTACGCCCATTGTCCTGGGTTAAAAGTTGTGGCTCCGTGGAGTGCCGAAGATGCGAGGGGATTGTTCAAATCGGCCGTACGCGATCCCGATCCTGTTATCTGCTTAGAAAATGAAATTATTCTCGGTCAAACTTTCGAAACTCCGGAACCAGCCCTCGCCAAGGATTTCCTGATTCCTATAGGTAAAGGGAAGATCGAAAAGCCTGGTAAACATTTGACAATAGTTTCTTTCGGAAGAGCAATGAACGCGGTCATGCCGGCCGCTAAAGAACTCCAATCTTCCGGTATAGACGTTGAGGTGATTAATTTGCGTTCGTTAAGACCTCTCGATTTCGACATGATCAGTCAATCGGTTAAAAAGACGAATCATTTAATAACAGTCGAATATGGATGGCCCAGTTGCGGTATTGGATCTGAAATAGCCGCGAGGGTCATGGAATCCGAAACATTTTTCCATTTGGATCAGCCAGTTATCAGAGTGACCGGCGTCGACGTTCCAACTCCTTACGCGAAAGATCTAGAAGATGCGTCTTTTCCAAGGCCCCAAGACGTGGTACAAGTTGTTAAAAAGTTACTTCAAAAATAATCATACAGTTTTAAAAACATAATTGCCGCCATAATGTCGAATGTACTTTACTTGGATTAAAAAATTGAAGAAAAAAATATGAAAAAGACGAAAACATTTCTACAGCAACATTTGAATTGCCGCTAAATAAAATAAACAGCTGATATATTGTAAAAATGTATCGTCAGGGTAGGCAACCAAGCATACGCACGTGTATGTATGATCATCGCGCACGCACAAAATTTTGTATTATGACCTTATCTATTCCCACGAGCCCCAGACTCCACGAGCACCACGAGTCATAACACGACGCACGACGACGCCACGACGGCATAGTTATTATTGATAACACGTATGACGTAAAAAAGAAAGTGGAAAGGAGAAAACGACCCAAATCACCTTGAAAAGTAGTCGCGTCTGATCAGTAAGTATAAAATACTCTTAAATATATGTTTGATTAATCGACAAATTTTTGAAAAGTAGCACGAAATGGCCCGCGTGGCAACCCTACGATTTCTAAATGGTGTTGCGCCCAAATATGCGAATCTCAATCGCAGGAAATTGTCCATGACTCCGGTTGCGATGGCCAAAGAAGTTACTGTTCGAGATGCACTTAATTCAGCCATCGACGAAGAACTCGAACGAGACGAACGTGTCTTTCTGATGGGAGAAGAGGTAGCTGTTTATGATGGAGCCTACAAAGTGTCCAAGGGCCTATGGAAAAAGTATGGAGACAAACGTATCGTCGACACTCCCATAACAGAGCTTGGCTTTACTGGTATTGCAGTTGGTGCAGCTATGGCAGGCCTGAGACCTATTTGCGAATTTATGACCTTCAATTTTGCCATGCAGGCCATTGATCAAATAATAAATTCAGCAGGCAAAACGTTTTATATGTCTGCAGGTAGAGTAAACGTGCCAATTGTTTTTCGTGGTCCTAACGGTGCTGCAGCAGGAGTAGCTGCACAACATTCACAATGTTACGGAGCCTGGTATGCACATTGCCCAGGTCTTAAGGTAGTATCCCCTTATAATTCTGAAGATGCAAGGGGTTTATTGAAGTCTGCAATTCGCGATCCCGATCCAGTTGTTGTTCTTGAAAATGAAATGTTGTATGGTGTTAAATTCCCTCTATCTGATGAGGCTTTATCCAAAGATTTCTTGATACCCATTGGAAAGGCAAAAATTGAACGTGAAGGTAACCATGTGACGATCGCAACCCACTCAAAAGGGGTAGAAACGAGTCTCTTGGCCGCGAAAGAACTTCAAGCAACAGGAATTGAAGCAGAAGTTATTAACTTGCGTTCTCTACGTCCACTAGACTTTGAAGCAATTAGTAATTCTGTCAAGAAAACTAATCATCTTATAACAGTAGAACAAGGCTGGCCAAGTCATGGCATAGGTGCTGAAATATGCGCGCGAGTCATGGAAAGCGATACGTTTTTCCATTTGGATCAACCTGTGATTAGGGTTACGGGGGCGGACGTTCCTATGGCATATGCAAAAGCTCTTGAAGATGCCAGTTTACCATCTCCTGCCGATATTGTCGACGTCGCGAAAAGGCTCTTATCGACGTGAAACATAATCTATTAGTCAGTCGAAGAACTTACGTTTACGATTTCATTTTAACGTTTTGTCTACTCTACTAAAAATAATTGTCAAGTTCAAAGTGCGCGAATTATCGAATGTATTATATCGGATGTTTATCTATTATTTCTGGCAATCGTCTAAATTTCAACTGTACAAAAGTATAAACGGGGAAAAAATTGTGAATACTCAATAAAGTAATATAGAGAAAATAGTAGTTTTGTTTTATTGATTACACACTGACACACACACACACACTACTAATAGGTTTCATTTGTTAATGTTATCGCAATTAATTTGTTTGTAAACAAACGCATATATGTATGGAATTTATTTGATAAAATATTAATTAGTCAAAAAAAAGGATGGGAAAGTTGTAAAGTACCAATAGTTGTATTATTGAAGTGTTTATAGAACGCAATTATGTAAAAAAACAATACATTATAGTGGAGTGCAATGTTAAACTCTGGAGAACAAATCGAGTTTTATTTTTTAGTTAGGTTTTGGACCATTTGTTTGAATTGTTTGACTCCATTAGCATTAAGCTCTTCATATCCGGGTGCAGTTGACTTCACCTTGGCATACCATTTTTGCACATTCTTATATGGAGACAGATCAAAGTCCACAGCTTCATAAGTGGATACAGTTGAAACCAATGCTAAATCTGCCAAAGTAAGATTATTGCCTGCAGCATAGGTTTGTCCTTCGAGGAATGTATCAAGAAATTTAAAGGCTCCCTTGCATTTCTCCAATTTGGCTTCATCTTTAGGAGCTCCGGCGAAAATCGTGGGATACTAATAAATTGTAATTAATTAATAATTGTATTTACATTAACAATTTAGTTAATTGATGTTACTTATAAATAAGTAAATAAAAATAATAATTTTTTTGTCTTGGTTCACACAAAATGCTTACATAATAATCACCAAAAGCTTGATACAGTGTTCCAGCATCAAAGAATAGTCTCTGATCTACCACTGCCCTTGTTTTTGGGTCTTTTGGATACAGTGAATCATTTTTGCTGTATTGATTAGCAAGGTAAGTCATTATTGCTCTACTTTCCCATAATGAGAATCCATTATCGACAATTGTGGGTATTGTGTGTTGCGGATTTATCTGAAATTAAATAGAGTTATATAAATATATCTATGTATATATCAGAAAATTAACTAAAAGATACAAATTCAAACTTAAACTGTTAAAAAAAATATTTCTTTAATTTAAATTAATAGACTAATAAGTTATTATTATTATTGTAGTTGCTATGATACATATGTATATTGTATACATACATACGTTTATAGTACATATATATACCTATATTGTACATATATGAAAATTAGGACATTAAGATGAAAAACTGATATTTTTGTTTTTTACTTACTTTGATGAATTCCGGTGTAAGATGTTCCCCTTTCATCAAATCCAAATGTTTTAAATTTAATTCCACCCCAATTGCCTTTGCAGCTAACAAAACATTTCTGCATGGGGCACTTCCGGGTAAATAATACAAATCAATCGGCATTTTCCTGTAGGTATATAAAAAATTATTAACTTAAATCTGTTGATATCGGAAAAATACTCTTACAATTTTTCTCTTTTGAGTAGTTATTGCACAGAATAAATCTAAAATAATACTGACACGTAAATTAATTTCAATTACACTTCTACTTAACAATAATGATACGACCGTTAGGGACAACGGAAAAGAAGTGTAATGAATCACACACAAGGCCGTTTCTAATTAAATGGTTGAGGTTGTTTAGGTACAATCGCGTAGTAACCTAGTAACTAACTATAATCGGAAAGCTTGTATATAAGTACCTATATACTACAAATACAACATACATAAAAGGCAACGAAAGGGAAAGTTATTTTAACTTTTATAACGTTGTTCTTGTCTTGTATCTTGTAGTAGATGTATATAATATTATGAATTAAGAATTTAATTTACTAGGACGAATATAAAAAAGTTGAATTGTTGCTGACCTTCACCGTTACACAATTTGTGACTATGATATACATACATGCAAGCATACAATAATAATTACAAACAAACGCAAAGCACTTGCTTACAATATTATATAGGTAAATCCCACGACATAACAGATAAATTTAAATAGTATTTATATAATGATAATCCACAATAGTAAATAATTTTGTGCTTGGTCATACACAACCTTCGAAAATTCCTGTAAACATGTAAATAGCTTAGTAACAGATAGGTATATAAGTACCCTTTCATCTGAGGAATTATAATAAAACTTTAATAATTATTACTTTACATGTTTTTCGATTCTAAATGTGACTAATCATCGTATTATTATCATATAATACAAATATTATTTATACAAAAATATGAAAAATAAGATTAAATAAATAAATAGTGAGATAAGCGACATTTGTTAATTAATAAACTTTACAAATGTTTATTTCATAATAGTACAGCTAAGATGTACAGATTTCTACCACTAAAAGTGGTCATCATCAGTGTTATAATAAAAATGAATATAGGTACATATGTGAAGTTTATTGATCAATTTCTTTCCCTTTTTAATTTTTAATAACAAATTATTCGGTACAAGATAATCGTCAGATTTACAGAGCAGTCTTCGTATTTTACCTACAAATTTTATATATACATAAATTTGTATGCCTTGCATGTATGTATTTCTAGGGGGTGTATTTACTAAAGTCATATTTTATTGCCCCAATCCAGAATGATGAATAATTTTGGCAATTTCGGAACGACTTATGTGTTCCGAATCGCGATTGTACACGGGAAATTCTTTATTTAATTTAAGGGATTCGCTGGCAAGTTGACTGGCAATTTCTGGATTCTTGTAGAACGGGTTCAGCAGTGAGGGGTGCAGTTGATTTTCGTACGAAGCCGCTTCGAGAACTTTGAAATGAGGAGGCGGTGGGCCCTTATTAATTACCTCATTTCCGGAAGAATGGAGTTGTGACAATGGCACAAAACGACCTGCTTCATTTTTATTGATAAGATCTGGAGGACTTTGGGAAATGAAATTAAACGATGTAAACTGGGAACAAGTCTCGTGGACCAAAACAAAGATCATTACACACCAAGTATTTTTCATCTTGTTTTTAGTAATCTACGAATAAAGAACAATAAATTGGGTGCTCATCATTTTTACAAATGTCATATACATACCATACACCTAATTGTAAGTAAATATTGTTCAGATAGAAAAAGAAAAAAAAAGTCACACACTTCTTATGTTACGATGTTCGAATGGATACACCTAACGAATAGTCGAATGTAACGACATTTATATTAATTTTGTCTCTTATTAAAATAAGTCCTTGCTAAGAAATCAGGGCGAGAGGTCGACCTTGTCTCGCAAAACAGAGTCATGGGCGTTATAAATGGGGTAACGTTATGTGGTGCATAACCTATAGCCTACATGATACCTACATATGTCTTATTATTTTCATAATTAATCATTATAAAGTATCCTTGTGATACAACAGTAAATAAGAAATACACCTTTAATGTCTCCAACTTACTTTAATTTGTCTTTCGCAAATCCTTTACTTATTAGCTCTCCCTTTTTTGCGTTCCTTTGGAATACAGATGCACCCCACCCCTCTTCCTTTAGTCCATAGATATCTATCTATCAATACATGTCGAATCACAAGGGGGTAGTTAACATTTCTGTTCTTGATTAAATTTATATCTTGAGATTTTTAAAAAGTAAAATTTTTAATCTGCTATCATTCCATTTTCAGTGGTGCCATCCTAGATACAAACATATTTGTATTATGTATTCCTATAACATTTTTAATATACATTTGTGCATTAACTGCTGTTCATATTGTTGGAAAAGACGTACTTGCCCATGATTTTAATTTTAAGAATGGACTTGCTGACCACGTGGGAACTACTACTCTTTTTCTTATTATTATCACTAACACCAAAATTACACTTTTTTGTAAAAAATCGAAAAGGGATAATTCCAACTAATACCATTATATATGTTGCCAAGAATTATTGCGCTTATGATAGAACGTTTTCTTTACTGATGTATATAGATTTCGAAGAACTCACCCCCTTTAATAAATTTGTATTTAACAAGGAGACTGTTGCCCATAATATAATTAAACGTATACCTCCAACCTAAACAACGAAGATAATCGAGAGTTGAAACGTGGGACAACAGGAACCAAACTTACGAGAAAATTATGTAAATTTCGATCGAACAGGACGGAGAACAGGCGGAAGTAATACATTTTGACTAAGCAACAAATACAGAAAATAAATAACAATATGGCAGCGTTTACTAAAGGAGAAATACTTTGACTTACAATTAGATTAAAACGAGTGTGTGTTAATGTTTGAAATTGCTTCTCTTCTAAAGCTAGAAGAGAAGAAATAAAGAAGTCAGGAACGATGGCCTATGGATCACGGAAAGCTGAAAAAGAAAATAGGAAATAACGTTAGTATTGTTTTTTTGACAAATATTTGGTTAAATGTAGAGCATTTCACATACCGCTCTTATTGAAATAAAATCGAAGATAGATTAGTTTTTTTTGCCAAAAAAGATATAATTAATTCTATACCTTTTATCGCTAAAATACTTCAACAATTGTCTTTTTCTGTAGCTGAAAAAATATGAAATAGACCCAACGAATGGCAAGTAAAGAAACAGACAAATACATAAAAAATAAGTGTACATGTGTGCATGAATGTGGACACAACTCCTACCCCCAAAGGACGGCGTGGACAAAACCCCTACAGGTGTGCATATAGCAATTTTAATAATATGCAGTAAGTAGAATTATTAATAATAGAAATAATTATTTTAAATGTTCTACATCTTTGGACATTACACCACCATAAAATAATAACAAATGGGTTAATAATTAATGGGATATAAAGTGGACCTAATCTGCATTTATATGTTCAAGTATTGTAAAGCCCCAATAAGAATCAAAGGTTGAGGTTACAGGCGCCGTGCCTGCAACGTCGGTCCCTAACATTTAGAATTTCAGATGTTGTTTTCAGGAACGACCGTGGAGCCCCACGTTAGGGGGCCAACCAAATAAAATAGCCCCAAAATACATAATAATAAAAATCAAAATAGAAATACATATAAAAACTTGCCACTCAGGTCTATTTGAAACAGTATTATTACCTATGACTATTATAGTGACTTACTTTGAGGCTTCGGCTAGACCTCATTCAGAAGGGTTCACCGAAACCTTAATCTATCCAACGTCGGATATCCACACGTCCACAGGATCCTCGTCCTTTTGAATCTGAGTTGGGAAATGGGGTTGGTGGATGCCATATGGGTAACAAATTATTGGTGGTGGGAGGAGAACGGATCTATCAACCATACCATTCCATTTTCCATCAGTCACACACACTAATACTATTAACACACTACCGACCGCGAACGCCACCAACTTTTCGCGAAAATATATCATTGAAAGGCACGATTCGAACACAATAATAAATTTAGATGAACCTGAAAGAGAAGGAATATTATATTAGCAAGTATATACTTTGATAATAAGGAATATGTTGGGACAAAACTCACCTGCAATACAGTCCAAGTTAAGAGGCGATAGCTTGTCTCATAATCCATCAAAGTCTTTGGTATACGTTGAAATAGGTATTTTTGCAAGGAATTCAAGATCAATGTAGTTTTTAAAATGAAATCCTGAAAATGTAAAGAACGTGTTAAAATTTCTCATTGTTTTCATAAGTAGAGAATCCTATTTATTTTTACCTTTATTTTAGTCAAAATTAGTTTCTAAAATGGTATCATCAACAACTGACGAAAACAAGGATCTAAAGTGGATGATATACCAGAATTACTTTTCCAAAGTTTCATTCTTGGGTGGATATCATACAAAAGAGGGGGAAATCCATCTAAAAAAAATAAATTGCACGTTAATAAGTTTTTAAATTATAAGTAATATTGTATTATAAAATTGTTAAGTATAAGATTAAAAACTTAAATTCAAATAGTAAAAAAATATTGCATTAGTTTTTTTACTATATTAGTTAATTAAAAAACGTTTTTAATTTAAATTATTTCGAAAGTATTCAATTTTCTTTAAATAATAGAAAAATATCTATAAAGGATAAATATTTAACTTTTTTAAATTGTTTTATAATTAGAATAATGGTTAGGCAACCCAACTAACCTAGTTGTATATGTATATAAGTAACTTGAATAAAAAATCAATTGTAAAGTTCTGTAAAATTCCTACCTTGTAAAATCTAACATAAGGGATGAAAGGAGAAAGAAGTCTTAATATGTTCCAACTTCCTAGCCCCTGAAGGATGTTTTAGGTCCTTGTCAATTCAACTTCTGTGGTTGATTCGTGTAAGTCTTGACGTGCTGTTGAAGTTGCTAGAAAAATATAACAAAAACTATCTTAAAAACGAACACAATACGCATAAGACAGATAAAAATAACGAATAATTGATTTCATGTTTCTAACAAGTGTCTTCAAAAGAGAAACCTGGCTAAAATAAGCAATTGCACAAAATCCTAGTTTTTTATCAGGAAAACAATGGTTGTAAGTGTGTTGTGATTATATTAAGAAAAGATTTATGCAATTGAATATTTGTAATTTGACTATATGTAGATATTTGTATTATTGAGGCATTACGACAAGTGGTCAAGTATATAACAAAATGTTTAGTTAGCGTTTTATATCGACAAATATATGAAAAAAATAATTGAAGAAAGGCTGTTTCACAAAAACTAACGAATTTAGATCGCTATCTGTAATATTTACAGTTTTTTAGAAGTTTTATATTCAACACGGCGTCAGTTACATTGTTGAAACTAGTTGGAACTTTATTATAAAAAATAACGACTACCTGATTGGGGTGAAATAAAAAAATACATACCTTATGTAGCAGAGTTTTAGAAAAACGTGTTTTGATAAAAAAAATATTAGGCATTTACACTTTTACTATAGAAACTTCCAAATGTTACAGAGACAACTTTGAGAACAACTTTTTATAAAAATGGCGTCACTCGAACTGATCGAATTTAATCGGCCAATCAGCGACGAGCATTAAACTGAAGCTTTCGCTGCCAACCTTAGCATATATATGGATGCCCTACGACGGTCAGAAAAGGGCCCTAGGATTCCTGGGGGCGAGGCGCGTAGGGATCACACAATGAAACTCACTTTGGAAATTGAATACACATTTATTAAACTACAACAACTTAATAAGCGGAATTATTGTCTCTTGAAATGGCGCGGCGTGTGTCTCGTTGTCGCTTCTCATTCAACTTGATGCCGATCGATGGTCCTCATGGCCCTCGGCTGTTGTGGCGGCCGGAGGAACTGCACGCCGGTCAAACGAGCCGGAGGTGGCAGCACCGCACGGTCTCGCGGTGGCGAAAACCTGGCGCGGGATTAAATGTTGTTTGCGACGGTGCGTCGCGCGACCGTGAGAGGTCAGCTGAGGCGCTACAGCTACTCTCCCCCCAGCGATGTCCTCGGGAGATGGACAGAGCGAAAAGGTAACCCTCTTGGCTTCTTTGGGTGGCGGCGGTTCCGGGGCCGGAACGGGTTCCGTGGGTGCCGGGGTTGCCACTGGTGGGGTCTGAGACGGAAGTGGAGCCGACGGCGTCGTCGGAGCGGTCGGTGGGGAATCTGAGGCGTCATCAGTCTCCAGGTGCGCAGGTTTCAGGGCGTCCGTTGAGATGGTGTGTGGCTGGCCGTTGATATCGATGACGTACGTCCGATCATCCGCGCGGCGGATGATGCGGTGCGGGCCAGTGTATGGAGGCTGAAGGGGTCTTCGGATGGAATCTACCCTTTTAAAGACGTGTGAGCATGTCCGCAGGTCTCTGAAGAAGAAGGGCGTCTTCTTAGGGACATGCCTGGACGCAGGAACGGCCTTAAGGCTTTGCGCGATGCGGCAAAGGCTGTCCGCGAAGGAGGAAGGGCAGACTTCTGGATGGCTCGTGGTGGAGAAGAAGTCCCCGGGCACTCTGAGGGAGGTGCCGTAGAGCAACTGAGCAGGGGACGCCCGTAGGTCCTCCTTGAAGACTGTGCGCATGCCGAGTAAGACGAGAGGAAGTCGATCCGGCCATGGCGTCTCTGGGTCGCACATGAGAGCAGCTTTCATGGTACGATGTATGCGTTCCACCATACCATTGGATTGGGGGTGGTAGGGCGTCGTACGGATCCTGGAGGCTCCGAGAAGCTTGGTGAGCTCAGAGAACAGTGCGGACTCAAACTGTGCTCCTTGGTCGGAGGTGATTGTCAAGGGGGTGCCGTAGTGACTGATCCATCGGTTAACGAGAGCTTTGACCACAGTTATGGCCTGCTGGTCAGGTAAAGGGATGGCCTCTGGCCACCTGGAGAATCTGTCGATCACAGTAAGGCAGTACTGGAATCCTCTACACAAGGGGAGCTTGACGACGTCAACGTGAATGTGATCAAAACGTCCATCAGGTTCTTCGAAGTTGCCGAGGGCGGAGTGGTTGTGCCGATGGATCTTGGAGCGTTGGCAAGACTCACAAGAGCGAGCCCAGCGATTGACTTGCTTTCGGATGCCCGGCCAGACAAATTTGGAGGTAATGAGGCGCACAGTTGCTTTGACGCCTGGGTGGGCTAGGTTGTGCAGACTTTCGAAGGCAGTACGTCGTAAGGACGAAGGGAGATACGGGCGAACTGTGCCTGTTGAGGTGTCCGCTTGGACATTGATGCCGTCGAACATGAGAGGCCGGAGGACCAAGCTTGACTTGTGTAGAATGTGGTGGAGCTCCTCGTCTTGCGCTTGAGCGTTGGCGATGATCTCCGGACAGAGTGCAGAGGGCATAGCGACGGTGGCCACGCGAGAAAGCGCATCGGCGACCACGTTATCTGACCCTTTGACGTGGACGATCTTGGCATTAAACTGGAAGATGAAATCCAAGTGACGTATCCGTCTGGGCGAAGCCTTCTCCGAAGTTTGGGAAGCGGCAAAGACGAGGGGCTTATGGTCCGTGTAGATGGTGAAGCTCCTGCCTTCGATGATCCGTCGGAGGTAACGAATTGCGGCGTAGATGGCCAGGAGCTCCTTATCGTAGGCGGCGTAATTTTGTTCGGCGTTGGTCAGTTTCCTGGAGAAGAAGGCCAGGGGTCTCCAGACACCGTTCTCGTCCTGTTGCTCCAAAGCCGCACCGATGGCTAAGTCGGAGGCGTCCGTTCTCAGAGCTAGTGGCGCGTTGGGTTTGAGGAAAGTAGTCGTAGCGGCCTGGGAGATGGCACGCTTGCTGTTAGCGAAGGCATCTTCTGCCTCCTTCGACCAAGTGATCAGAGCATTTTTCTTCCTGGTAGGAAGTCCCTGTAGGAGGTCATTAAGAGGGGCGACGATGTCGGCCGCTTTCGGGATGCACCTGCGGTAGTAGTTTAGCAGCCCCAGGTAGCGGCGAAGTTCAGTGGAGGACCGAGGGCGGGGAAAATCCCTGATGGCATGGATCTTGTGTGGCGGCGGGCAGAAGCCCTCGGCCGAGACGGAATAGCCCAGGTAGGTCACTTGGTCGTTGCCCAGGGTGCATTTTTCGGGGTTGATGCGAAGCTTGGCTCTGCGCAGTACCTCGAAGAGCTCTCTGAGGTGTCGAAGGTGTTGGTCGTGGTCCGGGGACGCGACGATAATGTCGTCAAGATAGGCCTTAGCGAATGGAAGGTCCCTAAGGAGGTGGTCCATGGTGCGCTGTAAGGATTGAGCTGCGTTGCGCTGGCCCAGTGAGGACCGGGAGAACTCGAAGAGCCCGAAAGGTGTTGTAACGGCCGTTTTTGGAATGTCCTCTTCAGCGATGGGTATCTGGTAAAATGCCTTCTTCAGATCTATGCTCGAGAAGACTTTTCCGCTAGTCTCTTGCAACAGGTCTTCTACGATTGGTAGAGGATAGCGATCTGGCGTTGTGCAGGCGTTGAGACGCCTATAATCGCCTGTCACTCTCCAGGAGCCATCGGGCTTTGGAACCAAATGGAGTGGGCTTGCCCACTGGCTACAGGAGGGTCTAACGATGCCCTGGTCTAGGAGACGTTTGAACTCTTCTTTGGCGGCGACCAGTCGTGGACCGACGAGCCTCCGAGGACGCTCAAAGACTGGAGGACCCGTGGTGTGGATCCGGTGGTGGACTGGTAGATCGGGTAGTTTCGCCGCAGAGCCGTCTTCAAGAGTTAGGTCGGAGAACTCGCGAAACAGGTTGAGGTAATGAAGTCCGCGGTCTCCGGGAGGAACGTCGACTGAGCTGATGACGGCAACGCTGTGGATCGGTGCCATAGCCAAGGTGCCCTTGGAAGTCAGGCCGGTGGTGCCGTCAATCAACTGACGCCCCTGGAGGTCGACGAGAAGACGAAAGTAGGAAAGGAAGTCGGCCCCCAAAATAGCTGACTGAACGTCTGCGATGGTGAAAGCCCACTTGAAGGCCCGGCGTAGGCGCAGGTTGAGTTCGACGTGCTGGGTGCCAAACGTGGCGATGGGCGAAGAGTTGGCTGCCGACAACGTGAGAGGCTGTCGTAGCAGCTTCTTCTTGATGAAGGACTTGGGCAGCAGTGAAATTATTGAGCCCGAGTCGATGAGGAACCTGATGTTAGTGTTCCTATCGGTAACGTGTAGGCGATTTTCTGTAGGGAGGGCGTCGTCTTCCACCGCCTGAACTGGAGGCGACGCTATTGGTTTCCCTGCGGATGGGGCAAGTAGGAGCAGGGCGCTCGGCAGTTTTTAGCATTAGGGCCGAACTTTCGATGGAACCAGCACCACTCTGAGGCTTGTTCTGGGGTGGCTGAGCGTTCTCGTGCAGTGCTGTCGGATCTAGAGCGCGGATGTGGGCGTCGCTGCTGTTGAAAATTCGATGCCTGAAGCGACTGTCTCGTAAGGGTGGCGAGTTGTGTCACAGTCGTGCGGAGGGCCGCCATCTCCTGTGCCAAAGCCTCCATGGTAACTGGGGATGTCAGCGACTGCGGTTTCCATTGACCAGCGACTGCGACGGCGGGATCAGTGCTTGATCCAGGTAGATTGGCGGCTGCGACGTGGGAGCCACCGACGATCAGTTCGTCCGCCAGGGACGCTAGCTCGTTCAAGTCCGTAGCCTTGAGGACCTTTAACAACCTGCTCACGTTTGGAGGTAGCAAGTCGAGCCATTTTACCTTCAGAACATCGTCGCTGATGGCCGTGCCAGCAAGAGACCTCATATGACGCAGGAGCTGAGAGGGTTTCCTGTCTCCGAGCTCAACCTCGGTGAGAAGTCGGTGTAGCTGGCGGTCAGCTGAGTCCGTGAGTCGAGAGAGGATAGCTTGCTTAAGGTGTGGGTATTTATCGACTTGCGGCGGGTTTAGCAGGACGTCCGCGACTTCTTGGATGATATCGGAGTCCAGGGTAGCTACAACCAGATTGTATTTACTGTTGTCGGAGCGAATCTGGTTGACGTTGAAGGCTGCCTCTATTTTCATAAACCAAAGCTGCGGGTTGGTCTTCCAGAAATTGGGTAGGCGACAGTTGGCCATGGATTCAACCCTTGGAGCCCCGAGATCGTTGCTGTTGTCGTTCACATTCGGGACGTTGACATTGGCGTTGTTGTTAAGGTTAGGTTCCCGGTCCGGTGAAGCCATGACGAGGTCGATAAACTTTGTCCGTTCGTGGCGGTTGGCCGTAGGTTTGGCTGGAACGCGACTTTAGTAGAGAACGCGGCGTATAATCCGAAACTAAGGTCTCGCGACGATTCGAGAGAAGCGTAGAAAGAAAACTTCACTGAGCACTTGCGCGTTAAAACATTGAGTAGCGAGGGAGAGAAAAAATTCGGTAAACGCGGCGTTTTTTGAGAAAAAAAAAAAAAGAAAACGCGCACAAACACTGAACTCACGTTCGATACCGCGGACACAAACTTATTCTTGTAATTGTCGATGCACTGGGGAAATGCCGAGAAAAGAAATGAACTCACTGAATCGGGGTCACCAATATGGATGCCCTACGACGGTCAGAAAAGGGCCCTAGGATTCCTGGGGGCGAGGCGCGTAGGGATCACACAATGAAACTCACTTTGGAAATTGAATACACATTTATTAAACTACAACAACTTAATAAGCGGAATTATTGTCTCTTGAAATGGCGCGGCGTGTGTCTCGTTGTCGCTTCTCATTCAACTTGATGCCGATCGATGGTCCTCATGGCCCTCGGCTGTTGTGGCGGCCGGAGGAACTGCACGCCGGTCAAACGAGCCGGAGGTGGCAGCACCGCACGGTCTCGCGGTGGCGAAAACCTGGCGCGGGATTAAATGTTGTTTGCGACGGTGCGTCGCGCGACCGTGAGAGGTCAGCTGAGGCGCTACATATATGGATGCCCTACGACGGTCAGAAAAGGGCCCTAGGATTCCTGGGGGCGAGGTGCGTAGGGATCACACAATGAAACTCACTTTGGAAATTGAATACACATTTAATAAACTACAACAACTTAATAAGCGGAATTATTGTCTCTTGAAATGGCGCGGCGTGTGTCTCGTTGTCGCTTCTCATTCGACTTGATGCCGATCGATGGTCCTCATGGCCCTCGGCTGTTGTGGCGGCCGGAGGAACTGCACGCCGGTCAAACGAGCCGGAGGTGGCAGCACCGCACGGTCTCGCGGTGGCGAAAACCTGGCGCGGGATTAAATGTTGTTTGCGACGGTGCGTCGCGCGACCGTGAGAGGTCAGCTGAGGCGCTACAGCTACTCTCCCCCCAGCGATGTCCTCGGGAGATGGACAGAGCGAAAAGGTAACCCTCTTGGCTTCTTTGGGTGGCGGCGGTTCCGGGGCCGGAACGGGTTCCGTGGGTGCCGGGGTTGCCACTGGTGGGGTCTTCGGATGGAATCTACCCTTTTAAAGACGTGTGAGCATGTCCGCAGGTCTCTGAAGAAGAAGGGCGTCTTCTTAGGGACATGCCTGGACGCAGGAACGGCCTTAAGGCTTTGCGCGATGCGGCAAAGGCTGTCCGCGAAGGAGGAAGGGCAGACTTCTGGATGGCTCGTGGTGGAGAAGAAGTCCCCGGGCACTCTGAGGGAGGTGCCGTAGAGCAACTGAGCAGGGGACGCCCGTAGGTCCTCCTTGAAGACAGTGCGCATGCCGAGTAAGACGAGAGGAAGTCGATCCGGCCATGGCGTCTCTGGGTCGCACATGAGAGCAGCTTTCATGGTACGATGTATGCGTTCCACCATACCATTGGATTGGGGGTGGTAGGGCGTCGTACGGATCCTGGAGGCTCCGAGAAGCTTGGTGAGCTCAGAGAACAGTGCGGACTCAAACTGTGCTCCTTGGTCGGAGGTGATTGTCAAGGGGGTGCCGTAGTGACTGATCCATCGGTTAACGAGAGCTTTGACCACAGTTATGGCCTGCTGGTCAGGTAAAGGGATGGCCTCTGGCCACCTGGAGAATCTGTCGATCACAGTAAGGCAGTACTGGAATCCTCTACACAAGGGGAGCTTGACGACGTCAACGTGAATGTGATCAAAACGTCCATCAGGTTCTTCGAAGTTGCCGAGGGCGGAGTGGTTGTGCCGATGGATCTTGGAGCGTTGGCAAGACTCACAAGAGCGAGCCCAGCGATTGACTTGCTTTCGGATGCCCGGCCAGACAAATTTGGAGGTAATGAGGCGCACAGTTGCTTTGACGCCTGGGTGGGCTAGGTTGTGCAGACTTTCGAAGGCAGTACGTCGTAAGGACGAAGGGAGATACGGGCGAACTGTGCCTGTTGAGGTGTCCGCTTGGACATTGATGCCGTCGAACATGAGAGGCCGGAGGACCAAGCTTGACTTGTGTAGAATGTGGTGGAGCTCCTCGTCTTGCGCTTGAGCGTTGGCGATGATCTCCGGACAGAGTGCAGAGGGCATAGCGACGGTGGCCACGCGAGAAAGCGCATCGGCGACCACGTTATCTGACCCTTTGACGTGGACGATCTTGGCATTAAACTGGAAGATGAAATCCAAGTGACGTATCCGTCTGGGCGAAGCCTTCTCCGAAGTTTGGGAAGCGGCAAAGACGAGGGGCTTATGGTCCGTGTAGATGGTGAAGCTCCTGCCTTCGATGATCCGTCGGAGGTAACGAATTGCGGCGTAGATGGCCAGGAGCTCCTTATCGTAGGCGGCGTAATTTTGTTCGGCGTTGGTCAGTTTCCTGGAGAAGAAGGCCAGGGGTCTCCAGACACCGTTCTCGTCCTGTTGCTCCAAAGCCGCACCGATGGCTAAGTCGGAGGCGTCCGTTCTCAGAGCTAGTGGCGCGTTGGGTTTGAGGAAAGTAGTCGTAGCGGCCTGGGAGATGGCACGCTTGCTGTTAGCGAAGGCATCTTCTGCCTCCTTCGACCAAGTGATCAGAGCATTTTTCTTCCTGGTAGGAAGTCCCTGTAGGAGGTCATTAAGAGGGGCGACGATGTCGGCCGCTTTCGGGATGCACCTGCGGTAGTAGTTTAGCAGCCCCAGGTAGCGGCGAAGTTCAGTGGAGGACCGAGGGCGGGGAAAATCCCTGATGGCATGGATCTTGTGTGGCGGCGGGCAGAAGCCCTCGGCCGAGACGGAATAGCCCAGGTAGGTCACTTGGTCGTTGCCCAGGGTGCATTTTTCGGGGTTGATGCGAAGCTTGGCTCTGCGCAGTACCTCGAAGAGCTCTCTGAGGTGTCGAAGGTGTTGGTCGTGGTCCGGGGACGCGACGATAATGTCGTCAAGATAGGCCTTAGCGAATGGAAGGTCCCTAAGGAGGTGGTCCATGGTGCGCTGTAAGGATTGAGCTGCGTTGCGCTGGCCCAGTGAGGACCGGGAGAACTCGAAGAGCCCGAAAGGTGTTGTAACGGCCGTTTTTGGAATGTCCTCTTCAGCGATGGGTATCTGGTAAAATGCCTTCTTCAGATCTATGCTCGAGAAGACTTTTCCGCTAGTCTCTTGCAACAGGTCTTCTACGATTGGTAGAGGATAGCGATCTGGCGTTGTGCAGGCGTTGAGACGCCTATAATCGCCTGTCACTCTCCAGGAGCCATCGGGCTTTGGAACCAAATGGAGTGGGCTTGCCCACTGGCTACAGGAGGGTCTAACGATGCCCTGGTCTAGGAGACGTTTGAACTCTTCTTTGGCGGCGACCAGTCGTGGACCGACGAGCCTCCGAGGACGCTCAAAGACTGGAGGACCCGTGGTGTGGATCCGGTGGTGGACTGGTAGATCGGGTAGTTTCGCCGCAGAGCCGTCTTCAAGAGTTAGGTCGGAGAACTCGCGAAACAGGTTGAGGTAATGAAGTCCGCGGTCTCCGGGAGGAACGTCGACTGAGCTGATGACGGCAACGCTGTGGATCGGTGCCATAGCCAAGGTGCCCTTGGAAGTCAGGCCGGTGGTGCCGTCAATCAACTGACGCCCCTGGAGGTCGACGAGAAGACGAAAGTAGGAAAGGAAGTCGGCCCCCAAAATAGCTGACTGAACGTCTGCGATGGTGAAAGCCCACTTGAAGGCCCGGCGTAGGCGCAGGTTGAGTTCGACGTGCTGGGTGCCAAACGTGGCGATGGGCGAAGAGTTGGCTGCCGACAACGTGAGAGGCTGTCGTAGCAGCTTCTTCTTGATGAAGGACTTGGGCAGCAGTGAAATTATTGAGCCCGAGTCGATGAGGAACCTGATGTTAGTGTTCCTATCGGTAACGTGTAGGCGATTTTCTGTAGGGAGGGCGTCGTCTTCCACCGCCTGAACTGGAGGCGACGCTATTGGTTTCCCTGCGGATGGGGCAAGTAGGAGCAGGGCGCTCGGCAGTTTTTAGCATTAGGGCCGAACTTTCGATGGAACCAGCACCACTCTGAGGCTTGTTCTGGGGTGGCTGAGCGTTCTCGTGCAGTGCTGTCGGATCTAGAGCGCGGATGTGGGCGTCGCTGCTGTTGAAAATTCGATGCCTGAAGCGACTGTCTCGTAAGGGTGGCGAGTTGTGTCACAGTCGTGCGGAGGGCCGCCATCTCCTGTGCCAAAGCCTCCATGGTAACTGGGGATGTCAGCGACTGCGGTTTCCATTGACCAGCGACTGCGACGGCGGGATCAGTGCTTGATCCAGGTAGATTGGCGGCTGCGACGTGGGAGCCACCGACGATCAGTTCGTCCGCCAGGGACGCTAGCTCGTTCAAGTCCGTAGCCTTGAGGACCTTTAACAACCTGCTCACGTTTGGAGGTAGCAAGTCGAGCCATTTTACCTTCAGAACATCGTCGCTGATGGCCGTGCCAGCAAGAGACCTCATATGACGCAGGAGCTGAGAGGGTTTCCTGTCTCCGAGCTCAACCTCGGTGAGAAGTCGGTGTAGCTGGCGGTCAGCTGAGTCCGTGAGTCGAGAGAGGATAGCTTGCTTAAGGTGTGGGTATTTATCGACTTGCGGCGGGTTTAGCAGGACGTCCGCGACTTCTTGGATGATATCGGAGTCCAGGGTAGCTACAACCAGATTGTATTTACTGTTGTCGGAGCGAATCTGGTTGACGTTGAAGGCTGCCTCTATTTTCATAAACCAAAGCTGCGGGTTGGTCTTCCAGAAATTGGGTAGGCGACAGTTGGCCATGGATTCAACCCTTGGAGCCCCGAGATCGTTGCTGTTGTCGTTCACATTCGGGACGTTGACATTGGCGTTGTTGTTAAGGTTAGGTTCCCGGTCCGGTGAAGCCATGACGAGGTCGATAAACTTTGTCCGTTCGTGGCGGTTGGCCGTAGGTTTGGCTGGAACGCGACTTTAGTAGAGAACGCGGCGTATAATCCGAAACTAAGGTCTCGCGACGATTCGAGAGAAGCGTAGAAAGAAAACTTCACTGAGCACTTGCGCGTTAAAACATTGAGTAGCGAGGGAGAGAAAAAATTCGGTGAACGCGGCGTTTTTTGAGAAAAAAAAGAAAACGCGCACAAACACTGAACTCACGTTCGATACCGCGGACACAAACTTATTCTTGTAATTGTCGATGCACTGGGGAAATGCCGAGAAAAGAAATGAACTCACTGAATCGGGGTCACCAATATGGATGCCCTACGACGGTCAGAAAAGGGCCCTAGGATTCCTGGGGGCGAGGTGCGTAGGGATCACACAATGAAACTCACTTTGGAAATTGAATACACATTTAATAAACTACAACAACTTAATAAGCGGAATTATTGTCTCTTGAAATGGCGCGGCGTGTGTCTCGTTGTCGCTTCTCATTCGACTTGATGCCGATCGATGGTCCTCATGGCCCTCGGCTGTTGTGGCGGCCGGAGGAACTGCACGCCGGTCAAACGAGCCGGAGGTGGCAGCACCGCACGGTCTCGCGGTGGCGAAAACCTGGCGCGGGATTAAATGTTGTTTGCGACGGTGCGTCGCGCGACCGTGAGAGGTCAGCTGAGGCGCTACACATATATAAAGGCGTCAAATTTTTTAAATTTGAATGATTAAAGTAATAATAATTATAAAACATACAAATAAAATGTTGCAAGATTTAAAGGAAAAATAATGTAAAATATAAATAAAATTTTACTTAATTTATAAAAATAAATTACCCTTAATAGTTATTATTATTATTATATTATAGTATTAATTAATTACTCATTATTTTGCATTTACACTTTTGTCAATAGTTTTGGGATATAATTTTTTGTTAAACAATAACATATATTTATATTTACACATGTTTTGTTTTATTGTTTCAATTTCCTCTTTAACTTCTTTTGCATTATGTAACAATAATTGAATCGTAAAGTGTGAATCTCTTTCATCTATTACTAAAATTAGCAATTCTGTAAAATTCCTACCTTACACATGGAAAGAAATGAATGAAAGGTCCAATACAGATGCTAAAAATTTTAGTTTCCTTTGCCCAAAAGAAAGTCCCAGTCGATCAAATCCCTGCAGTTGATTCGAATAAGAGTATGACATTGTATCAAAGAAGTTCTGGTATTAAAAATTCAGTTTTCCATTCCAATTTCTGTAAAAATATAGGAACTGTCTAGAAATGAATATAATAAGTTAGCAAGACAGATACGAATAATAAGTAAATTATTTTTTATGCTTCTAAAGGTTTTCGATTAGATTGTAGGTATCAAATGGGAACAAATTATTGTTGTATAATATGTTAGAGTAGTTGTCTGTTATGACAAAAAATTGTACAACCGAATACTTGCAATATAGTTGTATTTATATTGATGCATTACCAAGAAGAGGTCTAAGTATCAAAATTTTTAATTATCATTTCAATATTATCAAATAGGTGAAACTTATACTTGAACAAGTATTGTTGTGTAAAAACCAACGTATTTAGCTTGATATCAATATTATATTAATTGTTTTTCACATTTTTAATAATCAGCACGGCGTCTGTTGTATTATTAAAACTTTATCATAAAGCAATAACAATAATCCATTAAGCCATGGCAAAATACATACCTTATATAGTGGAACACTAATAAGAGAACGCGTTTTGATAGAAAAATCTCAGGCCTTTACACTTTTACTCTAATAAATTTGCAAAAATTTAGAGAAAACTTAGACAACAAGTTTCCGAAGAAAAGCGTCACTTGAAAAGACCATTTTCTTCTGCTGACCAATCAGAGACGAGAACGAAAAATTCAATTTCTTAGCCAACTTTGTTTATATTTTTGTGAGTAAATTTAAAAAATAATTTTCTTTTTTATTTATTAAAATATAAAAATGCTTTATAATATGAAGACCGAACTGCTATTATTTATTTGTAATGAACAATGTACAACTTGTAACAAAAATTAGAGATGGTAAAAAATAAATAAACAATTTCTGGATTCTAATTCAACTTTGTATAATTTTTTTTTCATAAGCAAATTGAATTTTTGCAATTTAACATATTTGCAATTCTAATAAAACGTATAATTTAAAAATTAAAATAATATTCATCACAAATAGTTTTTTTAATGCATACGTAAATGGCTAAAAAATCCAATTTATCAAAGGTCATATAATTCAACATAACCTAGAAGTGAAATATTTTGAAGTTTCAAATCTGTTTCAAGTTGAAATACAAAAATTAGCAAAAATAAATGCTAATAATGCATAATTAAATGTGTAAATAAAATGATTGTGTTTTTAGTTTTCTGTAAGTTTATACAAATAAAGATTAAGCAGTGAGGACAAACTTTAGATTTAATTATAACTTTTTCTAGAACATTCAAACATGGACAATATTAATTCAAGTAAAACAGAAACTACAAAAGAGTCCTTAAATGGCGATGACAACGATAAAGAAAATGTATTTAATATAAAGGACGAAGAAGAACGTCATAAGAAGGCTGGTAGCAATAGATTGTCCACTGAGGAGGTTAAATCAAAAGCAGTAGTTAAATATTCTGTACCATGCCCTTCAAAATTTACTAAACTTCAATGCAACACCGATTTAAACCTGCCCCCATCGAACTGGTTGAGTAGTTCTATAGATTACTATGGGTTACAACAAGTGCTATATCACCCAGGAGAATTTTCAAGGTATTTCTTATTATCATAAAAGCAAACCATTACAGTAGATATGTGTGTTTAACAGTTTCAGAATGGCACATATGTTTC
This sequence comes from Agrilus mali, assembly GCA_029378335.1. Lineage (NCBI taxonomy): Eukaryota > Metazoa > Arthropoda > Insecta > Coleoptera > Buprestidae > Agrilus > Agrilus mali. The sequence continues at coordinate 200,568 of CM055660.1, forward strand.
CTGATTGTGTTGGAGAGGTTGATGTAGTCTCAGATGCAGAGAACATTAAGAGACTTCTAAAAATTCCTTACCACAAAGGTACCGTGAGTATGATGGTACATAGGGTGGAAAATACGTTACTTCTAGACGATTTTGACATTTATAAGCACATTCTTAGAACTGCTGAGACAGAATGGGAATGGCTGCGTCGTTTTTTCTATGAAAACATTAAGAATACAGTTCATAGTGAAGAAGCCTTTGATCGTACCTTATATTTTAAAAGTAAAAGTCGTAAAGCGCTGAACCAGAAGAGCTTAGTCTCAAAATTTCTTTATCACAGTCTAGCTGACAGTGACGAGTGCAAAACAGTAGCCGTAGACGACCGAAAAAATTATCCAATTGCCGGTCCTATATTGCCTGAACCACCAAAAGAAATTCCCGATCCTTCTCAAGATCACAAGTACAACAGGAACGTAATATGGACATTTGAGGATATTCAGATGCTGATAGGAACTGATATGCCCATTTTTGGAGGCGGTACACATCCCTGTGTATCCTTACGATTACGGGAAATGAGTAAACCAATAAATGTCCTTACAGGAATTGATTATTGGCTGGATAATCTCATGTCAAATGTTCCCGAAGTCGTCATGTGCTACCATTTAAACGGAATCGTCCAAAAGTATGAGCTTATAAAGACAGAAGACTTGCCTAGGCTAGACAATTCTAAGTTTTCACCCAAAGTTATTAGGGAAGTTGCCAAAAGCATATTGTCATTCTTAAAGTCCAATGCTACAAAAGCTGGCCATACTTATTGGCTCTTCAAACCCAAGGATGAAGATGTAGTAAAATTGTATGATCTCACGTCCTTGTGTACTAAGTACATTGTTGAAAATGATGAAAATCCTTTTACCGTCCCCGTAGCTATGCTTCTTTATCGTGTGGCAAGAAATATGAAACATTCTTGTGAGAAACAGCAACCAGGAACCATAAGAATGCTATTAAAAAACTGTATCAAGCTTCTTTCAGAAGAAAAGTATCCTGAAATTGTTACTTCTTCCCACTATATGCTATCAGATCTTTATTTACCAGCTGGCACAGACCCAGAAGCTCCAGGTTTTGATAAAGCCTCAGAATCAGAATCAGAAAACGAATTTGCTTATGAAGAGGACGATGACCATGAAAATGATACAGATTCTGCCACAAAAGTACTTATTTTGGACTCTGACAATTTGCACGATAAGTTTATTAATCATTACAAAAAACCACAGCCGATCTCTGGCACTGTGGAAGAGCGTTGCCTTCAAGCAGTGCACCACGTAGCACAAGGCTTAGCATGCCTTAAATACTTTCCACAAGATAATAACGAAAAAGTAGTCTCTCAAACATATGAACAAGCCAATATAAAAATACCAAGGTCCCACGAACCCATCCCTATGCCTTATGCAAGTTTAAACGAAGAAACTGTGTCTAAAAAAGCGAGCAAGAAAACCAACAAAAAACGCAAAGAAAAGACCAAAAAGCAAGATACAGCCCTTATACCTGAAACAACAGCTCTCCAAAGTTCTACAAATGCTCTTTTACTTAAGAACAAAATCGAAGCTCAGCCTTTGCCTACTTGGCAAGAAAATTATGAGAATATATCATGGAAGCAACATTTGAAGACGCTCCTGTACGAGAAGGTTGTTCTTGTTTATGCGACACTCGCTGAACAGAATTATCTCAGCGGCAACTACGGAAGCAGCTTGAGATATTTAGGACTTCTTGTGAGATGCCATCAGGTAATGCGACGTCTCTTACATAATTCCAGCACCTTAATGGAAAACTGCCTACTTGGTCGCACGGGGGACTGTTGCATTATGATGGTTCATAACTGGGATAAGGTAGATAAATACCAGAATGAATTCCATAATCAGACTGAAGAAGATCAAAAAATGGTTGAGCAAATTGAAAAAGACGAACAGTTTTATGGGGTAAATTATTTAAACTTGAACGTCAAATGCGTGCTGCTGTACGACATACGAACTATTGAGCAAATGCTTATGAAGGGTACGTAATTTTCACAAACAAAAAATATTTACTTGCACAAGATAACCTTTTATTTCAGGTGTTGAATGTTATGAGGAAGCCCTTAAATATTACGAGTCCAGTAGCATTCTACGTCGCTTAGGTAACAGCCTTAATGAACTTGGTAATTATTATTTAAACCAAGCACACACTTCCGACTCGGTGCCTTTTATATTAGAATGTTGTGATAAGGCCGAGCCCTATCTCAAACGCGGATTAGAACTGTTTGAAAAAGTGAAAGATGTCTCTAATATTGCGTTGCTATATGCAAATATGGGCCACTTAAATCGTGTTCTTGCCTATGCAAATTCGCCAATTGAAAGGACCGAGCTTACCGTCAAAGAAAAAGTCCATTATAATAAAGCGTTCGTTAACTATAAAAAGGCCCTCCAAGTGTTGGGAGAGCGCCATCACTATCCCTACGTCTGGGACTCTGTTATGTGGGAGTTGTGCTCGACATATTTCACTTTAGGGACTATTTTACATGAAAATCCCAGTAACAAAATGGTAAAATATTGTTATTAGAAGTAGAAGAAAAAGACTTATCTAATCTTTAATTAAACAATTTTACAGAGCAGGACAGAGGCTGAAAAAGAAGTGACTGAAATGTTTCATCAAGCATTGAAGTATTGCGATTTAGACGAAAACAATCCAAAATTCGTTGCATTTCAGCAGAGGGCTGCCTCGATCCATTATAGACTAGGATCTCTTTATCATAGCAGTGTGTGGAATTACGCCAACGACATCACCAGTAAGAAGAACGCCGTACATTTAGCAAAATTACATTATAGCAAGGCAGCCACATTTTTTTATTCGCTTTCTGATGCATTAAATTTCCTCACAGTCCAAATGCAAAGGTTCGCATTGTTAGAAAATTTAGGAGAATGTAAGCAGTTTTAATATTTATTTCGTTTAATTTAATATAATTTAAATGTATTGTTTTATTTTCAGCTGCTACATCTACTCAAACAAAAATCAATCACTACCACGACTGCTTACAGATTTTAATTGAAGTTGGGCCCTTAATAGAACTTATACTACGAAAAGAAATAGATGTCGATTTCACAGTAACAAATGACAAAGAAGAAGGCACCTCTTTTAAAAGCATCAATTCTCTTATTATGCTTCTAAAGGATCGAATACAATTTGTTCTCAAAACTTTATTAAAATTGACCATTTCAAAATCCGCATCCAACAAAGATTACACAAAATCGGCAGCCGTGTACAAATCATGCTACGGTTTGACGCTAAGTTTAGATAGCAAGACGGACTTGGAAGATTTACTCGTTAAATTGCACCAAGTGATAACTCAAATCGAAAAGAAAATGAATTCTCTCAAAGAAGGTGTGGGCTCGAACTGACTGTTGAATTGTAAAGTTACTCTTTTTATTTATATTTTGTGTTTGTAAGATACTATTTAATAAAGAACAATTTATTTAAAATTGCCTTTCTATGCTAGAATAAATTAATTCACTGAATGGATAAAACATTATTTATTAATACAAAAGAACTAACTAACCACTGATTAACTGACATCTAATTTCAGGTAGATAAAAAATCTTATAAAATAATTCTTTAGCAACAATTTCAAATTCAAGATTTAATTACTAATTACACAAGTCGTCATTAATATCCTTCAAAGCTGGGTACACTTTAATGATTTGTAATGCTTTAAGTCCTTATAATTTAGAAGCAAGTCCTTCCATGGACAAGATTTACTTTATAATTTGTATTTTTAGGAAACGGGCATCACTTTTTCAACTTTAGCCTTGGAGCTATTTTAATCAGGTCCTTGTCCAGCTCTGATATGGATAAACTTAACAAATAACTGATTAAAACTTATGTATTAAATATATATAAAAAATAATAATTTATTTTATCACTAATAAGAGATACAGCCATTATGTTTATAATACTCACTTAAAATTATACATTATCATCTAAATAAGGCACTGATGTGGTTTATGTTGTTTCATGCTTGCTTTTTCTCAACAATCACACAGATTTGATTTTTTGAAATTATACCATTTAGAATTTCATTTGCATATCGATTTTGCTTACTTTTTTCTCTGTAATATTTGGCTAATGTGGTAAAGGACTTCAATCTTCTTCTGTATTCAATAATTACTTGCTTGTACTTTTTCTTCAGCAAATTATATCTTTTTAAGTTATTGATATACATTTCCTTCCAGAGTGTATGTTTGGAGTCTCCTTTGAGTAATTTTGGTAGCTTTAAATTTCCATATTTTGGCTTTGTAAATGTTTTGTTACATTTTTTTGTAGTAAAAGCACTTTTCCGTTCAGACATTTTATTTTAATATTACAATTTTATGTTATAATTTAGTATGTTTTTGTTTCAAAACGTAAACAAATTATATGGGTTATGTTCCCGACACTTAATGACATATAATCTATGGCTCTTCTTCTTTTTCTCCCAGAGCTCTATTAATATGTTAAAAAAGATGTGTTCAAGTAGAATAAACAGACTAATTGACTTGACAATAACAACAAAATTTCTATCCGCAGCGATTAATTCCCACAGCCACGCCCCTTTTTTTGATGTTTATCTTCAACCGCTACCGTAACGTTAAGTCCCGTGATTTAGGGTCGGTTTGAAATTTTCAATAAAGACATTAGCCATTAAACCGAAATTTCCCGCCAGCGCTATATACATATCATCATAATAATACCCATTATCAATTATTACTTCATATAATTAATTATTAAAAGAGATATTTAATTTAAAAAATAAAAGTTACGTGAGTCAGTAGCGATTATAGCGCCACTACCTGGAAGCGAAACAGTAATAAAAACACTAAATTTCAGAAGCGCGGTCTCGTGTAGTGCGGGAAATCTACCACATATAACTTATGCTCTCCTAATACAAAATCGACAATTTTCGAAATTTCAAACTTTTCTCACTTAATGACGATACATGTCCGGCGCCTCCACCATTTTTTAAACAAATTTATCAGATCTGCAATATTTTTTTAAACTTTTTTTAAGGTAGATGTACCTTTTTATGATTAAATTAATTATTTTTATTGAAAAATAGTATATTAAAATATGTATACATGTATATATTTTAAATATTTACCTTGTGTAACAAAATCAGCACTTATTTTATTTTTAAACACTGACCTTATGCAGGGATATTTCGTTGAAATAAAAGACTGCCAGTTTAATTAAATACTAATAATTATTGTTTTTTTATCAATTATAAAATAAAATTTGTTTTAATAGAATTATCTATAAGAAAAATATTACAAGAAAAAAGAAATTGGTACTTAAATAAAATTTTATTTTAATAAAATATTTCAGTTCGTACAAAGTAAAATTGATTTTAAAATAAAAAAAAAAACTGTTATTAAATTTTTGTAATACAGAATACATATTTCTTGTTTTAATTTCTATTGTCTCAGGATTACTTAAGCTTATTTAAAATTTAAATAAAATATAGAGAATTGCTTCTATAAAAATGAGTCAATTTTTATTTCTAAAGTTGATAATAATTAATTAATTCGTTTATCAGCACTTCAATCTTTATAATCAATTATTTATAATTAACTCAATGTCACATTCTTCAACATATTATTTTATTTATTTAAATTTGTACTTATTTATTTTATGTTACTTTTGTTATTAAACAAAAGGCTCATCGTTAATATGATTCATTAGTATTCATTGGGTGAAAAATTTATAATCCTTCCAAATAAATAAACACACGCGACTTAAACTAAATGCGCAACTTTTAGATGTTTTTCTATCTAAATATGACGTAATTACAAGGAAATCCCAAACAGGATACCACGTTTAACAAAGGATAGTGGTGAATTTAAATTCGAATTTTAAACTAATCAAAATTCAAAAGGCGTCAGAATACAGACGTGGATCACGTAAAACAGTAATGAATGGATGATACAAATCATTAGAGGAATCTATATTTGCAAATCATCTGCATTTTATGAGACCATTTTCCGTCTTGGTTCTCTATATAAATACAAATTCTGTAACTGTTGTTAGAATAGTTGAAAATCGGTGTGTGAAGTTTTATTGTTTCCAAAAATTCTCAACGATGCGAGCCATCCTTATGGTATGTAAAATTTTGGTATTACTTTTATTTTTAGTAAGATAAGTAAGATTTTAATATAATTTTTTGGATAAGGCTAAAATTCCCTTGTTAAACAATAAAAATTGTATAATTCTATTTTTTCTAAAATTTTTGTTTAAATTAATTTCAGCTCTGTGTTCTAATGATGATTGCTGTGGTTGCCATGGCAAAACCATCCCCAATCCCGGGTCCCCAGCCCCAATATTACTCTTATTGGCCTTATACCTACTCCGCTTCGCCCTATTATTATGGTACGAGTAAGTAAAAAAATTACACTTAGTTTGTAATTTTTTATTGTTTTTGTGATAAATCCCTAATTCCTTTTTGTTTCAGACTATGCTGTCCCTTATGTTGTCGGTTAAATTTCGAAATCAGCGCGTAACTTAGGATCTGCTCAAAACATGTATTTACAAATTTTACAATAATGAAATAATATTTTTTATTTATATGAGAAAAATAAATATTTTGCATTCGACGTGTCTTTTAAATTAAAACATATTTTTACTAGATACGTCCCTGTCTGTTTTTAAAATTCAACTGAATACAACCCTGTCAATTGTAAAAATTTTCATTAGTCAAATTATGTATATATCAATACTGGCGCGCATTGTGTGTGGCCTACATTTCATATTTATTAATAATTTTGAACTCGGTGTTCTATCAATCTTTTTTATCAATTTTTTTGAAGATTTAAAGCCGCGCACAATTAATCAAACTTTGTTAATAATGTTTATGGAGTTACAAATAATATATTATAAAATGAGTTGCTTGTGACAACAAGTTATCGCGCAGCAACATTAAAAAAAAAGAAGTTATCGAGTTTTGAATTAGTATACATAACCTTTAACCTGTGCAAAGAAGACTTGTAAATAAATTGTAATTATAAATAGAATGATGGCAAATGAGTTTCCCGTGCATTTGCATTTTTCTCAGACAAATATGGGAAATCAGTTAAATTTTAGCGTGTTACAAACAGAAAATTTTTCCGACGTGGACAGAAATGGAATCAGGAACAATTCCAGAATGATGCTGAAAGAACAAAACATTCATGTTAAAGATGGTAATTATAACGTTAACAACTTTCGGTTTCCTATCAATCTCAATTACGTGGAATGTCGAAATGATCTGGAAAATAGAAGTGTGAATGATAAGGACAAATACAACTTGCAAATAGATAGTTCGGTGGACAACAAAATGTTACCACATTTTCAACTATCTACTCTTAATAACAGGGTCAGTGGAGTTAGAAATTGCAAGCAAAAACTGAAAGAGAATTTAAGGTCAAAAACACCTCAGGGGTATGATAGTGATGAAAGTTGTGCATCTCAGGTATCAGATAAAAATGGTGAGTAAAATTGAAATTGATATATTAAACATCATAAACACATAAAAGTTTACTAAAACTGATAAGTGAAAGGTGTTAATTAGATAAAATGTTTTTCAGAAGATAGAAGTAAATTTCTAAGAGACAACTGTCGTTTACAAAAGGCATTTATTTACAATCGTTGTAACAACCCAAACTTTTACTTACATCCTTTCACTCCTCAACAACCCAACAGCAGTCACAATAGGACCAGGTGAGTAAAAGGAGTTTGTAATAATAAAAAAGAATTTATTCAGTCATGATTAGGTGTTATTCAAATTCCGTCACCAGACCAGTAAGAAATAAGAAACACTCATCCTCGGACGATATGGTAAGACGAGTCCACGGTTTAATGGAAAGGTTTACATCTAGGGCCAACAGCTTACTCTTAAACCCTATAATAGGCTTACACAAAAGTGGTAGCCCGTGGGACGAATTAGACCAGAGCATTTGGGAAACGTATCATACAAGAGTGCAAAAGAAAGAAAAGTATATACAGAAATTGCAGCTGTGGAGTAAACTTTATCTTTATATAGGTGTAAGTTTTAATGAAGTGAAGCAAAGAAATGGACGTTTCAATTATTTGTAAATGTTGCCTTTTATAGAATTTGTTAGATCGTTTCGGCCTCTTCATGGTTGGCTCGACTATGTCTGGATTGGCTACAGATAACAGCGATATTGATATGTGTCTTTTGGTGCGGATATTTTCAAACGACCCTCGAAGTGATTCTGTGCGATACTTAGACCTCATACGCAGTTACTTATTACAGTGTGGTAAGCACAAGTTAATCTTTAATCATTTGCGGACAAAAAATAGTTCGATATTATCTAGATTTTGTCACGTCACCGGAAGTAATACATGCCAAGGTACCAATTCTAAAGTTTATGGATTCAGAGAAGCGATTCGAAATCGACTTAAACTGCAACAATTCGGTAGGTATTCGTAATACTCATTTGCTGCACTGCTACGCTCATTTGGACTGGCGTGTACAACCTCTAGTCATTATGGTAAAGCTGTGGGCCCAAGTTAATCATATTAACGACGCTAAAAACATGACGATATCCAGTTACTCGCTTGCCCTCATGGTCATACATTATCTTCAGTGTAAGTGTTGCTTCTTTTTCATTCATGACGTAGTTGCGTTTTGTTACTGTAGAATATTTCAGGCGGTGTTACTCCACCGGTGATTCCCTGTTTGCACGGTCTTTATCCGGATAAATTTAGTCCGGACATCGAAATACATAACATTGACGTGCAAGAAGAACTGCCGCCATTCTTTTCGGACAACAAACAATCACTTGGTGAATTGCTGGTTGGTTTTTTACACTATTACACCTTTTTTGATTACGATTCGTACGCCATTTCGGTGCGCCTTGGTTCTTACGTGCCGATTGACGAGTGTCGGTATGCGCGGGCCCCCAAAAACGACCCTCATCAATGGAAATGTCTGTGCATAGAAGAACCATTCGATCTTACGAATACGGCGCGTTCCGTTTACGATATTGAAACATTTAAAAGAATCAAAAGGGTTTTTCACAGTTCATATGTCAAATTGATACAAACCAAAAGACTAGAATCTATCGTTATCGAAAACCAAAGATGACAAACCAAAGCAATAATATAGCTCTTGTTGCATTGTGTATTATAATATAATATAATATGTGAATGCCCTTTGGGGGTTTCGTATTACGCGCGTTTTTGATCAGTTTTTGTTTACTTGTTTAAGGCCAAAAATTTTTCCCATAGGTGATTATACAAGTTGCTTTTTTGAATTATTATTATACATTATATATCGTTAACATTTTTTTGGATTCATTTTTTTAATTGCAGCTTCATAATCACCTATGTGCCTATTGTATGTGATAAACCTACGGAGAAATAGATTTTTTTCTCCGGCAAATCATCATTGTGCCATGTTTTTTCTTTGTGTTTATTGTTGTTGTAAATATTTATTTATTAAAAAATATGTAAAAAAATCAAAAATAATCATAAAAACTCGCAGAGGACATTTATAAAAACTCTAGTGAGTGAAAAAAACAGTATTTTAGATGTTAAGTCGTAACTAATTACATCCTACTTAAGCGTTAAGGAGATTAGAAGTAAGCGAAAAAGAAGAAAAAAAACAAGTTTGTTAATTTTGTACATGCATTATTATATTCGAATGAAGGATTGAAAGAATTTGTTTCTAATGTCGTGACTGTCGAATACATATCACACATTAACGGGTATCATCCATCACCTTCTTGTAATTATTAAATTATATTTTTAATTAATTACCCGTTCGGACAACGGAGAACAAACAACAACGTTGCATTTCGTATTGTTTCTCTTTGTTTGTAAATGAACAAAAGCAAATTAAATAAAAAAAGAGGAATATAGACATTGAAAACTGTAGCTTTTCAAAACAAAAAAAAAATAGAAAAACCCAAAAAAAAAATTCTTAATATCCTTACAATACAGTTTATAACATATACATAATGTGTTACATAAGTAACTTAATTCTATGATTAATTTTTTGTGCCATACGCTATATTATTAAGATATTTCGTCTCTCATAATAGACTAAAAAAAGATGCCAAAAAAATATTTATTATATGTTATACATAATTATTATTACTTATTATTATTGTCAAGTATTTATTGTAAATACTTAACCGATCTGTGTGCCCAAATGTGATCGATATTGTATATTTTTAATTTGTGCAAAATACTTAATACATAATTATATACATACATAATAAGAATTTGTGATATTACTTTATGAACTTAGTTGAATTTACATACAAGAATAATACATGAAGCTTTAATTGTGAGGCCCAAGTATGTTTACTAATATAAGAATGAATCGTTATTTCTCTCTTTTTGCCATTTATAAAGAATATTCAAGTTGAAAAGTATTCTAAATATAACATTTGTGTTTGTAACTCCTGTAAATGTAAATGTTTGTAGTTGTATAAGAATATTTAAAAGAAATCTCGTAAACTATTGAAAGCCTTAAATAACATCGAAATAAAATTGATGCATGTAAATATGTTAGAATAGTTAAACTTTATAATTATATATATACATATACATAGAATGTAAGTCATGATCTCAGTGTGTTGTATATTTTTCATTTAATTTAATTCTGTTAAATTGTGAAAAGGCTAAGGCTTTCTTGGCCGACGTTTTCTATCAGGAGAGGATTCGATACCGTTCGGGCTTGATAGCTATGACGAGTCCACAGTCAGAATCTTTCTTGCATTTTTTTTTCTTTAAATTAACAATTTATTAGACAATATTAATATCGGAACAATAACTGTTACAATAATTACATGTTTATTATAAAGAAGCTATTTGTCGGCTAAAATGTATCTTATTTTCCTATTTCGAAAACGAAAACAGCTTATTGCATTTATTGTATTATAGCAGTTATATTTTTTTTTAATTATTCAAACAAGAGGAACTTTATTAACTATTTTGTAAGCACAAGAATAAAAAAACTTGAATCTTTTTTAATTAGTATTATGTAGTTGTAATAAAAATAAAGCAAAAATAATTGTTTTTGCTTAATTAAATTGAAGTAAGAAAATAATTATTTTGTACAAACATGCTTAGAAAGTTTGTACCAAAGTTGTAAACAAAAATATACCGTATACATATGACCATAGTTTTATTACATTGTACAAATCAAAATATTCAACATTTGCGACTAAAATAAGTGTTAATTGTTTACTATTAGTACCTTATTTAAAAATAAATAAATTAACAGTTTGAAGAAAAGCGGTAATACATTAGATTTCCCTCGTTACATTGCGAAAACTTGAAAGTGAACTTAACGTCAGTTCTCATTTGCAGGTTCTATTAAATGAAACCTTCTTAATTGATCGCAAAAATCTTTGACAGCTTAGATTATTTGACAATGACAAATACATAAATGTCATAATATATCAATGTATATCAATAATAAGATAATGAAAACAATTTGTTATGTGGAGAATTTTTGTGAATTTATGTAGATTTCCTGGTGCTGCGCCCTGCTAAACACAAGCAGGGATGTTTCACTACCAGTTTTAATATTTTTAAGGTTAAATTGTAAATAAATTAAAGACAATGTCCAAGACACGAATGATGCCGATTTTTGGGACTATTCCGTCCTGCTATTCGTTTAAACGCATAGAAGAACGAAGAAATAGGGCAAAAGCTCTTAAGTTGGATAATAATAGAAAACCTGATAAACCTGAAGACTTTATATCATATGAAGATAGTGACAGTGAAGAAGACTCACCAACCACAACACATGAAACTTTAAGTACCTCTTACAATTTTGTCGATTACATTAGGCACAGAGAAATGCATAGTAGAAATTTAAGGACCCTTAGTCAAGATTATGGTTCACGACATATGTTAACTCACGAAATGTTCAAAGAAAGTCCCATTAATTTGGGTAACATGAATAAAGTGTTTTGTTCACAGTGGCTGAGTGATAGACAAGTAGCATTTGGTACTAAGTGTAATAAGGTATATCCTGTATACCTAGCAAGAAGAATTGTTAAAGAATACATTTGTTTATATTATAGCTAATGGTATATGATGTAACTACACATTCCCTGGATCAAATACCTTCTCTAGTTAGCAGAAGAGACTCCTTAGGAAATGATCAACAGCAATGTGGAATACATTCAGTACAAATAAATCCTTCACGTACATTATTAGCTACAGGAGCTCGAAATACATGTGATATAGCAGTTTATACACTACCTACGTTAGATCCAGTCTGTGTTGGAGAAAATGCCCATCGAGATTGGGTATGCTGTTATTACAATATTTAATTGAGATTACACATAATATGTAACTTTTAATTTAGGTGTTTGATTTGTGTTGGTTGGATGATGAGTTTCTTGTATCTGGTTCAAGAGATTCAAAGATTGCCTTATGGCGAATTACATCAGATATGTTAGAGAACAAGCATGAGATACCCTCCTATCATCATGTTTCTGCAGTAGCAGTAAAAGAGTGTCGAAATGCTCAAAAAGTAGTTATACTGATACATGTATTTTTACTTTTTATTGCTATTTAAAAATTTAAGGTCAGGGCACTGGCATTTAATAAACACTATGAGGAGATTGCGGCATTGTCTTTGAATGGGTACATTCATGTATGGAATGCAGAGACATTTAGACAGAAAATATCTCGAAAACTACCCTCTTCACAAGAAAACGTTTGCTTAGCTGTACAAAACACTGGACTGTATGCTGTTGGATGCAGATCTTATACACTGTTATTGGATTGTAGAACATTACAGGTGTTAAATTTTGATTCATATAACTTTAATTTTGCACATTTAAAAGAAATATTTCCCATTCTTAGGCTGTTAAAAAGGTATCATCAAGGTATTCTGGTTGTGGTATAAGATCAGCAAGTTTTGAAGGGGATGTTTTGACCGTTGGCACCGGATTGGGGATGCTAATGTTTTATGACTTAAAAGCGGGAAAGTACCTAGAGTCCAGTATTAATTCTTCGAGGACTGTTGTTCTTAAGGCCAGTAAAGGATATGTTGTAAGTAAAATATTGTACATTATAAAGTTGTTATTTTTAAATGTATTATTAATTTTAAGTACCCTGATGAAGAATACGTGGATAACGTTCAAAACGTTAAATATGTGCCGACAATTTACACACATTGTTATGACTCAAGTGGGACGAGACTGTTTACTGCCGGAGGCCCTTTACCTGCCACGCTGACGGGTAATTATGCCGGTTTATGGCAATAATTCCATTTAGAACTTTTTTGGTGAAGTACAAGTACATACAGTGGTAATTTAAATCTTCATTTTTTATACAATGAGGTAATAGAGAAAGAAAAAACAGAAGATTTAAAGACGAAAAAAAACTGGAATAAGGTTCCGGTAAAGGCTAGTATAACAAGCAAGCATATGTAACGGAATCTCTAAGTATTACGTTTGTATTTTACATCGTATTGAACTTTTATTTTGTACATATAATTTTTATTAATTGAAAGATTCAAGTTTTTTATGCTAATGAATTACTTCATTTGAGAAGACAACATTAAGCAGCTAATTTAAATAAATGCATTTATATTATATTACAGCAGTTTTATTTAGATGATAATGAGCCTGATGGTCATGGTCCTGAACTCTTTAGGGATGGAATCGTTTAACTATATCCAAAGAGAAATGAACTATTGAATCTTTAAATAAAAACACAAAGTAGAAGTAACAATCGTCTCTTTAATGTAGCTATATCAACAATTCTACAGCTAAAGAATGAAAAAGAAAGCTGAAAAACCATGTGTTTGACTAGGTACCTGCCCAAAGTCTGTTAAATTTTTCATCACAAAAAAATTCTCGAAAAAAGGAATAAAATAAGGGTTGGAGGACATTCACTTATTAGTGTGTATCACAGGGTAAATAAAAAATACTGAAGAGTGCTGCCAAATAATAGAAGTCACCTTTTTTTTAAACAGTCCACTCATTCTAACGATATAGATTTAAGAAAATGCTCATATAAAATTAAAAAAAAAGACTACCGTTATGTTAATCGAAATGTTGTATTTATTATAACAAAAGTTTTTTTAATTTTTTCAAAGCTCTACTTCTTAGTTAATTATACTTGAACTAATGTCCTACAAAAATTAAATTATTTCGCAGGCAAAAATTCGATATTAACCCGTCTTCAGACAATTAAATGTACAAATTAAAAATGTAACTGGTATAAAATAAACCTGTTTTTATACAGAATTTATGTATTATGTATGTTTTCCCTTTGAAGAAATTAGTTCGTGAAATGTAATACATGTGTACATTTAATTGTCCTTACTTTTTAATATATTTTTTTGCACCAACTAACAGTATCAGAGGAGCTGCACAATTTTCTGTTCGATATTTTTCAGAAATATTTGTAATTGTACCTTTTATTATTATTATTTTAACGATAAAATATTTGGTTTGATCAAAAAATCAAGCAGCTACCTCTTTTGAATAATCACAAATGAAAAGTTTTTCGTCTTCTTTACAAAAAAGAAAAAATAATAAGGAACGAGTTAAAATTTCATTCCCTAACAACGAAAAGAAATAATTATAAAGTAAAACGGAAATAATAATAATAAAAAAAATCAACGATAACGCTCAGAATTTTCTTCTTGTAAACATAAACGATTTAATAATGAAAGGGAAAAATGTTACAAAAAAGACTCTATTATCATTAATATTATTAACACAAAGACAACACATTTAGAGAATTACTATTATTTAATGCTATTAAAAAGAAAAATAAAATTCGGGATGGTATTTAAATAATTTAGAAATTTCAGACGAAAAGCAAAAAATAGTAATTAAATGCATATATTAATTACACGTTTTTTTATTGGATTGAAATTTGTAGAAACTTCGATTAATAATATATTATAATAGTATTACATTTTTAAGTACATTTCCTATGTTTCCGAGAAACCCTTCGATTTACTAAAGCAATTAAGTCGTAAATATTAATTTTTGATAGATCGAATTAAACAAACTTTTATTCCAAAAATACAATGGAAGGCACAGTGTATATATATCATAAAGTATATAATTATGTATCATGGCCATTTTTCAATATTTTTCTTCACATAAGTAAATCATTAGATTTGAATGAAAAATTACATTAAAAAATAATCATTTTATAAAACGGTTTCTCTCAACAAACACTGAAATTCGAAGTTTCACGAAATTTGGTTATTATATTATAAAAAAAAAAAAAGGAAACAGATTCCCTACCACCCCGATTTTATTTATATTCTTTATCTCCGTTTTCTGTTTTATTTTAAATAATTCTTATTTTCTTCGCCAGCTTCTTAAAATCAACTTTTAATTCACCGTTGGCACAACACAACTAAAGTTTACTCCTTTTATTTCATTTAAATATATGACAATGTCACAGTGCGAGTCCTTGTCTCCAACGACCAACGTTGCGACGACACTTATTATATTATTAATTTTTTCTTTTTTTTTTTCCTTTTGTACACACGCTAATTCAAACTCAACGCACACGCAAAATTAATGACGATGATGACGTAGACGAACCACTAAATTGTTAGGTACTTTTCTCAAAAAATTTCCTCAATAATAATTAAACTATCGATATCGTTACATTCCTATCATAGTAGTAGTAGCAGTAGTAATTATCGTTATTATTATTTTGTTTTTCTGTGTTTTAATAATATATAGATTAATAATTTATATACTCATTTATTAATATCTATATATAAATATTCCTCTTCGCCTCCTTAATTTTCTTCATTGCTAATTCCGTTGTTATTTACTTTTATTTGTGTATTTCGTGTTTATTTGCTTACGTTACAGTAGGCCACTCTAGCCTGTATAAGGACTCTGTGTGTGTATGTGTATGAATGTGTTTTTATATAAATGGATGAAAATAAAAGAAAAAAAAAAACAACTGTACCACAACACATATTATATAACGCAACAACAACATAATGAAATTATTAGACGTTTTCGTTGGGGTAGCAGTTTAACAAGTGAGAGTAATGGTTTGCCGCAACGGAGGACGGGTCGTGCATTGGGGAGACAAAGTAGGGAGAATAATACAAGGGCAATGAAGACGACGATGGCGATGATGACAACGACTGCGTAAAGGGTGGCGGCTGTTGTTGTTTGTAGCAGTAATAGTAGTAATAGTAATAATAGTAGTAACGATGGCGATGGTGTTGGAGCGGCTAGCGACGACTGTTATATGTGTTGTTGATAGCTCCTCCTCCACTACCACGGTTCGGTCCTCCACCGCCTCCGCTAGGTCCTCTGTTAAAGCTGTTAGTTCGGCCGCCACCGCCGGGAGCGCTGCTTCCGGGTCGGGGACCTCCAGGGCCGCTATTACCTCCAGGACCGCGTCTCGGTAGGCCGCCGCCACTACCGTTATCCCGTGATCTTGGCTGTATGCTGCCACCACTATCCACCCCGCTCCCGATTCTATTACCGCTCCCGTACGATGGCCTGTCTTTTACCTTTTTCTCTTCCACATTTAATATAATACCACTTTTATCGTTGTGCGGGTAATGCAGGGGCTAAAATCGTGCAAAAATAGAAAGAATGTACGGTCAAACCAATGGGACAAAAATATTTCTTCATAATCTATGTACTTATCTAGGAATAGTGAAAGTAACTTACTTTGGCAGCCAAGCAGTTTTGCACAGCTTCCTGTGAATCGTACGTAATGAATCCGTAATTGGGTGGGGCACGAGCGCCGGGAATTCCCGGTTGTTTACTCTGTTTGCTCAAAATACGCAAGTCAACTATCGTTCCGAATTGGGCAAAAATTTCGCGTATTTCTTCTTCTCTAGCCGTGTGCGGTAAATTGCCCAAGAACAGCTGATTGCTGTCGTTGTATGTGTTTTGCGATTTTCTACGATCCTCTGAAATAAAAACAACATTAAAATGGATTACAGTCAAAATTAAAAACTATTTCCACTAATATTTCTAATAAGTGTTTACCAAAGTTAAAGTTGTTGTCGTCGTTGAAACTGTTTCGCCCTGGTTGTCCACCGCTGCCTGTCCTTTGAGAGTCCTGTCTAGGCATTCCCTGTTGTTGGCTCCTGCGTGGTCCTCGTGTCGCCTGTTGCTGTCCACCTAAAGGATAATTTGTCCCGCTTCCCGTGCCATTACCGTTGTTTCCAACTGAGCCATTATTTCGCGGTCCTGTTGAAGTGGTCGAGCCAGATTGGAAGTCCCGGCTCTCGTACCGGTTTTGATTAAGAGGCTGTAAAGAAAATTAATAGATCGAAATAAACCTATACAAAATAAATAAATGAGGAAATCACTTACCGGTGAAAGAGACTTTGGGGGTGGATTGATGTAGTTGCTCGTCGGATTTACGTTAGATCCCGTGACTCCCCCACCCGATTTTAAAAGGGTGGCGTATGTCTTAGGCTCATTTGAAGCAGCTACAATACAATTGATTATTAATCAACACAACTGGTGTTTATTTAAATTCATATTGTTAAATATCGTCCTTTATTATCTATCATACCTGATTCTGAAGGTGGTTCTTGAGACTCTTCAACGGCTACATCAGACGATTCATTAAAATCAGTGGTGCCAAGTTGTTCAGTTGTATTGGTAATCGTTTCATCCTCGGGGGGTCTTTGAGACATTTGCTGTAAAGGTTGTTGTGGCTCATCAGCAGGTGCTACTGCCATTGGAGGTGCAGCGGCATTTACCATCAAACCTGCCGTTTGTAGTGCTCCTATAGGAGTTCCAAGACTTTGAGTTTGGCCCGACGATGGAATATGAGGCTGAGGTACTTGACCTGCAAGAGAAACACGATCGTATAAAAATGAGCTTATTATTGTACGAAAATGGGAATTTTCTTACCAGAGATAACGGGAAGATCATCGGGATGTACCGCACCATTAACGGCGGGCATCGGTGGCTGAGGAGAAATAACAGGTGGCGGCTGACCATGGTGTTGGGGTACGGGAGGAATGCTGGATTGCAGAGGAGTATTGGGACTGTAATAGGTAGGAATCGGTTGTGGGGAAATTTGAGCTACATCTCCCATGCCCACTTGTCTATCTTGATTTAAGTCATCCTCGTTTTCCGAACGATTCTCCGGTTCACATTCGTCGTCTGAAACGATCTCATCCTAAAAAATAAGTGCATAATAAGCAAATTTACTGTACCTATGTAAAGTATAAAAGTTACCTGGTAACGAAAAATGTCATTGTGCACGTAGTACTTTTTAGGGCTTTGAGCGGCCAAGACAAAGGTCTGAGTGAACCTCCTCATTGGCTGTCCGGCGTTGGAAAGCTCTCCCGTCACCTGGACCACAACTCCATTTCCCAGTGTGGCCTGAGCATCTACCTGTGTTATTTTTGCATGGCAATCGCGAAAGTTAAGCTGTTGGATTTTTTGGTGAATCTGTTTCTGTCCAATCATCGGACTGGTCTCCCTGTTTGGGGGGTCGAGACCGCCATGGACAAATGAGGACTGGTTGTTATAAAATCTAAAATTAGTAGATACATATTACTATAAACATTGAAATTTACCATTTACAACTAGTATATGCAAACATTGAACAAGTAATGATAAAACACACTTATCTACATATGAATCATAATTACAATGGATTTCTTTTAAATATTTTATTGTCAGTTACATCATCACTGAATGTAAATCAATATATACATAGTATCAAGCCAGAAGCATAAATATAAATTGAAATTAACTCTTCTATATGGGAATTATAATTTAATTTTTGTAATATTTTTTATAGAAAACATAAGCAGACAACTCCAGAAACAATTTAAATCAATATCAATTATTAACACAAAAAACAAATATTAGGATCAAACTTTATTACCTTTTAAATAATGGTCAAGATAATTGATAAATTTATCTTCATTAGCTACTTATAGGTATGTAACTGAACAGTATTTTTTGTAGGTGGGTGTTAAGGAAATGTAACATAGAAACTTAAATTATATTTTCAAGAAGCAAATCCTTACTATGTATTTGATAAATGAATGTGAAATTTTACTAACAAGATATAAGATTTAATTACCTATGTAAATGTGTCGGTGCCCTATTCAATAGGGTGTAGTATTGTCTTACAAATTCACGTCCAACGCTTTGCGGTGATGGGGGAGCTTCCATGACCATTCCTGCTTTTATAAGCACAGAATATCAGAATTTAAAAGCTAATTGCGATGTAATACGCAATTAACCGAGTCTACAAAGGCTGATTGCAATTGTGTTATCTGCAAAATATAATATAATATTGCAAAACTCGTGCTTTTACACACTATGATAACATTTAAGTTGTCTAACAAAGAAAATCGTTTTTGTGAATCGTAAAAATACTTGAAATTATCTGACAAACGTTCATAACCAAACACAATGTATTAAAACTAAGGCGTTTCCGTGATTAGAAGAATGAGGGGCAGCTTTTTGCAAATATTATCAGCATTCTTGAAAGAGAACTTGAGGTGATTCGGGAACTCCGGTGGTAAAATCGAATGTCGAAATATTAAATCATCCATAAACGTACCTGTAATGTTTAGATGTTTTTGTGTTGTTGGGAATCGTAGCAGCTATTGAATGTTTTATGGTGATTAGTGTTCACAAAACACCGAAAAATGGACACTAACCGCAAAACGACGGGTGTAAACTTCGCGAATTAGTCGTGTTGTTTCAGTTTTTTGCCACAACGTGCTTTGGCGCTTTCTACCTATATTATTTCATACTCTCGTTCTCTATCTCTGGTTTCGAGATTATAAAATTAATAAGGCGCATGTATCATTTGTTGCCAACTGCGAATGACTACCAAATGTTAAAGATTAAAAAAAAAGTTATTAAATTATTATAATTTGTTTTAATCAACTAATTAGGGGACAAAAATTAAAATTAACAGCAGAATTCGATATATATGTGATCTATGGTTTATTGGTAAACGTATGCAATTTTATATGTATCGTTTTTCTCCAGTGGCGTATCCAGAAGAGAATATTATGGGATGTTCTGTTATA
The DNA here is from genome assembly GCA_029378335.1 of Agrilus mali. NCBI lineage: Eukaryota > Metazoa > Arthropoda > Insecta > Coleoptera > Buprestidae > Agrilus > Agrilus mali. Next base: position 220,609 of record CM055660.1, read on the forward strand.
CTTTATTTTGTTTATAAAATCATATGTTCTTTATAACAACATGCATATTATATATTTTCGAGATCAAAAACTTTACGCAGTATTAAGAAATAATAATTTTAATATTCTTATATTTTTCAGTGGCGTAACAAGTAGAATTTATGATATCCTTGGTGAAGTTGAAAATAATATTGTATGCAACCAACATAACAGTTATTCGTAAAGAATAATCAATAAACTGTGGGATTAAACTTAAATTAGAGCAACTTAAAGTAACTTTTAGGTATATAACATGGTAAAAGCTAGTTATTTTGTCCAGCCAACCCTATTTTTGTAAAAAATAGAAATTTATGTATACTGTAAAACATTTTAATTTATTAATAACATTCTACAATTAATTTATAAACTAATTTATATAATTATGTACAGTATAAGAGGTAAATTACCAATAAATTCCTTTTCCATTCTTCTAATATTAATTGTGGGAGTAATTTTTGTTATAATACTGCATTTTACTGTTTTCTCGTCTCTGTTCTATTCAATTATGTCGGAATAAAAATAAAAATGACGTTTTTATGACCACAATATCAATAACATCACAGTCATACGATTGATAAACTTCTTAATTATTTAATTAACCAGTTTTTGAAGTCGGTTCAGTCAAGTTTGTTATTAAGCAATTCGTCAAATTATTTATAACGAGTGTTGTTTTTGAAATGCATTCATATAGTTTACTAATGTTTCTACCTCTTCGTATGTAACTGCGTTATAAAGAGATGCTCTCATGCCACCCACCAATCTAAAAAAAAATTTTTTTAATTAAACGACTATGTTTAAGAAAAAAAAAAAAATGAATGTGCAGTAAATACACAAAACCATTTAATAATCGTTTTGTTTCTGTTTTTTTTATTGTTTAAGAGTTGTATCGTTTATTTTACCTGTGTCCTTTCAATTGGTACATCTCAAGTTTTTCGGCACCTTCTAAGAACAACTTTTCTAATTTTTCGTCCCCTTTGGGCCCCCCAACTCTGAAGGGTATATTTATTCTACTACGAATTTCTTCGTCTACTGGACTGGCATAGAAATTGTTTGAGTTGTGGATTGCGTTGTACAAAAGTTGACTTTTTGCAATTGCTCTTCTCTCCATCTCTTCAACCCCTCCATTTTTCTTGATCCACTGTAAAACCTTTTCCATTACATAGACCCTAAATAATAAAAAATATTAAACAATTTAATAGCAATTAAATTAAAATTTGATTTTTGTTATTACGAGAAAGTGGTTGGTGTATTGTGGATAGAATTCATGTCGCTGACGTGGCCATAGTCGAGTATGGTGGGGCAATAAGGAAGGGGATTCCCCATAAGATCTTCTCTTACAATCACAATTGTTACCCCTGAGGGTCCTAGGTTCTTTTGTGTACCACCAAATATGATTCCATACTGCAACAAAAAATATAATAAAACATAAATTAATATTTTTTATTATTAGAAAATACCTTAGATATGTCGACCATTTGGGTCATAAGACTGGAGGACATGTCGCATACAATGGGCACCTTACCAGTCTGGGGGATATTGTGAATGGTAATTCCTGAAATAAAAATGATTTATTATTTATGTAAATATATAGGTAGGTACTAAGAACTTGTTTACTAACCATCAACAGTTTCGTTGTGGCAATAATAAAAGTATGAGGCTTCTGGGTCCAAGTTCCATGTGGATGGGTGAGGGGCGGTGCCTGGTTTTGTAGCCTTGGGGGCCACGACATTAACTTTACCAAACTTTGCTGCTTCTTTTGACGCTTTTCCAGACCAAATACCTAAAAACAATCCCGTTTTAGTAAATTAATTAAAAATATTACAAGAGTTCTTATTACTAATATATATGTACCATTATCACCTGCATGGTAAAATTTTTTGTGATAAAAATGGATAGAACTTCGTTTACATACCTGTAACTAGATAATCAGCTTTTCCAGTTCTGCTCATTAAATTGAGTGCTACTGACGCAAAAGCCCCTGTGCCGCCCCCTTGCATCAGCAAGATTTTGTAATTGTCTGGCACGTATCTGAAATATAATGTAAAAAATGTTACATGTATAAATTTGAATTTATTTAATATAGCATATTATTGGTTCGGGTTATTGATTAATAAAACTGGTTACAACTGGTTGGCTTTTTAATTTTTATTTAATATATTGTTGAATCCGACATAATAGCCTTTGACCTTTATTTTAACTAAACTGTTAGAGACACCATTTAAAAAGATAACAGATACGAAACTAAAAAATACTTACAGTAATTCTCTAATAAGATTTTGAGCATCCTGGTTGATTTTCTCGTAGGCTTTCGATCTGTGGCTCATTTCTACTATGCTCATCCCGGTTCCCTTGAAGGATAACAGTTCCTTTTGAACATCTTTAAGGACCTAAAACAAAAAATACAAAATGTTTAAAAAAACAGAAATAAAATAAATTTTTCTAGTTTAGTAGCATTAAAAATTTTTAAAAATTGTTTAGAAATTAAATATGTAGTAGGTACTATAATAAAATAATACTGTATATCCTCGTTATGTAGCAATGACAATGACCTATGCATACGTACATGTCAGCAATAAATTATTATTTTATTTATCATGTAACATATTGAGAAACTGCAACTCTAGAAAATTTCATGTAATAAAAAATAAGAGAGCTCTTAAGTACATTGGTAATTAACTAAAAAATAAAATAAAAATAAGGATTTATTTTACAATGATTTACGAAAACAATTAATAACGAGGAGAACTATATAGATAAGATGTTTATTTGCTGGGGGTCTTTTAAATGAGGCGTCAACATATTTTTTTTGTGCGTAGATAACAAATAAGTATGATTCTTAAACAATGTTTTATTGCAACGTAAGCAGTATTAATTTGCATAAGAATGAACAAAATAATACGTAGTAATTTTTCTTTTTTAATATTTATTTTAATTAATAAGAGAAAATGCCAGGGAATATTTTTAAGTAAGGGCACAGTTGAAACTAGTTTTTTTACTCAAAAAAAAAAACCTGTTTGCCTTGATTAAATTGAAATTAAATTAATTATTCTATACGCGTGTAGATACCTACCAAAAAATAAAAAAGTTTTCTGAATTTGTAGACGCAATTGTAAAAGACAAAAAATCTTTTATAATAAAAAACAAACTTACTTCTAAGGGCAGCTTAGCAGGTCCGGCTCCAAAATTAAGAACCCTTTTGTTGTAATTGATGTTAACAGTAGACATCTTCGTAAGTTTAATAAAATAAAATAACGTCAATCACAGATGGTTAATAGAAGGCACAATTAATAAAACGACTGCAACCACTATAATTACAATAAAAATTGTTTAATTAGTAACGAACGGTCTGTGTGCATGTGCAGCTCTTCGAGTGCTGGTGAAGACTGCTTGATTGAGGAAGTGTCAATGGCCAAATATTAATATAAAGTAGAATGGTTGTTTATGTTTTTGAACACATGTTCTCGTGATATTACATCAGCACCGAAATGATGATATTTTCTCGTTTATATACCAGGTTGTGCAAGAATGATAAGAACAGAAAAACGAAACAGTATCGTGACGACAAACTTCCGTCCATCAATAAACAGATTGCGCGATATTTTTTGTTATTTTATTTTATTACAATATGTGTAAAATGAATGCCTTGTGCCCAGCACCATCAAACCGATCTGTTTCTCTCTAAATACATACTACAAAAAAATACTGTTATGGGTCAGGTCATCTTGTTAACTGGATATATCTGGTATAGTTTAGAATTTATTCAAACAAAAAGTACGTTAAAGTGCTATAGGTCAGGTTATCGCTTAATTACCTCATTTCACTTTAATTTTTACACGAGCCGGGATGCCACACTTTTTGTTGTCTTTCTAAATAATTCTTATGTATAATAATATATTCATTCCATGGTTATATTTGTCCAACCATTATCTCTAATCCTACGTGCTATTTACCATGAAATTCTAGTGGAAAGTTTAGTTAAAAAATATTAATTGTTGTTTGAGGAAAAATACTTATATTAAGATTAACAAAATCTTAATTATTAGCGCATTTCAGTTTTTTTTTTAATAGAACAGAGAAAAAGTCGCCAAGCGTCAAATATGTACTATAGGGAGGATGACCAGAAAACTTTTTTGTGTAGGAACCTAAAATTTCTGTATTTAAGAATAATTAAGTTTAATCTTTCAGTAGGTCTTAACAATTTTCGTGTGCTATTTGCAAGTATGCAAAACAGTTATCTTTGATATTTGATGTGTATTTAGTGAGTTAAAATTAATTACAAATACATAGTAACCCGGTACACACGTAAATATGTTTTCTGTTCTGCATTAAGATGTTACTATAAAGATTAGAGATAATAAAAGCGACACTTGGTAACAGAAAGAGAGAAAGTTCACGAGTTTAACAAATATTTTGTTTGTTTGCTGTTTTTTACTTTTAAGAAATCACGATTAGTTTTGAAATTGTTTCCCAAAACCAGCACCTTGCGAAAGTTTCACTGATAACAACAATAAACGTTTGCAATTTTCTCAACTCAAATTTAAATATAATACGTAATTACATATATAATAAAATAGCCCTGTATGTACCTATAAACATTTAAGTGCCATTTTAAGGTACTTTCAATACTTTCTTATACTGTAGATGGTTATCTATTAAATAAACAGTAAATAAGTTGTTTACGTTACGAATGAATTATGATATTTTATGATATTTTGGTACAAAAGAATGTAAAGATTCATAAAAAACTGTTTACGCTTTTTTTTTAGAATAAGTCATGTCATGATCTATTTATTAGCAACCTAAGTATTTGTAAGTAATGTTTAAAGTTAAAGATAACTGGTAAAATTTCGTAAAATTAAATGTAAGTGATGAAATTAAATTTTTTTTGCAGCAATTGGTTATTTATGTCATCGGTTATCATTGTTTGTAAATTATTCTTCGCAGGGGTCTGATAAAAAAACAATTTTAAATATTAAGTAATGCATTACTTATTGCATTTAATATCTCATTTATAATATGCACATTTAATAACTAATGTGTCCTATTAAATGATTATAAAAATATGTAAAATAGGTAGGTACCTATCTACCTACAAAACTATGATAAAAATAAAGGTTTATTTTGTCTAAAAAATTATTTATCAAAAATTCAATAATAGATAGTTGCAATTTCGGTTACTAACTGAACGTTATCGCGAATATAATTAACCCCTGGGGCACGGAATTGAGAAACTGATGGCAACACATAATTATGTACATATATCATTATTCATTAGTATCTAAATACATTCATACATACAGTAAGCACATACGTACAATGATTTAGAAAACAATTGCATAACGGTGCATGTGTGTGGCGTCAAGTATTTTTTTTGTCTTTTGTCTTCAATCTACATACCTACATTAAAACAAAACGAAAACTACATATGACAAAAGATTGCAGGTACATATATATAAACCCAAAATAAAAGAAAAAAAAAAACAAAAGGTAGTGGAAATTTGATGACGTGTTGTTTATCTGTTTTACTTAGAATCACGTCATTTAATACGTTATGTAGATACCTACATAAACAATTATTGAAAACAGCGAAATAATCGATAATGTATCTAATAAACACCTAAATCCAATAACAGATAAATATAAGTATCTACTGAAAAAATTAAATTAATATGGATACTGTTAATATATCTACACATAGGTAGGTACTAAAAAGTTTTAGATGTTGAAAAAGGGTCGAAAGAAATTGAAAATAAATTAAAAGACAATACTAAAAAGATATGTAGCTATACTAATCAATTATATTGGCATAAATATTTTTATTTACCCAATTTGGGGTAGTAACGAGTGAAAAATATAAAACAACTAAATTAAGAAATAATAATAAAGAAATAAGAGCTATATTACTTAATTTTGTGAATATAGAATTCTCAAAACAAAAATAAATATTGCAAGACAATTTCAATAATTTAAAAAAAATGGTGAAGGCGCCGGGTAAATTTCTTTTTTTGTTGAAAGAAGGGCAAAAGTGATTGAAACTTTTAAAATACTTAATAAGGATTGTAATAAAGACATGTATAGTAACTTTATTCGATTATGATGATATACAACTTAAAAAAAAAATAATTAATTGAAATTTTTAATCATTTATTAATCTTGTGTTATTTATATTTCTTCTGAGAATTCTACATCGATAAATTTAAATAAAATGACTTCTTTTATCTTTATTATTATCTATGAATACAATTTTTTATCATTTTAATAAAATACCATCCCATATTTAATTATTCAGAAATTGCTGTTGAACTTAGAATCTGTACATTGAATAGTTTTAGGCAATATTCTGATTTACTATTTCTGTTTAAGATTTTACACGGATTAGTTGATTTCAATTTCTTGTTATCAATGATAAAGTTTAAAGTTCCTACTAGGATTTTAAGAGATACGTCCCAATTCTTATTACCAGTTATTAATAATAAATTAATTGAGCTATCATCGTTATTTAGATCCATGAAAATTTGTAATGATAGACGTGATATTCCGGATATTATGGATACTAGGTCTATTCATTTATTTAAAAGTGAATTACGTAAATCTATTTTTATTTATCTTTGAAGATATATTATAATGAAGTTTTTTTTTTTTTTGTTAGTTTTGTTTGATGCCAGCTACTTGATGCATCTCCTACATTGTGATTATTTTATTTTATAAAGGACTATTAAGTCCGTTGATATGTTAAATAAATAAAATAAAATAAATAAAAAATAAAAATATTCTACCCGGCGCCTTCACCATTTTTTAAAAATTATTGAAATAGTCTTGCATTATTTATTTTTGTTTTCAGAATTCTATATTCACAAAATTAAGTAATATAGCTCTCATCTCTTTATTATTATTTCTTAATTTAGTTATATATACTTTTCACTCGTTACTACCCCAAATTGAGTAAATAAAGACTTTTTACCATTTCTGATTACTTATTTAATTAAAAAATATTTATTGCAACATAATTGATTGGTATATATATATACATATGTTTTTATTATTGTCTTTTAATTTATTTTCACTTTCTTCCGGCCATTTTTCAACATCTACAACTTTTTAGTACCTATATATATATATATATATATATTAACAGTATCCATATTAATTAAACTTAATTAATTAGAAAGCCATCTAGTACCTACCTATGTACTACAGAAACGAAATGAAATATAACAAACAGTATCAGCTTTAGATAAGTTTAAATAACAAACAACAAAATTTAGTTAGTTAACTGTTTCCACTTTTACAGCAATTTCCTTTAACGTTCTGTCTGAAGATAAGAAGCTTATTTAATTTAATATAAAGAGACAGTTTTCTTTAAATTTGCAAAATTTAAACTTTTTGTATACTCGTTGTTTTGGTGCTGCTGCTGTGCTGCATGTCTCGTGTTAGATTATGGTTATCATTCATATGTATGTACATTTAGTGAAGAGCATGTGTCGAAAAATGATAAAAAGAATCGTATAGCAACAGTGAAAAAATAAGAGAGTGCTTGAGATTCAGATATCTACGTACAAAACGTTATCATTTTATTTGTAGTAGGTACTTACCTAGAGTAGAATTAATTTAAAATTGTGCAAAATAACTTAACATCAACATCCATATAACAATTATGGGACCAACAAAAAATCAACACGTAAGTTATTTAATTTTTTTATCTAATACCTAAATATCTTTTTATATACATATGTACCTACCTATTTATCAATAAATAAATATTAGATACTTCTATTATCCATGTAGCTAATCAGAAGTATTCAATTATTGTTATGCGTCTGTCTCCTTCATTGCATAATATAGTAATAAATGACAAGGGCCAGTCAAAATACTGCTAGAGGTCATTGAAGTAGTCAGGTCACTTTCTCAAAAACGTACCAAGGACGTTTGTTATCAGTCTTAAGGTCATTTCCGGTACCAAAAACACTATATATAACAAACAAAATACATATTGTTAATTAGGTAATATTTATATTGTATATCTACTGTATATATTAAATTTTTATTTACTTACATACATGTCTGCAAAAATGAAGTACCTATTACGTCCTGTTGTGCCCCCTCTGCTACGTCTATGTCTTCAGAATGATCTCATCTGATTGTGAATGGTTCGCGTTGCATTACCTACTTAAAGTCAGACGACCTTCCATGCCCTCTAAATCACAAGCCAGTTTGTATAGGTGGTTCGTGGCGGCAGTTGTGTGTTAGTGTCTCATGTGTTGGTAGAAATTTTCCTGCCGGTTTTTTGCAATTTAAATAAATATAACAACAAAGGTACATAATATTTGCTTCTTATTTACTTTTTAATAATGCTTATTAAAATCATACCGATATAATAATTTTTCTATTACCTACAATACTTACTCGCTTTTGATAAAATATTAGGTGCCCCTAATTAAATGTACGTACCTTAGTATCTACCCAAAGGGGTTGTTGTTTAATTAATGTTTTAGTAATAGTTATATAATAAAATATTTGAATTACGAATTGCAGAGGCTGATACGTGTTGAAACTCCATATTAATAAATTAAATAAAAGACACACTTTTTTGAGTTTCAAAGTTTATATAAACTTTGAAACTCAAAAAAGTGTGTCTTATTTAATTTATAAAATATTTGAACAAAGTTATTCATCCAAAGATAACACGGTTTGCAATGTTATACATATCGCATTTCGTTGGCGATTTGATACATGTGTATGTATCTACATATAACGACGACACGACATAGGCGTCTCAAGGAATGGGGCTACACAAGTGTTAATTAAATAAATATTGTAAAAGTATATTGTAAAAGTAGTTTTGATTTTGAAGTGAAAACTTCTATAGTACCGTTGTGATTTTCACTTCTACCACGTGTGAATTGCACACATGATTTTTTTTAAATACAATACAATTTAGTAAAATTCATTAGATATTCTTTTCTTAGGCATTTTATAAACATGTCATTAATGTTTATTATATTAATGATAAATAAATATTAAATGAAGTGCTTAATTTACTTTTTTAAACTAATTTACTTCGTTTTAAATGTAATTATATATTTTTACGTAATTACAACCTACAATTTGACGCAACGAAGTACACCCTACAAAGCACCGAGGATTACTGACTTAGGAATGCGGTTCCCAATGATTTAATTGGGCGGTATTCATTTGGCTGCATCTGATTCGCTGTTGCGTCGGCGGCCATCATGGAATTTCGTGGTCGATGCGCTGCACCTGCCACTGTAAACAAAACTAGGCGCCACCTGTCGCGCTGACCCACTGACCCAGTTATATGTATAACAATGAACTTGCATTCTTGAGTTAGTCACCCTCGATGCCGCTAGGAGTATACTTCGTTGCATTAAAAGTTAGGTTATGATTACGTAAAAGCGTATAAAAAGAAGAAAACTTTAAAGAGCTATATTATGATTAATTCTTAATCGATTTAGATGCGGTTTTCCCTAAAATAGATGAAATTTAACACTGATTATATTAATATGAAATATATAGATATTGTATAAAAAGGTATGTAAAACATAACAAAAATCTATGTAGAAAATCTTTTTTTTTTTACTAGGTACCTCACCTCTCTTTATCGTTCTTTGTAATTTAATTTTTCAAAAAAAAATCAGAAAAATGCATTTGTTCTTAATTTGACTTTTTGCAATTGTTCTTTGATTTTGACAGCGAATTTATGGAAAAAAAAAAATACGAGGATTGAAGAAAATTAATATTTTATTTTTGTGTTTCAATGTTAAAAAAATGTATTTTTCATGTATAATCCTTTGTAACTTTTTTCTGCATAGTGAATAAACGTTTTAAAAAATAAAAACAAAAAAGCCAACCCTGACAAGTTATATCTGAATACTTAATCATACAATTTTAAGATTGAAGTTGTTTTCTTCTTTATTTTCTACACTGTATCGTCTCTTTAATCATTAAATCATCAGTTGCAGTAAAAAATTCTGCTTTTACGTTATTACGTAGGTGGTGGGACTTTCGTTTTCTATTTTTGTACATATCTCCTATTAATTCTTTTTGTGCTTTTTCCAGGACAGAAAAAGAAAATCGAAAAAGCAGTGACATTTTGGAAGGTTAATTAAAGAGAAAGTCAAGCAAGTTTTTTTTAGATACTTGCATGAGGCTTGAGTATAAATAAATAAATAAATATTTCTCTGTTGTTCTTTTGTTGCACTTTTCTTCATGTTAATCTTTTTGCACTCTTTTTATTATAAGTCTCTGCACCTGTGCACAAAGTAATTTTAACTTTTGGAAAGTTTCCAACGAAAAAAAAAACAAAAAAAATTGTACCTAGCTTATGTAATGTTAGAAAATTATTTAATTTTTGACAACGACAACGTCACTCAAAAAAAGTTATTATTATATTTGCCTAAAAATATTTTTACTATGTCGGTTTCGGAAGTTTATCTAAAGGTAAAGACAATTTTTTATGTACAAAGGATACCTGTCTTATCAAGGAGAGTGAGATAGATTTGTAGGAATCACATGCTTTTTTCGCTCTTCTCTTCCTTGCGTTACATTAGTTACTTAATTAGTTAGTTGCATTGCCTTCTGCTCTAGTTGCAATCCCAAAATAACCATTGCATTTCTTTGCAATGTCAGGTTTCAGACAACACTTCAGCACTTTCCACCGATAACATTGCGTTAAATCGTCGAACTGTACTCATTCTGAAAGCTCTACAAGGGAGAAATCGATATTTGTTCCTCCCTGACCTGTGAGTTTATACTGAAACTGTATTTCAGTAAGAACACTCGTTTTCTATAACGCATTTCGTTTTTTTTCGGTTTGTTCTAAATTTAATGCTAATAGCATTGAGAGCTGCGCAGTTCGGTGGTATAGCATCATCCTTGAAGGATACACCAAGTTCATTGCTGGATTGTTTCTATCAGCAGCGGATCGTTTTAGATTTTTTCCCATCGGTGATTATAAAACAGTGCAAAATGGTTTGGACTCACAAAAACGATGGCAATTCTTCCGGCACAAAGGTTATTATGTAATCTAAATAATATTATCTATGTCTGGTTGTGTTTCCTTTGTATTATATTATAGTTAGATTAATTTTTTGCTTGTCACTTTTGTGCACTGTTAGCATTTCATTTTAAATGCAGCAGTTGATGTTTTCTAACAAAGCTATTTTTACACTTACGTAACAGATGGTTTCGAAAATATTTTTTTTTTCGTTTGTATGTTAATTAACACAGACATTTAGGATAGCTTTTATATATTTTTGTCATTCAATTACTCAAGGGCTTCCCAATAATATCACATGGCCTGATTATTTAGATTCTTTTACTACCCTGGTACGTTATATAATTCGTGGAAATGTTAAAAGGTGAATTTCAAAAGACTTAACATTTTTGTTCAGGATTTGATTTTCATTCCAGATGGCTCAAGCAGGAGTTCTTCCATCTCAGCTCCAACCAGCAGATGCTGTTTCCCATTTGGAACACATGTGTGCCCTTAACATCACTTCTAAAGTTGCTGTGGTACGAAGAACCGGAATCGTATGTACCATTGGTAAGATTTCCTTTGAAATTATTGGATCATTTTAATAAGCATGAAATTTCTTTTGGTTACAGGACCAGCCTCAAGGGATCCCGAAATGTTGGTCCAAATGATGGAAACCGGAATGAACGTTGCTCGATTGAATTTCTCCCATGGCAGTCACGAGTACCATGCCGAAACCATTAAAAATATTAGGACTGCTGCTGAAATGTTTGAGAAGAAAAATGGAATAATGTATCCAATTGGTATTGCTCTGGACACCAAAGGACCCGAAATTCGTACTGGTCTTTTAGAAGGGGTACGTTTTATTTATTTTTTTTTGTACCTTTATGTGATTAAATTATTTTAGGGCGGTTCGGCAGAAATAGAATTGAAAAAGGGCGACACCATTCGTCTTACAACAGATAAAGCTTATGCAGAAAAGGGAAACGCAAACGCGATTTATGTGGATTACGAAAACATGCAAAAGGTCGTTAATGTCGACAGCATCATTTACATAGACGATGGTTTGATTTCCCTTGTTGTGAAGGGAATTGAGGGGTCATTCCTGGTTTGTCAAGTCGAGAATGCCGGCATGTTAGGCAGCAAGAAAGGCGTAAACCTTCCTGGAAGCGATGTGGACCTACCGGCCATTTCAGAAAAGGACAAATCCGATCTGAAATTTGGTGTCGAACAGGATGTTGATATGGTCTTTGCATCCTTCATTAGAAATGCTTCGGCTTTAACGGAAATCCGAAAAATTTTGGGAGAAAAAGGCAAAGACATCAAGATCATATCGAAGATCGAAAACCACCAGGGTGTCGAAAATATCGACGAAATCATTGAGGCTTCTGACGGTATTATGGTAGCTCGTGGAGATTTGGGTATCGAGATTCCCGCCCAAAAGGTCTTTTTGGCCCAAAAATCCATGATGGCTAAATGTAATAAAGTGGGCAAACCTGTTATTTGTGCCACCCAAATGTTAGAATCGATGATCAAAAAACCAAGACCTACGAGAGCCGAAGGCTCAGACGTGGCTAATGCTGTTCTCGATGGAGCAGACTGTGTCATGTTATCAGGGGAGACAGCAAAGGGAGATTATCCAATCGAATGCGTTCAGATTATGGCAGAGATATGCAAAGAAGCTGAGGGTGCCATTTGGCAAAAGCAACTTTTCTATGAGCTCACTTCAAGTGTAATTTTGTTTCAAAAAATTTTATGGTCACTTTACTAAAGTATTGTTTGTTATACATAGATCAAAGTGCCAATTGATACAGCACATTCTTTGGCCATCGCTGCTGCAGAGGCTTCTACAAAATGTGTGGCAGCCGCCATAATCGTTTTGACAACATCAGGAACATCAGCACATCTTGTATCTAAATATAAACCACGTTGTCCTATTATTGCTATCACAAGAAAGCCAAGGACAGCACGCCAGGCCCATCTATTCAGAGGCGTACTTCCTTTGTTATATAAAGGTATTTGTCATTCCTTTAGGTAAATTGAGTATGGAGAGGGAAAGGAGTTAGAATTAAATAAACTTTTATTGATGTTATAACGATTTCTGCTGTTTTACAGAGGAAAGGTGTAGCGATTGGTTGAAGGATGTTGATAATAGAGTTCAGTATGGAATAACTTTTGGTAAAGTAAGAGGAGTTATTAATTCAGGAGATCCTGTTGTTATTATTACAGGATGGAAACAGGGTTCTGGATATACTAACACCTTACGTATTGTGTACGTTTCCGAAGTACCCGAAACTATAGTTTTATAAATATATATATTTTTTATATTTAAGTACCTAATAAAATCAATTTTTTAATATATTTTACTTGTGTTTGCAGCCACGTGGAGTAAAGGAGGGTACGTTTATAGACAACAAATTCCATGTTTAGAATTAATACCTATAAACACATCGTCGTAATACCATCGCAATCATGATGGATTTAAATAAACTGAAAAATATTTATACAAAAAAATGTAAAAATAAGAAAGAAGTATTAACTTGTATAGGCTTTTCGTTTGTTTTTTATTCCAACCTGTCATGCCTCCTATCCTTATCAATTTCCTGTTACTTATTACACTTTACGTATATGAATATTGAAAAGAAAATCAAAGTACCGTATCTTCTGTCATGTAAATTATTAGTCATATAATATCTTGTTCTTTAAAGTTAAAATTTTAGTTTTTATTTATATAAAATCTATTCGTTTATCCAAATTTTTTACGTGGTGATTAAAAAAAAATACGTGATTAAAGATGGCTACTAACAGTGATGGGGATAATAATCCCAATGACTCTGGAGACAACCCCTGTCCCAAATTACCTTGGGTAGCAAAAAATAACAGCAACCATTGCTTTAATTTCCCCTTTTATTCAATATTTTAGATGATAGATTTTCATAGCAAAAACGAAAAACTCCTAAATGGTCAATGGAGTGCTGCGTTTGCAGATAATAATTTAGAACATTTATGTAAACTGAGTGTAGACTCGGACCCATTGAGGTGTAGGGTGACAAAAATAATGTGCACAATTGGTAATAGTTATTTGTATTTTGTTATAATTAAATTTACTTTGGAAAACTATAGGACCAAGTTGTTTTGACATGAAAACCATGATAAATCTCATGAAGGCTGGTGCAAATGTATTTAGAATAAAAATGTCACACACCACCATAGAATATGCTCAAGAACTTGTACATAATATTCGAACAGCTAGAGATAAGTACAGTCAGCAAATGGGCTACATGTATAATGTTGCCATTGCTTTTGATCTTGAAGGCCCTGGTCTTTATACTGGTAACTTAGAAGATGTAAGAATTTACAGTACAAAAAAAAAATAGTCTATAAAGTTATCGTTAAGTATCCAAAATTCTAGAACACTTCTTATCAACTTGAATTACACGAAGGACTCCGTACGATTCTAACTGGTAACAAAATGTACAAAGAATTTGTTACTGAGGATGTTATATACGTTTCGTGCGAGTCAGTACAAGAAGTTGTTAAACCAGGAGATAAAGTTTATCTTGAACATGGTGCTATTGTGTTAGAAGTTATGGAAATTGGTAAAATACGTTGATCATAACAGTTTTTTGGTATTTTTTATTGAAATTATTTTTAGTTAGGGGTGAAGTTAAATGTGTTGTTAGGCAAGGTGGTTACCTTACCAATAAATCTACGGTGGATATACCAGGTATACCATTAATGACTGATACTGTAACAGAAAAGGACATTCTTTCACTTCAATTAGCTGTACAGTTAAAAATTGATATAGTTGTCCTGTCTGAAGTGAGAACTACACAAGTTATTACAGATGCCCGAAATATTCTAGGTATTATTATTTAAATAAATTACTATGATAGAAACTGTTAAAAAAAATTTCAGCCGGTATACCGGGTGGTGTGGGAATTGTATTAGTTCCAAAAATAGATTTTGCTGCCAATATTGATGAATTTGATAAAATATTGGAATTATCAGATGCTATTTATCTCTCTAGAGAACGACTTCGAATCGAGATAAGCTCCGAAAAAATGGCTACAGTTCAAAAAATGGTTATTGCGAAATGTAATAAGGTAATAATAATAAAAAAAAGTAACAAAAAGCATATTTGACCCCGACGTGATTTGAACACGCAACCTTCTGATCTGGAGTCAGACGCGCTACCGTTGCGCCACGGAGTCTTGTTATTTTCCACTCTCATTTTAAGGCTTAAATTCGTAATATACTATAAATAATTTCGAATTTTTAAGGCAGGAAAACCAGTTTGTTGTGCAAGTTCTTTATTAGAATCGATGATAACGCTAACAAGGCCCCTTAAAGCGGAATTAATAGATGTTTCCAATGCTGTAATAGATGGGGCAGACTGTTTGGTATTATCAAGAGAAACTTCAATTGGTGATGCCCCAGCGAATGCAATTAAAATATTATCAGGCAAAAAATGAAGACCCCTAGCTAGCTGTTGAACAACAAATACCTAATCGTTATTATTTTATTTAGGTTTAGCTTTGGAGGCAGAAAGTACTGTTTATGCCCGCGATGTTTTTCAAAATTTAATCAACAATTACGAAACACCTGTTGAACCTGAAAAGGCTCTTGCTTTCTCGGCTGTTAATTTATCGATGCGGTGTTATGCGGCCGCAATTATTGTTTGCACTGTTTCGGGGAAATCCGCAAAACTTATTTCAAGATACAGACCGCGATGCCCTGTTATTGCCATCACACGATATGCCAATGTGGCCCAAAGACTCAATATGTGGAGGGGTGTTTTACCATTTCTATACTTTAGTAAGTTTATTTATTTGTTTATGACGACGCCCTGAAAACCCTAACACATTTATACTTATTTATGTAACCAAACATTCACTTACTTCACACTCCTTCAACTCCAATATAATTTCTTGAGGCACAATATCACATTAAACAGCACCATATAGCACATATCATTATTATTAATTAATTATTATTAAGTAATTAATTAAATAAATTAGCATAAACTTCAAACTTGTTTACTGTCCGTTAAACTGACCTTTACGCCATCTTTCAAAATAGTCTCAAACTATTAGTTCACGTTACCATGACAACGACGAAGATGTCGCCACTACTAGTGGAGGGAATTATAATTTGAAATTTGAATTCATATACAGGGTGTTCTCTGTTTCAGAACGTCCGATATGTAATTGGAAAAAAGACCTGGATACGCGAATACAAGTAGGAATGACTTATGGTAAATTAACGGGAATTATAAGGGCTGGAGATGCTGTTGTAGTTGTTAAAGCTTTAAGGTTAGGGTCAGGATTTACAAATTCAATGCAAGTCGTTTATGCGTCCGAATTCGACGCTCTTCCTCCAGAAAAACCGTAATTGAAATTAAAAAACGATAAATAATATGTAAGTATATTGTTAAAACAAATGTTTAAGTTATCGCTTTGTATGGCATCTCTGATTGTATAAAAATATTTTATAATTGTTTAGTTTAAAATAAAAAGAAAAACGTTTGATGAAAAGGCTATTAAGCCTTGATTCTACATAGAATTAAACAAAAAACAAAAGAAAAAACGATAATTTTGTTGGTGGAATGTATAGTAGTATATTTACTTAAACATTACATAAATAAATAGTTGCTCACGTAAAAAACTTAAGCATATATAATAAACGCATAGGTAACAAACACAAACACTTACAAAAAGCATTAAAAGTCTCAAAAAAAAGTAAATTAATTTAAAAGATCCATTAAATCGTCGTTTGATAATTTCTTAATTGAACCATTTGTGTTGGGCTGAAGCCAGTTTTGATTTAAATTTTGACTAGACGTTGTCCATTGACTGGAATTATTCATATTCATCACTTGAGGAGGGCCTTGTAAAGCAAGTTGATTGTTGTACGGACCAGGGGCAGCTGCAGCAAGGCCACCATTATTCCACAAATTCTGATTAAAATTAGGTTGATTTGGAGGGAAGCTGTTTTGCATTATATTGCTCGAATAAGGATTACCCATAACTGGGAGTGTATTAATTCCAAAATTGTTATTAGGAGTTGTCGGGGTTGTGTTGGTTTTAACAGAGTAGCTCAAAGAATTCATGTTGTTCCATATTTTCGTGTCTAAATTGGACAACGAAGAAGTCAAATCTTTTGTCGTCTGTGAAGGTGAAGACTTTATATTTTGAGACACAGGCATTGGTTGAATTTGAGGTTGAGCCTGTAGCAGTTTTACACTCTCTTCTTGCTTTGCAAGCTTATGCTTGTCTTCCAAAGTTAAGGAATTGGACATGATATCGTCCAAACCCAATCCAGAAAAGGCATTATTGATTTCAACAGGTTTAGAAGAAGTAGTAGGTACAATTGATGGCAACTGGCTCTCAAGAGCTTTCTGCTGTTCATCGACTGTATTTAATTGTTCAAGTTTGGACCTATGTTCGGTCTCCACCATTTGGAACATTTGTTTTATGAGAGCTACCAAGGCATTAAACTGAGCCAGAGTAAGACCGTTTTCAATAGACAAGGGTATAAGAAATGGTAAAATTCTTGTGGCGATTATTTCTTTACTAATGCCTAATTTTTTATGGTTCAGAGCTAGTTTTAAAATACCCAGAATGCCCATTAAAACAGCAGGTTCCCTGGACGGTACCTGGGGTAGAAAAGGGATAATTTCGTCTAACACCAACCATTTGTCCAAGTGCTCTAGGAGTTGTCCAATGCAAACGAGACAACTGACACGTACTGGTGTTGAAGATGTCGATATACAGAGACGTTTTATTCGAGGTAGGACGCTGTTCTTAACATTTGCATGGTCGAGGAGACCTGCGAACGTTGGTAGAACCGAAAGACACATTTGATGAATTTGGGAATTATCGCTATCCAGACCTCGATGAAGCATTGGCAGGACGTGCTGCTGAATATCTTCTGCAGGTGTTAATTTTAAAAGAAGTTCCATTCGTTGAAGAAATATTAGTAAAATCTAAATTAAAAGAAGTATTACTTGTGATATTTTTGAGAAAAATATGTCTTTGTTATTTACCTGAATTGGATTTGTTAGCTTCATAATGGGCTTGAGATGAGGTAAAATCTGGGAAGTGTATTCCTTTTGGTTGCACTCCTGAGCTATGTCCAGAATACTGGGCAAAAGAAAAGGAACCATTGCAGGTTGTGCAAAGTCTCTTACCAAACAGGGGAGAACTTGTTGAAGTTTTACTCTTTGAGGAAGCTTTCCCAGAGCTTCAGGCAAACCACGATAGAATTGAGACTTTTGTAAATTATCCCACTGCAGAAGGGAGTCTAAGTACGACAGAGTTTTTACCCCGACATCCTCGAAATACGAGATCTACAAAAGCCAAGTTAACAAGTAGTAAATTAACATTAAAGAAAAATTTATAATTATACTTTTGAAAATTGATGGGCATCTGGTCTCATTTCTGGAGTTGTATTTAACATAAGTTTGACATATTCTCTGAGATTTTCTGGTAAGCATTGCAACTTCTTTGCAGGCATTTGTTTCAATTGCTGGACCCTGCCCTTAACTTGGTGCAAATCTCTTACAGGAAAGAGAGTTTGATGACCAGGAGAATATAAGCAATAGATTAACAAGCCTAATGAAAACATGTCACTAGCAGGAGAATGCGTTTGTGTCACAACAATTTCAGGTGAACAAAACTCCAAATTACATTGTGCTACAGAAGGGATAGTAGGGCTGAGCTCCTGAAAAGGATAAAATGGAGGTCCATTAGGTGGGCTGGTGTTGTGAATGCAGAAATCAAATCCAAAAATCTTCCAGCTGCCTTGCTGATTGATTATAATGTTTTCAGGGGCAATATTTCTATGTAACAGCTTAACATCATTATGTAGAAACGTGAGCCCCTCACTAACTTGTAGTAAACCAAATTTAATTTCTACATCAAATAATTTATAGTCAGACATGTTTGAAGGTTGAGGCATGTTATATGTTTGTCCTAAAATATTAGCCAGACTAGCAAAGACTGGCTCAGTGGCAAAGCCCAAACTTTCACGGCTCTCTTCAAGAGGATGCTGTATAGTTAATATTCGTGGGTGTCTTATTTTTGTAATTTGAGTTATTCCACGTTTAAGACTCTCTAATATAATTTCTCTGTCTGTCTTGTTCCATTTTTCGAGTTGTCTTTTCTCAAACACAAAAATAGAAGCTTCTTGTTTTGTAGAACATTTGTACCCTTTATAAATTTTCCAAAACAGACCTAGAGCACAAATTGGTTTTTTTTTTTTATGAAAATTAAGCATATTTTTAAGTACCTGGTCCAGCCGAGGCTACATGGGCTGTTGCATCAAACTCTCTTGTGACAGGGTTTCCTGGAAGAACTCCAGATAATTGTGATACTGTACTGCTAACAGAACTGCTAACATGCGAGTATATCTTATTAAACATCTCCATTTCTTTAAAATTGTTTCAATTCTGGTACAGTGTCAGACAATTAATGGTTTTCTAGAAAAAAATTAAGTAAAAACTCGTAAAATCATAATATCTAAATTAGTATTACGTAAGTACATATCAGAGGAGCATGAAACATACCTGAATGTATTAATTTAGTGATAAAATTAAGAAAAACTGTTAGAAAAACAAAAAAATAAGTGATTCATAGGTTATTATTTTTAAACGTCAAAAATAATACTGCAAGTAGTCTAATCTCAAGGGACCAGGATCACTTTGATCAATTCTTTAGCTATCTATGAATGCAAGACATCTATGGTCATAATGACATTCATGACATTAGACATAACCTTAAAAAATATTACTGTAACCTTCAAAAATGTGAAAAATATTCAATATTAAATATTTATTCTTTTAATATAAATGTATTAATAAAATTAATATTTCAGCGTTTTTAAGGGTAACAGCGGGAATGTTGAAGATTAAACATGGACTAGAGGCCGTAAATCAATTCATTTAAGTATGTATCTTATGCTATTATATTTATTGATGTGGTTTGGTACAATTTTAAATACTATTTATTATAATATATTTACGATAGTTGGGATATTATAGTAAGTTTAGGAGTGTCTACAAATCGTTTAACATGTAAATGGGTTATTTATAATCATTTGAGCATGAAATAATTAATTTTGAAAGTGTAACCAAACCTAACTTTTTCAGATTTACTAATGGATATTATCACTTTTCTTATAATTATAACCGTTTTATATGGCATTTTATTATTTTTTGATACGTTTTTTAAGGTAAGTTTATAAGTTTTGTAAAGCTGAAAAGGTTAATTATATGTTTTTCAGACCTGTGCTCATTACCCTTACATTGAATTTTTGCGAAGTACTGGCCTTAAACTCAGTTTCTGTTATTTAAATTGGGAGACTAAGTTCTTTAATCGAATTATAGTACGATGGGGAAGCGCATTTACAAGATTCTTCCATTTATGGTTTACTGTAGGTCAATATGTGTCTTTAGCAGTTCTACCTTTTGCCCTTATGCTGCTTGTTGTTGCTACAAGTCAGATATTTCTTGTTAAAGAGGATGTCAAGAAAATAGTGTCCTTAGAGCCTGTGGTACCTGGTGTAAATCTGCCCTCTTCAGAATTAGGGTATTATATTATAGCCATTTTAATATGTAGTGTAGTTCACGAATTGGGCCATGCCCTGGCAGCCGTGAACGAAGATGTACATATTGAAGGCATTGGTTTTTATATATTTTTCATAATACCTGTTGCATATGTTAATTTAAATACTGATAAATTGTCAAAGATAAGTTTATTACGATCGCTAAGGATTTTTTGTGCAGGGGTTTGGCACAATATTGTTCTTGCTGCTGTCGCATGGATTTTGTATTGTAACATATCGCATTTTTTTTCGTTATTTTATTATGTTAATAATGGCATAATTGTAACAAATGTCGGGGAAAATTCGCCTTTGTCAGGAATAAAAGGTTTGCACGATGATGATATCGTAACCAAAGTTAATGATTGCGTTGTAAAGTCTATTGACGATTGGAACAATTGTTTGGTCAATATGAAGGGCCATAAAATCGGATTTTGCGTCGAGAGCGATTTTATTCGATCGTTGGACGAAAGTGTGTCGGTTTATTATGATAAATTCGGTGTTTTGAATTGTTGCGATCAAAAAAAGTCGGAAAATTTGTGTTTCGAGTATATTGAGCCTGCCGATGGGGTGGCAGAAATGCCCCAACATCTTTGTTTACCCGCTCGAAAATTAGCTGAGAAGTACGACTTTTATTGCAACTCTGACTTACACTGTCCGAACACTTTTCATTGTGTTCAACCGATCCTTTCGAATTCGACGTTCTTTTTTAATTTTAGACGAATAAGTAAACCAAACGTAGTATATTTAGGTCATTATTACGATGTTTTACAGGACGTAGAAGTCTCGTCTTTTATTCCGAGATTGTTTTTTGAATCTGCGTCATTTCCGATGATTGTTCTCAAATTATTATTGTACTTAGTCGCTTTTTCGTTAGGCTTAACTGTAGTAAATTTAATTCCCTGCTATTGCATGGACGGGCAACATATAATTAGGTTGATAATGTACTTGATAGCACCAAAACATTTAGATAAGAACGATGTCAATGTGATAACGTTTGTTATTGTTTTAATTGGAACTTTTTTGTTTTGTTTTAACTGTTTAATTAGCATATTTACATTATTTTAAAATAGCAAAAAAGTGTATAAAGCAAGAATTTGTTTGTTTTATTAATTTAGATAATTTAGGAGCAGGCACTTTACGTTTAAACTATTATCTATACTGGTGTAACTTAAGTTACCTAAGACAAGAAAAAAAGTATTGCGTAAATCGAGAATAGAACCGAGTGAGGTATTCCAGGAGTAGAACATTATAGAGATATATATTACTAATTATTTTTTACATAAATTATTGTGTGCGGTATAAAAGAAAGAGTTGTTTTAATGTTGGTCTCTTGAGAATTTTATGTTACACTTGATAAATGTGATCCAATAAATATTAACTTATTATTGGGGTTAATTTTATTGAATAAAACATTTAAAATTAGATTTTAGGTCTGTTTAAAGTAAACATAGAACAATTATGGAAAAATGTATTTAATGGACAACTATTCTACAGTATTGAGTATAAATTAACATTTTATACTTGATTGATGTTTCAAGTACAGATACAAAACAATTCTATTCTAATGATTATCATTGTTATCGCATGGAGTTATTGAAACAGAAAGATTTTTAAACAGTAGAGAAGAAAGTGTTCAATGTAATAACAGATACCAAAAACATTGTTACACTTTATTAGTATTATTATTTATTATATTATTATTATCGTTATTATTTATTATATTATTAAATAGTTGTCGAGTCCATTAAATTGTTTAAATATTAATTATTTGTTCTCGCGCCAGTTATTTCAAAAGTATACGTATGTTGGGTTGCCTATAGTTCAGACCGTTAGTTCATTAAATTGCCATAGAGCGCCACCACGATAATTTTTAAAAATATTTTACGCCAAGTAATTTTTTAAAATTTAATGGACTCGAAATTTTTAAACCTACCAAATAGGAGACAATCAGCATATTTAAATAGATATTTGAATGCATCCATAAACTTTGGTAATTCCCAAACGTATTGTCTCGTTTTTTATTTCGAGTAAAGTTAATTTATTCATAATACTTTAAGAGACACGACACATCGTTTCTGTTTGGGTATTACTCTGATAACAACACGTTAATAAATTCATTTTACATCAATTACAATTTATGACGGCATAAGCGTCTATTTATGGTGGTTTATTAGTTTTCATAGAAAGCATAATTGTTAATTGTATATATCTATTTAACAATAATAATTAATAGGTACGTTAAATTATTCGAACGTTACAACTATCATCAATTCAATTAATTCCATTAAAATATTTTAGACAATAAAATAAAAAAAAATATTTTTAAATTAACTAATTAATCAATTATGTAACAATATACATATGTTTTTATTATTTTAACGTCTAAGATATAAAACTTAATTTACAACGTTCGATTCAAGGAAAACTATTACCCTTGATAACATACATTTAAAATTCTTTAATTGGTGCATCGAGGCTAACAATGTTTTTTTTTTAAAACAAAATTTTTTAAATTTCTTTTTTGTTTTTAAGTACATATTTATTATTAAAACAAACAAATAAACAAACGACAATTGTAATCGCCGAGTACAACAACCATATTATTGGCTATGATAAAAATTATAAATAAACCATGGAAGACAAGCTGATGGAGCAATCCGCTGAGAAAATTTCTATGTTTACTTAAGAGCTCACTTTTAGAAAACCTTGAATGTGGATTAAATAAATAATAAAAACAGTTAGATTATTATTTGAAATATTAGATAAGTAATGTACTATGCCAAAATGTGGCTATGTGCTTTGGAAAGACTTCGGATTTTATTTTTATTTTACAACCCTTTTGCTTATTAAAAAATGGGAATCACAAAATTTCGAAATTTTCTTTTATATTTTTACATAACATAAAAATAGAAATCATAAGATCAGGGGGTAGTTACATAGTTATGTGTGTTTCGTAAAATATTAATGTAGGTACGTACCGTTGTTTGTGTTTCTTCCATGCGCGTTCTTTTTGAATGGAAAATAAAAATAAGGAAAGATACTTATACGTATCAAACGAACGAATATGAAATTGTATGAATAATAAAGGAGTCTACAACTCTTCAGGAACCATTTTGAGCAATTTCATTTTTTTCTTTGCGACTTTTGAAATGCGAATATCAATAGGAGTCGTGGTATCGTACAAAGAGGGTGCTTTGAAGATAATCAGTGCGGTACCGATGACGCAAGCAAGCGTGAAGATCCACAAGAACAGTCGGTCGAGGACCATTGCTACGTATTTCCAGTCTTCTTCAACCTAAAACAAAACAAAAAAAAATACATCCAATCTATTATTTATATATTTGAAGATAATGAATGGGTTTATTACGTTTTCGTACGAATCTTTATTTTTCATATGTTGAGCAATAAATTTTGAGTCAGCAATCGTCCTCTCAATGTCGCTGAGTCCCATTTTTTCGAAAATAGGACTTGGTTCTTCAAAATCGCCGAAAGTGTTCGTCCTACAACTGGCAGGACTGTACAGTTCGTCGTCACCTCCTGTGCACCAAAAATAAAATAGATACGTGCTCAATTTTTTTTAAATTAAAAGTCCAAATACTCACCTGATAACGGAAGTGTCGGAAACGGGGGATCCCCGAAGCAGGGGCCTATGCCCCCTGATGCTGCCACATCGAACCTCGAGGGCGCAGCGATGCCAAAGTCGAAACTGGCTCCGAAAGAGTTTTTGAACTTTTCAGTAGCTGGCATGTGAACAATGTCAGTTAACATACTGTCTGGCTCTTTACCGTCGTCATCGTCCTCCTTTTTTGGACGTTCAATAAACAAAAATTTTGGAAGGATGCCGATAAAAAAATATCTAAAATATATATTTTAATTTTTTTACTAATGAAAAAAGTATTTTGTTATTGTTACCTGACCCATGGAGCCAATTTGTGGGTTACAGGCGACCGGAAATTGACGTTCAAAACGGCAATGGTGGTGACAACAGAAAGGGTACAAAGCAGCATGGTGAACAATAAATATTTTCCCAACAAGGGCATGGTAATGGACGTTGGTGGGATGATTTCGACCAACAAGAGGAAGAAGACGGTTAAGGATAAAAGGATGGAAATACTGAGAGAGATTTTTTCACCTGAATCAGCCGGCAGGTAAAAAACCAAGACGGAAAGAAAAGAAATACCAACACATGGCAAAATAAGATTTACAGTATAAAAAAGGGTTTTTCTGCGAAGGGTAATGTTGAAAATAATATCGGGAAAGGGTTCTTCGCAGCAGACGTAAAATTTTTCGTTCCTTACTGCCGGCACTTTCATGATGTCCCATTCTACAGATATATAGTAGTCTTGGAGATCTATTCCAACGTCGATTTTATTGGAATCGTCACTTTGATACAAGTGTCGTAAATCGATCTGGAACAATAGGTACATTTATTTATTAACTTTAAGTAGGTACATAAGTTGGTAGTTACCCACCATGTATCCGTCGTATGTCCAGGACCCAAATTTCATGAAACACGTTTGTTCGTCGAAAGGAAAATATTCAACGTTAATCTCGCAGAAGGACTTGTAAATGGCAGGGGGCTTCCAAACAACTTTACCATCATGGTGAAGAATTGCTTTCGTCATTATCGTCACCTCGTAATTACCATCGGCACTTAAATTAAATAAAGATCGAGGTAACAGTTGATCGATATATCGATAAATGTATTTATTATTTGACGTTTGTACGGTTTAGTTTGTTTTGAAAATTTTTGTTCGTTGATCGTGGTGATGGCAGTTCTTATCCAGTTGACTCGTTCAAAAATGCAACGTTATATCTCTGCTTGCCTCGATAACAGGTGCTGGTCGTTTCCTTTGAAGAAAATATTCGACCAAGATTCGGTCAACGTTCTGTCGGACAAATCGCACTTGATTAAACTACCCTATCACAAAATTAAGATTGTCAAAACGTGAAAAAGCACCGGGACGATGACATGAAAGGTTTCGTTACAAATATTAAACCCCTGAGGATTCCCGGACAGGAACCGCAATCGGTAGTCCTGAAGACCAGTTTGCGTCAAAGTGGATTCAAGTTTCGTCCTTTCTCTTCCAACCAGTGCAATGATATTTTACAGTGTTCTGTCTAAAGTTTAGGGTCATTTTTTGAGAATAAAATTATTGCAGCATTACATTTATTTTATTTTGTCTTCACATCCCTTGTTCTCGAGGAGGGCACACCTTAATTAAAAACAATTTAACTAGCTAATTATAATTTTGTACCACGTCCATTCAATTATTAAAATGTGATTTTAGCACGAGTTGTTCTAAACGTTAACATGTTGCGTATGTTGGGTTGCCTATAGTTAAGACCGTTAGTTCATTAAATTGCCATCGAGCGCCACCACATAATTTTTAAAAATATTTACCGCCAAGTACTTTTTTAAAGTTTAATGACTCGAAATTTTTAAACCTACCAAATAGGAGACAATCAGCATATTTAAATAGATATTTGAATGCATCCATAAACTTTGGTAATACTCAAACGTATTGTCTCGTTTTTTATTTCGAGCAAATTTAATTTATTCATAATACTTTAAAGAGACACGACACATCGTTTCTGTTTGGGTATTACTCTGATAACAACACGTTAATAAATTCATTTTATATCAATTAAATTTATGACGGCATAATAAGGTCTATTTATGGTGATTTGTTAGTTTTCGTAGAAAGCATAATTGTTAATTGTATATATCTATTTAACAATAATAATTAATAGGTACGTTAAATTATTCGAACGTTACAACTATCATCAATTCAATTAATTCCATTAAAATATTTAAGACAAAAAATATAAAAAAAAATATTTTTAAATTAACTAACTAATCCATTATGTAACAATATACATATGTTTTTATTATTTTAGCGTCTAAGATATAAAACTTAATTTACAACGTTCGATTCAAGGAAAACTATTACCCTTGATAACATACATTTAAAATTCTTTAATTGGTGCATCGAGGCTAACAATGTTTTTTTTTTAAAACAAAATTTTTTAAATTTCTTTTTTGTTTTTAATTACATATTTATTATTAAAACAAACAAATAAACAAACGACAATTGTAATCGCCAAGTACAACAACGATATTATTGGCTATGATAAAAATTATAAATAAACCATGGAAGACAAGCTGATGGAGCAATTCGCTGAGAAAATTTCTATGTTTACTTAACAACTCACTTTTTTCGAATTTTTGTAAAACAATTTAATTAAAATAATTAGTCCAAATACCACATTTTTTTGTACTACCCCTTAAACAAAGAAATCTACTTTTCTGTTTGAATATATTATATATTCATCTTTTCAGTACGAGATGGCGTTTAGTACCTGATTTACTTTTAGTTACAGTTTAATTGCAATTTTTAATTTTTAAACCTTTTGTCACAGTTGTACTCGTATTGTTGAAGAAGAAGAAGATATAAACGTGTTATTCCTATACATAGTATCTATCGGTTAAACTGATCGAATGGTTGTTGATATCGGAGATAATTGCCATATTCGGATTTTCGGCAAGCTTGGAAAGTATCTACGTATAAATGACTTGATTGTCGTCTGTGTGTATCTGTTAAACTTTTACTAGACATAGGCAGCCTCCTGACAGACAGCCGGGGGTCGAGAGGATTAATTGCTCGACTGATAGACGACTGATTGGATCAGTCTCCAACAGGATTATCCGGTGGTGGCGGCGGAGGGCGATATATACGCTCTCCCGGAACGACCGACGGAAATCAGGAGGGCAGGAAAAATAGGTCGATAGCTGTATCTTTCATGCAATCATAATCCATCCTCGTGATGGAAATATTTAAGTGCATTCATTCTTACTACTTACTTACTACTTATTTAATAAAAATGTTATCTATGCGAAGTGAGTAGGTACTCGTTCGGTTGGAAGAAATTAAAAATTGAGTTGGATTATACCTAATGTTGATTAAGTAGAAAATTTTGTTAATAAAAAAGTTTCGAGACGGTAACGTTCGCGTCAAATTAAAATCAAATCTGGCAGAAAATTAATAAAGATTAATGATTACAATCTATATTGTTATTATTATTTTCATCGAATTAAGATGAAGATTTCAAGCGCAATATCGTATCTACCTACCCCTAATTACATAATTAAATATGTAAATTAATTGTGTAGCCAAAAATTTAAATATTTAGTTTATACGTTAATACCGTTTGAAATAAAAAAGAAAGAAAGAGAATCGAGGGCTTGAGTTCTTTTATTATTTTTACGGTGACTTTCCATTGTTCGTTTGCATTTTGTTTGCACAGTAGGGTAAAAACGAGACAATTGAAACAGGCTGCTGTGTATGTACATTGCTGTTGTTAATTTATTTGTTTCAACGGACAGAAGACACGTCCTAATTCAGCTGCGATTGCGATGGCGAAAACAAACAGGAACAATTTTTATCGTTCCGGAAGCATACTATCGTTAATGACTTACTTGTTGTATAAAACAATGTCCGGGAGCCAAATATGTTCTGAAGGAACGTGTAGCGTTTCGACACCTCCGTAATCGTCAGGGTTCCATTTTAATTTGTAGTCGTTCCATTCCTGTTCGACCCATACGTTTGTGGTCATTATTTGGTTCTTCAAATTCTGTAACAACAAAATAATTTCAATTTGTTTGTATTCATATTTTAAATGAAACGATGCTTGCAAGTTTTCTATTAAAAAAAAAAAAAAAGCAACGAGATTGTAATGGAGACATTAGACGACTAGTTGTCGAAGAAGAACAAAACAAACAAAACAATCAAGATTACGTTAGTCGACTTTTTATTACTGTGTGTCTATTAGGTAGTAACTAAGTAGGTGGTGCTTTATATACATACATACATACATGCGTACGTAAAAGAGAGCTTTATTTGTGTTTGGTTTTCCATTATGTATTCGATATCTGTTTGTTTTGTTTGAACTGAAATCGAGAGAGAGAGAGAGAGAGAGCACGTTACGATATTACGTTATATATCAATTTTGAAGTAATTTATCGTTTTAAGTTTCCGCACTGGATGGGGTGATGGCGACGAACGGGAGCGAATTTCAACCGATTGCCTTTCACAATAAATATACGTAGGTATCTATGTAGATATAAGTATATATTACAAGTAAGTCAGCTTCTCGAATGTCGTTTCTAATACAATACGTATCTAATAAATGTTGCTTTATTTATTTCGATCCATTCCTCCACTCGGAGCAGATTTTATAGGGTCATCCGGTGACGTGTAACCGCCACAGAAAAACATTAAAAAGTTATAGCTTATGGTCCATTAAGTCGATGTTTACTGTAACTTGATTTCCTTTTTTATTCTACAACACAATAGAAACTATCCCTTAATAATAAATCAATGGTTACTTCCTGATGTGTGTTAATTGTTTATTACCAAAGTGCTTTTTGTAATTTTTATTTAAACGGATAAATCGTCGTCAACAAGAAGCTGCCCCATATTTTTATGACATCATTAGGCATTATGTGCTGAGATGCGGGAAACTCGTTAGACACCTAGGCTTTCTATCCTGATGTAAATTGAGGTTGAGGCAAACGGATGCCAACGTTTAACGTCTAAAATGCACTCGTAAGATTAAGGGTGTTTTCGAAACTATTTTTTTTTGGATCAATTTAGGTAACTGTTATCAAAAGTTTAATGTAAAAATCTATTTTGGTAGGTAGGTACTTATCTCGGCATGAATGGCCAATATTAAATCTGAAATATAGGGTTGAATTGAATTGTCGTACACATCTATACAGATATATATGAATTAGTGGCAGGAATTTCAAACAGGATGCAACGGAAGATCGATAAGCTCTTGTGCATGCATCTAGTGTAAGTTGTCTCTGCTAATAAATAATCAGAGAGGTAATTCATCGAATTGTATTGAAGATTGTTTGGAAAGGAAATCTCATATACAAGCGAACTTCGATAAATCGAAACTTATTGAATACATATACTACATATGTGCTTATTTTTTGTATATGAGCATTTGTACGTACAGATAGATATACAATTCCTAACTGTTCACACTAAAATCTCGTCACTTTTTGGACTTCTACAACTACAACTTCTTAAACTGCTACTGAGCTTTTTTAACTTCCCATTGAACTATTTTGACTGTCTGTATAACAATCTCATAGTTTTTTGAACATCTTACAATCTTAAGTGTTCACATCAAAATTTTACTACAATTTGAACTTCCACAACTTTTTGAACTGCTATTGAACTTTCATAAATATCCATTGAATTCTTTAAACTATCTACGTAGTAATCTCGTTAGTTACTGAATATTTATAACTACCCCTTTAACTTTCCTAACTGTTCACATTAAAATCTCATCATTTCTTTAACTTCCAAAACCTTTTGAAATATTATTCGACTTAAATAACTTTCTGCTGAACATTTCCCACTGTCGACATTACAATCTCGTCATTTCTTGAACTTCTTAAACTGCTACTGAGCTTTTTTAACTTTCTATTGAACTTTTTTACTGTCTGTATAACAATCTCATGTTTTTTGAACATCTTTTACAATCTTAAGTGTTCACATCAAAATTTTACTACAATTTGAACTTCCACAACTTTTTGAACTGCTATTGAACTTTCATATATCCATTGAATTCTTTAAACTATCTACGTAGTAATCTCGTTAGTTACTGAATATTTATAACTACCCCTTTAACTTTCCTAACTGTTCACATTAAAATCTCATCATTTCTTTAACTTCAAAACCTTTTGAAATATTATTCGACTTAATAACTTTCTGCTAACATTTCCCACTGTCGACATTACAATCTCGTCATTTCTTGAACTTCTTAAACTGCTACTGAGCTTTTTTACTTTCTATTGAACTTTTACTGTCTGTATAACAATCTCATGTTTTTTGAACATCTTTTACAATCTTAGTGTTCACATCAAAATTTACTACAATTTGAACTTCCACAACTTTTTGAACTGCTTTGAACTTTCATAAATATCCATTGAATTCTTTAACATCACGTAGTAATCTCGTTAGTTATGAATATTTATTATACCCCTTTAACTTTCCTAACTGTTCACATTAATTCTCATCATTCTTTAACTTCCAAAACCTTTTGAAATATTATTCGACTTAAATAACTTTCTGCTCAACATTTTCCCACTGTCGACATTACAATCTCGTCATTTCTTGAACTTCTTAAACTGCTACTGAGCTTTTTTAACTTTCTATTGAACTATTTTAACTGTCTGTATAACAATCTCATAGTTTTTTAACATCTTTTCTTTAATTTCACTTAAATTTACTCAATTTAACTTCCAACTTTTCCACTGCGACTTTAAATTCCATTGAATTCTTAAACTCTACTGACTTTTTTAACTTTCTATTAACTTTTTGACTTTTCAACTCATAGTTTTGAACTCTTTTCTTTAAGTTTCACATCTAAATTTATACAATTTGAACTCCCAACTTTTTGAACTGCTATTGAATTAAATTCCTTAATTCTTAACTTATTCTATACTTTTTAGTTTATTGAATTTTTAACTCTTAAAAACTTCATGTTTTTAAATCTTTCAATCTTAATTTCAACAAAATTTTCACTTAAATAACTTTCTGCTGAACATTTCCCACTGTCGACATTACAATCTCGTCATTTCTTGAACTTCTTAAACTGCTACTGAGCTTTTTTAACTTTCTATTGAACTTTTTTGACTGTCTGTATAACAATCTCATAGTTTTTTGAACATCTTTTACAATCTTAAGTGTTCACATCAAAATTTTACTACAATTTGAACTTCCACAACTTTTTGAACTGCTATTGAACTTTCATAAATATCCATTGAATTCTTTAAACTATCTACGTAGTAATCTCGTTAGTTACTGAATATTTATAACTACCCCTTTAACTTTCCTAACTGTTCACATTAAAATCTCATCATTTCTTTAACTTCCAAAACCTTTTGAAATATTATTCGACTTAAATAACTTTCTGCTCAACATTTCCCACTGTCGACATTACAATCTCGTCATTTCTTGAACTTCTTAAACTGCTACTGAGCTTTTTTAACTTTCTATTGAACTTTTTTGACTGTCTGTATAACAATCTCATAGTTTTTTGAACATCTTTTACAATCTTAAGTGTTCACATCAAAATTTTACTACAATTTGAACTTCCACAACTTTTTGAACTGCTATTGAACTTTCATAAATATCCATTGAATTCTTTAAACTATCTACGTAGTAATCTCGTTAGTTACTGAATATTTATAACTACCCCTTTAACTTTCCTAACTGTTCACATTAAAATCTCATCATTTCTTTAACTTCCAAAACCTTTTGAAATATTATTCGACTTAAATAACTTTCTGCTCAACATTTCCCACTGTCGACATTACAATCTCGTCATTTCTTGAACTTCTTAAACTGCTACTGAGCTTTTTTAACTTTCTATTGAACTATTTTAACTGTCTGTATAACAATCTCATGGTTTTTTGAACATCTTTTACAATCTTCAGTGTTCACATCAAAATTTTACTACAATTTGAACTTCCACAACTTTTTGAACTGCTATTGAACTTTCATAACTATCCATTGAACTCTTTTAACTATCTACGTAGCTATCTCATTACTTTTTCAACATCTACAACTATCTTTTGAGTATTTCTAACTGTAAACACTACTTTCTTGTTAGTTTTTTAACTTCTATAACTATTATCTAACTTTTTAGAAAAATTGGAGAAATTCTGCCCGGCACATTCACCATTTTTTTCAAAAGTTGTTATTTATTTTTCTTTTTTTTTTAATTTACATAATAATACAATATATTTAAAGGTGCCCTTATTATTATCCCTTAATTCAGTCAGTCTTTTATAATTTTCACCCATGTAACTTTGACTTACTACATTAAAAAAAATGTTTCAATAATAAATAAATTTAAGTATGTAGTAATAAATTGTGAGTACAAGTAAATAAAGTGCATTCACTCATTCAAGTTAGTTGGAAAGTCAGTAAATTGTTGTCAATTAGTTTGTCTGTCTGTCTGTGTATACGTAAATTCAGCTCAGTTGTTTAAGCGGATATAAGCAATAAGTGCAACCGTCGCAAATTTCCTTCGAGAAATCGACGACCGACGCCCGACGCCGGCCGTTGGCGTCATTGCCAGCCAATCGACTTCCTTTTTCGTATTTATTTATTTTATTTTTCAAATCATCCTTTTTTATTTACTTAATAGTACAGAACAAAATAGCAACGTAAAAGGGAGAAAACATTTTCTATTACGTAGGTACTCATTAAGAGGTACCTATAGATATAGAAATATTTTTTTGAACTTCAAAGAGTTCAATTTTTTTCTGACCAAGTCTCTAGCACAAAAAACACAAAAAACGTTTGATTGACGTAATCGTATCAGCGTTTTCCCCAGCCACAGCCACCCTTTCTTTGGAACGATTGATAAATAGGACTTTCATTGGAGGATTTAACAAAATATCCTTTTGTTTTTTCCCCTCGTGATTATTTTCCCGTTTAGATTAATTTTCACAGCTCGATTGATTTGTTTTGGCTCCAAAAGTAAATTATTCACGTACAAATTGTAATTAAAAAAGACCCAATTATTTCGGACTTTGGAAGCAATTACGTTACGTAAAAAAGAAGAAATTTGGGAGATGGCGACCAAAACAAAAAATTTAATTGAATTAGAAGAGGGTAGTTTAATATAGGCAGGTACAAAAAGTAGAATTCTTACCACGTCTATCAGTTGAGATAGCCTAAGTCCCATTTTAACGGTGAGCCTATCAGAATTGTTACCAACAGGACGAATGAGTCGGTTGTAGTTGGAAAGGAGGTCATCGTAAAGACGTTTACTGTCCGGATTCGAGGAGCCCGAGTAGAATAAGCCGAAGATTATTATGTAGTACCATGTTAATGGCAGGTAGTTCATTGCAGTTTATGCCTGAAAAATACATTTAAATTAGATTTGTATTTTACAATCACTGTCAGGTACAAAAGGACATTAATTCGTTTCTATTTGGACATGTTTGGAAATTGTACAGTTTCATGGTCACTTTTTACTTAAAGTAAGTAAAAGAACAGAAAAATCAACCCCTTTTGCTTTTATTCAAAGTTATTTCTTTTCATACAGTGAGAATTAGGGACCAGAACAGGGTACGAAATTTTTTTATCAAACCAGCACATATTTCATTTTGTCTAATGTCCCAATAAATATATTTTTAAGTACCTATGTGTCTACATAACAAACAAATCACAGCTCTATATAAGTATTCATTCTGGTAATCATAAATAACTATGATATACCATAATGTAAGTATTTATGGCCGATTTTTTCTTGAAATGGGTTCCTTTAAGAGTTGACCCAATTTCCTTCAAATCTGGCGTCTTTAAGCCACATACATAATACATAGGTACTTATGTAAATTGTAATGTATGTATTTGAGTCCAGTGAGTGTTGATGATGGAAACTTCAATTAATGCAAGTATATTTTAACTCGTTAACGTTCGTTGCCTTTGCTCATTTGGACGAGATATTTATACAGGGTTTTTCAAGTTGATGGGCTATTAGAAGTATATGAATTAGTATTAGAAGGAATTCAATTCTGAAACTTGGGCTCATTTGGTTATTGTTTATGCCGCTTCTTTTAAAAATATTTTCAAGTTCGATTTACATCCGGTTATACCGGAAGTCGATACCAACTTTCTTATTTTAAATGGAATGGTATATTTTTTACGCTGAATTCGAATAAAACGTGTAATTCTAAGGTAAGTTTGATAACAAACTTGTACACCTATGACGATCGGTTTCTGAGTTAATTTAATTTATAGAAAAAAAATCGCTACCGCAACCCAAATTATAAAAAATCATAACTTCCACAAAATACGACTTAGAGTGTTGAAATTTTTACTAGTAATAGCTGAATATTAGTGCTAACGCCTTGACAAAATTGAATTAAATAATTTATACAGGGCGTTCAAAATAAAATTCAAAAATTGAAAAACTTCAAACACGAATTACTTCGTTTTTTCAAATGGCACCTACTATTTTTTATTTTTTCACTCGATTCCTTTTTTTATCCTCTTTCGATCTGTATGGATACTTCCTATTTTATTTGAAAATTTTGAAATAATTTTGAATTATTACATAAAATAGGAAGTATCCATATAGATCGAAAGAGGAGAAAAAAAGGAATCGAGTGAAAAAATAAAAAATAATAGGTGCCATTTGAAAAAACGAAGTAATTCGTGTTTGAAGTTTTTCAATTTTAGAATTTTATTTTGAACGCTCTGTATAAATTATTTAATTCAATTTTGTCAAGGCGTTAGCACTAATATTCATCTATTACTAGTAAAAATTTCAACATTCTAAGTCGTATTTTGTGGAAGTTTTTTTATAATTTCGATTGCGGTAGCGATTTTTTTTCTATAAATTAAATTAACTCAGAAATCGATCGTCATAGGTGTAGGTACAAGTTGGTTATCAAACTTACCTTAGAATTACACGTTTTATTCGAATTCAGCGTATAAAATATACCATTCCATTAAAAATAAGAAAGTTGGTATCGACTTCCGGTATAACCGGATGTAAATCGAACTTGAAAATATTTTTAAAAGAAGCGGCATAAACAATAACCAAATGAGCCCAAGTTTCAGAATTGAATTCCTTCTACTAATTCATATACTTCTAATAGCCCATCATCTTGAAAAACACTGTATGTATACGCTTGGGACGAAGCGTTAGGAATCTAGTTTTAGTTTAGTAGATTGACTGTTTGTAAAAGTAATTAGGGTGCACAGATTTTATTTTACCCTCTACTCACATCTTTATTGCACACGTAATAATAATTTCATTTTTGTTGATCAGAATTTATCCAGAATGGACCCAAATAAAGAGGAACACGAGGGGGGTGTTTATTCTTGAGAAAATCATTTAAAATCCCCAGAATTACTTTATTTGGGGCAAGTTACTGATCAGAATTATTTTGGGGATTTTTTTTATGGTCACAATACGATTGAAAAATCCATTTAAAATCCTCAGGGTAACTTTATTTGAGGGCACGTTGCTGATAACATGCCTTTAATCAGAATCCACCCGGAATTTTTTGTGGTCTAAGTAAAAAACGGTTCAGGGGGGCACTTACTCTACAGAAAATAATTTGAAATCACTTTATTTGAAGATCAGAATCTATCAAATTATTTTTGGGGAAATAGTTTTATGGTTATAATAAAAGACCCAGAAGTATATTCCCTAACAATAAATCAAGTTTCAGTTCTTCCACAGTGTACTATAGATTCGGGAATGTTTAAATATGTGGGGGGAAAGGGGTTTCAGTTCCAGTAGAAAGGATCGGTTCTCTGAGGGATAATTTGGGTCTGGTTGAGGTCTCCTTTTGGGTAATTTCGCTGACTGAGCAAATGGCTATTCTGGAGCTTAGCGTCTTTTTCTTTCGTCTGAGACCGGAATTAATGCCGGAGGGGTTGAACAACAGCGGGCGCCACTCTTGCCAATATCGCATAAGGCGTGGGTGGCTATTTTTGTTTTGTGGTAATTTTTTTTGTGGTACTTTTGCACCAAGTCAAAGAACTTGCTTGTTCTCATTCATGCATCTACCCCTTCAAATCCAAAACAAAATTGTTATCACCACTTGTCTATGGTAGTAGTATAGTAGATGTAAACAGATAAATAGAACGAATGGAGTGTTTTTAAAAAATTTGGCGGAGGCGCTGGGAAATTCTACCCCCCCCCCCCAGTAGATAACTTTTAATGGCAGAATTTTAGTAGCAATAAATTTTGCCATGCTACCCTATGCAGAATACAACAAAGTTTTCATTCCTTTTGCCCTTTAACAATCAGTTCTTCTTATGGTATTCTTACTACATAATTGTAAAATATTGTTTTTTTTTAGTTTAGTAGGTACATTATTTGTAAACAAACAACTTTAAAGTCTAAAAACCACCAGACCATAGTGAAAATAGGGTGGATAATTATTATGTGGTGCAGATGGTAATTACCTTGTAGCCGATAAGTTTCATCCCTTTATCGTCGATCGTTGTTTGTGGTGTCGGTCTGCAATAATGTCATTTTTAGTTTTTGTTCCTGTTCGTTCGTCTTTGGGAGCAGCACACTATCACACCAATGTAATACGGCGCACCCACCCTAGCATATCCCCGGCTACTGACAGCATCCCTCCGACGACGCTTGTTCTTAGGCGCGGCGGACGGGAGCGAACTGGTCCGAAACGCGCCAGTCAATACTGATGGCATATGGGGAGTGCGAGGGGGGCTCTCTACTAGCTACATAACTAACGACTTGAGCTGCCGCTGCGGAACCTCTATATCTACTATATGTATATAATAAAGAGAAACAGTAGGCCCTTATGATGGTCCTACCGAAACTTACCTACCCCTTACTACTAGTTAGTATCTATTTAGTAGGTAGCAACTACAGTTTGGGAGTTTGGGAGATGAACATGTTATAACGTACTAGTTGAGTGGGTTTCTGATTATTAGATCTCTGTAGTCTATAGATTGACCGACCGACACCACCACCACCAGTTAACCAAACTTAATTTTCGCTTGAACACCCTTCGACATTTCGGGCAGATTGATGGAGCACCCCGGCCGCGTCCGCCCCATGGAGTGGCGGTTTTCAAAAGTTTTCGCTTGGCCTGATGAATTCGAAACTAATAATAATGACTCCTAAAGTCACCCCTCAAACAACTGAATTAAAAAATTTATTTATTTTGACTACATACATATTAATTAATTATTAACGAAATTAATTAGCATATCCATAAAAGACGGTTTGCATTGTGAATATATTTCAGCACAATCCTTGTCGTCCAGTTCCAGTCCTTTTTTATGAGCCATATGGTAGTGCCAATGGTCTTCTGATTCTTCTTCCAACAAGAGTGCGTCCATTGGTAAACTAAAATAATTTCGTTATGCGTTATATTCAGGTGGGATAAAGATGAATGAAATTCGGACAGTAAACGTGCCCCGATGTTGTGCATTGTAAAGTAATAAGGTTTTCGGAAGCGAATGATGAAGAAGATTAAAATGAAAACCCTAAAGGGTCGTTTGTTCTGCACACGCTTATAAATATTAATGGAAACACGTTTATTAATTTTGAGAGTGCTGTTTAATAATTTAACGAATGATAATAAACAGGAGAGGGGGTTGATATGTACGTGATCGTTTTATGCATAGTCACGAGAATATTTACCGGAAGATGGTCCACAATATTTCCTCCAAAACGTTGTTCCTCTTCTTTTTCAATTTCTGTCCTGATTCGCAGAGGATCTTTAAGATGCACTCCCTGCCATCGTGACCAATGCTACAAAAATATATTTTATTACTTAATAGTAAATATATCT
Organism: Agrilus mali; assembly: GCA_029378335.1. Lineage (NCBI taxonomy): Eukaryota > Metazoa > Arthropoda > Insecta > Coleoptera > Buprestidae > Agrilus > Agrilus mali. The sequence continues at coordinate 258,612 of CM055660.1, forward strand.
ACAGGTTCAAGAACGTTCAAGAATTTTCCAGAAAGTTGGAGAGTAGTTTAAAATCCTCCAGAAAGTTTTAGGATGTTTTAGAATACTCAAAAGGGTTCTAGAAAGCTGTTGAATCTTCCTGAAGGCTCGAGAATGTTCAAGAATTTCCCAGAAAGTTCAAGAGTGGTTTAAAATCTTCCAGGAGGTTCAAGGATGATGCAGAAGTGTCCAAAAGACTTGAGAAAGTTCTAGAATTATCCAGAAAATAGTTTGAGAATGTTAAAATTTTTTCCAGAAGATTCAAAATTGTCCTAAAATCTTCCACAAGTTTTTAGAATGTTGGAGAATACTCAAAAGCGTTCTGGAAAGCAAATGAATTTTCCTGAAGGTTCAAGAATGTTCAAGAACATTCCAGATAGTTCGAGAGTGGTTTAAAATCTTCTGGAAGATTGCAGGCTACTGTAGAATTGTCCAGAAGGTTTTGAAAGTTGTAGAACTATTCAAAAACTAGTTCGACAATATTCAAGAATCTTCCAGAAAGTTCTAGCTTATTGCAGACTTTCCCAAACGGTTCTAGAGAGTTTTAGAATCATGCAGAAGATTGTAGAATGTTCACAAATTTTCTATAATGTTTGAGATTATTCTAAAATCCTCCAGAAGGTTCAAAGATGCTGTAGAACTGTCCAAAAGACTTTAGAAAGTTCTAGAATTATCCAGAAAGTAGCTGGATAATGTTAAAAAAAATTCCAGAAGATTTGAAATTGTCTTAAAATATTCGAGAAGTTTTTAGAATGTTGTAGAATACTGAAAAGGGTTCTAGAAAGCTGTAGAATCATCCAGAAGGTTTAAGAATGTTTTAGAATTTTCCAGAAGGTTTTAGAAGGTTATAGAATTATGTTTTTATATTATAAATAACTTACGAGGTTATAATGGTTTCTAATTTTTGGTACAAATCCCTCCGGTGTCTCGCTTTTGCAACGTTCTTCTTCTTGAGGATCGGTTTGAAGAGGGACGTGTCGTTTGGAAGGTTGTAAACCATCCCAAATGCAAAGAATTCGGAAAAACGGGCTGCTGGGGTTATTACAGGGGCTGTCATGCAAATAGCACCCTACAAAAATATTATAAATTACGAAAATAACTAATTATGGTTTTATTTTAATTTACTGTGAAGCTGGCACCTTCTGGGAACGTCAAGTATCTCTTCTTCCTAATACGTTTTTCACAATCCACACAGAAACTAATAAAGATAACGATAGTAAAATTTACTAAAAAAAGCCGATAATTATCGATAACCATTTTGGGTCGTAAACGTTTGTTTCTGTACACTTTTGCATGACTTCTCTTAGACTAAATTTGAAGACTACTTCATAAAAAAAATTGTCTGCTTTACAGTAAACTTGCTGAACATGTTAATTGAATAACAAAAACTGCTAGAAGTGGGCTTAATAAACGCTAAGAAACGAGTCAAAATCAAAATTAAGTACTTCTTTTACAACGTCAAGTTTCAAAAGCTTTTGAGTAAGCCCCATAAGCCCAAAGAAAATGTTATTACTTTTAGATATAATTCTCAGTTGTCGAACTCAATTAAGTAATGTTAAGAAAATTGGACAACAACACGTAACTACAATTTATTTATTTATTATAAAATTTTTATGGATATAATAACTTATAAATAAATATTTAAAATAAAGAAAATATTGAAGAGTCACAGGTAGGATATATTTCATCGCAATTATGTTCTTCATTGGCAGCCTCGTCGTATTTGTCTTTTTGGTCTTTTGGATGTTGGAATTCTTTTACCCTAAATTAAAAAAGATATTGCTATAATTTCAATTTCAATTAAATAATAAATTGGTTACCTACCTAAATAACACTTTCATTAATTCCTGCATGAAACTTCCTTTTTCTTTTCCTTTGGACAACTTGGTCACTTCACAAATCGCTTTCAGTAAGCAAGCTTTACCATCCTTCTGTTGCCTGTTGATAAAATAATCTAATAAAAGTATTAAGTAATTAAAATCAATCGACTTACATGCTTAAGAACTTCTCGATTTTAGGGTAAAGGTCTCTCCTCGTTCTCCTATGGACTTCCCGATAAACAGGGTCGTGGTACATGGTCACCCTGTCCCCAAAATCACCCTCATAATGACCATTAGTCCCCCAGCTTGATTTTTGAAAATTCTTGTTCAACAACTGCAGGATTGTACTGTAAGTCGATGGAGGAATTTTGACTCCTAGTTTATTAAGGGTTGAATAAGGCGATTTCTTTTTGGGGTAATAAAATTTTCCTGGGTGGTCAATATCGATACGACTGTTGGGGTGGTTTTCGTGCGATTCTTCTTCTTTTTCTTCTACAGGCATTTCGTCTTCTTTCTTTTTGTGAACTCCAATAAACGGTTTGTTCGGTAATTCCCAAGCAATGGCAGCAGTCCATCCGAAGACGAAAAAGTCTGCCATTGCAATCGAGGGCATCGTCAAACAATATACTAATAAAAAATAATTTTTATTAGGTAATTAAATATGATGAAGTTGTTTGTCTTACCAAGTTGTAGGGAACTTCCTTCTGGAAATACAAGGAATCTCTTCTTTCTGGACAAGGATACTTCATTTGTGCCTCCAGGGTCGTTCGTAATATTAAATGTGGAAACCTGGGAGGTTAACGTTTCGGCCCTAATATGTGTTGCAGTAACAACAACAACACCGAATAAGAAAATTAGACGAAACATCGTCGTTAACATTTGAACAAGTTGTCGACTCTGGAAGACCAAGAAACATTCTGTAAACTGGTCGATAATTAAAAATACCGTTCAGATTCAGAACGAGACCCATTTTATTAAGACCAAGAAGTTTTTACAGACAGATTTATTTTTATATTAACGTATTAGTGTAGGTACGGTCTACCTGATCAATTGTTATCCTTTTTAATAAAGTAATGTTCTGTATGTTGTATGATTTTTAATGTCAACAAAGTCTTTACTTTTCATCTTAGCATCATAGAAACGTACAATGCGTTATAAGATGTAACGCACAAAAGTAATGTTTATTTAAAGGATTAGTACGTAGGTACGATGACCGAAAACATTTGTTTGTTGCCTGTGCAACCCTTTCACCCAAAAGAATTTCGTAGATACATACCTATAACAGAACGACCTCATCAGTATCAATATGATTATTGTTATTGTTGCCGTATTTTTTCGTTATCAAGTTAAATTTGAAAAGTTATAATGAAAATATTTCTTATATTTTGTGTATTCCTTTTGGTTCCAATTGAAACTACAAATATCCTGATGGATACCAGTCATATTTTGTTGGAGAGACAGAAGAGGTTTCTCGTTTATAGACCGGGGGTGAATTGGATTCAGGTATAACAATTTTTTTATTTAACTAATTTTAGGTATGTTCTTAATGGGGTGTTTGGGAAAAATATTTCTGTACCTAACATGGTTATTGTTAAAAAAAAATTTATGTTTATTAAAAAGTTGTAGAATCATCCAGAAGGTTCATAAATGCTTAAAAGTTTTTCAGAAGGTTAGAGATTGCTCCAAAAGCTTCCAGACGATTCTAGACTTTTGTAGAAGGTTTTAGAAAGTTGTAGAAATGAGCAGAAAGTAGTTTGACAATATCAATAATTTTTCAGAAGGTTTAAAATTGTCTTAAAGTATTCCAGAAAGTTTTAGGATACTATAGAATTTCCCAGAAGGTTCTAGTAAGTTGTAGAACCATCCAGAAGGTTCGAAAATGTTTAAAAGTTTTCCAGTAGGTTCGAGATTGCTCCAAAAGCTTCCAGACGATTCTAGACTTTTGTAGAAGGTTTTAGAAAGTTGTAGAAATGAGCAGAAAGTAGTTTGACTGTCAAGAATTTTTCAGAAGGTTTGAAATTGACTTAAAATATTCCAGAAAGTTTTAGGATTCTATAGAATTTCCCAAAAGGCTCTAGTAAGTTGTAGAATCATCCAAAAGGTTCATGAATGCTTAAAAGTTTTTCAGAAGGTTCGAGATTGCTCCAAAATCTTCTAGAAGATCCTACACTTTTGTAGAAGGTTTTAGAAAGTTGTAGAAATGAGCAGAAAGAAGTTCGACAATGTCAAGAATTTTTCAGAAGGTTTGAAATTGTCTTAAAGTATTCCAGAAAGTTTTAGGATACTATAGAATTTCCCAGAAGGCTCTAGTAAGTTGTAGAATCATCCAAAAGGTTCATGAATGCTTAAAAGTTTTTCAGAAGGTTCGAGATTGCTCCAAAATCTTCTAGAAGATCCTACACTTTTGTAGAAGGTTTTAGAAAGTTGTAGAAATGAGCAGAAAGAAGTTCGACAATGTCAAGAATTTTTCAGAAGGTTTGAAATTGTTTTAAAGTATTCCAGAAAGTTTTAGGATACTATAGAATTTCCCAGAAGGTTTTAGTTAGTTGTAGAATCATCCAGAAGGTTCGAGAATGTTTAAAAGTTTTCCAGTAGGTTCGAGATTGCTTTAAAATCTTCCAGAAGATTCCAGACTTTTGTAGAAGGTTTTAGAAAGTTGTAGAAATGAGCAGAAAGTAGTTTGACAATATCAATAATTTTTCAGAAGGTTTAAAATTGTCTTAAAATATTCCAGAAAGTTTTAGGATACTATAGAATTTCCCAGAAGGTTCTAGTAAGTTGTAGAACCATCCAGAAGGTTCGAAAATGTTTAAAAGTTTTCCAGTAGGTTCGAGATTGCTCCAAAAGCTTCCAGACGATTCTAGACTTTTGTAGAAGGTTTTAGAAAGTTGTAGAAATGAGCAGAAAGTAGTTTGACTGTCAAGAATTTTTCAGAAGGTTTGAAATTGACTTAAAATATTCCAGAAAGTTTTAGGATTCTATAGAATTTCCCAAAAGGCTCTAGTAAGTTGTAGAATCATCCAAAAGGTTCATGAATGCTTAAAAGTTTTTCAGAAGGTTCGAGATTGCTCCAAAATCTTCTAGAAGATCCTACACTTTTGTAGAAGGTTTTAGAAAGTTGTAGAAATGAGCAGAAAGAAGTTCGACAATGTCAAGAATCTTTCAGAAGGTTTGAAATTGTCTTAAAGTATTCCAGAAAGTTTTAGGATTCTATAGAATTTCCCAGAAGGCTCTAGTAAGTTGTAGAATCATCCAAAAGGTTCATGAATGCTTAAAAGTTTTTCAGAAGGTTCGAGATTGCTCCAAAATCTTCTAGAAGATTCTAGACTGTTGTAGAAGGTTTTAGAAAGTTGTAGAAATGAGCAGAAAGAAGTTCGACAATGTCAAGAATTTTTCAGAAGGTTTGAAATTGTCTTAAAGTATTCCAGAAAGTTTTAGGATACTATAGAATTTCCCAGAAGGTTTTAGTTAGTTGTAGAATCATCCAGAAGGTTCGAGAATGTTTAAAAGTTTTCCAGAAGGTTCGAGATTGCTCCAAAATCTTCGAGAAGATTCTAGGCTTTTGTAGAAGGTTTTATAAAGTTGTAGAAATGAGCAGAAAGTAGTTCGACAATGTCAAATACTTTTCCGATGGTTTGAAATTGACTAAAATCTTCCAGAAAGTTCTAGGATGGTGTTGAAGTTGCCAGAAAGTTCGAGATTGCTGTAAAATCTTCTAGAAGTTTCTAGGCTGTTGTAAAAGTTTTAGAAAGTTTTTGAATTGTCCAGAAAGTAGTTCGAGAATGTTAAAAATAATTCCAGAAGGTTTGAAATTGGTTGCCTACCGTTTTGGCCTCACTTTAGCTTGCGGTTAATATTAAAAAAAAAAACATAAAACTTGTATTTTAGATAATTTGGCTTCTGTCTTGTTATTTGTGAGAGTAAATCTATTACCCATTGTAAATTGGCGAATAATTAGTGAGTTTCCTTTCGAGTTCTATTGGTAGAGCCTTTTGTACAGTTAGGTGACCGTTACACTTTGCAAACGTATAGCGGTATGTTAATTAGAGTGGTCTCGTGTAGTTCTGATTTCGAATTCGTTCCAACAACAAAATGTGCAAAAACTTTACGGTGCTATTCATCAGTTTCGTGCAAATTTTGTTTCTTTTGTTCCCCGCCCTCGATTCGCACGAGGGGCTGTTGGCCAGGAAGAAGAGGTTTCTTGTCTGGCAACCCGGAAACAATTGGGTCCAGGTAAAATTTTTTACTGGTTATTATAATATTAGGTAAATAAAGTTAAAATTACAAAGTTCTAATTGTATGTTTTTGTGATACGTAGTTGGTTGTTGGTATTGGTATCCCTGCTGACGTGGATGATAACAGCATAACGTGGGGGGCTTCGATGAAGGCCTATTATCTTTTGCCTGATAACAGCAGCTACTATGACAACCCCACGATTGATTACGCCAGGAGGCGGAAAAGGGCAACATCCAGATGGGATCTTTATAAATCAATAATTTATTTTGTAGAAAGGTTTGTACTTATGAAGACAACATTTTAATTAATTGTGATTGAGTATTCTTTTAACATAACGTACCTTTTGTGTGCTCATGCAATTTTCATCTTAATTAACGTAACTTTGGGATTTCTCTTTATCCTTTGTCCATCAAAAAGGAGCGAGTGTCTGTTCCACGTAACGTAGATTGTCTAATGATTTTTCTTTTAAGGGCTCTATTATTATATTCTCGAGGCAAGTTTTAATGAGAGTCACTCTGGGCGTGAAGTTAGTTAGTTATCCATAATTTTATTTTCGATTGCAGGTCTGGTCTCGGCGACGGCAAAGCTTGTCTGCTACGAGCAATTTGCGAACTTGCCGAAATACCTCTCGAACAGACGAGTGGCTTATTTGCTGAAATACTTCATGCATTATTGACGTAATATAACTTACTTATCTTCACTTATCTACTGCTTCGATTATAATTTTTTAGGCCCTCTTCAACACCAGAAGAAATACAAGAATACGGAGACCTGGAATATCATGCAGCAGAAAAATTGGGAAGAAGCACTGGCAATTGCGATTCTTTGTATTCAGAATGCAGGCTGAGTTTAATGTCGAAATTTACGAAACTACTCTCTTACCTACATTAATAAATAATTTTTCTACTACTACCACCACAGTTGTTGTAATCAATATTTTTTGGTCTGGCTGTGGGTTTCTTTACTTATTATTTAATAAAAGTTAAATAAAGTTTATATTAAGTGAAAGAGGCATAGTAAAAAGTTTACCTGCCGTAGTTAGCTTTAGCTTGTTGGAAAAGGATTAAAAAAGGCTTATCTAATTTTCACGGTTGGAGCTCCTCAAATGAAATCGATACCGAGGCTGTGGATGCATAAGTGTGGCCCTTAACTCCCAGAATAACAGTCAATAGAAATTATGTTGTTGGAGAGAGTTTGCAACTTTTAAAACTAATCGCGAGCCTCTTCATTAACCGTTTTCAAACGATAAGTGCTTGAAAATTAACGTATCGGAAAATTCAAAAATATCAAAGCATTACCAGAACAAATTTAATTTTCTAACAGCCGCCCCAATTTAGTAAGTTGCGGATAAAAATTATAGCCTTGGCCTTTGCCCCGTTGGTTGGTCCCCTGAGGGGATTGGCGTAACCGAGCATTTTCCAATAAGTCAGTTAAAGTAACCATCTTAATTTCAAATAGTTTGTTATTGGAGGGAGGACTTTGCAAACCCGTCACGTCGTCCACAAGATGAACGTATATACCGGAATCTATCAAGTTTCAAGACGAGTCAATCTTTAATAAAATTGATTCGATTCGATTTGATTGGGTTGTGTAAGGGTCAGGTTTTTCACTCCCTACCACTTTTATCTTTGTATCCGGGGAGGTAATATATTAATCAATATCCTGTATATATATATGGTATGATCCTTTTTCATTCCCATCCATGAAGAATATTGCGGTTTTCAGTACAAGAAAATATGGGGTGAAAAGAGTGTTACCCCAGAGGAGATCACATGAGAGGATGTTTTATAATGTTCCTGAACGTTGTACAATTATCCGGAAGGTTCAAGAATGTCCAAGTATCTTATAAAAAATTGTAGAATCATCCAGAAGGTTCCAGAATGTTTAAGAATTGTTCTAAAGGCTCCAAGGTGCTGTGGAATTTCCCAGAAGATATAAGAAAGTTGTAGAATTATCCAGAAAGCAGTACGAGGCAGTTCAAGAATTTTCCAGAAGGTTCAAGATTGATCTAAAATCTCCCAGAAAGTTCTAAGATGCTGTAGAAATGCCCTGAAGGTTCTAGGAAGTTGTAGTCATACAGAATGGTCCAAGAATGATCAAGAATTTAGAGATTATTCTAAACAAAGTTGTAGAATTATCCAGAAAGTAGTTCGACAATTTTCAAGAATTTTCTATAAGGTTGAAATTGTCGTAAAATCTTTCAGAAAGTTCTAAGATGCTGTAGAAATGCTCAGAAGGTTTTAGGAAGTTATAGAATCATCTATAGGGTTCAAGAATGATCAATAATTTTCCAAAAGGTTCGATATTGTTCTAAAATCCACCAGAAACTTCCAGGATGCTGTAGAAATTTCCAGATGGTTTTAGAAAGTTGTTCGACAATGTTTAATAATTTTCCAGAAGGTTTGAAATCTTCCAGGAAGTTCTAGAATACTGTAGAAATTCCCAGAAGGTTATGGAAAATTTTAGAATCATTCAGAAGGTTCCAGAATGTTTAAGAATTGTTCTAAAGTCTCCAAGGTGCTGTGGAATTTCCCAGAAGATATAAGAAAGTTGTAGAATTATCCAGAAAGCAGTACGAGGCAGTTCAAGAATTTTCCAGAAGGTTCAAGATTGATCTAAAATATCCCAGAAAGTTCTAAGATGCTGTAGAAATGCCCTGAAGGTTCTAGGAAGTTGTAGTCATACAGAATGGTCAAAGAATGATCAAGAATTTCGAGATTATTCTAAACAAAGTTGTAGAATTATGCAGAAAGTAGTTCGACAATTTTCAAGAATTTTCTATAAGCTGAGATCGATGGGCTTGAGTTCATCTTGCCTGGTGTGGCTGTCTTCGTACCTGTCTGGGAGATCCATGCAGGTGAGACTACTAAGTGCTTTATCCGTGAAGTGTGACATAAACACCGGAGTCCCTCAGGGTTCTCACCTTGGACCGGTGCTCTTTCTAGCTGTGATGAACGACCTACCTTCGGTCCTACGTCATGCCAAGTGCAAAATCTTCGCTGACGATGTCTAACTGCATACACGAATAACTACTCAAGACGACGCTAATAACCTACAGGAGGACCTTTCTAGAGTGTCTCAGTGGTCTGATGGAAACGAACTGACTCTTAACGTCGCTAAGTGTGCTGTCATGTCTTTCACTCGCAAAAGGAGCCCGATTGTATCTGATTATCATTTAAACGGGACTACCCTGGCTCGACCTGAGTTTTTCAAGGACTTGGGAATTGTTCTAGATTCTTCTCTGAGTTTCAATGAACACATGCGTGGTGTGATTTCCAGATGTCTGAGACTTATGGGCTTCATAAAAAGGTCAACATCGGAATTTAAGTCACCTGCAACTATTATTTCATTATATAAAACATTGGTTCTGCCTATCTTGACTTATGCTTCTCCAATTTGGTCCCCTCATACACAGTCTTCTTTTGATGCACTTGAGAGCATCCAACATAAACTTTTACGACTTCTTTCTTTTAAGTCGGGATACCCCAAAGACTTCTTTGATCACAGTTATGAAACTTTAATGCAGCAATTTCACATTGAAACTATAGAATGGACGCATAGGTATCATGATAATTTATTAACTTACAAAATTATTCACAATCAACTAAATTGTATGCAACTGTCAGAGAAATTTACAAATCGGGAAGTCAATTACAATCTAAGAACATTCAGACCTATATCTGAAAGCTCACATACAGTAAATTATCTCTTCCACTCCCCAATTTCAAAAATGAGAAAACAATGGAACTCTCTGCTGCAAGTGATTGGATCTAGTGATTTTACCAGTATTTCTAACTTCAAGAACAAGTGCAAGAAATTTCTACAAGTGTGATACAAACTTCTAGGTCTTACTTTCCTTAATAAATTGAATAAATTGGACTTTTTCTTTCTTTTCTTATGAACGCAGATTTTATTTACAAAATTCATATACAAAGCTGATTATCTTCTTCTTTATTGTATTTTCTTTCTTATTATTTATTTTTCTAAGTTTGAACATTAAGTAAATTAAATTTATTTTACGTTAGGCGCATCTGCTCTAGCAGTCGCAAATATTGTCATTTCTTTGTAATTGGGCAATTTGCCCGTTTGGAATAAATAAATAAATAAATAAATAAATAAATAAATAAATAAATAAGGTTGAAATTGTCGTAAAATCTTTCAGAAAGTTCTAAGATGCTGTAGATATTCTCAGAAGGTTTTAGGAAGTTATAGAATCATCCAGAGGGTTCAAGAATGATCAATAATTTTCCAAAAGGTTCGAAATTGTTCTAAAATCCACCAGAAACTTCCAGGATGCAGTAGAAATTTCCAGATGATTTTAGAAAGTTGTTTGACAATGTTTAATAATTTTCCAGAAAGTTTGAAATCTTCCAGGAAGTTATAGAATACTGTAGAAATTCCCAGAAGGTTATAGAAAATTGTAGAATCATCCAGAAGGTTCCAGAATGCCTAAGAATTGTTGTAAAGGCTCCAGGGTGCTCTAGAATTTCCCAGAATATATTAGAAAGTTGTAGAATTATCCAGAAAGCAGTACGAGGAAGTTCAAGAATTTTCCAGAAGGTTCAAGATTGATCTAAAATCTCCCAGAAAGTTCTAAGATGCTGTAGAAATGCCCTGAAGGTTCTAGGAAGTTGTAGTCATACAAAATGGTCAAAGAATGATCAAGAATTTCGAGATTATTCTAAATAAAGTTGTAGAATTATCCAGAAAGTAGTTCGACAATTTTCAAGAATTTTTTATAAGGTTGAAATTGTCGTAAAATCTTTCAGAAACTTCCAGGATGCTGTAGAATTTTCCAGATGGTTTTAGAAAGTTGTTCGACAATTTTTTAATAATTTTCTAACAGGAAGTTCTAGAATACTGTAGAAATTCCCAGAAGGTTATAGGTAGTTGTCGGGAATATTCAAGAATTTGAATTTGAAACAAGTTGTAGATTTTATAGGCTTTAGAGAATTGCAGAATTTTCAGGAATGTTTTAGGGTCGCCTACTGCAACAGGATTCCTGAGGGTAATTTGTCTAGTATATTGACAAAGGAAAGCGCTTTATACGTAGCAGAATATAATTTATTTTTAATAAAAAATCAATTTTAATTCAACCAAAAGCTGAGTAATCTCCTAATGCCATTTCCAACAAAGAAAAACTGCATCGAGAATAAATTTCTTGACATGACCTCATGTGACCATTGCTCCTACCATTTTTGTATGCTTCATGGTATAACGAATGTTCCCCTGGTTCAATGTCCATATATTGTTTTTGGGGAAACCTAAAACTTTTCTTATAAGAAAATAAAATCTTACAATAAAAAGGTACCTATCCCTTACTTAAATATAATAGACAATATTTTCTCGATAATATTCGTTGGGGAATAGAAATATCTTTGGCTAGCTTCACATAAGGCCCTGAAGACGCACGTTCGTCCATCGTAACCAATTCTGGAAAATAAATTTTAATTTAAAATCTTGTAACTGACTGTGTAATTTTTGTTGCATGTAAATTCAAGTGAATAATCTTCTTAGAAAAAGTTTCTTGTCAGATTTGAGAAATGATTTCTGAAAGTTGATGTCTCGTCGTCCTTAAAAGTTTTAAGAAGAAGACAATAATTCGAAGTTTTGCAGGAAAGTATTTTGTACGTATGTATCCACGGTAAGTATTCGAGACAGACACACATAAAGACCAGAATGTTTTAAATTTTGAATAATACGACAACATAATTAACTAAGTAAAGTTTGCAGTAAAGTAAATAAATATTTAACTTACGAATCTATTATAGCTTCTAAATTTTTATATAGATCCCTTCGATGTCTCTTTTTCATTAGAAATTTTGGGTAAAGGTACGGTTTTAATTCTTGGGAGTTATTGGGGAGGTCGTAGACCATTCCAAAGGCCACAGCTTCTGTTAAAAACGATGGGCCAATTAATTGTGCTTGGGTACAAACAGATACCTAAAATTATAACACTGAATCAATTAGATAGTTAATTAAATTAAATAAACTTACAGCAACACTGGCGCCATCAGGGAAAACTAAATATCTCTTTTGACGAGATTTTGATTCGCTCGGGTCAATTGTTGATAAAAAAACAGCACATAAAATAATTAAATAAAACATTTCTTTTTAACTACTTCTACATTAAATATGTTACCAACTTACTGTGTTCTTGTATCTATTATAACTGGATAAACTTATCCAGGTACCTATGTATGTAAGTACTTAGTTTTTAAAACATTAATAAATTGTGTTAATTGATGTCCAGGAACTAAATTTACACCTTCTTTGCTAAGTACGTAATAAGAAGCAGAATTTGTTGTCCCAGTTGTCTACACAAATTCACCAAGTTTGAAACAAATGGAATAAATAAACAAATTAAAATTTTTTTATGATTTGGCATTAAAAAATGGATATAACCCTTAATTTTCACTGTTCTACCACCAACCCCCATTTTTTAATAGCGATATTAGTAGATACTGTAATAATCTTCAACTGTCAGTGGTCGATAACTGATCAATTATTTATCATCAATCGATTAGTGATCCCCGCCAGGCGTCTACTGATGTCACTACTCACCCAGCAAACAGCACGCACAGAGTGGGGATGAGAATGAAGCAGATTTTTTTAGAATGTTACATCAGGGAGTTCAAATATGTTCTAAGAAGTAAATGAATGTTTTATTACCTATAACATTTCAGAATGATTTTGTTCCAGAATCTTGAAGATTATTCAAGAATGTTTCAGAATGTTAGAGAATGTTTTGAATCATTATGGGATAGTTCTAAATTCGCGAATATTCTAGAATGTTCCATCAAACGTCTGATTTATTTTTATTGCTGCTAGTATAATAATAAAAAAGGGAAAAGTAGACCACTGAAAAGGGATGTTAACAACCGTATATTAATCCATTTATTTTATTTATCTGTCGGTAATATTAAATAAAGCTGGCAGTTTCTTTACGTTACGTTAGGTCACAGGGTGATTCGAGTTATTGAAGTTCGACTGTATTTATAAATTAGATGTATTTACATTGGCAATTATTTATAGAGACAACTCTATATATACAATTTAGTTGTTGTTGAGAAGTCCGAAAATAACATCCACGACAGAAAGTTGACACTGCCAAAAAGTTCTTGAGCAATCGGAAATATCCTTTTCTTTCCCTTTCTTAAAAGCCCAGTAATAGTGCCACAAATCGTCTTGCTCCCTCACCGAAATATTTTCTAAAGGAAATCTACAAAAGAAAAAAACATTTTTTGTAGTTTTCTAATCTAATATAAAGATAAAGCTAACAAACGTATTAGGTACATATTTTCACGTACCGAAATAAAATCCACAACAATTGTTCCACAAGATTAGCTCTTCGATCCGCAAGGGTTTGTCCTACTTCGCACAGAGCTTTGGAAATGCACGATTTACCCTCTAACCCCATTCTACAAATAGATACGTACCTATATAAAAGTTGCAAAACAACATTCGTAAATAATTACGAAACGTACGAGTTCATCAATTTTTCTAGCCTTTGATAAAGGTCTCTTCGATGGCGCCTCTTAAGGGCTGCTTTTGGGTACAGAAGGGACTTAAATCTTGATGTGTCATTGGGGAGGTCGTAGGCTATGCCCCAAGCAACTGCTTCTGTGAATATTTCGGCTGGACCAAGGGCTTGAGCTGTTAGACAAAGGGCAGCCTATAAATTGATAATTTATTAAAATTAAAAATTATTGTTAACAAAAAATTATTTATTAATATATTTGTCCCTTTATTGTGATTTTTACATAAAATAGAAGTCAATTTAATTTGTTATTTTGTAAAAAGGGCACCACAGAAGGCTGAGACGTTTAATATTCTTGCCCCTTTTTTACTTACTGTAAACGTGGAACCTTCAGGAAAAGTCAAATACCTTTTCGTTCTCGACAATTTCTCAACTTTGTGACAATCTGTTACTGAAAATAGACCAAAAATGATTATTAAACAATTGTACACTAACATTGACCCTGGGAACATCCTTTTTCTAACTGAATCGTCTTTGAGCATAAATATTTGGGGATTCAGTGATGATGATGATAATGAAGATGCTGTCGTATCTGACGAAACTGAACTGTTGGTGTTCCTTAATAAAGCAAATTACTTTTGCAACTAAACATCGAGATTTGTAACAGTAGTCCAAGGTGGTAATTGGACTTTTAAACATTTTAATTAAACGACATTTTTTCTAAACTGAACTGTACTTTACAGTTGACCCCCAACGTTCTTTTTTCGTTTGTTGTTGTTTCTATAATTTTTATTTCATTGGGGATCGAATTTGACAATGCAATGAAGATGAAGATAATTTATTTAATAATTTTATTTGTTGTAAAAACAACATTTGCACTTTTTCAGTCTAGTGTAAGGGAGGTAGATACTTTAATTCTTCTTCAGGTATGTACCTATGTATTAAATTTGAATATTTTTATGTACCTACTGTTGTTTATTGTAGTTTCTGGCTGGTATTAGTCTCCCTTTTGAAGTAGACGACAACAGTTTAGCCCTAGGGACGTACATGAGGGCCAATTATTATTCCACAGACAATGCAACGTATTACACAAACCCTACAGTTGCTTTTGCTAGAAAAATGAAAGGGGGAGCTTCTCGGTGGAATTTGTACAGATCATTTAACAATTTTATTGAAAAGTATATATACCTAATTAGATACATATAGCCAAACTTCGATAACTCGAACGTCAATAACTATGAGAAATACTTGAAACCTCGATAAGTCGAATTTTCTGGACAAATACGTTCATTACATTATTAGCCAATAACTCGTCATATGGCGATTCGAGTTATCGAAGTTTGACTGTATTTTTTTTAGGTCAGGTTTTGGGGATGGCAAAGCATGTCTTCTGAGGACAATTTGTGAGATAGCAGAAATACCTTTTGAAAAAAGAACGGGGTTGTTTGCAGAAATTTTGCATATTCTTTTAACGTAAATATAATAAATATACAGGGTTTTTCAAGTTGATGGGCTATTAGAAGTATATGAATTAGAAAGAAGGAATTCAATTCTGAAACTTGGGCTCATTTGGTTATTGTTTATGCCGGTTCTTTTAAAAATATTTTCAAGTTCGATTTACATCCGGTTATACCGGAAGTCGATACCAACTTTCTTATTTTAAATGGAATGGTATATTTTTTACGCTGAATTCGAATAAAACGTGTAATTCTAAGGTAAGTTTGATAACCAACTTGTACCCACACCTATGACGATCGGTTTCTGAGTTAATTTAATTTATAGAAAAAAAATCGCTACCGCAACCCAAATTATAAAAAATCATAACTTCCACAAAATACGACTTAGAGTGTTGAAATTTTTACTAGTAATAGCTGAATATTAGTGCTAACGCCTTGACAAAATTGAATTAAATAATTTATACAGGGCGTTCAAAATAAAATTCTAAAATTGAAAAACTTCAAACACGAATTACTTCGTTTTTTCAAATTGCACCTACTATTTTTTATTTTTTCAATCGATTCCTTTTTTTATCCTCTTTCGATCTATATGGATACTTCCTATTTTATTTAAAATTTTGGAATAATTTTGAATTATTACTTAAAAATAGGAAGTATCCATATAGATCGAAAGAGGATAAAAAAAGGAATCGATTGAAAAAATAAAAAATAGTAGGTGCCATTTGAAAAAACGAAGTAATTCGTGTTTGAAGTTTTTCAATTTTAGAATTTTATTTTGAACGCCCTGTATAAATTATTTAATTCAATTTTGTCAAGGCGTTAGCACTAATATTCAGCTATTACTAGTAAAAATTTCAACACTCTAAGTCGTATTTTGTGGAAGTTATGATTTTTTATAATTTGGGTTGCGGTAGCGATTTTTTTTCTATAAATTAAATTAACTCAGAAACCGATCGTCATAGGGTGGGACAAGTTGGTTATCAAACTTACCTTAGAATTACACGTTTTATTCGAATTAAGCGTAAAAAATATACCATTCCATTTAAAATAACAAAGTTGGTATCGACTTCCGGTATAACCGGATGTAAATCGAACTTGAAAATATTTTAAAAGAAGCGGCATAAACAATAACCAAATGAGCCCAAGTTTCAGAATTGAATTCCTTCTAATACTAATTCATATACTTCTAATAGCCCATCAACTTGAAAAACCCTGTATAAATATTATCTATAACAATAAATATACAAAATTAAAATTGTTTTAGGCCATCCACCACGTCTGAAGAAATTCACGATTACTCTGACATAGAATATTATGCTGCAGAAAAATTGGGAAAAAAGAATGGAAATTGTCATGCACTGTATTCAGAATGTGGCTTTAGTTTGGTCTCTACTTTTACTAAACTAAAATAAAATAAATAAATAAAAAATGCACTTATTGTTTTCACCACCGATTTTTTGTAAAAATGAAAAAGAAGTAAATAATTTTACAATATTGTACCACAACAACTGTGTTTGAAAATTGCTGGATGTCCAATTTAGGGGTGAAAAGGAGGGTAGAAACAAATATACGACATTATAAACAAAATAAAAACAATTCTTTTACTTTGTTTTTTTCTTTCAGTCTTATTTTGTTTTTTTTTATAAATAATTGCTTCAGTTATATTTAAAATAAATTTATTTATCGTTAATCATTAATCTAAACCTAGTTGTAAATGTTTTTTACTGTAATGGTTACATTGTTCGATAAACGATTGAAATAAAGCCCCATCAGTTCCATTTGAACTAAAAATAGAAATTATGACAAAATGATATTAATTTAAAACCAACTATGTACTTGCCTTTTAATTATTTTCTGTAGCTGGCAAGAAACTCCACACCAGTATGTACTATCTCGTAAAAAAAAATTACAAATTTGGTCCATAACGTGGTAAAATTGTCCCTTATCAACCCTAAAGGTGGTCCATTTATTTAGTATTAAAAAAAAAATAAATAAATCGTTTTCTCTTACCAACTTAAATAATCTTCAAAATCAAAATTAGCAGCATTTCTTTTAAAAAATAATTTCTTCTTCGACAGGGTCGTGGGCAACTCGTACGTTATTTTGAAGCCCCAACCGTGGGCAAAAATGGTGGTGTAGTTGAACATATTTATTTTACTATTAAGTCTCATCTAACAAAATAAATAAATATTCAATACTATTCAATATTAAATACATATTTTTTTACATACAAACCAGACAGCTTTTGGTAGAAACAACACTTTACGTTTAATCCTACCACCCCTATAAGGTTCTTCTTTATATTGTTTTGGAGTACTAATATTCTTATTTATTTGTTGGGTAACAATGGTGCAATAAAAACAAACAGCACTAATAAAAATAATTATCAACAGATTCGGTTTCATGTTTTATTATTTTTTTAAAAAAATCAGGCATACCTATCTGATTTTGGCTGCTTACGTACAAAAAATGGTGCGTAACTAGAATACATAAATCCGATAAGTTTACACAGGTCTTTAACAACGTTATGTAACTAACTGGTTCATTAAACCTTCAACACTTTTGTGTAAAAAGTGTTAATTAAAAAAAAAAGTGTTTGCTGTTAAAAATCTTAAAAAACTAATTATTTAAAACTCGATAGCAGCTCTCAGGACTAATAATAATAAAGTTACAATAATTGTCTGCAAGGGTTGACAAATTGAAAGAACTGTGCCTAAAAAAATATTACACAGTAATAATAATTATCATATAATAATAATTACCTTTGAATTAAAATATTTAATTGACAAATAACGCCGCAAGATTTTTGGGCCAGAACTGATTTAATTTGGTGGCATATTAGCCATAAAATACAACCATAGTAATAATTATTGCTATGGGACCTAAACAAAAAGAAATTAATTATAATAATAATGTAGTTAATTAGGTATCTATAATTACTCCTTTAATAAGTCGTGGTGGGTTTGCAAACTCCTCTTAAAAAACCCTTTTCGATTCGACAGGGTTGTTGGTAGGTCCCAGGTGGTTTTAAAGCCCCATCCGTGGGCAAAAACAGAAGACCATCGGAATAAAGGCACTTGGTCATTGATACGTATCTACAATAATAAATTATTGGGGTTGTTGTAAAAATCAATAGGTACTTACAAAAAATTTGCTATCTTTTACAAAAACTACCCTCCTCTTTAACCTCCTCTTGTTTTCAGAGAATGTTATGGAGGATAATTAAAAATAAAATAAAAACAATTGATAGTGATTTTGTATGTAACAACATCATGATGACGAATATAATGAAATGAGTAGTGAAGTGAATACGTAGGGGAAAAGAGCCCAAGAGGTGTACCTACAGAAAAATGAAAATAGGGTGCGATTTTCTCAGTTTATCGAAAGCAATCAATAACATAACGTAACATAACGGTTGATCAATGGCATATACATAAAGTTATTATTGATTATTGTCGATCTCATTGTCAGAGAAGTTCGTGAAGAGATGCTGTTACAAAATTGTCACATACCGTTAAAAAATGTCACCCAAGTTACGTAAAGAAATTTAATAAATGATTATTGCTTTGGTAAACATTTAAACAGAGTAATGGGAGTGCTTGAACCTACTTATATACTACATATGTACATAAATTCGAGCAAGAATAGCATCGAAAACTATTTTTTTCCTTTACTTAATTATAGGTATGGATTTTGTTTATTTAATAATAATCTACCTGGTGGTTGATAGCAGCAGTCTATTGTTTTGTGAGGGCAACAAATTCAGAAAAAATCCCCTTTTGACTAGACGAAAAAGATACGTGGCGTTCCCAAAGGGCAGCACGTTTGTTGTAAGTAGATAATTATAATTATACCTACCACAAACTTATATTGTGTTTAATTATTAATTTTTTAAGATTAATTTGACGATAACAAAGCCTTTGCTGGCAAGTATAACGAACCCGGTGACCAATTTTTTGGGGGAATGTGACGTTCCCTTTCCTCTTCCCACAAAAGAAGAAATCCTGAAGGCTGCATTATCTAAAAAAAAGAAACGTCTACACTACAGACAAAGACGCGATTTGTATTATCAATTGGACGACGCGATAAACACGTAAACAACAACAATTTACCTAGGCACTTATATATTTACTTTAATTTTTTTTAGAATGGGTTTAGATGGAAATTCTTGTGTTAAAAGAGTACTGTGTGAAGCAAATAATTTACTACCCCCCATAGGAAAGTCTGTTGTAGGGGATATACTAAGATCTATTTTTGAGTAGGTAAGAGAGAATTTTTATATTTTAATTTTTTTTATTTTTATATTTTTTCAGCTTCTACGATGTCGATAAATACAACGACCATGGCCACAAAAACTTCTGCGATACTGACGTCTTCGAAAATTGTGAAATTTCTTTTCTTGGTCTTTTGTTTCATAGTTTGAGTGTTGCTAAACAAACGAAACAAATAAAAAATGATCTTTGATAAACAGTTGCTTCTTTATTTTTAGTAAATAACAGTTGAGTTGAGTTAAGATCCAATCATGCAGTTATTTAAACAATTTACTATATACACATGTATTGATTGTAGGCACACACATAAACAAAAGAATAAAGCAAATTTTGCATTTGCACCTTTCGTTTTAATTACATGTAGGTAAATTGTTAATGTACATAGCGGTTGTGAGACATGTATATAAATATAAAGCTGGTAGGTACATAAGTCTTAATTACTTGGTGTACGTAGATCGTAAGTAAAGTAAGATGAAGATTATTAATTTGTTTTTGTTATTAATTTTTTTTGTTAACTCGACACAAATTAAAAAGAATAATTTATTTCTCGATAGGAAAAAACGATTTTTGTCATTTCCAAAAGGGACCAACTTTGTGGTAATTATTTTTTCCAATTAAGTACTTCTTCATTATAATTGTTTTTGTAGATTAACTTGACTTTAGTGAAATCTCTACTTAGAGACTCACCCCCAGTAAACGTGCTTCTCGAATGCGATGTGCCTTTCCCCCTACCCTCAAAAGAGGATTATCTTCGTAAAAAACACGATAATATCCCGCTGCATTTTCGGCAGCGCAGACAGATTTATTTGCAACTGGAAGATGCTTTTATTACGTACCTACTGACACGGTCTTTTGTAATAAATAGGACATATAATTATCTCATGTTTCAGGTTAGGGGTGGATGGATTTTCGTGCCTCCAAAGATTCCTTTGTGAAGTTGATATTCAAACTAAAATACACCTCCATGACTATAGTTTGGTTATTGATATTTTAAGGGTAGTTTTTGAGTACGTACACATAATTTTTTGTCAATTAATAATAATAAATTGTTGTTTTTGTAGCTTAAAAGATTTCGAAAAATATTATGGAAATCACTTTGAGAACAGATGCTCTGAGGAAACTTTTGAGAAATGTGAAGTGTCGTTTTTGGATTTGTTTTTAAAAAGTTTGCGAACTTTGAGGTAATATAATAAATAAATAAATAATAAAGGCTTTTCGTTAGAAAAATATAATTTATTGTATGATTATTTATTGTCGTTAGAAAAGTGATGAAATTTGTCAGTCTCTTTATTGTATCTATCATACAATTTTTCTGTATTTACGTTAAATAACTATTACAAAATTTGTTAGTATGGTTAATAAAAATACTTACTTACATAATACTTACAATTGAAAATAAAATAATTCAATTAATTAAGTAAATATTTACGTATATAAGGCACTTTACAACTCTGTTGTGTTTATATAATATTTAAGTACATAAAATAATTACGTATATATTTCTTTTTATTATGTAAATAAATGTATTTACAAAAAATTATTTTTGATTTGTACAATTTGAAATTAATTTAACGACGGTGGGTGGTATGTCGTCATCTAGAAGATAAAATAAAAAATTTTCTAATCGGTGGTGTAGTATACTTTCACAAATATTTTCATCGATTTTCGAGGCAAAGGGGTAGAGAGTTACAGGGTTCATATTCCCTGGGTCTTGTCGATTGTTCGCAAAATTGGTCGGTTTGTAACATTTCCTTCCCTTCGACACACATTATGTCGCGACGTCTCATCACCTTTTCACCCTTAAAAAATATTTAAATTAGGGATTCTCTTTAAAATCGCACAGTTTTCTGGCAATGAAAATTGGACGGTTTTCCGTTAGAGGACTCAGTTGGGAAAAGCTGGGGAAAAATTTTCGAATCGACAGACAGATGTCCTCGCAAGTAACAAATTTGAAATAATCAAAGAAACAAAACAATTTCTGACGTCACTGTGGTTTATATTAAAATTGAAACAAAAGCTGGCAGATGTCGTTTTAAGCGTGGGAAATAATCTGTTATCACAACAAAAAAAAAAGACGTATATACAGGGTGGATAGAAGAAAGAATGTCGTGTACTTAACATGATTTTTTTAAACATTAATGAAATAATTTCAATTACTGAATTACTGGAATTGGGAAAATTATTTTAAAATATACAGGGTGGTCATTAAACTATCAGCTATTTAGAAAATTAATAATACCTACAGTTTTTTTCAATAAATAAATAAATATGTTAAAAGTATTTATTTGTGTACCTTTGAGAAGCATGTAACAGGACAGGGATGCCAAGGTCCAGTCCACCAGTGAAAAGGGCAAATCTCGATGTTGCATGTCCTCATCATCTTCTTCGGTTTTCCTGCAGGATCGCACCACGTTTCGTCCACAATGCTCGCAGGTATTGACGACCCCGTGACCATTTCTTGACAAAGGGGTTTGCGATGCTGCGTGCCACCCCCGCAAGTAACTGAACATTGCGACCACTCGCTCAACACCCACGAATATTTTAATGTTTTTGGTTCCCTTTTCGATATCGTATATTGGTATTTGACGCCCGGGTTCGGGGTTTTACCTTTGAATATTACCTGAAATTACCCCGAAAAGAAAAAAAAAAAAAGCTGAAGAACATAATTATTATTATTAGATATCTAATAGTTTATTTTATTATTGGTAACTGGACAATTAAATAAGGGTAAAACTAGGGACCCAAGGGGACAGATTGAGGAAATTTAATTAAGTTGACGAAACGTTAGGCATGTACCTTCTTGTAATAATCCTTATATGATTTATTACGTAATTATTAAATGCAACCCTCTAATATCTAATTAATGTGAAAAAAAATACCTACCTATTCAAATTCCTGAACTAATTCTTAATAATGAGATTGTAAATAATTAACTAATTAGGTATCTAATTTAATTAAGCTTAATTAACTACAAAATGATTTTATTTTCTTTTTTTAACGAGAACGAAACATTTTATTTTAAAGTAAAACGTAGATGGCTGTGAGTCCTTCGTATGACATTTGGCACAAGGCGTATCCTTGTGTATGTGTGTGTGTGTGTGTGTGTGTAAGTTAGATAGATATCTGTGATAAAATTCCAGTTTCGTCCGAGTTGTAAAACATATGTAGATATGTATCTTTTAAAAGCATCAGTTGATGTTTTTAAAATACGGTTGTGTTTGCTATTTATTAATTCGTGCTTTTGTTTTAATTATTAATAAATAATAGTAATAAATGACTATCGCCAAAGGTAACCACATCTGGGGATTTGATTTTGATTGTCAGAACTGCTGTAGGTAGATAGATAGTGACTTGTTTTTATGTTGGTGACATTTTGTTTGCATTGTAGTAGATACTTAATAATAATAATCCGTAATTTGTCACGGTTGTGAGTTAATTTATTCGGTGTTTTTAAACATTCTTTGGATTTAAATTACAAATTACATAGTGCCATTGTGGGATTTAGTAGTGGAAAGTGGTTTTATTGAGCAGCATTGAGATTTTCCCGATAATGGTGAGTTATGATTACAGATATGTATATTGACTGTGTATGTACTTAATTAATTTGACGGTGTTGAATTCAATAACTTCTTTGCTACATAAACAATCGATTGCTTATTGTAATCAATCAATTCATTCAATTTGGGGTTAAGTTGCAAAAATTTCAATAGTGTGAGAAAATTACTGATCGCTTATAAAGAAAGCTCTTTGTAAGGATTCATCAATTTATTTTATTGCCTATTATATATTCAGATTCTATTTTGTTTAAGAGTTGTTGTTTTGTTTCAATAAAACTGACAATTACCAAAGGTAACTAACTGAGTTTAGGGATGTGATTGTCGCAACTGGTACTGTAAATAATATTTAGGTTGGCGACATTTTGTTTACATTGTAGTAATAATAATTGGTAATTTGTTACAGTCGGTGTTGTAATATCGGGAATTTTATTAATTTAGTCAGTGTTTTTGGATTTTTTCAGACTTAAAATTGATTGGTTATGAAATTAGTGTTATTAGTTAACTTTTGTAAGGATCGGATCGTTTGTATTTAGCAGAACCAAAATTTTCCTGAGATAATGGTGAGTCAAGATTATTTTGACCGATTTCGACAATTTACTCATAGAAAACAATCGATTGTTTATTACAATCGATAATATAATCAATTTATTGATTTTGGAGATAAGCAGCAAACATTTTAATTGTTAAAATAACCCTAAGAAATTATCAACGGCATTTATTAGTCTTTAATCTAGGGGTTTGATTGTCAGAACTGGTACAGTAAATTATATTTAGGTTGGCGACATTTTGTTTACATTATAGTAATAATAATATGCAATTAGTGACGGTCGATTTTGTAATATCGCGAAATTTATTAATTTATTTAGTGTTTGTGTACTTTTTCGGTCTTAAAATTGTTTGTATTATAAAATTTGTGTTTTTGGTGGACTTAAACGTGGTAGTTATTATTTAGCAGAATCAGAAATTTCCCGATAACGGTGAGTCAAGATTTTATTGACTGAATTTCTCAATTTACTAACACTAAACAATCGATTGTTTATAATAATTGACAAAAAAATTAATTTGTTGAATGAGGAGTTAAGTTTAAAAAAATTCGATTGTTAAACTAACATCCAAGTAAATATATTGTTAGGTTTTAATTATTTATTAAGTTCTTTACAATGATTAATCGGAAATTATCGATTTACCTTGTCAATCGGTACTATTTTGTTCTATATTATGTTTATTATTGCAATTTTCTATTGTTTCAATAATTGACGATCATCAAAGGTAACTGCGTCTAGGGGTTTGATTGTCAGAACTGGTACAGTAAATTATATTTAGGTTGGCGACATTTTGTTTACATTATAGTAATAATAATATGCAGTAAGTGACAGTAGGGATTGTAATATCGCGAAATTTATTAATTTATTCAGTGTTTGTGCACTTTTGTGGTCTTAAAATTGTTATATTATTTGTGAACATTGAGATGGTTTTTTCCGTTTAGTAGCATCAACATTTTCCTGGTAACGGTGAGTCATTATTTTACCGACTTGAAAGTAATTTAATTGAAGACGTACCTACCTACTAAACATTGAATTGCTTAGCAAGCTTCTGCTTCTCTATAGTATAAGTTGTAGAGTTTTTATAACGGTTTATCGATACATATTTATATGTCCATTTTATTATGTGTTATGTCAAGAAACGATGTTTTCGTTTTATTACGTTCTCGACACCTATTAACAGTCGATGCAATTTCCTTTGATATTTGATAACATATTTACGATCTATCGACACGGATGATGATGATGACGAAGGGTGTACCTTAAATACTTACGTAAATAACTATGGGTTCTTTTATGGGACCTGGAATTCTTATCTTTTCCAATTCGTTGTCCCGCTCGTAAAGGGCTTGCGCCCCGGCCACCGTATACTCCCCTGCCAACGTTATATGTCTGCAACAAACAATTTGTCGCTTGTTTTTTTTTTTTTTAATTTTTTGGAACAGAAAAACAGTTGCAATTTATTGAAATCAGTTGTTGTTGCCGTCTTTTTTTTTTGTTTTAGAGTATTCTTTTTTGTTTTTATTTTGGAGTATTCCTTCATTTACCTTTGCAATAGTTTACCTTTTACCGTTGAGGTAGAATTTCTTCGATGTGACACTTCCGATTCCTATGTAGTTTTCGGTTTGGTTGATTTCTTCGACGTGTATGTTTCTCGCATCAGCCGGTATGGTGATGACTTCTTTGTAGTCAGCCTCGAGACTCTGTTTCGTAAAAATTCCTTCGATGGTGTTGCATTTCGTGCCGTTTCCTTGGCATATTCCACAGGCGTCTTCTTGGGCAGCCGAGTCGACCACCCAGTCG
Source organism: Agrilus mali (assembly GCA_029378335.1). Classification (NCBI taxonomy): domain Eukaryota; kingdom Metazoa; phylum Arthropoda; class Insecta; order Coleoptera; family Buprestidae; genus Agrilus; species Agrilus mali. The sequence continues at coordinate 283,796 of CM055660.1, forward strand.
CACCCGACCTTCTGTAATTCGTAATATAATGTGATGTAGTATATAAAACAAGATTATGTATTAACGGGCAAGTTACGCGCGATCTCGGGGGAATCGTAAAACTTCCTCCTTTTACATATTAAAGATTAACAGATAAATGAAGCGTTTATAAAGGAGAACATCGGGAGGAGGCGCTCGGGACGTACGTATAATGGAAATTTATGAAGTTATTGAGCGTCAGAAAGTTTTGAAGCGCACAGGAAAAATCTAGAGAAAGAAGGCTTAATTAAGAGTTTTGAAAGTTATTTAGAAAACTGCACGGATACGACGAGAACAAGCTGCGGTTTATTTGACACGAGAATTTGATCAATTTTTAGTTGAAAATTTATTAGGGACGAACTTTTTTGTTCAGATATTTTGTTAGGGGTTTTAAAACAGTATAGATATAAGTATAAAATATTATTATGCAGAAGCTGTTGTAAAACCGTTACTGTTGTTAGTAGTTACTTATCTGTTTATACCAAATGTAAAATGATAATAGGGAGAATGATGGTAATATAACCCTTGACTCTCGAATGCAAAATACCTTTTTATTACGATATTATGCAAAGCGATAGCTTAGTACTTAGTACTAGTACCTGGGTGTCATATTCTGGGCAACAAAACGATCATGAAAGCTCTTTATTAGTTACTGAAACATCTCAACGACGTAGAATTAGAAAGCCAACTGAAATAAGGGTATTAAAAAAGAGACAGAAATTTCTGCGAGAATCTAACGATGAATTAAGCGTAAAGAACAAAAAATGTGTTGGTAATGTGTCTCTTTTTGCTCATTTACAATCACGATTCAGTTTACATGTAGACAAAAATGAACAGCTGCTGTTTCCTAATTGCCGTGCTGACGCAAGGATGAGGGAGGGGTTCCGGGAGACAGAGGGAATAATGAGGAAAACGCTCGGTGTTTAAACTGTACATCGGAATTCATTTTTAAATGTTAGCTCGAGTAGAATTTTCACAAGGGAGAAGAATATCTACGTAACTAATTAACTAACAGTTGAAGCTGAAACTGGTTTAATTTATTTTAAAAATGAAACTCTGAACGAACTGTAATTGGTTTAAATAAACAATGCAGTGGATTGGAAGAATTTCTAACTTACTGTAGATTGATATTAAAATTATTTTAACTTCTTCATTAGGTAATATTTAACATGTAGTTTTGTGAACCATTTTCTGTCTCCCAGGTTCTTTTCTATTTGTGATGAAAATGGACGGCTCAAGATTCTTAAAAAAATTAGGGGAATACAAGTAACAAGTGAAATATTAATTAGATTTGTTGGGATCGTATTTAGCGCATCGAAACCTCTTGGAATTTAATCAGTCCGGGCTTTAAAGAATAAGTTAGAAAATTGAACATCAACTTGTCGTATTTTCGACAAAACTGATAAAGCTGAAAAATCAATTTCCTGTTAGGTAGAACCTTCGCCTGGGAAAAACGAGTTATTACTTAATAAAGAACCCGTTCCGAACCGAACACCGACACAACACACAGTTTCTAATACGTAGACTTCCTGTGCTTATAAATTTAATATACACGTAGTAAGCGAACCCTCAGGGAAATATGCTTCATAATTTTAAATGCATCACTTTTTACAACTCGCGGCATATGGCGCTGGCATGGCGGCGCGAAAGTTGCAACGAACTATCAAACAAACTGCTCACACGGTTTACATCAAACGCTACGGCCAATTACTACAACAACAACAACCAACAATCGGAATTTTATTTCCTTATTTACCAAAGGTTTAGATTTATTTATTTTTGTGTATGTACCTATATACTTGTTGATTTTATGACTCCTGAAACATTACGTCGTAGTGAAATAGTTTATTAGGGGACAAATTTACGAGAAGATCGGGGTAGATATAAAATTCTTATATTACGTGATGGTAGGGTTGTGCAGGTATATTAAGTAGAATGGTGGTGGTGTGAACGAGCATCCCCCGCAGTAAATCAAGGCGCCATTGACAGTTTTGATATATGAAAGTCTACCTGCCACGTAACGGGGCCGCGCAACTCCCTGGAAGTGGTGAATTTCGGCCACTTATAACACTGTCACGTACGCCTTAAATTTCGAAAATCTGACGCGGCACAAGCAGTTATTTTTGGGTAATGTTTACGGTAGAACATTTGTCATGCACTCTCGTTGCTACCTAGATCCAATATGCTCCCCGGTTGATTGATGAGGCAACAAAACAATATCTTTAGGTAGGCGAATAATTTAGTAGTTTTTTGATATTAGAGTGCGGGTTCAAAGATTGTCGTGTTATTCAACTTACCCGACAAATACCGGAAATGCAAACGTCTCGAGTGCCGACATTGCAGGGTGTTCCGTCGAGGGCGTGCTCTCCCCAGGGAACGATAATGGTGTCGTTCAGGTCGCTACAGTACAGTTCGCAGGGTTCGTCTGGAAAAACAAAAAGAACAAAAACCCAATTTAGTGCACTCCGAGGGAAGGACTTGACCGACTTAAAAACCGACTCACATAAGATTTAAAAGGGGTAATTGCATCCGGTACGAGGAAGTGGCTTGTGGAAAATCTTGTGTAATTATTGTCTTATTTTATTGGAAAGACTCGAATAGCAGAATTTCACTTGAACTCGAATCGAATTATTTTCATTAGTATGTCGAAATTTTCGAGCAATAAATTCGGGCAAATAATCTATCAATTTCGATAGGATAATTAAAATAATCATCGGACAGAAATTGTTGTTGTATGATTATTTAGATGGCAGCAATTATGACGGTTCTATTAATAAGTCGGTAATGGGCACGCGGCACAACTAATGCAATAAATATACCGTCATTTCGACGTGTTTGATTAATGGTCTGTTAATCGTGGAATCCGTTTTATCACGTACCCATTCCATTGCTCCATGCATTTCTCTCTCTCTCTGTACACTCTCGTAGTAGTAAGCAGCCGAATCGAACTGCCATCTATGAAATTTGTATTCATCCGACATCGAAACTATGTTCAATTTGATATTTCGAAAGACAGTTGTTGTGGAAATTGTGCTCTGATGGGAATTTTAAAATGCGGGGACGACAAAAAAAAACAGAGGGAGCTCAAATATCAGGTGCATGTTGAATTTGAAATGCGTATCTAATAAAAAATTCCGCGTCGAGCTCCTGATACACCTCCCCATCTACCATTCTTACTCAAGCCGCCGTGCCGGATCTGAGGCGTTCTCAAAAAAATGCGACATTGAATACTTAAATAATATGTACATTAAGAGGCTCGAGTTGCTGAGGGTTTCTATTGTGCACAAACCTTCAGTGTCCCAAGAATAAAGTAGTTACTCGTGCCCTTCAGAACAAGAAGAAAACCAAAGATTTTTTCAACCGATACACTTTGAGTGACTTAAATTAAACATCGAAATCAAATGGAAATCTACCTGCGAGTAAGATACAATAAACAGATTATTTACCTTGGTCGAAATACGGCAGCCAAGTATATTTTTTCCCGTTGTACGTGTGGTTGTTGTAGCCGGTGCATTGTTGTGCCCTGAATGACGGCTGATCGACATGGCAAGGTTCGATGTTGCACATTTTGTACCGGCGTCTCTCGCCTATACAATACTTGCCGCCACCTGAAGGTTTCGGATGATCGCATTTTCGATGCATTATCGAAACACCGGCGCCGCACGTTCTCGAGCATTCGCTCCAGCTGCTCCATTCACCCCAACCGCCGTCGATTGCCACCGGCGGATCAACCACCGGGACGCACTTTTGATCTTGACACCACTAGAACAAAAAGCATCGATGTCTGCAGTATCTGTAATTTTATGTTACGCTTGTCTAATTTATCCTCGGGAGGCTGGGAATTTGTGATCAGATCTTTTATTAAAATAAATTTTTCCGGAAAGACAGGAGTTAAGCCCCAAGATGTCGTCTTCTTGTTTTTTTCAAATAATCTCGGCAGTTTGTTGAAAAGTTAAGTGCCGCCTGATGTGTTCCGGGAAGTTTAAAACCGGGGGGATTTGTCACGTTAATCCGACTAACACTGCTGCTGCGTCGTAATTTATAACAAGGAGGTTTGGAAAAGTTTAGTCAATCCGTCGGGACTTCATAGTACCTACAAGTGCAACCTTTTCCCACTTTATACTAAGTAGGAGCACCTGTAAGCAGACTTCTGACGATTTCGATGGGAAACTAGATTAAACTGTTCTAAATTCTGTAGTACGTATGCAGCCGAAATACAAGAAGTTCTTTTTTTAACTGCAAAATATATCATCATCGAAGAACCTCCGGTATATATAGTGAACCAAGTCGTTGCGATTGGTTTAAACGGTTGTGAGGGCGTATCCGTGATTCGTTTGTTGCGTGGTACTCGATGTTACGACTACTGCGCAATTGACGCGTCACGGACACGCCTCCGCACGCAACCAATCACAGCGACACAGTCGACTATAAATACCGAATGCTCTTTGCTGTAACTTCAAATACAACGTTAACGCAACCCATTGAGGACGTCTCCAGTTTTGTTTAATATTTTACATTTTCCGATGGATGTAAATGCGACATTGTAATTTTTAATTGCAATATCTGGTCGTGATTGTCAAACGTATCCGGTTTGTGTACAGATAATAGAATCGGCGAAGTTGGAGATGCGGTCAGACGTAGTGCGACACCCGAGTGATTTATATGTTTACCTTGTGCTTCCCGCAGTGGGTTCCCGGGGCCGCCGGTCGCAGTTGCGAAGTACAAGTGTTGTTAACTTCGCACCAAAGTTGAGAACAAATTTCCGAAGGCGACGAGCAAACTTTAACTTCGGTCCCGAATTGGAGTCGACACTGGAAGTCGGCATTGTACATCGCTCCGGCCGGCAGTTTTGGATATCGATAGTCCTTCAGTTCTTTCGGCTCGTCCTGCAGGCACTCGCCCAGTCCCTTGCTGAAAATTGGAGGAGAGAAGATACTGATGATATAATTATGTAGCGGGAATGTTTTCGAAAATTTCCTTTAAACAGGAGATTTTCAAGAAATAGCTTCATCAAGAAACAAAAATGTGTCTATGTAGATGTGACTTACTCTAAGAAAGTTGTGACATCCCGTCTGCTGCACTTTGACCAGCTAACCCCTATGGTGTCTACCTCGAAGCTTGGGGTCATCACGTGCAGCCTGTTCCCTTCTTTGCCCTTGCAGCCAATTTTTTCTGTGTCGTGAAACATTCCGAAACTAAAATTAAAAATTGATGATAATCGATCATTTTTCCGGTTTATTCTAAAGAGCAAGAGTCGTCTCTTTCGGAGTGGTAACGATAATTCGATCTGTTACCACATTTTATGAACGATATCGCAAATCTTGATCGTTTTGTCACGGATGGTCGGCAGAATGATCAGATAAAGACACAATGGCCTTCACTGATTTAAATTATTATGCAGCATCGAATATAATGCATCGGAATTGGCGGTTCGTGATTTTAGATAAAACGAGCATTTCACGTCGGAGTGTAGCATCGGCTGCGACTCTCTCGGCTCGGAGTTTTATGGTCAAAGGTGAAGGCAGCTTTATCAAGATTTACTTTGATTTTTATTTTCGTTCGGATGAGTTTTCGGTGTTCAGTCGAGGGCCATTTAATGCCGAACTGACGGCTGACCTAATGACCACCAGTACGTACGTAAAAGAAGAATTAAGACAAAAATAGCAATAATACGTGGTAATGTTTAAGATAACGACAATTAAACCGATAAACCGAACAAAATAATAAATGCACTTATTCTCGTCTACTTTGTATGCCAAACATAAAATTCTCGTCCCCAAAGTAATGAATGCACTGTACAATGAAGGGTGGGGGGGTGGGAGGGAAAGAGATACTAAGACTAAGACCATTAATTAAGTTTCTCCGAGTCGCAGCGACGCGACGGTTACTTCGGAAAACATAAAAGCTGGCTTTAGTGCCGTGAATTTAAGGGCACTACTACACCTCCTAGTTCGCCGGAGCAGTCGAAACAAGACAGAATTTTATTGCAAATAGACGCACGATTGTACTAGCAGGTACTTTTCTACTTAAAAAAACAATGGTTCTTTAATTTGTTGCAAAAAGATGAAGTAGCAAGTTAGTTGGTAGGTAGCTAAAAGGTAATGAAAATCTTTTTATTACTTGTGACCCATTTCGTGGGCAATGGTATGGGCGAGCGTGATCCCGTTATCTTCGTTAACGCTGCAGCTTTTTTCCTGCTTGCACATTCCTCCGATGTGAGCGACTCCGAGGGTACTGCAAGGTTGATTAGCTCTGGCACATATGTCCTTTCGCGTTATCAGAATGGCTACGTCGTGATGATAAGGGTCTCTCTCGTCGTGAGGATTAAGGTTCTTTTGCCACTTGCAGAAGTTCCGGAGCGTCACGTCCGCATTCACCAAGATATTTAACGGCGGATCTGTGTCATTTTCATCTAGAAGTATTATCTTTACTACCACCACTTTTATGAGATTCCCGATGCTCGGATCTAGATAAACCGAGGATACCTGGAACAACAATTTGTGTGGGGATGCCTTTTATTATCACTATTACAACATAATACAAGAATGATGATGATTTCTGGAAATAGGTGTGCCTTGAGGAATTAAGAAGAAGGATAAGGAAGACTGATTCATTCCAAAGTTACGTTATATGTATTAGTAAATGTTTCTGTGATTTTGGTGACACATTCTCTCCGGTTGCATACCATGTTCATTATAGTCAACAAGTAGGTTTCGATATCTTCGTTTTCATGGAAGTCTACCATAGATTGGTCTGCCACTAATAGAGCCTCGACATACCTCGGTCTACTCACGGATCTTTTTGTGCGGCTTAACAACAATTGTTGCTGTTTGTATTTCTTCAGTTTTCTCTTCTGATAGTCCGGTTTCTTTGTCGTCTTCTTCTTTGCGTTTCCCGAACGCTTTTCCTGAACGGTCAATTTTCCCACTTGTCTCAACCATTCTACTCTGTAATCGGCGGAAAAAGAAAAAAATATATTTATGATTTTGGTTTTTTATTTAAAACGTTAATGGTATGGTAGGAATATTTCGTATTTCGTAAATATATAAAACACACATTTTGATTTGTGTTGAATATTTATAATCTCGGGGCCCGTAAATGACAAAGAAAACGAGCAATTTGTAAACAAAATAGCTCAGAGTTCTTAATCCGCTGCGACAGAAATTAAAACGATTGTCACGACCACGTTATAAATTTGAGATTATCAAAAAATTTCTCAACAGTTTTGTAAGATTAAAGTAAGAATTATTGTTATAATTGAATTGTTAATGCGAATTCGAATTGCCTCCAGCTCTTCTTCCTACAAGACCACCTACAGAGACTGTAACTTTGCAACGCTCAACTTATACTTATACTAACTCGGCAGTTTTCTTGGGTTCCCTCGTACCACAATTTTTCGAATGTTTATGTTTCTTTTTCCACCGTTTCTTATGATGCGGATTCCTCACAGCTGACCTTTTGAACACAAGATGTTTATGACCAGGTCGAACCTCCCTGTCTTCGTAATAATGATGGGCAGGTTCGATCCAATATTTATTTTCGTTCGTCTGTATTACTCCGACCTTTCAAAAAAACTTGACACATAAAAATTTAGAACGACCAATAGTTTAGTCAACTTACCAACCCGTTACAGACCGATAGGGCAACCCTTGAACTTTCGTGCCCGTATACGCGCCCTTGGTAGTGGCACTGGGTGTTAGTGATACTTCTACGGGTCCTTGACGACTTCTTGTGCCGTTCTATGACCGCGTATGGGACGAAGAATTGCGTGCTAGGCTTTAACACTAGAAAATGTTCTTTATCTTTTATTGTTACGTTGTAGTGTAATTTTTGTTGTTGGATATTTCCGTGATCGACTTTAACGTCGTGGGAAACGTGTTCGGCCAAGGAGTTGACCCTCCGAGGTACTGTTACGAAAGCCTCTTCGATGTGACCTGAATATTTACCTGAAATAATAAGAAAAATAAATCGATTCGTATTTGTAATCTCTTGGAATTAAAATTTCGTTCGTTTAGGGGTGAATGGATTCGTGTTGACGCTTATTAAATTTTTTCGGTCTGTTTTAAGGGTGGGTTGTTTGTTTGTAAGCAATACCAATCTTAATTGGAATTACTGTTTTGTATTTCGTTGATTTATGTACAGGTTTTATTTATTAAATGACCCAGGTATCGCCGTTAGTAACTTTAATTAAATTCCAACGTTTTTCTTTAAACAGCCCCGGTGGCGTCGTCTGGGGGTGAAACGTAGCCAATAAATTCCTCTAAGATGTGCTGTGTTTACTGGGCGTCGTAAATTATCATTGAAATCGCAAAAAACGGTACGAATAGATTTTAGAAGTAGGTATTTAAATTTAATTTGTTGATATGATTTATGTGATTGGAAACGACGGATGGGATGGTATGGGACGTAATCGTAATGTATTTTAAGTTTGCGTGTTTGTTTTAGCCAGTACCTTAAACAAGCAGATAATAAGGGTACTTGGTCTCGGTAATAACAGTTTCGTCCAATTATTTTGCATGCATGCTGCATAACTTTAAGATCGGGCCACGCTCGTGACTGGTTTTTGTGATAGAGGCGCGTGTGCCCGGAGCGCCTACGACTCGGAATTTCATGGAAACACCAAACCAACCCATCCCGCATAAAATTTATATTTTACCGTGGAATATATTGCTCCTTTTATTAAAAATTCGATCCTATAACTGGGAAAATTCTAACCTTACCTTTCTACTTTCTTCTACCTACATATGTCATGTTTTTTTCATCACGATTACTATTAGGCATATTTAATCCTGTCCTACTGTTGTAAAACAAACAAGAAAACGAAAAGTTTGACGTTTTGAGTGCAAGAGGTTCGAATGATTTTTAAATGTTCGTTGTGAAAGGAGCCGTCATCTGCGACCATTTATTAGTACAAACAATGAAACTTTTGAAATTAATGAAGCCGAACTGGAATGAAAGGAAAAAGTGCAAGTATTATCCAAGTTTGCGAGTGTTCTATGTTCTTTCGATCGGAGAGTCTTCAATTAATGTTCCCGATTGAGAGTTTTCCAGAAGTTACACGTAATGTCCGGGAGAACTTATGGAAATGACGTCGAACCGCAGCATTTGTTCGAAAAAGAATTCGCTAATGAAAACCGTAACCGAAAACAACAAAATCAAAACAAATTGCCCACAGATTGATGTTCGATTTTTATGTCATTTATCTCTCAATTTATTTATATATAGGGCTTAGGTTTGCAAACAAAAGAAAAAAAATGATGACGACACAGACACATCACATCAGTTGCATCGTGTGATTTTTTTGGTCACTATTTAATGGAAGATGGAATCTATAAATTAAAAAATTTCTGAGCGCTTTGTTATTAGGCCCGAAATAGTTCCCACCGTTCGACAACGAACGAAAAAAAAAACAAGAGGTATTAATAACTCTTTTCGATAATGCTCACCTGTCGTTCGTAATCTGTTGACTGATGAACCACCCCGACGTTTATGGGTATTATCTCTGAACATTTTTATCGCGAATGACACACCCAGTAAATGGGCAAATTTGTTAGAAGCTAACAGACGACATTAATTCTACTTTTTAAACGTCAGAACTTTTACGGATAATATTCCTACTGTTGGTAAAAACCGATTTTTCGACTGGCGGAAAATCAATTTTTTTGTTTAATTTTACAATCCACCCGAATAAAAATCGTTGCACTTCTGCCAAACTAACTTTAATATACGTGAGTAGGTAAAATCTATTTTTATATACACCATGAAATTCGTAATTCGTCTCGTAATTAAAATTCCATTATATGGAAAATAGTTTTGCTTTCAATATTTATAGTATGTGGACCTTTAACATAACAACAACGATTGCAATTTTTGTAATGAAGCTTACAATTATATTTCAATTTTCAATAAACCAAACTGAGCCTATTCGGTTCAGATTATTTTGTTAATTCCAATCAGGGCAATTACAAGTATCTTCGGTCACAAACATGCCTCTTACTCTTGCTTCATTATGCAGTTGTTAAATTTGTTTATTTTCTCAACATTTTATTGCACACTTGCAAACCGACAGGCGAACATCTTAATTATTATTGTATGGTGTATGTTTCGTGTGTGCGTTCGACTGGAGGAAGAGGAACAGAGATCGACTCGAAGACGTGACGTTTCGAGCCGTTAACTAGCAAATATTTGCCGAGATACGACCACTTGTATTACCCTTATTTGCAATTACCATTTTTACGAATGGCTGTAGCGGACGCTTGGGGAAATTTATGGACACCCAGACTGCATATTATGTAGACGTGTACATCTATAGTCAACGCATAAATTAATAACAATGTATTCATGATACTACTGTCTCGTACTACCGTAGGTACATATATTATTTTATCGCCACTAAACTCGATAATATTATTAGCCGAGTTGTACCCACCCTCACTGCATAACACTAGGTACTCAGAACTTCGTCAGTTTGTAACTGATTTATTGGGTGTCTGAGAAAGACCTTTGGTAATGTTATGAGTTCAAATGAACAACAGAGCTATGAAATGCGCGAGGTTCTCTATAGGCGGGACTTAATGTCGATGACTTGTGGAGGGGCGGAGTAAACGAGGCATCATTTGTAAGCCCCGCCTTCGTTTCGGACGCCACGCGGCTCATAATTATTGTTTGATTAAATTAATCTACTTAGGTAGGTACTTGTACGTGCGCTCCTCTCTAATACGGGGTATAATAAGGGACTAGGCGTTTACTGTATTAATGTTTGTAGTGATCATGTAGGTACGTGTGCATGTTAACTAATAACGTAGGCATGTATGTAAATTTGTATCAGGGCGCTTCTCTTGAAGTTAAAGTGGCGCCCGGAGCGATTTCGCCTTTTCTACTTGTTAAACAGAGGGCAGCTAATTAAGATTGTAATTAAGCGGGAGCAGCGTGCACTTAAGGGCAAAATGTATCTACAACAATCTTGCTCGCGCCAGTATCTACCTACCTATCTAGCTACTTACTCGACTTTGAACAGCAAAAGCCGACGTTTAAAATGTTTTAGCAGCTCACAAGTGCTTGCTTATTTTGTTACTTACTTAGTGTAGTGGCCAAGGATAGAAAAAGTGTTGTCTTTCTATTATTTAAAAAGCACTCTTAATAACTATTTATACATATACGAGCTATGTTTTAATTTAAACGAGCCCTCGGTGTTCAAGGGGGTAGAAAACTGTAAAGCAGTATGTAGGCACTTTTGAATTCGAAAAAAAAAGCTTTGTATTTTGCAGCCGACCGTCCTCGACAAAAAAAACACACAAATATGTAGCTACTTGTTTGCTTTGACGTTCGGAAATTTTAAAAGCGTTATTTACCCCCATTATTTTCGCAACGTTATTTTTGAGGGTGTTTTTTTTCAATTCCGTCTCGTACATACACTATTGATTAAAATTTATGATAGGAAGGTACTTATGTATATGGCTCGAAATTGCTGTAATAATCCGATCGATAAACTTATAGATATTAAAACAGGGTTTCTGGTTTATTAAATTTATAGTCGGTTAATTGCAACCAAGTATACCTACCTACTATAGATACTATGCATTGTTGATTTAGGTATACATAAATAAGTACATACCTACATTTTTACCTGTTTCGGTTTAAATGGAATCGATCGATTAAGGGACATACCTACGTATGTGGCGGTAATTATTTCATTAAGCAATAGGCAATTTATCTCTATCCCGATTGCTTGTTTTATTCAAGGCACACACACACACACACGGGTGCACTGTTCAACCATGTTACTCACTCACACGTGGGTGTCAACTCTTGACTACTAAATATCCTCGACAAAACCAACGGTAGCACCAATTCACTTCTTGATAGATGATAAACTTCTGATTTATTATCCTTCGTATATGGTAGGTTAGTTAATGGACGAATTCGTTTGAAGGTGTTCGCATTTAATGCCAGACAAAACGGAAAAAAGCGATTCTTTAACTGCAAACATGAACCAGTAAGTAGTAGGCAGATAACGTGGCATAGTTTCGTTTTCGAATAAATTTATTATTGGAAGGTAATGATAATGGGGCATTCAAGATTATATAAAAAACTATAAACAATTCTTTTATCTTTCTAAATTATTTTCTCTGCAAATACCTGTTTGTAAGGTTTTTACTTTTGTACTTTTTTTGTCGAAAATCAAAATTTCTCTTACTCAGTACATCATTAGGACGTTACGACGAACGGACGGTTCTTCTGCAAATTTTTGAATCGTTATTAATTTTCAAAAGCCCTGTAAATGTAAGGTTATCAAAATCACACACACACACACACACCCACCCCCGACTCGTTTCACCGCTAATTTTTGAATGAAGTTGAATTGCGGCGTAATTAATTAACGTATGACAGCAGGGGCTATCAATCAGTGCTACATATCCTTTCATCAGGGGCTAACGTGTGTTATCCCAGTGATTAGGGAAATTAAGAGAATTTGTTGATTATAGTTCGAACAGAAAATTGACCGATAATTAAATTAACTTCACCCTCTACATCCCACATAAATTACCTATATCATTATTAGAAAGAACGTTAGCTTTTTTAGTAAGTAGAATTTTATTATTGATATCTTTTTTATCAGTAAAAAGAACATAAACCGCAGATACGATTAAGTTAAGTCATTAATTAGGTAATAAATTGCTTAAGTGCTTTTGGAGCTTATCTACAGATGGCGATAGAAATGGCAATGATCTGAAATTAATAATGAACTCGCCTGTAGAAGTTTTCCTGATTCTCGGGGAAAATAGCAGGTGTTGAGATGTAAATCGTGGACAAAGAATGCGACTAGATAGAAATGTAGCTTGTTGTCTTGTCTTGTCGTTTTATCATTATTCTTACGGCATGAAAGAGTTCCTTTCCAATATTTCGCTTGCAAAACATGGCGTGTAATCGATAAAGTATTCAGTAAACAGCACAGTTTCCATGTATTGTGTCATGTCGGCCTCGTGAGGTCGTAATTCACAATTCTAATGGCTCAAAATAGGTACATAGTAAAGTGCAAAGGGTGATTTACGGGGACTTAAACGCATTTAATCATTACTAAAGTAGATTATAATACCGTGGGGTGTGTTCCGAATAAGTCATCTTGGTTTAAACGTTCGTCGACAAGATATATCTACGAAATAATTAATCAAGCAAATGTGACTGGGGCGAGGAGGTAACACGAGCAAAATTTCATTCAATTGGTATTTTACGACAACTTTAACATAACATACCTGTAGGGTAAAAAGAGGGGGTGACATGACTTGAACAAATTCAAGGATTCAAAAGAGGACTGTCTATGTGAAGTAAAGATCCTAAAGGATTTCTATTACTGATGTAACGACCCGTTCCTGTTCCTGAGAAAGTTCGAGAAGATTCGAGTTCCTGTTACCCTTTAGGTCCCGTTGGCACGTAGAAAATGCATTGACTTGTCAACAACTAAACTATTTGTACACTCGTGGCACGTCTTCGACGACCGTCTACGCACAAGTATTCTTGAAAAAGAACGGACGAAGAAGAGGATGTTGCAGTTGCAGAGTTGCAGTTGGAGTTGCGGTGTCTCACACACATACCCTCTTCCCCATCCTCGTCCTCATCCTCATCGTTGTCAACCGTTTCTTCCGCTGCTCCTCCTCGAGACCTCTCGTCTGATTGCTTTTATTTCCCATTCACGTCCGACCGACCGTCTTCGGATCGATTAATCAGAGATCGCATTATTACAGACCGTCGGCGTCGATCGAGCAAGCGACGAAACGAATTAAGACCTGATCATCAAACCCCTTACTTTTAATTTATGTGGGAGTCACCGGTCGGAATTATTCATAATATTCGCAACCGTTCGTTCGGTGGGTGCCAGCAAAGGGTCGCGTCATCGGCTTGAGGTCATCATTAAAACTTAATCGAATCGTTTAAAGACGAACGATTCGATTACCTACTAACAGTGTTCTTTAAGACTACTTTTTACGGGCCTTCCACATTGCCCCATATACCCACACACAATTAATTATTTATATTGATATTAACGCAACGTTTCTAATTGGACATTTTTAGCCTTGAATGAATGGGTATTAAGAAATGAAACCTTATATACACTTTCGAGAGGACAAGACCAAGACCCTTTCTAAACAACAAACGTATATATAAGTACATGTTCTCTTTTAATGGCCTTTGACCTTTACACAGTCTTCTAGAAGGATATTCGTGTACCAACTGTTAACGGAAACCCTCTCTTTTATCAATAAGGATTGCGTGCCCGTGCCCATGCCACCTTTTTACTTGGTCCTAATGGATCGCATTAACTCCCCTCCCATCAACAAATAAATATAAATTATTCTTTTTCTTTTGTGTCTTCATTTATTTTGGTCCCTTTAAAACAAACAATATATTTCTATTGTTGACTCAAGGAATCGAATATATAATCGAAATTTCCAATGATGTTGTTGTATGAAGCGGTCAGTTGTTGTTGAATAACGGTCTCGCAAGTGAGTGTTACCTTTTGCCCTGATATTTATGACTTCGTGGGATTTACAACATGCACTGGAAATCTCTTAGCCCTGAAATATTAGTTTCCGTTCGGTTTCTGGTTAACAGAGCGCAATAACTTACAAAGTACCCACCTACCCAGACACAATTCGTGACTGAAATGGTTAAGAGTCTCTGCTGCCGCCGTTTAATCCATTGTGTCAAGAAATGTCTGTTGTATAACAGTATCAATATTGGCATACACATGTAGGTATGTAGATATTGAAATCAGCGAAGGAACTCAACCCAACCCATCCCCAAACCTCAACACCTAATAATAAATAGTACTTACGATACCTACTGTTAAACGTTTGCTACTATTGGGGATATCAAGAAATTTAGATTGTCATTGAGTTACTTTGAAACTACTCAAAATAAATTTCCGACATTTTCTTCCTTGGTGCAAATCTTTTGTGAAATTAAAACATGAACATTTTCAATACTCACAGTCCTTTTTTGCACCCGAAATGGTTAGAGGAATAAAAGATATCAAGCAAGTTCAGATATATTTGGAGAGAACAAGAAGCAAGCCAAAAAGTTGTTTCTTTCTGTTATGGCGCCCTCTCGTGTTATTAAATTGAACTCGTAAGTGCACATGTTCTATTTTTTAATTATCGTGACATTTACTTGTGAAAAAAGGCAGGAAATTTATGTTGGCAATTAGATAGCAACACATCACACAAAAGCATTTAAATGTTTCGATAAAATGTAATTTTGTCCCGTAAATTTATCCATCCAATGTCCAATCGACTTTGCATTTGTAATTTGTGTGTTAAAATTGTATTACACGCCGCATTGTCAAATATTCGTTCCCAATAAATAGATAAATAAATCAATCAAAATATTTTCGTACCTTTGTATTGGTACGGTTCAACTTCCCCAAATATTACCATGGCGTTGATAAAAATAAGGAAGAGACAGAAGGTGTAGCGGTGTTGTGACATGTCTTGAATCTGAAAAATAAAAATTTCTTGTATTAGTACCTAGTAGAAAGATGTTATTGATTGCTTTCCGTGTATTCGCCGCGGTGAAATATTATTGGCGTAATTAAGAACAAGTTTCGAGTCGTAGAAACCGAAAATTTTATGGTTGTCCGAATTTTATTCTCACGGCTCCACACCACGTACGTTAATACGTAATGCTAATTTTTTCAATGTTCACAGTTCACAGTCACAGTTAGGTATCGACAAGAAGATCTTTTGATAAAGAGCCCCGAGTCGTTGAACCTATAAGATCGACAAATTACAGATGCATTAATAATTATTGTACAAGTTATTTTGACTGCTGGCTTTCGATATTTTTTGTAAAAGCAATTTTATTATGTATGTACATACGTAAAAAAAACAGAAGATCGCGGTTGTGACAGCGTGGGAATTTCGCATTGTAGTTTTCATCAGGAAATAGTTTAGGGAATAAATACAAGAGAAAGGCTAAAATTCGGAAAAATTCTGGCATGAACCTTCTTCCTTTTGTGCTTGTAAACAATATCCCAAAAAATCCCTAGCCGTCTTTATTTTTTATCCTTTGACCCCGCCTAACATTTTTAGGACTTTTGGAATATTGTTTAGAACCACAAAAGCAAGGTTCATGCAAAAATCCAGCTTACCCCTAATTTTTCTTATGTACAATGTCTCTCAGTCTTCAACAATGATATATTTTGATGTTTTTGTGCAAACAAAATCTGATAGTCGTGTTTTGTTTCACGCCTACAAGATATTGTACCTATGTGTCTATTATTTATTATTATTTACAACATCAGATTGTTTGAGGACAATAATGAAAATAAGAGTGAGGAATCTTCTTTCTGTATATCTAATAATAGCAGGCAGCAGGTGGTAGGTATATAAACAAGTTGTAACGTGTAGATTAAAGTTCATCCCCCGGTGTAATTTGAGCGGAGATGTTTTTAACGGAGGATTTCGAAACAAAAATACATTATTTGTTTCAAGAGACTAAGTATATCGGGTTTCTCGGGAAACCAAAGGTAAAAGCACCTTGCGAATCGGATCATCATGTGCTCATGTGAATGCCCTAAATTAACTACACGAAATAGACGAAAATAAAATCGTGCTCTTTATTTATTTTTATTATACGTATCCTTTAAAAAACTGTTTTTGTTTTTTTTTTAATATTGTGTCACGACATCGTGGTGCGTTGTATCCGGTAAACGATCTTTTGTAAGAGAACAATCAAAGATATAGAAAATGGAAACGGGAAACAAAAAGGAAATTTTACTAACCAGAAACTTTGTTCGCGTTAAAAATTTTTATTGAACATTGAATCGATTTTGAAGCATGCACTTTTCTACGTAATTATTTATTGACGAGTTAAAGGACGGACACGTCCGTCTGTCTGTCTCTCGGTTACCTACCACTCGCAGTTTGCGGTGGCTATTTTTCATTCAATTCAAGTAACTAAAATTTATAGCCTTTTAATTTTTAAGTGCCGCACAAACAGTGCGATGCTGATTTATAACTGTTTGTGTTCGGCAATAGTTAATTAATTTGGGCCCAATGTAACGTGCACCGGTACCGGTACACGGTATGGTGCGTTTTAATGAAACTGAATTTTCCTATTTTTACCACCGAATGACTGACTGACTGACCGTTTTCCCTACTGCTATTATGAAATCGCAATTTCATTCTCAATATTCGAAACTAATTTGAAATGAAGGTTGTCTACGTAACTACGTTATTTGAAAATTATAACTAAATTTAAGGCTTTGAGGAATGTTTGTTCTTACGGTTTAAAATTCCCTTTGAATTATTTATTATTACATATTATATTTTGCTGGAAGTGAAGAATTTTATTTCTATTTGAATAGGTAGGTAATCAAAAGGCAACCGTATGTATGTAATTAAAATTTTATCTTTTCAAATTACCTATTAGTACAGTAGTATAGTAGTATTTGAGAGATTTTAGTGAGTGTTGCTGCAGTATCTTTGCTCTTTATGGCCACTTTAGGTCTTTTCAGCAGCATAATACTTCCATAAATAAGCTATAAAGTTTATTGAAAGAACCCAAAGCGATATTTCATTTCATTTATACTAATACCTGCCTCTACCTATATAGGTAAAGCTTCTTTGATGATCTTTTTTTGAGATGTTAAAGTGTTGAATAAAAATTTAACTTCATTATTCATACTTATTAATTGTTTTGTGTGGTAATAAATTAGAAAATGATCCTCCAACATTCCTAGCTACTAGCCAAGCGAATATTTCACCACCAGTTCGACCATCCATCCATTCATTCTGTTACAGTTTCACTAGGTTGCTTTTTTCGCTTAGTTGCACATCGCATGTCACTCTACTATTTCATTCAAAATGGAAATGTTTTCTTAAATTCCGCGATAATAAAAGTCATTCAAGTTTTCACTTTCTTTCTATTTTTTTTCTCATTAAGTAGTCGCAATGTTTCACTATATTTCAAATATTTGGGTCAACTCCAAGCTTCTAGAAAATAGTTTCCTGTTTCCCACCTCGTCCCTACTAGAAGATATCTATCTATAGTATAATAACAACTGTAAGTGAAAAGGAACATGAAAAGTCCTTGCGGAAATTAAGTCGCGCTGTTCGATTCACCACCCCTTAACTCATCGGTTCGAAAAGGCGTACCTACATGCAGGTTTTTATCCTGCAGGGAATCGCTTATTTTTAATTAAAATCTCTCCGATTCATTTCCTTAAGGACTTCACAAAATAATCAGAAACGAGTAGTTTATAGCAGACTTTCTAATGCGCAGTTTGTTATTCAAAATTTTCGAAAACAACAACAATAAAAAGAAAAATAGTAAATTACCTTATAGTTAGTTAGTTACGTAGACTTTGGTGCACTTTACAAACTTAACACAGATTCTAAATTAACATTTATTAGCACCCACTGTGTATTATATAAATTTGTTGTTTTTGATGTTAATAGTTCACACAATCCGACGACAATAAAAATGTGTCTTATTTCAAGTGTCGCGATGTGTTTTTAATTAGTAATGCGATGATCGGGGCACCACGTTTACCAACTGCACGACGACGACGACGACGGCGATATCTACTACGACAGGTTCGAACCTCTTTGCTCGTTGCCCACTAGCAGAGGCCAATCTCGTCAGGCCGGCCTGTTCGCCGTCCACGAGGTCACTCTTGTGTTTGTTGGTCATTTCACTATCCACCAAGACAAGAATAGTGTCCCCAGGTGACTCACAGACAACCACAATCTAATTAATTAGGGCAATATTTGATGATGAGATTTTTTTTGTTGACACACGATAGATATACTGTGTCGAAAAATTTCTAAGATTTTCTGATAATTAAAATTAGGTAAATACCACCCCTTAACCTATCTATACGTAATTATGTGCTCATGATAACTAAGTAATTAAATTCCCTGTAGTAGTTGCTTAATCGATACTGCACTACACATAATACGTCAATAAATCGAATGTCCGCTAATTATAGACATGCTTTTACATTTTTCAAATAACCACCGGCCGCCCGACCGACCGACGACCATTTAGATATTATTAATAAGCGAACTAATGAAACATTAAATTAAAAGTTAGATTATGTCGGAAGATAGGTTCTCTGACTGCAAATTAATTAATAATTAAACTGTTTATGGGCATGGACGTTTATTTTGATTTTTGTACGTTTAATTACGTTATTAATCGTTTTCGACGTGAAATGTCGCTTTTATGAATAAATTGCACAGCTCTAGACTTATTAGGTATATTATCTTACGTACAACGCGAACGTAGCACCAAATGTAGACCGAAAGAACATAATTAGGGTCAAGTGTGAACGATTTTTGAAGTTTTACTTTTGAAGCTTGGCCTATCTTAGATGAAGATTAAATTTAGGCGACTATATGACTAATTTAGGTCCTTGTTTGGTTTTAAGTGACTTTATGTTGTTAAATATGCAAATTCGGATTTTTTTTGCAAAAAAACTTAAGTTTACAATTACCCCTTCACTCATTAACGCAGTCGAAAACTTTGGGGTAAATGTGAACGATCATTTTGTTTTTACTGCTTTTATAAAGGTTTTTAATGGGGCAAACGTGAATTCCAATGAAAATTATATTTATAAAGCCGTGTTCACATTTACCCCAAAAATTATATATTACCTATACAGGGTTTTTCAAGTTGATGGGCTATTAGAAGTATATGAATTAGTATTAGAAGGAATTCAATTCTGAAACTTGGGCTCATTTGGTTATTGTTTATGCCGCTTCTTTTAAAAATATTTTCAAGTTCGATTTACATCCGGTTATACCGGAAGTCGATACCAACTTTCTTATTTTAAATGGAATGGTATATTTTTTACGCTGAATTCGAATAAAACGTGTAATTCTAAGGTAAGTTTGATAACCAACTTGTACCTACACCTCTGTGACGATCGGTTTCTGAGTTAATTTAATTTATAAAAAAAAAATCGCTACCGCAACCCAAATTATAAAAAATCATAACTTCCACAAAATACGACTTAGAGTGTTGAAATTTTTACTAGTAATAGCTGAATATTAGTGCTAACGCCTTGACAAAATTGAATTAAATAATTTATACAGGGCGTTCAAAATAAAATTCTAAAATTGAAAAACTTCAAACACGAATTACTTCGTTTTTTCAAATGGCACCTACTATTTTTTATTTTTCAATCGATTCCCTTTTTTATCCTCTTTCGATCTATATGGATACTCCCTATTTTATTTAAAAATTTTGGAATAATTTTGAATTATTACTTAAAATAGGAAGTATCCATATAGACCGAAAGAGGATAAAAAAGGGAATCGATTGAAAAAATAAAAAATAGTAGGTGCCATTTGAAAAAACGAAGTAATTCGTGTTTGAAGTTTTTCAATTTTAGAATTTTATTTTGAACGCCCTGTATAAATTATTTAATTCAATTTTGTCAAGGCGTTAGCACTAATATTCAGCTATTACTAGTAAAAATTTCAACACTCTAAGTCGTATTTTGTGGAAGTTATGATTTTTTATAATTTGGGTTGCGGTAGCGATTTTTTTTCTATAAATTAAATTAACTCAGAAACCGATCGTCACAGAGGTAGTACAAGTTGGTTATCAAACTTACCTTATAATTACACGTTTTATTCGAATTCAGCCTAAAAAAAATAGACCATTCCATTTAAAATAAGAAAGTTGGTATCGACTTCCGGTATAACCGGATGTAAATCGAACTTGAAAATATTTTTAAAAGAAGCGGCATAAACAATAACCAAATGAGCCCAAGTTTCAGAATTGAATTCCTTCTAATACTAATTCATATACTTCTAATAGCCCATCAACTTGAAAAACCCTGTATAATAATATTTTCACTGTTTAACATAAAATATTGCGACATTCTTCCTCTCCTGTTTAGCGCGCTATTAAAGCATCCAACCGTCAAAAGTCAACCACAATTAGTTCACCCTACGTATCGATACATTTTTTAATCAATAAATTTTGCAAATAGATACTCTATTCTAGAAACTTTTCAAACGGTAGAGATTGCGATCCGTGTTGTCGTGTTTGTCTTTCCAATTTGGATGTTCGAAAGTCTAATATTTACAGACAAGGCCGGCTCCCGTGTTTCTGTTCTTTAGGTGAATCGTGGCGCCAAGAATTTTTACCGCTCTATTGTTACATTAATAGGTCCCCAACCTGTTTAGTTTACAATTCATGCGTACCTAATACCTGAAGTCTTCATGTTAACAAAAGATTTATTCTTACTCTTTGGCCCGGCACACAGCCGCGGCATAATGAACTTGTGAAGGCAATAATTCTTGCGTCAGACGTACCTACTACAGGGTGATCTTGTTTTTTTAACATCCACCAAACGAATATTTATTATCTATAGACTAGACTAGACTAGACTAGACTAGACTAGACTAGACTAGACTAGACTAGGTATTAATTTGTCGGATACAGTTACACCTTCGGGCTCTTATTATGGATTTTATTTTGATTGATAATAATTTGATAAGGAATCTACATACATACATACATAGACAATTAGGATCTGAACGTAGCAATTAGCTGTTTGTCTGTTGTAGTTGTAGTTGTAGTTGTTGTAAACAGATTATGTTCATGCAAGTAAATTAGCTGTCATGTTAATTCGTGAGCTTATACGTTTTGTTCTGTTCGATAATTCAAGAAGTAATTGTTATATTAGAGAAACTCCACCTACCCCACTTAGTTATGTACCTATGTACTTACTCGTAGGTTGTGTAGATTGTAAAGCAAAAAGTCGAAGGGCATTTGTATGACTGTGAGTCCTAAAAAAAATATGCTAATAATTTGGTTAATTCTTCTCTTTTCTTTTCCTCGTCGTCATGAATATGTATGTACATTATATATTTTGCAAGTGTAATTTTTATATCAAACTGACTAGAAAAAGTACATCTGTTAGGTAAAGTAAAGCGGCGTGAACACGTGTGTTTTTGAAAGTCTGACATGCTAATTAATTGGTGCATTTTGCATTTATTTAACCAATCAATTAATAGATAGATATCGTATATTAGATACCTAATATAATACTAGGTACTGATCGATTGAACGGCAAATATCTACGTAGTACTTATGTATTATAAAATGATGATGAAAAAATCTTGTTGGGTATTTGGTTCAAAAATTGGCGGTGTGTTACGAAATTGACAGCCTTTATTATTAGGCACGAAAAACCTTGAGCTAGTTCAATTGTTCGTTAATTTAGTTATTAGTTGGAGTTTGTGGAATTTTAATTAGTTCGAAGAATTTTCGATGATGAATAATACAATGTGAGAGATACCATCTTAATTTATGACGGGTAGATAATCATCATGCACACGTCATTATAATGATTGATTCTGTGTCATACTTTTCCATAAACAATCATTTAGTAGGGTACCTACCGTTAAACTTTGATTTTTGGTTTGGGGAATTCCAGAATGTAGATTAAATCGTTCCGGAATTGTGGATTTTATCACAATCGTGTAACAGGATGATTAAAATTATTATTTGAGAAGAAAGTATTGAAATCTTTGTAGATTTGTGTATTTCTATAAAATTCAGTAGATCGTAATAATCTAGTCACAATGTGACGTGACGCAAAGAAACTTTGAGGTATCAAGACTTATCTAATATATAAAATTCTCGTGTCATAAGGGTTGTCCACCCCTAACTTTTATTTTTAGTTTTTAGGGTTCCGCACCTCAAAATGAAAAAGCGGAACCCTTATAGGATCACTTCTTTGTCCGTCCGTCTGTCAAGACCCCCTTTTTCTCTGGAACGCGTTGAGGTACCAAGCTAAAATTTATACCAAATACTCAGGTCTATTGTCCCTTGAAGTTGTAGAAAAATCAAACTTCTAAGCCAACGCAATCAAAAGATACAGCCGTTTATGCCGCAAATTTCCGCAAATTTTCGAATCAAAACCTACAGGGTACTTCCCATGAACTCAGAATCTTGAAATTTGGTACGAAGCAACATCTTATAGCACAGATAAAGGAAAAATTGCGAAAACCATAAATTTTTAGTTACATCATATAATAAAAATATTTTTAATAATTTTAAAGTTACTTACTACCCCATTCCTCATGAACGCGTAGAGGTATTAAATTGAAATTCATATCAAATACTCAGGTCTATAATACCTTTAAGCTGTAATAAAATCAAACTTCTATGTCAACGCAATCTAAAGAAACAGCAATTTAAGTCGCATATTTTCAAACTCGCAACTACTCGCAAGGGAATCAAAACCTAAAGGGTACTTCCAGTCGATTTAGAATCTTGAAATTTGGCATGAAGCAATGTCTTATAGCACATATAAAGGAAAAATTCCGAAAACCTTAAATTTTTAGTTACATCACATAATTATATACAGGTTTGTACAGAACCCTCGGTACGCGAGTTCGACTCGCACTTGGCCGGTATTTTTTATTGACAAGAATAAATTTTTGGTTAAATGATAAGTCAAATAGCAAATAAATAATCATAGAAATTGAATTGAGACGTTAAAATCGTACATAATTAAGGGATTCCCCCTGAAAATTCAACTTAGCGAAGTTGGTGCCAAATATTGTTAAGAAAGAACTTGGGTGTTTCATTCCCACCAATATTGGTGGGCGGGCTGTCCCCCCCGGCCTACACTCTTGTGCAAAGTCGGGGGGGTAGGGTGGAAGGCTCTCTTCAGCCTCCTTCAGGAATCGTGGGAATGGGTGGGTGGTGGTGTGGGGGAAGAAAGATGATACGAACGAAATGAAGACAGAAGGGAAGTGAAAGACTATCTGTGGAATATTACTACCCCAGCCTTTCCCTTAAATGATCCAAGGAAACCACAGAAATACTTGGACCAGAGTAGCCGGCCCCGGAATCGAACCGGTGACCTCCCGAATGCTAAGCAATGATCTAGACCACTAGACCATGCCGCTCTTGTTAAGATATTCGAGTAGAAGAAGTTGGAGAGTTCGAGTTGATGCTATTGCTAACCTATCGAAAATCCAACAAGTTATCGCAGTTGGACTTTTTTTGGTGTATTTATATTTTGAGAGACCTCCCCAAAAGTATCAGTGTTTCTCCTTATCGACCCTTTAGACCCTGATTTCGCTGGTCACACATGATGGTACACAGTTACTTTGAGTGTAATTCGGACAAGTGAAAAGGTCCGGCTGACGACTTGCTTTGAGGACTTGGCTGGCTGGCTGGCTGGCTGGCGATTCAAAGAGTCATCTAGGCTAATTAATTTACGACCGCAAACTGTCTTCCAGAGTAGGAGACCGTGAAATTGGAACGAATTTGCCTACAGCCAACATTGGATTAGGACGGCTTCCGGAATTAGCCACCTTTTGATCTCGCCGGCTTTATTGTCGAGCTTTATCTTATTGGAGATAATTCCTTTGGACGGCGACAGTTTATAATAAGATATTTACCGGATATCACATAATAAATATAATTGATATCTAACAAGCAAAACGTATTTCAATCGCTATTATCGAGCTTTGGAATTTAATTTTATGTTTTATGTTTCACCCTTCTGATTAATTTAAATATTGTTGTGGTTAAATAGAAAAGGTGGGTCTGAGAGGCGCCAGATCTTACAGTTAGATATGTAGATAGGTATTGCGGTGATAAAATATCGCCCGCTTGTAATGAGTTAAAGTACCTATCGCTCCCATCCATCGGTGTGGTGTTATGTGGTGGTTAGTTGATATACGTGTGTACATAGGTAGGTACGTAGTAAGTTGGGTGTTGGGCACCAAGACAAGAGCCGCGGCGTTGCAAGAAAACTCGTTTTGTTTCGCTCCTGTTTCATTTTACGCTTCGTTGGTTGTAAAGCTCACAACCAATTATTCTGGTCTTCGTTGGTTGCTTGCGACTGATGGTGAAAAGAGTGTCTACAAAATTATTTTCAGATCTGACCATAAACATTTCTATCTTCGATTGTTATCACTGTCAATGTCATTAATTCCTCAGAGTTGGAGAAGATTCATGTAAACGACGGGGGATCATTACAACAAATGAAACGATTACGGTTTATTATTGCTTGTTTTACGACCGACGACGCGCGACGGACGGTGTAAATGAAACGGATCATTAATGGAAGGTTTTTATAACATTAATAGATTAATTAAGTGTAAAAACCACTCTGCAATTAAATCTAGGTACTGAATGAATGCATGATGACAAATAAGAAGGTGATGTCATTATTTTATTGTTATAGTTTTTTGTTGTTGGTTGGTAGGTCATCGGCGAGTTTTATATTGTAATCGATCATTCGGTTCATTTATTAAGACGTCGTAAATCATTTGTTGTAAATAATAAATAGGTACCTACTTTTTCTAATGGTCTATAAATAAGCAATGATATCTACAAACACGATTGTAGAAAGTATTTGTCAAAAGTTTTCAATTTTAATTCTAACAGGATCTACTTGTTTCCTGTCAGTTGTTTGTCATTTAGTATACATAAATGTTTGTTATAATTGTCGTCATTATTTCATGCCTTTCTTCGGCCATGGTTTGTGACAGACCTCCTGTCCATGGTAAGGTATTTTCAAACTATTTTTGCTAAAATATTTCGCCGTTATTATTAGTACGTACATTTATGGAAAGTTTTCTGCAAGAAAATTACACGCAATTCTATTGTTGGAAATAATAGCAGTTCCATACCAGGAACTGAATGTTGTGTGTCTAATGGGAGTGGAGGTCCGATGTTATTGGTTGAAAAGTATCGCGAGCAGCATTCAACCGATAAATCAAAATGATTAGTGGTCTGACAAGTCGATTGTCATTAGCATAACGCGAATGCAGGTTGATGTAAACACCGATAGATAGTTTCGACGACGACGATGATGATGATTATATTAAATAATGATCGCGAACTTATATGTTAGACTTTGATTTTTTCCTCTGATCTCATCGTAAAGAAGAAGAAGAAGAAGAAGCGATTTCGAAACGGAGGCCGCGGTTTTTTTTTTTTCGAAATTTACATATGAACAGACAGAACCTTTTTGATGGTAATCGTGACCCTGATGGAAATCGTTTTTTATTAGATAGATACATATTAATTTATGTCATATCAGGAATTTTGTTCTGGCTCATTGCCTATATAGCCACCAATACAACCACATTAGAATATAAAAATCATAATGTAATGTACTTAATGAATTATTCTTGCAAGGTAGGTACACTCGAGATATCAGCGAGTACGACCTCTTGGTGCCCCACAAGCGTAATCGAGACGGGGGGGATTTTTCATCCTTCAACATACCTCACTACTTTAATAGAATAATAAGAACAAGATTATCCAAGCGTTCAACACGAGACCCTTACATCACCTACGGAATCGTCCTCCACGGTACGATCCATTACTTGGACTTGTGGCCAGATACTAATTTTCTATCCCCAAATGCCATCCTGGAAAAAAGGGACGTCGCACAGAAAGTGGGAAAAAGATACGTGAGAAAAATTAGGGACACTTCACTCTGTTATTATACAGGAAACGTAAGAAATTTTGAAAGGTCTAGGGTTGTTTTATCAGCTTGTGACGGACTGGTTAGTGTAATAGTAATCAATACGTTGATACCAGAAATCTTATTGATTGATTGATTGATTGATAGATCGGGTATATTATGTTGGACGACAAAAAATACTACATAGAGCCCATGATGGATCATGGGCCTAACAAGAGGGGCCAACACGTCCACGTCCTTTACAAAAAAAGCCCCACTGTAACTATTAGTAATCGAGACAAACGATGCACTTCCGGTGATAATTGGGAAGTGTCGTGGAAGAAACGTTTCCGGAAAGAATATCTCGACGCCGGAAAGATTCCGTCGACTTCGACTCGTACGCGTAGCGTTGCCGAGAACGTCGAGAGGTGGTTGGAAACGTGCGTGGTTTGCGACAAAAGATTTATTAATCACCACAAAGGTTCAGATATAGAATTGTACGTAATGACCATTATGAACATGGTGAGTTATATTTACTTGTACTATGTACCATTATATTATCAGTAGAATTTCTTGTTCTTGTGACTATTGCGAGTGCCCGTATGTTGGTATGATTTATAGGTTGGTAGATACTTATATTATTTAGTAAAAAGGTTGAAATGTATGGTGTCGTCTATCTGGCTGGTGATACTGATACACCTGGTCGCTTTTCATCTTCTTCTCCTTATTTTTTTGCTGTTTTACATCGTCACCACTGAATGTGTCCCTGATTTATGGAAAGCAGTTTTGCTTTAGCGACACCGGGGGAATTTATCTTTACGACGTTCAAAAGGCGGCAAAGAAAGAACCAAAGGTGCAATAAAGATCCTCTCGCCGGTCCATTGAGAACTTTATCATCTCAAACTAACGGAACATTTTTTTCGGCGTCACGACACGACACCACAGGGCGAAAAGACAACGAGGAAATATTATGTTGTTTTTAGTATTATTAGGAACTTGAAAGTAGGAAGAAGTAAGTAAGAAATTAGTGGCGGTCTGAATAATGTATGGGTTTCGGATGGGTGTTTTGTGTTTCTGTAAAAATGGGCTAGGTACTCATTTGTATGAAGTCGGTGACAATTTAAAATGTTTACGAGTACGCTGTTCGTATCGCACTTAGTCTGAAGGCGTCTATAAAACTGGGAGATGAAGCCCGTATGGAAATGTCTATAAGTGCACGAAACAGTCTCATAAACGTGCCTTACATAAAACAAGGAACGAACGAACGAACGAACGAGTAGGAAAAATATACAGGGTGGACAAAATAAAATTATCCATGGCTAAACTGGACGATGAAACAGAAATTAGCGAAAGGTTGAGACTTTATTGAGTTTAAGGGTTGGTTTTGAGAGTTAGAGGTTTTAATATGACTAGGGCATTCATTTTCAATTTCCTGTAGAGTTCTCATCAGCTATCACACACTCGCACTGCATTGGTAATATATTTCCTTTTGAAACTTTCGATGCATTTCTTGGTGGACTAAATAAAAGTATAAGTGGACTTTTAAAAAAGGGTCAAAACATTTAGGTATTTTGGAATTACTATTATGCAAAAACAATAAGACTTTTAGATGGTACGTAGGTAAAGTAGAAATTAGCGAGAGGTTTGACTAATATCTAGATTTAGGGTTGGTTTTGGCAGTTAAATATTATAATTTGATCTATAAATGAGGTCAAAGCACTGGAAGAAGAAGAATACACATTTAAGGTCGTTTTAAGGGTTCCGCACCTCAAAAGGAAAGAGCGGAATTCTTGTAGGATCACTTCGTTGTTCATCCGTCAAGATCCTTTTTCTCAGGAACGCGTGGAGGTATCAAGCTAAAATTTATACCAAATACTCAGGTCTATTGTCCCTTGGAGCTGTGAAAAAATCAAACTTCTAAGCCAACGCAATCAAAAGATACAGCCGTTTATGCCGCAAATTTCTGCAAAATTTCGAATCAAAACCTACAGGGTACTTCCCGTGAACTCAGAATCTTTAAATTTGGTACGAAGCAACGTCTTATAGCACAGATAAAGGAAAAATTGCGAAAACCATAAATTTTTAGTTAACTACATCATATAATAAAAATATTTTTAATAATTTTAGTTACTACCCCTTTCCTCATGAACGCGTAGAGGTATTAAATTGAAATTCATATCAAATACTCAGGTCTGAAAATACCTTTAAGCTGTAACAAAATTAAACTTCTATCTCAACGCAATGAAAAGAAACAGCAATTTAAGCCGCATATTTTCAAACTCGCAACTACTCGCAAGGGAATCAAAATCTAAAGGGTACTTCCAGTCGATTTAGAATCTTGAAATTTGGCATGAAGCAATGTTTTATTATAGCACATATAAAGGAAAAATTGCGAAAACCGTAAATTTACATCAAAATGGCGAATTCGTCTCGCACTTGGCGGTATTTTTCTTATTAATTTTTGACACGAGTTAAATTTCCTGTAAAGTTCTGATGAGCTGTCACACTCGTACTGCATTTTCTTCCTTTTTAATTTTCTAATGCATTTCATTGTGGACCAAAATACAAACAGACGGTTTGAGACAGGGTCAAAACATTTTGGTGGAAATTTACTGGCCGTTTGGACTTAGGTTCTGTTATCCAAAAACAACGAGAATCATAGGTGATACGTACTCAAAGGGTAAAATAAATTCTAAATTAGAAAAAAATTGTAATTTGACCTAAAAGAGCACCAAAATAATAAAAATACACACTTCACGAAATTTTTTAATTGAGCTAGGTATCATCCTCGTATTGCATAAACAACATATGCCCTTTCTTTTTTAATTTTCAATCCATTTCTTTGTGGGCCGAAATATACGTAAGTAGACTGTTTGAGATAGACAGGTTCAAAACATTCAATAGAAAAGTGACCTACAAGGTTATTAGCTACTAGAAATGTAGGTATTTGATATTTGTATAATCCAAGAGACGTCGACACATGATCCTTTTCAATTATTGTGTCACGTTGCTTCACAGGACATGAGTAATTCGATTTCAACTTCTGAACTTCATCTTGTGCTTCGTTAGAGGATGTTATATTATGTATTCCAATTTCTATTGGGTTATAATGTATGAATAAAAAATTATGTGCAGGTTTTATTTGCCCATAAAATAGTGGATAGCCTTCGTTAATTGTTCTACTACATAAGTATTATGTATCTACATTAATTTGTAATTGTAAGTATTTATTATTGTCAAATGTCAATCCTTTCACCTTTTACTACATTAGGTATTAGGTACATGAGTATTACGTTTGCAATTGTGTATTAAGTACGCAGGCCTGTGTGTAAAATTTATGCTTAATGGCTTCTCAGGCGTCGGCCATTTTGAAAAATGGAAAATAAAAATCAGCAGCAGGCCATTATGCAAGGTTGTAGGTTGCGGAAATATGAGATGGCGTTTCTAATTGATTTCTCTTGTACTAACGACACGACTGATGATGACGACGAGAAGACGTGGCGTGGTGATCTCAACAAGAAAATACCTAATTGTTGTATCGGCTATTCGTTAGCTTAAGACAATAAATTATTTTGTTATTATCTCAGCTATCGTTCTCATTTATTCTTGCGGCCACTGGTTACACAGTAAATAATAAATTTTCAAAAAGGAACGATACTAGTACATATCACGTTTCCAACATTAACATTGTTTTTACACTATCTGTATGCATTTTCCAGTATTAGGTACGTACACAGTTGTGAAAATTAGCATACAAAATTGCAAATAGTTCTGGCGTTCATATTTTATGTTTATTTATGACAAACAAGACCGCGACAATGAAAATATACGGCATCAATCAATGTGTAACACGTATTGTTGTTGCAACAACAACCTCGCGTTGTGTCCGGTCGGTTTGCCGATAACAATTCATATTTCATTTATCTATAAATAATTGATGCTTATTGTTGTAGGTGTTTCAACAGTTTCCAAAAACTTCTGATGGTTCTGAATTCTTTTATGACCTCTTCTTTTTGTCTGGCCTACTACATAAACTTATTTTTAATTCTCACATAGTTTTTTGTCTGTTGTTAAGTTCCCCGAACGGGGGGTCATGACGTACATGTACGTACACTGTTGGATACGTATACGTATGTATCTATATAATGGGACAAGGACGCATTGAAAGGAATTAAGGAGGGCCCTTTACACCGCCTTTCATATATCATTTGAGAAATAATATACGACCGTTCATTTCCTGAATTCCTTTGATTTAATTTCATCTCCGTCAGCCACAGGCACAGGCACAGGGAGGGAAACCGTTTAGTCGCAAAAACAACAAAATATATAAATACATGCTTTTACTCCCCCCTTTTGGTTTTCGTCTCGAAACAGAAATGCCTAATTGGATACATAAATCTCTCAAATAAATATATTAAAGGAAAAAAAATTGTTACATTAAAACATGCACCGTAAGAAACTTAAAGGTCCTTGTAGATATATATAATATCCAATATTCTTCCTTTAAAATTTCTTAACCCCCACACTTCTTGGAATATTGTATAAGTAGGTACCTACTTATAGTCCTTTTTTTTTCCTTGATTTCGTTATTTTCTGTAGTACCTACCTAGTTATTAAAAATACGTCTATATAAAAAGGATAATAATTATTGTTAGGTGGCGGATTTTTACCGGGACTCCTCGTCAGGCAACGCAATGGAATTAAGCGTCGTTAGGATAATTTATTTAGAAAAAGAGGAACAAGAAATGGATTTGAGTATCAGTCCAAATGCTGAGAACACGCTGAAGAGTTTTTGCAAATGGCAAGCTAATGTTAATGTTGAGGACATTAACAGTCCATACCACCACGATATTGCCATTTTATTGACTAGGTACTTTACTTATATTCTGACGTTTATTAGAAAGTATTTTTTTTATATAGACTCGTTGTATAAATAATCTTTTATTATACTTTAATCAAAGTTCGGAGAAAAGGAACGTTTGTTGAATGTCTATCACAAAAGTAAGGAGTGTAGTATAATATCTTGTTGTGATAGGTATTGTTGCTAAGAAATATACAGGGTAATAAAGATTAAAAATAATGCACAATTTTTAATCGTTATTATCATGAAGTTTCAACAAGTAAATGCCGTTACAATTAAATAAATATATATACAGGGTTTTTAAAGTTGATGGGCTATTAGAAGTATATGAATTAGTAGAAGGAATTCAATTCTGAAACTTGGGCTCATTTGGTTATTGTTTATGCCGCTTCTTTTAAAAATATTTTCAAGTTCGATTTACATCCGGTTATACCGGAAGTCGATACCAACTTTCTTATTTTAAATGGAATGGTATATTTTTTACGCTGAATTCGAATAAAACGTGTAATTTTAAGGTAAGTTTGATAACCAACTTGTACCTACACCTCTGTGACGATCGGTTTCTGAGTTAATTTAATTTATAGAAAAAAAATCGCTACCGCAACCCAAATTATAAAAAATCATAACTTCCACAAAATACGACTTAGAGTGTTGAAATTTTTACTAGTAATAGCTGAATATTAGTGCTAAGCCTTGACAAAATTGAATTAAATAATTTATACAGGGCGTTCAAAATAAAATTCTAAAATTGAAAAATTTCAAACACGAATAACTTCGTTTTTTCAAATGGCACCTACTATTTTTTATTTTTTCAATCGATTCATTTTTTATCCTCTTTCGATCCATATGGATATTTCCTATTTTATTTGAAAATTTTGGAATAATTTTGAATTATTACTTAAAATAGGAAGTATCCATATGGATCGAGAGGATAAAAAAAGGAATCGATTGAAAAAATAAAAAATAGTAGCTGCCATTTGAAAAAACGAAGTTATTCATGTTTGAAGTTTTTCAATTTTAGAATTTTATTTTGAACGCCCTGTATAAATTATTTAATTCAATTTTCTAAAGGCGTTAGCACTAATATTCATCTATTACTAGTAAAAATTTCAACACTCTAAGTCGTATTTTGTGGAAGTTATGATTTTTTTTATAATTTGGGTTGCGGTAGCAATTTTTTTTCTATAAATTAAATTAACTCAGAAACCGATCGTCACAGAGGTGTAGGTACAAGTTGGTTATCAAACTTACCTTAGAATTACACGTTTTATTCGAATTCAGCGTAAAAAATATACCATTCCATTTAAAATAAGAAAGTTGGTATCGACTTCCGGTATAACCGGATGTAAATCGAACTTGAAAATATTTTTAAAAGAAGCGGCATAAACAATAACCAAATGAGCCCAAGTTTCAGAATTGAATTCCTTCTACTAATTCATATACTTCTAATAGCCCATCAACTTTAAAAACCCTGTATATAAAGGTTTTTTTCGACCGTAATATTTGAAAAGAAGGCAAAAGAAAAAGTGACAGGAAGAATAGCCCGATAGGTACGATTTTTTACGGCATTTAACAAAACGTTCTCTAAATCGAGTTAGAAAAGGGAAAATAAAATGGAAAATTTAATAACGCAGCTTTGACGTTCTCTCTCGAGGGCAATATTTACTTTATTCATCCTTTCAACTTCCTTTAACTCATCTTTTCAAAAGTTGTAAGCTCAGCCTTTTATTTCACTCTGATTGATAATAAATTCGTTTTAGGTATTAGGTACAATTTCAGA
The DNA here is from genome assembly GCA_029378335.1 of Agrilus mali. Classification (NCBI taxonomy): domain Eukaryota; kingdom Metazoa; phylum Arthropoda; class Insecta; order Coleoptera; family Buprestidae; genus Agrilus; species Agrilus mali. The sequence continues at coordinate 316,913 of CM055660.1, forward strand.
AAAAAATATTTATCTGAAACGAGATAGAAACCACACAAAATTATATCAATCAATCAATCAATCAATAAACATTGATCGATTGGTTCTTTTTATAAAAAAGTACGTAGCGTACCGTATTAATTATTCGTAACAAGTCTGATTTGTTAGGTACGATATTTGTTCGGACAATATGTCAAACTGTGGGCTGTTGGGCCTTGCTCATGTTGGCACAGCTTGTACGAAAGATCAGAACTGTGGCATTAACGAGGATACTGGACTCAATCTGGGGGTCGTCGTGGCGCATGAAATGGGTCATGTGTAAGATAAGGCTTATTTGCATAGTTATTACTTAGTTTCAAAAGTTTATGTCCCATATACATTTTAACCCCGTACCTACTTACCTAAACAAAGGTCTCGTGGAAAAAAATACAAACAGGTTTTCGTTTTTACCCCCCAGGATGGGTTGTGCTCATGATGCAGAAAATGTCTCAGGGTGTTCGCCCCAAGCAGAAGACGGTTCGTATCATTTAATGGCCCCATACGTCCATTTGCACACGAATGCATGGTCCCCATGTAGCAAGAAGTTTATGACAACTTTGTTCGAGTAAGATTTCGTAATTTCAAGTATATTCAACCACTATTTAGGTTGTTTCATTCAATTTGATTTGATTTTGAGAAGAAAAATTATCTTATTCAAATTCAAGGAATGATCTAGGAGAATGCCTGAACGACAAGCCCCAAGAGGCTTTGTACAAATTCGCCGAAATGTTACCCGGTTCAGTCTACGACGCCAATTATCAATGCAACATGACATTCCCCGGATCAACCCAATGTCACCAAGAACCCGAGGACGTTTGCAAAAGACTTCTGTGCAAAACTAAACCAGATTCTTGTACCAGTTTGGGGGATCCTCCAGCAGACGGTACTAAATGTGGACAGAACAAGGTGATGCTAAATAAGGGGTGCTTATTTAGGTTGATGACACTCTTTTTTAGTGGTGTTACGATTTAAAATGCATCCCGGAGGGCACACGTCCTGATGCAGTAAATGGCGGATGGGGTGAATGGAGCGATTGGGGGGAATGCTCTGCAAGTTGCGGGGGTGGTGTTTCGTATTCCAAGAGACAGTGTAATAACCCTGCACCGAAGCACAAGGGGAGGTACTGTCTTGGAATTAAGAAGAAATTTAGAATGTGCAACACCCACGTAAGACATCAAACACCTTTTGCTTCTTCTTCTTCTTCTGATAAAAAATAAATTCGTTGCAGTCTTGTCCCCCTGGTACAAATTCGTTTAGGGCTCAACAATGTAGCGAACACGATACAAAACCTTTTAACGGAAAGTTATACACTTGGAGCCCTTACTACGAATCTGGTGAGAATAGAATTTCAGATTATTATCAATTTGAAAACTGTCACGAATTTATTCCAGACGACCCATGCAGTCTGTACTGTATAAACAAAAACTTCTTCAGCAAATTAGAACCTCGTGTTAAGGATGGCACTAAGTGCAGAAGTGGCTCGAGAGACACCTGCATCGGGGGTGTTTGTAGGGTTAGTTTCGGCCACTGTCGGTAATATTTTATTTAATCGTTAATAATTGCGTAGAAAGTCGGGTGCGATTGGGTTTTGGATTCTGACGCAGTCGAAGACATTTGCGGCGTTTGTAAGGGCGATGGGACTCAGTGTAAGATTGTCGAGGAAGTTTATAAGGATCCTCCTGGGAACGGTACTTGTATTAGGGTTTGTTTGTAGATAATTTGAGTTAAATGTAATCTGTAGATTACACAAAGGTCACAATGATACCCAAAGGCGCCAGGAATGTTCTTATAGAAGAACTCGCCCCGTCAGAAAACACGATCGCTATCAGCTTGGCTGACGAAAAGAATTTTTTGTTGAACGGAAAACAGTGGGTGTTACATAATCATCTATATTTATTTAGTTAATTATTAATGTATAATATAATATAATGCCAATTAGTACGGAACAATCAGATGGTGATTATAAAATGGCGGGAACGGAAGCTGTTTACAGTCACCCTGGGCCCCAGAAAGAAATGTTAACAATTTCTGGACCGTTACAAGAAGAACTGGTATTTTTTGTAAGTACTTAAAGGCGTTACAGAGGGAAATTTAATTACATTAACCTTTACACCCCACATTCCATGCACTTGTTCCTTCGTAGGTACGTACATGACAATTAGCACCTCTAATAGACTAATTAGTTCAAAAGGTGCGATAAAACAGGTCGAGAGGGAAACACAAATGAAGGAATTTAATATTCCTTACGTCAGTTCGGCTCAAACGAAATTAAAATTGAATTTACTGTCTGTCGTGTCGTTTAATTTTTTTTGGTACATTGAACGAACGTCTAATCGTTGATTCAAATAGCGCTCTGTTCTAACATCATCTTGAAATTGTTGTTGGGAATTAGGGCAAGGGCGACGCGACGTCCCCTCGCGCCACTCCCACAGGAACAAGATGGATGATAGAAATTTATAAGCCAAATACTTTCTCTTCTCTCTCGGATGACGAACTCCTTCACGGCAGGGCCTCTTGACTTATAAACAAATTTTCGGAGAAGTTATCGTCGACCTTGCGATCTTAGAGTATTAAACTTTTTTCTCTCCGTCTCTTGACTCTTAAAACACAAAATTTGGACGTAATATGATGCCCACTTCACCATCAATCAATAAACCGTTAGGGCCTATAAGAATGCTGTGCTTTTGTTCTTTTATTTAGGTGGCGTTTTATAAGAAAGAGAACGTCGGTTACAAATACAAATGGGCAGAACCGAGTTCGCAAATATCGTATTTACCGCGTTACCATTGGGAATTCACTGAATTCGAAATGTGCAGCAGCAGATGTGGCGGCGGTATACAAATTTCGAGGCCCATGTGTCTGGAAGAGAAGTCGGGAAGGGTTGACGAAAGTTACTGTGACCCCGCCGACAAACCCCCTGATAAGACGCGAACGTGTAACTCAAATTCTTGTCCAAAACGGTATCAATCAGTTAATCAATTGTAATACGACGACACCCTACGTAACTATTGTATTAATTAATTATTAGGTGGAAAGTTGGTAAATGGTCTCGTTGTTCTGGTTGTAAGTTTCGTTCTGGTGTAAGGTCCAGGTCGGTGACGTGCGTCAGGGATGCAGCAATTGCCGGCGAAGACGATGTGGTTCTTGAGGATTCTAAGTGCACGGGCGTTAAACCAGCTTCCAAAGAACTTTGTAACAGTCTCAAACCGTGCCTCAAACTGGGGAAACGTTCTGACGAACTGCCTGAAGACCAGACCGAAGAAATTTACCGGCAGACAAAGATACCGTCGTACTTTAATTCGAAACCTTTGGTAATACAGTATAAGGGACGATATCTTCGTTTGTTGTACCTCCTAGGTTTTCTATTCTAGGGTTTTTATTTAGTGACATTCAAAGATTTTAATCGGAAACAGTTACAAAAGATGAAGAAAAAGAACAGTGATGATAATAATAAATATGGAAGAAGTGGTCGAAAAAGATCGAGGCGGTATCATTATATTCCATTGGAAATTTATAAACGTAATGAAGATAACAAAATACACTGCGTCACACCAAAAGTACAACACTGTACAACTCTGCCAATTAAAAGACCCTGCCAAACAACCCCATCTACACCACAGTCGAATGAAACGATAGAATATTTCCCTGTTGATATCAACGATCACCCAAAAGAACATTCCACCACTACCACGCCTAAAACAAAAGAAAAGCTACCCTTAGACGTAGGAACGATCGTAAAAGACCCTGTGGAACCTGGAGGAATCAAAGTGATCACAGTACCATTAAAACAGTCCCATTTAGCACTAAACCTTTCGGACAATTCGTTTGAGTCTATGGGCGACATGGTACCTGACAGTATCGATACCGCCCATGAAACCGTCGTTACTGGAGAAGAAGCCGTTGAAGTCCTGAAGGAACTTCAGTATCCCAATGAAGAAGATAGGACGTCCACGTTGGCGTACCCCTCAACCACCACTGATATCGACGACATTCCTGAAGATACTACAACAACAACAACGAGAACTACAACGCTCAGTCCTTGCAAGATGAATAATATTTCACAACCAGAATCGCAAGGGTAGTTAATAATTATTGTTATATTTGTAGAATTAGGTAATTATGTACTTATGTATAATAAATATTAATTAATAAGGAAAACTTTTTTTAATTTCTTGACAATGTAGATAGTTGTCAATATTTTGTGGTGTTGTGATGCATTCCTCCCCTTGGCGGGCGTCTCTTTTCCCGGTCGGTCGGTCGGTGGCCCGTTTCCAGAATGATATATCGCGTACCTTTATGAAATGTGCAACGCGATCTTATGCATCGACTAGACGGGATATCCAGCTTTCTTTTACGTGCTTGCACTCGAAGATGCGCATTTCTATGAATTTAAATATTGGCTGGAAGTCAGCAGGAAATTTGAAAAGTGGTGAACGTAGCAGGAAATTTCAAAAGACTCATATTTACGTGAGGATACCTTTTCTCATACACACACTCTCTCTCTCTCTCTCTTCTTCATACGTACGGTACGATGGCTCGTTATTGATAACGATAAGGTTAGATGGATATTGGTATCGAGGAAATCCATCTTAATCTTATTCGACTTCAGAAATCCTGGAGCTATTCTATATACAGGGTTTTTCAAGTTGATGGGCTATTAGAAGTATATGAATTAGTATTAGAAGGAATTCAATTCTGAAACTTGGGCTCATTTGGTTATTGTTTATGCCGCTTCTTTTAAAAATATTTTCAAGTTCGATTTACATCCGGTTATACCGGAAGTCGATACCAACTTTCTTATTTTAAATGGAATGGTATATTTTTTTTTAGCTGAATTCGAATAAAACGTGTAATTCTAAGGTAAGTTTTATAACCAACTTGTACACCTCTGTGACGATCGGTTTCTGAGTTAATTTAATTTATAGAAAAAAAATCGCTACCGCAACCCAAATTATAAAAAATCATAACTTCCACAAAATACGACTTAGAGTGTTGAAATTTTTACTAGTAATAGCTGAATATTAGTGCTAACGCCTTGACAAAATTGAATTAAATAATTTATACAGGGCGTTCAAAATAAAATTCTAAAATTGAAAAACTTCAAACACGAATTACATCGTTTTTTCAAATGGCACCTACTATTTTTTATTTTTTCAATCGATTCCTTTTTTTATCCTCTTTCGATCTATGTGGATACTTCCTATTTTATGTAATAATTCAAAATTATTCCAAAATTTTCAAATAAAATAGGAAGTATCCATATATATATATCGAAAGAGGATAAAAAAAGGAATCGATTGAAAAAATAAAAAATAGTAGGTGCCATTTGAAAAAACGAGGTTATTCGTGTTTGAAGTTTTTCAATTTTAGAATTTTATTTTGAACGCCCTGTATAAATTATTTAATTCAATTTTGTCAAGGCGTTAGCACTAATATTCAGCTATTACTAGTAAAAATTTCAACACTCTAAGTCGTATTTTGTGGAAGTTATGATTTTTTATAATTTGGGTTGCGGTAGCGATTTTTTTTCTATAAATTAAATTAACTCAGAAACCGATCGTCATAGGGTGTACAAGTTGGTTATCAAACTTACCTTAGAATTACACGTTTTATTCGAATTCAGCGTAAAAAATATACCATTCCATTTAAAATAAGAAAGTTGGTATCGACTTCCGGTATAACCGGATGTAAATCGAACTTGAAAATATTTTTAAAAGAAGCGGCATAAACAAAAACCCCAAAAATGAGCCCAAGTTTCAGAATTGAATTCCTTCTACTAATTCATATACTTCTAATAGCCCATCAACTTGAAAAACCCTGTATACTGCTTATGCTTATCACTGAGTACCTACCAACATGTTATTATAATTTATAAATAAGTACTCTGATCAATTATAATTTTTAATATGGTAAATTTGTTGCTGTTATGCACTTTATCATTTGGTTCAGGTCTGCTTATGAATTATTTATGGATCGTGTGCTCATCAGCTAATCCAAGTTTTATTAAGGGAAAAGTTAAAGTGTTCTAGCCGGAAAGCAGGCTGCATGTAAACGCAGAACATTGAAACTTGCTGCTATCTCATCGGTTTTCGATGAATAATTAAAAGCACTTTGTATGCTAAACCTATCGTCCAAAACTAACATCCATCTAACTTTTTTCTTTTAATAATAAGTGTTATCTTATTTGGGAACAGAAACAAATTCATCATTAAATTTCTTAATTTATTTTTTTTATGTAATAATTTTACTGTAGGTTTGTTTGTTGCCCTTCATAAAGGTCAAACTGACAGTCAGGCTAGTAAACGAGCAGGGACACGAATAAAACCCGACAATTGACGACGAATTTTACTGCAGGTGCAGGTCAATAAAAACGTTTGTTGTAATAAGTAGTTATTTTACGTAGTTAAACGTGATATGAGTGTTAAATGAATACTTCTTTAACTTTGTCACTTTGTAAGTATTTGATAACATTAACAAAATAACTTGCAGACGTATTTTTAGTTAAGTTTATTTAAATCTGTAATTAATATCGTTATCATATGTATCTGTATTGTGTTTCAGGGTCCTGTGGTCCTTATGATTGTAATCCATCAACCCTCCAGCATATCTAACAGGATTCCTCCTGAGTCTTCAATGTGAGTTTACAAACCTTTACTTTTATTATTAATTTTTGAGCTACGCTACACATTTTTTAATTTACTTACCTATAGATAGGTATTTATGATGGGGATGTTTAATTTATTAGATATTAAATAATTTAATTAAGTACGTCGTATTTGATCAATTCAATTGCGTCATTGTAGCCATAAATTGGCACCAATTTGTCCCAATTATATTAGAACAATAAGTTCATTATCGAATGCAAATAGAAATTAATTGGCTAAAATTTAGCGTCCGTATTTGTAGCAAACAATATCAATAGAAAGATACAATAGTAACATTTTAACCATATTTTGTCCTTCAGTTAAGTTAACTTTATTAACAGAAGGACATTTTTATACTCTGTGGGGATGAAAATTTTTAAATGGGATTGCAAAGGGTGCGAAGAAGAGTAAAAGTTTGAAGACGTTTAAAAAATGTAAAACCAATTATTTTAAGTCGGGCAGCAGCAAGAGATGAAGTTGTTAACAAACTCAATTAAGCACAGGTTGTACAAAAAGTTGTAAATTTGACTTCTCTTCTGATTAGTATTGCAAATTGAGTTTGCACAAAAAAAGTAATAATTTAATAACATTCTTTCTTGCGGACCACACGCTTTGGAATAAATATCAATTTCTCAGTTTTCATTCATTATAATTTTGCCACGATTTGTTCTGTTAGTTAAGCAAGTTGGGGACGTACGTGTTCGTTGATCTTTCGTTGAAGGGTTTTAATAAAATTACGCGTGGGTGTAAATAATCACGAGAACAAATCCACCGTTTATTTGCGAACACGGAAGGGTCGGGTCGTTCGATGTTTCGGCGGTTTAATCACAAAATGTACTCGCAATTAGCGTGGTGGTAGGTATGGATAGGACAGACAACAGGAATAGCGAACATGCGCGGCTTTCAATCCCATCCTGGCTATTATTTTAATTAATTGCATGTTAACGGAACTCGAGCAACAACCCTCCAGGAAAAATTAATTTATCTAAACCTATATATTATTCATTGAACGTCAAAAATTTGAATAGTCAACACCACCAACACGAGGGAAGTATCTACCTAAAAGGAATCTGGTGGTCATTAGATGTCGAAATTGTTATCCCACCGGATATATGTAGGTAATGATAATTGTCAATAATTAGGCCCTTAGTTATGTCCAATTTTGCCGTCTGTGCAAACAGGAGTTTCGATCCGTAATTCTCCCGTGGGACTCGGCTGTCCGGCCGGCCGGCCGGCAGGGTGCGATTGGTTTGTAATTACCTTGCTCGATGAGGTGCGAAAGAAGGGAGACAAAAAAGCGCGTTAAAGGTGATGAGCTACAGCTACGTAACTTGATTAGGTACAATATAATAAATACGTACAGGTCCTGATTAAAACTACCTAAATGCTTTTTGTTTGTTCGTTATACATATCTATACTTACTACGTACAAAATTTTATTTTCGAAATGGTTAAAACTAGTAGAAACTTCAATTAAAATTTGAATGTATCTACGTATTAGTGAGTTTTTTGTGAAGCAAATGAAGACGAATGTGGTGTAAACCATGATAGGTACCTGCATACACGTATCTAATGGTTTTATCGCTTTTGGGCCCATTAAACACAGTTGGTTTGGCACAACGCAACGCAACGACTTGATTTTATTGTCCCCAAAGCGAACAAACAATTTCTATTTTAGGGGTTGATCCAAACGGTAGAAATTCATCTAATGTGTAACGTCTTAATGCCTACATACGTACGTATGTGGTGTAATGAGGGAGTTTTGTGAAAAGGAAACCTGATGTAATTAATGCGGAGATTTTAGCGTCATGGAAGATTTCCGCCACCGTCCGCTGTCAGTTTAATGGGACTTACGTTAAAGATTAACGAACGTGTTTTCCTTTACCTGTAAATATTTTCTCAAATTAAAAGGGACATACGTTTGCGTGCCTCTACGTATCGCGTGTGTTTTCAACCTTTCCGGGGGATTTGCGAACGCAAACCTATTAATTAAGCTTTTCAAAGGCAAACAGATGTAGGGGTACGCGGGGGGGTTAAGGGTTCGTATGTGTGTGGCTCTACCACCACACCATTACCACCCTCACTCACTGACACAACGCAAATTTTATTACGTTATTGTGCCTAGCTCAGCTATAGTTTTACAATAAATTAGTTAATTTTTGACGTGAGTCTCGTGTTTGTGTTACCGTCTCCTTGTTCGAAAACTTTACCGTGGCAGTGGCACACTCGAGAGAGTAAAATTGCGACCAAAGTTCTGATTAAATTTTCGTAGTTTAATAAAACAACTTCTGAAATGTCTGACAACAGTGCTTTTTATTACCGATTTCGGTTGCTACGTGTCGACGCTGAAAAATTATTCTCTACGTCTTCATTCTTCTTTTTACGTTTCTTTAACCAAATTGTAATCTCATGAATATATAACATATGTACGTGTGGTAAGTGCCTAAGTAATTTCCGATTGAATTAGGTTAATTAAACTGCAGTAATGGCGCCGTTATAACCGTTCTGTATGGCAATTTCGGAGATGTTTATTGTTCACCAATCACCACATCGATTCGTGTTAGTTTTCAGTCGTTGCTGGCATCACGTAGGGTAGTGTCGGGTAGGGTAGAACAGGGACCAAATAATTGCTGCTAACTTTAGTTCGCGTACACCAAGTTAACTTATTCCAATATTAACATCAGAACAAAACGATCGTTCAGAAATATCTGTTCTAAATGTACAATGTACTATATTATGTGTGCATTAACTAGACGTCCAAAAGCGCCTTTCACGCTACGTTTCTGACATTACGTTACCTACATCATTCGCCTCACCAACTTTGCCATAACTAATTTGATGGAAACGTTCTAGCTACCTACGTATTAAACACGTACATAGTAGTTGCATGCAATGGCAATCGCAATCGACTGTTTTATATCTGCAGACAGCTACGTGCATTTGCACAATTGACTAGCTAATATCTAATATTCGTACATAATAGTATTAGGAGTGGGTACAAACACAACAACAAAATTTGATTGATTCCATCAGTCACAGTTCGTTATAGGCGATAAGTTCCGTCTGTGGACGTCATCGTTCGAGGGGGTGGCCTAAATATCCAATTTCGTTCAGCCGCAGGCCTCGGGAGACGCACATGTTTTTGAGGGAGGTTGAGCGAGGATTCCGGGCGGCAGGTTCATTAGTTCGGTAACTCGAATCTCACACCTGCTGTGCGACGAAGGCCCTATTTTCCACGTTGTAAAGACGTTGGCGGAGGGCTAAATTGATTAGTGGCCCCCGAACAAATCGGATCAACTAGTTACTCTACTACGTACGATAGATAGAGTCGAAGGAGCAGACAGCAGACAAGTTGTTACGGATAAATCGTCCCTCTACTCCCACGGGAATCCATTAATAATTTCATAAACGTCCAAGTAACAAAACGAAATGGATTTTTCCTACCTACCTACCTATTGGAAATGACAACGAGGCGTTGTGACGTTTCTGTCGCGTCTAAACAAATCCTGTGAACCGAAAGGTTCCCTGTAATCCTGCGTGTATTGTGCCTATAGTATATGTATGTAGACAAAACAGTAGCAAACAAGTAGCGAGTTAACTAATGGGGAAGAAGGGACTAAGGCACTTGAGATAATCCGAATGATGTTGTCCGTGGAATGGAGGCAGATAAATTACCTGAACTTTGAGACCATTGAATGGCTTGCCTCGTCGTTTTCTCTTGATTAATACACACACGGCCCCGGTCGAAACCAGCCAGTCATTATCCCCTGCCACCTACGATGATCTATCGGACAATAATAGCGCGATTATTTGAGAGCGTGATGAGATTTACGCTCCTGTTTCTTCTCCACATCAACTCGATTCGAGAGCGAGAAAACGGTTCGTTCGGGAATTCTTTTAAAAATTTCATTCCGGACTTAATTTTTTTTGGGGCGTTTATATATGACCTCTAAATGTACATTTACTTAGTTAATTGTTGAGCCCGGTTTTTAATTTGAAGCGAATTAAACTAACCCTAAAAACTGGCGATTTTATCAACGTCAAGTTATACGTTTGAACGTATTAAGCAAATAGGGGTTTTGGTATGGGGGGGGGGGAGCGGGGCGGTTGGAGGACTGACTTGTGCGATAAGCGTAATGACGCTTTGAGCTTGAGGAAATGGCATTATTTATCGTTATGCGCCCGGCAAACGGCCGTCCCTCCGCCACTTCACCCTTCAACCACAATAACGATAACCCCCATTCTGTTTAACTACTCGACTTAACTTCAGATGACTATCAATAAGCTGGTAGCTGAGCATTTATAGAGCTCGAAATTGAAAACCACCGCCGCAGCTCCATTACCTACATCATCCACTCTTATTACACATCAATCAAACCAGAAGACTCCCTTAATAAATAAATACAAGTACGTAGCCGTTTATCTTTTGTATAATTTAAAATTGGATAAATATTACGTAGATAATTTTAAGAGGAAAGAATAGCGGAAGTAAAGTGAATGGCGGAGCGGTTTGTAGTTGAGTGGAGTTTAACAACAGAAGAGAATTCTCACGGCCCTAAATGCTCCCCCTCCCTCTCCCATACAGTACAAACACTAAACCGAAGATTAGCTCTCAAGATATCTTCATGTAGCAGATGCCAGCGAAATTGGATGTGCAAACTGTCGGAACTCCGCCAGTAGTTTACGTCTTTACTTTCCGGACCGCATCTGCATTAGTAATCACTAAATTCTAGAACGTTATGCACTATAGATAGCTACTATCCTACGTTCATCTCGAGAATTCTTTCATTCATTCATTCGAAAGGTTAAATAATTTATTTATTTATTTGAAAATTCCCAAATGAGAAACGACTTGCTCAAACTGAACCGTAACGTATTAAATAAACTACAAAGTACATATATAGTACACAATATTATTATATTCATAGCTCCTGAAAGTTTTTCGTTGATTAAATCCACACCTGGTGCTTCTGTATTTACTGGCTCAATCAATATTTAGAAGCTTTTTCGATATAAATGGTTCCTCTCAATTTCTGCGTGCTTTTTCTTTTTTACTATAATGAAATATTTCGATGAAGGGTTCGACGTAATTACGACCGGGGAATATCCGGGAACAAATTACAAACAATGTTGCGCGGTTAGATGAAAAGGTCTGGTCGTATTTTCCCAAACTGTACTTGTTAAGGAAGTTTCGTATTTTAGAGGGTCAATTAAAAAATAATTTGAACACCAGCGGAAATACATATCTATATTTAGGGAGGGGGGGGGGAAGGGTGTTGTTCTAAATTACACTTTAACTTCGATAACTCTAACGAATCATTATCTAAATAAAAAAAAAACTAAATGTACCCCTTTTCACTTTTGGTTTTTGAGTTGGAGTTAGCGCGAAATATTGCCAACCAACTTGTTCAATTTATCAAAAATTGCAGTTGACGATGTTTGACTTGAGCAGAAAAAATATTTTTACACTTAATACTTTTTTCGTGTCTGCCTAATTTTATTTGTTTGTTTCTTGCGTTAAAGCGTTATCGCTTGACATTGAAAAAAGGAAAACTTACTTTTTAAATAATTAAGACCTCAGACGAAGTGTAATTTTTTAATGAATGAAAAAGGGAGAGAGAGTGGAATCCATTTCCTTGACTTTTAGCCTCTAGAAAAGCCCTTTTAATCTTATCAGAATGGCATTTACGTCTGCGTCTTGGGGAGGAAAGAAACTCTAAACGTTTTCGCTTGGGTCGGCCAACTTTTTTGTATATTTTTTTTTTCGTGAAATAAGCTCTGATTTTCTTTATCGTCGCTAATTCGGTATATATATATAACCACCGAAGCCCGATTTCTTTGAAGCCTTGCCGCAGCAAATGTTCCATCAGAAACTGAACTGAAAATTCTTGTCCTGTTCGTTTCGTTTGGCGGTGGGTGTTGAAAGTAATTTTTCAGACGTGGGGATTTGTTTTAGCTCCCGTTCGTTGTTCCGTTTGTTTGGGGATTATTACATTTCGAAATAACGCCAGGATAATCTTGGTCAGGAAATTCTACGTACGTACACAAACTTACATACATAGAGACGTAGAGAGAAGTAAATTGTTTGTTTGGTGCTAAGTAGCTTTCTGTGTAGTCGGGCATAAGGATAACTGGGTAGATAGTAGTCGAAGGAGGTATAATAACGGACGGTGAAACGTCGGTGCAGCTTTCAGCCGATAACACGGCGTCGCTGACGTCTTTAATGCCTTGTCAGGCTCCGTTTGACATCGTCGCGACGCCGGCCGCGCCAGCCACTAAAAACATACACCGGATTTTGTTAATGTACCGTACCGAACGCGAGGGGATTTGTCGAGGAAATGTGATGGTAAAAGGAGTATAAAAAGGCAGCGGAAAAGGCCAATGGAATAACGATATCGTATCGTATCGTGCTTCCGAAGACGTATGTACTCCAGACACACTTCATTTACTTGATAGTTTCAATAGCGAACAACTTTTGTCGTCGAACACGTCTCCTAATACAAATGCATTTTTCTTCTTTTTTACAGATACCTTAAACTTTACAGTTTTTTTTTACTTTTATGCGCCATAAAGTAAAGCAGTTTTTATTTTTATGTTTCTTACCATACATGTAAGTACTTAACTTATCAATAGTTGCCAAATGCCTCTTTGTAAGTAAATAAATGCAAATGATACACCCCTAAAACCTCACGGTGGTTAAAAAAGAAAGGACTTATCCTTCCTACTGCCTGTATACAGGGTTTTTCAAGTTGATGGGCTATTAGAAGTATATGAATTAGTATTAGAAGGAATTCAATTTTGAAACTTGGGCTCATTTGGTTATTGTTTATGCCGCTTCTTTTAAAAATATTTTCAAGTTCGATTTACATCCGGTTATACGGAAGTCGATACCAACTTTCTTATTTTAAATGGAATGGTATATTTTTCACGCTGAATTCGAATAAAACGTGTAATTCTAAGGTAAGTTTGATAACCAACTTGTACACGTATGACGATCGGTTTCTGAGTTAATTTAATTTATAAAAAAAAAATCGCTACCGCAACCCAAATTATAAAAAATCATAACTTCCACAAAATACGACTCAGGGTATTGAAATTTTTACTAGTAGCAGCCGAATATTAGTTCTAACGCCTTGACAAAATTGAATTAAATAATTTATACAGGGCGTTCAAAATAAAATTCTAAAATTTAAAAACTTCAAACACGAATTATCTCGTTTTTTCAAAAGGCACCTACTATTTTTTATTTTTTCAATCGATTCCTTTTTTTACTCTCTTTCGATCTATATGGATACTCCCTATTTTATTTAAAAATTTTGGAATAATTTTGAATTATTACTTAAAATAGGAAGTATCCATATAGATCGAAAGAGGATAAAAAAAGGAATCGATTGAAAAAATAAAAAATAGTAGGTGCCATTTGAAAAAACGAGGTAATTCGTGTTTGAAGTTTTTCAATTTTAGAATTTTATTTTGAACGCCCTGTATAAATTATTTAATTCAATTTTCTGAAGGCGTTAGCACTAATATTCATCTATTACTAGTAAAAATTTCAACACTCTTAGTCGTATTTTGTGGAAGTTATGATTTTTTATAATTTGGGTTGCGGTAGCGATTTTTTTTCTATAAATTAAATTAACTCAGAAACCGATCGTCATAGGTGTGGTGTACAAGTTGGTTATCAAACTTACCTTAGAATTACACGTTTTATTCGAATTCAGCGTAAAAAATATACCATTCCATTTAAAATAAGAAAGTTGGTATCGACTTCCGGTATAACCGGATGTAAATCGAACTTGAAAATATTTTTAAAAGAAGCGGCATAAACAATAACCAAATGAGCCCAAGTTTCAAAATTGAATTCCTTCTAATACTAATTCATATACTTCTAATAGCCCATCAACTTGAAAACCCTGTATATATATATATATGCATGTTTTTGTGTATTTAGGAGTATAACAAGAGTTCCCGTCAGATTTATGCGGTGCGTGAACAAGGGGCATTAAATATAAATCAGCTATAAAACGTGCAAACTGTGTGGATGTACCTACTACACCACGTAAAATATGGGTAGCGGAGGGCTGTTATTATGGCTATTGTGTGTGTGTGTGTGTGGGAGGGTGCGATAGCGTTGTAGTTGTGGCGTAGCGTAAAGAATAGTTTTCAGATAACGCTTGACTCCTGTCAGTCGAATGACCGATAAAATTCCTGTTTTAAACGTGAAAATATTTAATACGCGATTAATGAATTTCATGCCAACGCAACGACACGACTGGCTCTAATAATACCACCCCTTTTAATGAAATATTAATCTGAAGAAGCAGAACCGTACTTTGTAGTTGTGTAACTTACTACTTTACTTTGGTGTGTCAGTGTTTAATGAAAAGAAAGAATTCAAACTTAATTACAGTCCTAGAGTAGTTCTACGTAGTCTTGGCTCTTCCAGTAAGTAATTTTTCTGCAGATAGGTACGTAGGTACATTATCCTGTAAATCCTTACGACGTGAACGAGGTCATTTTTTTTAAATCTATAGTAGTGAACAAAACTTGAAGATTTGATTACATTTTATCACATCATCATCGTAAAATTTAACGTGCCAGTTCAGATGGCCGTTTCTTTTGCCGGAAATTGTCAGTCTGTTATATAATTCTACAATTTTAAACTAAGACTTCATTTTGATTCCTTTTTATGGCCAGCCATTAACAATATACATAATAGTAAAAGTGGCTCCTGAAGCAAATTTGTAGAATCATCCCCTATCTGCAGTCTATTCATTATTGTAATATTGCATTTCCGGAGTAGGTATTTTGAAAAGTAATTTGCGAGTTTCGTTTTCAATCATCAGTAGCAGCAGTGGAAATAGCGTCTCGTCGTCATTAACGAGTAGAACGAAACGTTGAAAGTTATTTAAAATTAAAATTCTTGAAGCGTCTGTGTACTTATCATCTTACCTACCTGTATGCAAACTTCTTGACGATGACGATCGCTGTTTATAAATAGACGGACGAGTTATTTAAACTAACAATTAGAGAATGTTGACAGCTGTTAGGCATTCACCAGCGAGTGAAAAGTTCGTTCTGAGGGTTGCATTTCAACTACTTCTCAACTCGACTTTCGTTTAACACTCTAAATGAACATTTGGCGTGAATTTTAGGAACGTAGCACCTAACCGGTGAATGCCCACTTACTTACGCATTAATTAAGCGATGGCTGCCATCAGAAAGTCGATGTAAAGTTTTTTAACTGTCTCTTTCAAGCTCACGTTTCATAACTAACAAAAGCACTGTTTCATTTACAAAAAAAACAAAAAAATGTATTAAATAGCGCCAACCTCAACGCCAGCCAAAACACGAAACTGAAGCGCCCAAAGTACTTTTCGGTCGTTACAAAGTTACCTTCTTCAGGGACTGAAGTAAATTTTGTTACCGTAAAGTGCTTCGAACGTCTCAGTTTCGTGCTTTGGCCGGCGTTGGGGTTTTAACTGTTTAGTAGATACGTTATGCAACTCCGCCATAGTTGTCTTCATCTCATCAGCACGCGTTGGCAAGTTGCGGCCATTAGAATGCCGCCATCATCTACCGAAATTTACTGTTAACTAAAGTGTTTCAAATAATAGACATAATGAATAATTTTATTTTTGGAAAGTACAGCTACAAAACGTGAAATGACTGAAGTAGTTTTGTACATCTCTGATGAATTCTTCTCATCAGCACGCATGGGGTATGCAGATACTAAAAAAATGTGGTGTATATTTCAAGTATTTATTTTGTTTGGTTAAATTATATTTACATTAAAAATATGGGCTTTAATATGATAACATTCCAGGGGGAGACATCATGTACGGCGTGAGTAATTCTATAACATGGTATTTATTATATTTATAGGTACTTATTGTTAGTATGCTTACAGTTAGTTATTTATTATTAACGTACTTTGTTATTGTTACAGTATATGTATAAGTATTATCCCTTTTATTTACAAAATGAATAATTCGTTGATATGTACACAAATTTTACTTAGTTTCGCTTATGATAAATTTGGATGGTTATTTTTTTATTTTCATTCTTATTATTGTTGTACGAAGTCTTAGTGGTCATTTTGATTTAGATGCAATTAGTAGGTACCCACGTAAAATCCCGAATGTAAGTATCTAAAAAGGGTGTCTGCCTGTGTGTGTGTGACATTATCTAAATACGTATTGTTTGCGATAGACACAAAAAAGTTAACAATCTGGGAGGTGCGCCCGGTATCGAAACAATGTCGGAAATAAATTGTCATCATAATCCCCGATAAAATGTGTATTGATTGGCGAAGCGTCGCGTCGGGATAAAAATGGCTTCGTTTTCTCTGTGTTGTTGCATGTGCCGCGTTGATTTATACCCATCTTCGATTGTGCTTCTTGTACGATATCAAACATCGTTAAAAAATGACGTTTATTTATTATTCTGAGCTCCGCAAACATCACGTATCTACATACCTATACATACGTAAAAAATTACACCAGCAACATATATAGGTACAATTTTATTTATCTGAATTTAAAATTTATTTAGTTTAATTGAAATTGTGACAATATAATTCAGAAAAATAAAATTGAATCTCTCGTTCAGATGATTAGGTAAGCAAACAGTGACAAATAAACGAAAAATTATTAAATTGAAAATTTGCATTGTTATAATACTTGAAAATAAACATTTGCCATTTATATATAGGTACATAGGTACGTACGTATGAACTAATAATAAATATAATCGGTCACGTTTGGTATTCTAGACATTCGTTGCACAAAATGCATTTATTTAAAATGACGGATAGATACTCAAAATTTTAATTGTATAAAACATGAAACGTGTATTGATTAGCGGTATGCACGTCCATTAATTCGGCCAATCAATTAAAACTCGACCACCACGACTTTGTTAGATAATAACGTTGTTTTTGACAAATTACATTAATTTATATTTATGGTACTTCTACATCTTGAACATCGAAAAGAAACAACAACACGGTGCTTGACGTGATGATGCGGCAGGACATAAATTGGGTTCGTTTAAAAAATGGTTACTTGGGGGTGGATTTATTTATTAGCTCGATAACAAGAAACAAACACGTCGCAAGTGTTTATCGTCGCTCCCGGGGGACATTTATTTTATTGTTACTGACTATAGGTATTTTTGAATTAATTAACCCAAGGAATTTTGTTTGCGTTAATTCATTTCATTTGCTACGTCACGGAAATTACAAATGCCAGGATAAACGTCAGGATGGTGATCGGTGGGAGACACGATATGGTTGAAGTTCTTCCGTGGTACATTGCGGCTGGGTGTTCCCCTGAAACAAACAAAAAAAATATGTATAATATCACTGTAGAGGTAGACTTTATGTTCTGGTTTATTTAAGAACGAGGCTATAGGTTCCTTTGTTGTCTTTGTTGCACTTTACATTTATCATGAGCATCCATTGTGGATGGATATCTCGAAGGAGGAGGGTAGGTAACATGCTTTGTCTTTAGTTGTGCAACGTTAAATGATAGTATTCTAAAAGCGTGAACGTAAAGTGTACGGGTTGCGACAGGATCTGCCGTCAGCTGGGAAATCTCGTAAAGCCCCGGGGAATACCCCGAGTCACCGAGTTGAAATACGCTACGACTACCTCGTTGTATATCAAAACAGGACTTACGTCAGGGATAATGCTTTCAAAGCAATTTTAAACAATACAATTATTACGTTATTCAACGCTAGTCTACGTTATTGTACCTGCAGACCTATGATGACCTCATTACTTTTGTAGATAAATCCTTTTCACCCTGTTCTATAATTGGGTGTGCTTAATATTTATGAATTAATAAAAATGAATTCCTTTCTGTTTATCTTCAAATAGCTACATTTTTTGTCACGATTATTGTCAGGATCGAAGCAAAATGGTCATCGTCGTCCTTTTTTTTTTTTATGTCAGAACTCAGGAGAAAGGTAAACTGTTTTGTCGACCGGATGGTGTAGGTAACTTATGGCCTAATAAGTCAGGAGGAGAAGTTCGTCTTTGACATATGGACGATCTCTAATGGCTGTTCGTTTCGGAAGATAGTTGTTACGTTGCCTCCTAACTTTTCTAATAAATAAAGCAAGCCTCGAACTCGGAGGCAAACTACGCCACGTTCTGCTGCATTTGCTACTACTATTACTACTACCACCATCACCACCACTATTTCTGATCCCTGTACGTAACATATATGTAGGTACAACAAAGTTGTGCAGTCATTGCACGGAAAGACTCAACTACGTAAGAAGCAACCCCCCAGCAGCAGCAGCAAACTTTATAATGCCACGAAAACCCTCAAATAAAAGATTAGCTACGAAAAACAACACCTTTAACAGTAGGTGTGCTAGAACTAACAATGACGGGAAAATCCACGTTAGAAAGATTTATTTTGTGGTAAAGTGGCCTGATAATATTATTACCTACAACAACCATCCCTTTTCCGGCGGTTCGCAGTCGTATTAAGCGCTTTGTCTTTTTTATTGCTACATTGACGTCCCGATGCATCCCTAAATTGAATTTTTAGCTCCCGTTGCCACACTCAGCGCTCCTGATTTCAATTACATCATCGCATCCCTTCGCGGCGTACGTTAATCCGCAACAATTTCCAGGGTTATCCAGTTATTTATTTTCAGAAATTGAACACTTACCGTTTAATATGTGGACCCTGATGGTGGCCGGTTCCGCGTTCGAGGGGGTGCAGTTGTACAGTCCTGAATCTATAAGGGACGCTTTCTGTACTAATAGCCGGCTGGTGGTTGTTGAACCCTTCTCTGTGACAAGGCTGATGCCTCCTCTCGGGGAATCGAAGTTAATTGGCTTCCCGTTGTGGGACCAGGTGATGGTAGGGGGCGGCTCGGGCGCATACTGTACCAGACAGGTCAGATTGATCGTGGAACCTTCGTTTATAAAAAGCTCCGGACCGCCGAGGATTTCCGTTATCGGTTCTGAAATAAAATTTTACCAATCAATAATACTTAATACAATCTGAAGAACGGAATTGTTGTGGAGACGAGGTTAATCAAAGTTTCGCTGCTGGTATCTGTGACATTTAACATTGTTCGGTTCGAAGTTGGTGCCCGAGAAGGACTCTGGATGACTACACAGATACCCATATCGAAATGGTAGAGTAAACATTCCGGCTAGTAATTTATTAGGATTGTAAAGGCAAATTTCAGACATTGTTCTATAACTAAGGGCGCTCATTCAGGTTCCGCTCCGGCAATCATCCCCTTTGAACAAAGAACAGGAACAGTAACAAATGTTGTCATTCCGCAAGGAACATCGGGATTAAAACGTTGCCGTATAGGCATTGAATCATCAGGAACACTATTTTATTCTATATATATTATATTCGCAATGGTAAACAATTTTTAATAGTACTCATATAGTGTACAAGGTGCTATGTATTTATATACGCGTTATGCTGTTATAAATGGATCCTAATCTAATGGATAAAGAAAAAGCATCTAATTAATGAACCTTCGTACGTAGGAAGGGCTAAAAGCCGTGCAGACGTTAATGGACAGCGAAATCAATGCCAGGCTCCTCTTGCACACTTGGTTTATTTTGTATGTTTACTTGGAGAATTAATGGCCTAACAGATACAAAGCTCCTGATGATATCAATTTATGACAGGAATAGTTGCGGACCTTTGTTTGTCCACAAATGAGAAATGAACCAACCACAAAGACACATCATCTGAAAATTTCTGATTTAATAAAGTTTCCTACTTGAAATTAATCAGAATTGATAAGTACTACTTTTGAATCGCAAATAATCCTTTTCTAGTTGCAAGTAAAGACGGATGTTCCGGTTAAATTCCGTCTCATTGTTGTCAAAAGCTATTGTAATCATGTTTGTTCCAATGGCTGTAGCCAGTCATGTAGCATCACTCATTCTGCCTGTCTAGACAGACGACGCTCTTTGCTCTCTTCACGTTCTCTCTCTGGAATTCTGAAGTTACAACTACTGAAGAGAAAGAGTAATAACGTTGAATGCAGAATGCTTACAGTAGGTAAGTCTTTTTATGCCTCTGTGTGCCACTTTAACGCCTTTATAAACATCACCGGGTGAGAATCCAAATGAACAAATAGAATACATAATTTGTTACATATTAAGCAGAATAATGGGCTTAGTGCTTGTAACACCACGAATTTTGTAGTAGTACGTAGAAGTTTATTTATTAATTTATTTACAAGGGATTTATTCGTTTGAACTTCATTAAATCACCATCAGTCTTTAAACGACCCCCTTTAGGTATCTACGTAGTAGTCACCAACACTTCAGAATGCTCTTGAATCCTTCATGAATTTTTGTACCGCAGCTTACTCTTAAGTATTTATTTAAAGATAGTTTATATATTTATATGATGTTTATTAACGAAATAATTGTTTGGTCTTCATTTATATCATCATCATCGGTTTTTAAACGATCTTTTCCGGGTGTCTACTGACCATTAAGTTTCAAAATGTTATTGAATCCATCTGGAAACTTCTTGTAGGTTTCTGATGTAATAGAAGTAGATAGAAATTTATCTATTTGACGGAGTTGTAGTAATTTATTAAAGAAATAATCGGTTGGACTTCATTTACATCGCCATCAGCCTCTGAAAGACCCTTTCTGGGTGTCTACCAGTCATCAAGGTTTCAGAATGTTCTTGAATCCTTCCGGAAACTTTATTGTCGGTTTTCTGTATAGGTAATGGGAGTAGGCAGGACTTTATTTACTTAAAGGGCTTTATTAATTAATTATATAATCGTTTAGACTTCATTTACGTC
The DNA here is from genome assembly GCA_029378335.1 of Agrilus mali. NCBI lineage: Eukaryota > Metazoa > Arthropoda > Insecta > Coleoptera > Buprestidae > Agrilus > Agrilus mali. The sequence goes on from CM055660.1 coordinate 338,391, forward strand.
GCCTTACGACCCTTTCTGGCTGTCCTCTAGCCACTAAGATTTGAGAATGTTCTCGAAACCTTCCGGAAACTTCTCGCCTATTTCCTTTATTAGGCAAATAGCCTTGAGTATGATTTATGACCCTAAACCGCCAGTAAATATACCATAGACGGTGCTGCCTGTCGTTTTATCGATCATCGCCTGTAGATGATTATGAAGTAGGAAAGTTAGGAACTACGAGAGTATAAGTACCTAATTTTTTAATCTTTTCTCTTACAAGCAAGTAAGCAAGGAAACATTGTAGTGGCATAACATAAAATCCTGTTCGTGGCAAATTTCCGTTCACGTATCTCGCATACATCCATCCAACAGTGGGAAGCTGATTGCATTGGCTGTTAGTAAGTAGTACCTAACCAACTTTGTCAGTTTTTACCGGGACGTGCACCGAAAGTTTCCTCCTGTTTCTCGCGTTTCCCCATTCTGCATTTCGGACGAAAGAAAGAAACATTGACGGCAAGGGCAACAAATAGTTGTTGTTGTTGTTGCTGGTGTTGTTTCTGCCCCCGTTCCGTTTTGTTCGTTCGTTTGTTCGTTATCTTATTGCTTACACCGCCAGTGTAAGTGTAACGGCAAAAGTTTAGCGGACGTGTCCCGAATCGTGTAAAGTTAAATTAGTTGAACCTTCCGAATTACCGGAATTGATTGATTCTTGAATACTACGACGTCCCTTTGAACGAAAAATGTTCGTTAATCCCTATTGATTATGTGCCTAAAACGTCCCCAGATTAGATGACGTGACACTTTCTGAATAAAAATTTTGACCACGTCCAGGTCCTAAATTAATTTGTACAGATTTCTGCTATTGCAGCAGAATAAACTGGCTGAATGGTCGATAAAGTAGACACATGGTCGAGTACTTTGCACGCTTTGCCGATTACAAACTTTACCTCTACGTACGTACGGTATACAATCAGTGTCGTGTGCAATTGTTAATTCTTATTATTGGTCACGTTCGGTTCATCTACTAGATCGAAAACGATCGAACCATAGATAGATTCTAATCGGATAATCCAAGGCTTAATCTACTTGGTAGTTTAGTTATTATTATTATGTGTATATCGTGCGGTTCTTTCGCTTTACACTCTGGAAAGCGGCCAATGGCTCGTTTGATGACCACTCGTGCATTTTACTGTAGCTCGTCTTCTGTGAAATTGCTATCGAATATTGAGTAAGGCGGCATATTCACACTAACGGTCAAATTTGTAGCAACAGCTAAAATATCAAAGAGAGAGAGAGAGAGATTATTATTATTTAAGCTTAATAATTACTACGTACTTTCTACTAACAAAGTAAAGTTTCGATTCGATACCGCCAAGACAGTTAACTTTATTTAGCAAACTTATTCCGGTGCAGTTGGGATTATTAGATTACAAAATACGGCAAGCTCCTCATAGTAAGTACATCATCTAATAAGTAGAAAGTTTCAAACAAGCCACTTAATAATTTGTTGGTTTGCCGTGGTAGTGCTATGATTAACTTTGATGATATAATTGCTCACTTGTTCTTCTAGCTTAATAAGTATCTAACTATTACTGTGCTTTTGAATAAATGTTACTTGTCACTGTATGTATCTATGTATACGAAATAGTGTAACAAAAGAGGAACATTTGCTTGGAAATCTTTTGTCACTCACTGCAAAGATAAAAAAGACAAATAAAAGTTTTTCTTTCGCATGGCCAGATACAAAATCCATAAGAAGTGGAAATCTTTGTCGGTAGAGTCCAAATTGAATACGTTACCGAAGCAGCGGAGGATTCGTGGGATATTTACGAAGGCGAAAAATAAATATAGGGACACGTCGTGGAACCCCTTTTATCCCTTAATGCTCGAGGTTGGTATACATCTTGCCGCTTCGGTAACGTTCTGGTCACGCCATTGTTGCAAAATTACGGCCAGAAAATGGAAATCCCGCTGGTCTTGTTCACCACTTTGAATATAAAGAACTTTATGACATTTTGTTGCAAGTTTGAACTTTCTTCTGCACCTTTAGTCGATTCGAAAACGTTCCATCTGCATCAACACAAATTCAACATGAACAATAACTGTTAAACTACTAAATATGGAAATTTATCTTACCGACAACTGTCAGATATACAAAGTGTCCCACAGGAGGGGTCGTGCTTATTTGACACTCGTAAATTCCTGTATCTTTTCGTTGCGGATACTTGATACGAAGGGACCATTCGTCGGAATGAGGGAGATGCACGGCTTCGAAACGTTGGTCTGACGTGTACGTGTATCTACCAGCTGTTAGAAGATGGATATCGCGATGTCGCACCCATGAAACCTGCAACAATAATATTAATATAGAGAGAGAAAGGAATAAGAAAGTCAATCTATCAAAAAGACGTGGAGCAAAGTAACATATCAGAAAGAATAACTCAGTTAAGGGATTTAAAAGCAAAAAGAGTTTAAGGTTGTTTTTGAGATATTACGGAGGGAGAAAGAGGACGCTGACAAATTGTGTTTATTTTTACTTATCTCCAGTTTTCAGGCCCCTGCGAGAAACAGCGGGAATTGCAAGTCACTTTCCTAATACAAGAGCAATCTCCCCCATAAAAATCGGGGGATAGCCTACAAACTAATTGGATTTATAAAAAAAAAAGAGGGAGAAAGAGGAAGCATATTCCAATAAAACGTAACGTTCTTTGAATTTGCTGTAAAAAATAACTGCCGTTTATCAAGAAAATTGAAAAGGCCAGATGATATAATGGATATAATTTTTAAAACAATTCGACAATTAATTTTATCGCCGTTTGTAATTTGTAATCGTTCCGCAATCGGATTTTTTCATTCGGCGGAGTTGACTACTTATTAAACGATTCAGTGACAAGTTAGCGTTCAGTCTGATACCATGAAACCCATTTACGAGCAGAGAAAGGAAAAAGCCGTAAAATGAAATAGGTTTTCTCTGGTATGAAGTGGTCGCTCGGAATATCGTAAAGAATTTCTTAGGAATAGGATAGACGTAATATGGATGGATCTCCGAGTAAACATTACGTCAGTAACAGCTTTTATAAAAGATTTTACGATATGCTGAGGAATTCTAATAAGCGACTCTACGACCTGTCTTTGGACATTTTCCGATGCAGTTAAAAAGTTTACGAGAATTCACTGTTCATATTAAAATAAATATTATCAAAATATTTAGAAAAGTGTGCCGCCAATATATATATATCTACCTCAATATCTGTAAATGGGTCGCCTGTTTTTAAATATTAAAGGGCAAAGGGCAGAAACGAAGCATTAGTTAGTTGTAATTAGTTTCCAAGTCCCAGTTCTAGTTCTGTGTATTTACCTACGTATTATAGGTACATAAGTGGTCGAGTCTCGAGTCTCCAGATATACATAAATTCCGGCTCAATTGAATGCCTGTTTCTAAAGTTACAATTTGTTTCGAAGAAAGAAAATCCGAGAGTTTTAGAAAATCTCCACATAGGTTCTCCACCACATTTGTTCAAACTACTGCAAACTGTAGTTTTTCTTTGGTTAAAAGTGTTCCGAGTTGTTGCCGCAACGGAACAAGAAAACAAATTGTGTATCTATCTACAGGACAAACTTTTCGTCTTTATGAATATCAATGATCCGAAACAAACGATCCAATTCTTCAAAAATATCTTTTACTTTCGAAATCACTGTTGGTAGTTTTTATCAAAATTTGACATTGACATGAGGTAAAAATTATTTTGCTCCTGATATTAACAGTTAGTTGTAAAAACTTTTAATGACCCTGCAAAAATCTTGTATGTTTTGGGATTAAGTCTAAGGTCAAAAGTAAGGTTACCAAATTACATTTATTTCTGTTACGTTCCGGTACTTTTTTCACACCCTGTATATACTCAATTCTGTCACGCAATTCGGTTTGACCTTGTAGGTCACATTGTATATAAGGTCACAGTCGGGGGTGACATTTAATTACCTATCTAAAACTTTTTACCGAAAGATCTTATTTTTAAAGTAAGTGTGATTTCTTGTATTGTTATTTTTAGTCCTTATGACCTCGATATATCAAAAAATGTCTGTTATATGTCACAGATAATCGCACTTTCAGAAATTTCAACCGACCCCCACACCATATAAGATTTGTGTGGGATCCTTTCATGTGTAGTTGAATATTTTATGGGGTAGAAATTGCTCCTGATAATTCTTTTAGAAATGGTATAAAATCATTCTTACTCCCATAATATATTTTTTATATTTGAGAGCATTATACGTAACACATAAGCAAAATCCTCCCTTCTATACTGTACATTTATTATCATTTTAACCATGGAATTTTTCTTATTTCATTTTATTTTACATACCTACTTAGGTACATATTTGTCGAGTCGACATTTCCTTTTTCTTTTATTTTTTTACTTCTTCATACCGACGTTCGAATCGATTTTCCGAAATTCTATTGTTCCAGTAGGTAGCGAATCGTGTTCATATTTAACCGGTTTTGTATGTATGTGTAGTAATCGTAGTAGTGGTACGTTCTAGAATTTAATTACATTTCCAGTGGATTGTATTCAATGATGTACTTGTGCCATTGTTGGACGAATCAATTTTTGCATTTTTTGTAATTTCGCGAACAGCTAGGCAGTTTAAAAGTTTAAATTCCCTCCTGAATTACATCACTTGACTTGAGTTGAGTGGTTCTCGAAGGTGATGTTCAGTTCGAACGTCTTAACTCGCGAATAAAACGAGATCTTTTCTTCCGAGATTTTCCGGTTTAAAACTTACCGAGAACATATTGTCGTGCGACGTTTACATCTTATGCCGGAACATTTCCTTGTCCCTTTATCTTCTTTCTTTGTTGCCGTTCCGGAATTTCCCGTTTGCCGCTATCTTGTCGCGGCAATTCATTCTACCAATGTGGCTAAATGACTTCCACGACCATCATAAATTACACAACGCTCTTGTCCGAATCTCTTTTTCTCCTCAACCTACCCAACCTTTTTTGTCACATGATCCTTTTTCACTCTCCTGATTTTAACTGAAATTAACATTTATATATGTATAGTAGATTGATATATTTGGTTCTAGTATATTTAAAGTAATGTTGGGTGCAATTTAAAGTTTCGCGATGTGCCTGCCATTTGTATCGGATATTTTACGGTTTGTGAATGTTGGTTGGTAAGAAAGCACTTTGCTAGAGTACATAATAAGGAGCGGAAGAATTTAGCAAGTCGGAGGATTTTCATCATGAAGGAATAGGGAGGACGAGTTCTATTTTTAATTAAAAGCCGGGACGAAAGAGGTAAATGAGAAAAAGCGTACGGCCAGCGATTCTTCGAAATGATATAGCCGCGCCAAGCGGCAAAAGCTTCGCGAACTAATGTAACGTTAAATATGCAAGTCAGCCCCGACCATATTTAATTCTTTTTCTGGTTTCGTTGAGCTGCTTAATGACTCTTTGAATAATTTCACAAGTAGACTATTCTTCAACAACTACCACTGGACTTGAATAAACTCGAATTTCAAACTTCCTCATCAAATAACCGTCATGTGAACCTTTAGTCAATTTTCAGGACTTCCTCAATGAGACTGCTGTTGGCGAATAATTGAAGTCTTAACTCTTCCCGATTTTTTGCGATTATTGGACTCTATTTATCTAAGACCGTCTGTTTGCGAGAGTGATAATTTTATTCTAGTTTCTTTTTGCTGAATGAAGACACATCTCATCTCATCAGGATTTATGACATTGAAGAGGTGTTCGATTGAAAACCCGATGGATAGACGGAGGGCTCTTTAAAAATCCACTCAGTTTCCTTTTTAAACCGGTCAAGGGTGTGCTCGTTCTTCTCTTCTCGGCGTTTCGGAAGAAGCATTTAGTTAATGCTCTCTCGCGTCCTTAAGGAACACCGCGATTCATCATTAGGGATTTTGAAACTGAGCTTGATGGGTTTCTTCTGTTCTTTTTTTTTTTTCAACTTTTTTCAGCCAGCCGCGGGAACGAACGAAACGAAACAAAACGGACTCCCGACAGTGGCGCGTTCAGATTTAATGCAAACCATAACTCTTCAAGGATTCTTATTTTTGTTTATTTGTTTCCAAGCGTTTATTTTATTATTATTACGCGAAAATCGGCATAAGAATAAGTATAAGGACGAAAATGTAAAGGAGAGAGGTCGTTATCGTTATAGATAGCTTGTGGCGGTAATTTCCTGGTTGTTTGAAGTAAAGAGGTTATTAAATAAAGCGCCCATAGAAGGAAGGAGTTGAATAGCAGGAACCGGGAGTTCCCTTGCAACGGCGTTTTCCACGTCAAAGCAGGCCGTTTTTGCTCTTGTGGCAGCATCTATTTTTAAAATGTTTGAGGTTCCAAAGAATCCACGCAAAGTGCAAACGATGGAGAGGCCGCTTTGTGGTCTGGCTGGCTTTTCCGTACGCCCAGCAATTTTCCTGATAAATGCGAACCATCCATACCTACCTTCCACATACCCATCTGTATTTTAAAACCATGCATCACATTCGTTTTATTAAATAAAATAGAATGATTACGAACGGGTTTCTTTTTTATTACTTACAATACGATTATGTTATGTATCATTATTAAGGAGGTAGGTAGACGGATTTTGAATCTATTTCGTCGGTTTATTCGCGAGGCGTCAAACTGGAAACATTTAACTAACGAACTCAGTAGTTCATTTGAAATGCAAATAACCTGGGAACTTTGAATGCAGAATGCACAATGTAGACGCTGCAAGAAAATGATTATGATTTATATCGACCAGTCCGGAATCAGGTAATTTCAGGAAGCTTTAAAACTCTACGGACTTTGGAGCTTTTGTTATAGGGCTGATTTTTCAACGTGAATGACGAATTATTCTGTCGATAATCTAACCTGTAGTATGTACCTATCTGTATTTTAATTAGAATTTAGAGTTAGTTTACAGTTGTTTGCTTGGTAGTACTCCCTACCGGAAATTAATTCATTTTGTGCTCGCTTTTGTGTCCCTAAAATAATTTATTAAAGAAAATATCGTCATGTTGTGGTTCGGTATGAAAATGTTAGCGTTTTGTGCCGCAGGATCGTTAACTTTGGCGATTTATGCTCAATATACTACTGGCGGTAGATTTTGCAGTTTTGTTTTACGCTTAGTTTCTCGGCAAAAGGAATCGATACAACGAGCGTTTCTGCAACCCTTACGATTTATGGCTCTCAGCTTCACACCAAGATTACCTACCCCATAATAGAACGGACGATAAATATGTTTAACCTTCAAAAACTGCCTGATATTAATACGTTCCGTTCGAGATGATTTACACGCGCCTCTTACATAACGTAATAATATTGTTACGAGTACTTGCCAATTAAGTTGGTGTGAGCATAATTAACGAACATCTTCCCTGAATACATAAGGAATATTCCCTGCTTTCCTTAAAAATCTAGAAAACACCAGGAACGATCAATGGGAAAACAATTGGATTACTAGACGGCTGTAGAATTCCCTAGAAAGAGGCTGAAAAGACTATAAATGGCGGAGACGGCATACACCGAGTTAGTTGACAGTGAACAGCTGATGTTTGGAAGCGAAGCGATCGATAGGCGAACAACAGGCGATAGAAGTCATAGTGTCTACATTATAGCGAGTGTTTACAGTAGAGGCGAGCGGGAAAAGAGACTTTTAGTGAAATAAATTGTGTAGACTTCTTTATAACTGTAGTGTAGTCAAATTAACTTTAGTAATTAAATAAATTAGTTGTTTTGTTTTGTTAATTGTGTTTTCCGTGACTGAACACGTCACAATATGTTGTAAGGAAATGTTATTGGGTATTTACCGTTTTGTTTCCTAAATTTTTGACTCTACAGTGTAAATGGACAGCTTTCCCAACTAAACCAGTTATGTTCGATTCGAAGGTGGTATCAAAAAATGGCTCGGCAGGTGTGGTTGATGGCACTTCCCAGAAAAAGTTCTTCAACGGGTCATCTACACCTGAACCGACTTTGAAACCTGAAACAACAAATAAAAAATATATTTCGATTCATTTTGTCTTTTGTCAACAGTGTACATAGTTTTGGTAAGTGACCTTAATTAACATGAATTAATACCCATTGTTAAACGTGGTAGCACTCTGCAACCTGAATAATGCGCTACAAGTGCATGCTGTAAATTAGAGTAACAGCCGTTGAAATTCGTACTCGACACGGTGAAAGAAAAGCCATAATTCAGCGGCGAAAAGCAGTGGATTTTGTGTGAAACGGTTCTCATAGCCACTAAACAGATTTCCAAACCGAAACTGTTATCCTATTGATCCTCGTAAATACTTGCGATAATACAAATCTTCTACAACAATTCTAGTTTTATTTAATAGGACCATAAAATCGTTTCAATTTACAGCACGTACTTTTCATTTTTATTATTATTAAGGCGATGAGATTGTGGTTTTGTCAAAAGTTTTTCAAGAAAAGTTTCAAAGTCTAGAACTTTAAAACAGAATTATTACACACGTGATGTGTATAAGGATATGACCTTTTGGTTGAGAAATGAACTTATTGTCAGAATACTTTGTGTCCTTCCGTTCGGCCGATTGTAGCTTAAATGGCGACATAATACAGTTACATATCCAGACTACCCAATTCGGAAATTTGTTGGAATATATAGGAATGATTCAAATAACGCTTGGAAATAAGGAATGATCCATCGGACCTGGCAAACGGCCAATCTCTAATACCTAGAAAGGAAATCATATCGAAAACGGAAACTCGAGAAATGCGATTATTAGCGGACAACGAAGGACATTGTGCGGATCGGGTTGGGCTGCACACACACCCTCTTTCACCACGCCTCACTTCACCTTACAATCGTTTTTTTTTTTTGTTCGTCGAATTGGGCTTTTTGTTACGTACGTATACTCTCGTTTTGTATGCCAACGATTATGTCAGCACATTTCGGAAAGATTTATCGGCAGGCAGTTATCGCGCTAATTCCACACACAGCTCGGTTAAATCCCACATATGTACGATTGAGAAACGTTGATATTAGTGATGCGCGCTATCGATAGTTTTTACTATCGATAGTCACTATCGATAGTTGAATAACTATCGAATAATTCATTCGATAGTTTTTATTCGTTAGAGTATTTTTTCAGTTACACGATAGTCAGGCAGCAAACGGTTAGCTCGATCTATACTAACCTACAAATATACGAACATATTATACTTACAGACCAATATACGATTCTTATGCTAGTATAGATAAAAAAACAATCAGCCTATGCTGAAAATAATAAATAACCTCGACTTAAAACATGGTTTCTAAATCTTATTACTTTGATAAAAAATTTATTTACTTAGGTAAGCGATCTTTTTTGTATTGTTATTGAACACTTATTTAATTTTTTTTGGGTAATTATAAGGACGCAGTACAAACATATAGTAAGTATTTATGAGTCAAATCCTAACTACATTAATTTAAAAAATTATTAATTATTTATTTGCATTTTATTTTTTCTCATATTTAACTAGTATAAATTGGAGCCATAGAAAATTATCTTTTTAAAGTATGTAGGTACATATGTATTGAAAACGTCTAATATTTATAGAATTGTTTATATGATTCGGCTCTGCTACGTGGAAGTATCGAAGTAGTAGCCAATGCGCAAACGTATCATTTACCCGTTCCAACGTTCAGTTCGATAGTTGGAAAGTATTCGAATAAAAAAAGTAACTACTAGTTACTAGTTATTCAGTAGCTACATTCGATGTATAGAAGTTACTACTATCGATAGTAATTTTCATTCATTAAGAAAAACTATTCGATAGTTACTATCGATAGTAAAAACTATCGAATAGTTCGATAGTTTTTATTCGATAGTGCCCATCACTAGTTGATATTAAGATTTTCGGGTGACTACTTACAGGGTGGACCAAGTTTCCGAAAATCTTCTACTCATCAGTAATTGCGACATGTTCTGATTTTTGATGGTCCATCCTGTATTCTTCAAAGTTTCTGACAGAAAATTTACACAAGTATTGTAAACAATTTTCAAAATAATTATATTATAGGCCGAAATTATTAAACACTCTGTAACAATTCCATTGTCTTGTAAATGTGTGTATCAACTGAGAATTTCCTCGTGTGTTAAATTCTTGAGCTAAGTGGGTTGTGGAACAATATCCCTGGTGGGTATTACATCGAGACCTTCAATCAAAGGGGTTCACTGGAGGACAGTTTACGTCCGTGGTCGTAGATAAGGGTCTCATATCAGGACACTTCCGGTTATCCTGGAATCCGGGAATTCTCACCTGTCGACTTTTCCCCATATACTTGACACACACATAAAGATCGTCCAGATAGCTCGGATTACAGCAAAAGAACCGATTTGTTTTTAGGTACGTAGTACTAACCCACACCTATCACAAAATCCAACATCTCCAGGAACTAAAACTTTTAATTTAACATAAATTAATGTAGTTCCGGATTGTTTTGGAGCCCAACTGCAAACATTCCACATTCTCCCACTTGTGTTGTGCCAAAACATCTTGTTATGTTTTGTTCTGTTCTGTTCTGTTCTGCTCCGATCTGTTCTATTTATAGACCTTGAATAAATTAATCGTCTACTAATATACAGACAACGTTGACACGGCTGGATGGATGCATGCCTGCCTGCTTGCTTGCTTGTAGATTGGTTGTAACGTAAATTGGATGACCATTCAGGCGCAGTTACCAACAGCAAAACAATAATCTAAATCCCCATGAATACCAAACACTACCACAGATACGCTTCGCCTCTATAATGATGCCGTAATTAATTACTTAATAGGAGGAGGTATGTAATGTTGAACCAACCATCTGTGTCGTCGTTATCAGTATGGGAAACTCCTCAAGTTCTGAATCTACATTTGCGCTGCATTCAAATTCACATAATACAATAACATAACTTGAAGGACAATTGTCCATGATTGATTTTGAAGGAAGAAACTTTGCTGGTCTGGAAGGAGCATTTTCGCTCTAGTTTCGGCCCACAATTTGACATGGTGAAGTGAAAACATTTGGGTCCTGTGGAACTCGTCCAGGAATACAGTTATGTATAAATATGTATAGAGGTGCATAAATAAATATACGACCGCGGATGTGCGTTAATGAGCGACTCCAACCCTCCACATTTTATGGTGCATTGCATTGACAAGAACAAATTAGTCTAGGTACAGATAAACTCATACGTATGTTTGTATGTATGTATGTATTTGTGTATTTGAATGCTTTAGAAATGTGCTTCAATTAAATCTGTTCAAAATCAAATGTAATTGTTGGAAATAGGCTCGTTCACGTCGATAGAAGATCGGCGGACTGTAAATTTTCAAAAATTAATCTGAATAGGCGCGAATGTGTGTTTGAGTTTTGCATTTGGTTGCCGTCATACAGAAACATACGTAGGTACGTAGATAAAAGACTCTTCTAATTTATCTACCTATGTATTTTGCTATTGCTAATTGACGCAATAATCTATTCATCAACATTAGGTATAACACCGCATGAAATTATTTCAGCTAAATTTTAAACTTTATTTACCATACACCATATCAATTTCTTATTTACTTGTCTTGTACTCAGTTACATTAGCTAATCAGGAAAAGTTATTTTCCAGAAATTTTCCATTAACCTCTCTGTGTAATTCTTATTTATAGTTCACATCTGGTGAAAACACTTTAGAAACGTGAAGATAATTTTTAACAGTAATCCGAGTATGCCACAGTTTAAAGAAATAAAATAATGAACTGTGTTGTGAATTCATTAGTTTAGTTGAAGGATCTATTTTAATTTAGTGAAAATCGCTTGGATCACGTAGAAATTTAATTGTAATGGCATTCGTTAAAGTGAATAATTATTTTTCGACCCGATTTTTGCTGACAACACAGCCAGGGCAGGGTTGTTTAGAGTCATTGATTATTTAGATACCTACTAAAACGTTTCCACTGACAAAGGGGTTGATGAACACTACGTACTATGTTAATCGGTAGGTGTTAGGTATTTTAACTATTGTACAAACACAGACTAAATAAATACGAGAAGACATTACGTATATTTGTAATTTGTTTCGACTTTCGATTATTTGTTTGTCTGAGACTTCGTTGTGTTGTTATATTGAAATGTTAACAAAAAGGCTATATACTAGCTGCGGGAAAAAAGTACAGAACGAACGAGAATAGTTCGTTCCATGCATTGAAAGTGCATTGTAGATAGTGTTGGGGTAGAAAAAGGTTTCCTTTTAACTTTGGGCGCTTCCTGGTTGCCGCGTAGCTTATTTTCCTCTCGAGCTTCCTTTTGACCCAAATCTCGGGCTTCTCGCACGTAATTTTATTGTTCACAGCCTATTTATTCGGTAAAATCTTCACTGCCCGCTCAACATTTTAATTAGCACCTACTAACTAACTAGTTTTTCACACATATCCCTTTATCTTTCCAAACTAATGACCAATTACTAATCTCAGGGTTCACTATACTCGTAATCATTGTTCATTGTTCATTGTTCATTGTTCATTGTTTCTGCCAATAATTATTAATACTGTGACGTGTTCAGTCACGGAAAACACAATTAACAAAACAAAACAACGAATTTATTTAATTACTAATTTAATTACACTACAGTTATAAACAAGTATACACAATTTATTTCACTAAAAAGTCTCTTTTCCCGCTCGCCTCTACTGTAAACACTCGCTATAGCATAAACACTACCTATCGCACTCTATGAATTCTATCGCCTATCGATCGCTTCTACTTTTCGATGTCCACTGTCAACTAACTCGGTGTGAGCGGCTCGCCTTTATATAGTCTTTTCAGCTTCTTTCTAGGGAATTCTACAGCCTTCTCGTAATCCAGTTGTTTTCCCATTGATCTTTGCTGGAGTTTTCTAGATGTTTCAGGAAAGCCGGGAATATTCCTTATGTATACATATGAGAGCTGAGCTAAAATCGAGTCCGTGTCTTTATTTTTGTTACGTTGTAGGGCAACGAAACGGCGATCGTTTAAGGATTTCCCGTCACACCCCTTCGTAGGGAAAAGAATGCCATTTTCCAGGGTTTAAACGTTCGCGGCACATGTTCTCGTTCGTGAAACCGAAATTGTAATTAACGACTTGGCGAAAGTTTCCACCAAACCGAAGACACACGACTCGACTTGTCACGACATTAAAGCAATTTATTTTGTTAATGCTTTTCACTGGAACATGTGCAACTTGTTCTCAATAGGTACGTGTAGCAGCCGAAAGTTTGCTTCTCGGCCGCAAAAACTCCCCAGGGGCGGTTTAATCAGTTTTCTAATGTAATTAGGTCAAGAGAGAGGAAGGTCGTCTTACGATGACATGTAGATCTTTAAACCCGTGTAGCTACCTACCCCAAGAAAGCTATCAAAGATTTGTTTTTTTTTTCCGAGCTTAAATTGGATTCGCACTTTTTCTTAATATTTACTTCCCACTTGGATAGAAATGATTAGATGAGAAGCCCTGGGGAGTTCGTTTATTTTCATGTTTCGACAGACACAATCGTAAACAGTCACGTTTTCTGTAGTCTAGACGATCCCGATGGTTAATTCATGACCACGTAAATAAAACGCGCATATTTATCACTTTTACACCCCTAACGATAAATTTCTAGTTAATTGTATGTACGACAACATAGGTAGGTACATATTATTGTTAAAGTTAGGGAAGTTTTTGATGTATTTGAATTTCGGTCTTCTCGCCCCATTGGCACTTGTCCTTAAACTAACATTAATTTAACATAAAATTGTTTGCAATGGCTGGTGGCAAATTTATGCGATTGGAAAGTTTGTGCCTGGTTTGTAATGTTATATCTGGTTGAACGACGCGCCGCGCCGGCCGGTGATGTGGTGCTGTGTGTTTATGTTGATAGCAACAACCTTCTAAATATTCATAAGGGCCAACCGCAAACCGATGGGCTTCGCCATTTATCCCAAGGGCCGTATAAATACACCGACCTACGTGATACGTGCGTATCAAAAGATTCCACTTTCATAGTTTAAGTAGGTACCTATCCATCTAAAAGTTACAAAAACAATTTTCTCATACCTACGTTGGTACGTATTATATCAATATCAGGATAATATAGTTATAAGAAGTCTTTGTCCTTTGTAATGTTGTTTATGTTATGTTATGTTATGTTAGATATTTTTGAGTAATAAATCTTTTAAAATGACAGTAGCTAAGTAGGTGTAGTGGGTAAGGTTAGAACTACATTTCATTACATTACCTGTTTCTGTTCTGTTGTTTAATCGGTAAAGAAACCCGATATTCCGGCGTGTACTAGGTACTCGGGTGACATATTTGCTTAAATTAATGTCTAGGGCTGCTATTGTTACCGGGAGAGCAAGCAAACTTAATTTATTCTCTCCTAATTTTGACAAGCAGTTGAGTAGGTACTTTAGAAAATATGCAACGTGGGCACCTTCTACCCTAGTCTAGAACAATTTTCGTCTCGATTGTAAATTGAATTAACACATTATTGTTATACGGAAGGCAAAACAAAGAGCTTTGGGAAAGATCAAACTTTTTAGTTATTTACGTACCTACCGCAAAATGTTTGCAACCCTGGTTGAGTTTGTTGCAACTACTAGGTACATAGGTAAATAATAAAAATAGGTGACCAAATGAAACCTACACGAATAACTTTAATGTTCGTATCGTTGCAGTAACTGTGTGTAAAGATGGCCATAAACTACCCCATATTCAAACCGCTTATGGGCCTGTGATAATTTAATTTGATAACGTCACCTGAAAGTAATGATTATACGTAACCGTTATTTTCCCGGATGTATTATTAAATTGTTAAGTGAAAATCCCATTGTAAGTCGAAATTGAAAGTAAAAGTGAATTAATTTGAAGGCAGGCGGCGGCGGCGCGGCGCTCACTTTCGTGCCATTCAGCATCAGGTAACATAATCCCCCTCCTGACAGAAACTCATTGCCTGATACTTTTGCTTTTATGGTTTCCATCTTTTGGCGTGACTGCTGAAAGCTGCCACCGTTCGTTCCTTTGCCCGCTCTACTACTACTTAAGATAAATTGGAAGAGCCATTAATTTAAACAAATTAGAATTCTTTGTTTGACCCTCACCTTCAGATTCGTTTAGCAAGATTAATTGTTCCTGAACAATGGTTGAGGAAATGGTGTATAGCTTAAGCTTAATGACTTCCGAATGCACTGCCTATTTACCTACCTAAAAGCACAAAGCAAACTTTTCTCCTTAACGCTTTGTCTTATTATTGCCAAGACGTAGAAGCAGATACATTTCGTTTAGATTGGAGCTTTCAATTTAACTCAATTACAAAGAACCCATCCTCTCTATAGATCGGACCTTGCACGTTACTTTATTTCTTTACTTGTTCCAGAAGAGACGAGAATAGTTAGGTAATAACTGGGACAATTATTAATGTCTTTCGGGGCGAAATAGCTAATTACAAAGGGATATTATCCCCGAGTGGTTATAAAGTACGACACGTAAGTGAATTTGTATAAGACTGCGCCCGGTATGGTGCTTCAATTTCCACACGAATAGGGGTGGGATTGCTGCTGCCACGCTCTGGTTGACCGAATTATACAAACATATCAAGATTTCTTAGCAGGGAAGCTCGTTACACCGGGGAGATAAATTACCTACCATCGTAGAACGAAATGCATTTCTGAGGTATTCGTTCCTGTAATGCGTTTCCATTCTGTGACAGTTTTAATGACCTTTCTACTTGCAATAATGGGCGGTAATTTGTAGCCATTTTAAAGCGTCATAACCTCATTGCTTTTGTGTCTTGTACATGACACATTTGTTTCACGTCAATAAATAAATAAATAAGTTTTTGGACAAGAGTAGCCTCACAGTAACAAAAAAGGGAACATTACAGATTGCCCTACTGATTACGAATGCTGCCCGCGTCAGTTAGCCGTCAGGTTTGTTCGAGTCGAATCCGAAAAAAAGTTTTCAAAAATATTAGACCGGCCGGTTTCATTTTAATATTAAACGAGATTCTTCCCCAAAAAAATCCTCCCGCGGAGAATTAAATGGCTTCAAACATCATGTTATGTAAATAGTTACCATTCGAATCGAATTATATTTTATATTTACCATCAGGATTCGGTCCCGTCATTTGTCATTGGGTTTTTATCGACCTAAAAAAAAGCAAGTGAATTGAAAATTATTTTATTATTTGTTGTTGTAAATACGTTACTCTTAATTATATAAGTTATTGTCTCAATTAGGAGGGCACTAACTTGGAGGGCAGTAAAATTGTTATGTGCTCGTATAGTTGCCGTTTCCACACGTTTTTCACCCTCTCCCTGTTGTCATTTTCACGTAACGATGGGGTATAACGCTTCATTAAATTGAAATGATGCCAATTTTCATTATCTGATTATCTACTTTGATGACTGCCGTTGATTTATTACGTTTAGGTCGTCGTCAGTTGCGCATCAGGCAGATGTTTTCGTTGCTGTTAAAGGACTTCAAACTTTCCAGAATTTAAAGCTTACCTAGGTACCTAATAAACCAGTATCTTTTGACGTATATTGCACAAATATATCACGCCAGGCAGGCGTTGCGTTTCGCTGTAGAGTTCAAGGTAATTTAATTATTTCGTTAAGAAGCGAAGAAATACAGTTTCATTAATATTTTTAGACGTTCCGGCTCGTCACAAGCGGACTTAATCCAATCAGGGCCTTAAACGCTCCCAAACCCAATAACGAGGCGATCTAGAGATTTTCGTGACAACCGACGTTAGATTACATTTTCTGTTCACTCGTCGGCGCGCCAAACTCAAGGAGACTCAAAAACAAAAAATAAATTAAAGTTTTCTTATAAAGATATACGGATGTATTATTGTTAATAACAAATTTTCTGTTATGTTATTTACATCATGTGTTCATATACGTACCATATTGAAATATATTCACATTTGTGTCGCGCAGGGTTGGATCTCGTCGTCGCGTAAAATTTAAAATTAAAACAAAGAGACAGGGTATGTGAAGCATAAATTTAATAACGGGAATGCACATATATGTATGTTACCTATATCTATATGTATTGTATAAGAACACAGTTTAATATCATACGACATACGAATGCAGCAGTAGCAGTAGAAGGCAAAACAGATAAAAGAAAACGAGAAGGATACTGAGGGAAAAAGGCGCGCGCGGGGGGCGGTTTAGGCCTGATGGTAGCAGACCGGAGTGCATTGTTAATTGCAGGTCACTGCACAAAGACTTGCTTTATTTCGCGGAAGTGAACTGGAAAGTTGTTAACGGGAACGTATTCTGCGATTGATCGTGCCGAATTGAAACGAAATTTCGGTCTAAATTGCTCTTTGATTGGAACGTACATACATAGGTATACGTATATGCCGGCTGCCCCAATGAAGACATTAAGTTTGAAACCCGTTTCGAAATAGCAATTTACCTGACACGTTACCTATCTACAATTCACACTACAAAACGCGACAAAGTCAAAGTCACTTTTTATTCTGATAATGACAAAATTTCTATTATTGCCAATTCGGTTCGTTAGGTATCTAAAAAGTGAATTGTAGGTAGTTACATAGGCTAAAGGGAGGGTTCCCAAATTATACCTTACGTCTGCCTGTGTAGTGTGCGCCAAGTTTGCCGCAACAAATATTGCAATTAATTATTATAAGTGCTACAACGGAATTAGGCCCTTGGACAGAATGCGGTCACTAATTACAACCCTTAAGTGCATGATGCCTATAATTTATACTTATTACACGCGTTGTCTTAGGAAACGAAATCAACAAATGTGTCTTAATTAATAATAACTACTAGACTAGTGTCTATGAAAATCAAAAAATATTGTTATTCATGAAGAAAAGGGTAGTTTCGTTTTCTACGACGCTAATATACTGCATGGCTTAACTATCATAATATAATAAAGGGTTGAAAGATACTATTAGAAGGGATATAGAATTAAATGTAGAGGGTAAAAAAATATTCTTTAACAATTTTGCAAGCAAACTTTAGAGCGTATTGAGTTACGCCGTCGACAAATGAAGTTTCTTCTTTAGGGCAGATAATTTCTCGTGAAAATTCTTTTCTGTTATAAATTGTTAGGGCGTTCGTCAGGTGTCAGATAACTGGTGGATAATGCTTGTATCCTCCCGTTCCCATCTCTTCCCTACTTCGAGTCGTTTAATTTTCGTCGTGAAAATCAATAAATACTACGCTTCATCTTCTTAAACAGCCATCATAAAGAAGTTTATTAATGACTCGAAATTAAATCTTTGTGTCGGTAACTGCTCATAATAAATTGTATTCGCTCTAATGTGTCCCTTTCTTTGAATAATTAATTAATCATTCAACGTTCAGGATGTTCAATTGATTGGAATAATATAATTAATTGACTTACGTATTGTTAATAAATAACTCATGTAGGTACGTACGTAATTTAATTTTTTATCACCTACTGGTCTGGTATTAAGAAGGTAATTAGTCACCCCGAGGCAAATTACTCAAACACAATTTCCAGATAGGTAAGATAAGAATTTATAAAAGCTTTCAGCATGATAAAGGCTGTGTTTATTAAGAAAAATGGATCCTGAACGAACGAACGAACGAACGGAGGGATGCATAGGGTAGCGCTTGTGCAATTTATCGTTAGCATCGCCATCCACAACGCAAAGCAATTTCATCTTTCTTTATTGTCTTCATTATAAATAAATTATAGGTATCAGTATGTTTCAATTTAATCAACGAACAATAAATAAGTATTTTAATAAATCAAAATTTCATACTTTTTCGAAACTTCTTTGTCCCAGTTAATTACGTTTAGAAATTTAGACTGTCAGTCATTACGTAATACAGAGAGAGGCGCTTCTCCTCGACGTTCAAGACGACTAACTTTGTTTACGAGCCTTCTAACTAACTCACTTATTTTACATTATGAAACAGCAATATGCAAGACACTTGGAGGTAGCTGTCTTCAATATTGCGCTAGAGTAAACCGTGAACACGGGCGGGATGTTCCTTCGGGCTCATAATGGAAGTGTTTTTGACAACTATGTACCATAGTTTGAACTATTTTAGAAGCTATGGTAGTTAGCTACCTGTAGGTAATTAATTTTGAAGATGAATTGTTTCTAAATATATAATATACGTAATAATTAGGAACAGCCAAAAATAGTTTTACTTACGTATATACGTAGGTACCTATGGCAAATTTAATTAATTAATAAGAGTAAGAATAATACCTAAAGTTGCCTCAGTTTCGGCACTGTGATGTCGTAATATTGTCGTCGTTGAGGGCTTTGGAGCATAAATATTACGATTTGGGTGCGGTTGTCACCAATTAAGGGAAGTTTCTGGGAGAGCGTTTTAAAATAACGAACGAACGGGCGAGGGGTTAATCTGCTATAAAATGTTACAAAGTCGTACCCCAAGATATATCACGTTGTCGTTAACAAGTTTCAACCGAAATGCGCAACGATTAAATTAGAGTAAATGGGCCCACTGGCAGGCAGGCGTACAAGAACAGATTTAACTTGCTACAACTCCACTCACTTCGAATAACTTTAAATGATAGGTACGTAATTCCACAAATAACTTCGTCACTTGTACGCGTGAACATTATAAACCACTTTCACATACGTACAGGGGGCTTTAAAGGACAAAAAGATGTTTAGAAAGACGGGAAATGTGTGAAGTTTATAAAAAAAATTTAAAAATTTTGCAAAATATGTGAAGGAACTAAGTAAAATTCAAATTATAAAAATAATTGGTGGAGGCGCCGGGCGAAAGTAAACCATTTTATACTTTGTTCACTTATTAATGGAAACTGAGACTTCCAAGAACCTCATTGTTTTTTCTTCTCCCTTAGAAAAATGTTACGTTACACTTTAAAATCCTGTAGGTACAATTTCCAATTCGTCAAGGGAGTAGTTTTTGAGATGTGATTGTTGTCGTGCTTTTTATTGAATTCAACGTGTTGTCCCCCAGACAATAAAAATAACTACCCTACGAATTCGAATTCTCCAAAGCGATTTTATCGATCGATCGAACTTTTCGACCGGAAATAACACGAGATGCAGTTTGCCTTTTAGTGTGCCACCAACTGCGACTGTTACTTTATTAGGTAGGTACATAGTATAATTTTAAGAGACATTGCGGATGTCGAAGGTAAAATGAAAAATGCAAATTTGGAATGAATCTTTATTAAAACAATTATGAAATGTTCCGGAGCTCCTCGGGCAAACATTTGTCTTTTGAATTAATGAACAAGCCCGGAACACGGAATTGG
Source organism: Agrilus mali (assembly GCA_029378335.1). Classification (NCBI taxonomy): domain Eukaryota; kingdom Metazoa; phylum Arthropoda; class Insecta; order Coleoptera; family Buprestidae; genus Agrilus; species Agrilus mali. The sequence continues at coordinate 358,668 of CM055660.1, forward strand.
GTTGAAATCTGTGTCCAATTGGTTCGTCTAATTTAATAAAGCACGTTTCAACAAAATGGCACAAGTGTATCTAGATGAAATTCCAAAATTAACCAACGTTACGTATCTATTCATAAATGAAAAGCTAATTTTAAATATTTATCAGTAATCGGTAAGGTTACAATCAATAGATCTATAGGGATAAAAGAGGAGCAAAGAAAGTAAATTCGATTTTTCCTTTGTTGTTTTCTTTTTCGGCAATATTACTGGGGGATTATCAGCAGAAGACCTTTACGCGTCATTAAAAGGAAATGGCCTTTTGATGAAGAGTCCCACGGGACGAACAGGCGTTTCCAAGTGCATTTGAAAGGAACCGTCGGCCGTCGCACGAACTGCTCGAGTTTTTTAAATATAAATTGCCTCTTTTATATCAAAAAAATAGACTGGAAAATTTTCGGTCTAATGCCAAATTTAGGACCCATCTATTCGAGGGTCGATTGTAATAGATATACCTACAAGTAAATTTCATGGAAAAGTAGTAGGTACATAGATATATATTTAAACCTTCAAAGGGACTAACGAAGGATTTAAACGAGATAAAATACAAGACCAGAGCAGATCTTCTTTATAATGAATGCTAAATAAAAGACATTAACATCATTAACTAATTAAAGACTCGTAGAGGAAAAATATGCGAGAATTGTATTTCCACTGACTCCACCGGGAAAGAACGAATTGAGCAAGGGAATTATCCTGACGCTACTTTGAAGACGAAGATACAGAATCGTCAAGTTTTAATTGAAACACATCCCCTAATATAAGTAGATAATTTCAAGTTTATTTAGTTTTACAATTATTATACTTCAGCATACGTAGTTAAGAGGCAATGGTCGCGGTGATATTTCTCCATACATTTGCTTTTTTCATGTCAATAAAGCTGATCTCTCACAATTAGAACATGAGTTCATGTTTCTGATGGATAGTCTGTCGAGGTTCAAGACCGAATCACTCGTAGCAAATCATCAAGCGACAGGGACTGTATCAATCATTCGCCGAAGAATGCCGATCCGACAACTTCGTCTGGGGACGACGGGGTAGAGAAGACATAAAGAAGGTCACCGAACACAAAAATGAATGTCTCGCGGAGATTTGAGCTCCGTCTTTTTCCGTTATTTTTCGTTTGAAGTATGCGATGAAAGGAATCCGTCACTTTGATTCTGCGTGACCCTTGTGCTGAGGTTGAGTGCTGCAATACGATCTCCTGAGAGAATCGTCAGCTGCTACTATGTAGTAGGTGGGAAAATGACGAAGTGTGTCAAAGGCTGAGACTTTTCTAAATAACTTTGAGCTGTGGTGGTTAAAGACTTCTTCAAAGACTAGACAAAGGACCGTTTAAAATTCGCAATCTCCATAAAATCTGATATTCGTTCGACATGATTATGCTACGTGGTAGAACAAAGTGGCAATAAAAAATGCTGCCATAACGTCCTGGGATGCTAACATTTCTCCCTTTTTATTTACTGACTGACAGCACTTTCCCTCACACGTGATGACGATGACGATGTTGCGGGGGAAAAACAAGCAGAAAAAAACGATTCTTCAAAAAGTTAACGATGAGATACTGTCTTCTCTGACGATATTATTAAGGTTTCTTTTTCGTAACATTATAATTAAGGTAGTAGGTATTATTAAAAACAAGCAAACAATGCAATGTAATGAAAACGTGAGCGCGTTAAACATTGAAGACAGAGTGTAGATAGCGTTTCGACATGAAAATTACCCTGAACATCGCATTATGATGATGATAGCAGAACGTTTTAACCATGACGTGTGATCGTTGTTATAAGAAGAAGAAGAAGAAGAAGAAGGCTCCCGCTCCCGCTTTTCTTAATGGTTCGTAAAAGCCCTCCTCCCGTCTTTGCATAGGGGTTTGCTGGTGCAGTAGCCCATTTAAACTATGTCTTAAGTGGCGGCATTGAGGCAGCTCGAGCCATTATAATTTGTGGCGAAAACGCATACACAAAGTGGCTTTTCTTGACGCTAACGGAACGGATGCGGATGTTAAAGTGGCCGCCTCCGAAACCAACATCCTAGATCGATGTTTAATGAGCGTCTTCGCTCTCATCTTACGTAGGTACCTATTTATATACCTACCTATTTTACGTGGTTACTTATATAAGTGCACACGAACAACTGTTCGAACATGTTGCATTAACGCTTGATGGCTTCGTGCATCCCTCATCTACTCCAACAACTGTTGACCGAACTTCTCTGGGGGTAATCGTGCATCGTGCCTATGGGCAACGCCTAACAACTAGTTTTTTTCACCTCTACTCAGTGAAAGTCTTTGAGCGGGTTCTGCTAAGGTTCAGCAACTCTAGTAATTTGATTTTAATTGTAGTTTAAAACTAGGATGTTGTGTAGTGGTAAGGATTGCAGGCAGGATTTGGTTGAGCGTTTATTTAGATTTGTGATGTATGTAAATAAGCGGTGTGTGCGAGAGTGGCTTTCCGAATAAAATGAAAAATTCATGGGATAAGAAGGCATCCAAATACCTCCACTAAATCGAATTTTCCAAGTTGAAAGACGGATGTACTTGTACCAGAACCGTCTTGGCTCAAATAAGAACAGAATTTATCCCGGAATCGATTTATGCCGTTTATTTTTAGCAAATAATCATCTTCAAACCTTTAGGATCTTTTTAAAGGTTCTTCTTCGGCGGATAAAACGAAAATGATTAATTCTGATGAATATAAAATTTGACCTCTGTTCAACTTCGTAAAGGTAAGTACCACAGAAATTTAATTGTTGGTTTTGAACCTAACAGTAACCTGAAGGGCCAACCAATAAAGAAAAACGTATTTTCTATCCAAGTGTTTTTTTTTTCAAAGGGAAACTTATTTAGATTCGATAGGTTTTATTCTTAATTTTGAATGAGCCAGGATGAGGAAGAGAATCCGATACCCATAGGGATTTCTTTTCGAAAGAAAAACGAAAAAGCTTTGCCACTTTACGTAGTTGATAGTATAAAGAAATAAAATTGCACCATGTTCCGGAACTACACCGCCTAACTGTATTTGTTGGGGACATCAATCCCCCTTTTCCTGTAGATAGGTAGGTACCTTTGACAATAATCGAATTTTATGAAAAGGACGCGCCACGCCAGCACTCTGGAAGCTTTCTCCCTTCAGAAAAACGATATTCAAAACTGCCTTCGTAAGCAGCATCATGGGCTTGTTGCTTTCGTCACGAATAAGTGTAACAGAGAACTTTCAAGGCTTTCATAAATATATAAGACCACTAGGGCTTGACTATAGATAACCGTAACCCTTTTTTTGCACATAAGTTTTTTTGTTAAAGGGAAAAGTTAAATTAAACTCAAACTTAGCGGCTTTCCCAGAGGAAATCGGGTCGGTTGGTACAAGATTTTCTGGTTTCGTTTTTGCAAAGGCAAAAAGTTGGAAGTAAACTTTGAGAATATCTCATTAGCACAACGATATACTTATTATGAAGCCCTAACTATTTTTATATACAGTAGTTCTATGGCCTAAAGGTATTTTATTTCCATTGGCGACAGGTGATCGACTAAATCTGTATCGTAAAGAAGTTTCGTAAGAAAAATGTGAAGTGGAAGAAAAATATCGAAAGAGTAAAGGGCGCTATGATACAAAAAAGAAAGTTGATCGTCTAGAAATTCGCGAGATGGAAGGCAGGATGAAATTTCGAAAATCGCGAAGTGTGAAAAGTCCTGTTTTTATTACGCAAAAGAATGATAAATGGTGGGTTTCGGTTATTTATTTTTAGAACGCAACGTTCCGCACGATTTATGTCAGCTCCTGAACCGTATTCCGCACCTGTTGTTAAAGTGTAGCGAAAGATAATAATATGAAACGAGAATAATTTGAAGACGCCAGGCAGTAGATCTCCAGAAAAAAAAATTGAAAGGGGTGTTCTGTTAAGGTATAAAACATAAAAGACCGCATCCATTAAATTAATGCAGGATCGCTTTTTTCCTTTAGAATGACGTTTCTGAAAACCTAAAATCATATTTGCAAAATATATTCTACGATAAATACCTAGGTTTCAAAAAGTTCAAACCGAATTTCGCAGAAAAAGAAATGAAAAAAAAAAATAAATAAATAAACCTTTAACCTGCTGACCTTGGGGAACCAAAACCAGGGGCGGCTCGTGAAGATTGACAAAACTTAAACGATTTTTAAAAAAATTGTTTATTCTTTTTTTAGACATGAGGGTTGGTTGTAAAAATATTTCCTGTTACAAATTGTTTTTTTTTTTTTTATAAAAATTGTAGTTGATTGATACCTAACAGTTCAGTGCACGAGTTCTTTAATCGAATTTTCCCGAAAACCGTTAGTCGTACAAGAAAAAGTACCGATATATTTTTTGTAGACAATTTCCTAAGCAACAAATTTGATAACTACTATTTTTTCGATAAAAGTAACCGTTAACGAGATATTCGTGAGGAGCTTTGAACATTTTACCGGCACATGTATCGGTTTAAATTTTTCTGATGTGCAATTTTTCTATTCCGACTATTATAAGGCTTTGGAGTTACATATTTCCATTTTATTCAGTCACCTATGTGAAAAGTAAGCGCGTTAAATGTATATTGTATATTTTATGTGAACGTTTATGTCTTTGAAAATATATTAGTCCATTAGAATTTCCACATGTGCAAGTTGGTTGGTAGTAGGTAAGTATCATACGGAGATATAAGAAAAGGTAACGATGGCAGATATGGCGCATTGTAATTTGGTCGGTTGGCGGTTGAGCCACTGCAAATCGTTCAGAATTATCATCATTCTGATCCGTAAACTAGACCGCATACAAACCAGCCGCAATTCGCCTTTGTCTTCCCTTTATTTCCATAAACGATTCCCGTTTTTATTCCCCCATTTATCGTTATTTCATGTAGATAGGTTCGGTGGTGTATCAGAAAAACTGCTACGGCTGTGGCTGTGCGTAACCACCGTAACACGAAACACAAAATCAAATCAAACCAAATACTTTATATCATTAAACATCGATAATTGTTAAAGCCCTAATAAAAATACAGCAGTTACAACTTCGCGATTTTATAGTCGGAAATTAGCTTTGTTTTGTTCCGTGCACGTTATAAATTGTAAAAAGATGTATATAAGCAAGCAACATACGTACGTGTACGTACACATTCCGAGAAAATAATGAGTCGAGCTTAAGGTTGCATTGCAGAAATCGTTATGGCTTCTTTTTATTTCTTTCCCTCTAAAATCAGTTTATTGCAGCCCGGAGCTGTAAGATCCGCATTGCGCTTAACGTCAACAACGGCTGCCTTTTCCGGAATTTTCATGTGTACCAACATAACATTACTTCATATCAGCCCGACCGAACATTGTGCCCCTTCTTTTCCCCCATCATTCTTTCTAGTTTTTTTTTTATTTGTTCGCCTAATAAAAGTATTCTATTGATATTGTTAAAGCCCTTGTCAACACCGAACAAACCCTTCATATAGGTACATAATTACCTACCTAGTACCTAAAATTGTAATTGGTATATTTACAGTTCAGTTTAGTCGGAAAACGTTTTACACCTTCAGGTGGTGTTATTTGCCTTTTATGATCCAGAGGATGGGATGTTTGTTTGCCTGGAAAAATAAACAACTCGTCTTGAGAGTTAAAATATCGGCGGGCGCGCACATCAAATCTTAAAAGGCTCCTGAAGTTAAATCGACGAATTTCCGTTCTCGTTCTCGCCTACCGGAAGTTTAAACTGGGCCACATTGATTACTAACCTTCTTAGGGCCGATGCCATCATGCATCGTCAGAAGTGGGTCAGAATTTCAAAAAAATGTCATCGAAACAAATTAATCATTTTATAAATTTTATGTCGGAATGAAAACCAATTTTTATTATCTAATAAATAAGTAAATTGAAAACTTTGATTACTAAAATTAAAATTTTATGAAGATGAAACGACCCATTTAATCACCCCTTTGGGGACGGAAAAGAGGACAATCCTAATATTACCACGTTTTAATAATTACTTGTAATGACAATGATATCTACTAGTTTTTGATTACTTCGGAATTGTCGTGATAATCGTCCTGAAAATGCAACTGTTCGAGAATGGTAAAACAATAAAATATCCTTTACTTTAACGTGAGAGGGCGGTAATAGCGATTACGATACGATACGAGTGGGATTATGTGACTGCTTGGAGCTTTGCTTTTGATATTTAGTGGCGCAAATAGCAGTGGTGAGATCTGCAATTGAAATTTAGGTGAAATTCGAGGTAATCTTCTTGGCAAACTTGCTACACCGTGTAAGTCCTCGCATTTACCAAATCGTCATACTGATAATCATAAATAATAATTGTTGTTAGGATAATTACTTGGGGGATGTACAAGTGCAACGTTCCCTATATACAATGGCGAGTAGTAAAGCAACAAGTTTTAGATAAATAAACCGTATTTCGACGAACAAAAAAATGCCAGGATAAAATAATTAGCGGTATAATTTACAATATTACAGCCCATTCTAATGTAAATGTATTCAAACTGCTTAATTGCCAGAGTTAATATTACCCCAGGGCTCTGGTACGTTACGTTTTACTCTATGTTCAGTTAATGATCCACTAAAATTGCCAGCAAAAGTTCAAAATTACAATAAATTACTTACCAGAACTTTTAATGAATAAAGAAAACCATTATTACGTACCCCAACCAATCTTCATTACTTACTACATATTTATAAGCAAGTCGTACTGGAATTAGCGGAAAAGATCAATCGATGGGGAAAGATTTTTATTAAGAAGTAAATAAAAGATTTTCGTTCTTCAATGTCGCTTTTAAATACTTGAACCAATTTTATTTTCCAAAAATCATTTACGAAATTAAATAAGCAAACTTTTAATAGACTTTACTTTACCGGCTTGGGGAACGTTTAAATCGGAATTATTATCTGTATGTATTTTCGCGAAGCACAGAGAACGCTTTTAATCTTTGTACATATATTTGTAAATAAAAAGGCATAGAAGAAAACTCGAAAAAGTCAAAGGCTGGGAACAAATTCGGAAAGTTTTAAAGAGAACGTTGCCGCCATGCTTGAGTGTTGTTATACCAACCAAAGCCATTCCTCTGATGTAAAGTCTTGAAAATAATTAATTTAAGTGCGCTTTTATTTTCTGATGCGTACTTAAAAAAAAAAAAAATGCTAAAGCTACACTTTAAATTGTTACAAAAATCTTACGATTAGTATCATCATCCCTTACAGTGCAACGAAGAGTTCTACTTCAGCAGCTTTAAATTGTTTGTTAAACTTTTGAAACTATTTCTACAGCATTCGGTGTGCTTTGCTTCATACCGTGTTTGTTAAGTACACAGAGAGTAGGAGGCACCTACACACACACGCTATTTATTTTATATTCGATTTACGTAGTTGGTATTACAAATGTGTTTCCAAATTGAATTCTCTTTGGATACATTTCTGCGAACCAAGAAGAGAAGATGCCATGTCTCCTTCACAATTGTAAACGTGAATTTGCTCCCGCGAATTGAATTTCTAACCGTTCGTTCTAACGTACCAAATGCTAGAACTCATCGCAGATCCGGGCACAACTTTGAATTAAAGTAAACAGAAGGAACATGGAGGGTCTCTCGAAGCGTTAACAGTTCAGTTCACCCTTCTGTTTCGAAAACAAAAAACAAAAAAGCGGCTTTTCTCCGTCTTAACAATAATATAATAATTAAACTTGACGATAGGGTGGAAGGAAAATGTAGCAGAAACTCAGAAGGGTTGGATAAAGTTTTCAGTTTTGAAATTAACAAAAAAGTTGAGGAAATATTTCATACAAAAACCAAATGGTGTTGAAAGTTTGGGGGGGGGGCAGAATAATAATTTAAGTGGGGGTTGTTAGAGTAGCTAAAAGAAAATGGTGCTTCTCAATCTTAACAATAATATAGATAATAATTAAACTGTAAACTTGACTCAGTTAGTTTTGAGATGACTAAATGTAGTGAGGGTTGGTGGGCCATGTTGTGACAGAAGTGTTAATTGTTCGGACAGCTGAATGTGGGAATTCCCCAGTCAACTTTTAGACTTTAGGAGCTTTAAATTCGTATCTGTATAAGCGCGGGGATGACGGCGACGCTATAACTTCTCCCAGATTAATACGCAAAGTTGTCTCGGTGACCCACTTTTTCGCCACCACGCATACTACACCAGCCAAACACCCCATGCTGTCTCTCTGACTACGTCTTCCATTTTCACGTATGCGTGTGTGTGTCAGTATTCCCTTGAAATAACCCCCCCGCTTCATCTCCCCATATTCCCACCCGTTCTTCGCGTCAACGGTTTTAACTAGAATATCCCGGAGGTACACTTTCGTCCTCTGTGCACATAAATTTTAATACGCCGACTACGTTTTCCGAATGTCTCTCAACAAGACCTTGCAACCCCCGAGAAACATAAATTGCTAACGTAATGCCTCGTGACGTGCCTAATTTGAGATGTCCCATATTTTACGGACGGCCGTCGGGAGATTTCGGGAGGGCCATTGTATGATGACTTTTTACTGATTTTGGGGACTCTATATCTACTCCACATAGCTCTAAGCTGAGGCTCTCATTTAATCAAATAAGAAAAAAGTCTTTACTCAAATATTTTCTTTCTGCAATTCTTAAAACCTCTTGAACGAGAAAATTTACTTAGATTGTTACAATTTTAGAAAGTTCTTATTGTGATTGTAAAATTGTTATCGTTCTAAAGTCGGCGTCGGAGGAAAACGTAAAGTACAAAGGCTTTTGTTGTGTTGATGGTTCAAGTAGAAGTAGTAGATAGTTCTTTGAACGGAATCAATTGCCACTTTATCCTGGAAACTTTTATCCGGACAATGAGATGTCTGATTTCCAAGTTCGTACAAACTACCCTTCTAATGGGTTCATCGACGGTAGGTACACGCCCTAAATACTCCTTCAGGATCTTATATATAGATAAGTTACCTGTAAATTCCCAAAGTATAAATTTGAGGGGTTGTTTAATTGTTCACCTGTTTATAAGTAACACTTGATTATATTCCGGGCAAGATTCCTTTTGAAATATGAATTATGATTACAACGTGCTCGTTGACAGACAGGGTGCATATCTTACAATTAGTGGTTTTGATATACCTATTAGGTAATTAAAATATTAATTATACGTGTTTCCTTTTGTTTCAGGTGATTTTCGAATCAACGATCGAATTAATTGGTGAGTTTGTATCTCTTTAAAATTTTCTGTTCAATCATTGACTATTGTTGAAGAGTCCATTAACCGGATTGTATTTTTAACGGTTTATCTAAATATTCCTATGGGAAAAGTAGTAAATAAGTACTTGAAAGTTTAGGTTCAGCGTTAATTCTCCAGGTTATTTGAAATTTAAATTGCTAACGAAATTTTCCCGGGCATTGTTCTGTTAAAAGCGAAACCAAAGCTTTTAAAAAGTGAATAATTAGAATTCTAAAGCGGCCGCGAAAGAATACATTTTTAGCTAAATTAAAAAAATGCTCGCAATGTTATGGTTAAAGAACCCATTTAGCCGCCTCAACAAATAATTTAATTTAAAAATAAATTTCTACCCTTCCCTCTTTTTTTTTTGTTCTTTCGTGTTTTCGGTAAGATGGAACGAGTATTCGTCACGGTTAATTACGCAATGGAATTAATTATGAATAGATATAAAAAAGAATTTATTGAGGTATTTAAAAAAAAGGGTGCGGACTTTACGATAAAATTGAATCTTTTGGAAGAGACAGGGTGTTTGGGAATGAGAAAAAATTTATATCTCTGTTGTTACGTTTTGTTTATTTGTAAATAGTAACTGAGCCGTAAAGAAAGGGACATTAGAAATCCTCAATTTTTACTGCTGCTCATAAAAAAACAAGAGACTTTTATAGTCAGTTATATCTCGGAAGTTTTTCTTTTATTTGCCTTAGAGAATGTTCTTTATGCCCCTATAGGTGTTCTCTCTGTGAATATTCAGAACTCGGAAGGGAAATTGTTTTTTATCGAGTGGGTTTATAAAAAGGTAACGAAAGACCCTGATCCAAATACTTGTTGAAATATCTCTACAGTTCTTTTTTTATGATCCGTACATTTCGGCCAACAAACGAAAACAACTTCCACATAATAACTTTTTGAATAATTTTTCACTGCACACACGACATACTCAAATTAATTCAAGTAGCTGGATTAATTTTTGTAGCCACAAATTGTTGCACGTTTCTTTGTCTCATCCCCGGTGGATTGTGTTGATTAAAATTAAAACATAAACGTGTGCATGTGATTGTTGTCAGTATAAATTATTATTGTACGAATGCAAAGTATGAGGTCGGCCGGTCGGCGTTTCATGATAAGCTAGCTAATATCTACACCTTTGACCCCATTTGTCCGGAGGCAAAAGTAGATATTATTGGCGACCGCTCCCGTGGATATTATTATTAAAATCCCCGCCGTTTCGTCTTCCATTTAATCAGCAAAAATGGAATCTCCCATTTAGCTAAATTATTCACGAACACTGGCTGACTTCCTTCCTTTCTCCTGTTGATTATGGAGCAAGATTGGGTGGCCAATTTCGTTTTCATAACCGTAAACATCGGTTAAATGAGTGCTTTATTCAAGAGTGGAGGAGCGTGACCGTCCCGCATTAATAAATATATATATATATATAAAGAAATGGGGAACGGTTTTCACTTGGCCCATTTAGCGCCATGAACCATAAGGTGTTTTTTTTAACGTTTAAACCGAAACAGGGAGCATCCAGGTCACGAAATACCTACCTACATAATACGTATCAACAAATTTCTATCTATTCTTGTAACAGTATCGTTTTTATTTGTGGGTTCTCCTTCTTAAATAATAAGGGAGCAATTTGTAAATAATGCCTTTAGGAAACTTCTTCGGGAAAAAATACCTCAGGGTGTAGTTCTTTCGCAGTTTTATATGTGTTTTGATGATAGGACGTGTTCACTTTGAGAGTTTCCCCCATACAACGTCGAATAAACTTTTTAACATTGAAGAGAGATTCAGGAAAGTAAACTTCGTACATCGAGTCGTTCCAGCAACGATCCTAAGGTCATTTAGGAAGATGAGGATACTATTATCCCTTGAAAAGTGTTGTATCTAAGGAAAAAGGCTGATTTTTATTTTTATTACGTATTTTCTGCTTATCATGATTAATAAATTAGTAAGGGTGACAATTAATTTTCTCGTGAAAAAAATTTTGTAACAAACATTTCCGTAGCGTACAATAAAATTTTCTCTTATTTCCAGACATAAGTTGCCTGAGTGGTATAATAAAGTTGTAGGCGTTAACAAAACGGTTGAGCTACTAAAAACAACGCGTTCCTTTAAGATAATTGAATTCCGGAAAGGGCTCGTTACTGCGAAAATACGTACTTTGTCCTCCCTTTTTGTAATTTGCAATCAGCATAAAGTGGATAACGAATTTCGATAGGGTTCTTCAACCCCTTTTTTCCAGTCTCCTTTTAGATACGTAGATAGGTAGGTTCAGAAATAAAACAGGCAACGTTATGAAAAGCTTCTTAAAGTTTTATATCAGTGCTTACTCTAGATAATGATGGGGTGAATGTTAAATCTCAACATACCACCTCCTCATTAAATATTCATGTCTAATTAATTTTTCCTCGTCAGCTCCAAACAAACTTATAATTATAATTATAATAGTTCTAAGGGGGTGTGTTAGTATTAGGTAAAAGTATACATCTTCGTGCAGATTTAATCGATTTTACTCATCAGCATCGTATTTCTAAAACAATTTGTAATTGGAAACTTGGTAGAGTAATTAAGTTAAACTATTTTAACTGATTGTGAATGTTGTCGGGCTTTCGGTATTAGGGAATCAATAATGTCCCTTTCAACTAACTATTAGGTATCCCAGAGTCAGGAGTGCTTTATTAAATTCTCATCCCTTGCGAGATATGAATTTGTAAATGGAGTGCTTACTTTACAAGTAGCTACAAAATTGGAAGTTAATAATTTTGGGGTAAAAATAGCCCTCTCTAGGTATTATAACTTTGTTTTATTAATGTTTCAATTTGACGTTGAAAATTTAATGGTTTATAAATAGCATTTCCTGATTGCTTTTGCGTCACGCAGGTGCTGTAAATTTTGTGGCATGCAAACTAAACTTTTATAAGTACATACTCAAGTAGCAGCTATTTATATATATATAATAAACTATAAACATAATGTTTGCTTCATATTTACTATTTTGAGAATCGATAAATTTTGGGCTGCGTAAGTGACTTACCAATCGGGCCAAATAGTAGAAGGACCGACATAAGAAACCTGTGGTACATGGTAAGGACAAAAGGACTTTATTATTGTTATCACTGCCAAGTCATAATGATTTCAACTACATTATCATCACTTCTAATAACATCCCGAAACACTTTTCTATTTTCACTAAAGAAAAGAAGTTTTAGCGCGAAACGAGATGTTGGAAACTTTCGAATCGAGCCATCGCGAAGATTTGTGTCGGGAGCTAAACACAGGATTCGATCGTCCTGGAGGAGCCGCGAACCTCGGCCAACTGCGTTCAGTTGCAGGATAATATGAAGCCGTCATGCGCCTTTACGTACTTCTTTGTTTTACCTACCACCCCGATGATGATGATGATGATGATGATGGCAACTGACCGCCTTTTTTAACCTTCGCTGATTTATGTTATTTGTTATGTTTATTTCTATTATATTAACTATAAACAAATGAATTATTACTTGGAAAAAAAAAACAAGATAAACGGGACCATGGATTTCCTATAAAGCTCCCTAAACCAATCGATTAATCGTCAAGGCTTTCGAAACTCTAAACTTTTGAGTTGCTTTTTCCCTTTCCTTCCCTTTATGAAGTTGTATTGTGTACTTCCCTTGTTCAAATTTCCGTATTAAGTAGTCTGCAAGTTAATTTACCGGTCGTATTAAACATAATCGAGTCCTTAACGTCTGCAGAGTTGGATGCTGGTTGAAATTTCCTTTAGCAAAAAGCACTACTTTGTAGATTACTCAGGAATTGTTCTCTTACAATTTAAATTAAAGATTTTGGCCTAGACCACTTGTAATCAAATAAAAGCTAATTTTCCAGCCCTAGAAGTTCATAAAATTGTCTGCAGTTGTTTATGTGACTCCAAAAGACAAAAAAATATAATTAGGTAATGAGCAGCGGTTTTGATATTTTACTTCATTAAAAACCTAGCCCTAGATTTCCTTCATTCAAAACTCCCTAACCCAATCGACCAATCATCAACGCTTCAGAAACACTAAACTTTTGGGTTACTTGTCCCCATTCCCTTAGTACTTAGTTATTAGTTTAATTGTGTACTTCCCTTGTTCAAATTTCAGAATTAAGTAGTCGTATTAAACATAATCGAGACCTCAACGCCTGCAGAGTTATAATTTCCTTTATCAACGAGTACTACTTTGTAAATTGTTCAGTAATAATTCTATTGCAATTAAGATTAGCGATTTTGGCTTAGACGACTTGTGATAAAGTAATCTCGCTAAGAAATTAATTTATAAAACTGTATGCAGTTGTTTATACGAGTACGACTTCAAAAAACAAAAATACTTGTAATTACAAATAATAAGTGGGGTTGATTTTTACGAAGCTTTTAGATAAATTAGGATTTATTGTACGTATATTTGTGACAGTTCGATATGGAACGTGTCCATTGTCGTTTTCAGATCTAGATTTAGTTAGGTCCCTTTTTCGCAAAAACGATTATATGAAAGTCTCTAATCCACGATTTATTATTATTATTTCCGCGCCTGTCACGAACAGGGATTTAGAGGATGGACAGTCCGGGAAAGAAGCGAAGGCCTCTAATTCCTTAATATGGTATACCGTGACGGTTCGGATACAGCAACAACAATAAACAACACGGGGAGGAAACAAACTTTTAATTAATATCCAATTGTTTGTCTTAATTATTAACCAATGAATGGTATCTGTTGGAACAGAAAAACGAAATTTTACAGACAAATTACCGACTAGTTAATTTTTTTGTCACGACATAACAACCAGCTTCTACTTTTGTCTCTATATTAATATACCTATTAACCATCTGACTGTTCCCACATGAAATGGGAGGATATTTTAAGTTTTGTTCTTCTATCATTAATTTTTAATGCCACTTTTCTCCCTCAAATACCTTCCATTCCAAAATATGTTGAAAGTTTCCCAAATAGTATTCCTTTACATTATTTATATATATTTTTTTTGAGAAAGCAAAAAATCTTTGAGAAGGGATATTATGCATAAATAGGGAGGCATTACTGTCACAAGTTGTTAAAACTGCCTCGTATATATCCAAGAAGTTTTGTGAATATTTGAAATAGCTTCCCACATTCTCATTATGCAGCTTATTTTGGACAGGAGAAGTTTCTTGGCGTGTAACGTGATTTATTGGGGTTCTTTTTATGGGGTGAATAATATCAACACAAAACCAAAAAAAAGAAACAAAAGTTTACATGTATTATCTATACATAAATATAACTTACCTTGTCGATATTAGAGCCCTTACAACGTACTATCAAGGTTTAGTGGTTGTGGTAGGTAAATTGAATCAAAACTGATTGTGAGCTACGTAATATTAGTTACAATCAATAAATCTTTAGAAGCTGTTATGTTTGGAAACGAACCTCTTCAGTAAAGTTAAGGGATGCTTAAGGGTTAAGCCATGGGGAGTTGTGACATTAATTAAGTTTCATCCACACTCAAAACTTAATTTAATTAAGTAGTAGCACATTAATCGATCACAAACGTAATTAATATAAGTACTTAAAATTTCTTCAAAAAGGGGTTTCAGTTTCTCCCTAATTTTTAGGACAATATATTTAGTGTAAGATTACAGGGTGATATAATTAAGGGTTGCAGGACATCTGGTAAGGGCTATCTAGGGATGTGTTAGAAGTAGAAGTAGAAGTAGAAGCAGGAGTTAAATTACTGTCCGTAAATAATACGGTGTGGTAGGTTGTTCTATTTCTGACGTTGGGGGATGTACCTATTTAATTTGACATTGTTGCCTGGATGTTGTTGTACGAAGTATTTTCGATTTATCTCATCGATAGGCACAACTGAAGTTCGTTTAGAAAATAGCAACACTCAAAACGTAATCGAGTTATTTCCTTAGGTAGGTACATTCGATTTTATATCTCGAGTAAGTAATCTACTAAAGCAGACGAGATGGCTCGGTTCAAAAGTTTCATCCAAATATTGAATTTCCAACAATAACAACAACAACAATAGATATAGATATCGAAATTGTATCTGCGGAAGTTCTCGTAACAAAACGAAATCAAATCAAAATTATTATAATAATAAAAGTCACCTTTTGAACCAGGACATTTTCCTTCCTTTGTATAGTAGGTAGAACGGAATTTTAAGAAGATGAAGAAGAACGTTTATAGGTTAACTAGAGTCATAAACTTAAGGTGCAATTCGGTAACGGAGAGCAGGAGCCGAGCCCGGTGGGATAAAAGTGTGGAGAAGCGGATTGCGTCCCTGTTAATATTGCTAACGAGTCGGTAATAAATTTTCAGCAATGCGGGTGGGTACCTACCAACTTCCCGGCCTTAGGTGCAATTTCTTAAGAAGTATAGGTCTTATCGGTAGAAAATCTGCTTACGAGACGAGTTCAGGGAGAGAGAGAGACATAATTCCCGGCCGCTAACAAAGGGGATGAAAGGTCCTCGAATTTCCTGTAGCTTTAGGTAGACGCAGACACCTGTGCGTTGTTCTGAATTCTGGAATAATGTTTTAATTACGTACATCTACAGGATGATACCGGCAAACAAACAGATGCCTTAAGGTTATTACGTAATTTTTGTGGAAGCTCATCCTCGTCCTCATTTAGGGAATACTTGAAAAAACGGGAATATTTGAGGCAGATCCTTTATGTATTTATGTCCTATTAAACGTATATTATTTCATAAAGCTCTGCTATTTATCTGAAGTGATGAGAATTTAGAGTGTATTCGAAGTGTGAAGGATTAAGTCTGGTGGATGTTGAAATGTGCAGTTGTCACTGACTGCTACATGTATCTACGTATAGTCCGTCCGTCATTTGAGAGAACGAGAGAGAGATTTTAAATAATAATTGTTCATAAAATATGCACAAATCCTAAACCAAAACGGATGCATGATGCACGTATACATATTATGTATATGTATTCGTCTCGGCGACTTTGTGTGTGTGTGTGTGTTGGTTCTCTTTCCTATTCCAGAGGGTGGTTTAAGGGAATTAAATCTACACATAAAAGCACTCGAAACTTGGGCAACGATTCCACCACCACTTCATGCCCGACACAAGCACGTTTTCGAGTGATTTTAAAAAGGAAATGCAACGACAGATAAATCGACGTTCGACAAAAATATCTAAGTATCTCTCTGACAAAAACTGTTATCATCATCTTTTTTTTTTAGAAGAAAAGCGGTTTTTTTTTATAATAGGTACCTATAGGTATATTTTATGATAAAGTGAAAAGTGGTTTCGCATATTCACTTATACTTATATATATATATATATAGATAAGGATTCGTATTGAATTGAAAGGGCCGTTAGAAGATTGGAAGATAAAATATTATTGGTAGCACCGGAAGTTTGACAAATGGCCCCCATCCAGTGTCAGTGGGACTTGATTTATGGTGGAAATTGGAATGGAAATGTCGATGATGCATTTCACAAGTCTGCATCCACTTCGTCGTCGGCACGGTAGTAGATAGGTACTTGTTTTCCTTTTATTTTGACGCGACCGTTTTTAAAAAACACTAAACTTACAAACAATTAATCAACTTGATAAATCGATCTTACAATCGGGGTACGGTACAGTACAGTCCTCAACACATTATAATTTTCTACTCACTAAAATATTGGGGTCATCCAATTTCTTTCCGTATCTCGTTCGTTGGGTCCATATTATAGTTTAGCTTACCATGGATTGTATCTACCCATCAACGAAATTAATGCGTCTTCATAAAGGTAAACAAAGCCCTTGCTGGCAAACGGTTAAGATTCAGATACAAAAGCCAAAGTTGCAATTAGGATGCAATTTTATTCATCTGCAATCTGCATTACAAGATCGCAAAAGCCACATTCCACATCTCCGTCAGGCTAATCTAATTTACATATAAAGTGAACGAATTGGGAATTGGATAAAGATTTTCAAGCTAACCACCAAATTGTACTTCTACAAACGGCTTCTGTGTACCTACCTATTTTCCAACCCTCGCACTCACAGTTAAAACGTAATCGGTTTTTATTTTTTATTTTACTTTTTGTCCAATGTTTTCATTCATTTACTACTAGTACCTGTTTCTGTATAAAAGTAATTACGTGAATGTGCGCGTTGTGGAAACATGAGCATGACATGTGCCGCAGCGTTCTTCAGTTTCACGACGCGACCGTACGACGACGTTTCAGCACGCAAACAGTACGTACGGTTGACGGCAAACTCCAGGCGAAACGTCGAGGGAAATCATTAGGGGTAGGACGTCCTAGTATTATTAGGCAGGGCAATTTCCACCGTAAAATCATATTTATAAACCCCTTGTGTTGACTTATTTTTACGTCAACAACAAAAAATGGCATACAAAAAAGAAAGTTATATCTAATACTTCAATTGCCTTTCAATTGCAAATGAAGTTTTGTTTCGTTGTGGATTACTTTTGTGACGATGTAGGTGTTAGGGTTGTTATTTATAAATTATTATTTCGCCTCTCAGGCGGTTTCGTCACATACCTACGACCCTCCTGACATTTAATAAATTATGTAACGGCATATCACATTCTCAATCAACTCCAAAGCGTCACACCCGGAACATCATGCAGACAGGCGAAAACCATGTATTTTTGGTCCTCAAATTTTAATTATTTATTTGCACAGAAGCCGAACATGCTCACTCCATTAAGTATTTCAGACAACCTTTTTGCTAATTAAAGCCGAAATTGATGAAACTGAAACAACATCTCAAATCTCCAAACGTGTAACGCAACAGAATACAAATAAATTTCTAAGGGTTAATTTTAATTACATTTCGAATTGTAAACCGAGGGTTATTTAATGATTGAAATAGGTGTTCTATTCCTGTTTCTTTTGTTGTTGTTGTCGGAGCTAGTTATGGAAGTAGCATCCCACGTTTAGCCCCGTTCATAACAATATCAGTGAATGAAGACTTTAAAAAAGCGTATTCAATAGAGTAGCGAACGCCGGCCGGCCGAGAAGCTCAGATGTTTACTTCAATTTGATCTTATTTGCAGATAGGTGGGAGCGTAAACAGTTTCGTTCTTCCGGAGACTTTGCCACGTTCCCGTATTTTAAATGGAAACGGGGAAAACGAGAACAAGAAGGGGTTGGTTCGTTCGTTCGTTCGTTCGTTGGTAGCAAAGGAATAACCGTGATGGGCCGCGCTTTTAACAATGTCTTATTACAGCTCTGAACCAGACTATTATTGCGGTTTCCAAACTCCTTCCACACTTTCAATCTTAAGGAAATAGTTAATGGAAATCCTGGATTTACTCAACGATTGAATTAAATTGGTCGAGTACAAATAATATTCCTTAATGGGAAATCAAAGGATCTCTAAATCAAAAATTGACTCACCTTTATTATTTATTTTATTAGATATCAGTGAGGTTTGTAATAATTAATTGATCGCCGGTTCTGTGAGCTCCTTTAAAAATTTTAAAGACAATTTGTTTCGAAAACTCGGCCAGACTTATTTGTTGCTTGTTCGTAATTAAAAGTTGAAGAATTTAGGGGTTGAGATTGATAGCCGTTTGGTAACTTGAGCCGAAATGATAAAGTTGTTCGAAACTTTCCCAATTAGAAAAACAAATTCTCTCGCGGAATTTTATTTTTCGAGAGGACGTCCGTTATTGAAGATATTTCGGCAAAGAGTTAGTTGACTTAAGCATACATTTACTCCGAGTTTGTTCTATTTCCTTTTATACTTTGACGGGTAAGAGCGGAACGTAATACAAAAGCTCGTAGATACTAAAAATGATTTTGCTTTTAGAAACAATGAAAAAGTAGGAGTTACGTAGTAGGTACAGAGTACGGAGTAACTTTGCGCTTTAGAGACACTCGTACCCGAACGAGACGTTCTCTAATTTAATTTTATTTGTTTGTCAAATGTCGCGGATGCATTTTGTCCTTCTTGAACAGACATATTTAAAATGACGTTTCCCCTATTCCCTTTGTACTTACATAGCCTGTTCTATTCTCAAAAATGTCTGCCGCTGTTTGCTACAAACAAGATTGTGCTTCACTTTACTTTAAACCTAGTACTTTGTTTCTAGACGTGTCAGGAATAGTTTTTGAATTGTTGCGTTACCTGTAGATGGCAAATAACCACCACCTGCGAGATATTAGTAATATTGTACCTACCCCTACTATCCAGGTGTAATATTGTGATGATGTGGTACCAGTAAAATGAGTTTAATTGTCGGCTTTTGTGCTTAATTGTTGCGAATTGGTTCGTTTTAAAGTGATTATGACAATGGTATGGTATCGGTGCCGTCGGTGTGATGTTTAAAGCATTAACGAAAGGGGTAGTGAATTTTTTTATCGTTGTGGCAACGAATTTGCATTAGTCAAACGTGAATGGCGAGTTTTAGTAGCTGTTGGATCCAGGTAGTAATTTCACTGTCGTATAATTCCAGGCCGGGTCCTGGCTGGCTGCCTGGTGGTATCCATCCATACCTACGTACTTAGTATACCTATATAGAGTAGTGACGGTGGTGGTGTATACGTATGTAGATGGTCGGTCGGTGTGGTCAGTGGTGGTCGGGGTTTCGGGCGGGCGATCGCTGCGGTTTTTGCCGTCACCTAGGGCCATGCGGACGTCACCTGATTAATTGCCGCCGCGGCCGGCGGTATGTGTCTGTCGTTCGTACCTGTACCGAACGAGAATTAATGGACCGTTCGAAAAATTTATGCCAAAACCGACGCGACGCCCTTTCCTAATGTATTAATCCCGGAATCGTACATATCACCTCTGCTATCGTTTGAAAAACCCTTTCTCATACATCATAATATTACAATTTAATCTGATTTTTTGCACGTCCATTTTATTTCTGCCCTCGCAATTATTTTCGTAGTTGTAGAGAGCAATTTCATTTATTTTATTACTTTTATTCGTCGCTGCAATCGTAAAGCCAGACGCGGCTGTAAAAATTGTTGTTGAGGTACGCGCGCGCAAAGACCTCTTCTTCCTTTGCTCCCGTTGCAAATAGGACTCGGAGGAAATTGAATCTATCCTCAATCCAGATGTAAACCTAGACATAGACAGGCTCACGAGAGAACGCTCTGCGTAATCCCTGTGGACTTCAGCAGCCAAAGCAAACATCGAAAGGTCTTGTTTAAAGAACGCTCTTTCTCTCTCTGTCTTTCATCCCCTTCATTCATTTTTTCCTGTAAAAGTTCGGTTTGAAAGGAGGGAACATGAGCAACTCACTCCACTAAAAATTACATCAAATCCCCCAGCTGCAACCGCCCTTTTTGATATTTTTTAGAGTAGCTAAAAACTAAATTGTATTGTGGTTAATGGGCGGGCGGGGGTTGTAAAATCATTCCCGCTTAGTCCTGAAAAATTATATCTCCATCACGTAAGATGTTAGGTAAGAGATGAAATGTTCGGGTGTAGTGCCGTAATAAAGCACGCGCATATTCTTTACGCTAACTGCAGATCATTACTTTTATTACGTCGTTTATCATTAGAAAAGCGCGAGGGCCATGAGCTATTGTCTTCCACCGAAATTATTTTAAAGTTTCACCCCCTCCTTCCTCAACAGTAAGTAAGCAACAACGCGAAACATTTTCGTTGTCGCGAATAAATCCGGAATTTATTTACTCTACAAAATTACTTACTTATAATTAAATAATTTATTATTGCTTAAGCTCTTAATTGCTCAGACTTTAAATTATTCAAGGAAATGAAAACGTCTTGTCAGTTAATTAGTTAGGTATTTATTTAATAATCTCGGTCTGATTGGGGTTGGGTTGTTTGATTTGGTGTTATAAATGGCAATATAACGTCAAATTTGTTGTAAAGGAAACAGAAGAAATAATAAAGGACATTCGGTTCGAGAGTAACGACTACTCGTTACTTTGGACGACAACAGATGTTGAACGTTTGTATTTAATGTAACTTTTATTAGACTAATTGACGTCGAAAGTTGAACGCTGGCGTAGTAATAGCCGTCCTTAATGTCGCTTCACGACACAATAAATCTCAACTTCTCTATATATAAGTACGTACATGAGAAACTATGTACAATAGATAAATAATAAAAAATATACTTGATCGAATACTTTCTTTAATTAAAAGGACCAAATTGATCCTTCAAGGACAACTACCTGACCCTGGAAAAAATAAATTGGGTTTCTTTACTAGGCACCCCCTTTCTCTTCATGCCCTTACACAGATACCACCAGCTAGCGCTATTTTCCATGTCCTTTTTTGTTCCGTTCCACTCCGAATTTGATCCTTGATAATGAAGGTTTCTCTTTCGCTGGAAAAAAAGTCAATAGACATTGTAACAAGACGAGTTTTGATCATAACCAAGTCGTGTAAATGTATCTGTGTGTTTTTAAGTTGAAACTGTCAGAGGCAGGCCGCTATAACCGGAGCCAATTTCTCGTAAATTACTTTCTCTGGGTCCGCTGCAATACAAGTGACTAATGAGGCATGGAATTGGCCACCCTATGTGCACTGAAACACGCTGAATAAATGTAATCAGCTGTTTTATGATCCCATCACAACAACATTTAGACTCTTAAACTTCCTCTTTATGTTTTCTTTTACGTCCTTGTCTCAGTTTCATCTGCTGCTGCTGCTGCTGTTATATAAATTATGATTTTGCTTTGTTCTCTTGACGAATTCATTCAGTTCAGTTTAGTTGCATATGCAGCACATGTAGCAAATGTGAGAACCGACATACAACAAAGATTTTAATAGCGGGGAATACCGGCTGCTCGTTATACTCCCCGAAGTCTAAGAGGCGACATTATTGGATACTTGTACGGAATACAATCTTACTTTAATAACATTCTTCTGAATATGTTGCATCCAAACGTACGCATATATCTTTGTATCCATGCAGATGAAAATAAAATTACCCTGGCTCTAGAGACAAACTACGTACCTACATACATTCGTACAGTTGTACCAAATCTCATCGGTTCTTAAGAAGGCTAAAAATTTCAAATATATTTTTCATTCGATAGATATTGAAATGGAATTGAAAACTAGGAAAATAATAATAAACTGTTTATTGTTTGGAGTTATTAAAGTTGACGTTTTGTTTTCGTTTGGCGAATAAGGGATTTAACAAATTTAAAGCGGGTGCCTGTTTCAGCTTTGCTTTTTTCCTTTGGTTAAAGTCTCGGTTATCGATTTTCCATCACTTTTCTTGGTTTCTACGAGTGGAGGTAAATAAACTGAAAACAGTTTGGTACGAACTTGTTTCGTCGTGATAACACCGTGTCATTCATTCATCGTCAAACATGTCAGCAAAAACAGATATCGGTTAATATTTATTCACCTAAATTGAAAAAGTTTAATATTCTGTTTACTTAAAAATTTACTACAGGGTGTTCGGAACGTTTTATTTTATTGTTAGATACTTTGTTCGTCCTAATTGAAAGGAAAAGCGTTTCGCTCAGGGACCTTTTCTGATAATTAAACGGTAATGTATGACGGGGTCGCGTTCCGGAATCTAAACGTGGACGTTTTAATTTCATCTACAAGATCGTTCCATTTATCGCCTTTCGGGCTCTACAATTTCACGTAATAAAAAGACAGTGCCTCGGGAAAATTATAATGTCGTTAGGTTGCGTGTCGGCATTCACCCCACCAACTCATCCACCCTCACACCTCCTGATGGCACAAAAAGGTCTCAATTTGTCCAAAATTATTGTCAGCTCCTGTACCATAATTCTGAGATTTTATTTCTGAGGATGGGGACGAAACTATCAGAAAACCAATCAATTATTATTATATTTTTTGGGTTGAACATGGTGATATGACATTGTGTTGATAATTAATTAATCAGGTCTAAAACCGATGCTTATTCAAACAGGGGAAGCATCACGTCCATGTAAATCAAAATGTAGGCCCGTCTAGTGCAGCTGTCAGTACATATTTACCTGCATATATTACGGACAAGCCTGACAAATATTACTATAGCTCCCTTATCTCTGTACATGTTTGGATGGATGGATGCATGATGGTTAGACCGTAATATCGCTTATGAAATGCGATAAATTGAACACAATGAAGTCAGGTGATCAGGTGATCGATCTAACGGCAAAAGCTTCATTACCTCCCAGCACATACTGCATGTAATCCGACGTTTGAGAAATTCCATCTGAAGACTACAATTTATACGTGTGCAATTCTACTACAGTAATCTCTACAACGTAGCTATTACCACAGCCACACGAGGAATTTTATACCTACCTACATAAATATAAAATCAGATCCAACACGCCCTAAATTTTCTTTTCTGTTCCAATTGTTCGGAAAATAAATTTATTTGGTGACTCCATTCCAACAAATTAAATCTAATATCTTCAGAATTTAAATTGCTGCCTGGTCAGAAAAGGACAGTAATTTCAGGGGAAACTCAAGGAAATTTAGTAATCGTAGATCCTCTTGATATTTGTGTTAAGTGAGTCAAAACGAAAAAGACAGAGCATTGATTTGTTGGCTGTTTGGGCTGAAGGTGCAATATGTTGTTCCCGAACAAGACAAGGGCTTAATGGGTATGGGTGTAGAGCAGTAGAGGAGCGGAGACGTTGGCCGTGTGCCAATACTGCAAGGTGATTTACAAAATCTTATTCGATGCATACCACACCACCGCTTCTTAAGGTGTCGGTGTAACACTGAATCCTAAATGGCTCGAAAGCGTCCGCTTTCGTATTCCAAAACTCGCCGATATTAAGCTTAATTTAACGACTAGCCCTTTATTTCACCCTTTAATAGTAGTCTAGGTATTTACTTGACTTGGTAAATTGCCTCGACTAAACTAATTGTACCTCGAAAACACCGACTAAATTTATAACACTGCACCTACCTATAGGTACTATAGTTAGTTATATAGAACATAGTACAGTGTACTTTTATTAATAAATTCAAATAACATACCTACGTTAATGAAAGGAACGGAAGATTAAACCCTGAATCTATTTATAATTGAGTTAAGAAGAATCGCGAACGTAAGCGTACTAAAACCTTTCAGGAAGCCAAGGGCTGTGGTCGTGGTGGTGGGTATCAGTTCGACTCGGAAAATAATATTTACTTAAGGTCCCGTCTGAATCCAAGAATTACTTACTAAAATACAATACAATAACTTTCAACAAAAACTTTGCACTTTGTGCCCCAGTGTTTGCTTTCGACGAGCCGAACTTATTGCTCGGATTAACTTAACAACCAACCAACCAACCAACTTTCTCCCCTTTTGGGATACAGGCAGAAATCGCTTATTATAAAAATCGGAAGTAATAATATTGTTATTCTCAGAGTTGAGTGGGGTTGAGAGAATTTCTCTTATGCCCAAATAAACTTTTTTTTTTTTATTTTTTAACCTCCACTTTGAGTTAAAGAAATTCCAAATTCTGTTGGCGGACGGTGTAATATGACGAAAGAATTTTACTTTTTGTGTTTCGCATTCTCGAAATGCTTTTAATGACTGCCGTTCGGGGAGTGAAAATTTCGCCGAGTCACACAACACACTACTAACACTACTACTGTATGTAAATGCGAAAAGCAAAATACAGGAAGGAAAACTGGAGCAAAAAAGTCAGGACGTGGCGGTCGCGTGTAAAGGTTTTTCTACTGCAAGGGAGGTGGTGGTCCCCCTGTATATGTCTGTCCCCGTTTTGTTTTCCACTACGGCCGCCTTTTAATGAGCCACTAATTTTAAAATGTGATAGTGCTGCAGCCAGGCCGCGGGCCTTTCTGTCAAATATTTTTTCCGGCGTGCACCGCTCCACCTGGACAAAAAAGGGGAAAAGGACACCGCCGCAAGTGGCCTAAAAAAATTATTTTATCGCCCTCGCTTTTGCAACAATTAATTCTCTTTATCGTATTGTTTCAAAATATTCCAAAATAATAAATGGCGAAGGCGCCGGGCATAAAACGAATCTATTGATTCGTTTAAAATGAAACTTTAGACAAACCATGGCAATTGTGCAGTGACCAGTGAGTATAAATTAAACAATACCTAGTCACTGCATTTGAAGTGTAAACAAGAAGTTTATGCTGTATAGGAAAACGTACCTACCTGCATAAGGGTGTTTTATTCGGGCAGGCAGGGGATGCTTTACAATTACGAATATTTGTACGTTGTTGTACTCAAAGGTAAACGTAAACAGGTTAACCAACAGTGAACATTTACATTTGTTCAAATAAACTCCCTTTCAGCAGTTTAACAATGCGATTATTTAACAAAAACTTGTCTGAAACGACGCAAACCGCATATAATAGTAGTATAATAATAACAACGTTTCGTCTGTGTAATTAAATACTTCATCACAATTTTACGATTGGCTGGCTGATAGGTGTGTATGCGTGTGTATGCTGTATATGATCCCACAAATCTATAAAGGACATTGTAATACTAATACCCATGAAGGATATTGTAATAGATAATAATTAGAGTCGTAAAAATCGCGTCCCAGATGCAGTCAGGATTTAGTTATTACGTAAAACAGTCTGTTGCTGTAACACGTCACACAGTCAGTCAGTAACGTAACATTTTAATTAACGTCAACTCGTCACGTCACGTTATGTATAATATTAAAGGATCTTTGATAAAATAACCCACGACATTTTTCTCTGGATGTATGTATGAGGTGTGAGTGGTGTTCGGAAAGAAAAATAATCGTGATGTCAATTGTGGGTCAATTTCGTAATGTTTCGGAAGGAAGCGTGACATCATAATAACCAATAGAGTAAAATTACGAGAAAACTACACAACCGTATAAACTGCTATGGAACAGACCGACCGACCTACAGTACAAGGGCATTAATGTGTCCGGAAAATTTCCAATATCTCAGGAATTTAGGAGACACGGCGGGAGAAAAAAAGGAATAGACATGGATGGGGGAACAAATGTGTTTCGGATCGGGAAGTAATTTCGAGCCTTTTATTTGGAAATTTCTGCGACGACTTTTATTTAGTTGTTTATTTATTTATTTGTCCTCATATCTTTCACGAGACGAAACAAAAAATCTAATAATTAATAGCAATAATTACAAAAGAGGGATAGGATGGGAGGATAGTGTGTGATGCCATACCATGAACGAAACTTGCTGATTAACTGACCAGTATAAACAGTAATTACCTACAGAAGCCTCAGCTTCATGAATATTCTCATTGTTTATTGTTTGCTTAACACGATTTATCTTTAACGCCGACGTACACAACAATAAACCTGGAGAGCACTCAAATATGCACCAGTACAGGGTGACTCCCTCTATAGGTATCAGAAATCAGGGTTCAAAGACACCCCCTTACAATAAATAATTTTAGCTATTAGCTAATCTCGAAGGACTTTTTTTGTTTTACGGTTTTAGAAACAGTTTATTTGTTCCCTTTATTTTGTACCTACCTACCTGTTCAGGAAATCAGGGAAACGTACTGAATGAGGTGTCAGAACCAAGCAAAAGTTTATAATGGCATTTTTGCGATTGAAATAAATATTCTTGCAGCAAGTTACAAAGTATTTACCTATCTACATGCGTCGCATCGAGAGGTAGAAAGTTTAATAAAATACCTGAGTTTTGTCGTCGCTAATACTTTTATTTTTATTTCGAAAGGTTCTCTCTCTCGTTCAATTATTCTTTGCTTTGAATGACGAAACTTCTTGAACTAGTTTCGTGTAAGATTGGAAGAGATCCAACCGTTGTAGAAAAACCAGATACGTAGGTACGTACGTGTGAGACGTGTCAAGCAACAACAACTGTTGATAGCAAAAGCTTCACTGTGGCTATTATTGGATGGAAAAGGGGGATGAAAAAATTAATTAATCCGGGGTGGAAAAGATTGAGAGAGAAATTTCTGGCAAAAGACACGTCTCAGACCTTTGGACAATTATTAAGGGATTGTAATTGTAGTGCATAATAAAGGAACATATGAGGAATTCTTGCAAACGTACGTAAAACTTTCGAACAATTAAAGTTAAATGATGATAGAACAAATCATTTGGGTATATATATATAAGTAACCTAAAATCGTCTTCAAACATTAATCACTTTGACCTAGAACTTTATTTCATTGTTGACTAAAATCAACGTGTTAACGTAGGTAACTTTTTTTTTTGTAGCAAAATTAATGTGATGAGTCTTACAAACTTACTCCACACAGGTAATTTGCGATGTCATTAGGAAAATAAGGGAAAAAAGTGTGTAACTGAGTTCACATAAAGTTCTTGCGGTCGATTTATAGAGGCAAATTGCAGATACGATGCCTGGCTTTTCTAACTAAGAACACGGCCGAACCGTTCGTTCTTTACTGTGCAAAAGTTGGGAGAAGTTTAATTCAAGACGAACAAACGTGTTATACGTTCGATTGAATAGAGTGCAATTTTGGAGTCGGCCCGAACTGTTACGTTATACTTGTCGAGTTTGTTGTGGCAGTTTCTCCATTCAAAGCCGCCATTATATCGAACGTTGCAAAGTTTCAAATAGTTTCGTGTTATATGTCTTTTTTACAATACATCATAAAACCGTTCCACTTCCTCTCTCTATCGAATTCGGAAGGAATCCCAACATAAAATAGCTAAACTTAAAGTGAAGCTCCTGGAGATGTCCCTTGCGTTAGGAAACGAAACGTTGGTAACTTTTTACGACTCCCTCATCAAGGAATGAATTAGAATTTAGAATTGTAGGGACTCACGGGGGTGTTTGTGTGCTGTCTGATCAATTTAGTCCGTTTAAGGGTGAAGTATTCAATTTGTCTTTGTAGTTTTTGTTCGTTGGTGGATTTAATCTAATCCGGTGTTGTAAATCGGGTAAAAAAGGCAAGACGAACGAAAGAGGGTTAGGAAAAATGCTAACATACGCAAACGTTGGAGAGAACTCGAATGTCTGATAAATAGTCCCAAGTCGTGTCGACTTATGTGAGTAGATCCTTCTGGAAGTGAATTGTTCTATCACTTTAAAAGCCATTTCGTTGGGAGCTTTAACGCCCTGCCGCGCCGTGCCATCCATAGTAGTGGTAGTGGAGAGGATATTATGGCAACGATGCAAGAACATCTTATTCGGGATGCTGCTACAATTTACATACATATTTAAGGGCGATGAAAGAATTTGTTATTATGCATCGGACGTGTCCTCCTATCGTTTTTAAGTAATTGCTTGTTTACACGATCGCCTTTTGCTCGACTCAACTCTACTCGTAAATTTGTATGACCAACGACCAGATAGATACCTATGTACGATAAAAGATCAAAATAAGGAATGAAAATGGCTTTTTAAAACTTCAGGATTTAGAAAGGACAACGTTTAGCTTTTAACAAATAAACTTGCTCTGCATTTTAAAAGATTAAGACTTAATTCCGCCTGTCCAAACCAAACGGGGAGAGAGACAGAACAAAAATAAAGAAAATAAATACCTCGAGACAAAAAGGGATTGAATTGAAATAAAAGATAGCAAATATATTTAAATGTTATATGCTACATCGTTGACTTTTTCTTCGGTCTTCGAAACACCCTGAGAATTCTTCTAATAAAAGATGTCTCGATCTCCGAAGTAGCCTTTTCGCTGTCGTCTACTTCCCTCCTGTATGTTATCAGTTTCAAAGCCTTGCTCTCGGTGCATCCCTTTGAAACTTCGTCCCAGATGTAACCCCACCTGCAGACACATCTGAACGAACCTGCAAGAAATGCAATGCCATTATTTCACCTAGAGAAAGTCGAGTAAACTAAATTCCAAAACTTCGATTCCGAATGCGACCGTTTATTCACGTTGTTTCAGTTCAATGCTTACAACCAACTGGGACAGATTGAGCAACTTCTGTTAAAATGGGTCATGAAAGCAAATAGAAAAATTCTAATTGTAGCGAGTATTGTGTCCGCATCATCAGGATTAATTTAAGGAGTGGTGCACTTACCGAGCAAGTTTATACATTCCTGTGTTTGGAGGCTGCAATTGTGCAACCCTAAGAGACACTCGTCGACGTCTATGCACATACCAAACCGGGAATTCCACTCGACTCCCTCTTGTGGGCATTTACAGGTCACGTTCCATCGGTTGAGGACAATGTCGTTAAAGTCGGTATTCCGCCAGCGTTCCATCGAACAATCGCGCTGACCATCCGGATTACCTGCAAGTAAATTGACTTTTATTTCTACAAGGTGCTTTCAATCCCTTCTCGCCCCCACCAGCTCCTCTGCTTTTAATTGATTTAATTACTGCACCGGTCAACATCCAGAAATATCGAGAGAGAGTCTAATACTGATAATCGATGATAGAAACCGCAAGAATCTTAGAAAATTGGATATCTGGAAGGATTTTCCTGTTTTTGGACAAATACTAGACGCAGAAACGTACGTTACATTATTACAC
The DNA here is from genome assembly GCA_029378335.1 of Agrilus mali. Taxonomy (NCBI): domain Eukaryota; kingdom Metazoa; phylum Arthropoda; class Insecta; order Coleoptera; family Buprestidae; genus Agrilus; species Agrilus mali. Next base: position 388,271 of record CM055660.1, read on the forward strand.
TCGACTTTTCACGGATTACCTTCGAAACAAGGATTATCCTTTCTTTGCCCCCAGCAGGATCTCGTGTCGTTCGTAACGGGCGAGCTACAACACATGTCGGGGCAAAAGCTGTAAAAGGCGCATGCGAAGGGCTGCTCGTCAACAGCACGTGGGTCGTTATTGTACAATCCATTCGATTGATTTATACAGCTCGCAAAATTGTCGCATGTTTCGTTAAAATGGGTCAGGAACGGTACTTCATTTAAAGATACCTGAGAAATTATCAACTCATTTTCAATACATAGTTAGGAAAAATTATAAAGTTTTCACCAGCACATGTAGTAAGTTGCTGTAACTCTCCACTGAAATTTCTCATAGGTCCTTGAAAAGGTCTCCCGGCAGCTTCGTCCCTCCTTTTCAACCCCTTGCACTGTGAATCTATTGCACTAACTTGCTCAGAATAGTTTCCCTCAAACCATTTTGCTGGATGGTGACATAAATTGAATCGTCTTGTCTTTTGAGTCCTAATAAATACATGCACACACATTATTTATTGACTGTCTGTTTGTTAATTAGAAATTGTAAATAAATATAGATGCGGTGATTGATCAATTTTAATCAACTCGAGGAAACTACCCTCTCCGCCAGGGCAACTTTTGAAATCATTAATAAATAATATAATGGATTGCTCGTGGGGACAAGTGATTGACACGACAAAGCCACTTGTCGTCACGCCTTTCCCTGTCGATTTTCTATTATGTGGAGAGACTTAATTATACTTGAAATTTATTATTAGTAGTACCTATATTAAGGGTCAGAAAATGAAAAAAATATCTTAAGGGTTACATTAGGCACCTACCTGCATTTCTAGCTTTCCCAGCCAAATATTTCACGCAAACTACAAAAGACTCCTCACAAAATTTTCGTACTTCCCAGTGAAGAGACCGCAGGGGTGGCTTGGGGAATGAGATATGGTACCCACGAGGGGCTGAGGATCCATTCGCATAATATCTCCTATCCCATTCGTTGAACTTATGGTTCCTTAAATAATAACCAACGTCCCTTACAGCTTCTTGTATTTCTGAAGGGTTGATTTCAGCAGTGTCGTTATCATTCGAGAAGGGATTATCTGTCACTGGAGGAAGAGTCCTCGTCCTCAAATTCTCCCATTCTTTTTCCTCCTCATCAAACTCTTGGGTCGACAAATTGTCGTCACCAAACGAATTATTAATCGATAATAATTTTAAAAATATTATTATAATATAGAGAGGCATAATTTATTTGACTAATTGACGCCTTTTTTGAAACGGTTGCTATGGTTTGTTTTATCAATAATTGTGTCAGTGTAAGTTGTCAGAAATAGTTTTAAAGTTCTGTCTCGAATATGAACGATTGTAACGATCCAAATCCAAAAGAAACAACTTCAAAATATTACCGAACCTGTAATTTACCGAAAAGATTTGAATATCCTTCCTGGTTCCACGGCTATGGTGTAGAACGCCGACCCCCTTTACACCCTTGTTACAGAACAACCTCTGGCGACTACGGCAGGTATTTCATACTAATAATAATAATAATATAATTTTTTAGTATTTGATGAGCTTTTTTGAATTGTTTGTAGGTATCCCCCTAATATTCACAGTGTCTCTACGTCCTACTACCCTCATGTTGCTGAGTTTACTAATTATTTGTCTCGATTTGGGATGTACAGAAATTATTCGTTGAACACCGGTCTCGAAAAGCCTCGAACTATCTAATAAAAAAATTAACTGTAATAAGAGCTTTTTTACGAATTTTCCAGAGGAAAATCAATGTCTCGTGCGTCGCCATCTGTGTTCATTTTCCGGTGATTATTTGGGCTTTTACTCACTCAAAAGGGAAGTAATTCTGTTATTGCTCTGTAAAATGTATTTGCTGGTAGATACATAAATAAAAAACAGTTTTCAAATACAATTTTCTTCGGGTGCTCGATATTTTTGTAGTGTAGCTTCCTGTAGAACAATTTATTTTCACAAACTCGAGGCAGAGGAAACGCTTTATTGATCGGGAGCGGTTCGGGCAGGATCAGGAAGATGTCGACATGGGCATGAAAATGTCCCACAGGATAACGATATTAAATTTTTCAAATCAATATAGGATATTATGAGGATAATGACAGTTAATTGATAACGTTTAAAATCAATAATTTATTGAATAATATTGAAATAGATTGTTTTAGTAATTTATTTTATTACCTAAATTAACAAACTTCTAAATTTTTAATTACGTACCTAATTAATTAAATTCCTAGTGGTCGACGTTAAATTTAGGTTTAGCCATTAATTAAATGTATTTTAGTCGTAGGACATGCCATAATAAATTTCTCCTTTTTCTTTCCCTCAACTCTACGCCTTGATGTTGTTCATGAAAAGTTCCGAACCGAACCTGAAAATGTTTGTCGAAGAGAAGTAAAGTCTTGTTCTTAAACGTTGTCGCCATTAAGTAGGTACGGGTACTGTTGGAAAAGTTTGAAGTTTTCCAACTTCCAGATCAGTTTATCTACTGCCACGGTTTTCAGAGGGGATGATAAGTAATGCATCCTGTTGCAAGGGTGGTGTGGTGTGGTGTCTTTTGTAAAACTGGATAAAATATTAGAATACGTATCAGAAACTCTTATTTTTGTAAAAGTGCTTAAAGCTTCAATTAAATTAGGGTCGTTAAAAATTCGTGAGTCATTCGGGGGTGGATTATGAAGAAACGAACGTTTGTTGCGTGCACTTCTGATGTTATCGACGTTATTAAACGCAGCTGACTCACGATGATAATTATGTACTATAGTAACACTGATGGCTCTTCTTTTACGTACGATATATATCATTAGGGGATGGGGATGTTACAATAAACAATTCGAGCTCAAAATCTATATGGTTTAACAAAGTTTATAAATTACTAAACAAACAACAAATTGATAATTTATACAGTTTTGGAGCCGACAATTTGTCATGCAAACAACCCCAATGTTTTAGTTAGTTAGTCAGTTATATCAGGTCACCCCGTATTTTAGGAAAGTTTGTTTAAAATTACGACCCCATCAAAGGTGTTATAAAGTTGCAATTTTTGTTGATAACTTCTTTCATCCAACCAATTACCTCTGTACGTCTCGTCTCACGGCAGGGAAGGGTACAAAAGACTCTGGGGGAACAAAGGAATCGTTTTTTAAAAAAAAGAACGTGCTTACTTCTCAGCAGTACGTAGCATTATAACTTTTCGGGTTTCACGCTTCGGCGTATATGGAGTCGTAAACAAAACGGATTGGTTCCGTCATCGACGGGCCTTATGTTCTTAAATGAAAAAAATTTGCATAAGCCAACGGGGGGTTCGAAAACGACGACATCCAGCTGCTTCTCCATACTTTACCATCGACCCCCTTATTTCACTTGATTACTTCCAACGACCCTACACAACCAAACTCGTCTCAGGGCGTTAACTTTTCCAATAAATTTTTTCAAAATTTTCTCATAAATTTCAATTGAAAAAAAATCCACCAAACTATCTTCATATTATTTAAAATCATTATTAACCCTGAATATTACTTGAAAATCGTATTTGACCCCAACAAACCAACCAATTGACGGTTGTGTGGCTTGTAACGGTTGAGATGGAGGGCTACAATGAAGTCAGTTGGGGTGGGGAAGACAAAAAGCGAAATGCCGACAAATCTACGACCAAATTATACAACAAAGGCAGCACATTCGTCTACGCTGCAGGTTAATTTAAATCCCGGTGTTTTGTCAGATAACAAGTGGTGCCTATTGTTAACCGGCAGGGCTCGGCCCGTGTTTACACTTATTAAGGAACCCCCTCGCCGACCGAAGACTTGGAATGTTCGTCGCGTTCCACACTTTCAAATTAATAATGCAGTTAACTCCATGGGTTTATAGGTGGCTTCTATGTACGTAGCACTATATATAAATGGTCATGGTCCAGGTGCCTGCCGGAACAGGGCACAAATAGTATTAAATTAAAACCAAGGAATTTTTCTTAATATTATGGGAGTACAATGTGAGAGTTTATGAGTTAATAAATCTAATTTTAATGTAGTTAGTCAAAGTTAAGAGGTTTAACGAGGTCTTAGAGGGAATTGATCATAGTTAAGAGCCATCAGACGTCTGGAGAAAGATGCAGGCTATTTTATGGGTTCAATATGGCAATAAAAAAGATAAAAGAGAAGTCGTCTTTGTTTGTGTTAACCAAACAAAATTCAAAGGAACGAAATTCTGAAGGAACGTGGAGATCTTTAAAGAAATTAGAGAGGTTCTAGGGTTTCGTACCAAAATTCTACAAGAACATTATTCTCATGTCTTTTCTCTAAGAATGGTAACAGTCTCTAATAGAAGAAAATGGTTGAAAAGATTAAGACTCACCCTTAAAAATTTCTAGGAAAACATTTCAGAAGAGAACGATTTGTCAGGTTTTTGGAAACGATGACGTGCAACGATTCTGACCGTATGCAATTGAGTCAATCATCGATAAATTGACAGTTGGATCTGCAATGCAGCCTTAAATTGGGCATCTACACAATCTACATTATCCGTGTCTCTCGTCCTGTCGCCGAACATTGTAAATCATAGTCAACACGATTGTACCAATGTCGTCGCGACTATAATAATTCTGTTGTATGGAATATGACATTTGGTCGATTTTCATTAAGAGGATTAGACTTGCAAATTGTATAGCAAATTGATCGACATAAATGCGCATTCGACGCGTCGTCCCTCTCTCTCTCTCTTCCTCATTGTCAGACACACCCTCTCACTCTACCTATATATACATATATCTCTTTCTCTCTTATTCGTACAGCCGACAAACAACGACTACTTGGGGATTATCGTGGAAGCGGTTGTAATTTAGATCTGCTCCAGAGAAATCTACTGTTCGAGATGATTATTAGAAGGGTTCAAGGGTTCGTACGTACGTACACACACATATAAATACAAATACAAGTGTATAGATAGATGTCTGGTCTGGTCGGATGTAGCGGTTGGTCGTAGGGAACGAACGGGTATCGTATCGGTTCCCTTATTGCTTTGTTTCGGCAACTCGCCTCTCCTACACTCGGTTTCATTATTAAGGTAATAAACTCGAGGTGTTTTGATTCACGACCGCAAAAGAAAATCCACAACACAACGATCTTAGTATAATTTTATGGACTACGGTTGTTCCTCTCTTTGTCAAACGTTGTTAATTGCAAATACAAACACACTATAAAAAAAAATACAACGAGGGACTTGGATCTCTCAAATCCTGCACCAAAGAACATCTTATTATTAACTTTTTTTAGCGAATATTAAAATATTCTCCACGAAGAGGATCAAATTTACATAAATTGTTCTATTTTTAATAATATCACAAAGGGATGGTGGTGGTTTTCTAATTTTCTAATCCTTAGGGAGTAATGATAACGAAAATCAATTAACAAATTCTTTATTATTTCGAAGCTGAAGGCGCCTTTCTTTTAAAAAAGACACAGGAAGATTTTAGATTTTGCTTTAAGAATTACTTTACAAAAGGGCTTTGTATTTTGCATTTAAAAAAAGGGCTTCAAACATTTTCAAGCTGCTAAGAATTAATTGAAATTAAGTAGGTAAATAGAAAGAGTCTTTAACTCACCAAACCTATCAAAAGGGTTTGAAGTATTTTGATATAGTATTTGAAGCCCTTTTGGTTTAAGTCTTTAAGGGGCACTCAATGCCCTTTACACAAGTGTTTCAAGTTTTCTGTTGTATTTGAAGCCCATTGTCAAACAAATAGTGTGAGCTTGATAGTAGAATTACTTTACAGAAGGGCTTACCCTAAGGTTATTAAAGTTTGGAAAAAAGTTTTTTCAAAGGGCGACGAAAAGAAGAAAAAATTATCTAATCAAAACCATCAAAAGTCTTTTTGAAGAGTATTTGAAAACCTTTTATCTCAATTCAAGCCCTTATAATGTACTTGAAGCCCTTTGCATAAATGTGTATTTTTGAAGTATTTGAAGCCCTTCACAGGAACAGATGGTGGAAGTACCTACCTAGTGGTAATAGAATTATTTTTCAAAAGGGCTTCGTAGGTAATTGGAATTTCAAAAAAGGGCTGTCAGTCTTAAGGCGACAAGAAGGTGCCCTTTTGGCTTAATCCAAGCCCTTATGGTGTACTCGACGCCCTTTTGGTGTATTAGAAGCTTTTTCGATGTATTTAAAGCCCTCAAAGCTTGAATGAAGCAAGTGCTTATGACTTTGAACTTAATCACTTTTCAATTTATGTAATTGTTAACTCTTAGATACTTAGATTTTAAAAAGTGACTAGGATTTTAACGACCAAAGTACTTAAAACGTAAGGGCTTTGTTGGACCTAAAGCCCTATTGATGCAGCTTTGGACTTTCATAAAAATTGTCAAGAAAATTATGTTGTTCTTAAGTAGATAATGATTTTTTTTTAAAACAATTAATGGTGTACTATAATTGTTTATTATTATTATTATTATTATTTTCAAATTGGGTATAGTTCCGATACTCTCCGTAATAGGCTCGTCGATTGCGCCAGCAGTCTTTTAAGATTTACGGCTCTGATGTTAAGTGTTTAGTCCTTCAGTATGCTATTGTTTTGCGTACCGGATAATTAACGTGAAAATTAATTCAATGATTTTATAACGTTCAAAACATCGGTGTTGTGAATTTAATAAAAACTGAAGCAAGTGTTATGCCATTTATCGTGTTATCTCTTATGGATTACAAAAATCTAAACGGTGAGTGTTTTATTACAAGTTCTTCTTGATTTGTGTGTTAACAGTATGTATTATCTATGTAGTTATGATAGGTAGGTCGTTAAATTAATTTTTATTGCTGCGAGAGATCGTTGTGTGTCCTTTTCTCGCCGAATACTTACACTCTTGAGCGTCGCATGCGTAGTAAAATCATTAATCTAACATTTAAAATATTAACAATTGTTATTAAAAATTAATAGTTACTCTTTTCGTAATAAATTTAGTGTGGGCACAGTTATTTGTAATTATAACACTCGTTTACTGGTAATTTATTAATTTATAAAGTGGTTCATATAATATTTAATTAAAAATTCCATTTTAACTGTTTCTAATTACATTACAACAAATTTATTCTACAAATCTCTCAAACTAAGTGTTTGTTATTGCATTATGCGAAATAATTTCCAAATAACTGACTTTACAGGGGTGGTGAGTGCATTTAAAGAAAATTGCTTTTTTTAAGCGGTTCTATTGGTATTAAGGAAAAACTATTCTACAAATTGCTTCACTCCATTATTTACTTTGTATCTGTAGAGTAAAAATTTAATTTTTTGTTAAATATAAGCGAAAAAATAGCTTAAAGCTTAGCTCTCACACCTATTGGGATCCTCGCAATTAGTATATAGGCCCGGCTCGCTATTTGTATCGTCGGTAATAGGGTCATATCAAAGGCTGAGAGTATCCCTCCTACTACGCCGAGTGGCCATAGGTGTAGTTCGCGTGAGGATGGGGAAATTAGCCGAGAAGGTATGACTTAGACGTCGTATATTACTAACGATCTAGCTGAGTCAGGCTAACACTCTTTATCGGTTATTCGCCAACTGTCCCCTGCACCTCTCAGGTTATACGTAACTTGGGAGTTGTAGGAAGGTTGACGACAAGTCGATAAACGGGGGGCCCTTGACTAACAGGGATGGTTTTGCACTTTTATTTTTCACAAATATTATAATTGTTTTATTTTTAATTTTAAAATTAATTTAAAAACATGAAAAATATTTTAATCGTTTTATAATTAAATTATTCTTTTTTAAATTGTAGTTACGTAATTATGTATTATAATTCAAGTATTTTCAAGCTGCTAGGAGTACGAGAAAAATTGATTGGAATTAATTAGGTAATAGAAACAATATGTAACTGACCCAACCCATCTGAAGGGCTTGAAGTATTTTGATATAGTATTTGAAGCCCTTTTGGTTTAATTAAAGTATTTATAGCCCCAATAATACGACGATTCCATTTTTTTGATATTAAATTAAACTTAAGTTTCCTTATTTTTAATAATACCACAGTGGATGATGGTAGTTTGTTTATTTTATGGTTAAAAGGGGGTAATTTTGAAAATTAATTTACTGTCTAACTAACTGTAAAAATTGTTAAATATTTTCGTGCTACACCTTTCACAAAAGTAGTAATGGGGTTTAAGGATTTTGAAAAAATTAACTAATTAGTAAATTAACAATTTTATAGAATTTTCCAAGCGTACTGCCTGGCCTTGTCTTGTCCGAATATTTTCCCCGGTCCTTGGGTTCGGGTCGGAAACAAAGCATCTCGCATTAATTAATAAGCTAATTTAAAATTATATTTTAAGCAAAATTAATTAGATTTTATCATTTTTAATGAAGCACAGTAGATAGTAAATACATGACTAGGTAAAAATTGGTTAAAAAAGGAAAAACAAATCCCAGATACTATATTTTTTTGCATCAGGATCAAAGCGTGTACATATAGTACGTATGTAATATTATTTAAATTTGGATTTAAAAAAAATTACTCTTGTAGCTGATTCAACATAACAACATAAACATGCCCGGTTGCCTTTTCCAGTGGAAAATGCTTCCAGGAACGGGGAACATGTAGGATGTAGGTGTGATATGCCAGATGTAATGGACCGTTCCCCGTTCTGCATATGTACCTACTCTTAAAAGCATCGTTTGTGCATACATTTAGAAGTAAAAGTTAGCTTTCATTAGGTAAATAATAAAAAAGAAATAGTTCAAAAGGATGACGACGTGATGACAGACACTACGTACATGACATGACAGGAGCAATTCTAGGAATCCCAGTTGTTCCCTATTTTAGATTCCGTTTAATTATTTGTCATTAATTAATACGTAAATTAAATTCCTTAGGTGACCTCGCATTTAAAACAATTTCTTTTAGTACTATTAGTAGTATTAGATACAATGGTAAAACTAATTGATTTCAATCGATCACCTCTTCGGTTAAATTACAATTAGACCGAAATCGTGTTGACCTCAAGAACAAAAGGTTTTTTTTAAACTACAGAACAATAGTCAGATTGTTGTTTTCCATTTAAAACTACTACACAAATAAAAATCTTGCCAGAAAGTGTTAGGCTGAACTAATTTGTAAGCTACAGAAGATACCGACATGCGATACATGGTGTTCCTTTATTGCTTCTGGTTCTGGTGAGATAAATATATTAATTACGAGTGGTCGGTCGCAATTAGCTGTAAGCAAGTGTGATGCGTACGTGTGTTAATAAGTACTTAATACCAGATGTTAAATATAATCGGCAGGATGCGCTTTTAAGTATTGGTTTCCACGGGAGGCATTAGAAACCAAACCGGATGGATATTTGTTTGTTTCCACCTCGTTCAAAAGTTTTTAACGCCTCTGTTACATGTTTTCTATTTTCTTATTTCACAATAGTTGTTCGTTCTTTTCTTTGCAAGACAAATACATACTTAAAGGATCTAAGTTTATAAATTTATTTAAAACTTCAACAAAAGTACAATTATATTGTTTCTGCTAATTATACCGTTAATTATTATTACCTACCTACGTTAAAAAAACTATATTCTTGATAAAAATTATTAAATTTCTGTAAATACCCATGTTACGTATTTAAGTAAGTATGATTCAAACTTAATGACCATTTTATGAGACATCCTGTTTCCTGACAGCACGTGTCCTGGTGTTACGTACGTACCTTTCGCGACCCCACAAAATATGAAACTGAATCACCCCCTGAGTAAAGGGCTTGATTTCGTGTAAAGAGCATTAGTCATAGTCATAACGACAACGCTTAACTCATCCACAAAACGCAACCATATTCTTCCCTACTTCACGTCCTTCTCTTTGAATATCCTGATATCCTATCCTGGTTAAGGATAACGTGATGAATCATCGTTCACAAAAAAAAAATAATAAGTAACTAACGTGAAAATTTTTCGTTTGTTGGCGTTCAGCTTTGGCTGGTTATTTATTCGTCAAGGAACGACTATAAGCACCATTCGCACTCGAGTTGTTCTGTTCGCTAGTGACGGGTTAGCTGTTAGTCTGTTTCGACGAACAAACAACAACGTTAGGCATTAGTTTTAGTTTTGAAACGGGTCGGCGCAGTTTTCATTTTTTCACTAACCCAAAAAAAAAGTGTTAATAATCTTAACGTGTTTGTATCAAGGGTTGGTAAAACGGTGAGTGTGTTGTCAGGATCTTTAAATAAAAGTGATAAGATTATTATCGTTACAATAATACGAAAAAAAGTGATAAAGTTGTAAATGTGAAATCAAAACAATTGTTAATGTTGATAGTGTCCTTATTGTTTACAATGGTGTTCCAAGGAATTTATAATACTTATTTTCATCCTGTACACCTTACTAGGATTATTTTGGTCTTGTTGATTACAAATGCAAAGTATTCAGGTAATTAATTGAGTATAATTGTAATTTTTTGGAAACTGATGTTGTTCTTCATAGTTACGAGGTCTTCAGTGAGAATTCTGGTCAAAAAATTACCCCTACACTTACCTACACTTCTAACTATTTTAACCTTTATAATTCCCTCATTATTCCTGCTTATTGTCCTAATGAATTATTTTAATGATTACTTTCATACTTATTATCACGAGGTTTTCAGTAAAAATTCTGGTTGGAAATTCACCCCCATTTCATCCTAAATTAGTAATTATTTAAACCTTCCTCTACTCCTCATTATTCCTGTTATTTCATCTAACTATCGTATTTTGCATGCTCCTTATTATCTTTCATAACTTCCCCTTTTTTCCCCTGTATCTCTTTATCCGCTCTTATCCAGAATATTTCTCATTATCCTTCCTTTTTGTGTTTTTAATTTGAGGACTTAGTATATCATATTTTCACGTCGTCCATTTTTAACATGACGGCAATGGTACGTTGAAAATGTAATTAAGCGAGAATCGTGACTCGAGAGTGTACGTTACGTACGTTTCGATAGTGAAATGTCGGTGGCATCGTCATCCCCTGTCCCTGTTCGTTGTCTCTCGTTCACCCTGACGTCTCACTGGTCATTATAAAAGCATACGGTTTTGGGGAATTCAGCAGCCGATTGCAATTAACTCGACAAGCCGTTTCATACGTACGATCGTAGACGAACAGGCTGTTGTTTTATGCTTTAATTACTCGTCGCGGGCATTTGCCACTCCAACGGACACGTGCGCCCTTGGGCATCATCCCCCTAGTAATGTAATCTAACAGCAAACGTAACGCACGTACGGGCGACTCTACCAATTAAACACCCTAATATTATATTTTATTGTCTATTATAATAATAATGAAAATATGTTTATTCATTAAGTGGTTCTGGTTTTCTTTAGCTTTATGTAGGTAGGTACATATTCTATTTCGAGCGGAATCAAAGATAATAAACTGGCGAAGGTTTTTATTCGGAGTTTGTGATGTTGTGTGCAGTGATGTGGTGCTTTTAAGCCGGGCATTTTACTGCTCCTAAATAGCCAACAAACGTCCCAAATTGTATACAAATCCCGTAAATACTTCGGGCCGACGGTGTACACAGTAAACCACTCACGGGCAAAAGCCACGAGCGCTAATCACACCGACCGGAATAAAGACAGAATAACAAATAGCTGCCCGGTTTATTCATGCGAAATTTGCTTTGACTTTCCGGTCAGTTTTCAATGAAAGAAAACATTCTCGTGCGCCCCACATACATACCGGAAAATTTTGAACGAATTTTATGCCGCAAACTACCCACAGCTCGCCGTCTGTGTTTGATTTCCTTAGTCGTTTAATTGCTCATGAACAAATACGAGGGAAACGAAAACACAAGCACCATTAATTAATAGAATCAAAACGAGTTCGTTCCTATACCAAATAAAATAACTTAATTAATTTTAAATATAATTCTGTAGGACTCTTATATAAAATTTTCTAATGTATAGAGATATTAAAGGAAATTCTGGCAGGATAACGTAAATTAATTAATTTATAATATTGAATAAATATTTTACAGTTTGTCTATGAAATTTCATGTACTTTATTTTTAATGTGCAGTTCCACAATAAATTATAAATGTCATATATACATACGTAGTGACAGAAGTTTCGTTAAACTTTTAATTGCGACCGTTTTCAAAAAGAAAGTTAGCTCTATGCAGTTTGCAACTAAAATTAAATCAGACCCGGCAGGTAGTGCAAATGCAAACACTAAACATCGCTTCAAAAAAAAAAAAAAAAGAGTTACGTAGGTACACTAATTGGGAAAAATATGTTATAAATGAGCTGAATATCGAAATACATCGAGCCAAACTACGACAACATCAATTTTGTTTACTATCGAATTTCTGTTACTCGAATCGAATGTCTCGATAACTCAATGATAATATTTGGCGCCAACTTCAATAAGTCGAAATTTACAAAATCCACGACAGACACAATGCAGTTATTTTAAAACAGAAAAATAAATGCAGAGTATTGTTCCTCTTGGTCTCAGTAATTAATTTCGGACTTTTTGCTCCACTTTATTTGTAACAACAGCAATTGTCTTGGTGTGTCTCACTGGGTAGGTAATAATAGAATCACCTTTAATTTGGTACCCTTCTTCTACTTCTGTTGTTGTGTATTGCGCATACTAATTTAGAGAGCAGATGTTTGAAAGTGTCAATTTTTTTAACGTATCTACGTTCTAAAAGTAGCTCCGAGTTGCATTTAAAGAAGCCACCGACTGCCATCATGTTACACCCCGATACACGCAACTCCTCTGTGGCTCAAGTGTTAGTTATGTACTATGTTCTGTTGGCATTGTCTTTGAGCCCTTTGGCACACGACCAAAATATTTCCCATTCTCTTTTTCCACTCTAATTTATTTATTTTGTATTTTTATCTTTCTTGATGATTAACAGAAATAATTTCACATAATTGTGATCAAAATAACTTTTTAAGGGGCAAATAATGTATTGGTAGAAAACCTACATCACCGTGACTTGAAAAAGCCCTTAAACCAGATACGAAACGTTGGTGTAGGTTTTCTACTAATAAATTATTTACCCCTTAAGAAGCAACAACAAGAAATTTATGATAAGTTGTGGTGTACAAAAAAAGGCAAGATGTCGGTTGAGATCAAAAACAGCCAGCGCGCGGCGCCGTAACAACGACCAAGAAAAGATATTTAAGAGGCCTTGTGGTGTGTTAATAAGTTAATTGTGGTAAAGCAAATAAGGCTCATGAGCCATTAAAATGAGAGAGAGAAAGAGAGGGAGAGCTGGCCACTTCTAATTTAAGATAATAGTGCCAGGCAGAGGACATGAGAATTTAACGAATTCGACGACTCTATAAAATCCACGACAGACACAATGCACTTGTAAAACGAAATAATAAAAGTCTGGCGCGAGAATAATGAAAATCGAAATTTACGACTCGGATAATTGCAGGGAAAAATTCCTAAGTGAACTTTAATTTTGTGTTTTTCATTATCTTCTATTAACAACCAGACACCAAACAGACAGACAGATAGACAGGGCTGTTGTTTCTTTAGAAAGGTGATAATTTAAGTTCTTTGTACTTGTTACAACACAATATAATAAGAATTTTGAATCACAGATTGAAAAATATACCCAGGAAACATTAACTAGCTATAAAAGATCAAAATTGAGGGTGTGGGTCCAGAAAATCTCACTAAATCTCATTTAAAATCAGTGGAGTCTCAGGTCAATTTTTTAATTCAAACAATTTTCATAATTATGGTACGTACTACGTATACTTTTAAGAACGTTACGTGAAAAACATGAGGGCTCAAAATCTTACTAAGGGATACGGTGGGGTAAAAATTAAAACAAAAACACCTCACTTTCCCCAAGTCAAACCTCGATAAGTCGAATTTTCTGGAAAACATAAACATATACCAATAGCTCTTTATAAAACTTGATACTTTGAGGTTTATTTGCGCCTGGTGATGACGAAGTTATCGAAATTCGACCATGGTTAAATTTTCTCACATTTAGCTGCTGTTTTCCAAAAAAAGAAAATGTCATACTCCAAAAACTTAAATAAGAACCGTAGTTGCACTACTTTTGGCGCACATTTCATTCGCGAAATATCTACTAAAACCATAACGTTAATTAATTAAATTAACTGGTCTTTAGCAGCTGCTCTCTGCTCCACAATAATAATGCACACCGTACGTGATGAACCCAACGTTCTAAGAAGTGCACAAAATAGGGAACATTAACAATTTAAGTGAATCTTCAGCAGACGCATACCTGGCTGATAGTTTTGATTAATGGAGGTGCTTAACCCGCTTATATTATTCGAGCAGAACAACTATTTATATTTTAGATGACACTGCTGACAGGTTATTTTAACTTGTGTTCCACAACTTTACGAAACAGAAGTGTTTGTGGATCATCAAAAAACAAAATTAACAATAGCTGCCTTCAGTTGTTAATTTTTAATGATATGATATGACTCGTTCAATTCAATTGTTTTCGAACCGTTTGATAGTAGTTGACCATCATCGTCATTATGAAGCTGAAGGCTTTTTAAATTATGACTTGGCACTGGATATCGCCATATCCGTCCTCTCTATCCCTTGGCCGCAGGCCAACATTGAACAAGAATATTAATATATCAAAGTAAACTAGATTCCTGACAGGCCTGTATCAGCCGTCAGTCATCGAAAACAATTGGTAAAAATATTTACTTACTACATACCTTAAAAACAATAAGTAAAAATGGATTGGATGGGATGGGAGGGGTACCTACCAATCAGAAAATTAATTAGTTACATCATCTGTATTTTTTGCTCTTATGCGGACAACTGTCGTTAATTAGGTTATTAACTTCTAAACTAAAATAAAAATTCTGATTATGTAAAGGGAACAAAATGCACTGAAACGGTTGTTGCCTCGTTAAACAATTTCCTGTTTCTGGCAAATTGACTAGTGTACATACTACGTACTGATGTAATGACACCATTATGAGTTCAGTTGCAATTATAATAACTTATAATCATATTGATTGATTTTATAAGTTGATTGTGAAATAAATTCCTCCAACAATAACAGAAAGATATTTTCAGGCAAAATTTTATTATCATTAGTAGACATAGACTTTGCTCTTTGAACTTTTAATTTACTTCATATTTTTGCAGTGTATCATTTTTAATTAATTTAGTGTCGTCACATCGCTTTGATCTCATTCCAAAGTTTGCGTTGAAAACAAGTTCGCGACTTATGCTTTTGAATTTATCAAAGTGCGACCTTTTCTATCTAACAAGAAGAGAAAATTTTCTGCTAAATAATAAAAACAGAAAGAAAGAAAGAATATTTTTTTATATATACATATACGATATAACAAATTGTTCTTGAATATTAAAGTGCGTGGCGCCAGAATAAATGTGGGAACGTGAAGTGTGGATGTGCCCTGAAAGGTACATTTATATTTTGTTTACATTATTACATTTGTGATGTACCAGATGTTAAGTCCCCTGGGAGGCCATCCTGCACGATGCACTATCTGTAACCAGATATAAGTAACAGAAACAAAAAGTTAATAACCGTATCTTTTATTATTAAACTTTAATAGTAGCGCACAGGACCAGATACGCATATTATACAATAAAAAAGAAACTTATGGAAAATTGGGGTGAGACATAATGGGGTAAATTTCGACACATTAAAATGTATAAAAAGAGGAATTGGAATTTAAAATATTAAAAATTTCGATAACTCGAATCGTTATATGGCGTAACGTGAAAAAACTAATACATAATAGGTACATATGTGCTTATTTTTTTTAAATGAGAATTTGTATGTACTCGTATAGATGGATTGATATTTTACAGTTATTTATTGATAAAATTAATTTTTTGGTCAAAAGACAAAGAGACGTTAAACTCCTACATGGTTAAGAAATGATTCCAGAAAATTCGACTTATTGAAGTTGGCGCGAGTTATAAAATTATTCGATTCGAGTAATAGAAATTTAAGGAATACTTTATGCTGTTGCCATCCAATTTTGTTCGACTTATCGACGTTTCAGTTACAAAAGTTTGACTTAGAGAAAGTGAGGTGTATTTGTTTTAATTTCTACCCCACCGTATCCCTTAGTAAGATTTTGAGCCCTCATGTTTTTCACGTAACGTTCTTAAAAGTATACGTATCATAATAATTATGAAAATTGTTTCAATTAAAGAATTGACCTGAGATTTTCAATGACTCCCCTCATTTTAAATGAGATTTAGTGAGATTTTCTGGACCCACAGCCTCAATTGTGATCTTTAATAGTTAGTTAAAGTTCCCTAGGTATATTATTCAAAATCTTCCCTTCCACCTTCTGCGTCCTTTTGTAGTTTTTACACATAAAGTTTTATTATAATACCTAGTGTTTTTTCAAAAAACCAATAAGTATTTCCTATTGTATTGTAAATATTACAAAGGACTTAAATTGTCACTTGCAAAAATGAAAAATTACCAAATTACTCTTAAAATTAATTTGAAGTAAACAACAAGTGATCTACAATAAAACAGAACGAGGTAAAAATTCATAGAACATTAGTACACATTACAATACAATAAATAAAAAGTAAAAAATTGATAATAACCCCCTCCCTCTTCTGAAAAGAATGAAAAATGATTAAATCATCGACTTAATGGTCTTTAAAAACGTATCGTGGGTATTAACATAAATATAAGCTCGATTCTATGTGTAAAGGATGCCGAAAGAACATCTGTTTTACATAAATAGATGTTTTTTATTTGTCTCTTTTGTCGGCTATTTTAATTTAACACTTCGTTCAAATTTAATTTGGGTAGTTCTAGAAATACGAATTTCACAACCGTTTTTATTATTTAATTATAGGTTTATTGTGATCTAACTAATTTGTAAAAGGATATATTCATTTAAAAGAGCAAAACGGAAGAGATTCAGGTACTAAAGACACTTATAATATCATTAAATTAAAACTTCTAAGTAAGTTTCTATGAGTACCTAATACAAGTATACGTAGTATAATTTTGATTTGAAAAATCTAATTTAGTGGTACATCCGCCAGATGTTTTTTTCGTGACGATACGAAACGCTGAAGCAATTTGTGGATTCAAATAAATGTTATTTTATGACTGGCCCCAGCTACACAGACAATTCCGTTAATTACTTTTACGACTCGTTAAAGTCTTCCCGAATCGCCTCTGTTGTGTTTTTAATGGTCCCATTTTTCTTTGACTTCTTGCTATGGCCCGCCATATTTCTACTTCTCGTTACTAGAAAGATTATCAGACAAATTGGACTCTGAACACTCCGAGAGCACCAAATGTCTTAAATTTTCGAAAACAGATTTTGTTTTTCGAACTTTTAAGATTCTCCTCTTTCTCGTGCAATTTCGCGAAGAAGAAACACTTTATCAAATACAACAGGAAACCTTCTTAGTTAGTTAGTTAGTTGGAAAAGAAAATACGTATGTAGACACTTACTAACTATTACGTTCAGGATCAATCCTCCTCCGTTTATTAGTAGCTACCTATTTTTCTGGTCTATTTCCGGGTATTATTAACATTTTGAAAGAGAGTTTTAGATTAGAGAGATAGCAACGAAGTTTATTTTTATCTCTGAGAAGTTCTATAGACGTCTCTATCAACTGCCTTTAATTTTTGCAATTGTTCACTTAATCTTTAGATCAAAATTTAATGTTCCTTTATAAGCGATAGGATTTAATCACGACTGATCCAATTTCCATAGTAATGAGTGTAGTTACACCGGAACAATTGTACCTACATAATGTCTCCGGGTGACCGTCCCGATTCGATTTGTCGCAGATTCTGAAATTAAGGTCCTGGTGTTGACGATTACTACGCTCCTGATGCTTGCTGGTGGCGATCCTTCGGTGACTTAACGAGTATCACTTAGCCCTAACGACATTGTAATGTTTGCGTACGGTGTAATAATAGGTTGCAGACACTGTGGCGAAAATCAGTCCCTTATTCTCTCTCTTTCTATCATACACACTCATATATAACGACAACAGACCCTGTTACCTACTAAAAATTATCCTGATACATAACGATTTGTAAAAATAGGTGACGACTTGAGAAATAAATACATAAATAAAAGGGATTGTATCCTGTTCCCGTTCCTGTTTTTGTTTCCCGCCTCTAACGATCGTCCGTAGTAGTACCTAGTAGTAGCAGCAGCGGCACAATTTTCTGATATAATTGCTTCCCTGGAGCGTCTCCGTCAGAGCGTACGAATCCAGGTCATTAAACAGAGATAATTTAGTTTTTACCGCAGATTCGGCTTAGGCTTTTCATCTTCAAACGTATTCGTTCTGGCATCGGTAAAACGGACGACCAGGCACGGGAGAGACGCCCGGCGCCGCCACCAATTCCAACTACAGCTACGAACACATTTTAAAATTTTTCAACACCACAACACATTATTTTATTATCTTTGTATTTTGGGAAAAATTCGTTTAAGAACATCCGGATTATTTTTATTCATTCTTGTGCAGCTGGCTGGCTGGAAATCAGTTGAGCATGCATCTCCAGTAAATCCTCTTTAAGCAGAACGTGATAGAATAATAGTTCCCTTAGAAACTTTGTAAAGCAAATATTGTCGCCCGTTTGTGCGATGCATATTCGACTGCAGTTCGTTTATGTATAAGAGAAATACACAAAACTTGAAATTGAAGCCTCGTGAGCGCGATATCTTCGGGTTAAGTGTGTGCACTGTGTGCACTACCAACCATACAGCACAGCACAGCTGACATTGTTTTGAATAAATCGCATATATTCGAGGATATCGTGTATTAAATAAGTTGTTGGTTGTTTCAGGATATGCAGCAATACAACATCAGACGACGTCGACGTCGACGTCGACATCGGCTTCATATTCCGATTTCTTAACACAACTGCAACTGCCGCAACCAAAATTCGACGATCTCAATATTCGGAGCATAAATGCCAGAACTGCTCAGACTGTCCTTTTGCCTTGCACAGTCTGGAATGCGGGAGATAAAGTGGTAAATTATCCTCTTACCTTCCTCAAAACAAGCACTTAATTAATTAAATTTCTTTATCTACCTATTATACGTAGGTGTCTTGGATACGTAAAAAAGACCTCCTCATCATCTCTTCCGGGATGTTCACATTTTCTGGCGATAGCAGGTTCGAGCCCGTGTATTCTCCTGGTAGAAATTTTTGGGGGTTGCGAATCCGTGGGGTTAAAGAGTCTGACGCAGGTCAGTACGAATGCCAAGTAAACACAGACCCAAAAATGAGCCTTGCCATAAACTTAACAGTTTCGGACAGATATGATAATTTAAAAGGCGACAGGCGAATAAGTATCAAAGGCCCTAAACAACTCCACGTCCATGTCGGTTCTTCTGTTATTTTGACTTGCGAGGTCTCTTGGACGTCTCATCAAAACCATCATTTCAGGCGTAGGAAAAGGAATAATAATAATAATAATAATAATAATAAGAAATCGAAACCTGTGATAAAATGGTTTCACAATGGATTTGAAATCAATTTTGAGGTAAATATTAAATATTATAAACCCTATACATATATTTATTTTTGTTTTCTTTTCTTTTCAGACGAGAAGGGACGGTCTCTCGTTGGAGAACAACTCAGAAGAGTTGAGTGCAACAAGTAGACTGAGGTTGGCTTCAGTAAAAGAACAAGACGTCGGGCAGTATACGTGTAGTGATGGGGTTTCTGGCCCAGCGTCTATTAGTCTGTATGTCATCGAAGGTGAGTCATTTATGTATATTTGTAGAATTGTGCATGTAAATTTCAAAATAACCATCAGGCGATCCAAAAATTTAAAACTAATTAATTAGGTACGTGAACTTCGAAAATTCGAGTCGATAAGTCGAACAAAATTTTTGCCAATGGCATCAATTATAGAAATTTAACTGTTATATTAATTAAAACACGTTAATGTTTTTGCAATTACCTCGGGTAAACATATTTAATTAATTTGTTTATGTTACTAACAAAGGGCTTTTAATATTTGTATGTTGTTGTTCTTGTTGTTGTTGTGTCCGTATTTTCTGTTTGTGTTTGTTGGGTAAATTTTTGTACTTTAATTACAGGGGAACACAGTGAGGCAATGCAGAGGGATTATCCCCATTCCTCAGCAAACAGTTTTGCTAACATTTTCAGGGTCCTTATATTACTGTGTCTTTTATATTTGAAGTATTAAATTCTCTTTTTTGTTATCCGTCATTATTACTGTATTATGTAAATATTGTAAATAACACAATAAGTACAAACTGTAATATTAAATAAGTACATAAGTAATTTACGTACATACCAATCGACACAATATTCCATATTTATATCATTAGCACTACCTTCTACTTATTATACATAGATACGTACCTACTTATAAAAAATATAATTATATTTTTGTAAACATGTTCTTTATTTTTTTTTTGGGAGCATAGATTTATAATAATTTATAAGGCAAAACTGTCTGCTGATGCTGATAAAGATTTTCATCCTGATGGGTATGTGATTGTGTTTAATAATTGTTTAAATACTAACGTTTATTACGTAGTAAGTAGGTAGTTTAGTTAAAATAGTTGTAGTCAACAAAATTCCGTTCGATTCGATTCGTTGATAATGAAATTCTTGATAAACCTTAATATAGATCATATTGCGTTTAATTAATCCGAATAAAAGAATAAGTATTTGGGGGACGAGAAAAAAAGAAAGGAATGAAATTTAACGTAACGTAACGTAACGTAACGTCGCTTCGTAGGTTCATAATTGATGCTGAAATAAGCAAAGTTCGGGATACAATAATCGATAGGGACGACGCTTTTGGGATGCCATCGCCGAGTTTTGTTGGGCACGTATCCCACGCGCGTCCCCGAAGCAGCGTCACCTCCACCTCCTCCCTTGTGGTGTCATTCCTCGAATTCAGCGACACGCTTCGTCGTATTTCGCCATCGAATGTGACATACGTGCGCGATTACTTTCAGCACCAGAACATGACTCCGAAACGGGAGGAAGTACACACATATTAATACCGAAACTTGTACAACAACATAACATAAACTCTCATCCCCGTCTTCCACCCTTTACTCCCCTAACAACACTTCCATTGAATAGAAGCTTCTGGAACGACGACAGCCACATACCTATAAAAGTTAGTTTGGTGGAAACGAAACCGAAATATACGGACACAGGGGTTGTTGAGAGAGAACTTGAGGTAGAAAATATTCTTTACTTTTTAAACAATTTTAATATTGTTTATGAAACATTCAGATATTATTTTTCGTCCCTTAGTTAGTTAGTTTATTGTCGATAATAAACAGCTTGATGTAGGACAATAAAAATGAGTAATTCTTTTGTGTGCTGTAAGACGATTCGACTTGGACGGTGGGTAATAAGGGCTGAATATAAGTGTCATTTTTTTTGGGAGAAATAAAAAAATATGCTTTCGATATATATAAGCATTGAGGCTGAGCTGATAAAGGGAAACCACTCTCGGAGGTAATATCTACAATAAAGTAGATACGCGAAGAAACTAGGAAATGTAGCAGATAAAAGTTTATGACAGGGGCAGCTGATTCCTGATGGCTTTATTTATAGTATTCAGCGTAATTTCAAGAAAAATTGAAATTTTATGTGTACCAAGCCGATTTCCAAGATTTATACACTGACATCCAAGCGTTAATAAAAGATTTCTTTTTACATTTACATTTTCTAAAAATCTCTTTCGCTTAAAAAAAAATTCATTTGCTATAGAAAAAGAAGCCTGTTCACTAATGAAAAGGCTTTTTATACACTCAAAATATTGTCATTAAAATGCGTTAAAATTGTTAATTTTTCTTTATTACTATAAGTAGTAATTTGGTTACAAACCCGGACTATAGAGTGGGTGCCCTAATTCAATCTTACACTCGGTATCTTCGTGAGAGGGTTTCTCTTAACATTCTTCTTTAGAATTGAGCTATAATTCAATCGAACACCCTGTATCTTTTTGTGAGAATTTTTCCCAACATTTTTGTTTAGGGGGTTAATGTGTCTGTAAGGGTGACATAAATACGATTGTATTAACGTAATAACTTTGTCATCAATTCGTAAGTCGAAATTTACAGATACAAATTATCAACAGAAACCACCATAGTTATATTAAAGTAAGTTGGGGACAATCCAGGACTATAGAGTGGGTGCTCTAATTCAGTCGAACACTATGAACCTTCTTGTAAGAAATTTTCTGAACAATTTACTTTAGGGTTAAGTTTCCAGTAAAATCGTTTGAGAACTCAAAAGCATTTTGGCCACAGTGGTACTGTATCTATTTTTATACCGTGAAGGGCGACATTGAGGCCTTTTTGTGGGTCAAGTGACAAAATATGATCGTATTAACGTAGGTAATACTTTTTGTGATAAATTCGTAAGTCGAATTTTGTAATCGAGTGGAGCAACAACAAGAGTAAGAGCAAGGCAGGAGGAGGTTCTTAATCCCTCTCAATTAAGCGTCAATGTAGAATCTGAAGTATCGCCGTTCGTTTTACATGAAAGAGCTTTTAGTTTGCGAGCTTCCCCTCCCTCTCCCTCTCTCTCACCCCGAATAGAATTCAATTTCCATCGGTTGAATGCGGAAACGACAAACGTATAATAATAGCCGAACTGGAATCGATTTAATCGGGATTTTAATCAGGGAACGCAATAAACAGTTACCTAGAGCTCATATCTTCGTTTTTCGGACTGGCGACGCCGTCGTCGTCGTCGTCGTCGTCGGCAACCGGCGCTTAGGTTAATGAGACAGAACGGAATGGCTTCTTCCGTTCGACTGTGAAAACAGTTATAGGAAAACACTTAGGCCGATCCATTTCACTCTTTAATGCACCATTGCCGAGGTACGAGAAGATAAGTAAATTGTGCATTAGGTAGGCATCGGATTGGATATTCGGTCTTTATAAGGGCCAGCCAGCTAGTCAGCCAGCGCTGAAACATTAACTGATTTCCTCCATTATACTTACATATTAAATCGAAAAGGGTTAGTCAACTTATATTTATTAACCCCATTCGAAACCAAATCTCTTAATACACTAACGAAATTGTAACTAAATAAGTAGTACCTATTTTAAACAATAAAAAATGTTATATCTGAAAACTTATAGTACTTACCTAAAGCAGATTTCTCGTGCATTACGACGACCTAAAAGGGGGTCGAGAAAAGGTAGTAAAGCAAATTGCTGCCCTCAGGCAAAAAGGGGTGCATAATTGACTTGAGTGCACGTAGCCTTTAAGGGAGGAAGTTAAAGTTGCTTCTAAGTATGTTATATGCATTAAGTATGTCACGTTTCCTTTGCAGACTGACAAGAATATTAAATATACGTGTGTTTTTTGGTCATATGGTGATTCGAGTTATTGAAGTTCGATTGTATATTAAATAGTTAATTTTTTTAAGTAGTCTTACTTAGGTATTTATATAATCATTTATTTTATTTGTTCTTGGCTACTACCTAAATTTAATTTTATTCTGTTTTGCGTTAGAAACAAACACGTAAAAAACTGGCTTTTGCTTGATAATTTTTTTGCCTCATTTCTCGATAAGAGAACTCGTCAACATGTGCGGTAAATCGTCGTCCTGTGCTCTCCAAACGTTCTAGCAAACAAGTTTTCTCGTATTTGTTTGTTTCGAGATTTTTTCGTTCCCTGTGTTTGCTTTCTCTCTCTTTCTCGCTATAAATAAATCGGCCATGAAATAATAGCTAGTAGTAATTATTGTCGTACTTAGTTAATATGTTTGTATTATTAACCTCAAAACGATTAACAATAAATAAATTGTGATAACGTGTTGTAATTAGTTAGTAACTAATAAAATAACAACTATTGAAAAATTAACTAATTAATAAAAGGCCTAAAAATAAACTAAACACGTGACGTGTCCTGTTTTTATTCAGCTGTTTGGTGGTCCCAAAGGATAAACTGAACAAGGACTCTGGAAATCTGCTGTACCTACTGCAGGACTACAACACCAGAAATTGGAGGAAGTTTTCTATAATACGTATTAGGTGAGTATTTATTTATTTATTTTATAACTTTTAGATTAATCAATTAATCAATTGATTGATTAATAATTAAAATCCTTACCTACCTGATTGGGTCCTTAAGACTTTAATTTTTTCTTAAAAGAAGAAATGTCTTGTAAGTAACAATTTTTTAAGGGTTGTAGGGCGCTCGAGTGAAATATTTTTTAACTAACTATGTATTTATTATGTTCAAGTCATTTTTACACGTACTGTACAAATTAAACATATAAACAGAATTATTTTATTTACAGTCATTAATTAATAAAAATTATTAAACACAGTGCCCACCCTCCTTAAGTACCTAACAGTAAGTAATAGGGAATGTTTGTTATAAATTACCCTTAGGTAATTTTAAGCAGGTATGCAGTGTGTTTCAATATTTTTACCAAACACGTAGATAACAAGTCCAAAACGTAATATGTAGCCCTTCAAATAACCCTTGGGCAAGGGAAAGGGCTGTTTTTTTAATTAATTTAATTAAAATAAATCAGGTAAAGAAAATCTTTTATTTTTGGACTTGTTTTCATTAATAATTAATTAATAGGTACCTAAGTCTGAACCAGCAGGGTCAACTCACTTATTATTAATATATTTACATTAATAATTTAATTTGAAAATAAGGGCGTTTTCAAGATTCAACGTATTTTCAATTTTTAGTACTTCATAAATTTAAATAGATAATTGCAGAACTTAATCGATCAATAAAATATAAAATACGTAACTGTACATAACAGTTGCAATAAATTTATCACATATTTTTTTTTTAATAATTTCTAGGGGCCCTAATGAAAAATAATTTAATTTAGTTTAAAATACCCTAATAATAGTAAAATATTTAGGGTGCTTTTTTATAATTAGGGGAATCTTTAGGAACATTATAAAAAGTAATTAATATTAGACATGTTCACCCCGTTTTTAGTTAAGTAAACTATTTTGGGAGTTGCCTACAGTTTTGAAAAAAAAAATGTTAAAAGTATTATTTGCTTTTTTTTTCACCCTGTAACTCCCAAACTCTTAAATGAAAATCTGTACTAATTGGAATGCAAACCAGAAATCCATCCCGACATAATTACAGCTTAGTTTCTCTTGATATTTCTTTCCCGTGTAACTAACCGAACGTCCCCATTGAGATAGGGATCATTAATTCAATTTTAATTGTTATTGCTGTGGTGGTGTTATGCAAGTGAAGTGTGGGCTTTGGTCGATGATTAGAACGCCTTTAAAGTATTAGGGGGGATTTTCGAAAATGAGCCGCATATAAACGGCCTTGTTAACTTATAATTACTGGAAAAACTGCTGAACGGTAAAATTTTTCATGAAAACGGGCCCGTTATTAAGTTATTGTTTCGGAAAATGCTTGCGTAAACGAGAAGAAAGGCCATCGAAGCGGACTCGTAATTGCCCCTATATATTATCCCGATTGGTCTGCATTTGGCACGCTATCTCTTTCGACAATTTAATAACGAATTAACAATTAATCCACCCCTCAATAAATTAACCCACTCAAAAATACCGCAAGAAAGAAATAAAAATAAACTTTTAAGAACAGTAAATAGCTAAGTAATCTTTAAGAAGCGTTTTCGTAACCCCTGATACGAATCAATCAATCAATTACATTGACATGGGTTTGATTTCCAATCAGTTAGTTTAATTGTCAATTTGTTTCAAACAGGACGATCAATATTGCTCGTCAGCCAAGCTGGGACGAATTGGTTTCCGTCAAACTAATCTCCATAAATTGAGCTACAATCCGCAAACTGCTTCTATTCACCGACCGACCGACCGACCGTACCTAGTACATAGTGCATCCCTTATGCTTTATGTCGACTTCCCACCCTCCAGATTTTTTTTTATTTATTTACTAATCAATCGGATTCACGATTAGTGCAGTGCGTGTTGTACCAAGCTGGTTTTTTGATACATAAATTAAACCATTACAGTTCCATTTTCAAATAGATATTATCACAAAACAAATATATACATAAATAAAATACGTACCTACCTAATTTAATAAGATGTAAGTAAAATGAAACTTAAATATCCTTTTGAAGGAAATGGTGTAACGTCTACAATCAGAAACTGTACATCGCAGGCAGTCATTATAAATTAAAACAAAAAGAAAAATGCCACATGTAAAATAGATAGAAATGGCCTCAACAAAAGTTGTCCGTTATTTTTTTCCAAATTGATTTTCTCGATGAAAATAGCTCGAATTTTATTTTAAAAAACCTACAATTTCTAAATATTATCTCATTGGACCATTACGATTAGATTAACAGAATAGCCTTTCGATATAAATGCGAAATAAATTGGGTAATTTGCAAATTGCACATACGTCGATAAAAAAATAACGGACAACTTTTGTTGAGGCCATTTTCTATTATTTTACATTGTGGCATTACGTTAATTAAAGAATGTTTTCGATTAAATCGAAATAAATTAAAAATTCATTCAAAGGATAAAAATAACGGACAACTTTTGTTGGGGCCATTTTCGATATTTTTTAGGTACATTGTGGCATTATGGGATTGCTGTTAAAAATTTTAATAAATTTTTGACTGTTCTAACAACGATTTTTAGAAGTTGAATAGCATCCAAATTATTTATCATACAAACACTAGCACTACGTAATATAAATTTCTACAGTCACATAAGTAATTTCACTATAAATCCATTCATCTGTCCAAGAATCAACGAGAACAAAAACGTGAGCGCCCGCCACAATCACAATAAATTAATTAACACAATAATTAGGTACGTAATTAATAATATAAGTCTTCTTAGCACCACAAAAATATAGTATACATCATACTTTTAATTTATTTACACTGACTATTTATTATGTTAAGTACTTACTCATTATAGTATTTTTTTTATCACCAAACGTTATCTCTTTTATGTACCTATCAGTTAAGTAGTTCATTCAAAATAATGTTTAATATCTTTCATAGATATTTTATACCGAGTGTTTTCTTTACGATTGCTGTAATAATTAGTATAAGAATCATCTTGAAATGAACACTAAAATCGACGAGAAGCTGGTGAGGAGCATTAGGTGACTTTGCAAGTCTCCTCTGCTTGTCTGCATTGCTGCAGGATGTTCACCTGCAACAAAAAATAATTCAGAAGATCGATTAAAAGACAAAGCGTATTTTCAAATATCTTAGACATGTTTTTTTGTACAAAATTTTTCGTAGGAATCTCAAAACGTGATCGTTATGTAAGCCAATGCAGAGAAGAAGATGAATTTTTAAACACAGCTCAAAAATTTAATTTGCTTTGTAATACGAGTATTATAGATACCTAATAGAGATGTTGCTGTGCAATATCCAAAATTCCTATAAAAATGTTGAACGAAACAATTTGTCAAAAATCTCACATAGAAATCCACATACATTATTAGAGTAAAACATGTTCCTTGTAAAAGTATTTGAAGCGCGCTCAAAATGTACGGTGGCTTGCTCTTAGAAAACAAGTTTACGGAATTTAATTTAAAAGTTGTATAACACCGGAAAACCTCCCAGTACCCGTTCCCGTCTCATTTTCCATCCCCGCACAAATTTACCAAACTCTTCTCGCTTTCTCAAAGGATATAATAATTTTATTAAGTATGAATATACTCTTAATGAAATAAAGTCGAAAATGACGTTGATGCTAATACTCGTTATAAAGATAATACAACAAAGTCAAAGTTTAATAAATTCTATCAACAGGGTAACGCTGAAGGACTAAAATGAAATTATTTACAAGACTTTTCTTCTGTGAAACGAAATTAACACCTAACTAACATCTTTTGAATATAAAAAACTAATTACAATTTTGTCAGCTTCGTGAACACAACTTAAATTTTTATTTTATTTATTTTTGAAAAAGCCCAATGCAACTAGTAATATTTTGTTTCAGATAAAAAAAAAGTAAAAAATTTACCATTGAGTACATGGACAATGGTGAATGCAGGGCTGGCGTTGGACGGTTGGCAAGTGTAATTACCAGAGTCGGACAGTAAAGCTTTGGTGATAAGGAGTTTGCTGGTGGTGCCCGCTTCCGTCTTCTCCGTTTCTAAACTGATTCCGCCCCTGGGCGAGTCAAAATCAACTTTGGACGATCCATGGTACCATAGCACTGAAGATGGTGGATTGGAGTGGACGTTCACGGAACACGTAAGTGATATTGTGCTCCCTTTCTTGACGAATACTTCAGTTGGACCTGTTATAGCAGCTTGAGCGTCTGAAACAAATTAATATCGTAAAATTCATTTGTTTAAAATAAATTCCAAAAAATATTTTGTTTTGTAACTTGGAAAATGGAAATTTTCTTAGTTAAAAATGTTTTTAAATCTTTTTGTTTGAGTAGCTTAGCTAGTAAAATTTCTGTGTTCTGTTGTACGTTGTATGGAAACACCTGTAGTAAAAATAACAAGCTAAAAGCATAAAGGCATAAAATATTTCGTACTGTTTCTCTTAAAATTATTTATAACATGTGCAAAGATGTACGTAGCATCTTGAATAAAAAATTTAGCATCACTTTGAGAACATAAAAAAAGACTTACTGCATTATTGTGTATAGTATTTTCTACATTTAACAATTTAAGGACCTTTTTAGTTATAGTGAATGCGAAATATTTTTTTATATGCTATTTGTTGTTTATTTAAAATAATAATTATGTTTTATTTTTAATCTTTTTAGGACTTTATGCTTCAGGAACACATTAGACAAGATTTTAGATAATTAAATCGAGAATTATATAATATTATTTTAATTAAAGCGTCTGTTTTTTAATCATTAATGTTGAGTAATTTAATTTAAATTGATTTTAGAAATAAATTATATTTTCTTTTAATAAGAATTGGGTTTTAGAATATTTATATATTTTTGTATTTCTTTTTCTTTGCAGAACTTCAACTATATCCTGAAGATCAAGTCCTGTATTTGAAAGCATCAAAGATGAACAGGTTTGAGAAAAAATGGTAAGTGACCAGAATTTTGTTACAAATTTAATAACTAATTTATTTATGAATGACTTAGTTACAACTCATAATATATTATCAATTATTTTATCTTATTCAACAGAGAATATTACTTTTTTAATTATTTATTTTAATTGAACACATCAATTTATTCTATTCTTGCTAAGGATAATTTTTATCTTATCTTTATTCCCTTTAATAATACATTTTTTTTAAAATATTATATTTGTATTTTATTTTACAGGATTTAAAGGAAACTTCTCTAGGATAATTGCCTGGATGACAGGACAACAGGTAAGAACATTAAAAAACATTTTCTACTAATTTTTATTTTTTTTCATTAAATGTATAGATAATTATTTTTAATGAGTTAATAGCTTTCTATAACTATTAATTAACAATTTATTAATCCTTTTTACTTATTTTCAGTTTCGAAGGCTTTGTGATCATCAGCAATGTCACGACGAAAATAAAATCCCGAAGATTCTCAGGATAATCACCAGGACAATAGGTGAGATCATTTAAATATATTTTATAGCTAATACTTTATAATTATTATTTTAAGCCGGTTAAAAAAACTAATCAATTTATTTATGTCTATTTTCAGTTTTCAAGACTCTAGGACCATCAGCATTGTCAGGATCAGCAGAACCAGGACCATGATGATCCCAGAATAGAATAATAGGTAAGAATGTTAAAAAATATTTTTTAATAATTCAATCAATTGTTGATTAATTAACTAACAAATAAATAATTTATTTTTTCTTTATTTCAGTTTGGGAGGCTTCAGGATAAACATAACAATACCCAGGATCATCAGGACTATATGATTAATTATAGGTGAGAACATTTAAAAATATTTTGTGATTGTTAATAACTGATTATTTTATTAATTAATTATAGGCATATTAATTTGTATTTATTAATTTTTTTCAGTTTCGACTACCCTGGACCATTAAGATTTTCGGGAGCAACAGGACCAGACAGGATTCCAGAACGATAGGTGAGGACTTTAAAAAATATTCTTTAATAGTTTATAAAAAGCATTTTATTTATTTTTCCATTACAATACAATATTTATGATATTATAATATTTTCTTTAGTAAATAATTAATTTTTTCTTATTTTCAGTTTCGAAGACTCCAGGACTATCAGCAACGCCAAGATCATCAGGACAAAGATCATCGGGATGTCAGGATGATAGGTGAGGACATTAAATTTACATTATTTGTTTTATAACTTATACTATTAAATTTATTGTTGATTGTTTTTCAGTTTCGAAGGCTTCAGAACCATCAGCATCGACAGGACTCACCAGGATTCTCAGGATCGCCAAGATCGCGGAACGATAGGTAAGAAGGTTATTTTTTAAGTTATAAATTAACTTTACCTTTAGGTACTTTTAATTTACTAATAACTTTTTATTTTGTTTCAGTGTCGGGATTTCGGGAGTGCCGGGAGTGTCCTCGTCCCCCCTCCTTCCCCCTCTCAGTGGGGACTGGAAACTTCGGGACTGTCAGCGTCGGAGTCCTGGAACAACGGAATCTTGGAATATCAGGGTTCCGGAACATCGGGGGCCTGGATGGCACGAACTTCGGCGTTTCGAAACTTCGGGACTTCGACGTATGGGACTTCGAAACATCGAGGACCCGGTATATACATATAATATATACCGAGTCTTTGATTTTTTGTGTCCGATACTTCGAAGTCTCGAAATTTCGACATTTCGAATTTCAAACCATCCACAGCCTTCGATGAACTGGAGCCCTGCATTTTCTAAGATTCCGATGTTCTGGGGGTAACCTCTGACCAGGACCCGGAGCCTCCGGGACTCACAAAAGTTTTTGCACTAGACCTGGTAGCCGTGAAAAATTTTTTTTGTATTTTGTATTTATAAAAATAAAACACTATATATATATCATCCCTCTTTTATTTCTTTTACCTTGGGATGGGGTGTGGGATGTGGGATTGGGTGTGGGGTTTGGGATGTGGGGTGGGATGTGGGATTGGGAGTGGGGTTTGGGATGTGGGGTGTGGGGTGTGGGATGTGGGATGTGAGGTGAGGGATTGGGTGTGGAGTGTGGGGTTAGGGATTGGGTCAGGTGTTTCATGTGGGGTGTTTTGTACAATTGCATAAGTCGTGTTATGTATTTTAAAATACATAACACCCCTATGCAATTGCACACAACACCCACACAAGTGTGAGGGTTTTATGGAAGGGATATGGGGGTGTTATAGTATTTCGGGTGCTTTGTGCAATTTTGCAGGGGGTGTTATGTACAATTATGTACACAAAACCACCCACAAAATTACACTAAACACCCACAAATATGTGGGATAGAGTGTAAAGGATTTGGGTGTTGTTATGCTTGATGTTTTGTGCAATTTTGTAGAGGGTGTTATGTATATAATTATACATAATACCACCTACAGAATTTCACAAAACATTTACATAAATTTGGGGTTGTATGTAAGAAATTAGGATGTGTTGAGTTGAGTGTAAGGGTGGATTTATGTTGGGTATTTTGGGAAATTTTGTAGGGGAGTGTTGTGCATTATTCAACACATAACACCCTCTAGAAAGTTACACTAAACACCTACACAAATTGACAGAGTGGTTTGTGTAAGTTTTAGAGGGTGTTTTATTTTAAAATTAATGTATAAAAAAATAAAACTCCCTGTAAGATTACCCAAAACACCCTCATAAATGTGCAGTTGTGTGTAAGGGTTTGTGGGTATCTCTATGCTTGATGTTTTGTGCAATATTGTAAGTAATATAATGTACATAAATATACATTTTGATGAAATTTTTAGGGGTGTTAAGTATATAACAATAAATAATACATAAAACCACCAACAAAATTGAACAAAGCACTTACATAAATGAGGACTTGCTAGATTAGGATAAGGGTTCTTGTAAATGTGAGTTGGGTAAAGGTTTGTGAAGGGGAAGTAATAAGTTTACAATAAAAAAGTACAAATAAAATAAATGCAATACAATGGCACATGCAAATGTAATAAACAATTGCAAAAGATAACTAATATAAATTACATACAAAAAATTATATTTTGTGTAATTCTTAGGGAGTGTTGTGCATTATAAATAATTTCATTCGGTTATTAAAGAAAAAGAAGATAAAAAAGATGAAATATAAATATCACTTTACATCCCCTACAGAATTACATAAAATAGTCGTAAAATAAACAGTTGTGTAATAAAGTGACTTTTGTGGATTTTGCAAATAAGGTAAGTATAAAAAATGTTATTTATGTGAATATAAGTCTGTATCTACATGAAAAATTAATTAACTAAAGAAAATTATTATAAATGTAATTTAAAAAGGACTAATTTAAAAATTAATATTGTGATACTTTAAAAATGAGTGTAATTTATAAATTAATGTGATTTAAACATGAGTGCAAGTGTAATTTAAAAAAATGTCTGTAATAAAGGTTATTAAAAGAAAATATGTAAGAGGTGTGTTGTAAAAATGTTAAATGTAACAAAGTAATAAATAGGTTGCAAAAATTATAAATACAATGACACATGCAAATATGATAAACAATTTACAACCAATAATTACTCAAATTATAAACTAGGCAAATTGATACAAAAATAATATAAAAAATCGAATAGAATCTAATACACAGCTTTCGATTGAAATAACAATCAATTTATACAAAAAAAAATAATTAAACACAATTGCATTTTAAATAATAGAAATTTAAAGGCAGATCTTTTTATAGTTCACGTGATGGTAATAAGAAATTAATAAATTAATAAATTGAATCACTCGACGAAGCATTTCGAATTATAAAAATGAAACAAACAAACAATAAAACACAAGTTTCATTTAATTTTTATTTACTTAATCTTAAACACTGTAAACTCCTGAAGATTCCCTAACAAGGGGCGAAATAAAAATTAAGTGTTTTATTGTTTATTAATTTGAATACTATTATAAATTACCCTTATAGGTATGTATAATAATTAATCGTTAATAGGCAGGGATATTTAACAAATTATATTATTCATACGTAGTCCTGCTGCAAGCTGACAATGTTGCCTCAACTAACAGACTGATTTGAATACAAGAACAGTTTGTGCAGCGACAGATTATGCTGGCAATTAATACGGGACAAACGCTCGTGAGTGCAGATTGTACTCGTGGTTCGGATTCGGGAGACAACGCCAGAGAATTAGGGATACGCCTAAATGGGGGATAATTCCCCCATGCACTTGCTCCTGCTGCTTAAACCCGACCAGAATTTCAATAGATTAATTATATTATTACTTTACTGCTATCTACGAGTTTATTACATGATCGACAACCGTATAAATCCATTTAGAAAGTGAACTATAAGAAGATCGAACTAAATAAATACAAAATACATACATAGCAAAAAGCAAATGACTATTATTTTGGATAATAATAATTTCTACCTTCGACGTGAAGTTCGACCTTCATGTTGATCTTGGGTTCGGTGTTGACTTGACACTCGTAAATCCCGGCATCCCGTCTCTGGACGTACTCGATCTGGAGATCCCAGTCGTCGCTGTTTTCTGGATGATGCACGCTAAACCTTCCGTCACCAGTATACGTGTGGATACTTGAAGTCAGGATATGCAAGTCGCGTTTTCTCATCCAGGAAACCTGAAACAAAATTGACATGTTTGTTAGGTTCTGTTGGGTTGGCATTGTAGACTAATTTAGACACCAAAGTTTAACGAGTAGGGTAAGATAACAGCTTCCAGAACGGAGCAGTGGGAGGATATTGATTTGTAACGATTGAAATGTGAATTAACTGTGACGTAACATCATCTCACCCTACTTTTACATAAGTTTTTATTTATTAAATTGACTATTATTCTGGGTTTGCAGCCATTGTGTTTTGCTATGAGTTTTATCGTGCTGATTTCTTTTTGACAAATCTATTAGAAGTGGTATTACCAATAGAATGGAACGCTGCAAATTTAGTTTGTAAAAACGTGTCTATAAATATTGAAAGTTAAATTATTATTTTCAATACAAAAAGTGTAATGTTCTGTTGACTTCTTTTTTATTAGTAAATTTTATGTTTTGATCTAGGGAATAAATAAAATATATTTTTGAATGAGATTAATTGCCACCGAATCTCTTAATTCCTTAAAAGTTATAGATTTAGACCGTTTATCATTAGTAAATCGACAGCGTTATCATGTAGTTTTATTCGAAATGCCTCCCGGTGCCCCTGGTAATTACTTCGGCCGATTTAGATCTAATGAAGCCTATAAATGCATTCGGGGGCCACTGTGCAGTGCAATTATTCCAGAAATTAATGATACAGCGCGAAAATGCGCCGTTCATTCGGATCTGCGTTACTAAATTACCTTCCAACTACTAATTGGAGTTTATATGCAGCACGTGTGAAATAAATTGCAAAAATATGATTTACGGAATTGCTATCAAAAAAATTGAAGAGTCGGACCGATACATAAAACATATATCGTCTTAGAAAAGTGACTGCTGCTGCTCGGGAAATTTTTGAATATTTCCGGGACTCTCCAGTACAAAAAAGGAAAAAGTTTACGCCTTTCAATTACCCAAATTAATTGTACGATTATCGAGCTGTATGAGTATTGAGAGTTTAAAAAGTTCAGAAAATATGAAGCACATTTGAAGAATTTCCCAAAAAGAAACATCTGATAATTTGGCGAAAGTTGTACGTGCACTAGTAGTAGTACCTGAGTGGATTTTAGTTTCAATAAAATGCAAAACAGTGCATGTATTCGGTTGGTACCTCATACGTATCTATGTATTTAATTAAAAGATATACGTTACAGTTTACGGGAAAAGTTTTGCAAGATTACATTCAACTAACAATAGACGTCTATCAAGCAGCTTTCGTTGTGTTAAGAAGAGGAGTGAGAATAAAGCGGCGTAAATTAAGGCATGGTAAACGGGCAAAGTTCCTGCCACAATCTCAGATAATATTAAATTAACTTTAACGCAAATGACATCGTTAGAAGTTACCAAAAGTTTGAGGAGCAAAGGGAAAGTTTCAATTATTGTAACACAAGGAAAAAAAAAAGGAACCCCACAAAGCCCTTATTATTTAATTAGGTGAGCCGAATGAAACTGGAAAGGGATGTTTACTGAGTGTGAACCACATGAAAAAACAACGAACAAAAAGAAATGTCTTGCTGTTAGGACATCAATAACAAAAAAATAAAAAGGACCACCAATTGTCTTTTAGATTTTTTCAAAAATTAAAGATAATTTTGTTTGTTTTAAATTTTATATTATCAATAAATTCAAAGTACCTAAGTGGCTCCTGTTGTGGTATCGAATTAACCCTTGAATCTCAAACTGGTTTATGCGGCTAAATGGAACAGGTCTATTACCAAGAAGCCACAAACAACAAGGATTTAAAGACAAAAGTTGCACAACTTGTGTGATCGCCAAGATTTACCAGTTAACGCTAAATTAATTCGGTTTGCACTGCAGCTCAACGGAAACAACTTTGTTTTGTACATCCCACTAACTACTAAAAGTGGTCTTACTTGGACGTGATAAATTAATGACACAATGAATTTTAAGTCGAACACTATAGCCGAAAAGTACGTATTTTTTGTAAAAAAAACATTAACAGTAAGTAATCCGAGACACAACTTTCAAGGAATAAAATATCCAAAATGGTCACAATAGGAGCAATTATTTTGAGTTGCCTTAAAAAATTAACCTTTTAATTGATCTTCTTCTCTGCATCTGCCTACATAACGATCATGTTTTGAGATTCCTACGAGAAATTTTGTACAAAAAAACATGTCTAAGATATTTGAAAATACGCTTTGTCTTTTAATC
Source organism: Agrilus mali (assembly GCA_029378335.1). Lineage (NCBI taxonomy): Eukaryota > Metazoa > Arthropoda > Insecta > Coleoptera > Buprestidae > Agrilus > Agrilus mali. The sequence goes on from CM055660.1 coordinate 424,128, forward strand.
GATCTTCTGAATTATTTTTTGTTGCAGGTGAACATCCTGCAGCAATGCAGACAAGCAGAGGAAACTTGCAAAGTCACCTAATGCTCCTCACCAGCTTCTCGTCGATTTTAGTGTTCATTTCAAGATGATTCTTATACTAATTATTACGGCAATCGTAAAGGAAACACTCGGTATAAAATATCTATGAAAGATATTAAACAATATTTTGAATGAACTACTTAACTGATAGGTACATAAAAGAGATAACGTTTGGTGATAAAAAAAATACTATAATGAGTAAGTACTTAACATAATAAATAGTCAGTGTAAATAAATTAAAAGTACCTATGATGTATACTATATTTTTGTGGTGCTAAGACTTATATTATTAATTACGTATCTAATTATTGTGTTAATTAATTTATTGTGATTGTGGCGGGCGCTCACGTTGTTTGTTCTCGTTGATTCTTGGACAGATGGATGGATTTATAGTGAAATTACTTATGTGACTATGGAAATTTACGTTACGTAGTGTTAGTGTTTGTATGATAAATAATTTGGATGCTATTCAACTTCGAAAAATCGTTGTTAGATCAGTCAAAAATTAAAATCAATTTTTTGATATTTAAATTTTTAACAGCAATCCGATAATGCCACAATGTACCTAAAAAATATCGAAAATGGCCCCAACAAAAGTTGTCCGTTATTGTTTTATTTACGTATGTGCAATTTGCAATTTTGCCCAATTCATTTTCGCATGTATCACGAAAACTATTGTATTAATCAATCGTAATGTCCCAATGATATGATCATATCTATATAAAGAATTAAAAAAAATATTCTTTTCCAAAAATTTTCTCGGTGAAAGTAGCTTCGACTGCGACGATTCAAATTTTATTTTAAAGCTCTTGTAATTCTCTACATATTTCCTAATTGGAACATTAAAATTAAAACAACAGTTTTCGAAATAATTGCGAAAATGTAGACAAAATTGTTATTGCAAGGTTTAAGCATCATAAAAAAGAATTCGATATTATATTCCTTGAAACATACTTAGGTTGCTGTTGGAAATATTGATATCACAAAATTAATTTTGACTGGCCCATTTTAAAACTCTCAAATACCGTCCGACAAGATTAAAAGAAGTAAAGCCAATAAATAAATTCTACCCCTGAAAATACAAAAAAGGCAAAAATATATAGAGACTTACCGTTCGATCTCCCGGATTTTTGACCCTGCACCTAAGAAGGGCGGATTGTCCAACGACAGTTGTAATATTCGTGGGCCCGACAGCATCAAAATAAGGCTTTTGGACTGCTGGTTTGGCCGTGGTTTTCGAATCAACCGCCCCCATCAATGTACCAATTCCTGCAACAAAGGAACAACTAAATTTAATTTCAAAAATACGCTAAATAACAACAGTTTCTTTTTATAAAACTCAAGTTAGTTAGATATTATATAATAATAACAATACAAGTAAGTACATAAGTAAAAACTTGTATATGTTACTGAGGAAATGATAAACAACTTTAAGGACTAAAATACATTGAAAATAAAGCTTTCTGTTACACAATATTTAATGTAAACCCATTTTGAATTCTTCGTTAAGAAGATAAAAAAAAGAAAACACTGAAAATACCAAATTTAATAATTTGTCAAGGATTCCATAAGGACAACGTCTAATAACTGCAGCACATTTACCTACTTCACATCTATACAGAAATTTTTTAAATCCTTGGTTAAGGACAAATAAATACCTTGACAGACTGTACTGAGACAAAAAATTAAAAAACACTGAAAATATCAACTTTAAATAAATAATTAGACAAAGGTTTTGTAAGAGCCACACCCAAAAATGACCAAACCATTTTAAAATATGTAAATATATTTACATAGAAAGAGACGAATAAAAATAAAATAATTAACATGTAAACCCACCTTCTTATCTGATAATAAGAGTCTAAGGGCATTTTAATTATCCAAATATTCCAAAATTTGTAGCACTACCTGCACCATAACCAATAAATAATATCGAACGAATTGTAATATAAGATCGATCACAACACAACTAACATGACAGTATACGTTTAAAGGTATGACGTATATGGTCGACTAATAACTGCGAGCCGGTTTGCTTTTGCGATAAAGATCGAAAAAAATGACCTGTGAACGTCTTTCGTAGGCCAAACAAAATAAAGAAAATACAGGTGTTATTAAAAAACGAGAAAACAAAAATATTATATTTATATAGGTACCTAGTGTTAAGAAATTTTACAAGACAATTTAGGGGTAGTTATCCACTTAATTACCCGTATAAAAGTGTTTATATTCTCACAAAAAAGTATTAAGCAAATAAAATATATTATACAGGGGTCGTCCCAATAAGTTGTGGATATTATGTCTTTCTCAAATAATAAATAATTAAAGAGTAAATAAAACACACACTGTTTTAATGGTTACAAATAATTTTACTATGTATAACGACAATTATTTCGACATCACAGTGTCTTCTTCAGGTGAAGTCTAATTAGAAAGAACATTAGAATTCACCTGAAGAAGACACTGTGATGTCGAAATAATTGTCGTTACACATAATAAAATTATTTGTAACCATTAAAACAGTGGGTGCTTTATTTACTATTTAATATGGAGTTACAAGAGTTAAAAGCCTCGTCTATACAATAAATAATTAATTAATTTTTTTGCCGATTAAGCCCCGGATATATGAAACTGGCCCAGTTGTTTGAGAAACGAAAGTATGGTATTTCTTCCTTAATTCGTAATTTCTGCACTTTAAGTAGCTTTTGATAATCTCAAAGCGCATGCAAGGTCTTTAGAGAGGATCACCCAACAGTCGACCTTTAAGAAATTACCTAATCATTTTTTTATGTTTATTAACATAACCTACATGATGTTAATAAGGTTGAGGTTGTAGAAATGCAATTTAAGCTCACAAAATTTGGTCGAAGGTAAAGTAGAATCGATAGAAGATATACAAGGAAGTGGAGATAAAATTAAACGCTTTGGAAGGAATTACTACTTACTTACTTACTTACTTACCTAATACCTAACGTATTGTACATATACGTATTTACTTATGTATACTACGAGTAAGTGTATTGCATTGTACTCAGGTACATTTCGAAATAAAGTAAATCCTTCCTCCCTCTCGTTCCCTACGAACCCTTAATCTGTCTCTGTTGCAACTGAGTTAAGTACAAGGGAGTACACGTACGTACGTTACATTCGACATGCAAATCAGTTTAGTGTTACAGCACCTAAAGAAAGCCACAAGTCGTATGGAACCCTGATGGATACACACACGCTGTATTATGCAAAGCTGTCATCTGAATGCATGTAGGTACTCGTATATACATACATACATAACCCGGTTCATCCCTCTTTGGTCCATTAGGTCGGTACATTTTCCCGAAAGTATACCAAGCAAACAAACATAAACATAAGTGTTACTTTTGCACATTCAAATACAATCGGAAATAATGCCACTTAATGGAACTTCTCCTCATATTTGAGCTGATTTTAACACCAAATTTTTGACAGCCTTAACACAACATCTCCAACCCAAGACAACAAATAACATCCCTTGATTATGTATTTTTTTTTTTCAACACCAAAACCCACACGCCTTGGATTTAACAGAACACTTGTTAATATTTATTTGGTTGTTGCTAATTTTAGAAAATGTTTTATGCAAATAGTACCATAGCTTCGCTAAATTGTTGTTATGTGAATGATTGGCGGCGCGTTGTTGGTTGTTCGTAAGCCATTTCCGACCACTTTTCGTTAGTTATCATGCACGAAATGGGTTATTCTACTCGTAATACCTTTGCACAATGTAGAATTAATTGCATATCGTTAGCAAGCACAAACGTGAACCCCTTGTGCCAGCCACATTGCATAATGGACCTGTCAAGTCATAAAATCAAAATGGATGAATGAAAATGGTACCATTCTGAATGGGCCACTACCTATACACCTAATTAACAATTCAACTCCTTGTAGGCAAACACAAATTATTTATTTCGTAATATTAATTCGCAAAATCAATATTAAATTATTATTATTGAATGATTTTGTGAAAGTTTCCTGAATACAATAGAATATAGGGAATGGAGCGTAAGCTATCGATTGTTTCCTGAGGGATAAACGAAGTTTGGAGCCTATTTCAATTTGTTACGTTTCAAATTTTACAAGCCATGGAATATTCCCTTTTGGGACTGGAAAGGAGGAACCCGAACCGAAAATGTCCTCAGGGTGTAACGTATTAGTTACTATTCAAAATAAATAAGTCCATTTAGCTTATGGTGAACTTCCCATCAGGGCCAAAATTTAACAACTTCAGTAGCTGACATCGTTAACAAACTATATCCGATCCAGAAATGAAACTTTTATTTATTGTAACAATTTCTTTTACACTAAAGTCTTGAATGTACGTATATGTATAAGTTTGAAACTTTGGTTCATAGGTACGTAATTCCATTAACGATGCAATGATAGGGTAACTTAGTAGTTGGATTTAGTGTTTGTGCAATAACCTACACCGTTAAACTACCGCTCCATGTACTCAATTTGCATACAGCAGGTGGTCTGACGACGCTTGACACGAAATAATTGAATTTCATTCTGAATAATTAAGGATGAATTTTCCAACATAACAACTATGTAGGTACCTATTAGATATCTAAATTTGTATACAATATATTGTAAAACATACGTTCAATTCTTTTATTCTATTTCAACTATGAAATATTTTTGAGCTTGAGTTGTAAATTTTGCATGACCAAAAGAACCATGTCACCATTTTTTGGTTGATCTCTCTTTACCTCCCAGTCTTTCAAACGGAAGCACTCCCCAAAGAGTTAAAAGTGTCGGCAGACTCATATCATACATTTCCATATTTTTATTTGGCAGACTTTCAAATTCGGAAAACTTCCCTTTTCCTGGCATGGCCCCAAGTTGCACGCCGTGCTTAATGTAGAGCTTTATTTTCGTTTTAATTTCACATTTCCCCTTTGCCACCATCGCGTTGCGCTTTAATAAATTTCCACGACGGCGGCGACTAACAGGGAAAAGGAGGAAAAAATAGGAGAAGGATAAAAAAAAGAAACACACGCACGCACGGGGCGGAAGGGGGTTAAGATCATTCTAATGCGACCAATACATCAGAACACACTCTATTTTTGGGGAATGCCAGAAAAGATAAATGACACCCCGACCGGAAAATTGTAAACGATGAATTAAATGCTGTCACGAAGAAATAACGAAAAGAAAGCGTACGTGAAACAAAAAAAAACGTATAACTAAGGGCTCAAGACCCTCAAATACATTTTGAATTGTTTGGTGTTTCAGAATTCCAGAAAGTGGTAAATATCTTAAAAATTGTGACAGGGAGCGCTGGAGCTTTATCATCATTAGTTACACGATTTGGAAAGGATCTAAATGTTTATAACTTTTAATAGGGGATACTACAAAAACATTTTTCTACTTCAAGGGTTTGTAGCTAAATGGTATCTATCGTCGATTAAACTCAAAAAAGAAAAGACAATGTGTAATCTTAGTCGTCAGTAGATATTGTTATTCAGTGTAGCTAACCACTTTACTTTTATCGAAGATTAAGTAAGTTGTACTGATGGCGGGAAGGAAGACTCCTTTTGATAAAAGTCAATGAATCGTTTATTGTCGAAATCTCTTTCTATCGATAGAGGCACTCGCCATGAAATTACCACGTCGAATTACGGTTGCCTGATGAGGATTTCGAAGCGCCACTTAGCACTTTTCACAGGAAACCAATTGAAATGGCATTTTATTTTTGAAATCGGCTGGAAGGAAAACTTTTCAAAGACGTACTCACCACTTCAATTACTTCTAATTCGCTAGTTCCATTGACGACAGACCGATGCTCCTTTTCTGTTCTCATCTTTTTTCTCTTTTTTTGTATTTTTAAAACTAAAAATTAACTAGATGTTACATGTTTTTTCACCCAATGTAATAAATTTGTTTCGATCATTTATTCATCAATCTTGCTCACCGTCAGACTTTTAACGCCACTCTGGTCAAATCAATATAACGTTTAAATGTTAGAGAAGGTAATTTCCCTTACATCATCCCCTTTTAAAACTCTTAACGACTGAATCAATTACATCAACTCTATTAAAAGCAATGACCAAAAGTACATATTGAAAAAGTTGTTTGTGACATGTTGATGGGTGTTTTGAGGTGAGAAAATACGAGTGAGTGCAAGGGATTGAGAGGGATGTGTACTTAGTCTAGCCGCCAAACTGTGGACTTTTACATTGCAGACGGTGACAAACTTTCCAACATCAGCAATAATAAAGTTGAAGCAGTACATCAAAGTTGGTCGTAAAATATGGAAATTGCGCCGTTAAACACGAAAACTTCATGAGACTTATAAAGCAACGTCAATCTTTGACAATTTATTATGTGGAATATACGTAGTACATTCCGTTGGGGAACAATCGGGTAAAATCGGGAACATAACAAATTCAAATCTGGAACAATCCCTTTATTGATGATATTAAATCATCAGCAACCAACTCAATTGAAATCTACAAGAACAGTAGAGCAACCTCTGGTTAGTTATTATGGCGAATGCAGCTGTTGGGATATTGATCTTTATTTTTATTCTTGTAACGGCGAGGTGTCGTACCACTATTTGATGAATCACAACTTGCCCTTGTATCCGTAAAACGTGCGCCTATTGGGTGCTTGCTGAAGGGAAATTTTTGCACACGTTACTTTTTTATCCAGCATAGACTTCTTAAATCCAATCGTTAGACAGAGGTCCTCAGTTAGTCTGTTAGTAGTCGGTACGATAACCTCGCTGCGTTTGATCATTGTATGCAATCAATAAATTACGTAGTATCTTTTTCTTGCGTGGTTTATTTAGATGTATTGTTGTGCGGTGAAATTTACCTGACGCGACAGCAGCACTTCATTGAACCCACAGAGTGGTAGTTTCTTCAATAATCCTGAATACTCCTACACAAGTTGAGGAGTTGGCCCTGCTAAATGCAGAATAATTATCCAAGAGCATAAGGCCTATTTGACATTCAGTTAACCCTTCGTACGTGAACTAATTGTAAAGAAAATAATTCAGAGGTCCGCAGGTTGCAGATGTCCCACACTGTTCATGAATTCAAAGGCAAACACGCGAGCGAGAAGGCATTTGGAAAAGCGCTTTCTGCACTTGGACATAAAGTAGTTGAGTAAACACGGATCCTTGCACCTGGAATGAGCTCAGTTTACACGGCGCCAGAATAAATACGACGACGACGACGGACTTTCTACCACACTAGCACATTAGTAGTAGCCCCCTTTCACAACCGTATCACCAGAGGATTTAGCGGTGAACATTTTGGGGCTGAAATATTAGTTAGGTTAGGTTCAACGTGATACCGGAACTCGGAGTAGGGTTATTACAGGAACACAAACACCGAATATTAATCCGGCCGAGTAACAAGTTGGATATACAACGGTGCATTTACTGGGAGGGTATGGGGGGTTGTGATGTGCGGGGGGATAAATAGGGAGTTAATGGGGAGACGAAAAGGCGTTTTATAAGCAAAAATAGAAATAAAAGGTGGCTGTACATCAAATTGTGTTGAATCTCCCATTCCTTGAAAATAAGTGAGTAATTATGAATAAAAAAGGTGTAGGTACGAGAAAGAGAGAATTTGCCTGATGTTTTTCAATGTGAAAAAGGAGCAGTTGGGTTAAATAATTTGAGTAACGCAATCGCTTAAATTGCAGGGTGTTTAATAAAGACAAAGGGCCTTTAGGTGGTACAACGCGTAACTTATTAAATTATAACGTTCATTACGAGCGCATTGGAGCACTTACTCTGAAACTTCCGACGTAAAAGGAAGTCAACTCTCACGAGTAAGCCGTGTAGATGTACGAGATTTTACTAATTTACAAAACGTTTGCCTCTACGAGAGCGCGATGACATAAATTTAACGAAGCTACATGGGTTGGTTATAAAGCGGGGCTCTGATTTACTACTTGTTTATTATTTAATCGAATCATATACTTACACGAGTTTGAAACAACGAAACTAAACCGAACCGAACCAACCCTTCGACGATTGCGTGCTCGATAATTTCGTTTTATTACAATTACAATGTTATCTACCTACCCTAGAATGAATTCTTGAAAATATCAAACGTAATGACAATTTTAATTCGAAAGTTATTGGCGTATGGATGGATGTATATGTAAACCACTTTCGGGACTTTCGGCCATAAACTTTAGAGTAAATGGGTAAATTTCCATTTTATTTCTGTCGAACCTGCTTTATCTCATTTCAGTGTCGGAAGGCTCATTCTATTACGGGGCGCTAGTTGTACGAGTCGTAACTCCGGCTTATATAAGGGATGGATGGGGTGGTAGCTGACTACGTAAAGTCTTTCTCATCAGTTCGTAGCGAAAGATTAACCTGGGTGGGTAGGTATACGAAGAAAAATGTAATTTTATGTAAAAGACAGGGACTAAAGACATTTGGACGTTCAAAAAGACTTAAAATTCAGTGTTCTGGAACTTTTCATTTTCCTGTAGTAGATTCCTGCTGTGTTGCTCGCTAAATATTCATTACAACACAAGTCGGACGCCCGAGTGAATTTACGACGAAATCGACTACATTACAGCGACCATTTACCTTCGCAATCTCTTCCTTCATGGAAAACATTTTTGACGCTTCCATCACGTCCTGCCTCCTGATCTTCTACCGTACTCGTACTTTTCATTCGCTTTTCGTCACGTAACATCATCTCTCTCTCCCTCTTTCTTTCTGCAAATTTCATCGGAAACGCTATGTGCCAAATACAGTTTAGTTCAGTTTAGTTTCGAAATACAACACAAGCACAAAATACCGACCGACCGGTTCGTTCGTAGAGAACATTCTTAATTAAGAAGAGAGTAAATGTAAAGTTTCTCTGAGTCAACAACTTCAAGAACTACGGAAACAGATAAATAATAATAGGACCGTTTTCAAATAACAGGGCGGCTCCATCATTATTCATCACTTATTTTACTTAAGTGTTTCAACACAATTCAAATAAATCGTCCTCAAAGTCTCAAGACCCTCCTCGAGTTTACTTTAGTCTAAACTTAGTCAGGACTTGTTCAAAATTTGAAAACAATACCAACACACAGATTGCATGTTTGGAAAATCTAATATCTAAGAGACTATTGGTCTTGTGTTGCCTTTGTGGTCACTTTTAACTGTTTATGCGCCATTTATTTGAAAGATCCTTTATTGCTGGTGTGTGATCCATTAAATTCTCATGTACGCAATCGCCCTAACTATTATCCCAAAATATTATCATAAAAAGGCAATATCGCAAGTGGGACTTTAAATTGATATGCCGGAGCACGGATATAACGAACGCGCCTAAACGATTCTGTCTTGACAACATTCTGAAAGCCCCATAAAATCCTAATAACCGTAAAAACGGAGAAAAACGTTCATTTCTGTTTAGCATACCCTTCCCTTTCCCACCCCTCCAGCTTCATATAATTTTCAATTTTATTAAATTTCTTACCCTATAAAGTATGTAACAATATTTATGATTTAAAAGCCAGAAGTGCAGAACAGGAACCTCATTCATAAAATAATTCATGTAGGAGAACGTGAGTGTTGTGTGTTGTATTGCATTGTTTATATGTGTATAAATTCTAACAGCCTGAGAAACGGTTTTGACCCTTGTAAATGGGGTCACTTTCCAGTATTAGTGCGGCAGTAAACTGGTACTTGGACCGTTCCAAGTATACTGGGCCTAGCTTCCTGTCTTTTATTAGGGCGCAGTTACTAAATTCCATCAAAGTAGAGATTTTATGTTCAGTTTGTGAAACGTTTCATTGAAAGTAACATTAGGGAGTTCGCCAGCTAAGACAAAGTCGTAAAAAAGATGTTTCGTTTATGGCCTTCTCCGGCGAGATTGCCTACCCCACTACATGTATACGGTACATAAGTCTAGTCCACGATAAAATATAAATAATTAAATTCAACTATAGGACCGTCGCCCCCACGACACCAACTTAAAGGCTTATACCCTCGTTATCATAAATGAAAAAGATCTTTCCTTTACCATTACAGTAATATCACCAAGTATTTTGACGAATCAATACAAAGATAGATACAAGTTTACAGACGTTATTTACGTAGCTTTATGGGGTGAGAGAATGAAATAGCAGCAACCATTTTTCGCGGTCGGGGTGATAAATGAACGTATGTGCGATGATAAGGCTTATTGCAGTGCACGACTTGCTAACACCCACACACACACACACATATGCATGTGTGCTCGGAGGGCAATAACTGAAATGGCCCATTTGAGGAAGTCGAAATGCGCAATGAGATGATTTGAACTTCATCGGAGGCATAAAATGCACCGCGGTCATGACTCCAAGATTAATGATCAAAGTTGAATTACCACCACCACTACTACCAACTGCAACTGTATCAGCCACATGAGTTGAAACATTGCACCCCCCGCCAACACACATATTCGCAGAGGACGATAGATAAAATTGTGCTTCTCACGTCATTACGTACGGAAACTTTGCTTGAACTTTTTCTCGTTTTTCTTTAGTTATCTGTTATACGTGACCCTGAAGATAATTTATTTAACTCTCGAAGTTTTCTAGCACACTCGCTATTCAGTAAGTTTACACCAACAGACAAGAGACGAAGCGGCGACAAAGATGGCCGACAAAATTGCGCAAACGATTGACTGCGCAGGGCCGTGACGTCATGATGGTAGAATCAGAATGGTGAAGCAAATTGAGACAATGCAAGGGATTTAGGTCTAAAAGTCTCTATTAATTTGTTGTTTGTTTGTGTGTTTAGGATCCTTTTAAAGTGTAATATGTTCTGTTAATGGATTATACACATTTAAAATTTATGTGTAGGTTGATTTTGTCTTCAGGCTGTAAAATCCGGAAGAAAGCTTTAATCTATCAAAGTTCCGACAACACACTGGCACTGGCACTGGCCGCGTACCATTTCTAAAGCACTTCCGTTTCAAGTAGGGAGGAGGTAAACCCTTTTCAAAATCAGATGTATCCTAATCTGCATAGCTCATAAAGTAAAATCGGATTACGGCTCTCTCAAATTACATCCATAATTTATCTTCTGTTTCCCACTTATCTACTCGGACCGCTATAATTTTTGTCGCATTATCCCTGTTCCTTCGCGCGCTGTGCAATCACATCGACCGTGTGATGGTAGATTAGCTTTGCCGTCTCTCTTCCGACGCGCTGCATGTGAAGGCAAATAAGGGCTATCAGTTTGCACTTCAATTACACACCACAACTGTTCCGTACTGTCACATTAACATCGCTTACAACGACTCAATTTATTCTCAAAGGAGAAAGAACCGGGACTTGGGTCAATCATCAAGGAAACTTTCCACTCGGGTTACACGAGAATCGGAACCACCCCACTTTACAAACTACAAACAACAACTACAACAAATAAACAAGAAAAAAAGTTCTGACCAAAGAATTCAGAATAAGGATAGATAATCCTTTTTAGGTTCATCTACGTGTATGTATGTATTCAGGATCGTTGGCCTATATAATAATTAAAACGAGTTAAGATGATTAAAGGTTAGTTAAGGAGTGAAAACAGGGATACTGGAGACGTTCTATACACACATTTCCGGTAGAATAATTAAAGCGGGACCGTTGTCGTCATTACTGTTTTATCTGGGCATGTATGAGCGCAAAAACGGCCCTTTCTCGCGCCCGTATACGTACTATTATTCATGTCAGTGACTCAGCTGACATTCTGTTTAACTTAGGTCGGTGGTTGACAAGGATTAGAAAAGGGCCATGCCGTTATAAATGAAACGTAGCGTCCTTCCGGATCTAAAACGATCCTGTGAAAGGAACGTCCGCGTCCGACCGACGCGACAGTCCGTCTGCGGCGAGAAAGACGAAAAATTAATTGCATGAGCCAACGAGCATCCTACAGGACTTTCTAACAGCACCTGCCCTGCTATCAAAATAAATAAATTAAAATTAACAGAACTATTACTTTAACTTTATTTGTTCGACGTGTTTTTGGAAAACGCTTTGTGTTTGTGCTCCAATTTGAGCGAGTACCTAATGGCAACAATTTAACGGGTTTCGGGAGCACGAGCCGGTATTTTTTTCCTTTTCATAAGGATTTCCGAATGATTGCTTTTAATCCACGGCAAATTCGCAGGGGCAAAATGATACGTATGTAGGTAGTTAGGTACAAGCCGTTGCAGTAATTTTGAAATCAAACACCACGCGTTCAAAAGGGCGCACACGCCTGGCTACATTGTAGGTAATTATAATGAATCAATATGTGTATGAAATACACACACACACACACACACATTTACATATGTACCTACCTACTAATAGATACATACGTGTGCAAACAAGTACGTACGTAAACGGGGCCTTATGTATGCATTTACCATAACAAGCAAGCGACAATGATCGTGATGGTGTATTTGCTCTTTGTATTATAAATGAAAATGCACGAAGCGCCAAAATTGGCAGAAATGTTTGACGCATCACCACAGGTTTCCATTGGTAAACAACCCCACATATACAGAAATACACACACGCAGTCAACTCGTTATTAAACGGTAATGACAAATTTTATATCGACCGAGCTCTCTATAGATGTACCTAATTGTTTCAAAAACTGCATTCAAATTTTGTACAGATTCGAATTTCTATAGATACCACATTCCATGGATACTCCTAATATCTTAGCGGATTCCACCCCTCGCTCCCGAGCGTCAACAGCAAACTCCTTGTTAACTCGTGTAGGTAGGTCTACATGTTCCCGAAAAAATTTACACTTCAAAAGACCTTTTGTTGTTTGTTCTTTGTACCTACCTACCTACTTATATACGTACGTACGTTTCCACCTACGCTGCGTCCTTCGTTCTTCGTCAGAATCCTCAAATAAATAATTCGCTCGCTTCTTTTTGACTCCCAGTGACGGTAATTTTATTTAGAATCCTCTTCCTCCTGCTATTAAGTATCTACTTTCCTCTCCATTAATACATAATAAGTAAATTATATCCACAACAGAGCCGCAGAACTTAAGCTGAATCAGTTTGGGTCAAAGTCTGACCGACAACAAACTCTGTTAGGTAAGTACCTACACTACATAGTTAAATTGTTGGTAAGTTCGTCAGATAGTTGCTGTCCACGTCTGCTAATGTAGTTTACGAAATTTAATACCATCTCCAAAATAGAAGTAGACATGAATTACACCTGCACTGATCCGATCCGATAACGAACAACGTCTCCCTCGGTTCGCTTCATTTCAATTGGGGATTATTTCATTGTAATTGAAGCAGCGGATAAATCAAAGCACGCGTGAATATAAGCTCTTCAATGCATGCTTGAACGGTAAATAATAATTAATTCCGATCTTTGTGCAAAATCACAAATATAAAAGAAACAGTTTCTGTTGTTTAATTTCGTCGTGTGTAAGATGCGGAATTAATTCAAAAAGACACGTGATCTATACTATGCTATGTTATGGTAAATAGACACACGTCCTCCCTTAAGTTCCGATGTGAAATCCACAGGAGATCGATCCCGATAGCTCGTTACGTACGTATACACCTACGGAAAACTAATGAGGAAGTTTGGAATTGCAGAGTGCGGAGCTGACAACTTTGACTTGCAAATTCGCGAAGAAGTTAATAACCAACTCGTGTATCGAAACTGCCTCCAGTCGTGGCAAAATTCTGGTGGAAAGTTGCCGCGAATGCTCCTCCCACCTTCAGAAATTGCGAAACAGCAACAGCGAAATTAATTTCAAATCACCGTTCCAAATCTTTAACTACCAAATATTACCAACTACATAAACCAATTGTTAACTACTATATAGGTACCCTTCCAGAATCTTTTGTATCGTGGCCCATGCTACTCTGGTCAAAGTTTTTCTGTGGTTTAGGCAAATGTTGGGCACTGGGGTAGTAATATTTCATAGATAGTCTCTCACTTCTCCTCTGTCTTCATTTCGTCCGTCTGGTCTTTCTCCCCCAACAACCACCACCATCCCATTCTCTCCCACGACTCCACTCCACCAAAGTGTAGACCGGAGTGACAGTCCGCCCACCAACATTGGTGGGAATACAACATCCAAAAGTTTTTAACCGTTAGGACAAAAATGAACCACAGAAGCACGTTCCCTTGTGGTGTAAAAGCGTCGTCTGGGTTGTGTTTTAACAAACACATTTTTAAGAAATAACGTTACCGTTAACGTTAACTGTTTTACGTAATAAAGAATTCAGTCCACAATTTTTCGTCCATTTCAGTAATTAACTCGCCACAATGTAAACGCTGGCCACAGTAGCACATAAATAAAGTAAAAAAGAAACTGCTGGTATAACACGAAGTAGATGACTCGACAGAGTGGATAACAAACATGAAGTAACTTTAACAGAAAAGGGTTTGACACAAAACCAGCCTTTTCTCATTGTCCGCAATTTAACATTTCAACGAATTGTTCCAGTCAGTCACAAACAAAAAAAAAAACTGTATATCTATGTGGAAGTCCTGTTTCGCATGGAAAATTAGAATATTATACGTGTCGTGTTTGTTAAATCCCTCACAAAACGCCCTTTTATCATAAAGAAAGTCACATCTATAAACAAAACGAAAAACGTGATATATGACGCTCTCAAAATTAAATGAGTTACGTAATAAAATTTATTTTTATTCGTGTGGCACTGGGTTAACTACGTAATATTACTAATATTACTCTACACACTCTACAATTTAACACTCCACCCCTACCCTGTAGTGATCGTTAGGTATTCATTAATAATTTTAAATTCAAAACAAATTGACGTACGGGGAAATAAATAAATTACCTTTTCATTTAATTTTACTAAACCTAATAACGATCATTTATTTATTACCTAAAATTACGATTAGAAATAAAACTCTAATCGTATTTTAAAAGCGATCTCAATTACCATTAGTTTTCTTGCATCAAAATTAATTAAATACCACTCAATGAACTGCCCTGCCGCAAAACCTAAAGATTTTTAGTTAGCAAGGGGTGGAAGCTATCTCGGTGAAATTGTGAAAGGAACAGCTCGTTAGTTGCACATTCAGTCGAAAGAAAAATCCGGAGAAATGCAAATCGTGTGCCTGAATGGTTGATGTTCCGGAGCGTCCATTCTACATATTTAAATAGCAATGAATCACGACGAGACAAATAATTGCTTCATGCTCCAACTACACAATAATATCAATTAAAATATCTTCGTTCTTGTCTATGTTTGTGTAGTACCTACCTATAGAGGTTTGTATAAATAAATTTAAGAGGCGAACAACATTATGACATTCGAGCCAGTTCCGCGATGGCTTTTGAATAAATTTCTCGGAAGAATAACGATCCCCTGTTCGTACCGTGAATGTTTTCAGACGATATGAATGACGGTCATTTAACTTCATTCAGAAATATTCGTAGTTTTCTCCAAAAGGGCCGCATGGAAATGAACCGCTGCTGTAGCGTGTGCCATTCCCCATTCCCGTTGGATTTATATACGCGATCCCTGGCAGTTGAGTTGAGTTCAGTTCAGTTGCACTGTACCGGGAGCAGCCAGCCCGTGTCGTCAGCGGATAAGAAAAAGAGCCCCGATTTGTCTAGATTTATTTAAAAGCAACCGAATATTTCACGACTCCACAAGATTAACTTCCGCCTCCGGCCAACCAACGCGAATCAACCCATATAACTAAACCGTCACATTCTTCAGCCCCTACAACTATTTATATCTAAGTACCGTACATACGTGGACACATAAAGTTCTTGGCACCACCAACCCTGACCTTTAGGGCCAATAACATCTCATTCAACTCGTGACTCTCTTGGAGAGCAAGAAGAAGAAGTGAATCCACCTTACCGCTCGGATTTGTCGACTTATTAAGTATCTACTATTATTTACTACAAACTACCTTGTACCATCCATTTAATGAATAATACGAGACCATTATCATAAATTCTGTACGATATATTTTCATAAACGGCTTATTATTCATGAAGATGGATGTGTAGGATTTAATTTTGTTGGTGACGAATGTCAATGTGAACGCGTGGACAGAAGACGAATTACCACGTACCTACGTAAACGTGGAAAATACGTCGTTTTCCGAAGATGGCGTTAGTATCTATCTATCTGCAAAGGCGGTAATGCAGCCCGAAATTTCTCCGCTAATGTTACCCGTGGGTAATTTGGAAATTCTCTTTCTGATGGATAACCTGCGAAATTCAGTTTGTTGCTCCAAACACGCTATCAGTTACTGTGTGTACATCTCCATCGGGACTATAAAATTCACTCCGCCCTTAGGTACCTATATTTATTACCCTGCTTTACAATATTCATACATATTAAGTGCCAACAGGCGTTGGCATTTACATCGGGGGAGTATTCGTCGATAAGCTAACGAACGACGCGACGTTTTAATAGAATACGTAATTATTATACCGAATATAGAGTATTATTATATCAAAGCCCTTGAAATCCGGGGAGAATATGTTTACTTGATATTGGACAACCCCAAAATAGAAGACGTTCAACAGAGAAAATTCAGACTGGAGAGGAAGACTTTCAAAAGGAGAATCATCGCAATTTGATTTAGTAGAAGCACAAAGCCTTAGATATTTCCTACTTTTGCTCAACTTTTTATTACTTTCACAAGAACAAAGCAATACACAGAATTCTTCAAGTAAACAGGCCACAAAAATTGTTTGTATGTCAGAAAAAAATTGTGGTAGAAACCCTTATAAGACCTTAATTTTATTTACGTAATTACATTATCTATTTGGGATTATTAAAATGAAAGATTTTTTTTTAATGCGATGAATATTTTCCATCTGCTATTTGCGCTCGTTCGTGTCTTGGTGGTGGTGCATCTGTTGGCAAAAGGAACCTGCACTAAACTTTAACCGTTGTCCCGAGGGTCATTTTGTCAAACGGCGGGCGACGCGCCTGTTGTTTGCATTTTATTAAAATCCATAAAAGGAATATTTTCCACTGAAGACCGTTCAGCCTCGGCAAACTGCACCGTTTATTCAAAAACTGTGTCCAAACTCCTCACTCGTTCCCTTCCTCTACACCCCCGTACTCGGTCCTCGTCCTCTTTCGCTCTCTGGAGAGGGTACGTACATAACGACCGTCCGGGACTTTAATTTCGGAAATTAATGACCAATTCGTGCTCTGCCCGTGAACGAAAAGTCATCACTAATTTATGAGAAATTTGACGTCACGAACCGATGGCCCCGATCGTGTCTTGGTTCTTGAAACACACGCCAATCGATACGATGCGTCCCTGGGGACCTACAAAGTCCGACTGGACAGCCCCACACACACACCCTTTTAATTACCTACTAGATATTTATATAGAAAAATTCCTGGGAACATTATACCAAAACTGGGGATGTTTTATAAGGAGATATAAGAGACAATAAGAGCTGCATACTTTGCAGCACAAAGCGGACGATCTTTTCTCATTTAAAGTTAGTTGGCAACTAACTTCCAACTGTAAGTATTAGAAACTGAAAAGCTTCAGGAAACTGTAGTCGTGTAATTTTCCTGAGCGGCTTTACTACCTTTTCATTAGAGTTTTCGTGACGAGCTACTTATCCATTGTGGCGTTGTTCACAATAAAAACAGTTGGAGGTTTAATCGGATAGGAAAGTAATAATTGTAGGGGGAAAGTAGGGCTCGAATCTTTGACGCTAATACTACTATATACACTGGCGGCGTCCTCGCTCTCCATAAAAATTCAGTATCTTCCCTTATGCGACTGCTATTAAATAAAGTGCAAAAGTTTTATTTTGCACGCCCGAGTTCATAACTTTGGCGTATCACGGCGCTGTTGACAACGGATACACGGATCAAGAATTATTGCCCCATATATCCGACGTATCAGCAGCGCCATAATGCATGGGGGAGAGAAAGGGTTGGATGACGGGAAAAGGGGAACAGTACGAGAGAGTTCTGTTGATTTATTCAACGGAGTACAATATTGTACGCTGTCTGGTGGTCTCGTCGTTCTTTTAATGTGCTTCGATCTGTGTATGTGTGGGTGTGTGTGTGTGTTCATCCGACAAATTTTGAAGGGAATATTGTTTGTTCATTTCCAATCAATGCAACAACACTTTATCTTTCACATTAATCCTTCGTAAAGTACCACATAAAATGACATGTTACCCACAGAAACCCTTAGATGTACCTACGCATTAGTGAATTAAAATATCCTTGTTGTCGTCCGTTCCATTCTAGGAGCTTCTGCAAATCGGATTATTGCATTTCGCATTAGTATTTCTCTCCTAGGCGAACGTTGCATCGCAGACGGAAGCCGCCAGGGGGTGGAAAGCGTTCCTTACCTCTCCCGGAATTAACGAATAATTAATTGAACGGTAGCCACACCTTTTCCTCGAAGGAAAAGAGCAATTTCATTTCATTAGCATACGAGACGACGGACGGGAAATAAGCAGACGAGTACAAGTTGCTCTTATTAGATATCAGGGGTTCCACTACGATTTCATGCGTTCTTTTTATTGAAAATTCAACAGGACAAGACGAGACAAATATTTTGAATGAGTAAATTGTATTAAAGTAATTTTTAAACGTCATCGTTATGGTAAAGATGACGGCGAAGTGTTGTTAATCCTCGTAAAGCTTTTATGTCCCATTTAAGTTTATCGTGAATTTATATTATGTGTTCAACTTTGGCTGATAGATTCAGAGCTGTTATTTTATAGTCGATTTATTTTCTACATTAGTACCTACAACTACATGTATAAAAGAAGGGCGGGGTGGTTAACATTTTAATGACCTGTGGCTGCTGAGCGAATCGCGCGCAAAATGGGAAAGCAAAAATTGAATTCTAAATAATAAAAAATGTAAGCACTTCTGCGAATTTTTTTGTTCGTCCGGGGATTTACGCTTTTTTCGCTCTGTAGGTACCTGCACCAAAGCAGAGGGTAATGAAATTTGAAAACCCATTTACGATTTCGACTCTAAAATAATTTTTCGCCGTTAGTCAATGTGAAAAAATTATGAAAAAGCTCAAAACACCACGGCCAGGCAACGGACGAAATGTTTCATTGCATTTCATTTCATTGGCAGTCAGTTTATTCGCTAATTAGGCTAATAATATTAAATATCAACAGAGAGGGTTTTGGATTTCAAAGAGCGAATTATAACTGCACAAATTCTCGTATGAAATAAGAGGATTTGCAGCTGAAATAAGTTAAAACTACAGTTTCTAAGTATATTTAAATCACGATCAGAAAGTTCTTACGATGTTAATGATGACGGTCTGGGTGTATTAATTAAGTAAATTAATTTAGGTCGTAATGGACGGTAAAAGTAGAATTTTCTCTTTCTAAACGGACTTTGGAGTAAAACAAAGAGAGAGAAAGAGCTTTGGTCGAAAGTTTACCGGTGCAAAAAGCTCGACGGACGTAATAGTTCACCAAGTCCCGGTGCAACTTTGTGCCATAAAATAAATCTTGGGCTTTAGTTTTGATGAAAACTTGCGCCGGAACCGGTTTCGCAACTTTATGACATTAATTACCAGGCTCTTGATTAACTCTGTCCCCAGACTCGGCGGAAGCCTGTTCGTAATGCCACGCAGCTTATGACCCTAAGACCAACTGCCTAACATCACATCTGTCACGGACTGCATTCCTATCGTAACTGGGTCGGTCACCATAGGTACTAATTAAGACTCTCAAAATACAATTTTAATTGAATTAATAGAACACATTATGCGAACATCCGAGTCGCAGCTAAAGGGCCATTTTTAACTTGGACTTATCGCTCATGGGTAATATATGAAGGACATTTATTTAATCTCGAACCGAGCAGGAGGATAGTAGAAGAGAAAGGGAGAGAAAGGATAACGTTCAACCACTTGGAAAGAAAATTGGAACGGACTCGGAGGTTCAGTTCTACAAAACGAATTATGTCCATTGTTTTTCATTACGTACGTACGTACGAACGTTCGGTCTTTCCGTGGCGTGGTGGGAATTAAATCGTTTAGGTACAAGCGCAACGCAATAAATAGTACGATTTATGAGGGGGTTAAAAACGACCGAACCAAGAAAACGGGCGAAATATTTATAATTTCGATACGTTTCCTACATATATGATAGATGCATACATCAATTACATAATCCTTATTCAGCACAACACGATTACACCATCCCACGAATTTTACCCTCTCTATTTGTTTTAATTAGTTTAGTTATTTATCAAAGGACTACATTACTTCTAAATAAATAGTGTCATTTAGGTTTCCAAGATTCACGTAAATAATCCTTCAGGTTCTCCACATTTTCTGTAACTCCTGAAGATTTTAAAGCGATAATCAATTAGAAAGGATCCATTATGAGAATTCTTTTTCTTGGCGATTATCAGGATCACACAAGTAGTATAGCAGGCGGGCTACCATGACCTGTCCATCCAGATCTTACCACCGCGATGTATTTCAAGGTCATTCTTCAGCTGAAGAAGTTAACCTACGCCCCTTTGTAATCAATACCAGAAGGTTTTGAATAGAAGACCCTTTGGATTGTCGTAAGAGTCGGCGGGGGCCAGTTTGATTTTGAATTTCCCGCGTAAATTGAATTTAATCCGCAGTCATGGTAGCCCGCCTGCTATACTACTCACACAGGACTACCATTAGAGTCACAGGAATCGCTTGGGGAATCCTTCAAGATTTTGAAAAAGCCTCTCTGCCTTTTGTGCTTCTTAAAACTTCAGAAACTATGCATGAAAGATTTTTAGACGATAAATCAGTTGGAAAAAAAATAAAAATATTTTTCCTTTCGATAATGTTCAGGTGTCGGGTTTCCAGCATTCACGTAAAGAATCCTTCAGATGTTTTAAGTATCCTCCATATCTGTGTGACACTTATAGTTACAGAAGCTATTTATAGATGATAGTACAAGATAATTAATTAAAAAATATTTAATGAAAGACTTTTTCATTTGGTGATGTTCAGGATCATACAGGACTACTCACAAATCCTTCAGAACTTTGATGAATCTTCTACATCTTTTCGGAAGTTAAATTTTTGGACCAAGACCTTCAGTTACAATTAGTGTTTACTCATTAATTAAACAATTGTAATAAATAATTTGAAAATTGTATACGTGGGTGACCCCATCCCCTCGCCAGCTGTAATAATCCTGGAACATTTATTGATTTATTGTAAGGAAGTTGTAATGTGGTGGTTTTTGACCGCAATTTCACGAACTAAAAAATGAAATTTGAATATAATTAGAAGCTAAAAGGTCGGGATAAAGAGGGGGGAAGGGGAGGGGGAATAAAATTTCATTTATATAAACAGAGGGTCTGATGTTTGAACCGTCCCGAAGCTTTATCAAATTAATTAAATCTTCCTGAAACAACAGGACCTCTCGAAATGATTTAATTAGATCGAAACCCATTGCTAGCTAATTTCTGATTTAAATTTTACAAGGTTTCAAGATCTCATATTTAACGGGGATGAAAACTCGACGTATTTAATTAGGACTCGAACTTGTTTGTTTGTTTGTTTGTTTGTGATGCGAAAGTTTCGTGTACATTTAATCAAATTAAAGGCAATTCACTCCTTCCAGGAATGGACTTTGTGTATGATCCTTATACACAAACTCCCTTTATTAACCCCAACTTTAAATAACATCCCAAATTAGCTTGGGAATATCGAATATATTTACGTAGGCAGTACGATACGATGAATTGAAGATCAGAATTATAAAATGGTATCATTTTTCTGTTGTAATATTCTGAATTTTTTTCGGCTTCAATTTCATAATTCTGTTGGAAGCACTATAGGGCTTCTGTTGACGACAAAAGTTTTTTTCTTGGAATACAGAAAATGAAAGGAATATTCAGGCGCACATTTCTCGTAGCTTATCCCTCGCTGAAAGGGCCCTTGCTCCCTCTATTCCCCTCTCAATCAAACAGGAAGAATTCGAGGAGTCGAACCGGATTACTTTTATTTATGTACCTACCATTGAAGAGTATAATTTTATTATTAAAGGTCAGAGAATTGTTATTTAGGTATCTAGTCGAGGTCAGCTGCAGGCTGGCATTTGTTCAGCTGGTGAACAGGTCATTGACTAATTAAAATAAATTTCCCGCAATATATTCAATGCATTAATTAAGGGTTGATTAAAACACGGATGGCTACGGTTGCAGTAAAAGGTATCTGCTTATAAATTGTGTACCTACCTAAATGAAAATAGTGCCTATCTACAAAGCCTATGTTTCATTAAATAAATTTAATTGTATGTAAATATAATGTAATCATTATGTAGCTACCTAATCAGCAACAATGGTGGGAGTGTACATAATGCTATTTATTCCCTTTTTGCGAGCCATTAATTTATGTTTCAAAAGGTATCTTTAATCAAAATAAATGCCCGATTTATTTGCACAATGTTGTTGAACTGAATCATCATCATGTTCTTCTTCTCGTGTTGGTGGCAGCGGTGGAAATTGAAACGTTATCAATAGGTGGAAAATTTATGAACGATACATCAAAGAATATCGTGAAACTACCACCACCACCACCGTATATTCGAACATGCGGATATTTCTTGCTGGGGTTGGAGCTTTCATGAAATTCAATTTTGCTCAAATGTACATAGTTACTACAAGAAATTGATTGAGTTAGTAGTTTGTGTGATTGTCTCTAGAAACAAAAATTAATTGAAATATACCTAATAGATACAAAAGCACTGGAGGGTTAAATTAAATTTATAATAGTGTCTAGACGATTGATTATATATTCAATACTTCGTTGAGAATCAATAGGAACCTACCTAAATATCTCTATACAAAGTGCAAATTGTTTCATCTTTCTTGCTCACTGTTCAACTCAACCCAACTATTATTAAAGAGAGAGAACAAATTCTGGATACAAAAACGACTTTATGATGTAACAGGCAGCCACAGCCACGTATTAGGTACCTACCACCCTGGAAACGTTAGGAAAGAAAATTTATCTTTGGACGTTGTTTTGACGAAAACTGTAATAAATCATCCGCCGATGTTTTATACAATTTGAAAGCAGGAAAGGGACGTCGCATCGCACAATTTTATATATACACACATATATTTTTAGAATATTGCCGCAGGACCTTCGTCCTGAATCATCTTCGACCGTTATCCTTTATTTTGATTTATGTACAGTACCTGATAGTATAGTATTCTAAAAATATCAATCGAATAAGGTTTGGACCGCTGTGTTTAATTTGAATTTAGGTAGGGTGAAACAGGCAGGGGATAAAATAATGTTCTTTACAAAAAAGTTTTGCACCAAATGATTCAACGAGAGCAAGAAAAAGATTAGAGGCGACAACTAACTAAAGTTAAATGTTACGGAAAGTAATTTAGGAAATTTCGCGTAGCCGCTGGTAAAAGAGGGACATAGAGCGAGCGATAACGACGCCGGGCAACGGGCGGACGAGCGTCGCGTCGCGTCGTGAGCCCAACACCAAAGTCTTCTTACTTGCCTTGCCACAACAGAAAGAGAGATCGACCAGCGCGCACAAACTAAGATAAGATTGTAGAAATGTCCTCATTAACTCTCGGATCTTCGGAACAACGCGAAATGTTAAATGGCGACGCCATCAAGATCCCCTTCCTCTCTGAAAATTCTTTTTCTCTTTCTCTCTACGACTGTTCCAAGTCACCGTCTCTATCGCGCGCGCAAAAATAACAAATTAGGTCGCCATGCGGATATGACAGCACATTTTTTATGGCGTTAATAATCTTTATCTCTAACCAGCAAAAATTACCCGTCATTTTTCAACAAAGTTTTTGCTAATAATCTTGTAACGATAACTAATAGCGGCGCGGTACGGCGCGATTCCGGCGATGATGAAACACGAAGAAACACAAAATACAATAACCGACCAGCTTTGTCTCATCTGAACATAAACAGGAATACCTACAGAATTATGTAAACGATTTACTAGACGAATCCTTGAGGCATCCTTCAGATCTTTTGTCACTTAAAAAAAGCCTCAAAGGCCAATTAATTATAAAACAGGGTAAAAAACTTCAGGAAAATAATCAATTTCTAGAAAATCTCTGAAAAATATTTTTTCCTTTTTGATAATGTCTAGGATTACACAAGGGAAAACTTTCGGGGATACGGGATTCACTTGAGAAGTTCTCCACATCTTCTGTACCTCCTGAAGCTTCAGATTTTAATACAATAATTAATTAGAAAAGATGACCCTTTTAAGAATTATTCCCTTGGGTGATGTCCAGGATTACACAAGGGCTACTAATAGGGTTACAGGAATCACGTGGAAAAATTTTCTATTACGTAGTTTAAACTTCAGAAACTATAAATGGGGAAAAGGGTAAAAATTTAAAGGACAATAAATTGGATTGGAAAAGGTTTTTAAAATAGTTTCCTTATTTATGATGTCCAGGGAACACACAGTATCACCATCCAGTTTTCAGGATTCACATGAACAATTTCAGATCGTTGAAGAATGCGAAGCATCTCCTGAAACTTCTGAAGCTTCAGAGGCCATTCGTAGATTGTGGTAAAAGAAATTAAGACAATAATCAATTATTAAAATGATTCATTAAGACACTTTTTCCATTCGGTAACGTTCAGGATCACACAAGACTATTATTAGGGTTACAGGATTCACCGGAAAACTTTCTGTTATTAGTAAAGCTTTAGAAACTATTCATGAAAGTGAGTAAACAATTTCAAAGGATCAATAGATTGGATTGGATTGGATTGGAAACAGTTTGTGGAGAAAGAGTTTCCTTATTTTGGGGATGTTTTTTCCAAAATTCCCGAAATTTCCCGTTGAAGAATGCGAAGCATCTTCTGGAACTTCTGAAGCTTTAGAGTCCATTCGTAGATTATGATAAAAGAAATTAAGACGATAATCAATTATTAAAATGATTCATTAAGACACTTTTCCATTCGGTAACGTTCAGGATCACACAAGACTACTATTAGGGTTACAGGATTCACCAGAAAACTTTCTGTTACTAGTAAAGCTTCAGAAACTGTTCATGAAAGTGAGTAAACAATTTCAAAGGATCAATAGATTGTATTGGATTGGAAACGGTTTGTGGAGAAAGAATTTCCTTTTGGTGATGTCCAGGATTACACAGGACCAGATTGTTACGTATTTCATTGATTTATCTGTTATGTTGGTTGGTCACGGGGTCAATAGGGCTGTATGTGTGGTTTCGGTCGATGTTTGGGCTTTTCTATTTTGTTTTCGGGAGTTAATCCTCTGAGTCGGTGTGGTGTAGTGCGGTGTGGTGGAGTGGAGTAGAGTGGAGTGGAGTAGAGTGAGTTCACGGTGCGGAATGGCCGCTCCGATTCCGATTCACCCGATAGTGTGCATGGACCATTGCACTGCTGGAGTCAGCGGATTGAAATACGTGCGCCCGCCGACAAATAAATAATGGCTATGCGCCTCGCTTGTCAGATTATTATAAAAATTATCTGGCTGTCAGCGAGAATGTACGGCCGCCGAAGAGAAAATCGCTACGAGGAGAGCTCGGAAAATAATGGTCCCGAGGGAACGGAAGGCGCACATCGACAAACATCGTGATTCCCTTTAAATTTTCCTATTTATAAAGAGTACAAAAATTGAGCTTTATTTCTAAAAACTTATTTTAGTTATAAAAGAAAAGTGGACACCCACATTCCCACAAATAAGCAAATCCTGTTGTTTCAAAGTTATTAAACCCACGATGATTTATGTGGTTCCTCTGGTAATTCCCGTAGTGTTAGTTTTTCCCGTTGCAACATTACCTACTACATTGCATTCCATCCACCTGAGTGATGATTTATACGGAAATCCGCAACCCGGCGGCCCGACTGCCAGTTACGCGACCGTAGGTACAACCCCTTTCACGACATCCACACTTTTCACCCCTTCCAGTCCAGACGGAACAGTATTTGTGCCCCATATTTTATTACCACAAGCAAGCAAGCCAGTAAAAATTGCAGCCATCGCCTTCGTGTGATAATACTTTTTCCAGTTTCTCAAGATATAGATTACGACTTAAGTCTGGCGTGTGAGTGTTATTGGAGCATGATTTTCGACTCGAGTTCGAATCGAATCGGCCGTTAATTCTACACCTATACCCATACCATTTATTTTACGCAAATCGAATTTGTTGAACTCCTTAATAATGTCATGGCTCTGAGTCAAAATTAGTTAAAACAAGAAATTTTCGTTTGTCTCCTCAAACTTATTGGTATCTATTGATTTTGAGGTTGTTCTCTCATAGGGGGAGGGTGGGAAGATTGGAAATTATTCTCCCATTGGTCGATATAACGGCGTAGGTCTGATTAAGCATTGAGCCATTTATAATAATCAGAACAAGCAATTGTAGCCAGTAAACATTAATTATTACAATTAGATTTGTTGACGCGCAGGTTCATTATATGGAGTCTGGCAATTTCGGTTAACAGAACCGTATTACGGAGTTAAATTAAACTTTACTATATCCATCCACATCAGTGCACTACTCACTGGCAATAAGCAACTCGAATTTGCACCAATAATATCATCGACTTCGACAGATACCTCTCTAACAAAACAATTACTTATTTACATAAATTTTAGAACAGAAATTTTAACTGAAATAAAATAATTTGTTCCCATTTTACCCTACCCGTAAAATATTGTTGAGATTTTTCTCCAACAGAGTGACTGACGATATCTTACGGTTGGTTGGTTAATTGAAAAGTAACAAGAATACGCCTCCGCCACCACCGCCATGCCGATAATTTTCCGGAAACTGGAATAATATCGTAAAGCAATTTGTTTGGGAGCATTATACAAATTTGTTTTACATTTTGCGTCTCAGCTTCGCCCCCTTTTTGCGGGGGTGCAGTGGTAGAAAGCGCCGGGTGCTTAAAAAGCAATACATTCGACGTGGAGATAAGGAAGAGCGCCGAGCGGAAACACACAGATCTCGTCGTCATGGTTGTCGGGAAAACCGTATCATATATTCCCCTACGCTTCTATGCTCTACCCCAAACAACCAACCAACCAACCAACCGACGTGACGGGAGAAATGAGTTTTTAAGTGGCGTTTGCGGGAACAGCGGCTTCCTTCTGCTACTCCTGCTGGATAATAATACAATATAATGCATGACATGCTAATTTGAATGTATGGAAATTTTCTACGATATGTGTCTCATTCAATTTATTCCGCTCCAGCATAATTTATTATAATACGGGAACATATTATGACAGGCCTGCCTGACACAACACCACACATTACCTACTTAAACTCACAGGTCATTGTCTGGTTATCTACAGGAAGTCCTGACACGTAACGCAAGAAATATAATAAAATACTTCTTTATATCCGGATACCTACCTACCTATAGTTCCCAATTACGAACCATTGCAGAATTAATAAAATTCTATGGCGACAACAGACAACAATACGATATCTGCAATCCTGGAAACTATTTTTGAATATTAATGAAACCGATTGACGCATATTGAATTTGTTCATTTACTTATTGATGGATTCGTAAATCCAAATTTAATTCCGCCCATGTGGATGATTTTTTTATCGATCCAATTTGTAAAGCTGAGTCGTTATAATTATTAACACTCATTGGGCAACACACACTTGGATCAGTTGTCTAAAAACGACTTATTTATTCCCCCATAATAAATCGTTTACGACTTTAGCAGCTTCTAAAAGTAAAAAAATTGCTTCTTTTTAATCCTACATCCATCCATAAAGTCGAACGGAAGGGGAGGAGCACCTCACTCACACGGGCGCACTCTTCGACTTAAAACACTATGTGTTTTAGTTTATTGCAAAAGATATAAAATGTTTACTTCCCCTATGGAGCACATAATCGGCAAGTTGTGTCGCAAGGATCATTAAAACGCTAAAACAGGCGACTTGTGTTTTTATTTCCTATTCTTTCCTTCCTCCCCCATTATATTTTTTTATCGTCGTTTAACGCCACTTGATATATGGGCAGTTGCCAAAAAATATGGGGTTCTTGTTTTGTATTTCAATGTCGTCAGGCACAGGACTAAAAACGTAAACTATGACACGTTTGAGATTCTTAACAGGAGGAGCTTATTCTCGAGCATTTAGTTACGTTACTGCGCACCCCAAAGTTAAAGGGGATGATTTTCAGACTAATACATTTAACGTATAAATTTTTAGGTAGATGCTAATATTTTTGCGGTTTTACATTCGTTCCATTTTTAATCCGTTTACTTTTAATTCCTGCTGCCACTAACTTTCATAACAATTTTTTTATTAAATGCGGCGAACCAGAAATCTGTTGAACATGGCCAAAATAAACGACCCCAACTGCATCAATATTTTACATCTGACTTTATGACCATTAGGATTTTTATTTAATTATGCACAAAATTAAAATAACCAATCAATATACTGCCACGATTTAATCAATTCCTAATCTAATTCAATAGTTTTAAAAGAAATTTATTATTTCCGAAACGTTGGAGCTTGGAGCTTGGGGCTTCACAAAGACGAGGTCGTTTTGAATTCGAGTCTAGGTGAGCTTCACTAAATCCGCATTGACTTTCATAGCACGACCTTGCGGTTTACAGAAGTTAAATTACCGAACTTCCATAAAAATGCAGGTACGTGTTCGTAATACCCGATTTACTAAACTTCTGTTGTAATTGAAGCATTAATCTTACCGTGCACCATCTATTTTTGATCGGACACAACTATAGGTACCTACAGGAACATGACAACTAAAAGAAATATATACCTACGTACATAATGAACGAAGATATTAAGGAAGAGTTTCCTTGGACTATGTCTTTGATTCAGTTTTCTGTAATGAACATACGCTACTCTCCTGCAGATGGCAACAGTTGCAATAAAATAGCTTTTGTGCCATTTGGCTCTTAACAAAGTTATCAAAAATTTTAACATAAATACATATTGATAATACTTATAGGTGGATATTTGTTTGTTTGTAGGCAAATGTAATTTGGAAGCCCTAATACACATCCATCCGACAGCATTTAAATTGGCTATTTATATTTTTTATCGTGTTCCCATCTAAAACATTTTACTATGTAAATTATTGTAGGTACCTACCTGGAGCATACACTTTCTGTTATCCTGTGGCTCGTTATATTTCACGGATATGAAAATATTTACAAAAAAAAAAACAATGTCCGTTATGTCCGTCCGTCAGCACAAAAAAAATGAAATATTGAATTTATCCAGTTAACATATTGACCACCAAAGAATTGAATTTTGGGGTTAAAAAGGGTGGCCTAATTAAAAGAAATACGCGTTTGATTTATGAAATACACTTGGATGAATAATCATAGTGTTTTTGTGAAACCTATCCGACCGAAAGCTCAAAACAGCGGCACGCTTTTATTATTTATTGCAACGGGCAATAAATTGCGAAAAGAAAAATTAAATCATAACCAGCGTCATGATTAATTACGGAACCGGTCCAATTACAGAAACAACGCCCGAATAAATATTTTATTATTGCAGTCACATATTTCATAATTCAAACACCAAAATTGGTTTTTGTTTCCTCTTGAAGTTAAGTGATGAATAAAATCGCATAGTGAGATTTTTTAGCAATCCAAATGTAGTACAAAATGTGATTCGTAACCTAAGGGATGCTCCAAGGATTGATTGCTTCGTTAAGTGAATGTAAAGTACAATATGAAAAATATTTTTTCTATCTTTTTACGTTTAGGGTGATATACTCGAAACAGGTCAAAATGTACACACCCAATTTATTGACCTAATTTAATCACGTCATCTTTTTAAAAAAGTTAATTTCCTGCTTAAATTAAAACGGTGAACATAATTAAAATGCAAAAACTGCTCCAGTGCTTTCAGCAAGCATAAAATAAACGCTTGGTGCGCAGACTTTTTTTTTTAATCTTTAAGTACGTAATTTCCTGCAGAGATAAGGTGCAAAGGGTGTGAATTACCGGTTGGTAGGTACATATGTGTGAGAAAGCTTCCAAGTCTGCAACGTAACAGTTTAAAATCGTTGACCTGTTTTAAGCGTCATCGTCAGTGAGGGTTTGTTGGTTGGTTGGTACGTAAATTTTTACTAAGTAAGACATTCGCCGCTGTGAAAACTTGGCAAGTGAAGTAAATGGAAAGTAACGATTCAAGACGGGAACGGTAAAAGGAATTTTAGTACCTACGACTTTATAATTAGGAAAAGCTCCCGATGACTCCGCTAATTCCATTCGAGAAAATCGTTTCTCTAATCATCATCGGTTTCTTGTTTAAAGCTACGACCCGACCGACGTGAGCCGTAAAATTCCACTGGAAATGCAACATTTTATTGCCACACGATTCTATTTATGTACCATGTACCTTCTGCACACGACTTTAATTCACCTGGAGTAGTTTTCTGTAATTAATTTTATTTTAAATCCACCCCTTCAATTAGTTATCAAGTATAGGTGTGTTTTTGAGTTTGCGTTACTTTGTAACTGAATTTTGACATTTAATTTAGAGCTGACCTTTATCCCTTGTCCTTTTACTGCTTCGATATAATCCGTTTTTATGTCCCCATCATCATCGGCCTGCAACTCTCGGTCAGCAATGGAATTGTTGCTGTTCAGCGTTCGATTAGAATCGATGATTCGCAGAAATGACATCAAGAGACTTTTATTAACCCCATCAACATCAACATTTAAATTTTCACTTACACGAGTATATTTCTTTTTTAATTGTTTACTACGTACATAAATAAGTCAGTTACGCACACAGCATGTAATCGTTCCTTGACCTAATGACCCCAAAGAATGGTTAAATTTTGTAAATCTGTTGGCTTATATTTTATACAAAAGTTTTCTTGGTCGATTCAGTTGCCGAGCTCAATCTTTTCGAAAACTTTCCTACGCCATAACAAAGTCACAACGAGGGTAAGTAAACCCCTTTTCGTTCGATCTGCAATTGACTGATACACACAAAGTGAGAGTTTTGTGGAAAGACCTTTGGGGATTTCTATTATGAAACAGTTCGTCCCGTCAACATTATAAAACGATTAAAATGTCTCCCAGGGAATATGTTGTTAGCGCCGGAAGTTTCAAGAGCTGTTCTTAAATTTATAATTTTGTTCGAAAATACGTAATAACAAATGTGTTTCACCCCCAAGGATACGAAAAAAATTATAATTACAGTAACCAAGATTACCTCTAAAAGATTTGTAGAAAGCTGCTTTGGTAGAATGATGATGAGTTGTGTTCTATTTCCTATTCTGTATGTAATCGCAACACAACACAACACAACACAAGGTACATAGGTATTTTTAGTCCTGTTTCTGGGGAGAGAGGATCAAAGGGCTGCTCCATCAGTTGTCGGTAAATCCTTACACGTAGAGAAACGCGCCCGCGCACACTAAAGATCAACAAAGGAACAAGAGGCATCCGAATCGCTTTTGTTTCACGTTAAGTCGTAGCTAATTTTCCGCTCTGAAAACTTTTTCATGACATCATCTGTCTCCGAAGGGTTTTTCGTTCGTTTCGTTCGTTCGTTCGTTCGTTCGTTCGTTCGTTTGCTCGTCTTCTTTTCCTTTGCAATCGAAGCAACAGCAGCAGCAACCCTCAGTGCATTCGGTTGGCTGAAGTTTAACAGAACATGCCGTGATGTTCCTTCCTCTTCCTCCTTCCCACCCTCTCTATCTTGTAGAACATTACGAATGACGTTCCGGTTGTAAAGATATGTTTACTTTTCCATTAGCGATTCCTTTCCGTTTACTTTTGAATCTTCAACAGCGGCGGCATCTGAATGCTCCCTTGATGCCCATTTTCAAGCTACGTTACGGAGTAGGTAAGTACTTTTACACTTCCACAAGACGAAATTCGAATTCTTTTAAGGGACGAAAAAAGAAAATGAGTAATAGTGAAATAACTCTTCTGGATTGTTATCTACAACAAGATTGTGGCATCTAAAAACAATTACTTGTCGTTTTGGTGACGTGGGGTTTTAAGCAGCGAGGGTTTCTGGAAGATAAATCGATCTGAAGGTTTTTCCGCGACAACAAACAACCCCATAACGTAACGAATGATTCTGTTGCAATTCATGATCCGATTCGTTCATTTGTTTTCGTCACGGGGAGTCGTCTGTTGTGCCAGTGAGGGGTAACCGCTTCCTATTTCTCCCCTAATGAAATCGAATTTACAGCGACCATTATTCGAATCCGGGACTACTTTCATCTTCATTCTTTCAACGACAATCCATTTATTTTTAACGTTTTCTGCGTTCCGTCCCCCATTCAAAAAAAGTTTCTGGCTAAACCAGATTACGAAACGAAATCCATTTCTCTTAATTACCGCAACATTTACCTAGAGACAAATATAAAAATAAAATTTGAATTTCATTAGTTGGTCCTCGTTTGTAGGTAGAAGTTGTCGAGAAGCTGTTCTACTCTGATTGGAGAGATCGCCGGGTCCGGAAGTAACTAGTTATCATCGTACCTTTTTCTCTTTAAAAAGGTGGAAAAAAAAGTACAAGTGGCAATTTAAAAGAACTCAATAAACCGTACCTACCCAAGGTAGGTAGAAAAGTACCCACTTTGACTTGGAGGGTCCGCCCTGGCCGGCGTGTCCACCTCCCGGGGGAATAAAGCGCTGAGGAAACTGAATGAACCGAAGGAGCGGAATTTAAAAAATGAATCGGAAGATAAAAAGGTCACGTAGAATGAATTCGTTGGAAGATTTATAAATTGGACTGCTTGATTCGTCCCGACATCTACGCAAAGGCCCTTCCTCTTTGGTGAATAAAATGCAAGACCGTTTTAGCACAGTCGCTCCATCACTGTCCCACTCCCAACTCTTCCGCTCTACCGCAACCATCAGACCCGATAAAACGTGACGTATTTATCGAAAATCCAATGCATTTAGATTGTAAATTTATCACGGTAACACACTCACTACCATACACGTGCCCTTAAGGCAGAAGGGTTAAATGATTACTCATTTAGCAACAATTAATTCCTTTGTGGGTTGGATGTTTCAATAATCACGGTGGTCTTTATCGGCTATAATTTACTTGAAGATATTAACACTCAATTCGTGAGGAAGTCGTCCAGTGAGGTTCCTCAGAAGTCACAAGGGCTTTGGCCACCATCATAAATGATACAAGAGCATCTCAAGAGTTTCCAGGCTATCAGACATTTATACGCCAGTTTTTACTGCTACCACCCCATCACCACCACCTTCTGACATACAACTGTAGTGGTATAATATCAAAAGTGATAATCAGGGTTTTTATGGTCACCCACAAGATCGTTGATCTCTACCACGAAAGGTACAAGAGTACCATCACTATTAAAAGTCCCTTAACAGTTTTCAGACCAACAACATCGTCTCAAAAGCAAATTCAATCTGAGCCACTGTACCATCTTCATTTTTACTGCTTTCACCCACCCCATGACCGCCACCTTCTCATATAAACTGTATTGGTGGTTATCAGGGTTCTTTTGGGCAGCCACAAGATCGTTGATCTCCACTACGAAAGGTACAAGAGTTCAATCACCATTAGACGTTCCTCAACAGTTTCCACAACATCAGCCATCGTCCCAAGAACAAATTCTATCTGAATCTTCTTGCTGCTTCCACCCCATCGCCCGAAGTTTCTGACATAAAAGATTGTTACAGTAATGACCTCCCAGTGATTGTGAGATTATTATAATGATGGTGGGGGTGGATATGGTGCTAAGCAAACATTTTAGCGCCCGCCCGCCGGCCGGTCGCGTCCTGCCACAAATCACTTGTGACTAATTTGCATTCTGTTAGATGTCCAAACATTTGAAACATACTGCAGCCCGTAACTCATTTACGCCGTGTGTATTTATAGGTTGACAGGAACAGCGAGGATTATTGAACGGCTGGAGGGACGTCGACCATTGGCGTCTCCGTAGTCGACGGCGTATAGGCGTCGGTCGTCACGGAATCGACGCCCGACGCTTCCACCCAAATCCAACACACCAACCGACCGATCGACCAACTGACCGACCGACCGAC
Source organism: Agrilus mali (assembly GCA_029378335.1). Classification (NCBI taxonomy): domain Eukaryota; kingdom Metazoa; phylum Arthropoda; class Insecta; order Coleoptera; family Buprestidae; genus Agrilus; species Agrilus mali. The sequence goes on from CM055660.1 coordinate 458,218, forward strand.
CTACCAATCAATGGTCGCAAAATTCATTTTGCAATCAGCAATATACACTTGTTTGTAATTACATCACGTACTCTATGGGCAGTAGTGATGGTGGTGGTGGTGGTGGTGCAAATGATTACGTAATTAGGTAACGCTAATAAATCGTCGATTGTGACAATTTTTGTTAAAAGCATCATCTTTATTAATTAATTAATTTTGATTGTCGTCGTTACGGTATCATGCTTTACAAATTTAATTAAAAGAAGAGGATGGCTTTAATTTTACAAGAAGCACTTTCAATTTCGACTCTTTGACTTGACTGCTCGAATTTGCAAAATTATTTTAATAAAGTCGAGACAGGCCGCAGGTGCTGGCTCCTGAATAAATTATGTAGACCAACCAAACACCCCCCAGAATCACAAAAGTTAATTAAAAAAGAATCTTTGTCTCAAATAAGTGATTCCAAAAAGAATTTTAATAATATCAGTCGATACTCTTAGAGGAATACTGTACGAGAAGCCATTTCGTTGAAGTAACTGATAGCATGTCAAACACAAAATTCATGTTAAAAGCTTTCTGAAGTCGTCTGTCAAATGCACACCCAAACGGAACATAAGATAAAAAAACGTTTTAAAATACATACCAAAGCAAAGCAACAACATACACAATCTCAAGAAGTTATCGGAAACTTTAATTAAAAACTTGTTCAACACATCCAAAAGACAGAATATTTATGTATTAGGCGGTAGATTAAATGTTATGAATAGGGTTTAACAACCTCTGACACAAAGGGTAATTGTTGCTTAAACTTAAAAATAGAGGGAAAGAATAAAAATACCAGCCAGTTCCTGGCGCTAAACTTTCCTTTCTTTTTTGTTCGCCCCCTCAAATTTTTCTTTACAAAGTTAAATATGCAAAACGTAGAAAGCTCTGTGAGAAAGTTCGACCGGTTATGAGGCAGGCCATCCATGTCATCGATTTTGAATTAATAAAACTGACTCCATCAACGATTTTAATTAAATGGTTTTTTCTGTTTTATAACCGAAAATAAATTAAATGCCCTTTTACGGCCCGATATGAAATAAAAGTAGATTGAATTTAATTCTCAGACAAAAACAGTGAATGGTCTTTTATTAATAAGGACGTTATTTACTAGCAGAAAGACTCTAAACAATTTATTTTTTATACCTACATAATATTTGTCCTGTTTATTTGATAAAAACGATAAAAAGCAATAATAAATTTAGTGGTACAATTCCCGGAGACGCCCTGTGCTTGAAGTTGCGCGACCTACAGCATACAAAACGTTAATACTCCGGTCGTCATGAAGACAAACGTGCCAGAATGGAGGATATTCAGCTTTAATTTCCGGTTTTCCCTAGTCCTTTGCCATCTTTATTCGTTCGCGAAGAGCTCGATACAACGGTACCCGTTTCATCAGTACCTAATACTCTTAGAACCCGCTTCCAATTTCATTACAACTTGAACTGGGAACAATGGGAACGACAATTTACACCGTTTTGTAAAAAGTTTAAATAGTGCTGCAATTAAAATAACACAGGATAATGAATAATATACAGGGCGATTGAATTTAAATGTGTTTTTCGGCTCCCTCAGGTAGACTTACAATAAGCAATGCCTACTCAGTCATAACTCACAGCGAGCTCATTTAGGACTCATCCTAAAAACATTATAAAAAGAATATCTAGTTGTTATCCAAATTTGGACTCATCAAATTACCTACAGTTATGTAATATTGATCGACATTTACTCTAGAATATCATATGCTCAATAGGGCTCGTTACAAAAACATTTGGAAAGGAATAAGTCGACAATAAACTCGTAAGTAACTCATTATTATCGATGAAGAAAGGCCCAAAGTGATTAATGAGCCAGTAATTGCTCTTGAAGGCCTTTCCATTTGTCTATTACCGGACTACACTCACCCTGGACTCTCGAAGACTCAATTAAGGCTCGTTACAAAAACATTTTGAAAGGAATAACTCGGCAATAAACTCGTAAGTAACTAATTATTATCGATGAAGCAGGCCCAAAGTGATTAATGAGCCAGTAATTGCTCTTGAAGGCCTTTCCATTTGTCTATTACCGGTCACACTCACTCTGGACTCTGGAAGACTCATTTAAGACTCGTTATAGAAGAATAATAAAGTAAATAATTATACAATTACCTCGTGGGCACCTTATTAGTATCGATGAATCAGACCCAAAGTCAGTAATGCGCTAGTAACTCTGGACTCCTGGAGACTCAATGAAGGCTCGTTATAAAAACATTAGAAAAGGAATAACTACACAAAACCCAATAAACTTGTTTTTATCCATTGAGCAGTTCCAGAGTCAGTCAAGCTCTTGGTGACTATATCGATTATCTCTTGAGGACTCACATAAGGCTCGTCAATCTTATTTTCAACCAGTAACAATTTATTAAAGAGAAATATGGTTTAATCCGATCTAGTAATTGTTCAGTTGCAATTCTAATTGTGCTCACTTTTAGCTCGTCGTGAAAACATCAGACACAAGATTATTTTATCATAAACTAATTACAATGTACTAGGCAGATAGCGAGTCCGATTTGATCTAGTAATTTAGCGTCGGTCGCACATCGGTGTTAGACAACAAAATCGTTGCGGCATAAAAACGGGGATGATGTTTTGATCACGTAGTGTGTACGAGTACGAGTACGTATGAGGGTGTATGTGTGTGGATGTATGCATGTATCTCCTGTGCACAGTGATTATTTTAGCGTTTATGGGTACCGTTAAGCTATTGCCAAACAGAAGACGGCCTTTGTGCTGCGAGAACAAAGCCGAATGTAAACACTCCTTCGGCTAGATTCCATGAAACGGCGCGGCGCCGCGACACAGCGAAGCGTAGTATTCATCAGGCCTCGCCAACTGATGAAGGTTTAATTAGAGAGTGTGTACGCCAACAGAAACCGTACACAAAAGGTAGAGAACCACCGTGAAACGAAACGTCACACGGAAAACCGCGTCGACGAGTCCGTCTCTGCACAAAATCACTGATACGAAAAAGAAACCGGCGCTACAATACAATGTTTTCATCATCAAACAACAACAATAATTACGGGTTTTGATTACATTTCTTTCAGATTTTAAAGCAGGTGCGGTATATACTCATTCTACGGTTTCAGAGTACCTACAGACAATTTGTACAACAATCTCATCTTTTAGAAGTAGCTGACTATTAAGAAATCTTAGAAAAGGGTCAATTTTCGATATCTAAAATGTTGTAGTCTCTTCGAATTTCTTTCTTGAAGATTACCTCTTGGGTGCTCAATTAGGACTCGTTTTAAAAACATCATAGCAGATTCAGAATTGACTGTTGTCTAGTAAATCTTCTTGAAGACTTCATCTCTTATCGGTAAACCATATTTATTCTGGACTCTGAATGGTCAGTTTCAACTCTCGAGTATTCAATCAAGACTCGTCTTAAAAACATTAGACTCTATAATCTTGGTCAGCTTATTTTTACCTTGAAGCCAATCCAGAGTTAGTTTCTTGATCCTGAAGGCTCTAACATCATCAGTTCCTGATCCACATTCACTCTAGACTCTACAGACTCAATTAAAGCTTGTCTTGAAAACATTACAGAAGAAATAATTGCACTCTAAGCTCATTGTTGTCTTTCAAGCAGATCCAGGATCTGTTATGATCTTGTAAATGTTATTGAAAGCTCTATCAGCATCTGTTACTGATCTACACTAACTGTAGATTCTGGAGACTCAATTAAATCACGTCTTGAAAACATTACAGCAGAGATAATTGCACTCTAAGGTCATTGTTGCCTTTGAAGCAGATCCAGGATCAGTTATGTTCTTGTAATGTTCTTGAAAGCTCTGTCAGCATCTGTTACTGATCCACACTAACTGTAGATGCTGGAGACTCAATTACAGGTCGTCTTGAAAACATTACAGAAGAAATAAATGCACCCTAAGCTCATTATTGTTTGATGTTGATCTAAAGCAAGTTCTTGATCCTGAAGGCTCTAACATCATCTGTTCCTGATCCACATTCACTCTAGACTCTGGAGCTCATTTTAAAACTCGTTCTGAAAACATTAGAGAAGAAATAATTGCACTCTAAGCTCATTGTTGTCTTCGAAGCAGATCCAGGATCAGTTATGATCTTGTAAATGTTATTGAAAGATCTATCAGCATCTGTTACTGATCCACACTAACTGTAGATTCTGGAGACTCAATTATAGCTCGTCTTGAAAACATTAGAGAAGAAAAAATCGCACTTTAAGCTCATTGTTGTCTTTGAAGTAGATCCAGGGTCAGTTATGTTCTTGTAAATGTTCTTGAATGCTCTATCAGCATCTGTTAGTGATCCACACTAACTGTAGATTCTGGAGACTCAATTAAAGCTCGTCTTGAAAACATTAGAGAAGAAAAAATCGCACTTTAAGCTCATTGTTGTCTTTGAAGTAGATCCAGGGTCAGTTATGTTCTTGTAAATGCTCTTGAATGCTCTATCAGCATCTGTTACTGAGCCACACTAACTGTAGATTCTGGAGACTCAATTAAAGCTCGTCTTGAAAACATTACAGAAGAAATAAGTGCACCCTAAGCTCATTATTGTCTTTGATATTGATCTAAAGTAACTTCTTGATCTTGAAGGCTCTAACATCATCTGTTCACTCTAGACTCTGGATGCTCATTTAAAGCTCGTTCTGAAAACATTAGACAAGAAATAATTGCAATCTTAGCTCATTGTTGTCTTTGAAGAGGATCCAAGTAAGTTATGGCCCCATATTCTTTTTTTTTTGTGGAGGCTTTTGGTTATGTATTACTAACCTCAGCCACTCTCAACTTTTAAATGCTCAAATAAAACTCATTGTAAACATTGTGCTACTATTATTGAGCTTTTACTGAAGCCTTCAAAATAAATGCTTGCTTTTAATTGTAATTTAAGTTGTCGTTGTTGTTGTTGTTACTGTTGCTGTTGTCATTGTTGGCTTTTCCATGGGAATTTGAAAACAAAATCAAATACTTTATCTGTCTACCTACGCGACTTATCGATCTGCCTGTAACTTACAAATCTTTGTCACGATCAGAATTTCTATTAAAATTGCCACCCCAATGTAACCTTCAGGCTTGAAATCCCAAGTTTTATTATTATCGACGACTGTACAATACATTTCTACGTACGTATAACTAGAGAGTCTGGTAGGTATAAGAAAAATGTTTCTTATTCATGAAGTGCGAAAATCTAGGTGAAAACGCAAAGCCGATAAGCGTTTATAGAGCCTTAGGTTCACACATTATTCGTGCCATAAACCGCCGATATGATTTCATAGGAGGTTACTACTACCATATAATCGAACAAAATAAACTCTGCGTTGGTTGGTACCTTTTGAATAACAATTACTTCGATTTTTCGATGAACAAACAAAGGATTTTTATTGATCTGAAATTTCATATGCTCGATTAAGGCTCGTTGCAAAAACATTCGGAAAGGATAATTCACACAGTAAACTCGTAAGATACTAACTATTATCGATGAAGCAAACCCAAAGTCAGTAATGAGCCAGTAATTGCTTTTGGAGTCCTTTTCACTTGTCTTTTGTCCATCACACTCACTCTGGGCTCTCGAAGACTCAAATTCAGAAGTCTAGAAAGGCCCTATCAGTTGTCTATTACTGATCGCAGTCACTCTGGACTCTTGGGAACTCAATTAAGGCTCGTTATAAAATCCAGAGTCAGTTAAGATCTAATGATTGTTGTTGATGCTTCTATCGATTATCTTTCGAGGACTCACATAAGGCTCGTCGATCTTATGCTCAACCTACTTTACTACCATAACCACTTGAAGAGACTTATAAAAGTTTTTAGCGAGGCACGTGAGTTTCAATTTTAAAACCTTTTAAAAGCTTTTACCTAGGTACATACATAGTAAATCCGTTGAGCTTGTGGAACCAAATGATTAACAGTTAGCATCCAATGTAACACATGATTAATGTATGTAAACCTTTAATACTTTGAAACAGATTACGAACTCAGTTACTTCATCTGCTTTATAGAAGAGAAAATATATTGGAATGTTCATTTTTGGTTCACTCACAATATCAAAAATTGATTAAAGCAAAAGCCGTTGGCATAATGGATTGTTGGAACGAAAAATTCGGGAAATTGTAAATACAGCCGTTTCGTATACGGGGCAAAGTTGTTTGTTTCGTGTAAACTACCGATAAAAATCGACTGCTAACTTCGCGAATGGCTACAGTATTTCTAGTTTATCCCGCGAATCATCCCCTCAAAGTGTACACACTAGTACAATAAAACACCAATAATTTAGGAATTGCACCATCCAGCTGCCTTTTGTGAATTCAATATACCTCGTATATTACTTTTATCGTCCTCTACACTAGCAAAACTGTTTTCGGCATCGATATATCAAAAAATATGAGTTTGCGGCTTCCGATATTTATAAAGCACTCGTTATAACAATTTGTTAAGCTTGTTTCATTTATATGTATAAATAACTATAGGTATAGGTAGGTATTTATATAGCACAGCAGCTCAGGTTACTGCAAACAATACCGTTACCAAATATTTGGGAATCCCTTTATTGTGTCAATTACCCAGCTGTGGCGCTTGTCCTACAAAGGAACACTGAATCCCGCAGGACTCTCGGGAATAACAACTCTCCATTGCTCAGGTAAATACAATAGCTACATAGTTATGTACTTTGACATAGGCGACACAAATAATACCAGCACTCGCATATGTTATACACAACAGATAAATAGAAATTAGAAATTTCTCTTCCTCGTTTTTTGTTTCGAACAATGAAAAGGATAATACGTCATATGTAATAGATTTGTAAGATTTCCAACTAATTTCTGACTTCTTGCTTTGAACGAGCCGATATCTGTTATTAGGGCGAACACGGTCGGTGGGTGAAAAAGAAATTGTGTTTTTGTACAAGTGCGAAGAAATTAATTAAAGGATATTCGACGAAGCCGCGGAACACTAATTATTTTCCCTTTCAGGAACCCAAAGCCTGTATTAATGGATACGAGAAATTGTTTATGGCATAAGAAATAAGATAAAGAACGACCGAAAATGAATGATGGACGTAGTTGAAAAGAAGAACGCTTATACCTCGAAAATGCTCTGATTACCCTCAATGAAACCTACAGGACTTTAACAAAATCATTAGGAATTAAATTGTCGCAAATAAATTGAAATGCAGTTTTTAACTACACTAAATATTGCTTATTTTTGTGTGGAGATAATTTGTATGAGAAAGATTTGTTGTTGTATCAATCGGTAAATTGGAATTTCCTTGCCCTTAATTCGATGAATAGAAGTAGATCATCCTTTCAGCTGTCGAAAAATTTATCGGCGACCGGTGGGTTTTTGTCCCTCGGGCGTTCTATTCCTTTAGGGTCCCCGTCGTGCGTTATAACTAAGTATTTTGGCAAACGTTCAGAATCACAATCTTAGAAGAAGTAGAAGAAGAGACAGGGATGTGACAACATGAGGGCTGAGTGCGTGGGATTATCCGTTAAAAGAATATCGATTAACGGTCTCCCCTTCTGGTTCGGGGGCAGAAAAAGAAACACACATGTCATTGGTGAGAATCTAGGTTAAAATGAAATAGGTCGGGACTGTTTACACTGTGTGTGGAAGATTTGTTGATGCGGAAGGACGTACATAATGGAATTGTTAAGGACGTCTCGTAAAAAATGAAAAAGGATGGAAGAGAAGAAAGAAAAACGAATCCTAGATAGGTTACTGTTTCTGTAAAAATGACCCATAACAGATTGTTGAAAACGTAAAGTTCCGTTTTATGGCTCAACCGTTTCTTAGACGAGACGGGAATAGATTTAAACTTTCCCGAGGGCACAAGACATGACATATATATAGAAAGTTACACGCAACAATTGCAAAAAACAAAAATAATATATTTGACATTCACTTTATTATGTTACAGTGGTAGGAGGCTGTTAGAAAAAAAAAAGACTTCTTGTCAGCTAATTGGTTTAGGCGTAACGTCGGGAAAAAGGGTCTGGAGCAAATCTAGTTTCCTTGTAGTCTCTCATACTTGCTGCTTGTTTGAGAGCTTTCCCATAAATCTTTCCAACTTTTTTACTTGTCTTAGTTTCTTTCTTTGGCACCGACAATAAAATAAAAACAAGAAACAGGAAAGTGGCCGTTACGTGATTTCCCAAATTAGTACCTAGCAATGTAGTTAGTAAGTTAAAAGTGCTTCTCAAGGTTTTTGCATCCTAGACACAGGCACAGAATCTCATGAGTTACTTAGATGTTATTCGTAAGGCCCGCCTTTGTTGGATATTGTTACGTATAGTGGAGCACAGTAAAATAAGCAGAAGAGATTTTCATTTAAAAAGCCGCACAGACAAATGTGTATGTAAGTAGGTATTGTTCTATATATAAAACAAAACATAATGTAGTAATATAACTCTATAATTTAGTGTCGGGGATCTTCAGTTGTTCAGTTCTCGGTATGATATATGAACATCTGCAATAGTCTGGCATACATTCACCTACGACGTCTCATTGCACTCCTTGAGTTCTGGTGGTGGTATTCGGGAGCAACTAGAGAGAGAAAAGGAAGTAGCGATCTCGAGCAACTACTCTCGTAAATCAAATTGCACCCTTCCCGACCGCCTGGCTGCTAAGAAATGGCGTAATTACCGGATGTGGTGACGTAGGTTCATAATTTATTTAACTATTGTTCGGTCTCGAGTGAGGGGTTTCCTTTAAAAGACAATGGTAACGTAACGGCACAGGCACACCGACAGGCGACTACGTCTTACACGTCACCCTTGGAAGAACTAGGTACTAAGAAGCTCACCCTTAAATCCTACAAACTAAACGCTACAATAATATTATACGAAATTTATATACCGACCGACGTCGTCAAAACAATTCGACCAGTCGGGTCGTTCTTATTCTTCCTCTTCGGGATTATTGAGGTTGAACTTATCCTCCCTATAGGTATAAATAATAATTATTAAACTTTGAAAGGTTCATCTAGAACAGTCTCCCTGTCTATCTCTCTTTAAAGAAGAAAAACGTTAAATACATCATTTCATCTCCAGTTCTTGGAATCAGGGGCAACATTCAATCAGAGCGCATTTATAAATAAATCAATAAAAAAAATGGGGGATATTCGGAAAGGAAATATCAAAAGAAGACGGTATGGTAGGTACTGTATATACGTAATACATTTTCCCATTTCTTTCCGTACCAACTACCTACGTTTACCTCAATAAATCAGAATAGCGTTCGATTTATAAACGATCAAATCCGATGCACATGCATAAAGATTGTACCTACGTATATGTGGAGCGGTGGATGTAAGGGAGGTAAAAAGGGAAGCAATAGGGAGAACCGATCCCATACCTTTACCAACCCCTTGCTTTATATGACGTTGAGCACTTAGAATACATAAATTTAAATGCATATACGTAGAACAGGTGCAGACGACAAAGAACGGTTCAAATCGATTCGATTCGATTCGATATTTGTCTACGACTTTCCACACGTGCAATTGTATCGATAGTACCTACAGTGTACTATGTAGGTCGATGTTTGTGCACGTGCCAACCGCGTCACATCGCTTACATTAAAATCGCATTAGTGTTGAGGTACCATCCCTTACGGAAAGCAATAACTGTCTGCCTAGGAAATGAATTCGTCGCCTGTTCCTGTTGAATTTTAAGAAACTACATACTTAAGTAAATCGTACGTTTACGTTTGTATGTGTATGTTACAGTACCTATGTGAGTGTTGCGCCTGTTTCGTGCCCATTTAACGTCAGCCCCCTGTTTCAACAACGACGTCCTACTCATTTCCTCATTTCTCCACTTCATATTTGTGTTTGCAGAAACAACATTAATTTCGTTCATCAACTTGACGACGACGATATTGCGCTCATAACGAGGGGTTGTTCAATCTTGCACACGTCCCTTGAATATCAACTTCCCTGAAGGAAAAGTTCTCTACTCGATAATGTGACAGACGCAATTACAAATGAAATTTTTTATCAGAATCTAAATGAACTTTTCCAATTTTAATTAAAGGACTCTAATCTAACCCAGCGTCTAGATTTATACTGCCCTGGTAGACTCTCAAAGGCGGTATCTGAGATATGCCCTTTTAGTTTTTTGTATGTCATTCGATAACTAATAATTTCGCATCTAATGGTAGGTATAAAATTTAAAACGTTAAAAAAACAAAAAATTTTTATCATCTTTAAAAAGATGCGAAAGAACAATTAACAAAAAGTCGATTTTCTCAAAACTTACTCCGGTTGAAATAGCGCTTTTCGACTGAGCAAGACAGAAAAATATTATTTTTTGTCTGAATACATTTGGAAGTCTTTACACTTTAATTAATTCAAGATCGTACAGTCTAATAGTAGATTTCAAATACTAACTGATTATGTGTTTCTCCAACTTTAGATTTTGAGTTTGTATGTTCATTTCCGTCATTTTTATTTAATAAACCAAGAAAACCTAACCCCATATTGTCAACTTGGTTCTATTTTCGAACATCTGTGAAACCAACAGGCCACAGGCCAATTTTTCTGTTATTAAACTTTAAAATTACTTTGTTCCCTTTTCTTTCGAGATATACGAATAGAAAGGGAAAGCGCTCCCACGTTTCGGCAACCCTTCAAAGACTTTTGAATATAATATTATGGGTAATACGGACCGCAACTTCGTTATTGTTTAAAACTACTAAAAGTAAACTATCATCGTGGCAATTCACTCAACTTTATTAAGGGAACGGCGCGGCGTGGCGACGCCGTTTCTTAACAGAAGTTAAGTATGTACGTAGAAAGTTGTGAAATAGTATGTCCATTGTGTTCCGTTTCGACTAAGAGTAGTCTCGATCTAATTGAAATATTCCGAAACTTGTTCTGTGTTAAGGGAAACGGTTCAATTAAACGTAAAACGCACCCCTGCATACAAAGTTGTTCCCTCAGACCCTATCGCCCCCAGCCTGTTGCTAATATAGGTACGTATAGAGCAAGTGCCGCCTGCCTCTCAACTTCACTTTGTGAAGAGAAGAGAAAGTTCGGATAACGGCCCATATCTGCCATTGTTCTTCCTTTAAAGGGTGATCCAATTTCAACAACCCTTTTTTTTTTCAAATAACTAATAATAGTAGATTTGTTAGATTTTAAATATTCTTTCGTGGCAGTAGGAAGATTTGAGTTTGAGTGGTCGTGGAGGTATTTCTAATAAGTATGTAATATGGAATCCGGGTTCAAATTTGAAGTCTGCTCACCTTTCTCGTCGGGATAGAGTGAATTTCGATGAAAAAAATTTCAAAAAATTTGAATTTTCTAAAATTGCCAAATTCAACCGGAAATAGTCCATGAGGTGTGTAAAATGACGGGCTTTCCGATGGTGCAAAGTTTTTTTCGATCGGACTCACCGTTTTCGAGTTATGATTTAATTAAGGGCCATTTCAGGAGATTGAACTTCATTAGCAGGGTGGCGTTTAAAAAATCATATCTCGGAAACGGTAAGTCCTACAGGAACGAACTTGGGCTCAATCGAAACTAAAGGACGCGCAAGTTTTTTGGTGAAAACCGCACTCAAATCGGATAGTCCGGGCCCGATCTACAGACCTCCCCGTTCGCGGCATTTACCCAATCTTTCAAAAATGCGTTTTTGAAGTTCAGAAAATACCGGATAACAACAGAACGGATAGTCGGATTCGCATGGGAATGAGACTAAAATTTTCTAGAGATACTCCTGGTTGAAATAAGCCCGGAATCATCCCCCTACCACTTATTGTTCAGTAGCAATCACAGCCGACAGTTTTTGCAGGGTGTTATAATTGAGACATGTTTCGAAACTCTACGGTGAGGATATCTGGCAACCGTTGAGTTATCGAAAAAATTCTTTCACCAGCAGTCGGCTCGTGTCCTTTTCGTCGGGTAGAGTGAATTTCGATGAAAATTTTTCAAAAAATGGCGCGGCGTGGCGGCGACATTTCTTAACAGAAGTTAACTAGTAAGTAAGTATGTACAAAGTTGTGAAATAGAATGTCCATTGTTTTCCGTTTCGACTAAGAGTAGTCTCGATCTAATTGAAATATTCCGAAACTTGTTCTGTGTTAAGGGAAACGGTTCAATTAAACGTAAAACGCACCCCTGCATACAAAGTTGTTCCCTCAGACCCTATCGCCCCCAGCCTGTTGCTAATATAGGTACGTATAGAGCAAGTGCCGCCTGCCTCTCAACTTCACTTTGTGAAGAGAAGAGAAAGTTCGGATAACGGCCCATATCTGCCATTGTTCTTCCTTTAAAGGGTGATCCAATTTCAACAACCCTTTTTTTTTTCAAATAACTAATAATAGTAGATTTGTTAGATTTTAAATATTCTTTCGTGGTAGTAGGAAGATTTGAGTTTGAGTGGTCGTGGAGGTATTTCTAATAAGTATGTAATATGGAACCCGGGTTTAATTTCGAAGTCTGCTCACCTCCCATTGTTATCATCCGTGAATCTCCATATATAGGAAGTGAGGGTTAGAGAGATCAACAAAAGATCCCAGGTCCCTCCTTACATGATAATGTGGAACACGTCGTTTTATTACAGTTCAGGTCGATTGTGTTGCGGGATGGCGAGGACGCCCGCCCCGTTCCACACCCCGTCGCGCATTTTTCACTTTCCTCGTACCGTCTTCTTCTTCTTCTTCTTCGTAACCCATCTCCACGATGACACCTCTTCCGGTAAGCCAGTTATAATTCCCGTGTGGAGGGATGATAAATGCACCGTCGTGTCACTGGATATTCACGCAGATATCCCTGCTAGTACGAACGTACCTGCCTGACTGCCTCCCGCTTCCCTCTCTTCCTGTTACGGCAACTATTTTACAGGAAGTAGGTCAGATAAACATTTCTGAGAGACGCTGACATCCTTCAACGCAACGTCCAACACAAGGACGAGAAGGTGGAAAAAAGTTCTCAACACTAATTTTACCAAATCAAACAGAAACGTTTTCAGTTTTAACCTTTGTGAGGTATTTTTTGATATGTGATGTGGAGCATTCTTGTAAAGGAACGGAAAGAAATTTCATTAAAGTATCATCCACCAAGCAGTTTGTTAAGGAAAGAATAAATTGGGTAAAGGGTAAATAAAAGAGAAGGCCCGTGTCAGAGACATCCGGTCGGTAGAATTTTCCTCGAGCGTCTTATTTGCATTTTATGTGTGCGACTCCATAAAAGTGACCCTGCTCATTCTAATTTTCGCAAACGGCACAAAGGGAAAAGCATGTGAACAATTCGGACATGGATGGGAGTAGCAGAGCGCTGATAGCCAAGTTTTCGTTATTTTTCCGAGGAAAGCCGTTATTTATTGGAAGTTTGTGCATTATCTGAGTAGGAGAACTCGGAGCGTAAAAGTTATTTGAATACTATTTCCCCAAACAAAAGCCATTAATTCCTTAGGAAGCGGTCCATTGCGCGGACGTGTATTAACTTTGCAAGCAAGGAAGGCGGGCAAGCTTTGTGTAATTTGTAAAACTAAATCCATTTTATCCGGTTTAACAAGCCGTTGAGTCCAGACTTTTCGAATTAGGCGACAAACGTAATATCACTTACGAAAAACGTTAAAACGTTATCCAACGCGACACTAAATTTCAACAAATCGCCACTATTTCTCAACGAATTAAAATTCATAGTCAGCCAAGTGTAGGTAGTCATACACTTGTTATTTACAACCAACAAACGATACGATAACAAATAACAATCCCCTTTTACAAACACCAATGGGGATGAGATGTGTCTTAATTTACTTGCATTGTTTGTGCCAAAATAATTATTGAAACATTTTTTAGAGTTCATCTCGAATAAATCGTGAAACATATTTGAAACCATTTTTCCTTTTATTTTATTTTATAATTAATGTGTGAGTAAATTAAATAGTTTGTTATTGACCTATCCGATTCCCATTAGCGGTAATGAATAAATAAACACACTGTTGATGTTGATTCAGTTGTAATTCAGTTGTCAGAATTTAGCATTTGCGAAGGTAAACATCAAAGGCATGCATTTTATGTTATTGCTATTTTCGTGTCGTCAAAAATACAATAATAAGCGACACTTACCGGTCGAATCTGCTCCAGACATCGACAAACAGCATAAAAACAGGACAAGAAACTTGTAATGAATCTGGTGAGGTTTCGGGTGGTCAAGCTGTCTCCTCAACCTGTCCATTTTTTGTTGTTGTGCAATGGTTCCAGCGACACTTCTACCTGAAAATAAAAATAAAAAAATTAAATAATCGATTTCATGTGTGCTGCTCCAAACTCTTTCTTAAAATCTAATTCCCTAATAGTGTGTTCTTAGTACTTCTGTCGCAGTGGCCCAGTTGTTCCCGAAATCTCAATCAATTCCCGGTCTAGGGTAGTTTTAAAATTTAATTTGTGTGACCCAGAAATTTTCGATCTGACCCGATCGGTAGAAGTTGTAAGTTCTTGCAATTAGTCCGCAGACGACTCGTCGTCCTCGTTGTCGTTGTCGTCTGCGAACACGGGATAGAGAGAGGGATGTGACTGACAAAGAATTTTATCGGGAGTCCGTCCGCCTCAACCCAAATAAGAATTTAATTTCAGGAGACAAATTTATCTAAGTTTAATCTCGACTGAGACGTTTATAAAACGAGTAGAGAGTTGTTCCTTGATGATTTAATTTCGAGCCAGAAGCAACAAAAAGGTTAGCTAGCTGGTGGCAGTTGGCAACTCACGTAGCTACGTACCTACCTACCACTCACCCCCTTTTGGTGGTGAAATTAAACGCCTTCTTCATAATTTAATGTTTAACATAACTCCGGAAATTAGGGCACCTAAACACGAGGATTTCTTGGAAGAAGCTTAACGATTGACGTATTAATTCGATTCACTCTTAGTACCTACAATAAAATAAATAGCTTTTCAAACTTGGTATTTTGCAATCAAAGGTTCGAATGAAATGACACAATGAATGTAGCCGAGGCCGAAAACAACAGATAAAGGATTTGTTCTTCTTTTCACACAGTTCCATCAACCGGGAAAGAAATTCGATTTAACTTTGTATTGAAAAGACTTTTACGACAGTGTACTAAATTGTTGAAATGGAAGAAAGCAAACGTGAAAATACGAAACAGAATAGAACTCGTACCTATTAACTCATGACAAAAGAAATTGAACTCAGAGAAAGGAAACCTGAAAAACTATTGTTAAAACTTAAAAAATAAGTAATAAATCTATTGTAGGTAATTATAAAAAAAAATGCTAAATATTTTTTATGTTTTTTTGAATATATAGAGATTTTAAATTAAGCCTGAAAATGCCAATTTTTTTGAACTCTCAAATCCAATTTAGGTGTTGCATTATTGGAAATTTTCTCTTTCCACTTGTATTAACGAAATTGAAATTAAATTTTAAATAAATAAACTACAATACATCAAAAGTATTTTGTTATGAAATCAATAGAAAATCAAATTTTCCGAAATTGTTTTTTTTTTGTGTCAAAACTTTCCTTCAGAGAAATCCAACTGAGTTTTTGTTTTCTTTAAAATATGCTCTTTCCAGCCTTATAAACAAATTTTAAATTAAATGCCAAATAAACAAACTTCAGCAAATCAAAGTATATATATTAATATAAAATCGATAGATAATCAAATTTTCCGGAATTGTTTCAATCCCTCAAATTTTTCTTCAAGTAATCGAACTTATTTGTTGTATTCTTTAAAATGTACTGTTTCTTACTATATAAATGAATTTGAAATTCAATTTTATACGTATAAAGAACTATGATACTCAAAAGATCGATGGAAAATCAATCAATTAAGCCTTTCCAAGCTGTTCCGTTTGGAAAACAACAAATTTATTGTTATTGCTGTCTGATAAACCAGCGAATGATAAATTAGCAGATATAAATAATCAGGGTACAAATAAAATACTAAAACTACCCAATAAATTATTAATTTACTAAATAAAAACAAATACGTAGGTAGGTAATAGATACGAAATAAATTTTTGATAAGCTCCGTAAATCACTGCGAACATTACGTTTGAATGTTGATGTGTGTCCTAAATAACAATTTTGTTAGTCGTTTATAGTATTATATAGTCCCATAAAGCAAATTTATTTGGCTGTAACAACCCCCTCTCCCTCTCCCTCTCTCGCTCTATGTACAGATACTTTGAAAAACACAGAGCTCATTATTTATTCAGTGCCAGACCATTAAAATCTTCGTGAATTTTAATTGCAATACCGTATTTTTGCCCGGGTTATAAAACGGATGTATTTTTTCGGCATAAATCCCACTGGATGATGCGACATTTTGTCACGATCCGATAGGTACCTACGTCACAGAAAACTTTCAGTTTGTCTTTCCAATGCCAATGTCTCTTCTTTTCCAATTTATGTTTCAATATTTGTTTAGACGATATCATGTCTTCCATTCTTTCTACATGCAGCCGATGCTTTTTGATTTATCGGAGATGGGAAACGACAATTTTTCAAGGAAGATCAGCGATCAGCCTTCCCTTCAAGATTTGCGTTTTGATTTGTTAGGCAAACAAACAGAAAAGGCGTCTTACATTTTCCTCCTTTGCAACCTTTCCATATTTTCTTTTCTAATTACGTACTTACTTATAAGTACAGCATAAAATAAAAAATTTGGGAGCAACGTTTTGTGTGATCAGGGGCACATTACTTACGTATTGTGAGCTGACCTAAAAAGTAAGCCTTTGGAAGTTTGAAAACGTTGGTTGGTGGTTTAATAAATTCATCGGAAACGAAAATAATTTATTAAGGAAGCGAAAGACAAGGAAATATTAATGCAGGATACCGTCGGTCCTTTATGTGCACGTGTACGAAAAGCGAAACGCACCGAGAAAAATTGTTCCGTTTTCCCTTTTCTTGCCGCCTTCCGAACGTCATTAAAAAATTCTCTTTTTCCGCAACGGAAAGCAAGCAATAAGTGATGAATTGATTCCGCTCCAAACAAACAAATGGAACTTTTCTAACAAATACATCACTTTATGGTACGTAGTCACCGAAAACATTCTTACAGATCTTAATTAATAGCTGTTGGTGAAAATATTAAAAGACTTTCCCTCATAGTGACAATGACAAAGGGGCTTTCCATTTTTTTTTTAAGAGTAAATATCTTTATTCTTGTCACTTGTCGCCGAAGATTAACATCGAGTGTTGTTTAAGTCGCCGGGAATAACTAACAGGGAGAACGTACTGACTGGGACACGGCCTCTAAAATGATAAAGTACGAAGGGAACAACGCACGAGGATATGAGGGGAAGACAAAGTGAGATACAGAGAGAGAGAGAGAGACAAGAGAGGGAATGCCGCACGCTTTCTTCCGCACCAATATCCATAATTCATGATCCCGTTTTATGGCGCTACTTCGGCATCCACGGATAAATAGCACCTCGTTATGTGTCCATTTCGTTGTCTCGTTTAACACTGTTTTAAACACCTTTCACTATTGCGACCATTATTCAAAATTCTCTTTCTATTATTCACACACGGATCGTCCGCTTTTCTGCACGAATTCGTTTGATCTTTGGTTTAAATTTTAATGAAAAGAAATTGGGATCTTATGATCTTTTTTTGGAAAAGCAACCGTTCGATTTCGTTTGGTTGCACAATGGTGTGGAGGTTGTCGCCATCAGAGAAGGTAAAGGAACCAATATATTGCACGTCTAGAGTCGATTTATCGACACTTTCGTCGGCTTTGTTATTCAAATGAAATGGAAACTCCTCCAAAGCCCGAAATCTACGTGAACCTGTTATATTGCAGCTTACACCGACCAAAATGCATCGACCTCCAGGATACGTTAGGTACCTACGGATTTAAAACTGGAACTTTGGTCCTTCCGTGAACTATTTATTGTCCAATAACTTCGGGGAATAAGCTCTCCGAGACCATAGCCGGAAATTAGATTTTCTGTCTTGGAAAATCGTCGACTGCTGTTTATCATGCAGGAAATTGCGCACGGTAGGAGATAAGTTTCGTTTCACGTCAGGAAATCAACAAAGGAATAAGGCAATTGCGACAATCTTTCGAAAATTGACGCGATGAAAAATGCCAACAATACGTCTTTACTACTAGTTCCACGAATCGAATTTTCCGTTTCTCATTTACCTCCATCTCCTTTGAAACCTTTCATCTTTTCCGCGAAACTCTCTTGAAATCTTACACTATTGATAGAAGAACTAAATAAATTCTTCTTCTATTGTTTGTTGTTAATGTTTTTTTTTGAAAATGAAAATTTATGTGTCAATGTATATGCGAATGCTCGCCTGGTTTATTCCAGACCGGAAGTTGGAAGCTGTGCAGTGACGATTTGTTATTGAAAAATATTGCGACGGAAATAGGTCTCCAGCACCACTTAATTAAAGCTAGGCAAAATGCAGCTGCTCTACAATCAAAATCCGCTACAAAATAAATTGAAAAAGGAGAAATAAAACAAGGATATACAAATCGGGATCCATTTTTGATTTATCCTTTCATAACCAAATTTCTAAAATCTGCTGGTCTCGTGAAATAAGTGTTAAAAAATGATATTCAGGAGTTGTACCGTTTTTCATGTCAGCAACATAAAGTGTCAAATCAGACTGGCAACCCACCCACCCCCTAGTAGGTAGGTACCTACGAATGTTTTAAAAAAAATGGGAACGACATTAGTCAGCGAGGGAAATTCTTAAAAAGTTTTCTTTTAACAATTCATGAATTTCTTTTGCAAGTGGTGCTTGTCGAAGCGAACAAACGAGCAACAGAAACAACTTTGTAGTTGTTTTTTTTATACTGGATGAAAAAGGGATGCCTCAAACTCTCACAATAAAAATAGAAAAACCTAAACACGAACTTAATAATTAACTGAACTGTAAAATTTTACAAGACAAAATCGATAATTAAATTAAAATTGAAGATAAATTTAGGAAACTATTTTAAAAGAGAGAGAATTTAATTCCGTTTGGCAATTTGCGAATAAGTTCCTGTAGCCCATTTATTTAACTGCCACTAGATTGCAATTTGCCATTGGGATCGATTTCCATTTATTGGAAATCTCAGCAAGAGTACAGTTCTTATTAAGTTTTTTTACCATTTCTGTCCTTGTTATTTCTAGGAGCCAATTTGTTTGCAAGGCAAAAACGGACGCGACTGTGATTACGGATCTGTGAAATTCTCGACAATACAATAAAACAAAAAAAAACAAATCCAACGATGCACAATCGTTTATGTTTGGAAAACGATATAACGAGAAAAAGTTGAAGTTCTGACTCGGGAAAATCTTTTTAAGCCACGAGGCCAACTTCACCAACTAACTTGTTCTTTAACTTATTCAAACGAACGGAATTTTCCGAAAATAGGTAAACAGGTGGGCGGCAAACGAACAGAAGCACATTTGAGTACATTTGTTTAATGTTGAATATTTTATAAAATTGTTTTCTCATCTCGAAATAAATTACAATACAAAAATAATACTTATCTATTTACCTGAACAAATTTAACTTCTTCTTGTATTGCGTGACTTTAAGTAGATATTATCCGGAGCAGGGTGATCAGATTTTCCCCATATTTACGTTAAACTTGGCGTAGGTAATAAGCACAATTATCAGGTGATCAAGTTGGCCAATAACCTTAATACACGGGGTCGTTAAGGGTGCAAAGTACGCAGATAACGGAAGAAATCCCGCGCATACAGATTACTTCGTTTTAAACCAGTGTACAATGTACACATAATATTTAATAAAAGTACAGGAAGGGAGAAGAAAAGGAGCTAGACGCTGGATGTTAGGTACGTAATAATGATAAAGAACTGTTTGCGGTAGGTATACCAAAACCTTTGCTGCAATAGAGGGTGCAACAACCACCACCACCGTCATAAATATCAGGATTAAAACGTTTCATTAGTGGAAGTAAACAATTACTCCCAGCCAGCCAGCGCCAGCGTCTGCCTTTTGATAAAATCTCTACACACGTTTATAAAAGGGTTGAAGGGAAATGCACCTACTGTAACTTGAAAGAGGGTGTAATTATATATATTTATTTGCTAAATGTTACCATTTCCACCCTGAAATTATTATTAACTAACACAAATTGATTGATGTTCAAACACAAATTTATGCGCGGTACCAATAGCTTCAGGTATTATTGGCTCGGCATGTCCGCTCCATTGCACCCTTTTCTAATAAACCACCCTCACATACACATCTAATATATCCGGTGTAATGATGCATTTCAGGATGCGGCGCGACGTTTCATTTCAACTTAAATCTCTCCTAATGATGACAAAACGAAAAAAAGCCGCCCCTGAATTTAGCGGCGCACCCCCACACGACTGACTCTAACGTCGCGTCTCGTCGTTTTCTTGTCTCGCGACGCGGTTGGCAATTAAGCCAACTCATCTTTTGCATCATCATCCAGGACGAGCGACAGGAGCTGACAGGAGAGCTTAAGTCTGTGCCGCCTTTATCTCCCAATAATACCTAATTCAAGGGAGCATAAGGGCGTGATTTCGAATCGGATTCGATAAACAGCATTTCTGTGACACTTAATAGTACTTAATGTCTCCCCAACGCATTGGGGATGTTGATAATGGGAATAACTTGAGTATTGTTAACCACAGGATCATGTCTAATCAGTTAGGAAGGACCCTGGACTCTCTTTCAACCCCTAATGTGTTCATTCAATTTTGTTAGACTTTTTGATCTTCACCCGTCTCCATTTTTTTTTTGTTGTTGATATAAAAGTGTGACAGATACTTTTGAACAGACGTATCAAAGAAAACATTATTCGAAATGCAATAGCACCCTTCTGGGATGCTGTGACAACACGTCCGCCTCGCCGCCCCAGTCGGGTGAAACGGAAGGAACAAAATATATTACACACTGCATGTAAGTTTTATGTCATCAACTGTCGTAATTTCGTGCGACGGCAACGCAAACTGAAAATGTAATTACACCGTAAAGTAGTTGCCACGTTACGGTGGTAGGAAAAGCGATGCGACGGGGTAAGTCCCCGGATACGAGGCATTTGTTTAGACGCGCGCCTGCAACATCCAGCCAGGAATATTTAAAGTTGCACAGACCGAAACTACCGCAAACAAAGATTTAATTTAAAACAGCTGCAGTTTATATAAAATTGACACCGCTGCAATTTAATTTAACTGTTAACCGACCGAATAAAATTCTATTTACTACCAAATAAACAACAATTTCATCCCTCTACCCTGTGACCTTATCCTATATTCGATTAAAAAAGTAAAAGTGAAAGGACAAAATGAATCTAAGTCGACAAAAAACTTACTTTAAAGAAATTTCCACAGCGGACATATAAGAAAGATTTCGGCGATTGGTTTGGTTTTTTGTAATCAAAGTCGGTTTTAACTTTTTTCTATAGAATAGAAGTCAATGGTATGGAAATGAACAACAAAATTGTCGAAACGTAACGATCATAGGTCCCTGGAAAATTGCTGATAAGAGTTGGACATTGTCGTTTATTGAGGGACTAAAAAATTGCTGTGTGAACGTATTCAAAGGCGAAATGTCGATAGGGCAGGGCGTTACGAATTGAAATGAGATTGGAATTTTCACCGTCCATCTACGACAAATTTTATCACCTAAAGGAAAATTGAAGGGGCATCTTTTGGGCAAGAGAAAAAGGGCTGCAATTATTGTTAAATTACTAAAAGGAAGAGAAAGGCACAATCAAAAAATTTTTTTATTTATATTGGTTTCAATCATTTACTTGTTCGTGAAAAAAAATTTAACCCCCTTTTTAAATTTTTTCTTTGATAAATACAAAGAAAAGAAAACTGAAATGGTAAATATGAAAACCTTTTTAAAAATCCCTTGGATTGTAGCAGCCTTATTGGACTTTCCCAGCCCAGTCTCTTTGAAGTTGAAGTAACAAAATAAGAAACCGTATTGGTACGCAATACACGTTGAATTATAGGATTATCTTTTTTTTCATTCCCATTTCCGTCAAAGTTAATAATATAAGAGGGGAAAAATTCAAGTCAAGGGTACAATTGCTTCCTTCGAAATAAAGTGTAATATGAAAACAAGTACGTCGGTAGGTTCCCAATCGTTGAACTTTCGAAAAATAAATAAAGTAGGGAATATCGAGGAAGAAGTTGGCTGTATATCGTTCGAAAAATAAAAACATAAAAATATGTTGCCCTCGACGAATTGCTTGCTTGCTTGCAATCTAGCAGAAAATTGCAAAATGGCGCCTTTCCTCATTTTAAGAGTAATGTAAACACATGTTGACTAAAAGTACTCAAGATGACGGCAGATACACACACACACACACACATGAAATATTTAACTTATAGCAGCTTTAGTTTAGTGCCACCCCAACTTCTACAACAATCGATACATTTTGCTTGAGGGAGATCAAAACAAAGGCGCAATTTTCTCTATCCAGTTTCGATAATGCCATCGCTCAATTCTCCAGTAAATATTAGATATATAAAAGAAATGAGGCACTATAAAATCATTGGGTGGCCCCCATTTACGTTGACTTTCAGGACGTTGACGTCTTTCTAACCCTTGCAAGCTGGTTAATAAAAATAAAGTAACTGCCAGTATGTTGCCATCTAAAGGTGTTTAGGGGTAACTACAATGTCACTTTACTTTAATCTGGTGGTACACACATAAGAAATATTTAACTTAGAGCAGCTTTGGTTTAGTGCCACCCCAACTTCTACAACAATCGATACATTTTGCTTGAGGGAGATCAAAACAAAGGCGCAATTTTCTCTATCCAGTTTCGATAATGCCATCGCTCAATTCTCCAGTAAATATTAGATATATAAAAGAAATGAGGCACTATAAAATCATTGGGTGGCCCATTTACGTTAAGACTTTCAGGACGTTGACGTCTTTCCTAACCCTTGCAAGTGGTTAATAAAAATAAAGTAACTGCCAGTATGTTGCCATCTAAGGTGTTTAGGGGTAACTACAATGTCACTTTACTTTAATCTGGTGGTACACACATAAGAAATATTTAACTTAGAGCAGCTTTGGTTTAGTGCCACCCCAATCTTCTACAACAATCGATACATTTTGCTTGAGGGAGATCAAAACAAAGGCGCAATTTTCTCTACCCAGTTTCGATAATGCCATCGCTCAATTCTCCAGTAAATATTAGATATATAAAAGAAATGAGGCACTAAAATCATTGGGTGGCCCCCATTTACGTTAAGACTTTCAGGACGTTGACGTCTTTCAACCCTTGCAAGTGGTTAATAAAAATAATAACTGCCAGTATGTTGCCATCTAAAGGTGTTTAGGGGTAACTACAATGTCACTTTACTTTAATCTGGTGGTACACACAAAGAAATATTTAACTTAGAGCAGCTTTGGTTTAGTGCCACCCCAATTCTACAACAATCGATACATTTTGCTTGAGGGAGATCAAAACAAAGGCGCAATTTTCTCTACCCAGTTTCGATAATGCCATCGCTCAATTCTCCAGTAAATATTAGATATATAAAAGAAATGAGGCACATAAAATCATTGGGTGGCCCCCATTTACGTTGACTTTCAGGACGTTGACGTCTTTCAACCCTTGCAAGCTGGTTAATAAAAATAAATAACTGCCAGTATGTTGCCATCTAAAGGTGTTTAGGGGTAACTACAATGTCACTTTACTTTAATCTGGTGGTACACACAAAGAAATATTTAACTTAGAGCAGCTTTGGTTTAGTGCCACCCCAACTTCTACAACAATCGATACATTTTGCTTGAGGGAGATCAAAACAAAGGCGCAATTTTCTCTATCCAGTTTCGATAATGCCATCGCTCAATTCTCCAGTAAATATTAGATATATAAAAGAAATGAGGCACTATAAAATCATTGGGTGGCCCCCATTTACGTTAAGACTTTCAGGACGTTGACGTCTTTCTAACCCTTGCAAGTGGTTAATAAAAATAAAGTAACTGCCAGTATGTTGCCATCTAAAGGTGTTTAGGGGTAACTACAATGTCACTTTACTTTAATCTGGTGGTACACACATAAGAAATATTTAACTTAGAGCAGCTTTGGTTTAGTGCCACCCCAATTCTACAACAATCGATACATTTTGCTTGAGGGAGATCAAAACAAAGGCGCAATTTTCTCTATCCAGTTTCGATAATGCCATCGCTCAATTCTCCAGTAAATATTAGATATATAAAAGAAATGAGGCACTATAAAATCATTGGGTGGCCCTCCATTTACGTTGACTTTCAGGACGTTGACGTCTTTCAACCCTTGCAAGTGGTTAATAAAAATAAAGTAACTGCCAGTATGTTGCCATCTAAAGGTGTTTAGGGGTAACTACAATGTCACTTTACTTTAATCTGGTGGTACACACATAAGAAATATTTAACTTAGAGCAGCTTTGGTTTAGTGCCACCCCAACTTCTACAACAATCGATACATTTTGCTTGAGGGAGATCAAAACAAAGGCGCAATTTTCTCTATCCAGTTTCGATAATGCCATCGCTCAATTCTCCAGTAAATATTAGATATATAAAAGAAATGAGGCACCATAAAATCATTGGGTGGTCTCCATTTACGTTAAGACTTTCAGGACGTTGACGTCTTTCCAACCCTTGCAAGTTGGTTAATAAAAATGAACTAACTGCCAGTATGTTGCCATCTAAAGGTGTTTAGGGGTAACTACAATGTCACTTTACTTTAATCTGGTGGTACACACACAAGAAATATTGAACTTAGAGCAGCTTTGGTTTAGTGCCACCCCAATTTCTACAACAATCGATACATTTTGCTTGAGGGAGATCAAAACAAAGGCGCAATTTTCTCTATCCAGTTTCGATAATGCCATCGCTCAATTCTCCAGTAAATATTAGATATATAAAAGAAATGAGGCACCATAAAATCATTGGGTGGTCTCCATTTACGTTAAGACTTTCAGGACGTTGACGTCTTTCTAACCCTTGCAAGCTGGTTAATAAAAATGAATAACTGCCAGTATGTTGCCATCTAAAGGTGTTTAGGGGTAACTACAATGTCACTTTACTTTAATCTGGTGGTACACACACAAGAAATATTGAACTTAGAGCAGCTTTGGTTTAGTGCCACCCCAATTTCTACAACAATCGATACATTTTGCTTGAGGGAGATCAAAACAAAGGCGCAATTTTCTCTACCCAGTTTCGATAATGCCATCGCTCAATTCTCCAGTAAATATTAGATATATAAAAGAAATGAGGCACTATAAAATCATTGGGTGGCCTCCATTTACGTTAAGACTTTCAGGACGTTGACGTCTTTCCTAACCCTTGCAAGTTGGTTAATAAAAATGAACTAACTGCCAGTATGTTGCCATCTAAAGGTGTTTAGGGGTAACTACAATGTCACTTTACTTTAATCTGGTGGTACACACACAAGAAATATTGAACTTAGAGCAGCTTTGGTTTAGTGCCACCCCAATTTCTACAACAATCGATACATTTTGCTTGAGGGAGATCAAAACAAAGGCGCAATTTTCTCTATCCAGTTTCGATAATGCCATCGCTCAATTCTCCAGTAAATATTAGATATATAAAAGAAATGAGGCACCATAAAATCATTGGGTGGCCCCCATTTACGTTAAGACTTTCAGGACGTTGACGTCTTTCCAACCCTTGCAAGTTGGTTAATAAAAATGAACTAACTGCCAGTATGTTGCCATCTAAAGGTGTTTAGGGGTAACTACAATGTCACTTTACTTTAATCTGGTGGTACACACACAAGAAATATTGAACTTAGAGCAGCTTTGGTTTAGTGCCACCCCAACTTCTACAACAATCGATACATTTTGCTTGAGGGAGATCAAAACAAAGGCGCAATTTTCTCTACCCAGTTTCGATAATGCCATCGCTCAATTCTCCAGTAAATATTAGATATATAAAAGAAATGAGGCACCATAAAATCATTGGGTGGCCCCCATTTACGTTAAGACTTTCAGGACGTTGACGTCTTTCCAACCCTTGCAAGTTGGTTAATAAAAATAACTAACTGCCAGTATGTTGCCATCTAAAGGTGTTTAGGGGTAACTACAATGTCACTTTACTTTAATCTGGTGGTACACACATAAGAAATATTTAACTTAGAGCAGCTTTGGTTTAGTGCCACCCCAATTTCTACAACAATCGATACATTTTGCTTGAGGGAGATCAAAACAAAGGCGCAATTTTCTCTACCAGTTTCGATAATGCCATCGCTCAATTCTCCAGTAAATATTAGATATATAAAAGAAATGAGGCACATAAAATCATTGGGTGGCCCCCATTTACGTTAAGACTTTCAGGACGTTGACGTCTTTCTAACCCTTGCAAGCTGGTTAATAAAAATAGAATAACTGCCAGTATGTTGCCATCTAAAGGTGTTTAGGGGTAACTACAATGTCACTTTACTTTAATCTGGTGGTACACACATAAGAAATATTGAACTTAAAAGCAGCTTTGGTTTAGTGCCACCCCAATTTCTACAACAATCGATACATTTTGCTTGAGGGAGATCAAAACAAAGGCGCAATTTTCTCTACCCAGTTTCGATAATGCCATCGCTCAATTCTCCAGTAAATATTAGATATATAAAAGAAATGAGGCACTATAAAATCATTGGGTGGCCTCCATTTACGTTAAGACTTTCAGGACGTTGACGTCTTTCCAACCCTTGCAAGCTTGGTTAATAAAAATGAATAACTGCCAGTATGTTGCCATCTAAAGGTGTTTAGGGGTAACTACAATGTCACTTTACTTTAATCTGGTGGTACACACACAAGAAATATTTAACTTAGAGCAGCTTTGGTTTAGTGCCACCCCAACTTCTACAACAATCGATACATTTTGCTTGAGGGAGATCAAAACAAAGGCGCAATTTTCTCTATCCAGTTTCGATAATGCCATCGCTCAATTCTCCAGTAAATATTAGATATATAAAAGAAATGAGGCACTATAAAATCATTGGGTGGCCCCCATTTACGTTAAGACTTTCAGGACGTTGACGTCTTTCCAACCCTTGCAAGTTGGTTAATAAAAATGAACTAACTGCCAGTATGTTGCCATCTAAAGGTGTTTAGGGGTAACTACAATGTCACTTTACTTTAATCTGGTGGTACACACACAAGAAATATTGAACTTAGAGCAGCTTTGGTTTAGTGCCACCCCAATTTCTACAACAATCGATACATTTTGCTTGAGGGAGATCAAAACAAAGGCGCAATTTTCTCTATCCAGTTTCGATAATGCCATCGCTCAATTCTCCAGTAAATATTAGATATATAAAAGAAATGAGGCACCATAAAATCATTGGGTGGTCTCCATTTACGTTAAGACTTTCAGGACGTTGACGTCTTTCTAACCCTTGCAAGCTGGTTAATAAAAATGAATAACTGCCAGTATGTTGCCATCTAAAGGTGTTTAGGGGTAACTACAATGTCACTTTACTTTAATCTGGTGGTACACACACAAGAAATATTTAACTTAGAGCAGCTTTGGTTTAGTGCCACCCCAATTTCTACAACAATCGATACATTTTGCTTGAGGGAGATCAAAACAAAGGCGCAATTTTCTCTACCCAGTTTCGATAATGCCATCGCTCAATTCTCCAGTAAATATTAGATATATAAAAGAAATGAGGCACTATAAAATCATTGGGTGGCCTCCATTTACGTTAAGACTTTCAGGACGTTGACGTCTTTCCAACCCTTGCAAGTTGGTTAATAAAAATGAATAACTGCCAGTATGTTGCCATCTAAAGGTGTTTAGGGGTAACTACAATGTCACTTTACTTTAATCTGGTGGTACACACACAAGAAATATTGAACTTAGAGCAGCTTTGGTTTAGTGCCACCCCAATTTCTACAACAATCGATACATTTTGCTTGAGGGAGATCAAAACAAAGGCGCAATTTTCTCTATCCAGTTTCGATAATGCCATCGCTCAATTCTCCAGTAAATATTAGATATATAAAAGAAATGAGGCACTATAAAATCATTGGGTGGCCCCCATTTACGTTAAGACTTTCAGGACGTTGACGTCTTTCCAACCCTTGCAAGTTGGTTAATAAAAATGAACTAACTGCCAGTATGTTGCCATCTAAAGGTGTTTAGGGGTAACTACAATGTCACTTTACTTTAATCTGGTGGTACACACACAAGAAATATTTAACTTAGAGCAGCTTTGGTTTAGTGCCACCCCAATTTCTACAACAATCGATACATTTTGCTTGAGGGAGATCAAAACAAAGGCGCAATTTTCTCTATCCAGTTTCGATAATGCCATCGCTCAATTCTCCAGTAAATATTAGATATATAAAAGAAATGAGGCCCCTATAAAATCATTGGGTGGCCTCCATTTACGTTAAGACTTTCAGGACGTTGACGTTTTTCCCTAACCCTTGCAAGTTGGTTAATAAAAATAAACTAACTGCCAGTATGTTGCCATCTAAAGGTGTTTAGGGGTAACTACAATGTCACTTTACTTTAATCTGGTGGTACACACATAAGAAATATTTAACTTAGAGCAGCTTTGGTTTAGTGCCACCCCAATTTCTACAACAATCGATACATTTTGCTTGAGGGAGATCAAAACAAAGGCGCAATTTTCTCTATCCAGTTTCGATAATGCCATCGCTCAATTCTCCAGTAAATATTAGATATATAAAAGAAATGAGGCACCATAAAATCATTGGGTGGCCCCCATTTACGTTAAGACTTTCAGGACGTTGACGTCTTTCTAACCCTTGCAAGCTGGTTAATAAAAATAAAGTAACTGCCAGTATGTCGCTATCTATAGGTGTTTAGAGGTAACTATACTTTAATCTGGTGGTATCGATAAATTGTTACCGAAGAATTCGATAACGTTGTTTGTGTCTTTGTCTAATCTGGTATAATTTACTCAAAAAGCAAGATAATAAACAAAGAAGCTTTTCTGGGTTAACGTTTAGTTGCAGCAGTCCGAATTAAGTTGTTCGAGTTCACTATTGGACACAACAAGCGAGATTAATCGAATAGTCGAGTTACTAAATCTCCGACGACCGCACCGCTCACACACACACACACACACACACACGTATATGTATATACTATGTATATACACGCCCACGTATTGGATATTAAGACTTAGAGGAAGTTAAAACATGAGGCAAATGATGTGGAAGTATCTCCTTCCGACCGACAACTTCTTTCGGTGAAACAGCAAATCTTTTGAAACTGGAAGAGAAGATTATTATCAGTCACGGTACAAGCCGGACAAAAACATCGGAAAATTAATGATAACACAGGACAGGCGAGACGCTATTGCGACCTTAATTGACCCACGAAAATAAAATGTGTGAACGAAGTTATAAAACGACACTTCAGATCGGTCAATTGCTGTAACTTAGAATTCTCCCTTGTCCTTGATAATTTTTAAAATCATGTGCCATTAACAATTTTTATTTAACGTCCGTGGCCCTCGTATAATACTTTCTGTGTTATTTGTATTTCGAGAAAGAATATCAACGTGAATGGAACCTTTAGCCGAAATTAATATT
Source organism: Agrilus mali (assembly GCA_029378335.1). Taxonomy (NCBI): domain Eukaryota; kingdom Metazoa; phylum Arthropoda; class Insecta; order Coleoptera; family Buprestidae; genus Agrilus; species Agrilus mali. The sequence goes on from CM055660.1 coordinate 487,772, forward strand.
TAAAATTTCTCTTCGTTCAATTTCAATTTTCTTCTACGGAGTTTCAGGCACTTTAAAATTAATTTCGACTCCAATAAAGCACTTTTTCTGTTCCCTTATTATTTATTTACACTTTCCCGACGAGTTGTAAATTATGTTTCATTCAGCTGTTGATCTTTATTAAATTTCTTATAAACTCGTTCGGTTTTCCTTTTAATTATATGTACCTGCTGTACTTATACATTGAAAAATTCTTAAAGACTTACTTACTTACATCCAATTTCCTTAAAGAAAAACAAATATTGAATTCTATTTGAACAGAAAACGCAACACGGTTTACTTTGTTTGTTTGTATGTATTAATTTGAAAAAAGGCGGTAATTTTTCAATCCTTTACAAAAATTAATTTTAGTCAAACGCTTTTCAATAGCGAGCTACCCTCAACCCTCAACCCTCTGCCCGTGGCCCGGGTACAAACCTACACCTTTCTCGATACAACAACTGGGCTACATTTTATAGAATGATTGATGGTTCATCACTCAAAATCCAAATAAAAACCGGTAACGAACATGCCATGCGATTGTAGTGAAACGCTGCCGGCGTGACGACGATGATGAGGCCCGTTTGTTGGTTTCGTCCAATTTTTGGCGGCCTACATGCAGCTACGTGCATGTCCATCAATAACACACACAGGAAAAAAACAAAAAGGATCTTTAAAGTTAAACTAATTGTACAACAACACAAAAATCAGAATGGAATTTCACAAAAACAGAAGAAAACCAGATCAATGGTCGATTCCGGAAATATGGAGATCGGGCAAGGGTTGTTTTCTTCACTGCAATTTATCTTTATTTAAAGACAAAGCAGACGGTCCCTGAAGACAAATTAACCCCAAAACAATACACTTTTCGTCCGTCGTTAGCCAAAATTACTTTTGTCCCTTTCCGTATTTAATAGTTATCAATCACTCTCCCCCGAGCATCTAATCAGGAGTTGCATTATTAAAAACTACATAAAGGTCTTCCCCTTTTTTCTTCCCGATTACTTCGAAGAATTGAAGAGAGTATCAGGAGCCCTGAGTGCTGCTTAGCAGATAGACGTTTTTTTTTGCGCTTTTCTCGCAGTTGTCTGCCTGCCTCACGCCCCAGCCTTTGTTTTCTTTTCGCGCCCGAAAGTGGCAATTTCAATTTATTTCGTTTCCAACCCTCTTCTGTTATCGTTCAGGATTACGGCTAAAGTTCCTTCATCAACAGCTCTCTTTTTTCGGCGGCTGGGCTGAGCGGCCGGCGGCATCAACAACAACACGACCGTATCTTGTTTTATTTTGAGCCCGAACACTAATTGACAAGGACGCAACAGACTCGAGGAGACTGTGCGTCTGTAATGAGTGATTTAGCGAGGAAGGAAAACAAATGAAAATAAATGGTATCGGGCACAGCCTCCTGCCACCTTCAAAAATTAAATCCGCAGCCGTCTAGATCGCTCGCAATCTCCCGCACTAATTTAACACTTAACAATGTTCAGCAAAATTACAATAAAAAAATAACAAATAAGTAGATTTTAAGTTTAAATGTCTACATCTAATACTAGATACGTCGTAGGTACACTATCCATCAAAAGCAGCAGAAGACCATTTAATTTCCCTAATACTTTGTAGAAATCCAACTTGAAAGTTGTCCGAACTTAACCATTACACAGGTAGGTTTGTAGGTAGGTACATGTTCATTCTTAATTAATTAAACGTTTACCCTAACCATCTTGCTCGAAACTTTTACGAATTAATAATTGAATGTTTCAGAGTTAAACAGGGAGAGAGGGAGAGAGAACTTAGAGCAGAGCCCATTACCTAACGAACACTCATTAAGGAAACGAACGGTATTACATCATCTAAGAAGTTCATGCTTCTCCTTCTTCAGGATTATTGGGGTTGAACTTATCCTCCCTATAGATATTAGGTATCTCCCTCTTTACTCCCCGTCTATCTCTCTTTAAAGATCAGATGACCGAAAAGCCAAAGTTACTCTTATAATATACATTTTCGTCCTGTTTTACCACCATCAGTCATTAGTCTTTTGTGTATTTCATTTCAAAGTAACGTGATCGTGATTAATCGTCATTAATCATGGTGGTCATATTATGAAAATGACCCCACACAGGACGATTGATGACATTATTATTACTCTAGCAATATTTGTACAGAAAATCGCTAACTAAGAATGGTATTAAAGTTTTAGTTCAGAAATTTAGCACCCTCTATGTACGTAAAGAAGGGACGTGGGCAGTTATTTGAACCCAGCTCATACAATTTACGCCTTTAGCTCTTCAAAAATGCACAATTATTGTTCAATAACGACATATCATTAATTACAGTAGATACTTTAAAGCACTTAAAAAATTATTGGGGTACCAGAAGATCGCCTACTGAAAAATAATTATAAAACTTTGAAAGGTTCATCTAGACGAGTCATTAAGCATCCTCTAAATAGCCTCTCAACCCCCGCATAAACAACCTAACCTGACCTTCGCCCCCTCCCATTTCCCCTCTGAAAAAAAAAGAGAAATCCGGTAATCTCAACTGACCATTTGTCATGACGGTCGACAATGAGTGAACGGCGCGGCGTCGCTCATACTAAACTCGCGCCTAGCAGCACCTATTCATTACAACCCCCGGTGAGCGCGTCGTGTAGCGTTACCAGCCCCTAATACGTCCGCGTGTGCATGTGTACCTACCGGGGCTTTCTTTCGGGGACGCAGGCGGGCGGAAATTTATGCCCTTAGAAATAATGGCCGGTTGCGTGTTTTAACTCGCATTAAATCTTTTTACCGACTACAAAAGAGAGACGCACGACCCCGATTTCGGATCACGCATGAGGGAAGCAGGACGCCTTTTTTTCTGTCGTTAGGTTAACTAACTGACCGCGTGTAGCTCACCAGGTCACGGGAGGAGGAGAAAAGTTTCCTTTATAGCCTCTCACTTCCTTCAGGCGTTTCATTAGTCTCAAATTATAAAGAGAAGGGTTTACTGGTTTTTGACTCATATTTGCTCAGTAATCCCTTGAGACAACTAAAGTTGGAAATTCTTGAAACTTTTCTCGAATATAAAATGATGCTACCCTATTAGGGGCAATTACATGGTGTTACATTGTAAAGAGGGTGTGCTCTGTAGGCTCTTACCTCTCCCCTTTCCGGTAATTGTTTTCCGGTGATAAATGTCCCCAAATAATGGTCTATTCACCTCCGGAGATCAACAGATCTTTATTATATCTGCCGGACGGACCTTTTGGAATTCCGCACGGCCCATTTCATTTCACGCATACCTCTCTAATAATATACCATAATGCTTTCTCTATCGTTCGAAACGAAGGAATGAGACGATATTAAAATATACGTATACGATAACGTGTCAGCTGAAAAAAACTGGCAGATCCATCACGTCTGAGAGCAAAAAATATTATTATCGAAGTTTCGCTCACACAAAAACAGATACGACGAATAATCGTCGACCATTAACATTAACAAAAGGATTTATGTATTAGGTCGATTTAAAAGAACTCGCGAACAAATTAAACACTGGAAATGTAGACGATTTTCACCGGCACCTGCGGGTATTTAAAATTGAAAAAGTTTAAGCCGTAAAGGCACGCTTTTTTCTCAAAGGTCGCCTGACAAAGGATAAAAGGAATCTTTTTTCTAGGACACAGCATAATAGTAGGAAACTCCCAAAAAGCTATGTACTAGAACTTTATGCATTCACATAACCAAGTGAATTGCAACAGCTTCGTGTTTCATAATTGGGACCGTTTGAAATGTAAAAACAACTTCAATTTCCGGAAAGTCGTTTTAAAGTATGCTTCAGCGTGTGTTCATTCCGCGAATGGACTTTAGTTACTTTTTTTTATTCGTTCGTTCGTTCAGTTTTTGTTGTGTTAGTACTTGTTTAAACCGGATCCTCGAAGGAAGTTTTGAGGAAAAGTGCAAAAGTAGCTGTCGTGTCTAAAAAGGATGTGTCTGTCTGGGAAACTTTTGTATTAAAGAAATGGAACTGTACCAAGAAGTGTGGAGAACTTATGTGTCGACTTTGCTATCGGTCAAAGGGGTAGTTTTTTACCCCCGAAGTATAAAAACGAAAGCGACAGCTTTTCCTAGAAAAGCACACCGGGTGAATGAAAGGGTCAAGAAGTTAAAAGTGAATTTGAAAACTTTAATTATTTGTCGATATCCCCAAACAAAGTTCCTCGATTCAACTGAGTTAATTAATATCAAGTAACTGTTAATATGTCGCCATCTACAGCTACTTCCTGCAACTAAAGCGTTTCATGACGTCAGATGACGATATACTGAAGTGAACCGGTAGAAATTATCTAATATCAATCAGATTTTGAAATTATCAATTCAATTATCAGCCACCCAGGTATATTGGGGTAGAAATATTTATTTCCATTAAATGGATTCTGGTTTATTAATTATCAGTACATAATTACAGCTACTGGTGCCAAAGGCTAATGCTTTAAAAGCATAATTATACATCCCCTTGTATTCTGAAGTATAATTATAGAGCTATAATATTAATACCCGAATATACCGTTTCAAAACCCATCAAGTATAATCCTGGACTACAATATTAATGCTACCCTTTATCCGATAATTCCATTCGATAAATAGGTACCTCAGCAGATCGTATAGGTAATTAATAAAAAAATACATTATCATGATATATATATATAATACGTACCTATCTATTTGTTTGAAACTAGAAAATTATATAGATATATACAGGGTGTCAAAGGGTAACAATTTTCTATAATAAATCTAATCCAGTGCGTTGTAATATATCATGTTTAATAACCGTAATTATGTGTTAAAGTTAATCTCATAATCGTTGGCAACTTTGCGTGCAGCCCGAATTGTGTCCCCCTATTTACGAATACGATTAAATTCGAATGATTTATTCGTGTATCTAAATGATAATGAATAATGAACATGACAAACATTACCCATAATCATGCAACGTTAAAACTTTACCTACAGGTACACGATGTAATTTGCTTTTATTATTAATAATGTAATCAAACTTACTGATATATTTTGATTCCAGAGACTCCTAACCTATTACATGTTTTCTCCAAAATAATAAATATTTATTTAATATTTAGTATATGTCCCACTTCACCAAAAAATGTCACAATGATTATATGTATTACTATAATTGTCCACGAAAAAATATCCTTGAAGTACAATTGATAATAAATAGTCAATCAAAACACTGTTCGGATTTATGAACGATTACTATTACTATGAAAGAGCGTCATTTTCCGGTAGGATTGCTCGCAAATACGCGGTGACGTCAGCGGTGGGAAAGCGAGGTACACGAACTTTTACCGCGAGAACGAAAAACGCGACTGTAACGCAATCGGCTGCACCCGGGACAATCCCCACTCTTGCCCCGATCTGCGACCATCACGCAGGAGCAAAAGACGAAACGATGGATCATCAGGATGTACAGGCGCACATACATAGATATAATGTTAACAAACTTAGCCGGGAATTATGTTTCGTTGCCAACGAAATGCAGTTAGAACGTTAGGACTCGTCACAAAACCAAATTACTGGGATAAGATCCTTCAAAGGATTGCCTTTTCGTTTCTTATCTTTCCCTAATATGTTTAGCTTTATACGTAATGAAACTCGAAATTTCTTTTTTAACTTTGTTGTTGAATAAATACCAGTATATTTTTTGGCATTTGTTTCCCAGTGTATCAACACTGAAAATTAAATATACAAAAACTATTGCGTGATTTTGTTTTCATCAGTAACAATACAATAATTTGAAATATATTTTCAATCAAACCCAGTAAAAAAGAAAGTAAATCCTGAAACAGTTGTCAGTTACAACAACAAAAATTTAAAACATTATATAAACTATATATAACTGCAATTGTGGTAGGTGGTATGCCACAATATAAAGTGGATTTAAAGGAATAAAATTCTTTACACATTGCAATTTGCAATTATAGCCACATTTTCGCATTAATTTCGAAAACATTTAGATGGCACTAAAAGACCAAAAATTGTTTAAAAATTTTATGTAAGAAGCTTCGTTGTTTACTTCTTTCTCAAGACTCCTTGTTTTTAAAACAGCCATCGCATCTTTGTGTTGAGGCACTGTGAAGGCTTTACATCCCTTTTTTAAAATTCCCGCCTTATGCCAGGCGATCTCCTTCAAAGAATTACCCAACAAATTGGTATGATCTATGCCTAAAGACGTTATCCCTGCCACACATGTATTCCTTAAAATAATACCTAATTAAAAACTATTATTACAATAGTTATTACCTACTACGTAGTAATGTAAGTACATTTAGGTACCTACCTGATAATATTGGTGCAATCAAGTTCTCCCCCAATTCCGACCTCTAAAATCGTCACGTCTACTTTCTCTTTAAGAAAAACATGGAAAGCCAATATTGTCATAAAACTAAAAAAGTGCGGCATATCATATTCGTGTTCCTAAAATGTTTATTCAGTAAAATAAGGACGACAGAACGATCGACCATCAGCAGGAGGAGCGAAAGGATTTTTACCTTTTTGCGCTCCAGTTCGTCAAACACTTTCCAAAAGTATTTGGCAAACGTTTCTTTCTGTAACGGTTCGCCATCAATCCGTATCCTCTCGCGCACTTCAATCAGATGCGGAGATGAGAAGAAACCCGTTTTGTAACCAGAATGTCTCAAAATACACTCGCAATAGCCACATGAAGTCCCTTTGCCCTTTGTGCCGGTAACGTGTGTCACAGACAGCTCGTTTAAATCGTTCAACCTTAGACCCAACCTAGTTTTTCAAACATTACACGTAATAGGTACATATTTAACACCGAAAACACACTTTCCCATTCAAAATTATAATTTTTCAAAAAGGTTATTAAAAAATTAGGGCTCCAAATCAATTAATTCTATGTTTAATAAACGAACGAGAGCTTCAAATGCTGAATGGTTTGTTTGAATGAACGATCCTTTGACTTTATCTTGTGATGGTCCGAAATAGCACGAACAATTTCCAGGGAAATCAACCGAAACCAAATAGAACCAATAGACGGTATCTTATTATTCGTAAGGCAAAGGTAAAGATGAAAGGAATCCTCCGATTTCGAGAGGTATCCGAAACGTTGTAACATCAAACGGTGGTTTTAACGTCCCAACCAACCAACCAACCAACCAACCAAAATTCGTCATACCTATAGATACTGGTAGATTGGTAGTAGCTGTTTACATACCTGATAGATAGTTAGTCTGGAATGGGATTGCTAATCAAATATGCCCTTATTTCGTATAAGGAAGTGAATGTTAGCAGGTAACGGGTTTTACATAGGTACATATAGTTTAATAGCTTAACAGAATATAAATTTAGCTCGAAATTGAACTTTCTTGGTCAACAACTGATTCTCAAAATAATATCAAAGTACCTAAAGGGAAAAAAGTTGGACCCCTGAGGGTTGGTACGTATTTCAAAAAGAAATTTGATTCTATATTTAGTTTTTTGAATGTTCCAAAAAACCTATTTATAGGTAATAAGATTCGATGTCATTGCCTGAGAGTGGTCCATAAAGTTACATAAAATTACAATTCGGATCGATTCAAGAATAGAATCAACAATGATGAAAGCAATAAAGTACAAGAAAGTCTTTCAGGGAGAGAGATTAAGAAAGAAATATGTCTGATCGAAATCCTTTTATTGGACCGTTTAAATACGTGAAGGAATATTCCTTTTCTAATCGCCAATTCTGGTACTCGGTGGCTAAATTAAACTAGAATACAAAACTACCCTATTATAATCTTCTATAAAAAGTCCTCCTTGGTGGCAATTATTATTGTAAAATAAAATATTCTTTTCGTGCAAATTTTCCGCGGGACTTATACTTTTAGATTTAGATTCCTCTCCGTGTCGAGCATAAAAATTAACTCCCAGCGCTGGGAACACGGTAATGACGTCGTTTACTGTAAAGTCAATATTTGGATGGGGGATTTTTCTTCGGTAGCAAAACGATACCGGCCAACTAACTTTGAAGTTGTAGAACGATACTCTACGTACGATTCCTCTCTTTCGTCGAACGTCGAATTTATTAACATGATATGCTAATCAAATTTCTAGAGGAAATTTAATAAATATCGACCGCGTATCAACTAACTCATCTCCGGCTTACCAATAAAAAAGAGATTGTGATTTGAGAACTTAAAGAGGAGCTAACCCATGACAGGATTTTACTAAATTTTTGGCTTTTGAAAAATTCATTCAATTATTTCACGTTTACAGTTAGTACATACCTAGTTTCATGCATTTGCTCGTAGCATGGCTTCGAATTGACGGAATTAACAAACAAACTCGAAACAACAAACTTTTTTAAAGTAATTGATGGAATTCTAAAACAATGTAGTTTACCTCGCTTGTTTCCGGTGAAAACTCTCTCTCTACAGCAGTACAATATATTATTGATTTCCACCGTCCCTTCACCTCCACCATTTTATTCGAAAAGAGAAAGCCAGCAATGATGCATGTCCATAGGTATGTACCTAACAGTAACTCTTGTCTGTTTAAAATATAAAATATCTAAATTATAAATAAGACGTTAAGAAGGGGTAGTTATTACTTAATGCAAGAGTTTTAAAGTTGATCTTTCAATAAATACAATACTTAATGTATTATTGTAAGTACACTTTTCGTAATGAAACAATTGATTAACTGAATTGGCTGTTACTTGGTGAAAGTTGCACATATTAACGGATATAATTGAATACACAATACTTTTCACAAATTTTTATTGTTATCACAACTATAGTTTTTGTACACCTAAATCACTTGAAAAAGCTACAGTGTAGCGAAACTATAGTTGTGATAACAATAAAAATTTGTGAAAAGTATTGTGTATTCAATTATATCCGTTAATGAAACAATTATAAAAGTAAAAGACAATGCCTTCAAATATCAAGAAAGTCCTTGATAGCAATGTACATAAGTACCTACATATGGTGGTTATGTGTTGGTTGACTGCTTGGTTGGTTAGTTAGAGGAAGGAAGGAAAATGAAAAAAAAGGATAAGGAAAAGGACATTTCAATGCACTACAATTTTATTCAAAGCTGAAGAAGCGCTTGTCTAGCACTTTTCCACTCCACTTTCAAGAGGCTCGAGCCTTTCAGGATAATAACGAGTATGTGCATTCGAAGATTGTCTCCATGGAGAGGATAAGAGGATGCATACGTTCCATAATCCGGTGTAGTTCATAGTTAGAAAATACGACTGAACGATATCATATCGCAATTCACACAAAGAAATAACAAGGACGTACGTACGACAGCCACAAATATCATTTCCAAATAAAATAAAATAAAATATTCCACTGTTATATTATAAAGAAGTAGCCTTTATGTACACGATTAATGAAAAGCACTTATTGGTCGATGATCGTAATATTTAAGAGAACGATGCGATGGCTGATATTAATATGGGCTGTGGGTATTTATACGAAATCTCGACTCGAGAACTACATGCAGCCCTTGGAAGGATCGTGAAAAAAAAGGAGAAAAAGAGAAAGAAAAGCGATAAAAACGCACTCCGCTGTCGTAATTAAGCCACTAACTCTTCTTCATGCCATTCCTGTTCGCAGCTTATCAGGCAGACAAAAAGCAATCGACTTCTCCAGTCTCTCGTCGCCGTTGAAGAGAAAAAGCCAGCAGTCAAGCGGTTGACACTTCGCGTCTGTCGGGGGTTAAGCGGCGCTTCAACGGCAAGCAATCATTGTTCGAACAATCGCGCCTTTCAATTTTTTTGACTTCTTAAATACACCGCACCACGCCACATCACATCAAAAAATATGTACTTAAACCACTGTCCTTATTGAGGCTAGATATGGTATAGCAATACGATCCTTATTTTGTTTGTTTTTGACAAAAATTAACCTTGTGTCATCAATATGGATGAGAGAAAAGTTAGACAGTTCCCTACCCGATGTCAGGGCATTAAAAATAGCAGAAAAAAAAAGAAACAAGGATTGGAAAGTTTGTGTTTGTGTCGAGCAATATATAACGTCGATAGGAGCTTACGAAGTTATTTCTAAATAAAAGCACGATTTGGCGATAAGAGAACATTTGTCAAGTTTAAGATACGTCGGTGGTATTGAACGGGTGACTGTTTGTTCCTTTTGATCCTCTCCTGGTTTGCGTGACCCCTTCCTCTGCTCATTATGTATACTTTGACCTCCGATTTTACGCAGCAATCGCGGACTCTTTGTTGCTCTTGCACGATCTAGATTTATAAGACTTATAAATATTTGATTCGTTACCCATAGTTTCAACATATGTACGTGCCACGACAACGGCTTTCACCCTCCACCAACCAACCAACCAACCAACCAGATGCTCTTTTAAGTCTCGGGGATTACCGTCGATAGCCGATGAGTCTACCAGATCCATATGGATCTGCACTTAACTCGATGAAAAGCTGTCAAATTTGGATTAAACGAACCCTGAGGTCCTTCCCACACCACTATGGAGATCATTTCCATATTTTCAACCCTCCTCATTTTCCAAATGAATTAATAAAATAAGAAATCGATCTTCTATTAAGTACCTACATGAATTAATTCTTTCAAGATAATCAGAATCAGCCATTTCACTAGACGTTTGTTGTTCCGTTTTCACCCTAATAGTTCTAATTGGGGCTCATTGTCAGTGTCTATTACATATGTATAACATGTCCTCTTACGTTTGTAAGTATCTGGAGTCTAACTTAAGAGTCATTCTCTTGTTTGCACGAACCGAACCCCAAGTTTAGCCCAAGTTTGCGAAAATTCTCCCATCATTTTCTAATGTTGCTCTAAGTTGGAATAACATTTGTACTAATTGTAGTAGTTCTTATATTGTAAAACTAATATTTTTCTGTTAGGTCAATTAAACCATTTTAATTTACGTATATTGTGATGTCTGTTTGAAATAGAAGCTCCGTCTATGGAATTGGCAAAACTGAAAATTGACTAGTGAGTGAATCGGCCAAAAGCGTTTGCTTTAGGAAAATATCGCTTTCCAATTATCTTTTGATCAGGGAATAGTTTGCACTTCATTATTGCAAAAACATATGTACCTATACAGCCATATGCGTAATGATTAAAAATAACTTTGGAACATTACATTTACTACCTACCTACCTACCTACCTACCTACCTACCAACCCCTGCTATATACGGTATATAGTATAAGTGGAAAGTAATGTTTTTGTATATATGTGTGTAGGGTGGGTGAATAGGTAAATTTTATTTTGTCAGACAGAATTTTATAATGGACCGCTTTCAAATGAAAATGAACGAAATAATTAATTCAATTTCATTTGTAATGCATTCGGGAAAATTATAAAAATATACATAATTAATTTATATCCTCCAGGATACGTACATTTATGAAATAGAAAAGGGTAATGTTGTGGTGTGTCGTTTTAAATCAAATTTTTACGAAATGATTCATACATTTATTCACATTGTCACAATTTTTTTAAAGGCCTCTGTTTGAATTCACAGTTGATAATAACACTTTTTTTTTCTACAAATAAAGTTTTGAGTGCCTTTTATCGAAATAACGAGTGGCCTAAATGTACCAAAATTTACTAAAATATTATAAAATTTGCTAGAATGTCCCAAATTATTCGAGAATGTTCCAGTATGTTCAAAAATATCCCAAGAAGTAACAAAACGTGTTATAACATTCCAGAATGATTCCGGGAATGATCCAGAATCTTCAAGATGTTTCAAGAATGATTCAGAATGTTCAGAAATTGGAGAATGTTTTCAATCATTACAAGATGCTCTGGAATGTTCACGATTTTTTGTAAATGATCTAGAATGTTCTTGACTTTATGGAAATATCATCGGGAATGTTCGAGAACCCTTTGAGACCTTTCCAGAATATCTAGAAAGGTTAGTGAATGTTTTGGTATGTTCCCAATTTTTCGTGAATAATCTAGAAATGAAATTGATAAACTAAAGTTTAAAAATGTTATTGGTGAAAACTTTTTTCTGAAATTTTCTACAATTATCTCCTATTAAAACAGGCAGAGTAATTGCTAGAGAGGAAGCAAGAAATATGAAGAAAATTGGATTGTTTGCGAAAGAATGATTTGGAGAATGATTTAGAATCTTCAGGATGTTTCAAGAATGATTCAGAATGTTCAGAAATTGGAGAATGTTTTCAATCATTACAAGATGCTCTGGAATGTTCACGATTTTTTGTAAATGATCTAGAATGTTCTTGATTTTACGGAAATATCATCGGGAATGTTCGAGAACCCTTTGAGACCTTTCCAGAATATCTAGAAAGGTTAGTGAATGTTTTGGTATGTTCCCAATTTTTCGTGAATAATCTAGAAATGAAATTGATAAACTAAAGTTTAAAAATGTTATTGGTGAAAACTTTTTTCTGAAATTTTCTACAATTATCTCCTATTAAAACAGGCAGAGTAATTGCTAGAGAGGAAGCAAGAAATATGAAGAAAATTGGATTGTTTGCGAAAGAATGATTTGGAGAATGATTTAGAATCTTCAGGATGTTTCAAGAATGATTCAGAATGTTCAGAAATTGGAGAATGTTTTCAATCATTACAAGATGCTCTGGAATGTTCACGATTTTTTGTAAATGATCTAGAATGTTCTTGATTTTACGGAAATATCATCGGGAATGTTCGAGAACCCTTTGAGACCTTTCCAGAATATCTAGAAAGGTTAGTGAATGTTTTGGTATGTTCCCAATTTTTCGTGAATAATCTAGAAATGAAATTGATAAACTAAAGTTTAAAAATGTTATTGGTGAAAACTTTTTTCTGAAATTTTCTACAATTATCTCCTATTAAAACAGGCAGAGTAATTGCTAGAGAGGAAGCAAGAAATATGAAGAAAATTGGATTGTTTGCGAAAGAATGATTTGGAGAATGATTTAGAATCTTCAGGATGTTTCAAGAATGATTCAGAATGTTCAGAAATTGGAGAATGTTTTCAATCATTACAAGATGCTCTGGAATGTTCACGATTTTTTGTAAATGATCTAGAATGTTCTTGATTTTACGGAAATATCATCGGGAATGTTCGAGAACCCTTTGAGACCTTTCCAGAATATCTAGAAAGGTTAGTGAATGTTTTGGTATGTTCCCAATTTTTCGTGAATAATCTAGAAATGAAATTGATAAAGTAAACTTTAAAAATGTTATTGGTGAAAACTTTTTTCTGAAATTTTCTACAATTATCTCCTATTAAAACAGGCAGAGTAATTGCTAGAGAGGAAGCAAGAAATATGAAGAAAATTGGATTGTTTGCGAAAGAATGATTTGGAGAATGATTTAGAATCTTCAGGATGTTTCAAGAATGATTCAGAATGTTCAGAAATTGGAGAATGTTTTCAATCATTACAAGATGCTCTGGAATGTTCACGATTTTTTGTAAATGATCTAGAATGTTCTTGATTTTACGGAAATATCATCGGGAATGTTCGAGAACCCTTTGAGACCTTTCCAGAATATCTAGAAAGGTTAGTGAATGTTTTGGTATGTTCCCAATTTTTCGTGAATAATCTAGAAATGAAATTGATAAAGTAAACTTTAAAAATGTTATTGGTGAAAACTTTTTTCTGAAATTTTCTACAATTATCTCCTATTAAAACAGGCAGAGTAATTGCTAGAGAGGAAGCAAGAAATATGAAGAAAATTGGATTGTTTGCGAAAGAATGATTTGGAGAATGATTTAGAATCTTCAGGATGTTTCAAGAATGATTCAGAATGTTCAGAAATTGGAGAATGTTTTCAATCATTACAAGATGCTCTGGAATGTTCACGATTTTTTGTAAATGATCTAGAATGTTCTTGATTTTACGGAAATATCATCGGGAATGTTCGAGAACCCTTTGAGACCTTTCCAGAATATCTAGAAAGGTTAGTGAATGTTTTGGTATGTTCCCAATTTTTCGTGAATAATCTAGAAATGAAATTGATAAACTAAAGTTTAAAAATGTTATTGGTGAAAACTTTTTTCTGAAATTTTCTACAATTATCTCCTATTAAAACAGGCAGAGTAATTGCTAGAGAGGAAGCAAGAAATATGAAGAAAATTGGATTGTTTGCGAAAGAATGATTTGGAGAATGATTTAGAATCTTCAGGATGTTTCAAGAATGATTCAGAATGTTCAGAAATTGGAGAATGTTTTCAATCATTACAAGATGCTCTGGAATGTTCACGATTTTTTGTAAATGATCTAGAATGTTCTTGATTTTACGGAAATATCATCGGGAATGTTCGAGAACCCTTTGAGACCTTTCCAGAATATCTAGAAAGGTTAGTGAATGTTTTGGTATGTTCCCAATTTTTCGTGAATAATCTAGAAATGAAATTGATAAAGTAAACTTTAAAAATGTTATTGGTGAAAACTTTTTTCTGAATTTTTCTCCAATTATCCCCCATTAAAACAGGCAGAGTAATTGCTAGAAAGAAAGCAAGCAACATGAAGAAAATTGGATTGTTTGCGAAAGAATTATTTGGAGAATGATCCAGAATCTTCAAGATGTTTCAAGAATGATTCAGAATGTTCAGAAATTGGAGAATGTTTTCAATCATTACAAGATGCTCTGGAATGTTCACGATTTTTTGTAAATGATCTAGAATGTTCTTGATTTTACGTAAATATCATGGGGAATGTTCCAGAACCCTTTGAGACCTTTCCAGAATATCTAGAAAGGTTAGTGAATGTTTTGGAATGTTCCCAATTTTTCGTGAATAATCTAGAAATGAAATTGATAAACTAAAGTTTAAAAATGTTATTGGTGAAAACTTTTTTCTGAAATTTTCTACAATTATCTCCTATTAAAACAGGCAGAGTAATTGCTAGAGAGGAAGCAAGAAATATGAAGAAAATTGGATTGTTTGCGAAAGAATGATTTGGAGAATGATTTAGAATCTTCAGGATGTTTCAAGAATGATTCAGAATGTTCAGAAATTGGAGAATGTTTTCAATCATTACAAGATGCTCTGGAATGTTCACGATTTTTTGTAAATGATCTAGAATGTTCTTGATTTTACGGAAATATCATCGGGAATGTTCGAGAACCCTTTGAGACCTTTCCAGAATATCTAGAAAGGTTAGTGAATGTTTTGGTATGTTCCCAATTTTTCGTGAATAATCTAGAAATGAAATTGATAAAGTAAACTTTAAAAATGTTATTGGTGAAAACTTTTTTCTGAATTTTTCTCCAATTATCCCCCATTAAAACAGGCAGAGTAATTGCTAGAAAGAAAGCAAGCAACATGAAGAAAATTGGATTGTTTGCGAAAGAATTATTTGGAGAATGATCCAGAATCTTCAAGATGTTTCAAGAATGATTCAGAATGTTCAGAAATTGGAGAATGTTTTCAATCATTACAAGATGCTCTGGAATGTTCACGATTTTTTGTAAATGATCTAGAATGTTCTTGATTTTACGTAAATATCATGGGGAATGTTCCAGAACCCTTTGAGACCTTTCCAGAATATCTAGAAAGGTTAGTGAATGTTTTGGAATGTTCCCAATTTTTCGTGAATAATCTAGAAATGAAATTGATAAACTAAAGTTTAAAAATGTTATTGGTGAAAACTTTTTTCTGAATTTTTCTCCAATTATCCCCCATTAAAACAGGCAGAGTAATTGCTAGAAAGAAAGCAAGCAACATGAAGAAAATTGGATTGTTTGCGAAAGAATTATTTGGAGAATGATCCAGAATCTTCAAGATGTTTCAAGAATGATTCAGAATGTTCAGAAATTGGAGAATGTTTTCAATCATTACAAGATGCTCTGGAATGTTCACGATTTTTTGTAAATGATCTAGAATGTTCTTGATTTTACGTAAATATCATGGGGAATGTTCCAGAACCCTTTGAGACCTTTCCAGAATATCTAGAAAGGTTAGTGAATGTTTTGGAATGTTCCCAATTTTTCGTGAATAATCTAGAAATGAAATTGATAAACTAAAGTTTAAAAATGTTATTGGTGAAAACTTTTTTCTGAAATTTTCTACAATTATCTCCTATTAAAACAGGCAGAGTAATTGCTAGAGAGGAAGCAAGAAATATGAAGAAAATTGGATTGTTTGCGAAAGAATGATTTGGAGAATGATTTAGAATCTTCAGGATGTTTCAAGAATGATTCAGAATGTTCAGAAATTGGAGAATGTTTTCAATCATTACAAGATGCTCTGGAATGTTCACGATTTTTTGTAAATGATCTAGAATGTTCTTGATTTTACG
Organism: Agrilus mali; assembly: GCA_029378335.1. NCBI lineage: Eukaryota > Metazoa > Arthropoda > Insecta > Coleoptera > Buprestidae > Agrilus > Agrilus mali. The sequence goes on from CM055660.1 coordinate 504,046, forward strand.
GAAATATCATCGGGAATGTTCGAGAACCCTTTGAGACCTTTCCAGAATATCTAGAAAGGTTAGTGAATGTTTTGGTATGTTCCCAATTTTTCGTGAATAATCTAGAAATGAAATTGATAAAGTAAACTTTAAAAATGTTATTGGTGAAAACTTTTTTCTGAATTTTTCTCCAATTATCCCCCATTAAAACAGGCAGAGTAATTGCTAGAAAGAAAGCAAGCAACATGAAGAAAATTGGATTGTTTGCGAAAGAATTATTTGGAGAATGATCCAGAATCTTCAAGATGTTTCAAGAATGATTCAGAATGTTCAGAAATTGGAGAATGTTTTCAATCATTACAAGATGCTCTGGAATGTTCACGATTTTTTGTAAATGATCTAGAATGTTCTTGATTTTACGTAAATATCATGGGGAATGTTCCAGAACCCTTTGAGACCTTTCCAGAATATCTAGAAAGGTTAGTGAATGTTTTGGAATGTTCCCAATTTTTCGTGAATAATCTAGAAATGAAATTGATAAACTAAAGTTTAAAAATGTTATTGGTGAAAACTGTTTTCTGATATTTTCTCCAATTATCCCCCATTAAAACAGGCAGAATAATTGCTAGAGAGGAAGCAAGCAACATGAAGAAAATTGGATTGTTTGCGAAAGAATTATTTGGAGAATGATCCAGAATCTTCAAGATGTTTCAAGAATGATTCAGAATGTTCAGAAATTGGAGAATGTTTTCAATCATTACAAGATGCTCTGGAATGTTCACGATTTTTTGTAAATGATCTAGAATGTTCTTGATTTTACGTAAATATCATGGGGAATGTTCCAGAACCCTTTGAGACCTTTCCAGAATATCTAGAAAGGTTAGTGAATGTTTTGGTATGTTCCCAATTTTTCGTGAATAATCTAGAAATGAAATTGATAAAGTAAACTTTAAAAATGTTATTGGTGAAAACTTTTTTCTGAATTTTTCTCCAATTATCCCCCATTAAAACAGGCAGAGTAATTGCTAGAAAGAAAGCAAGCAACATGAAGAAAATTGGATTGTTTGCGAAAGAATTATTTGGAGAATGATCCAGAATCTTCAAGATGTTTCAAGAATGATTCAGAATGTTCAGAAATTGGAGAATGTTTTCAATCATTACAATATGCTCTGGAATGTTCACGATTTTTTGTAAATGATCTAGAATGTTCTTGATTTTACGGAAATATCATCGGGAATGTTCGAGAACCCTTTGAGACCTTTCCAGAATATCTAGAAAGGTTAGTGAATGTTTTGGTATGTTCCCAATTTTTCGTGAATAATCTAGAAATGAAATTGATAAACTAAAGTTTAAAAATGTTATTGGTGAAAACTTTTTTCTGAATTTTTCTCCAATTATCCCCCATTAAAACAGGCAGAGTAATTGCTAGAAAGAAAGCAAGCAACATGAAGAAAATTGGATTGTTTGCGAAAGAATTATTTGGAGAATGATCCAGAATCTTCAAGATGTTTCAAGAATGATTCAGAATGTTCAGAAATTGGAGAATGTTTTCAATCATTACAAGATGCTCTGGAATGTTCACGATTTTTTGTAAATGATCTAGAATGTTCTTGATTTTACGTAAATATCATGGGGAATGTTCCAGAACCCTTTGAGACCTTTCCAGAATATCTAGAAAGGTTAGTGAATGTTTTGGAATGTTCCCAATTTTTCGTGAATAATCTAGAAATGAAATTGATAAACTAAAGTTTAAAAATGTTATTGGTGAAAACTTTTTTCTGATATTTTCTCCAATTATCCCCCATTAAAACAGGCAGAATAATTGCTAGAGAGGAAGCAAGCAACATGAAGAAAATTGGATTGTTTGCGAAAGAATTATTTGGAGAATGATCTAGAATCTTCAAGATGTTTCAAGAATGATTCAGAATGTTCAGAAATTGGAGAATGTTTTCAATCATTACAAGATGCTCTGGAATGTTCACGATTTTTTGTAAATGATCTAGAATGTTCTTGATTTTACGTAAATATCATCGGGAATGTTCCAGAACCCTTTGAGACCTTTCCAGAATATCTAGAAAGGTTAGTGAATGTTTTGGAATGTTCCCAATTTATCGTGAATAATCTAGAAATGAAATTGATAAACTAAAGTTTAAAAATGTTATTGGTGAAAACTTTTTTCTGATATTTTCTCCAATTATCCCCCATTAAAACAGGCAGAATAATTGCTAGAGAGGAAGCAAGCAACATGAAGAAAATTGGATTGTTTGTGAAAGTTGGTCGAATTCGTTTTGCTAGTTAGTGTTGGTATCGGAGAAAAAGATATTAACAGCAGGGTTCGTAGTAAAGAATGCAACAAGAAAGTTGGTTCCGCGTCGATAAAATTCCGTCGTTTTAATTTGAAGCTTATCTCTGGCAAGTCACGACAACTTCAGCCGGTCACTTGACCCGGATTGAGCCGTTACAGTCTGAGCTCTATTGGTCCTCGAGTGAACTTTATTTACTCCGGTCGCTGTTTCGCGATCATAACTTCATCTTTAGCTGATACACATTGCCCCCTTTCCGACGAATTTCCCACAGGAAAATTGGAAGAGTCGTACGGGAACGGGGTCCAAAACTTATCAAAATTTAACGCGATCTTACCGTCTTCCTTCCACTCTCGACTCAGTTATCCAATCCTCATGAATTTTTATCAGCCTTAATGAAACACCGAGGAATCTGTTACTTAACTCGTCGTTGTTTTTGACGGGGTATTTCGAGCGCCTTCCCAACTTATTACGCTTCACATAAATCGGCGCACACCAAAATCCTTTACGGTCCTGTAGTTGTTGCGAAAAGTCTCAGACTTATGGGGAAAAGCTGCAATAATTTTCGCTCCCGGAAAATTGGAGAACAAAACAGCACTGAATTTTCCGAAACCCGAAAACATCCCTGATTTTATCGGACCACTTTATCAATTTTATAAACCTGTCTAAAATTTTTATTTCGGAATTACCAGTCCACCCACTTACTTACTTACCAGTCACCAAAGCACACAAAAAAAAAACTACAAGAAAAAGCACTTTCTATTTTCTAATAGATAATATAGTTGAGCAGGAGTAGAACTAATTAAGAGAAAAGTCCAAGTTGATGATAACAGGTGCTAAACTAAGGTGTAATAGTTATTGAGGTGGAAAAACTGCCCCAAGTGCTACCCTACTGCTACTGCTAGTTTAATAAGCTCCCCTTTTCCAATTTCTTTCAAAGAACACTAAAAACCTTATCGTACCGTGCAAAGAAAGCGCATTGATCCATTAACTATCGATAGACAGCAGTAAAAAGTAACGGCTTCTTTGAAAGAGTGAACAGCCACTTCAGTTGTTATCGATCTTAAAAACTACCTTCGATATTTTAAGAACTATTATCATCTTACGTACCTAGCAGTGGTAGATAAGAGGACGTAAAAGGGTTGGCATTTGGCATTCGCCAGTGAAATTGAAAATGTAACTAAATACAAGAAAATGGTGCATTAAGTCTATTTATTTATCCATTAGAAAGGTTTTGAGGGTAAATAATATTTAGTCCACTGATACAAATAATTAATCGTTTGTGTGTTCATTGTTCTGTATTTTTTTTTATTCCTGAAATAATAATTTCCCGCCTATACATACACACGATCGAATGGAAAATTATTATTTTGGCGACAATGACGCCGATAAATCGTTTGGTTGTTTGATTGTTTGGTTGATAGAGTCGACCGGGCGTTTTGTGAATCGTTCCAAATAGAAATCTGTTACCAACATTGACGTTACGGAACATATTACATATTGAAACTGACGCTTCCACACAATGGTCTACGAGTACTTACCGTACACGCGGACATTCACGTTCGGGAGGCATCTGGTGTCCAGGTTTTAATCATGACATTGTCCCTAAAACTATCTTCATACCAGACCCAAACCAATCGTGAAATTATTTCTGTTTTGATTGGATTAGGATGTACCTAAAACAATTTTTTGGTTGAGAATATTAAAGAAACATTTTAAGCTTCATAATTACAGGGTGCAATCTACGTATATAAGCTAACCAATTAAGAAGCCTTTGTAATGGTGCATTAAATGCTAATAAGCCCGGTAAAGACTTAAGCCAGGTAGATGAGTCTCGAAACTTTCGAGCTATGAGTAATTAAAAATTCCTTCCCTTTAAATGAATAAATTATTCCCACTAAGTAACAGCTCTCCTTATTCCTCAGCCAGTCTCAAATATTACCTCAGATCTAAATCCTATCCGGGAATGTCATTATGCTGGCCTCTTTTCTACGTATCTCTCCGACCACCACCACAGAAAAAAAGGGAACGTAACAACAAAAGACCGGCTACGCTCACCCCGCCTCGTTAAACAAGTTGGGAAAGTTAAAGCAGATGGCGAATCTTTAATTTACATCAGCTACCTTCTGCCTGCTGCCTGTCTACAATGTGCAGGAAGGAAACTGAAGCCTGCCCGCCTGCCTGCTCCATTGTTTAAAATGGAAAAGACCTTTTTTTCTATTTTGTTCGTACACTTCTTCTTAAACTCCGCCTGATGCATATTTGCGTTGTTTATTAAATATTAAATGTACCCTCGGCAGCAAACGCCGCAAGGTGAAAAGTTCTCCAGTTTCCCGAGTCCATGGCATCGTGAAACTCGAAACATTCCAACTGGCAGGGGGTAGCTAATACAGAATTAACTAAAAGAACTGACGACTGGCGAAATCTACTAAATTTCAGTAAAGTTAAGTTAATAACGATTTGAAAAGGTTCCGGTGTTTTTAAATTTGATTCAGGTTGAGGTTTCTTCAAAAACAGTTTATGTTTTGTTTCGGCCTTATTCCTTTTGAAAAACTAATTTAGAAGGGCGGAAATGTAGAAAAAAAGAAAATTAATTAAGACTGAAAGCTCGAAAACACAAAAGCAAGAGGATTTTTCACGGTGATGCTTTTTTGTTTTATTCATGGAAACCTTTACGCAACATAATTGGATAGCACTTAAATCGTCAAGTAAAAAAATACTACAAGAAAATACTTGGGTTCGTTTTGCAACAAAAAGATTAATTAATTTTTCACTTAAAACACTTAATTAATTGGCAGCATTTACAAAGAAGAAGTTAACACCATTGTAACAAGCAGTAAGCAAATTCCACAAACATAAATTTAAAATATTCTTATTAGAATAGTTATAGTTTTACAAAGCCTCCAGCCCATTGCGTTATATCATCCTCGTCAACTTGGTTGATCCCCTAAGAAAGGGTACTAAACCAGCCCCTCTTAGCCTATATAATCCTCATAACATGGCCCCAATTATCAAAGATTGTTCTACATCCCTGAGCACAAACGGATTTAATATACCTACCTAATGCTCATAAGATTCGACGACGGAACAGCTACAAAAACATATCCAAATTGTAACACAAAACCAATTATAAACTCCACTAACTTCATTTCATTCATTTTGAAACGTATTGTTACGAACAAATGTTGCAGGCGATTAATACCGGCGGCACCGCCTTTTGAAAGTACAAAAAAGTTGAATAAAGTTTGAGTTGCCTGCATAAGAGCTAAATAGATTTTCTTTTCTTTGTGGATACCGAATCAATCAATAAATTAATCAATCAATCAATGAATTAATTAATTCAATTAAATTTGCTCACACCCCACTTGGCACCCAATTTTAATCTAATACGTAGTTCGAACTACTGTTTAATTAAAGTCTGAACTTTCCAGTTCATAATACGAAGCTGATGTGAATACACAAACAAAACCACATACATACATATATCCTACATAAATATTGTTGATTACAGGAATTAAGCAACACACGTCCGTTCAGAAAATGAAGCACCATCAGACAACAACTCCTACAGAGGAAGACCATCGTATGTACTGGCGCTATAATTAAAACAACACCGAGTTGAAGTTAGGGGGTTCCCGTAGGTAGACAGAGAGGTAGAGGTAGGGGCACATCCCCTTATTTTACTTAAAGAGCCCCGTTTCCTATCGCATCGGCACCCCTGTCGCCGTTACCGCACCAACAAAGCTGATGCATCTCCATTGTAATTGTCAGCCGATGAGGTAGGTACGTAGTCAAAGTGCACTTACGGTAATTGACTTTAGACAATGTCAGGACGATGGAATATTGAACGAAAAAATAGATTTCTATAAAATTAAGAGGGAAAAGAGCGACAAAGGCGAGAAGAATTTGTAGGTAAATGAATTTTGAATTTTAAAATGTTATCATACACAAGGTAATTGAAGAGATTTGGTTCATAAATTGAGGGCAGTTCCTGTAACGTTAGCTTTCCGGAAATAATGCCTCAGCAAGGACATAAATTCTCTTCCTCCACTTCTCGAAGATTCTAAAGACTATAAAATCCATTGGAATCCTCAGCTTTCTTCCTCCACTTCTCCAAGATTCTAAGACTATAAAGTTCGTTGGAATCCTCAGCTTACTTTCTCCTCTTCAAAATTGTAAAAGCTAGTATCCATAATCACCCATTACAATTATCAGCTTACTTTTACCTCCCCAAAAATGCGCCCATGACCTTCAAGTTGTCTTATCAACTTACATTCTCCTACTGAGAATTCCAAAGACTATAAAGTCCGTTGGAATCCGCAGCTTACTTTCTCTTCCTCAAAATTGTAAAAACTAGTATCCATAATCACCCATTAGAATCATCAGCTTACTTCGACCTCCCCAAGAATGCACCCATGAACTTCTAGTTGACTTATCAACTTAGATTCTCCTACTGAGGATTCTAAAGACTACGTATAAAATCAATTGGAATCATCAGCTTTCTTCCTTTACTTCTCGAAGATTCTAAAGCTCAGCTTACTTTTCCCTCCTCAAAATAGTAATAACTAGAATCCATAATCGTCCATAAAATCTTCAGCTTGCTCCCTCCTCTTCAATAGTGTAACGAGTAGAATCTAGTGGGCTCATCAGCTTACTTTCTCCTCCCCAAAATTCTAAAAATTAGAAAATTTGTTGGAATCTTCAACATGCTTCCTCCTCCTCCTCTCCAAGATAAATCATAATTATCCACTGAAATCGTCAGTTTTTGTGTCTTAATTTTTGCAAGATACTCCTAATATTTCCCTTTCTCCACAGCAACCAAAATTCATCCTCCATTAACCACAAAGTAAAATTAATTTTTGAAACAATCAAGAGCTGTAAGCAACTGTTTCTAACTTCCCAATAGCTTCTCACAACTTCCAATAGGTACTATCTGTGTCAGCTTTGTTGTTGACAGAAAGGGAAGAACATTACCATTTTGCAAACATCAAACAGATGTGAGTGGCTGTAGAGATTCCTTTGCATAAACCATAATCTATCTTTAAAGGGTTTGCTTCTTTTTGATCTTCCCCTGTAATAGAGTAAGTTGGCACTCAGAAATTCAGGAAAGGGACGGTACAGCCCTCGCATGTTTGTGGTTTAAATCAGTTCAAGCAACTGATTGCGATCAATTGCTTTCAAGCTCGGCTGGTCCTCTATGGAGGGCCGAGGACAATTTGCAGATGGACTACTATTACAGAACGTGAACGAGGCTACTAGCGCGACCGGTTCTCCGCAGAGGCGATAAACCGGTCATCCCATGGACTTTTCTCTAAGGAGATAGAAGTCGGGAAAGAGAGAGAGAAACGGAGAAAATTCCTCGCCTTTCCAGAATTCCGGAAATTACTTCACCGAGAGTTATGATATTGACGTTCGTGGAGTGGAGTGGAGTGGAGGGACTATCAAATTTTAACGTTAATAAAATACACGACAAGAGTAGGCTCGAGATGACCCTTTTAAAGGATTATCTTAAAACGAAAAAATTTTAATCCAGAAAAAGGCAACATTTTAGGGAGATTTTGTTTTCACATTTTAAATTCTGTATGGAACATAATATTTTACATACTCAGATAGTGTAGATGATCGAGTTGATGTAAAATTGGATCATCAAATTTAACATAAAAATGCAATGGCGAAAGCACGAGGAAGCAAAAGATCTTATTTTAGATAGATACAAGGATACAAGGATAAGTCCTATTTTGAATATTAGGTCCTTAGGATAAACGGTTATTTAGTTAGTTTTAATAATACACAGTTTGCATTAACTGCTAGATAGATACTAAAATTAAATTAGAGCAACTGTCCAATTATGTATTAAACTTCTAAACTCCACACACTGGCGTCTTTCTCTCTGTGTGTGAACTTCCAGCTTTGATAATCATAATCGTCGTTAATTGCTTTACAACTTTTGCAGAGTTGAAAGTTGAGAGAAAGAGGGAGAGGGAGTGCACGGTGATGAAACTGATCTACTTGTTTCTCGCAGTTTCCTGACGCAACAACAACATACATATTTCTTCATGTCGCATTCCTATTCTAATTATAATTACCCATTTTCCGTTGATTTCAACCCCTACATGTCACAACCACTATAACCACACAGTTCTGTTTACACTGAGACAAGCGACACATTCTCCTTTGTCATTAACTGGATATTTAGTAGTACCTACGTAACGTTGTCGAATATTAGCACGTCGAGATGGTGGTGCATCCATTGTCAATATTCACAGCGTCAGCACAACACCCTTAACTGTCTTGTTTACCGACTATGGCGCGGTTAGACGTTTTATGATCACCAGAGCCCGCTTATTAAAATGGATTTTAATTAAACGATACAATTCGCCACCTAGTTTCGAACAAGTTTACAAAGTATCTTCAGGATAATCGCGTCTTATCGTCTCATGATTAAAACGAGACACTGGTTCTTTCATAATCTACACGACTCACCACTAACAATACCTACAGGAGGAAGACCTTCAACATTCTCAAGAAGATTCTAAAATGCTTCAAGAACCACCAAACTGACTTGAATCAAAATAACTGTCCTGTAATAATAAATAATATAATTGTAAACGTGCAAATGACATTAAACAAATAAGACTTGAAACCCGATACATTTAACGTAACGTCCTATGGTGTATAAAATTTCCCTTGCGGTTGGTCGGCTTCCTTCTGTATTACCTTTCAACTCCACTAGCATTGACGCGTATGTATGTAGCTCTTTAATGTCTTTGTGCTTCTCGACTGCCCGTTGTGACTTTCTTTAATAACAGAAAGAGTTAAAAATGCGAAATAGTAGTGCAAACGAAAAAACTCCCCTATTGGTGGGTACAGACCCAAAATATTTTAAAACAAGAAAACATCTGTGGTGGAGGTTTCAGTGTTGCATGTACGGCATTGTAATGTAAGTAGGCACTTACTTAAATCGATTCAAATTCTTGTTTTTACCGCATGAAATTGTAAATCGCCCCGACAGTGCGATATTTTTGATAGAACCCGTTTTTTGCGACCCGATTGAAATTTTGTTTGTTGTTGGTTGATATTCTATTATAGAAACGAATTCTTCTGTCTATAACCTCCAGACGGTATTACAGGATAAGCTGTTTGCTTTATTGTTTGCATGTCAAGTCAATACTATTTCGCTTCAGACGAGACGATAAATATAAAGTACCACATAAATTTTTAAATCATACTCCATCACAGTCTTTTCTTTTAAGGTTCATATTGGTTATAATCCTAATCATCCTAGTGTCCAAAAACATAAATAATAAAAACAGCGAAGAATCAAGTAATTCTACAATAGATGAAATGGCATTAACTTCTCCAATATTCTTCTTCACTTGGCCAATATCAGACGTAAACGTGTCCAAAGTTATTGACAACGATAATGATATGTGGAAATCGTCTGAAATTGCCGGCAGAGTAGCCCTAAGAAGCAGAGATACCATTGAAAACAACATGCAACATTTAGACATTGATAGTCCAAGCTATAAACACCAGAAAGTGTTTCCATCGTCAGAAAAAGGACAAGACTATTCTAAAATGGGATATGCCAGAGATTTTGCTACTAAATTTTTCCTTGAGTAGGTTTAATCGGGTAAGGTGAATTTTATTATCATAATTTGTTTCGTTGTAGCAACAAAAATATTTCTCTCCCCACAATTATTTGTCGAAACGAAAACGAAGACTCTCTACTTTTTGGTAACGGTCATAAAGGTCAAGTGTGCAACAATAAATCTAAATTTCGAAGCTACAATGGTAGTTGCAATAATCTACTGCACCCAAACACGTTTGGCACTGCTTTCCAAAAGTTCAGAAGAGCTTTACCTCCTGACTATGGAGATGGTGAGTTTATTTACTATTATTAGGCTTTTGGACAGGGTAATTCATGGTCGTTGGTATTTAATAATTATTCTTAATCAAAAGGTTTAAGCACTAGAATACACAATCACTCATTGGAATCCTCAGCTTTCTTGCTTCCTCTTTCTCAATATTCTAGAGACTAGAAAGTCCGTTGGAATCCTCAGCTTGCTTCCTGCTCCCTATGAATATGGAAACTAGAAAGTCTACTAGAATCCTCAGCTCGCTTCCTCCACTACTAGAAACTAGAAAATCCATTAAAATCCTTGCAATTTGCTTCCTCCTCCCCAAGATTATGGAGACTAGAAAGTCAACTTGAATCCTTAGCTTTCTTCCTCCACTTCCCCAAGTTTCAAACGGCTAGAAAATCCATTGGAATCCTCAGCTTGCTTCATCGACTTCCCTAAGAATCTACAGATTGGAAATTTCATTGCAATTCTCAGCTTGCTTCCTCTATCCTAAGAATATGGAAAGTAGAAATTCCACTGGAATCCTCAGCTCACTTCCTCATCCCCAAGAATATGGAGACTAGAAAGTCCACTAGAATCCTCAGCTGGCTTTCTCCACTTCTAGTAACTATTAAATCTATTGCAATCCTCAGCTTGCTTCCCCCTCCCTAAGTTTATGAAGACTAGAAGGTGCACTGAAATCCTCAGCTTTCTTCCTCTACTTCCCCAAGTTCCAAAGGACTAGAAAATCCATTGGAATCCTCAGCTTGCTTCATCGACTTCCCTAAGAATCTACAGACTGGAAATTTCATTGCAATTCTCAGCTTGCTTCCTCTATCCTAAGTATATGGAAAGTAGAAATTCCACTGGAATCCTCAGCTCACTTCCTCATCCCCAAGAATATGGAGACTAGAAATTCCACTAGAATCCTCAGCTGGCTTTCTCCACTTCTAGTAACTATTAAATCTATTGCAATCCTCAGCTTGCTTCCCCCTCCCTAAGTTTATGAAGACTAGAAGGTGCACTGAAATCCTCAGCTTTCTTCCTCTACTTCCCCAAGTTCCAAAGGACTAGAAAATCCATTGGAATCCTCAGCTTGCTTCATCGACTTCCCTAAGAATCTACAGACTGGAAATTTTATTGCAATTCTCAGCTTGCTTCCTCTATCCTAAGTATATGGAAAGTAGAAATTCCACTGGAATCCTCAGCTCACTTCCTCATCCCCAAGAATATGGAGACTAGAAAGTCCACTAGAATCCTCAGCTGGCTTTCTCCACTTCTAGTAACTATAAAATCTATTGCAATCCTCAGCTTGCTTCCCCCTCCCTAAGTTTATGAAGACTAGAAGGTGCACTGAAATCCTCAGCTTTCTTCCTCCACTTCACCAAGTTTCAAAGGACTAGAAAATCCATTGGAATTCTCAGCTTGCTCCTCGACTTTTCTAAGAATCTACAGACTGGAAATTTTATTGCAATTCACAGCTTGCTTCCTCCTTCCCAATATTCTAAAGACTACAATCTGCAATCACCCAATGGAATCTTCATCTTGCTTCCTCCTCCCCAAGATTCTAAAGAATAGAAAATCCATTAGAATCCACAACTTGCATGTGCTTTTTTATCTTCCCCTACAGTAGAGTGAGGAGTCTTAATTGACACTTGGACTAAGAAATTCTTCGTCGTCTTTATTAAGTTACTATTCCTAATCGAAAGGTTTAAGCACGCCAAGAAAATCTTCCAAAGGTCAATACCTTCCTTCAGCCCGAATCATTAGCAACAAAATCCACCCAACAACAGTCCAAGACGACCCAGACTTCACCATAATGTTAACAATATGGGGCCAGTTCTTAGACCACGACATAACTGCAACAGCCCTCTCGAGAGGTCCAAATGGATCCTCCATCTCCTGCTGCGTAACAACCTCTCCTCCTCATCCAGAATGTTTTCCGGTATTACTGGAGAAAAATGACCCGTACTACAAGAAGTTCAACATGACCTGCATGGAATTTGTACGTTCTGCACCTGCTCCAGGTTCTTGCTTGGGGCCCAGAGAACAGATGACGCAGACTTCGGCTTTTATTGATGGGTCTGTCATATATGGGCCTGATGAAGAGACTTCGAATAGGTTGAGGTCGTTTCAAGGTGGTCAACTCAAAATGCTGGTGACTAGTGGTAACAATAGGACATTGTTGCCTGTCTCTGACGACCCTGCAGATGGGTGTAATAGGGAGGAGGAGATGAAAAAGGGGAGATACTGTTTCATGACAGGTAACCAAATGATATTTTGTCTATGTATGTATAAGAGGGTAGATTCAAGTTAAGTTCCTCACGTTCTTTGATTTATCAATTCGTAATGAGTTTGTTAAATTCTTCCTCTTCTAAAAGTGATTAAGAAGTTGTGACTTTTTCGTTTTATTATTCATAGGGAATGCAATTTTCAGGAGATTCCAGGGCGAACGAGAATCTCCTATTAACGAGCATGCACCTGATCTGGGCGAGACACCACAACGGTGTCGCAAGAGAATTATCAATGATTAATCCTCAGTGGAATGACGAGCGGATTTTCCAAGAAACTCGAAAAATAATTGGCGCTCAAATGCAGCACGTCACTTACAACGAGTTCCTGCCCATAATACTCGGTAGGTAACTAACTACTTACTTACTAGTTATAACGCTGCTTCTTTTATTTGTTACGTAGGCAGAGATATTATGGGGGAAGCCGGCCTGAGGCCGTCGAAAGAGGGAGAATATTACGACGGCTACGGAATTGACGTAAATCCCACAATAGCTAACAACTTCGCAACTTCCGCCTTCAGGTTTGCTCACAGTCTAATACCGTCATTAATAAAATTATCCGGGGGTACGAAATACACAAGCGAATACATAAAATTGCACGAAATTTTATTTGATCCATTCTATTTGTACAACTCGGAAGATCTCGACAGGAATCTCCAGGGGGCTGTACAAACACCCATCCAGGCCAACGACCCCTACTTTTCCGAACAGGTCCTGATAATTACTTTAATAAAGCAACCTAGTCCTGTTTAATTTTAATTTGTGGTTGATTATTTTCAGCTTAAAGGGCACCTGTTTGAGAGCATTAACCGCAACACTGGCAACAAGACGTGCGGTCTGGATTTGGTTTCTTTGAATATTCAAAGGGGTAGGGACCATGGATTACCAGGATACGTCAAGTGGCGTCGGTACTGTGGATTTGGGACAGTCAGATCTTTTGAAGATTTAAAAGACGTTATTAATAACGTGTCTTATACAGAATTAAAAAAAGCTTACAGGTAGGTAATTAAAAACGATTAAGTACTCGAACTCAAAATATACTAAGTACAAGTAAGTAGATAAATTTTAAGTACTTTCGTAGACATCGAATAGTTTCCCGAACAAAAGTTCCTTGATTAAGTTATCCATCGCGTCTACTTAGTCGGGATGATATCATAGTAAAAGCAGTTCTTTAAAACAACTTCTGGAATCGAACGAATTCCTGTAGCATTATACAGATAACTTAAATAAGTTTCTAAGTTTCAAACAAATCTTTGAATCACATCATTACAATCGTGGAATTTTTATTACCTAATGAACTTTTTTATAGAAATGTAGAAGACGTAGACCTTTACACTGGAGCTTTAAGTGAGCACCATGTCAAAGGGAGTATCCTGGGGCCCACATTTGCCTGTCTCATCACAGATCAGTTCGTCAGATTGAAAAAAGGAGACAGATTTTGGTACGAGAACCCACCACCTGAGGGATTCACAAGGAATCAATTTGCCAGCATACAAAACACGACTCTGGCGAAAATTCTTTGCGATAATTCTGATCATGTGGATGTTGTGCCCAAACATGTAATGAGAAATGTTGGCAAATCTAACAAATATACTTCATGTTCAGGTTTGAGGAAGACAAGGTTGGAATTTTGGAAGAGCAACGTATAATTTTTATATTCAATCATAAAATACTATTAATAATGTTTTACTAATTACGTACCCATAAAGAATGTTTAAAATAATAAAGGAATAAACGTTGTCTTTTTCAGGTGTAGTCTGAAAAATGTATTTTATTTTTCTTTTCTTTCTTTAAATGGTCCATGTAGGTGTTTTCCAGTAAATACAAATTGAATAAGCTGTCATCTCCACGTTAAATAGACGAGTTTGTTGACAAAAATGGACCTACATAATGTAACATTTGACTTTTAGGTCGGTCAGTCAGTTAGGTTGTATATAATGTTTATAAAAAGTCAGGTTCTTTCAGAAAAAACGTCAAAACAGAGCAAAAAAATTGAGGCCAAACGAAAGAGTTCACTTTACAATTTAATTTTTGTAACAATTATTTAAATGACACTATTAATAAGAAGGATATAGAGAGGAGAGTGTAAGGTAATTAAGGTAGTAGTACTCAAATGTTCCAAATTTCCAAACATTTCCACGACATTTTCAATTCCTTCTTGCTAAGTAAGGTCTTAAAGTCTTTTTCGAAAAAATAATTAATGTATATAGAAAAGAGAGGATTAATTAGAGTAGTGAAGTGGGTGACCGTCCTCACTAGCCCGGATGTTCCAACTTCCCTGCCATTCTCAACGGTCTTTAAATTATTTTAAACAATTATGTATATTTTGAGAACCGAATAGAAAAGTCAAAACTCCTTCTTGCTTATTAATTCCTTATTAAAGTTTCCCTTATTCTTAAGCTAAGCGAATTAAGGGTAGTAAAAACGGGATAGGATGCCAAGGAATCGACGAAAAGAGTGAGCAGCAGATCGGAATCCTGAAGGCGGATCTTCGCCACGTCCCATCGCCTTTTAGTCACTTGATTGATGCTAGTCCTTAACGCATCGCCGGAGCAAACAAATTGTCTCAGTTTATTTCCCCAAATCAAATCATTTATGCTTAACTTTTTCAACGCCGAAGAACGCGCCAACTGTACACGTCGCGTGACATGGAACGACGACGACAACGAGGAGGTCTTTATACTTAGTTCGGTGAGGATGTTCGAAAAGGGCTTTGTAATTGTGAAATGGGGCGGAAGGAAAGATTTCCAGTTCCTTTGACGCTTCAACAATAAGAGAACGCCACGACGAGTCAAATACACAAAGGTCACGAATGCAATGGATGTCAGGGAGAGGTAACTATTTCTATGGGTCACCAAGAAATTGTATTCTAATAGATAAATAATAAAAAGTGTGTAAACATGCTCACATCATTATCGTTCTCTCGCATTCTTGTGTCGTTTATTTTGTGTTTTCCGACTGAGTTCCTTGTGAAAATTCGAACGCTCGAGCGACTGATTCTATATGTACATCTACACGTAGTTTGTTTACGTTTCCCAACATAAAATCGAAATCGGCCTTGACTGGATCCAATTTATCACTAGGCGCGGATTTGTAAAATCAGATTCAATTTTCGACGAGTCCTGCGATGCCGACGCTCTTCTCTATCTCCCGTTTCCCGTTTGGAAAGGGGAGATTAATTTCTGGAATACCGTGCGAATTTCGCAGATTGACGCGAACAAAATTTTTTCGCCGGATTTCTTTTCGCCATACATAAATTATTAGGTATACCATTTTTAATACCTCCTTCCCAGTCAGTCAGTCAGTCAGTCAGTTAGGTAGGTGGATTAAAATTTATCTGGTCCCGAAACAAAACAAAGTGGTAATTTAATTTGGATTTGTAATTTCAAAAAGTTGACGTCTCGAGAATTAATTTTTCCACGGCAGTCTCGAAAGACGATAATAATGGAAACGGCAAAAGGCGAGAGAATTGGTGAAATCTATGTAAATTCCACGGTCCTGGTATATTATTAGCTCTCTCGTCCTCTTCGACTTGATACTAACGATTATGAAGTCCGCACTTGGAGAAATTTAAATTAAAATCCACAAGGGAGGAATTTCATTACACCTACTGACCCTTAATAATAACTCCATTCGTTTCCCCACAGACGGAAATGTTTCATGCCAAATTTACTGTTAAAATAATGTGCTAATTAACTTGTCTTGTCTAACTAAAAATAAAATACTCAGTTAGACAAAATTTCCAAATAATAGGTTTTTATTTTATTTTATATGTTAGGAGCTTAAGTCATAACTTGTAGGTATTTACGGCCCGTTATTTTTATCGGAAATTAACGACAAAGGTACTAAATGTCGTAGTTGTGCCTTTTGAAAAACGTCTAACAATAAAAATAGTCATAAAATGTTCACTCCCGATAAACTTTTAGATAAAAACAATAGTAACATACATAATTTCCAACAGTTTGGGCTTTTATCGTTTATTTGCCACCCCAATTAGCAATATTTTCCAAAACCCACGATAACGACAAACAAATTTGGTTGTTATCTAAGGTATCGATTCAACGATTTAAAAATAAATAATTAATTAGGTGCACGGGTCTGGGTGGTGTATTTTAATAACACACGTGTACAATGTGCCCTCCTACGCCACAGCGCCGGGGAAAGTGCATAATAACTCAATTTGACACGAAAATAATAATGAGTAGTACGGCACTACTAAATCATCCGTTATAATTACTCGCTTTAATTTATCGCCGTCTTTTCAGCCCCTTAAACTGCTCAGGTGTAATAAACAAGAGTTAAACTGAAACACAATTATGTGGAATGACATTTGACACATGCACGATAACAGAAGGTCTTGATTAATATATCAACCACCTTTATATATATTATAAACTATCTGAAACTGCACCCAACAACAACAATAACAAAAGCCAAGTGTTTTTTCTGGAATTGGGGAAACTAATTTGCATATTCTCGAATATCCATCCCTCAGATCTCTTAGTGAGTTACAACTTCTGCTAGAGCCAGAAGGTAGAACAATAAACTTTGGTAATCTAAATAGATCCGGGATTTCCCCCAGGAAAATATACTACTATTAGGTAATGGTAGCTACTAAAGTATCAAAATATATTCTATATCTATGCATATTTCTTCAGTTTGTAAGAGTTCTCGAACACCAGTAGTGAATTCGTAGAATAAAATTTATTTTTTAATCCTTCGTCGACATTATTTTATTTTATGGCGCAATCGAAAAGATAAAGAGGTGGCATGGATAAAATGTCGGGATCCGATAACATTAAAAATTGAGCCAGCGGAAGGCAATTTCACAAGCCTCATTACTATCTTTAAAAGGTACCTCACCTCCTATATAATGTAATGCGGATTATAGAGGCCACCGGGTTCGGCCCTTAATCGGGAAGTTTTACTATTGATTCAAATTCGTACCAATTTCACGCCCTGGAGAACATCGAAAACTTTTTCTTCTTCTTAAAGATACTTCCGGACGAAGCGAAACACTTGCGACAATAAAAATAAACGCCATCAGTCGCATGAGAATTCAGTTCTATTTTCCTAAAGAATATGTGTTCAATTGTCCGGCAATTTAGTGGAGGAACAACGGAGCCTGTCGTCGGGGTAGATGTCGTAATTTTGCGTTTATATGTCGCGTCGTACCACAATTTACCGACCACATTAATTATTTTTATAACCGAGAGGAGATAAAGCTGCAGATTAGTTTATATTTAGCATGCGACATATTTCTTCCTAATGGGCTCGGTCGAGGAACCGGACGCGACTCGTTTTTACTACAGGTTGAAAGCGCTGAATGGCCAGCCGAGAAAAATGTTTAACTCGAAATTAAAGTTATACGAACAGCAGCCATTGTATTGAGATTTGCACGAGTACGCTGCAATAATGCGGAAATGATTGTAACACATACATACATATGCATGTATAAGGTCTAACGTAAGTTTGAACATTACAGCGCATAGGACGGCCTTTTGTGCCTTTATCAAAAATCACTATTCTAAAGAAAGTAGCCTTTATATTTAGAAAAATTATGTACTTACAGCCGAGGCTTAGCGTAGCCTAGTGAGGAGCGTAGCGGGTTGGGTTACCGAGTCAGAGCGCCGCCGCCGGGTTCGAATCCGACCTGAAAAAAAAAAAAAAAAAATAGTGTAAGAACTTTACGAGGAGTTAGTTGGGGTTGTGTGTTGTGTGCGTCTGGTCTCTCTTGTAATAAAATAGAAAACAAATAAGAAACAATGAAAAAGACGTGTGTTGTATGTACAGTAGAAAAATAAATAAATAAATGTACTGTTATTACTACATATATGTATATATAATAATTCAGTAAAGTTTCTGGTGCAAATGTGAAGGTGCATCAGCAACAGGAATTGCAACAACTTCGCGGTATTATTCCGAGCAAAACTATTATTGTTGGACAAAATAAAGAACTGTCGACTCGACGAATACGTACAACAAGTTTCTCGGAAAGGTATTCGTCGTCGGAGACACAATGTTTCTTAACAATATAGCATTATTATAGGTACACGTGTCTCGTTTTGACCGTTGGAGCGTATTGAAATTTCTCGAAAATAGCGCATAACGAAGGACGAGCGTGTTTCAAATGCACGGTATCCTAACAAAGGCAACAAATTGACATCCATATACTACAGGTACATACATGTGCCAGCTCCTCAGCTCCTTCCTACACGTCTTAACTTAAAAGACTACCTATTTAAAATCGTTAAATTGGATGTTGTGGGTAAACAACAACCCACCCACAACAAAACGCCTCACGTATTTCTTTTACAATTTTCTCACAACCAATAGCAAATTCAACTTCACAGTTTATACCTACTTAGGAAATGATGACATATCGTAGGTATCGTGTGCATTTGTAACTTGATATTCATTTTATGACGAATATCGTCTTTGTGTTGGTACTGGCAGGCTAAGGAATTTTATCATACGAGAGGCAGTATTTTGCATATATTTCAATTGATGTATGCGACGGTTCGGTTCTTTTGACGCCCGACGTGCCGTTTTGTTCTTTGTCGTTCGTTTTATATTGGTTCAACTTTACCTTTCTACTTCCTATT
Organism: Agrilus mali; assembly: GCA_029378335.1. NCBI lineage: Eukaryota > Metazoa > Arthropoda > Insecta > Coleoptera > Buprestidae > Agrilus > Agrilus mali. The sequence continues at coordinate 523,068 of CM055660.1, forward strand.
GGGACCAAGTTTATTTTCTATTCACAAAGAACTCAGGATCTTTACCGAGGTAATTGGCTTCGGAATGCACCGGGGATTTCCAGATACGGAGTTCCACTACTACCTACCTATTTATAATGCTTCTTCTTCACTGCACATCAGATACCTTAGGAAAGAATTTCTATCTACCAGCCAGCGTTCTCCTTTTTACCGATTTACCGGCATTGATTGTTCACTTCTTTCTTTTACTCTCTTTTTCATTTGGGCACATAAAATTTTTAACTTTACCTCGATACTTGCGTAAAATATCAATAGTTTTAGTTTATAATCTCCAAAGATATGTCATCCTAAAGGGCCTTTTGGTACGTATTCCTTTTTTTGTCTTACATTATAAATATTAAAAATAATATTCCTCTTTATTTACTGTACCCTAAAGAGCAAAAGGTTATTTGAGACTGCAGATATAAAGGTTAAAGCGTCTCCTGTTGACAATTTTTGTTGCTGGTTATATAACGTCTTTGTCTCGCTGTGCTGCCAAACAAATTTTTGTTTTTTATGTATCTATTTAAACCCCTGACCGAAGAGAATATTTACAATTCAGAAACATCCAACGTTGGCAACTTAGTACAAAATGCAGAAAAATCGTCTTGTTCCCTAAAGATGACCTCGTCCATTTACTAACCCGTAGCATCCGTTCTTTTTCAAGACGTGCACAACATTAGGAAGCCAAAGGGAATGAAGAAGGAGTGCAGGGAATAAAAAAGAAAAAGAGAAAGAAAGGTAGGTACACAGGGCCGGCTCGCAAACAGTATTTGCAATGATTGATGTCCATTATTTTGCAACGCGAACCAGGATGCTGTAGCTAGTTCTTTCTTGTCTCCATGGCTACTTAATGAGTACACTGAGTAATGGGTTCGTGAGTCGAGCACGGCACATCGAAGCAGCTTCTCCTCGGATGATAAATTTGTTTATTATCGTGCCACACTACTGACTACGTAAGTACTGAATAAATACACAAACGCTCTGATTATGTTTAATACATCGCCATCGGTGAAATCTCTAAAAAGTTAAATGTACCTAAGTATTTTTGGGGAACAATCCCTAATGGCATTTAATGAGATTGGCATTTTGAAGAGACAAGAAGTGGAAATTAGGAAGATTCCTCCTTTGGGTCTTCCTTAATCATACATTCACATCTTAATTCACAAAGGAATGCTCCCGTACTTTGGCCAATTTGTTACAAATTATCTTTCTCATAACAGCTGCTTCCCGGGGAGAAATATCAAGAGACATAATTTAATGTCCCAGATGTAATCTAGTATTCAGGCTCGTTCGACGGCACCAAAATTAGAGAGGGCCACATCCGGCATCCAACTAAGAAGATTAACACTCATTTTTTGGTTTTCAAATTCTCATACACGAATTGAGGGCAGATTTTTAAGCTTATACACTTCGAGATTCAAAAGCTTTCCTGATGTGATTCCGAAAAAAACATTAAACTGAAAGTGACAATCTTTTTATGTGTCCGTGTTTTCTATCAAGTGGAAAAAACAAAGGGAACAAACAGTTTCGTTGTCAAACCGACCGTGTAGGAAATTCCATATAGAGCAGGTGCAGAAAGCATGAAGATAATCTAATCGAAAAGCTCCTCGCCGCCCGAGCGTCCAGTCAGTCTCACCGTCCTTTACAACTTTTCCGTGTTCCCAGGGGACAATGAAAGGCAACTGTTCCGAAACAGAAGAGGAACATGTGTGGGGAAGAGTATCTCGCCCTCGCGTTTAACGAGGACGTGATTTCTGGCACGAGCCCAATCCCCTTCGTCATCATAAAAATTTACCAAATTCGCTTTATTAGAATCGAAACGTACAAATACTCATAACAAAAGTTAACATGTTACCAACTGGAAAATAACACAAAATTCTTGAGTGAAGACAAGATAAGAAATTGTAGGAACGGGACAACAAGACAACGAATAGAATTACGACTCTTCCTCTTCTTATTCTTCTTCGGGAGTTTGCCTTCTTGCTAGAGGATGACAACAACAACAAGAAATCAGAAATATTAACGAAATTCTTTACAAGTGTCAAGTTTTTATTTGCTGATGGTCTTTCTGGCCTTGCAGAGGTCACAACTCATGGTCCAATACGATACTCCTGAAAGTAGACTTCTTCAATTAAATCAAAACGGTTGACGCCATCTAAAGTTGAGTAGCCGAATAATCGTTAAGAAAACTAAAGAGTCCTTTATCTCCGGGGGTAAAAACCTGATGTCTTATTGGTTGAACTGCATCTACCTGTTTTTAATGATTGTATGAGGAAGTGAAATTCAGGAACGCGCTTCAGTGGTGACATTATGAATTATGATAATAAAAAGGGGTTGCATCCCGAGCGTCCGTTTCGTTCCACAAAAACCAATCGCAGACATGGACAATGCCGAACCTATTTGCGGGACAGCATGCGGTAGAAACAGCAATAACGAACTGCAATTGAATTTTAAATACTTGCATCACGAACCGGAATATAAAACACTCGACGGACGGTCGGTTCGCATTCTGTATGCATAGGCGATGATGATTATGTAAGCTATTGAACGCTGATTTGCGAAACCGCCGGGCCGGCACCCCTTCGCCACCCGTAAACCCCCATCCCCATCGACCGCACCGCTTTTTCCGGATTATGTTTCGTGTATGTAGGTACGTGTGTATGCGATTTAACCACCCCAATGCCGCGTAAATTAAATGAATATCAAACGGGAAATGACTGAGGAAAAACTGGGAAACACAATTTCTATTTTCTCCGGAAAAGGAGACGAATCGTGCAAGTGTATCATTCACTACTATTTCATTTCCAAATTGAATGCAGCAGCCCTGAATCCTGAAGTCCAGTATACCTTATAGCATCAGCATCCCCCTGGCGACGACCATTGTCTGTTGTTTTTGCAATAAACACCAACCCCTACTATTAAAGTGGTTAGCAGAATAAACCAACGAAACGTTAGATCTTTTGTAAATTAGTAGGTGTGATAAAACGGTGCCTTTGTCTTTGTCTATCGACCCTTTTAAGTTGAATAATGAATGAATAGGTGTGTAGCTTGGTCGAACGCTTTTGTGTTAACTGAAATATGCTTTTGCATATGCATGTTCCACTGCTGCGTTTGAAAGGTGTTTTGAATTGATGTTTAATGCACATATCGCGCCACTAACCGCCTAAATTTATTCCATATCCGGTTTGGTTTATTAGCACCCGAAAATTCCTAACGGTCACTAATTCAAATTATATCTACATTAGAGAGGGATTTTTTCTTAGCCTTAAAAGAGGGGTGGAAAGTAATATTTCATCACCCCGAAATTCTTTTTCTTAAAGTTTCAACACGACGGTCTAATTACCATAAGCGTTCGTTATTGGGCCAGAGCGAGAGAGTAAGAACGATAATAAGATGGAAAGAGAGAGTTAGAGGTTTAAATTAACTTTTGAAAGTACGAACAAAGCATCAAAAACTACGCAAAATTAAGCAGTTTCACATACAGATTCAAGTGGCGCCCTCTACGTACGTATAAAACTCTATCCCGTTCAACATGTAATGTGAAAAGTTTCTTCGTTAACGATCCCGTCTTGTTGCCTGCCCTATTATTACATTAAACGGCACAATATGCAACATATTTATTTAGACTCCAACTTTTAATGACGGCAATACACAGGGGCATATTAAAAATGATTTTCACTTCTCTAACTTTCTCATCTCATCGTCAACACTTCTGATGGTTCAAGCCTAATACTAAAGCTCCATTACATTTTTTTTATCGGCAAATAAAAACAAAAGCCATCCATGTATCGTAGGACCCATTTAACACGTAAGTACATCAAGCAAGCACAACAAAGTTTTCGCACTTTCACTATAATTTGTCGCTGATTTGTCGTTAATTTGTTATTTGTCGCTCGTGCCGTTTAGCTATAATCCGCTTACATGCTAGCTTGATATCATGCTAGCACTACACATAGCGTATCTCGAAAAGGAAATATCGTAGGATATTACTGTAAAGATCATAATTTTTCGCTTAAAGAACGAGTTTGTCGCTAGTCTTATCTCCAGCTGATAAGCGAAAAACTGCTACAAAGCCATCAAACTGACACTACGTATGGCATATCTCGAAAAGAAAACATCGTAGGATATTCTACAAACACGATAATTTGTCGCTTAGAGAACGAATTTGTCGCTAGTCTTATCTCCAGCTGATCAGTGAAAAACTGCTAAAAAGCCATCAAACTGACACGACATATAGCATATCTCGAAAATGAAACGTCGTAGGATATTACTGTAAAGACCATATTTTGTCGCTAATTTGTCGCTTAAAGAAGGAATTTGTCGCTAGTTTTATCTCCAACTGATAAGCAAAAAACTGCTGGAAAGCCATAAAACTGACACTACTTATGGCATATCTCGAAAATGAAACGTCGTAGGATATTACTGTAAAGACCATAATTTGTCGCTAATTTGTCGCTTAAAGAAGGAATTTGTCGCTAGTTTTATCTCCAACTGATAAGCAAAAAACTGCTGGAAAGCCATAAAACTGACACTACTTATGGCATATCTCGAAAATGAAACGTCGTATGATATTACTGTAAAGACCATAATTTGTCGCTAATTTGTCGCTTAAAGAAGGAATTTGTCGCTAGTTTTATCTCCAACTGATAAGCAAAAAACTGCTGCAAAGCAATAAACTGACACTACATATGGCATATCTCGAAAAGAAAACGTCGTAGGATATTACCGTAAACACGATAATTTGTCGCTTAGAGAACGAATTTGTCGCTAGTCTTATCTCCAGCTGATCAGCGAAAAACTGCTAAAAAGCCATCAAACTGACACTACATATGGCATATCTCGAAAAGAAAACGTCGTAGGATATTACCGTAAACACGATAATTTGTCGCTTAGAGAACGAATTTGTCGCTAGTCTTATCTCCAGCTGATCAGTGAAAAACAGCTAAAAAGCCATCAAACTGACACTACATATGGCATATCTCGAAAAGAAAACGTCTTAGGATATTACTGTAAAGACCATAATTTGTCGCTTAGAGAACGAATTTGTCGCTAGTCTTATCTCCAGCTGATCAGTGAAAAACTGCTAAAAAGCCATCAAACTGACACGACATATAGCATATCTCGAAAATGAAACGTCTTAGGATATTACTGTAAAGACCATAATTTGTCGCTTAGAGAACGAATTTGTCGCTAGTCTTATCTCCAGCTGATCAGCGAAAAACAGCTAAAAAGCCATCAAACTGACACGACATATAGCATATCTCGAAAATGAAACGTCTTAGGATATTACTGTAAAGACCATAATTTGTCGCTTAGAGAACGAATTTGTCGCTAGTCTTATTTCCAGCTGATCAGTGAAAAACTGCTAAAAAGCCATCAAACTGACACGACATATAGCATATCTCGAAAATGAAACGTCTTAGGATATTACTGTAAAGACCATAATTTGTCGCTAATTTGTCGCTTAAAGTACGAATTTGTCGCTAGCCTTATCTCCAGCTGATCAGCGAAAAACAGCTAAAAAGCCATCAAACTGACACTACATATGGCATATCTCGAAAAGAAAACGTCGTAGGATATTAAAGACGATAATTTGTCGCTAAAAGGTGACACATTCAACGAATTTGTCGCCAGTCTTACCTCCAGCTGATAAGCTGGCACTGCATATGATATATTTAAAAATAGAAATATAGTAGAAACATACTGTAAAGACCAAAATTTTTTAGCAGTTTTTTGCTTATCAGCTGGAGATAAGACTCGACAAATTCGTTGAATGTGTCACCTTTCAGCGACAAATTATGGTCTTTACAGTAATATCCTACGAGCTTTTTCTTTTTTTCAAGATATGCCATATGTAGTGTCAGTTTGATGGCTTTCCATGAGTTTTTCGCTTATCAGCTGGAAATTAGACGCGCAAATTCGTTCTTAAGCGACAAATTAGCGACAAATTATAGTCTTTACAGTAATATCCTACGACGTTTCCTTTTCGAGATACGCTATGTGTAGTGTCAGCTTGATATCAAGCTAGCATACCAACCAGCTGATTATGGCTAAACGGCACGAGCGACAAATTTTTGGATTTGGTAACAAATTAGCTACAAATTAGCTACAAATTAGCGACAAATTATAGTGCAAGTCAGAAATCGGAAAAATAACTGTCGTGCTAGCTTGATATGCGTCCAGTTAACTATACTGGTACTAGTCCAGTTATCTCGTCCTCTTTTTTTTATCAACATTTAAGTTGATTCTTTTATATTCCTGTCTGATTTTATTTTATGACTGAATGACGTTGTCAATGTTCGTTACGCCCTCGCGATTCGTAAAAAAATAAAATAAAAAAAAGGTACCTCAGAGGTCTTCATTGCGAATTGAAGCATCGTACAACCTGTTAATTCAGCGGTGTGGTATTAGAGGCAATCTTACGTGCTGCGAATTCGTCAAGAGAATTCGGAAAGCTTAATCTTGCCGATAAAAGTTTATATGGGCAAAGGCGGCTATCGAATACGAAAGTGCAAACTGTGTAAACACCACGTCGAACATATCTATACTACGAGTATAATAAATACAACTTTGCTGATATATTTTCATTTATCAGTCTTTTTTATTGGCTAATTAATTTTCTAACTTCCTTTTTGTTATTTATTTTGATACTTAACGAAACTGGTAAACATTTCGAGATAAAAATATGCTTTCTTTTCCGTAGGAAATATTCATTTAACGTCGAGTATTGTACATCATGGAGTGGCTACATTTACAATTCTATCTCTTCCATTTTAGCTGGATGATAGTTGGTTTAAATGACAATAAAGGATAAAAAGGAATATCTAGTTAAAAGTTGGTGCTCTCCGGAGATGTGTTTGGAGAGACGAATGTTATTTAAGTTTCATAACAATTCATTCCGGAGTCATATTTCATCGACTGGTAGAGACGAAATCAAAAAAGTTTTATATGTTGGCTGGCAAAATACAAAAGAGAACATTTGCGCTGTAAAGTTCCTAGTATTGGAACTTGGCAGATAAATAGTTTGTTATAAATCAGCGGAATTTAAATGTGGCAAACTCGGAAAAACCATTTCCATTTCTGACAGGGGGAAATCGGCAAACAAGTTCCCATTTTAACGCAAACCAAATAAATAAACACTACACACACGTACGTATCTAATAAACACAGGGTAAAACTAAATCAAAAATACTTTTAACGAACCACTAAAACCCCAGATTTGAATTTCAAACCTTAAATTTAAGGTGTGACATGCTCGGTTCTTAAGAGGTTTTCTAAATTTATCTCAAAAAAGATAATGACAAAAATACTTTTAATCACTGTTTGGGTCAAGCATTTGCGGCCATCGTTCTGGCTGTCGTCTTTCAGCAAAATCTCCTGAAGATATGGTGCGTGGCCACGAAACGTCGACGATAAAGCTTGAGAGACGCCGGCCAGAAAGCCCGAAAAACCACGACAACTTTTACGATCCTCTGTCAGGAAACATTAATACAAATAATGCAAAGTCACCAATAAATTAATTTTACGAATAGTTCATTCCACTTTTTCTTTCTATGAGACCGATAATTGATTTTAAAAGTTTTTACACAAATGGTGAGGTGGATTTGGTGTGTTCGAGTAAATGGTGCAAAAGGATTTTAGTAGTAGCTTTCCCCTGTGTCTGGCGTGTGACTACAGCAAGGCTTTGAATGTGGTCTTGGGCATCATTGTATTCGAATTTTCCGTAAAACGTTCCGTCGCGTTATCTCGGATAGGGGAAATTAAATGGCTCCGATGTATACGTGTCCTGGATGCAATGGGATCATTCGACTGCCAAAAGAGAGTCGATAACAATGAAAGAGAATTGCCCATTGTTATACCGCGTCTTTAAGGGTTAACGTTTTTCGTGTTCTCAATGTTTCTCTTTGGCCAAGCCAAAAGACACATCACTTGCTGACATTCTTATTCAACAGATTTTGTAATTAACCCGAAATTGGTAAATAAACACAGTCAAGATGATACACGCCATCTGTACTCTGTCTAATCACTGAATTTAAAAAAATTAAATCCGACGTTTTGTAAATTATTATGAATATAGACCGCTTAGGACCGACCGACTATCCACAAACAAATTGAGCTTGCAACGAGAAAAACAGAACTATATTTAATCTTGATTAAAGTAGATTACGTTTGAAAAGGAGATGATGCTTTGAACGTCCGTCGAAATGAAAGCTTTCGAAACGCAAAACTCGAAAGGATTTCATTATAAAGGTTCATTTATTCTCGAATGGCGCTCATTCAAAAGACGTTCCAGACAAAAACTGTGAAAAGGTTTTCCAAACGGCGGAAAAACCACCGGAAGACAGCACACGGCCCTTTTTCAAAAAGAAATTTGCAGTGTAAGCGACTACCTAATACCTCTACCTGAACCCTGTTTTGCTTCTCAATTTGTATTCAATTTGTCTTTGAGCACGTAGCACGTTTCGAATTTATTCGATTCTATGCTTTTTTCTTCACTGGTGCATTTATAAATCTTCTTAGCAATCGTTCAGTTCAGTTATTACTGTGCAAATCAATGGTGCCACTTATTGGGTAAGTATAAAAGCGTTGGGGAAGAATTTTGGCATATAATTTTGTTTCGTTTGGTGTTAACTTAAATGGTGAGTAGTGTAAAATTAACATTCCAATAAATAAATGAATAAATTATGACATGATGACTTTTGTAGGTATAAAGGTGGTTGTAAATCATTTCTGGTGGTAAAGTTGTGTCGGGAGTTTTGGAAGAAAAGGAAAATAAAAATGACAAACGTTCGGGCGTCCAATCTTTGTGGAGTTTTCTCTTTTGCGGGCTTCGATTTTCGTTTCCCAGAGGCGCATTTCAGTTCTCCCGTCACGTATTAGTGGGCCAAACACGACTTCCAACACTTTAAACGACCGCATTGTTACGCCCTTTGGCTCGTTTAGTGGCCACTGTATCTGTTCGTTTAATGGGATTGTATGTTTATTACGGGCCTCTTACACGAAGTGAACAAAGAGGGAACGGGCGCGCGGGCGGGAGGCGATAAAATTGGAAATGATGGCTCCGGGGATTCACACGTTCTCGCCCATATCCTACCCCGTTCTCGGATTCGGACTCTCACGCCCGGAAAGAAGTAACAAACGAACGAACGAGTTTCGGACCGATCCGGACGACACTCTCTTCCCATCTCATCTACGGTACGTAGTTAAAGTCGAGAGGGAACTCTGGAGACACTCAAGGGTCAAAAGCGACAACGACAAGTGGACATGCAAACAACTGATCTCATTTTGACGTTGCTTTACGTACTTTTTTAGGTACTTCTTGATCTTGTTAACATTCTCTCTCTCTCAAATTCACTTATTTGAGTTACGAATTGAAGAATTGGCCCAGATATTCCAAATAGTTAATTAACTTTAACCCACACCAGAATTGACTTTATCTAAAGATTGAAAACTGACGTACATATCAGCTGGTCTGCAGATAAGTGATTTAATTTTGTCGTGTCGAAAGAAAATTTCGATTTTGTCGCAGAGGTACACAAATCGCCCGTTTATTTCAACGGTTCTGTTTGAAGAGGTAACAAAAGCGGTTCGCTGACGCCACCTACAAATCGAAGCGTGCTACACGCCTGAATTCTTAAACCAACAAAATTTATGACTGCTTTTGTCTGGATTTAGAGGGATGCCTCGTTCATCCGGAATACAAAAGTACCCGGCGCTCAGGAGGCAAACGAAGAGTAATGACATTTTGCGAAATAAGACGAAAACTATCCCACCACACCACACCACACCGCTTCGTTTTCATATCCTCCACTCGACAACGGACGACCTTTTTCCATCCAGAAAAATTTACATGCACCCCATAAATTACCCCTTTAATTCTTTTTTTAAAATGTCGAAACGTAACGTAGGTAATTTAATTCGATTGCTATTAGCTTTAACAAATAAATGCAACTAGTGGTCCAAACTTGAACCTAATAATTAAAAGTAAAAGAATATTTTGGTACAGATACGTAATATTTATTAAATAATTAGGCCATAAAATTAGGTGAAGTTGTGATCTGTTTTACAAATGTTTACAACATTTAGAGCAGCCCCGACTAGATGAATAGAGCCGGTGACTAGAACGTCGCATTTTTTAACATTGTTGTCTAATATCTTTCGAAAAGCTCCGCTTACGTCAACACATGTCGAAATAGAATCAGCTCTAAACCCGGTTTTCCGTTCCAATTCCACCCAAGCTCTCTTGAAAACTTGACAACGTTGAATTGGTTCTTTCACATCATCCATTTGTTTCGAAACTAAAACGACCCATTACTTATTCAAATGTTTCTTTAAACGTTTCGTCATTAACAAGTCAACCAACTTTTTTGTATGTTTGTTTGTTTGTTCTAAACAGACAAAAAAGTGACGACCTCTTTTATTTTTACCTGCCACGTTTGGGGTAAAATAAACCTGCTGAAAATGACATTTGTGGAGTATTTTGAAAAACTGGCACACGTTTCTATCTCCAGTTGCGTTGAATATAAGCACTTTTATATTGGATGAAATTTTTGTATTTTTCATATACCAATCCTTGCATATTTTAAGACTCTCTGAAGTGTGTGCTCCGTCCAAAAAAAACCTACAAACTAAACTAGTAGTGCATATTTACATACCTAATGTAAAACGTTTTCAAATGTGATTGTAGAAAAAATAAAATGTTGGTATGGCTAATAGAATTGAATGGAAACGTTCGCGATTCAAACACGAATTAGATCGAATCGAATTTGCATTTTTATTGCCTTTTCATGCTGTGACATATGATTTATGAAAATCTAAAACATAAACATTGTCACAGGCTGCAGCCAAGTTCGACAAAAACGACGTGTCGTCAATCGAAAACAAAATCAAAAATACTAGCAAATCTAATTTACAATTAACGCTTTTATTAACTGCGCAGAGTTTATTTGTGGCGATTTCTGCATAAAAGCTACACAGTTGCAAACACGCAATTACTCTCCATGCAGCACAATAGTTTTTAATGAAATCCTCGAAATTAATTGTTTCTTATTGACCACAAAAATAAATTAACTCATAAGGCCAGTACTTTTATAGTTGCTAATAATTGAAAATATGCACAAAAGCTTTATTTTCTTTTAAAAAAAAAAAACGTTAATGGGTGTTAGTTAGTTTTTACAAAAAAGTTAATTCAACCCACCTGGATTTCTTTAAGTTTATTATTTGATAACGTCCTTGCCAGCTACATTCTTGTAATACTTTTGCGACAAAACCTGTTTCGAAAGCAGGAAGTCCTTAAAATAATTTTAATTTACTTTTGTACCTACAGGTGCTTTTTGTGTTACATACCATTATATGTGGCCCAAGCGTTTGTTAAAGAAATTGCGAGACCTGCATTCAATCTGAATATTTCCAAGGGCATATTGGAATTTATCATTTTAGAGAAGTTTTCATCAAAAGGCTCAATAACATTTAGATGGCACTAAAAAAGCAGAAATTGTTTGAAAAAAATATATCGGAAGTTTCGTTGTTTACTTCTTTCTCAAGACTCCTTGTTTTTAAAACAGCCATCGCATCTTTGTGTTGAGGCACTGTGAAGGCTTTACATCTCTTTTTTAAAATTCCCGCCTTATGCCAGGCGATCTCCTTCAAAGAATTACCTAACAAATTGGTATGATCTATGCCTAAAGACGTTATCCCTGCCACACATGTATTCCTTAAAATAATACCTAATTAAAAACTATTATTACAATAGTTATTACCTACTACGTAGTAATGTAAGTACATTAGGTACCTGATAATATTGGTGCAATCAAGTTCTCCCCCAATTCCGACCTCTAAAATAGTCACGTCTACTTTCTCTTTAAGGAAAACATGGAAAGCCAATATTGTCATAAAACTAAAAAAGTGCGGCATATCATATTCGTGTTCCTAAAATGTTTATTCAGTAAAATAAGGACGACAGAACGATCGACCATCAGCAGGAGGAGCGAAAGGATTTTTACCTTTTTGCGCTCCAGTTCGTCAAACACTTTCCAAAAGTATTTGGCAAACGTTTCTTTCTGTAACGGTTCGCCATCAATCCGTATCCTCTCGCGCACTTCAATCAGATGCGGAGATGAGAAGAAACCCGTTTTGTAACCAGAATGTCTCAAAATACACTCGCAAAAGGCACATGTAGTCCCTTTGCCCTTTGTGCCGGTAACGTGTATCACAGACAGCTCGTTTAAATCGTTCAACCTCAGGCCTGACCTAGTTTTTCAAAAATTACAAGTAATACCTACGTAGGTACATATTTAACACCCTAAACACACTTTACCGTTCAAAGTCAACAATTTGATTATAATTTTTAGACGTTATTCGTAAATACTACAATATTAAGTAGGTTTGAAAGATTAAACGTCGATGTTTCGGGGAAGACCGATACTACAATTTATTGTTAAATTGAGGAAGTTATGGTTTTTTAAAGAAATCCTTTTTTTTTCCAGAGGGTTTTCACGTTTTTCCCGGTGAAAACAGCCCCGACTGTCACGATTCAAATTTTATTTTAAATCTATTTAAATCCTGTATAAGTATATTATTTCATTGGACCATTACGATTAGATTAATAGAATAGTTTTCGAGATAAATGCGAAATTTAATTTGGCAAAATTGCAAACTGCAATATTAAAGCATCGATAAAAAAAGTATTAGGAACAACTTTTTTGTTTTAACTATTTTTGGTATTTTATTCCTTGAAACCTACTTTACGTAAGTACATTGTGGCATTCTCAGATTGTTATTAAAAACTTATTTTGACCGGTCTTTCTACTAATTTAATTAAATACTCAACGTTATTGTAGTTTTCTTATGTACAGCTCTTAAAACTTGATACGATAGTATATAATAAATATTTATTTCTTTGGAGTTATATAACATCATTCATTACGTTATTTTTCGTACAATACACAGTAATTTACTTATTAATTAATTATATATTTACCTCTCTAAATATTTAATTGTGATCGCCTTTACGTTGCTATTGTTATTACCGTTTTTCTGCGAATGATTCCTTATATATTCAGCATTACTTTGTAACCTGCTCAGAGCTTCAACTGCTTTCTTAAATTAAACAAAAACTCACATTAACAACACACAATAAATATTTTCGTTGAAAACGTACTTCATAATGATTATTCTCCTCGTCACACACGATCATATTTATCCATTTAATAAAATATTCCTTGATGCTTTTTTGGTTGTACAGGCAGACAGTTCTGATGCGAGAATTCGTCAATAGAATGTTTGAAACACTTTTGATAACCATAATTATGATTAACAGGTCAGGGAGCTGCTTATCTAACTATCTGACTAATAAATATCGGGTATCAGTGTGTCAACTTATTATTCATAACGTAGTACTAATAGAATGAAATAATACTTACTGCCTCATTGTTTGTCGATAATATAATTCTTGTGCAACAATTTGGTGGGGACAACTAATATATCTAATATTTATTTTTTTTGGTCGACCACTGAATGAAAAAACGTCGAGTAGATAGCCACAAGGTCTTCTCAAAGATTCGGAATTTTTATCCCCGGAAACGTGACGCGTCACGACCCATTTTTTATTTTAACTTTATGTGAAAAGTTTTCCGATTTCCTGAGCGATATTTTTTCTTGAGTCGAACTTTGCTGACTTGTAGGTAGTAGCATGTAACGTAACACGCACGGCGGCAACGTAAAGGGTTTAGATTTGTTTTTACGTTGGTTGGTTGGTTGGTTGGTTGGTTGGTTGGTTTGTTGGAGACTAACGCTGCACAAAACACAAAAGATATGCAGATATTTGTTTTGCTACAATCATCAGTTTACAAGAAGACCACACGACAGAAGGAAGAAAAGTCCTGTATCACCAAAAATATTTATTTCGAATCGATAAATCGTTTAACAAAAGTCAACAGAAGTACATATCACACGCCTACGTACGGTAATTATACCTAACACTTTTCCTGTTCATTAGATGGGAACGGATGTTTGCTAACAATTTATCGGAAAATAAAACGAAAACACACAGAAAGGCTGATCGCAAGAAGGAAAGAAAGTTTATGAAGTGTTTATGGTGGATAAATAAATTAAATGAGAGAATTCGTTTGGGATAACTAACTAAGAAGAAAAACATTTTATTTTATTTATTTATTGTCAAAACAAAAAAGCCAACCAACGACTGATTGCATGAAGAAACGGTAATCTTATTCAAAAAGAAACAAAATATACCAAAATTACCCTATTTTGCATTCCCGAAAAGTATTTGTCCAGAGATTCCACTGTCACGTATCAGCACCTCAAAAATCTGTCACGAATTCGTAATTTGTCTCAAAAAAAGTGGCACGTAGTGTCTTACGATGGTTAACATTCATCCACAAATGTACAGCTTAAGACTTTTACAGAAAATCCTGCACTACTTTAAAAAAAAAACAAAATTTAAAATTGTTGGATCTAAAAGACAAGACCTGTAAACTAATACAAATTACCAAACGTCAATACTAAATATCTTAGTATAATATTACGCTAAAAAACTAAACATTTATAATAATTTCCAGTATGCTAGAATGTACTTAAAGTAGGCTTCAAGGAATAAATGGCCCTTAGAAAAGTTGTACGTTCTTTTTTTATCTACGTATGTTTTTGCAATTTTGCCCAATGCAATTTCGTATTTATCTCGAAAATTATTCTAATAATCTAATCGTAATACTCTAATGACATAATATGTACATAATGTCAATAGATTTAAAATAAAATTTGAATCGTGACAGTCGGAGCTGTTTTCACAGGGAAAAACGTGAAAAAGAATTTAAGAAAGCAGTTGAAGCTCTGAGCAGGTTACAAAGTAATGCTGAATATATAAGGAATCATTCGCAGAAAAACGGTAATAACAATAGCAACGTAAAGGCGATCACAATTAAATATTTAGAGAGGTAAATATATAATTAATTAATAAGTAAATTACTGTGTATTGTACGAAAAATAACGTAATGAATGATGTTATATGACTCCAAAGAAATAAATATTTATTATGTACTATCGTATCAAGTTTTAAGAGCTGTACATAAGAAAACTACAATAACGTTGAGTATTTAATTAAATTAGTAGAAAGACCGGTCAAAATAAGTTTTTAATAACAATCTGAGAATGCCACAATGTACTTACGTAAAGTAGGTTTCAAGGAATAAAATACCAAAAATAGTTAAAACAAAAAAGTTGTTCCTAATACTTTTTTTATCGATGCTTTAATATTGCAGTTTGCAATTTTGCCAAATTAAATTTCGCATTTATCTCGAAAACTATTCTATTAATCTAATCGTAATGGTCCAATGAAATAATATACTTATACAGGATTTAAATAGATTTAAAATAAAATTTGAATCGTGACAGTCGGAGCTGTTTTCACCGGGAAAAACGTGAAAGCCCTCTGGAAAAAAAAAGGATTTCTTTAAAAAACCATAACTTCCTCAATTTAACAATAAATTGTAGTATCGGTCTTCCCCGAAACATCGACGTTTAATCTTTCAAACCTACTTAATATTGTAGTATTTACGAATAACGTCTAAAAATTATAATCAAATTGTTGACTTTGAACGGTAAAGTGTGTTTAGGGTGTTAAATATGTACCTACCTAGGTATTACTTGTAATTTTTGAAAAACTAGGTCAGGCCTCAGGTTGAACGATTTAAACGAGCTGTCTGTGATACACGTTACCGGCACAAAGGGCAAAGGGACTACATGTGCCTTTTGCGAGTGTATTTTGAGACATTCTGGTTACAAAACGGGTTTCTTCTCATCTCCGCATCTGATTGAAGAGCGCGAGAGGATACGGATTGATGGCGAACCGTTACAGAAAGAAACGTTTGCCAAATACTTTTGGAAAGTGTTTGACGAACTGGAGCGCAAAAAGGTAAAAATCCTTTCGCTCCTCCTGCTGATGGTCGATCGTTCTGTCGTCCTTATTTTACTGAATAAACATTTTAGGAACACGAATATGATATGCCGCACTTTTTTAGTTTTATGACAATATTGGCTTTCCATGTTTTCCTTAAAGAGAAAGTAGACGTGACTATTTTAGAGGTCGGAATTGGGGGAGAACTTGATTGCACCAATATTATCAGGTACATAATGTACTTACATTACTACGTAGTAGGTAATAACTATTGTAATAATAGTTTTTAATTAGGTATTATTTTAAGGAATACATGTGTGGCAGGGATAACGTCTTTAGGCATAGATCATACCAATTTGTTAGGTAATTCTTTGAAGGAGATCGCCTGGCATAAGGCGGGAATTTTAAAAAAAGATGTAAAGCCTTCACAGTGCCTCAACACAAAGATGCGATGGCTGTTTTAAAAACAAAGAGTCTTGAGAAAGAAGTAAACAACGAAAGTTCCGATATATTTTTTTCAAACAATTTCTGCTTTTTTAGTGCCATCTAGATGTTATTGAGCCTTTTGATGAAAACTTCTCTAAAATGATAAATTCCAATATGCCCTTGGAAATATTCAGATTGAATGCAGGTCTCGCAATTTCTTTAACAAACGCTTGGGCCACATATAATGGTATGTAACACAAAAAGCACCTGTAGGTACAAAAGTAAATTAAAATTATTTTAAGGACTTCCTGCTTTCGAAACAGGTTTTGTCGCAAAAGTATTACAAGAATGTAGCTGGCAAGGACGTTATCAAATAATAAATTTAAATAAATCCAGGGGGGTTGAATTAACTCTTTGTAAAAACTAACTAACACCCATTAACGTCTTTTTTAAAAGAAAATAAAGCTTTTGTGCATATTTTCAATTATTAGCAACTATAAAAGTACTGGCCTTATGAGTTCATTTATTTTTGTGGTCAATAAGAAACAATTATTACGAGGATTTCATTAAAAATTATTGTGCTGCATGGAGAGTAATTGCGTGTTTGCAACTGTGTAGCTTTTATGCAGAAATCGCCAGAAATAAACTCTGCGCAGTTAATAAAAGCGTTAATTGTAAATTAGATTTGCTAGTATTTTTGATTTTGTTTTCGATTGACGACACGTCGTTTTTGTCGAACTTGGCTGCAGCCTGTGACAATGTTTATGTTTTAGATTTTCATAAATCATATGTCACAGCATGAAAAGGCAATAAAAATGCAAATTCGATTCGATCTAATTCGTGTTTGAATCGCGAACGTTTCCATTCAATTCTATTAGCCGTACCAACATTTTATTTTTTCTACAATCACATTTGAAAACGTTTTACATTAGGTATGTAAATATTCACTACTAGTTTAGTTTGTAGGTTTTTTTTTGGACGGAGCACACACGTCAGAGAGTCTTAAAATATGCAAGGATTGGTATATGAAAAATACAAAAATTCATCCAATATAAAAGTGCTTATATTCAACGCAACTGGAGATAGAAACGTGTGCCAGTTTTTCAAAATACTCCACAAATGTCATTTTCGCTTGCCATGTTTTTCTCAAAGAGAAAGTAGACGTGACGATTTTAGAGGTCGGAATTAGGGGAGATCTTGATTGCACCAACATTATCAGATCCTACCTTACTATATAGCTATTATTGTAAGAGCAATAGTTTATACACAATTGCAATTAAAAATGGTACTCTAACTGTATGTCCACCGACTAAAATCGCATGCAAACGTTTCTATGAAAAAAGAAAATCTTTTGACTGGTGTATATGGTGATTATAAGGGTTGATAATGATTTAAAAGTGAAACAAATACAAGTTTCGCCATTTCATGCATTTTTATCACGACTGGGACTCTAACTTGAAGTCGTAAAAGGTTAAAGTCGTTCTCATGGTAGCATAAAACGCGTTCCGAGAATGATTTCACCTCCGGTAACAATATTTTTCGTTACCTGAATTCGAGTAATATCAGTAAAGTGCCATAACAAAACTGGGCTGGTTCGTAGTAAGTGAAGTTTATAGGGAGGTTAGTGCCCCTATAGTTGGCTGTCAGCCAAGGGAAAATGCTCATTCTACGCTAATAGACTCATAACTTTTCAAAGCCTTCCCTGACAACTTTCCTCTTGATCCAAAACGGTGAAAACTACCGCTGATTATACGTAGTTTCAAATCTACCTACTGCCCCCGCCACCAGACAACCCCCACTCAACTTTTAAAAGATTATGACTAGCTCAACTTGATACGAGACTAGACTAGACTAGATCATAGAGACATAATTAAAGTGACTGCATCAGATAAAATAAAATAGAAAGTTTCAAAAAGTTCATGAACGCACCCAGCCACCAAACAACTTTAGATAATGTTACTTTTTATAAAGGGTTAAATGAAGTAAACAAGTGAATAGGTAATTTATGTTTTTTAATTTATAAGTGGTCACAAATGGCGTATAGTGACATGAAAATAAAGCTGTCGGACGAGGGAGCCTGCGGCACTCCGGTGTAGTGGAGAAGCAATTTATATGTGGCCCGCTCCATTTTATAATTAAAGCTCATTTATAAAGCGTTTCATAAGTTGGGGTGTAATTTGCATGTCACATAATTCACGGCGGGAAACAGAATGACACGGTGCAACGCCCGTCACGCGCCTCCTCCCCCCGACCCTTTATCGGAAATAACGCATACATCATCCGTAGCAGGAAATTTTTCTGATGGGACGCCTGGTCTCTGTGTTCTAAACGACAGACACTTAAATTAACTTGTCTCATCGGCAGACAACCACAAAACAAAACGTTCTGACATTTGTCGACCTCCATCACGTAAAAAGGATAAAGGACAACGTAACGAAAATCCAAAGACACCCACAACCTTTTCTAATAGTTCATTTACTGATGTCTTATTTTTATTAAAAACGTTTTAAGCAAAACATTGGGCGTTTGACGCCATCTGGTGGTGGGAAGCCGGGCAGTCACTCATAAAGATTCCTTTTAACTTGGGGTAGGTAGTACAAATGTAATAATTTTATTTACCTGATGTAAACCGAGAATATTATCAAAAGGCAATAATAAAGGTAATATATTTTCCTATATAGGTATAAAGTTGGTAATTGGAGCCGATCAAGAGGCAGAAACAGAGTAAGTGATGGTAAAGGATCTGTTTGCTACACACATTTCCATTTCCCAAAGGATAATTTCCATCAGAGAGACATCAAAAACATTCGCAGATAGATGTTAAAGGTAAATTGTTGGTCCCCAGAATTCCTCGTTTCGTAGCCGTGTTCAAATTAAATTAGTTTTCTGTGATGCGCAACAAGTGAAACATAACTTAATTGGGATTATATCGTTATGCGATTCAGTAATGCGTTTTAGTCGACAAGTGCTCGCCAGAGTTGCGATTCCTTCCAGTTTTCTGTTGGGAATGTAATTTTACTCGTTTCGCGAATGGCTTGCTTGGAAATGTCACAGAGGACTTGGAGGGAAACATAGAGAGAAGAGAGAAACGGTTATCTTTGAACTCATGCATTTAGGTACTTCAGGATCGGTGGGAGGAGGAGAGAAACGACGACGGAGATGTGTCTTTCATAGTCAGATGCGCATAAGTAATACTAACAGAACTCGGATCCTTGCTCTGAAACCGCCTGCAAGGAAAAGGAAACCGCACAACTGTGATTTATTAAATTTCTACTACAGCGAACTCTACAAATGTCTAAAGAAAAGGACCAAATAAAAACATAATAACAACGCGCTCCAGTTCTAAACTTAACACCGATGGTTCACTGATCACCTCAGACACTTCGGATTTTTCATTTTATAAACATCAAAGGTGTACATACAAATAAAAAAAAAGCAAGAGCATATTATTGAACACATAATTACCATTATACAGATTTTAACAAAACTATTACTTGGGTTTTGAAATTATTAATAGTTTGTTTTAAATTAATTTAATTAACATGAAATATTAATAAGAAAACGTGCTCGGGCGCCACTTTGTCAAACAAAGAAAAGAATAAATGAAACGACAAATTTCTTGGGCACCGGGTAGTGCATCGGTGGTTCCTGCAGAATCCTGAAGCTTTAGAGAGCTCGAAGCTCTCTTAAAAAAAACAAATAAAACTTGAAGAGTATATTAACAAAAAATTACACACAACAAAATAAACAACAAAACTTACAATTACACATGTAGCCCACCAAAAAGAAAAGTTCCCTGCTCCAATGTAGGGACTGGAAGCTGGTTTCAGGGTATAATCGGGGATTTATCGTGCTGTGTTGTGAGGCAAGAGGATATCAGTGAAACAGCTTCATGGACCAACCTTTTAATCTTCATAGGGCCGCCTGCAGGAATTTATCGGCCTCTAACTGGTTATTGAGACTAGTTGGAAACTAGAGCTTCGTCTATTTGCCTTTGTAAAATAGTTTCAGGATGTCTTCACCCCTACCCTTTAATCCCAGCCCCCTAATCCAACCGGAACCTATTCTAAGAAAATTTCAATGGGCTGACAAATAAGGGCACAAATAAAAGTGCTGATAATTTTCCTAAAACTAAAAAATATTAATCAAATGTTAAAAAGTTGTTCGCATTGAAGATGCTTAAAAAAAAAACGGATAAAAAGGGAGGAGTAGGGGTGTCTGTCGTTAAACCAACATGCACTCAAGATACACCCCAGATACCATAAAAAAATTTTGTCTATTAAAAATATATAAATTAAAAGGTGAGAAAAATTAATTAAATGAACAAATTTAAAAATTGGCCACAAAGGCCCAAAAGATTACAAATATACAGTTAGATATTTAAAAAAAGAGACCACGTGGTAATAAGGAAAATTTTGTAAAAATTAATCAAAGTTACATCAAAAATAAATATTGAGTGAATAGCAAAAAAGATTTTAAAAGAAATAATTAATTTGAATGAATTTTACATGAACTATTAAAATGCAAAGGTAAGTGGATCACAAAAAAAACTCACGCAAAACCAAGCAAAGAACACCAACAGAAAACCACACACACACGTCACGTCAGTGTCAAGGATCGAGGAAGAAGACCTCGAGCACCGACCGGAAAATTTCATCGATCCCTCCATCGATCGCCTAGTCCTGCGCGAAGGTTGTTAGCCTTGATGATAAGACGGAAGGTCGATCAACATTAAGAAATAATCAACAAAACTGAACCAAGACAAACACAAACTGAATCGAAATAAATAAAACTTCAGTAACGGGATTTTTCATAGAAAAAAAACGTTACAAGATAGATAACTAAAAATGGTCACAGAATTTTGAAAACATTACATAATAATTATACCACCTGTCTTTAATCGACTTAATAATGAGTTTGTAAATATCATTTTATTTGAACCAGCTGAAGAAAACCTAATTTAGCTTCATGGAATAAAGATTTTAAAAAATACCGGCCAAGTGCGGGTCGAACTCGCGCACCGAGGGTTCCGTACAAACCTGTAAATATGTGATGTAACTAAAAATTTAAGGTTTTCGGAATTTTTTCTTTATATGTGCTATAAAACATTGCTTCATGCCAAATTTCAAGATTCTAAATCGACTGGAAGTACCCTTTAGTTTTGATTCCCTTGCGAGTAGTTGCGAGTTTGAAAATATGCGACTTAAATTGCTGTTTCTTTTGATTGCGTTGACATAGAAGTTTGATTTTGTTACAGCTTAAAGATACTATAGACCTGAGTATTTGATATAAATTTCAATTTAATACCTCTACGCGTTCATTAGGAAAGGGGTAGTAACTTTAAAATTATTAAAAATATTTTTATTATATGAAGTAACTAAAAATTTACGGTTTTCGCAATTTTTCCTTTATCTGTGCTATAAGACGTTGCTTCGTACCAAATTTCAAGATTCTGAGTTCACGGGAAGTACCATGTAGGTTTTGATTCGAAAATTTGCGGAAATTTGCGGCATAAACGGCTGTATATTTTGATTGCGTTGGCTTAGAAGTTTGATTTTTTCACAGCTCCAAGGGACAATAGACCTGAGTATTTGGTATAAATTTTAGCTTGATACCTCCACGCGTTCCTGAGAAAAAGGGCCTTGACCGACGGACGGACGGACAACGAAGTGATCCTTTAAGGGTTCCGCTTTTTTCTTTTGAGGTGCGGAACCCTAAAAAACAAAAAATTAGGAGAAACTTGGATTTTTGTATGAACCCTCCTGGATTATTGTTTAGAACAACAAAAGGAATGTTCGTGCAATAATCCAGTTTTCCTCTAATTTTTCTAAACTGCAATGTCTCTCCTCCACGTATTATATTTCAGTAAACGACTCGCGTCCAGACTCGGTGAGTAGGTATGGGTAGGTACAGTAACCATTCGGATTTGAATAGATCAAAAGTTTGCTTCCAGAAAATAGGCGTCTCTCGAACGTGGCGACGGGCGTCTTGTCGTACACATTTTGCATCTCACATCAGCAGTTTCTCTACTAGTTCATTCGGGAAGAGGGGATGACATCAGGGTGCTGCATCCTCATCCTCATCCTAAATCGTGTGGAATGGGAAAGCCACACGCGGTACAGCGATGATTGAATTGAATTGCGAGTTGGAGGTGAATTGGAAATGCCGGCAAATAATTTTATATATTGCGGAAACGCGTTTATACTCCTACTGGTGCTGTGTTGTAGTCAGTCAGTCAGTCTGTCACGGAACGACCGGCACGGCGACGACAAATTCGAGGAGAAAATCTTGAAATAACAACTGCAGAAATGGGAAATTTAACACACAAAGAATCTGCACACATCTCCAAACGTTCTATTTAAAATTGTGACAACTTTGATAAACCGTACAGACAACTTATTTACATTGAATTTAAGTTGGTTCAAAAAACTACAGTTTACGTAATTTCGATGACCCCGAAAAACAATTTGGACCAAAATAACTTCAAAAATTAAGGGATATTTTGGCTCATCATAATTGAAGAACTATAAATATTTAGTATAAAGAAGTAGATGCATAAAGTTGATTAAAACAGTCGGACTTCGATAAATCGAATCACCATGGGACGTAAAAACTTCGATTTATTGAATAATAATGAATATGCATGTGCATGTGCTTATTTTTGTAAAATTTTTGGTCAAAAGATAAAGTTTTTAAAGTACGTTTCGATGACACACAAATAATCGTATTAGAAACTGAACTGTCTCCTTGTTTAATTGTATATTAGTACCGCTAGCTATTAAAAAGAGACGTTAAAATCGTACATTATTAAGAGATTTCCCCAGAAAATTCGACTTATCGAAGTTGCTGCTAAATATTATCTTCGATTTGATTTATATGAAAGTTCGAGAGTTCGAGTTATCAAGTAAAAATTACACGTATTTCTCAACTATGGTTGATGCTATTTCCAACCAATAAAAATTTAGTTAGACTTACCGACATTTGAGTTATCGAAGTTTATTTCTACTTAATTTAAATAAAACACTTTTAAAATATTTAAAGCAATTCATATAGAAACATGTATTAATTACGTGAGTTTTTTTATTTATATCCCTCCCTCTTCCTTAATATGATTTAATAATAATTTATATATTTGATTGAGTCTACTGATACTTGATTGAAATTCATGTTCACTACTTTAAATAAAACGCTTATATTAAATTTCAATTGTTGTTTATTGCACTTGACAATTGTTTCGCCAAAATTTGGCTTCTTCGGAAGTTATTTATTACTTAGCATAATTTACAGCAAAATAGACTTATATACTTACTTACTTATATACTAGTATACTAGTATACTAAATTTAGTATACCTCAAGATTAAAGGAGACAATCAAAAATATAAAACCATAACATTCATAGGACAGCCAACAAATTACATTTCACCCTTACTACGCAAAAATAATTGTAAATTAGCTTATAGAACTAACAATAATTTAAGTAAGTACATTAAGAATAATAAAGATAAAACAGACAGGTCACACAAATCCGGTATTTATAAATTAAATTGCAATAGCTGTGAAATGTATTATATAGGTAAAAACATCTAGAAATTTCGAAACGAGGATTAATGAACATAAAAGATCGTACAACAACAATAAAACAGATTCTAATTATGCTAACCATCTTATTACTAAAAATCATGATTTCGATGAAAATTTCAAAATCCTACATACAGAAAATAATAAACAAAAACTAACATTTTTAGAAATACTAGAAATTAATAAGTCAAAAAATACCAAAACTTTAATAAATGAACAAACAGATTTAAGCAACTCCCCACTTTTAAATTTATTTCCATCTCCTACCCTTACAACTAGTATATAAGTCTATTTTGCTGTAAATTATGCTAAGTAACAAATAACGTCCGAAGAAGCCAAAGTTTGGCGAAACAATTGTCAAGTGCAATAAACAACAATTGAAATTTAATATAAGCGTTTTATTTAAAGTAGTAATAATTTATATAACTGCCCTCATTCCTCTTACCCTAAAGTAACTATATAGTAACTTTTTAATTAAAACAATTTTAACAATCCTTTGAGTTAAGTAGTTGGCATGAGATTCTCAATAATTCCTCTCACTTTAAATGAGATTTGATGAGTTTTTATTTTATTTTCTACTCTACTTTGATCTCACGTTATTTACGGACCTCCCCTTTACTTTTTTATTTCTATAACTGACACTGCTATCGCTCTAAGTTTAAAAATATTTCTCCAGGGTCATAAAAAGTTAATAAATACATATTTTACTGATCGTTCTTGGTTTTGCTATCAACTTTTTGTCCACTTCCAGCATAAAAAAACAATATTATCTCTTGAAGTTTCGTATTTTTGAAATATGTGTAGGCATCCCATGAGAAAAAATTAAGGGTAGATGCCTTGATATTTTATTTATTATTTAAACAAGCTTCACCAAAAAAAAATAGAGAAAGATAAATAAATGGATGATCCAAAACACGAAGTAACAGTAGCTTTGAACCTAATCAAATTTCATATTCCCAAAACATTATTTGAGCACGAATTTTATGATAAGTACCATATATACCATACGTATAATAATTACAAAATTAAATTGAACGAAAATCATAATTTGACATATTCTGAGACATTATTTTTTTAATAATTGTTAATATTTCTCACAATTGATGCAATTGCCAAATTGTTGATCGATAGTTCGATGTTCTCCAACAAAAGTTGACTCGATTGTGTCATTCAAATTGTATTAAGTAATTAATTAAATTATAATAGTAAATTAACGCTAATGCGTTCGATTTTAATGGCAGGAGGACATAATTTTTAAACTATTCGAACGGAACAAATTCACAGTTTAATTTATTAAAACCGGGTGCCACTAAGCTGACCCAATTCATCCGAATACATAATTGTTTTATGTCACTTTATGAACAGTAGTTCAGTTTGTTCAATAGTCGACGAACGCGTGCGATTTAGAACGAAAAAGTCAATACCAATGTAGAATTATTAGGATTAATGAATAATGTTAATGCACATCATACACAATTTTATCAACTAAGTAAATAGTTAGATATTTGTAATTGTCAGAATTGAAAAAGATATTCGTTAAGGAGAGGAAGACAAATTGTATTTTATCGTTCCGGGAATTCGTGTTTTCCTGATGGATAAAGTTGAGCTATCTCTCCGAGTTCCTATTTGGACATGTCAACAGTCGCTTGTTTCCCAAAACCAAAATGGTTTGAACAAACAATATTGACATCTTCGATTCAAGTGCTCCGAGACGTAGCTGACAAAGTCCTCGTGAACGAAAACAAAACAAACCTTCATTCTTTGACACGTCGAGAATTGGATTTCACCGGAAATGGAAATAATTTGCGAAAATTGGTACGGGGGCTGTTGACATGTCCGACCGACAGATACACTTTTTGCATGCCTTCACAAAAAAATCACTCAATAGTATCCCTTAAGGTCAATATATTACAGAGTTCTACTATTACACAACACAATAATGGCAATTTAGTTGCAGGTGAAACACAACAGTAAGCACCTTTATTGGATTCCATTTCTGGACCGAATAAACCAACTCAAGATTCGAAACTTGCTAATAATAAATTCGACGACTTTTGGGATTTGGAATGTTCCTGGCAGTTTCCTGCTACAGTGCACTGCTTATTAAACTTCATACGCCAATTAACAATGTTGTAGTAGTAATAGCAGTAGCAGTAGAGGTTTGCCCAATAGTTAACGTCTCCTCGGGGATAAACTAAACGGAACCGGGAGCAAAACGATCCTGTCTGTGTACCTAATAAAGAACTAGAACAGGAAATCTTAACGAATACTTAAATATGTAAGTACGCAGTTAACATCAGATCTCACTGTTACGCCCTTGGTAAATTAATTATGTGATGAGATATCGGCAGGTTGTTTCGTCGTTCTTTTGTTTTTTTTTTTTTTTGTAAGGGTTTACTCCATTTGTCTTTTCTCACATCATTCTTATCGTCGTCGTCGTCGTAAAGAAATATAGCAAATAGCGTCTATGGGGCCATTTTGCAAAACTGTGTGCTGCGTTTCACAGGCGCCGCCATGATTAATGGCCCAAATTCTCGGAACAAAACGCTAAAACTATACGTTTTTTAGAGGCTCGCGAGCAATCTTGAAAATGAGTAATTTATCTTCTCATTGATAGCGCGATTTCAGGAGCATTCATTACGAATCACGTCTTAAACAAACAAAACCAGCCACCGCACCCCATCGTCACCCCCCTTCTTCTTTCTTACCCTTATTGTGCTGTGCTGTTCTCATCATCTTAAATACTGAATAGATTTCGGTCCCCACGAAATATATTAAGTACGGTAAATAACAAAACTGTCACGAATAAGGGAATATTTTTATGGTGTTTTTAATGATTTAATAAATTAGTAAAGTTTATAAAATGGACAATTATAAATCTGCTAACTAGGGGCGTTGATAATTGCAAGGACTTTTAAGACGTTAGAGTGGGTGATAGCGGTCACCCGCTACACCACCCTAACCTAATGTTTTTCTGACCCTCTCTCAAACGGAACTTTTGCCATGCATTATGTCGAAGTTCTGTTCTGTGTGGTGGTTTCGTGTTTCGTAAAATGAAACACTTTAAATTAGAACAAATGTAATATAATGAAATATAAAAGAATTTTAGAAAAATATGAGCACTATGTGACAATACGTAGGGTAGGTATCGATTTAAGAAAAGGGTTTATTAACAAATCAAAAGCGATCACAAATTCGAAACAAACTCAAAAATATTTATTTATGTAGGTAAGTAAAACTTGAGAGCCCTCGTCGCTACAAAATCCGAAAAATCTACATTTGTACCTAATCAAAGGTTGAGGACCATCAGGAATTCTCTTTTACGTAATTACGACGAATAAATTTGATAAAAACAGTTTTTTTAACTGGACGAAATGTACATAGTGACAGTAGAGAGAGGGTACTGGCTGGAACTCCTTCATATTTAATTACAAGTCCTCGCAATGCACTAGATGTTATCTCCTGATAAAGGACAGGGCTTCTACAAACCTAATTTTCGCCAGAAATCCGCGATAACATTATTAAGTAAGTCGAAACGCAAACTTCACGAATAATATTTCACTTGGAACTTTTTATCTCTTTCGCGGCATTTCTTCTGATGCGAATACAAGGACCGAAGGAGGAAAAACAATCAGACGATGGACGAAAACAACGACGACGACAAAAACACAGTTGAGAAAAAAGTGCGAAATAAGTCAAGCTGAATGACGAAAATTTTAAACGAGCTGGAGCGCGAAAATTCAACTCAACTCGAACTGATCAGATACCAAGCCATCATGCAGGACCCCGTTTCATAACTCCGAGAAACTTTTAATGAACGAGAACAAAACGATCAGTCCTTATTTTTTTTTATTTATTCTAACACTTGAACCTACCAACCAAAATAAAAAAAGAGAAATAATGATTCCAGAATCGTTTCATCCCTTTCAACTACATACCTACATATGTAGGTATTATCCAATAAAGTAAAGTAATGAAAACAACAAGGGGTGGCAAGAGAGTACGTGGTGTAAGTACCTATGTACGTTATTAGATTTTTTTCGAGTGCAACACAAAACATCCACCTAGTGAGTGTGTGTAAGTACCTATAGTACAACCGCACGAATTGTCCATTAATTGACTAGACACGTTACCTTGCGCCCCGTTCTCGGCCAATAACGAAGTTAAGCACTCTAATCCGTAAATTGGCAGCTGCCCCCTCTGTGGTCAGAATACTAATATATTCGGAAAAACCCCAAAGTGCTGAAAGTGACCACAAGAACTAACTAACAATAAGTCACTAAACGACAGGGTGTCTATATATGGTATAATATACCTACAATTGTGTTTTTTGTTAAAATTTAACAGTAATACAAATGAGCCACATTGTACTTGCGTAAAGTAGGTTTCAAGGAATAAAATACCGAAAATGACCCCAACAAACGTATTGCACCTTTTCGCATTTATCGTACCTTTAAGAAGGAAGCAATTGAACGTTTTTATATTTATGATTACTGGCAGCAATACTCGGCGTTGCTCGGGTACGAATATATCACACGTTTGATGGAACATTCTAGAATATTCGCGAATTTAGAACTACCTATCCAGAACATCCCATAATGATTCAAAACATTCTCTCTCTAACTTTTTTTAACATTATTGAATGATCTTCAAGATTCTGGAACATTCTTGAACATTGCCAAATCATTCTGAAATGTTATAGGTAATAAAACATTCTTATACTTCTTAAAACATATTTGAACTCCCTGATGTAACATTCTAAAAAAATCTGGGTGAGTAGTGACATCAGTAGACGCCTGGCGTGGATGACTAATCGATTGATAATAATTGATCAGTTATCGACCACTGAGAGTTGAAGATTATTACAGTACTACGTAATATCGCTATTAAAAGATACCGGCCAAGTGCGAGTCGAACTCGCGCACCGAGGGTTCTGTACAAACCTGTATATATGTGATGTAACTAAAAATTTAAGGTTTTCGGAATTTTTCTTTTATCTGTGCTATAAAACATTGGTTCATGCCAAATTTCAAGATTCTAAATCGACTGGAAGTACCCTTTAGGTTTTGATTCCCTTGCGAGTAGTTGCGAGTTTGAAAATATGCGGCTTAAATTGCTGTTTCTTTTGATTGCGTTCACATAGAAGTTTGATTTTGTTACAGCTTAAAGGTATTATAGACCTGACTATTTGATATGAATTTCAATTTAATACCTCTACGCGTTCATGAGGAAAGGGGTAGTAACTTTAAAATTATTAAAAATATTTTTATTATATGATGTAGATAACTAAAAATTTACGGTTTTGCAATTTTTCCTTTATCTGTACTATAAGACGTTGCTTCGTACCAAATTTCAAGATTCTGAGTTCACGGGAAGTACCATGTAGGTTTTGATTCGAAAATTTGCGGAAATTTGCGGCATAAACGGCTGTATCTTTTGATTGCGTTGGCTTAGAAGTTTGATTTTTTCACAGCTCCAAGAGACAATAGACCTGAGTATTTTGTATAAATTTTAGCTTGATACCTCAACGCGTTCCTGAGAAAAAGGTCTTGACAGACGGACGGGCGGACAACGAAGTGATCCTATAAGGGTTCCGCTTTTTCCTTTTGAGGTGCAGAACCCTAAAAATGGGGGGTTTGGTGGTAGAAGGATGAAAAGTAAGGGTTATAGGTACGTATTTTTTAATTCCAAATCATAAAACAACAGAAATAAAAAAATTTGTCCAAAACATAAAAAAAGTTAGGGGAGGACAACCCTAATAACTTAGGGGTATAAAAAACAGAAAGTATCCAATTCTCAGATCTACTGAATATGCATATAAAATTTCACAAAAACCGGTCAAGCCGTTTCGAAGGAGTATGGTATGTGTCCATGGATATATGATTACAGGATTTTGAACCTTTATGAGACATTTGCGTCTTCTGTTTAAGTTAATCCCGTATTTAGCGTCGCTAAATAAATAATTTATAAACGCTAAAAGATAAATTTGAACGCTAAAACTTTTTCAAACATCTTTAGCTACTCTTATATGTACATAGGTACGTGTAAGTAGATATCGATGTAGTCGTTCATAAACACTATTGACCTACCTAAAATTGCTTTATAAATCTTTTAATGTAACTTCCATAGTTTGTTTAATTTTCACATTGAATTAACTACTTTTAATTAAAACTGTCCTGTAGTTAGCTTAATTAATTAATTAATTAAAATTACAAATAAAGTAGTTTCATTAAGGAACATGCAAAGGGATAAAACAAATTTTTTGATGTAGAACTTTTAACAGGAATCCAATGTACTTAAAGTAGGATTCAAGCATTAAAATATTGAAAATGATCCCCACAAAATTTGTCTGTTTTTTTTTATTCGTTATTCTATTCCTTGAAACCTAATTTATATTATGGCATACGTACTCGGGTTGTGGTTAAAAACTTTTATTTTAACTACCTTGTCTAAATAGAAAATGAAAATTGAAATTGATGGTCAGTTTTTGAAACAACCCTTAACTTTTATGACTTGGAGAGAAAATAATTTTTAAGCGTGAAGACTTACCCCCTTAATAAAAGCAGCTATCCCATTTATTGGTGGATTAGAAAAAAATTGTAGCACTGAATCTTTTTCGATATTTTGGTCACTCATCACAAAATCTAATTTTACGATTTATTCGAAATATCCGTACGATTTTAGTCATAAAATGAACATTTTCAATTATTATAATCATTTGCCCCATAAACTTTGCTAAAGGGATAAAACAAGTAGCAGCTAATTTGACTTCCAAAAATATCAAAAACAAATTTAATAAAATTATAAAACTTAGAGCCAGTACCTACGTAATTAGAGAATAATAATTAATATTAATATGTATATTTGAAATAGTTTACCCACTTAGCTTTGAAACTCTTTTTAGATGGAAAAAATTAATTAGAAAAGTTAATTAAACAACAAACTTTTCAGTTTACTTTAGAAACTTTTTTGGTGGTGGGGTTTACATTTAAAAATTTGTCTTAAGTAATCATTTTGAAAAAAGCGACAAACAAATCCGCGATCGATTTAATTTAAAATGTTAATAAGTACCTGTTGGTCCACTAGGGGTGGATCACCCTTTACCCGGTTAAAATTAAGATAACAGGGCGTTTCCCTATTCGCCACACGGGAACGCGCCCGATGGGAGATGCAGGCTCCCTACACGGGAAAAATGTATTTACTTATAAGTTCGATAAATAATAATCATTTATGGTTTGTATAACAGTTGCAGAGAACCCTGGAGAGAAAATAACTTTTAAGCGTGAAGACTTACCCCCTTAATAAAAGCAGCTATCCCTTTTATTGGTGGGTTACACAAAATTTGTAGCACAGAATCTTTTTGGATATTTTGGTCACTCATCACAAAGTCTAATTCTACGATTTATTCGAAATATCCGCACGATTTTAGTCACACAATAAGCATTTTTGAAATGTTTATACAAATAGGCACATGTTTGTTTAATTTAATATACTTAATTTATGTACAAACTTTGTCACAAAAAAGTTCAGTTTCTAATCAACATATCGCACTCATTTTTAATGAATTATTATTATTATGCCGAGAGCCTTAATTAATTTAATATTGGTGGTAAATTGCTATTTTCTAAAAAACACGTTTACCGAGATAAAACGCAAACGGTCGATACGATCGATCGTTGTTGTTAAGTTCGTTTCTAACTACTGTCTGCCTCATTTTAGAGCAGGTAGTCTGTCTTTCTCCCACCTATAGAAACCTTGAACGTAAAAGCTTCGCACGAATTTTACAATCAGATAAACTAAACCTGTTATCTCTCTGCCAGAACGCTCAGGATCTACACAAGGTCGATCAGGGCCAATGTCGAATAATAAAACGACTTTAAATAAATATTAATTTGAATATTTTAAGGTAATAATAAAATAATTATTGTTAGCAACAGCATTTGTTCGTTAAAAAAATTCAATTGTTCTGAAGAGGGTGGATGGGTGAGTGGATACCGAGTATGTAGCATTAAATCTCATTTCCGTGCAGCTCCTTCCTTGCATCCTGTGCAAATGCATGGACCGAGAGGAGAGAGAGGTTGTTGCCCATTCAGGCCATTTTCCCGAAGAACCGGCGATCCGCTTTATTTGATAAACTCCAGTGGGAAACCAAACTGCTTGCCGGGAGAGATTGGAAGAGAACGGAAGTTCGACATTCAATTTGATGACTCAATTAAAGCAATATCGTAAAAAGAAATCGTGCCTTACCTTTTTTGATCTTCAAATTTATTAGGTAACTGCTTTAAAAATTAACTCTTAATAATTGCACGAAAAAAAATTAGGAGAGAATTAAAAGTTGGGAGATGATTAGAGCAATGAAAATTTTTAATCAAACTCATCAACTGTAGGTACTTAAAGGAATAAAATAAAATAAAGTTGATAAACACAGGAAATCAAATATTCCCACAGGTAAAGATTTCAATACCCCACTACGTCTTTTATTGGGGGTTGTTTTATTTTTGTCTTAAAAAACCCTCGAGGGTTGATTTTCAATAAATCCTCTAAGGAACACATTGTCCAAACACTGGTTGGGATTAAAGTCAACACAGAAGAACCTGAATGTGATACAATAAATTCCTTGAGTAAATAAAGGGGGATGGTAACGATATTGTCAAAATTTTATGTTCAAGTCCATAATTAGTCGACTTTAAATAAGAAAAACTGAATGTACGAGCCGATTGGATGTAAAAGAATAAAGAGCTATTTAAAAGTAGTGTTTATATCGACAAGAACAAATCCCTTGGATTTGCCCTCGTTGATTCGTTCGGTGGTTCTTGCGAAGATAATTGCCTCCGTTCGATAGAACGTGTTTCTCAATTCTTTCATTTCAGTTCAGTTTAAAGGAATGTTTGTTCACCTAACAAAGATAAATTGGCTAAAAGGAGCCAAGTGTTCGATTTAAAGCCATAATCGAAACAAGTTGCCTCGAGCAACGAACTAACGAACGAACAAACAAAGTCTAAGGCAAAGAAATGGAAAAAAGGATATTGCAAAATAAATAATTATTGTACAAATGCAAACGTACCAAATATTGCAACGCTTGTCAAGATAAATACAAAATAACAATATGATACAACGAGTCTAAGTTTAACTAGCAGGAATTAATTTCAGGCCACCCCATTCAACCACTGACGAAAGTTCTTCGCTAAATATAGAATAATTATCGTCGCAGGACTACTATATCGTATTATTCAAATCCTATTAACTATAAAGTAGTAAATCAGGAATATTTTGGGGAGCAGGAAATGTAATAATAGACGCAACACAAGGAGGCTTCATTATTATCTACGCCCCCTTCCGCTCCTTTTGACGCTTTGTTACTAAACTTCTATTATCATTGGTGTAATCCTACACAATAGTTGTTAGTTATCGGTTTATTGTTCCGGAAAAACTTCAATTTTATTATCAAACAATCCTGACAGGAACTTAGAGGCTTTTTAATCTAATTAATTAATTACATAATCGTAATCTGACAAAAGTTTGAGTCCAAATGGTATTGTTATCAATCTCTAATTTGTCACACAAAACAATCACGAGGCGCAAAATTCGGACTTAAAGGTGGATGATCCACTCAAACTGTTATTGAAATTATTGCAACTAAAATTACGAGGCACATAACGAACTGATTTAAACCACTTAAATTCGCACTCACGACCTGTGCCATTTAACCACCGCTTTAATGACCTCAATAAAATGAAAACGGCCAGTTTTTAATAACATTTGTTTATTCGTGAAAAACAATGGGACTAAAACTGGCACACGTAGTACGTAGGTTTGAAATGTATGAATGTCGGATCGTGCGGGTTGCCCGAAAATTTTTCATTTAACTCGTTAGTCAACGGAGGCTCGAGTTTTCCCGCTTTCCATCGCGTGTGTAGAGCTACAATAAAAAGATATACATAGGTAGCTATCCCTTTAATCGACTTTATAAGCAGAGCACGATGGAGAACGTTCCCGAAAATTCAACGGACCGCTGAATGGCCAGCCATCAGACCGGAATCGAATAAAATCGAACGAAATTTTGACCCCTCACACACCCACACATATATACATTCATAATACGTATTATAGAGGGCTGTCGTCCGGGGGTTACATCATTTTTCACTACCTGGGCTTCCCGATCATCCGCAGCACTGAATCCCTTTTTTCTCTACCAATTGACCCCAACCTACCTATGTATCTGTAGTCGCGGTCAAATGGTTTAAATATCAACTCGAATACAAAAGAGGCAGCCAGCTTTTTATAAAATAAATTTAATTATAAAATGATTTTAATTTATTACCAAGCAAATTTTTGGCTTGTTGTGTCAAATGTTTTTATCAATCCATTTTTGTCGCACCCCTTTTTATTTATAAAAATACATGCTTCAAGCACAAATAAATTGATGAAATTATACGTTTCGTATTTTAACACGTTATGACGTTCTCAAAAATTTTTTGAGCATGTATTCATGATAGGTACATAAGCTTTTACTGCAATTTTCTTTTAAAGTTTCCTTAAAACTACCTACAAGCGGCATCATACAGCAACACGAGTAAAGAATTAATCGACCACAAAATAAATAGATCGATGATTTATAAAGTTAACGAAAGTATTACTATTACGAAATCAAATAAAATTAAATGAAAATAATTATTTGTCATATCCTGGCACGTTATAAGGTCGCACTTATTTTTTTAAAAGCTGTTTTTTCTTTTTAGGGAAAACGTTTCTTAATAATTTTATTGTAACAATTTATTTAAAAAACTGTACACCAGCGACATCATGCACGAAAACTGTTAAGTTATTCGTGTGTTTACCCACGATATAAAATAATTACTGATTGTTATCAGCAACTCGATTATACGAAGGTTATACTGAAAGTAGAGAACAATTTGGTACTTAATTTATTTTAAATAAATTAGTAGTCCGGTCAAATTAGACCAAAAAATAAGAGTAAAGCTACATAAATTCCCATCAAGCTGAAAATCAGTGAGATTGTTTAAAATATGATTAAAAAGAAAATTTGAAAGTTCTCCATCTTTCCCCTGTATGGAAAATTTTTTATATAAGGTTAAAGGTCAAAAAAATGAGTTTTTCGCGTTTTTCAGCAAAACGGTAAGTTTTATCATAAAATTACCCCAGACAAAAATTGTAGATCATAAAATTATCTATAAAATATGTATCTGTAAAATAGCCCAAAATAAGCTATGTGACAAATAAATCCCCAAGAACTAGAAAATATTTAGTGCAAATAGAAAAAAGATTGTAGAGGAAAATTTTCCCCAGAAGAATTCCTCTGGAAAATATATCCCCAAAAAATACCCCAAAGGAAAAAAAATGCCCTATTTTTTGGGGAAAATTCCCTAATCTGGCAACCCTGAGACTAAGAGTATTTCATTTATTGGGAACACTGACATAAAGTAGGTATAGGAAGACCCTAGCCACGCATACAATTGAACAGGAGACAGAAATGTTGTCTCGGGTTACACTGGCGTATAAAATAAGGGACTGGGTTTCATTTTACCTGATATCTCAGAAACGGTGGCTCTTAGCAAAAAAAATATTGATACATATTTTATAGATAATTTTATGACCTACAATTTTTGTATGGGGTAATTTTATGATAAAACTTACCGTTTTGCTGAAAATCGCGAAAAACTCTTTTTTTTTTACCTTTAACCTTATATAAAAAAATTTCCATACAGGGGAAATATGGGGAACTCAAATTTTATTTTTAATCATATTTTAAACAATCTCACTGATTTTCAGCTTGGTGGGAATTTATGTAGCTTCGAATGTCGAAATTGACCGGACTATAGAAATATGAAGCTACTAGATAAATTTGTGAGGTGCCAATAAATTTTTAAATATTGCGGACTGTTGTATAATAATAATTCACATAATGAATATACTAATGCAAAAGGGCATTACTATCGGTATGTTCCTTGTATTTTAATATATGTAGTCAAAAAATATACCAAACATTATTCTACTTAAAGCATTGTAGATAGTAGGGGATTAGAGGGTTAAAACTCTTATCGTCGCCGCGTCACAGTAGCCAAAATAAACCTCCCCTCTTCAAAGAATATTTTTTTGTTACGTGCTTTTTGTCGATTTATTAAATATAAAATCGTCAGAGATATTTGAACGACTCTTAGTTAGTAAAAAATTTCGATGGTGAAAAAGTTGGAATGAGCGTAGAAAGAAAGCTCATTTTTGTTGAATTTATGTTCCTAATTCTATGATTTAAGCATCAATTATATAAAATTATAAGGACCGTCGTTTCTCCCCGGTTCCATGACTATGGCGGTTAATAACGCTTGTGCAGACGCTTTATGAGTGGAATGAATTTGAAAGATTTAGGGTGCTTCGTTAAATTAAAACGACCTTATTCGAGTCTCAACGGCGGCGGTGATCGCATCTTGGAACTCTTGCTTAATAGCAAACGCTCGTCTAAATAATCAACATTGAAACTAAATGAAATTTAAAGTCTCTTCGACTTGCCTTTAATAAATATCTACCTAGTGCACTCACTGCAAACGATCCAAAAGAAATTTCTTTATGTACTTTATACTTTTATGCACTTATGTACGTATCTTATTTATCTTTCATCCAAATACGAATTCAATTAAGGGGCATACTTTCAGTTTGATGTAAGACCCCAAGACATAAGGGTGTTGTAATTAATTTCGATGTAATAACTTTCTACAAACACAATAAATATAATTGTTTGGTCCAGTTGCGCTTGACAACCCCTAAAGAAAAATTGTAGTCCAAACTCAAAATCACCACAAGATAACTTAGTGTAGGCTTTGACGACCGGCCGGCGTCTATGATACGTAGTTGAATGGTTTTCCGGGCCGTGGTCCGTAAGATTTTCGTCCACAACTACAGTAGACAGCTTAGACCGAGAACCGGACCACGGCCTATTAGCCCGGAAAACCGTTCAACCACCACATGACAATTAATTTTGAAAAATAATTGGTTCTCAAAATTTTTTGTTATCCGGTCGAGATAATTATTTAATTAAGCGTAAATTTTCACAAGGAATATTGGGCTCTGATTGGATAAAATCGTCCAAATAAAAGACCGGATCCCTCACGAGCAAAATCATCGCCGTCGACATGATTGAAAGTCTATAAATTGCATCAACAAAATCGAATTATACGCTCAGTGAATATTCGCCACGACTCGGGTTGTCCAATGATTTTTTCGCATTTTTCCGAAGACTTGTTTAAGTTAATACACCCCCCCACGACCTTAAATCCTCAACGATGCGAATATTTTAACGGCTTGTTGCACACGAACATCCAAAATAACGTCATCCGCCAAAAACTTAATAATTGGAGGTTGGTTATAAAGAGATCATTGAATATCAAAAAGTTAGTATCCTAAAATATGCTACGAAAGTCGGCCCTTGGTACAATATATTAATTGATACTTTTGAATCTTCTTTTCATGCTTCGTTTCTTTACAAATGCTTGGGACTAAAATAAAATCGTTTGCTTATTAATTTGGCTTGTATGTACCTACCTACGTAATACCTCAAACGAAAACAAAAATATGAACGTTCGTCAACTAATTAAGAAAATCGTAATTGCCGAAGAAAAGCCTAGAGCAAATGGGAGATTAATGAACGAACTTATTTTATAATTGTCGGACTGGGGGCAATTAAATTCGAAAGCAATTAAATAGTTTCGTCGCAATTGCAGCCGGAGAGAAAAAAGCACGCGAGAAAGAGAGAGGGGTGCCGGAGAATAAAGGCGCTTGCAGTTGTCTGAAAAGTTCAATTATTCCTGCTTTCGAGCGTAAAACGACAAAGAAACAGAATAATGGCTCAATTGTAATGAATGTTGTCGTCCGATCTCCGACGATGTTTAATTAATTAAGGATTTTGTTCGCCATGCGTCCCACGTCCGCCACGTCGGTCGCGTTTGTCGTTCTCGCGAAACTTAAAAAAGCCATCAGAATCGACAATCATCAGACCGGAAACGTCTCCAAAAAGAATCAACCCCACTTGGGGTCAATTAACTGTCTTCTTATAATAATGCAATTACCTACAGGGTGTTATGGTAGCACTCAAAATTGATATCTAGTGGTAGTTCGCATTATATTAATGAACGTCCGTCGCCTGGGCCAAAGTGCACGTTGTGCATCGTATTCTGGGGTGCGATCGTCTACTTTATAACCA
The DNA here is from genome assembly GCA_029378335.1 of Agrilus mali. Classification (NCBI taxonomy): domain Eukaryota; kingdom Metazoa; phylum Arthropoda; class Insecta; order Coleoptera; family Buprestidae; genus Agrilus; species Agrilus mali. Next base: position 561,216 of record CM055660.1, read on the forward strand.
CTTAGTGAACTGTTAACTAAAATCCAATAGGTTGTGGACCGCCAAATTGGCAATAAGTTTGTCGAAACGTGGAACGTAGCAGAGCAGGATAAAACGCCGCGCCGCCGGTGCCTTCCTCTCAGACGTCCCGGACGCCCCCAGACGCCTGAGACGCCCCCAAAACTTGATAGCGATTAGATTACGACCGTTACGACCACGTTCGGGAGAAGGAATTTGCGTGGCCCGCGGCAACTGCTACAATTTGCCCGAAAATTAGAATCCGTTCGGGCAGTAAACACATCATACGAAACGGCAAGGGAAATCTGCCCGACAGTATCTTGCGAAAATTCTCGTGGAAAATTGTTACGGTTAGCTACTTGCGAATTTCACCAAAAAGGGAAACAAACAACAAACAACCCACTGACTAACTAAAACTGTTCTTTAACAATTTAATACTTTCCTCAAAATAATGTCTCTTAATAGGACAGGAACATAGAGGCTTTTTAATCTAATTAATCAGTTACATAATCGCTATCTGACACAGTATATAATAATTAATGAAATTTTGAGTCCAAATGGTATTGTTATCGATCTCTAATTTGTCACACAAAAGAATCACGAGGCGCAAAATTCGGACTTAAAGGTGGATGATCCACTCAAACTGTTATTGAAATTTTTGCAACTAAAATTACGAGGCACATAACGAACTGATTAAAACCACTTAAATTCGCACTCACGACCTTTGCCATTTAACCACCGCTTTAATGACCTTAATAAAATCAAAACGGCCAGTTTTTCATAACATTTGTTTGTTCGTGGAAAACAATGGGACTAAAACTGGCACACGTAGTACGTAGATTTGCAATGTATGAATGTCGGATCGTGTGGGTAGCACGAAAATTTTTCATTTAACTCGTCAGTCAACGGAGGCTCGAGTTTTCCCGCTTTCCATCGCGTGTGTAGAGCTACAATAAAAGGATATACATAGGTAGCTATCCCTTTATTCGACTTTATAAGCAGAGCACGATGTAGAACGTTCCCGAAAATTCAACGGACCGCTGAATGGCCAGCCATCAGACCGGAATCGAATAAAATCGAACGAAATTTTGACCCCTCACACACCCACACATATATACATTCATAATACGTATTATAGAGGGCTGTCGTCCGGGGGTTACATCATTTTTCACTACCTGGGCTTCCCGATCATCATCCGTAGCACTGAATCCCTTTTTTCTCTACCAATTGACCCCAACCTACCTATGTATCTGTAGTCGCGATCAAATGGTTTAAATATGAACTCGAATACAAAAGAGGCAGCCAGCTTTTTATAAAATAAATTTAATTATAAAATGATTTTAATTTGTTACTAAGCAAATTTTAAGCTTGTTGTGTTAAATGTTTTTATCAATCCATTTTTGTCGCACCCCTTTTTATTTATAAAAATACATGCTTCAAGCACAAATAAATTGATGAAATTATACGTTTCGTATTTTAACACGTTATGACGTTCTCAAAAATTTTTTGAGCATGTATTCATGATAGGTACATAAGCTTTTACTGCAATTTTCTTTTAAAGTTTCCTGAAAACTACCTACAAGCGGCATCATACAGCAACACGAGTAAAGAATTAATCGACCACAAAATAAATAGATCGATGATTTATAAAGTTAACGAAAGTATTACTATTACGAAATCAAATAAAATTAAATGAAAATAATTATTTGTCATATCCTGGCACGTTATAAGGTCGCACTTATTTTTTTAAAAGCTGTTTTTTTCTTTTTAGGGAAAACGTTTCTTAATAATTTTATTGTAACAATTTATTTAAAAAACTATACACCAGCGACATCCTACATGAAAACTGTTAAGTTATTCGTGTGTTTACCCACGATATAAAATAATTACTGATTGTTATCAGCAACTCGATTATACGAAGGTTATACTGAAAGTAGGGAACAATTTGGTAATTTAATTTATTTTAAATAAATTAGAAATATAAAGCTACTAGATAAATTTGTGAGGTGTCAATAAATTTTTAAATATTGCGGACTGTTGTATATAATAATAATTCACATAATGAATATAGACTAATGCAAAAGGACATTACCACATTACTATCGGTATGTTCCTTGTAAAATATAAAAGTAAAAGATATCAAACATTATTCTACTTAAAGTATTGTATTATAATGTTCAAACCATACAGCAGATATTCAATTGTAAAACGAATTTAATTTGTTATAGTTAAGTAAATTTTAAGCCAATCGTATTAACTTTAGGTACTCCCATAAAAGCATCAAAGAATTTCCCCTTTCTGTTTTTCAAATGATCCATAAATCGTTGTTGGTGCCAATAATAATAAAACGAACATAAAATTTGTATGTCTCCAGAACAATTGTGTTGTCGGTCATTCAAACGGTGTCATATCCCGAAAACGTGGCTAATATCCGCGTTCGGTCCCAGCTATTGCATTAGCATTCAAAATAGTTGCCTAATCCGTGCTCCCGTTTAATCCCATTTTGAATAAACAGATAAAGGCCCTTTTAAAACCTCCATTCAACCAAATAAACGGACCCTTTTCGCGTTTTGTTTATTTCACAACCCGGCGCGGCGTTAACGCCCTTAATTGTTTCTATTATATCTTTGGTAACGTCATGGCGAGATGCCGTTTAGTCGAATAAAAAATAAAGAGTCGTTTACACTTCGCAGACCCTTTTGTAATTTCGTAAACGAGTTGTCAACAACACTTCCTGCCCTTTGCGTTCATCAGCCACAAGGTCTAAAGGTACTTATAAGTAGCTAGTACAGAATTTTTTAAGCACCCCTAATTTTTCTTAACTTCCTTTTAGTTGAAAGCTCTGTAATTCGTAAGAATTTAAACGAAAACTTAATAAATCCCTGACCAAGAGGTTGATGTTCTTTTCTGTATTACCTTAAGAAGGAAGAGAATTAATAATCCGGGAATTCCAGGATCACGTAGTGTTGTAATCGTCAGGACGGTAGGTAAATGTAAAATTGTCGTCAATCTTTAATGAGCGTACTGAGAAACAATTCCTCAAATGAGATTCTTTCGTGTAGAATTACACTATAAAACTGCAAATGCTTGCTCGTTAAACTTTCAGAATGAATGGAAGAAATCTAGCGACATCCACAATAAAATGTTTTTAATTTATTCTTGTTAAGAATAATTTTAAAAAATCGCTACCTACTTGTTGTTAGTCGTCAAGTAAAGTTTGTTTATTGCAAAATGTTGTTTCTCCATCCTCAAAACTTTTAAAGCGATGAGGTAAGTATTAGGTAGGTAACAGAGCACAATTACCTGCCCCGAAATGCACTTTAGCGAACTTTTAAAATTCATGCAAATTATGCAGATATAAAGTATTTAATCAGCTTGCCTAGGCAACTGCTACCGAGAACTGAATTAGGTAAGGAAATGAGAGTATGGTTTGGAATACTTGAACCAGACCAGACGGTTGGTAGGTAGCGATATGCAAGACTAAAAAAATCTATCCCGGCGAAAATCCTGGAAACATGTTAATCAATTTTTAAAACGAAATCTCTTGACTCACAATAACCAGAAAAAAAAACAAACTCGAACTTTCAAACTTTTATAGTATTACTCGAATATCTTGGTAACTCATGGGGTGGCTATACATATGTAAAATATTTGTGTAATTCAAAAATACGAAGCTTCAAGGGACATTATTGTTTTTGATGCTTGAAGTGTAAAAATATGTATTTATTAAGTTTTTATGACTCTGAAAAAATATTTTTAACTAACTATTTACTTAGTTGATTTCAGTATTAGTTTATTTACTAAAAATAAAATTGTGTGTGATTTGCATTAACATTATTCATTAATCCTAATAATTCTACATTGGTATTGACTTTTTCGTTCTAAATCGCACGCGTTCATCGACTACTGAACAAACTGAACTCCTGTTCATAAAGTGACATAAAACAATTATGTATTCGGATGAATTGGGTCAGCTTAGTGGCACCCGGTTTTAATAAATTAAACCGTGAATTTGTTCCGTTCGAATAGTTTAAAAATTATGTCCTCCTGCCATTAAAATCGAACGCATTAGTGTTAATTTACTATTATAATTTAATTAATTACTTAATACAATTTGAATGACACAATCGAGTCAACTTTTGTTGGAGAACATCGAACTATCGATCAACAATTTGGCAATTGCATCAATTGTGAGAAATATTAACAATTATTAAAAAAATAATGTCTCAGAATATGTCAAATTATGATTTTCGTTCAATTTAATTTTGTAATTATTATACGTATGGTATATATGGTACTTATCATAAAATTCGTGTTCAAATAATGTTTTGGGAATATGAAATTTGATTAGGTTCAAAGCTACTGTTACTTCGTGTTTTGGATCATCCATTTATTTCTCTTTTTCTATTTTTTTTTTGTGAAGCTTGTTTAAATAATAAATAAAATATCAAGGCATCTACCCTTAATTTTTTCTCATGGGATGCCTACACATATTTCAAAAATACGAAACTTCAAGAGATATTATTGTTTTTTTATGCTGGAAGTGGACAAAAAGTTGATAGCAAAACCAAGAACGATCAGTAAAATATGTATTTATTAACTTTTTATGACGCTGGAGAAATATTTTTAAACTTAGAGCGATAGCAGTGTCAGTTATAGAAATAAAAAAGTAAAGGGGAGGTCCGTAAATAACGTGAGCTCAAAGTGGGGTAGAAAATAAAATAAAAACTCATCAAATCTCGTTTAAAGTGAGAGGAATTATTGAGAATCTCTTGCCAACTACTTAACTCAAAGGATTGTTAAAATTGTTTTAATTTAAAAGTTACTATATAGTTACTATATTAGGGTAAGAGGGATGAGGGTAGTTATATCAATTATTATTCAATCACATTAAGGAAGAGGGAAGGATGTAAATTTTATTTTAAGACTGTTTTATTTTAATTAAATACAAATAAACTTCGATAAGTCGAATTTTTGATAAGTCACGCGCACATAAATTTGATTTACGTAACGTCACATAATGATTCGAGTTATCGAAGTTCAACTGTATAGATATTAAGATAGTAAATTGAAGTGAAATAACCTTTTGCAAAATTAAAATTAATAGCGTGGATTTTATTGGTCTAAATTGACTTTTGTCAAATTTTTCGTGCTCATTGCTCTCGCCGGAATAAATTTGTGGATTTTACACAGACAATGACGTATGTACATGTGTATAAGTATATGTTTTATATATATAAAACTAATTGTATCACTAACAGGACTGCCGTTTTTGTTCTATTTCCGCCAGTTAATTTGCAGATAAAAACACACAGTGGACTGTAAATCAACACAGAATGAATTGGACGAATTTGTTTTGTATAACACTTAATGAAATTTCTACTCGTTCGTTCTCGAATTGGCCCCAAAAACGAATCGAATTGCGGCCTTTTTATGTATCTAGTAGGTACATACATACATACATATATGGGCTTAGATAAATAACAAAAAAAATACGTCTGCTTCGTGTTGAATTAAATTAGTTGCCCTAACATAAAATAGTAATTATTGCGGTAACCATTTTTAAATTAATATCAACTGGGAATTCATTTGTATGTACCTACGTACGTATAAATAAACTAAACTTTAATGAATAATCATTGATTTTAGTGGAAAAGGTATTCAAATATTATTGTTTTATTTATTTATTCGTCGAACTTCAATAGCTCAAATCACCATGTGACGCAAAAAAATTATATACTTACGTATAAATTATTATTTATGATAAATAAATATACAGTGGGTAATATATTTTTTTAGTGCACCACATTTCAATTTTTTATTGATAAGATTTAATTTTTGGTCAAAAGATAAAGTTTTTAAAGTACGTTTTGACAACAAACCAATAATCTTAGAAATTTCGTGAGCTTTTTTGTTTTATTAAGATCCCTCCCTCTTCCTTAATGTGATTTAATAATAATTTATATAACTGCCCTCATCCCTCTTACCCTGTTACAGTAACTATATAGTAACTTTTAAATTAAAACAATTTTAACAATCCTTTGAGTTAAGTAGTTGGCAAGAGATTCTCAATAATTACTCTCACTTTAAACGAGATTTGATGAGTTTTTATTTTATTTTCTACCCCACTTTGAGCTCACGTTATTTACGGACCTCCCCTTTACTTTTTTATTTCTATAACTGACACTGCTATCGCTCTAAGTTTAAAAATATTTCTCCAGGGTCATAAAAAGTTAATAAATACATATTTTACTGATCGTTCTTGGTTTTGCTATCAACTTTTTGTCCACTTCCAGCATAAAAAAACAATAATATCTCTTGAAGTTTCGTATTTTTGAAATATGTGTAGGCATCCCATGAGAAAAAATTAAGGGTAGATGCCTTGACATTTTATTTATTATTTAAACAAGCTTCACCAAAAAAAAAAATAGTGAAAGAGAAATAAATGGATGACCCTAAAACATGAAGTAACAGTAGCTTTGAGCCTAATCAAATTTCATATTTCAAAAACATTTTTTGAACACGAATTTTATGATGTATTATATACAGGGTTTTTCAAGTTGATGGGCTATTAGAAGTATATGAATTAGTAGAAGGAATTAAATTCTGAAACTTGGGCTCATTTGGTTATTGTTTATGCCGCTTCTTTTAAAAATATTTTCAAGTTCGATTTACATCCGGTTATACCGGAAGTCGATACCAACTTTCTTATTTTAAATGGAATGGTATATTTTTTTAGGCTGAATTCGAATAAAACGTGTAATTCTAAGGTAAGTTTGATAACCAACTTGTACACATATGACGATCGGTTTCTGAGTTAATTTAATTTATAAAAAAAAAATCGCTAGCGCAACCCAAATTATAAAAAATCATAACTTCCACAAAATACGACTTAGAGTGTTGAAATTTTTACTAGTAATAGCTGAATATTAGTGCTAACGCCTTGACAAAATTGAATTAAATAATTTATACAGGGCGTTCAAAATAAAATTCTAAAATTGAAAAACTTCAAACACGAATTACTTCGTTTTTTCAAATGGCACCTGCTATTTTTTATTTTTTCAATCGATTTCTTTTTTATCCTCTTTCGATCCATATGGATACTTCCTATTTTATTTAAAAATTTTGGAATAATTTTGAATCATTCCTTAAAATAGGAAGTATCCATATAAATCGAAAGAGAATAAAAAAAGAAATCGATTGAAAAAATAAAAAATAGTAGGTGCCATTTGAAAAAACGAAGTAATTCGTGTTTGAAGTTTTTCAATTTTAGAATTTTATTTTGAACGCCCTGTATAAATTATTTAATTCAATTTTGTCAAGGCGTTAGCACTAATATTCAGCTATTACTAGTAAAAATTTCAACACTCTAAGTCGTATTTTGTGGAAGTTATGATTTTTTATAATTTGGGTTGCGGTAGCGATTTTTTTTTCTATAAATTAAATTAACTCAGAAACCGATCGTCATAGGTGTACAAGTTGGTTATCAAACTTACCTTAGAATTACACGTTTTATTCGAATTCAGCGTAAAAAATATACCATTCCATTTAAAATAATAAAGTTGGTATCGACTTCCGGTATAACCGGATGTAAATCGAACTTGAAAATATTTTTAAAAGAAGCGGCATAAACAATAACCAAATGAGCCCAAGTTTCAGAATTGAATTCCTTCTACTAATTCATATACTTCTAATAGCCCATCAACTTGAAAAACCCTGTATACAAATTATTTCTATAAGCTTTTACTGCAATTTTCCTTTAAATTTTCCTGAAAACTACCTACAAGCGGCATCATACAGCAACACGAGTAAAGAATTAATCGACCACAAAATAAATAGATCGATGATTTATAAAGTTAACGAAAGTATTACAATTACGAAATTAAATAAAATTAAATGAAAATAATTATTTATTTGTCATATCCTGGCCCGTTATAAGGTCGCACTTATTTTTTTAAAAGCTGTTTTTTTCTTTTTAGGGAAAACGTTTCTTAATAATTTTATTGTAACAATTTATTTAAAAAACTATACACCAGCGACATCCTACATGAAAACTGTTAAGTTATTCGTGTGTTTACCCACGATATAAAATAATTACTGATTGTTATCAGCAACATCATTATACGAAGATTATACTGAAAGTAGGGAACAATGTGGTAATTTAATTAATTTTAAATAAATTAGAAATATGAAGGTATTAGATAAATTTGTGAGGTGCCAATAAATTTTTAAATATTGCGGACTGTTGTATAATAATTCAGTTAATGAATGTAGACTAATGCAAAAGGACATTACTATCGGTATGTCCCTTGTATTTAGATATATTTATAAGGATACATACATACCAAATTTAATGATATCGTAAAAACATCTGGCAACGTTTTTTTTTTTTAGGTTAAGTAATTAAGAGAAAGAATTTAGTCTAAAAGTACTTAGATAAAAGTTTTTGTTGAATCGTGTGACCTTACTGACATTTAAGTACACGTAAACTTTCCACATAAGAATATATTTATTGCCTAGAAAAACAACCCTTAAATAATAACGAGTCGTTAAAGCGTGGCTAGTCTTCCTTGCAGAAATTAATTTCTCTCGAATTAAAAGAAAACAAAACCAACAAAAGGAACGAACGTCATTCTTATTCTTCTTGTCTTTAATTACATTTTTAAATCAGTCAGGTACGGTACCGTCTCAGAGGATATTAAACTAGGTATAAGAAAGACTCCACACCACCCCATCTGGCGAGTTTGCGGCGGGGTGGTTGAGAAAAGTACTCAGCGTTTCACTTTAACTACGAACGGCAATTTTTAAGTTTAATTAAGCCGTAATTCATTTCCGTTTCCTCGATTTTTTTTCCGTCAATCTTTTTAAGTCTCCGACTGCGTCGCTCCGGCAACCGACCGACCGACACAAATGCAAAGCGCATCGCATCCCTTGAAGACTCATTCAATTAAGACTTCGCAATAAAACTTAATTTTGCGGTTTCATACAGCGGTTAAGACGCGGGTTTATTAAGACTGCAAAATTGCATACATACTCACACAAATCACGATTCTTAATGCACCCTTGCACCAGAAAAAAGTGGTGGGTCATTGACCTACTAACTGACCTGTTATCATTCGTTTCGATAATCAACTTGTGTGTATGATATCCCATTACTTTTTTGATATGTAGTTAAAGGGGATGATTGACTTAAGGAAAGACAAAAACGAAGGGTCAAGTTTCGGTCGTTTTCCACGAGGGGTTCAAAGTGCGAATGCAGAGGATTGAATACCAATGTAAACCGCACAGGTCGTTTATTTCTTTTCTTTCCTCTCACCATTGACATTTTCTGGAATGCCACGTCGCAGGGGAAATATTCCTGTTGTTAAAGTAGTTCGGGCAACCGACCAACCAACGCCACTTGGTCACTTTAATATGGACGTATGAATAATACCACAATTTTAAAATGAAAAATTTCTTATATGTAGCTATGTAAATATGTACTAGAAAATTATTTTTTTGAAATAATCATTTACCTAATATTATTTATACTGGTCCTACAAATGGTAAAAAAGTCCCAAAAAATATGGTTTTGTGTTTCTTAATTAGTCGATTAATTAAAATACCGAGTAAGAATAAGAAAGTTGTATTAATATATAGGGTGTTTAATTTAAAATGTACATATGAGTAAGAAGAGTCCAGTTAAAAAATATTTTGATAAGCTGTTGCTATTATACAGGGCGTCTATAAATGTCATAAACCATAACCACTCAAAATAAGTAGGTACATACTAATAAAACTACAAAAATAATTTTAATCACTTACAAGGGGTCTATATGTCCTTCCAATCTTTGTTTTCTTATTTCAGACTTGTAAAACTTTGATCTGAAAAAAAAAACAGTTTACATTATAATTACAAATTATTAATTGTTAGTGTAAAGAAAATTAACATATTTAATATTATATCGTTCGACTTATCAACCTTCTGTTTATCGAACTTTGACCCTTTAAGAAAATTAAAAACTTACAAAATCAGGGTTTTAGCCTTTGGTGATTATTTTATTTCATTCATTTTTAAGTTTTCCAAAATTAATTTTTCAATTTTTTTAATTTTATAACGTATCTGAATTAAATATTATTTATTATAAAAAAACTGCAAGTAGTCCAAATCATACAAATTTATAGAATATTGTAGTGATTTGGATTTTGGATCACCCACATTAAAAAAACATCCCTTACGTTCGGTCTACAACATTGACTGGTATAAGTAAACAAATTTTTCCCGTGTAAGGAGCCTGCAACTCCCATCGGGCGCGTTCGCGTGTGGCAGATAGGGAAACGCCCTGTTATCTTAATTTTAACCGGGTAAGGTGTGATCTACCCCTAGTGGACCAACAGGTACTTATTAAAATTTTAAATTAAATCGATCGCGGATTTGTTTGTCGCTTTTTTCAAAACGATTACTTAAGACAAATTTTTAAATGTAAACCCCACCACCAAAAAAGTTTCTAAAGTAAACTGAAAAGTTTGTTGTTTAATTAACTTTTCTAATTAATTTTTTCCATCTAAAAAGAGTTTCAAAGCAAAGTAGGTAAACTATTTCAAATATACATATTAATATTAATTATTATTCTCTAATTACGTAGGTACTGGCCCTAAAGTTTTATAATTTTATTAAATTTGTTTTTGATATTTTTGGAAGTCAAATTAGCTGCTACTTGTTTTATCCCTTCAGCAAAGTTTATGGGGCAAATGATTATAATAATTGAAAATGTTCATTTTATGACTAAAATCGTGCGAATATTTCGAATAAATCGTAAAATTAGATTTTGTGATGAGTGACCAAAATATCCAAAAAGATTCAGTGCTACAAATTTTTTGTAACCCACCAATAAATGGGATAGCTGCTTTTATTAAGGGGGTAAGTCTTCACGCTTAAAAATTATTTTCTCTCCAAGTCATAAAAGTTAAGGGTTGTTTCAAAAACTGACCATCAATTTCAATTTTCATTTTCTATTTAGACAAGGTAGTTAAAATAAAAGTTTTTAGTCACAATCCGAGTACGTATGCCATAATGTAAAGTAGGTTTCAAGGAACATAATAACGAATAAAAAAAAACAGACAAATTTTGTTGGAATCATTTTTGATATTTTAATGCTTGAATCCTACTTTAAGTACATTTGATTCCTGTTAAAAAGTTCTACATCAAAAAATTTGTTTTATCCCTTTGCATATTCCTTAATGAAACTACTTTATTTGTAATTTTAATTAATTATTTAATTAAGCTAACTACAGGGCAATTTTAATTAAAATTAGTTAATTCAATGTGAAAATTAAACAAACTATGAAAGTTACGTTAAAAGATTTATAAAGCAATTTTAGGTAGGTAAATAGTGTTTATGAACGACTACATCGATATCTACTTACACGTACCTATGTACATATAAGAGTAGCTAAAGATGTTTGAAAAAGTTTCAGCGTTCAAATTTATCTTTTAGCGTTTATAAATTATTTATTTAGCGACGCTAAATACGGGATTAACAACTTAAACAGAATACGCAAATGTTTCATAAATATCCAAAATCCTTCAATCCTAAATCCATGAACACAAAAAATAGTAATTATGATAATAATATAAAACGTTCAGTTCGTCTCTTCTTAAAAGGACACTTTTACGATAAATCTTAAATCCCACCGCCCTCGGTTTCAAATTCGCATTAAATCCCAATTTTTAAACTTAAATCTCCCACGAGCAAAATTTTTGATTAATACCAGATGCGCTCCAACCGAAAACAATAAATAAATAAAATTGTATTAGATATGTATTAAATTAAAAAAGAAAAGGGAAGAAGAAGGACAACATGTTAATCCCCGTGACACTGATAAATTGACAAATTGGCAAATTAATAAAAAGTTTCTAAACGAATGCCGTCAGTAACCATAACAACGAAACTTTGATAATCAATAGAGAACTCTGTCTGTCAAAAAACTACCACCGATCAGTGACTTTAAAGTGTCAAAATGGATCCTACTGAAGAGCCGGAGGCTGAAGAAGAAGAGGTAAAACGTAAACGTCATTATCATAGAAGGAAGAAGAAAAAGAAGTACGTCGAAGAGAAGTACAACTACGAAGAAATCGATGGCGTCATAAAAAAGTCTCTGAATGCAGCTTCTCAAAAGTATCTCGAACTAATTGTTGGGGAACACGTAACCAGCGAGAAACCGTGGAAATTCATTACGAAAGAACGCCTCGAAGACGACCTCGAACTTCACGAGGAAACAACAGAACTGGTAGACATCCAGGAAGAAATCATCAACTATCCAGGCACTGAATTACTTATAGGATATGTGCCAGCAGAAGGAACCGAAGTGGACGAATTCTATTTTTGTTTAACAGAAACTGCTGCCCAAAAGGTCACAGATTTAATTTCCCGCCTCCAAGAGCAACGAGCCGCACGTCTTCAAAACACCGTGGAACGCTATGCAGGAAGATGGAATTCTTTGGGAAGTGAACCGGAAGTGGAAGAACTCATGAACAAGTGTAACAGACCACTGATAGAGGTCCAACTGGAAACTAAGTATCCAATAATGTCACCGGATGTTTATTTCAAACTTCGTCATGTAGAAGATGCTCGTGACGGTTATACGGAAATGATATGCAGAAGGTACACTTACAACAACATAACAAAGAAGAGGGTCGATTCTGCAATACAATCTGCACCCTCTATTGTCAACCGCGCTATACAAACAGTGTTCACCTATCCGAAAAATGCCTGGACGCAGTACGGTTACTTCTTTGACGTTCCCGAAAACGATCCAAAAAAGATGAGGCGATACATCGAACGTTTATATGCGTACACCATACCCCCATTAGAAGAAGATCTATTAATCAATTCTACCATCAATCTGTACAGGAACGACTACGAAAAATTGGTCCATAATCCTAAAGCTTTCGTTCCCGAACCCCCTAGATGTTACAAAGAGCTAGTGGCATTACACGACGTGTATATGTCTAAAAATAAAGTTATTGGACATATAATGTGGCACCCAATGTGGACCGGCATCATTGCCTATTCGTACGCAAACATTGCCGTGAATGTAACCAGGTCCGGCCCATCAAACGTCGACGAGGTCTCTAGAGCAATTTACGAAAACAACGTCGTACTGCTTTGGAGTACCAAAGACACACTAAAACCAAGACTTCTTCTGGAATCTCCAAAAGACGTCACGATGTTAAAGTTCTGCCCTTTCAACGAGAATATTCTCATCGGCGGTTGTTCTAATGGTCAAATGGTCGTTTGGGACATCACCAACAAATTAAAAGAAGTAGAAGAAGTCGAGGTTTTAACAATATACCAACAAAACTATCGAAAAATAATGTACGAAATGATGGACTGGATGAAGATGACCAAGGATGCTTACAGAATTCGGCCGGTTGCCGTTTCCAATATCACGCATAGTCACACAAATACCGTTACGTCCATTGAATGGATGTATCCTCAATTCGCTATGACAAAAATGGGCCACATCGAAACCCTCGAGGGCAGCACATCCTTGCAATTTATTACGGGATCACTAGACGGTTATGTAATGTTTTGGGACTTATTGGCGACACCTACGATAGTCCCAGGAAGCGTGAGACCGCCACGGAAATTGAAACGACTCCAAAAACGACCAAGTGCATTGACTTTGGACGTATCGCCCTTCAAGATACTTAACAGGATTTTGAAACCTTTCTACAAAATTAAGTTGCAGCTAACACCAAGCGACATTAGACCGTTTCCCATAACAAGTTTAGCCTATAGAATAGTCAAAATGGTATACAAGCAGAAAGATCCGAATCCCGATAAAAAACTCGACCTTATGAATGACAGGTTATACTTTTATCCGGAATTGAAGATGCCTGCTGATCCCTTGACAAAGGAAATATCCGTGGCAACTTTAGAAGGGGATGTGGCTCATTTATCTTGGGAAGGTTACAAATACAGTACCGGAGAGGTCGTAACAAGTGAAGTGGGAACCACCATAAACTTTGCAAAATACCATGATGGACCTGTAGTAAGTTTAGAACAAAACTATATATTCAAAGACATTTACCTTTCTGTTGGCGGTAAAGTTTTTGCGGTTTGGAAGAAAGGGTTCAACGACCAACCGGTTTTTTGGAGAAGAGCAAAAGTAAGATATACTTCAGGAGTGTGGATGATAGCTATGACTTCGCACATAATTTTGGTCAACGAAAACGGCGAAAAAGAAGTGTGGGACATTGGCTTACGTAGTTCTTCCCCTGTATGGTTCCAGAGGACATACAACGTTGCTATTCTACAGTCTGCAACGCATCCGTTTCCGTTTAAAACGAATATTTTGGCCATGTCGACTGGTAACGCAGCTGTCAGCATTTTCTTACACAACACGAACATAGGAGCTATTCCATCAAGAAGTTTAAAATTTTTCAAAAATATGGTGGATCGAGAGATAAAGAGAAAATTGTCATTTAGAGAATGGCAGAAAAACTGGGAAATAACGCACCCTGAAAGAGTTCAACATTTAATCGAGGTCGAAAAACGCAGGAAGACGATGTTTCAGTTACAACAGCGAAAAGGCGTAGAAGTGGTAGTACAAGAAGAAAAACCCGAAGAAAAACAGGAAGAAAAGGTGGAAGACGAACCTGCCAAACCAGAAAAGGAACAACACTTAACAGCCGAACAACTGCAGCAAGAATGGAAGGAAAAAGAAAAGGAACGGATGATAAAAATTATGTTATCACTCAAACATTTGAATCCTGAACTACTACAGCAACAACAGATTCCTCTCAAAAAATTAGAAGAAGAAATAGCAAAAAAGAACGAAAAAAAAGAAAACTTTCGTGGACAAGCTGAAGAAGTATTCGATAAAGCTGTCGCAATGAACTTTCCGGAAGCAATCCGTCCTAAGACACCTCCACCACCGGATCCATATGCAGGAGGCGATATGGACAAAGAAGTATTAAATGAATGTGTCGAACAATACAAAATTTTAGCCGATGAACTGACAAATAACATAAAACCATACATTTACAAATTTAATTGGACTAACTTACTCGATTATGGACGAAATATACGAAAATATTTGGATGTTGAGCTTTCAGAAGAAGAAGAGGGTCACAGGGCACGTTACGAACACCACAAAATGACCAGACTGAAAGAAAATGTTGCTGCAAAATTGGAAAAAGTTCATGCTAAGAAGATGAAGAAAGTCGTCAGATATGTCACAACAGAAGACGGAGAAGAGGAGGAAGAAGAAGTGGAGGAAGAAATTATTGAAGATTTTGTTTTTGATGATGATGAACCAGATGTCGAAACTGTGGAAGATACAATTGATGCCGAAACATCTGAAGCGTAGATAATGTATAGGTACATTCATTTGTTCGTTATTATTATAGCCTGTGTGATCTTATTGTATACTTTTTTAGATTTAAACGTATTACCTAATAAATAATGTACAAATATTGGTATTTTATTTATTTAAATTTTCATCGGTAATTTTATTATGAAAAACGTCTTATATTTTCAACAGTAATGTGAACCAATATGTTTGTTTAACGAGAATAATTTCAATTTTACTATTATCCATTAAAATTTAAAAAAAAATGTATATTTCCAAGTTTTTAGGTGGATATATAAAAAGATTGTTATATTTATACCATTATTTGGTCAAAATGCTGCCATCTGTGTTACAATAGTAGGTACGTTAAAAATTTCAAGCAATTCCATTCGTAACATAGTCACAATAAAATACCTACGAAGTTTTCTTTTGCTCCCTTCTGTTAGAAAATAATTATATACAGAGTGTCTATTCAACAGAGATACAGGGTGTCGATAGTAAGCGTTAAATACCTACAAATTTTACAATGCAATCGAACTTCGATAATTTGAATCACAATGTGACGCAAAAAAACTTATTGAGAGTCATTAAATAATAAATATGTAATATACAGGGTTTTTCAAGTTGATGGGCTATTAGAAGCACATATATGAATTAGTAGAAGGAATTCAATTCTGAAACTTGGGCTCATTTGGTTATTGTTTATGCCGCTTCTTTTAAAAATATTTTCAATTCGATTTACATCCGGTTATACCGGAAGTCGATACCAACTTTGTTATTTTAAATGGAATGGTATATTTTTTACGCTGAATTCGAATAAAACGTGTAATTCTAAGGTAAGTTTGATAACCAACTTGTACACCTCTGTGACGATCGGTTTCTGAGTTAATTTAATTTATAGAAAAAAAATCGCTACCGCAACCCAAATTATATAAAAATCATAACTTCCACAAAATACGACTTAGAGTGTTGAAATTTTTACTAGTAATAGCTGAATATTAGTGCTAACGCCTTGACAAAATTGAATTAAATAATTTATACAGGGCGTTCAAAATAAAATTCTAAAATTGAAAAACTTCAAACACGACTTACCTCGTTTTTTCAAATGGCACCTACTATTTTTTATTTTTTCAATCGATTCTTTTTTTTATCCTCTTTCGATCTATATGGATACTTCCTATTTTAAGTAATAATTCAAAATTATTGAAAAAACGAGGTAATTCGTGTTTGAAGTTTTTCAATTTTAGAATTTTATTTTGAACGCCCTGTATAAATTATTTAATTCAATTTTGTCAAGGCGTTAGCACTAATATTCAGCTATTACTAGTAAAAATTTCAACATTCTAAGTCGTATTTTGTGGAAGTTATGATTTTTTATAATTTGAGTTGCGGTAGCGATTTTTTTTCTATAAATTAAATTAACTCAGAAACCGATCGTCATAGGTGTGGTACAAGTTGGTTATCAAACTTACCTTAGAATTACACATTTTATTTGAATTCAGCGTAAAAAATATACCATTCCATTTGAAATAACAAAGTTGGTATCGACTTCCGGTATAACCGGATGTAAATCGAACTTGAAAATATTTTTAAAAGAAGCGGCCTTAACAATAACCAAACGAGCCCAAGTTTCAGAATTGAATTCCTTCCACTAATTCATATACTTCTAATAGCCCATCAACTTGAAAAACCCTGTATACACCATGCATATGTACCTATGTGCTTAGTTTTTGTAAATGAGCATCTCTATGTATTTATTGTAGATTAATTTATTAGCATTTAATCAATCACCAAAGAATTTTTGACCAAATAATACTTTAAATTCAAAAAAAATTTAATTCAGTCAGTGGTAGCAGTTCAAAAACTTTTATTTAAAAAACAAAATGGTAAAACATCTTACCTTAGTCTACGATGAAGAAGATCTAGGCGATCGACACTCAAATGACAGAAAAAACAAGAATAAAGTTAATCCGAAAATAGTTTTTCGTATACTGTGACAATTTCCTTCTTGTCACCACTCCCGCACTTTTGCGCGATACTGTACGACACTCTGGGACGGAAAATTAAACATTTTGAAAATTTCACAAAAAAAATAACCGATACGAACTGAACCAAACTGAAAGAAAATCGGCGAACAAAAACTTTTGTCCGAAACTGTACCTTCGTATCTAAAATATAAAAAAATATTTTTGGACTGAAACCATAAAATATCTTTTTATGATAACATCACCGATTGAATTGATAATTTAATTTATTTGATTTTAAATTTAGTTAAAATTTGCATTTCCAAATTGAAAGAATTTTTTAATTATCTCACAAAATTTGGTAACAAATAAAGGCAATAATTAACCAGTTATGCTTGATCATAATCACAATGTGATATTTAGAAGGAATCGCACAAAAGTTTAAAAAAACCGAAACCGATACCATCACTACGCAACACAGACCTGAAAATGAATAAAATCTATAAATTCATTATTATAATTCCATAACCACATTCAATCACATCAAAATCATTTTCCATTTTATCAAAATAAGTACTAAATAAAAATAATGTAAAAACAATTATTTCTTATTTTATCCATAGGTATCACATCAATATTAAAGAATGTTATTAATTAGTACATGTATTTAAAAATCAGCAGTAATTAATTTAATTAAGATAATATATATAGAAATAAAACTCACCTTCCCCTAAAAGAACAAAGCCTTAAAAAGAGCCACAACAATTATATTTTATTCAAAATAAAATAAAATAAGAGTTAAAATGGACAATTACAAGTTATACCTTCCTATTAATTGTCCACTTCAACAATCGCTTGTTATTAATTATAATTATTAATAATTTAATTAAACAAAACCCCTTTGGAATAGTTACATATGCAACCAATGTTACAATGCTGCACGAAAATAACTTCGACGAGGAAGGTGAAAAAAACTAGGAGTGGGGGTAAAATTCATTAGATCATTATTTTCCTGTTAGAGGTAACAAAATTAACTTTAATACATATTTAATTTAGAAATTATTTTTTAATTATAGGTAGAAACGTATAAAACAAACAAAGCCTTTAATTATAGAATCAAAACACAAAAATTTTTAAACTCAAAAAAAAACAGTTTTGTTTCCAAAATTTAAACGGATTACTTATTATTATTTCTTCTTATTTTATTTCTCTACTAAAGAATAATGTAAAATGTTGTTCGAAGTATTAAAAAAATATTTCAATTATTCAAATCTAAAAATATTCGCGCCTTTATGTTCTCACAAGTTGGCAGCAAAATTCTCGTCTCTGATTGGCCGGTCTAATATGATCCTTTCAAGTGACGCCATTCTTTATAATAAGTTCTTCTCAAAGTTGTCTCCGTAACTTTTGGATTTTTTAATGGTAAAAGTGCAAAGGCCTAAGATATTTTTATCAAAACGTGTTCTTTTGGTGCTCCTCTTCATATGGTATGTATTATTTTATTTCGCCCTAAACAGATTTTCGTTATTTTTTATAAAGTTTCAACAATGTAGTTGATGCTGTACTAAATATTAAAATTGTAAAAAAACAGTAAATATTATATAGATGGCAATCTAAATTCATTGGTTTTTGTAAAAGATCATCTTTATACAAGCTTTTTTCATATATTTGTCCAGATACACCAATAATTAAAAATTTTGTTACTTGGACCACTTGTCGTAATGCTTCAATAATACAAATATATACATACAACCAAATTGGACATTTTCAATTGTACAAATCTTTTCCAAATATAGTCACAACACACTTACAGCCATTATTTTACTGATAAAAAGTTAACATTTTGTAAAATTGTTTAGTTTATCATTGTAACATTCTGTTTCGAAGACACCTCTTTTGATTGAAAACTTATTAAGATACATGAAAAGTGATAATCTGTTATTCGTATCTATCTATTACACATACTGTGTTCATTCTTAAGACATTTTTCATATTTTTCTATCAATTGGAAAGAAAGGTAAGTTTTTAATGTGTCTTCTTCGACACAATGTACACACAACACCTTTACGAATCAACCACTCAACTTTGTTACATAGTGATATAAAACATTCTTTATATTAAGGTTTCACTGTCCTTTCACCCCTTATGTAAGGTATGAGTTATAACAGAATAATCAATAATTATTTTTTTTTCTAAAAAGTAATAAATAAATAAATAAATAAATAAATTCTATGATAAATTTATAATCTTAATCTTTCTCTGTAGGTTGTTTCTCAACCACTCTATGTATTGGGTTAATTCCCAAATTTATACTTAAATAAATAAATAAATAAAATAATAATTTAAAAGCAATTACAATTTAATCACATATTACGATTTTATGCAACCACACTCAAACATATTGAGGTGCATTTGTTGGGTTGCCTATGTGTATATTATATTTCATTTTTTTTATCTAACATATCTTTAAATATCATATTACTCTTAAATAATTAAACTAACTAATGTGTAATTTGAAATATTATTAGATACTGGTGTTGTCCTTCGTAGCACGAGTGGCGAGCTTCTTTAAAGGTACTACCATCTTCGCTGTTGGATGTAGACTGATATTATTATTAGATAGTTTTCTCCCTCAACCCCCCAATAAGTCTGAAATGCCATTCACCCTGGATAATGGATTTTGATATGGTCGTAGGTTCCTTTCCTTTCACCTGGTATCATCTATTCTAAATCCTTAATTTTGCCGATGGTGGGCGATATAATTTTGGAAACTGATTTGGATCAAAAGCAAAGGAAAAATTAAATAGGATAATCTGCCTTTTTCTGATTAGTTAAGACTATTTGTTGCAATATTCACTTACTAGTGACTTCATTCTAATGCTTTCCACTTTTTCAGAATTTCATTTTACTGAAGATTTAGTCCTAAACATATTTTTGCCAAATTACTACTACTGACCCAGAATGGACAAAGATGGGACCCATTCATCGAACCTTTAACTATACAAATGGATTACGAGATAGCTAGTTATCTAAAGGTCGTCAGGATATCATTTTTTGACTTGAAGATTGGATGCAGGTAAATTTTACCCCAACGTTTTCTTTATTTATAGGTATACTTGCTAATGTACGTTTTTTTTTTCTTTCTATTCTTTCAGATTCATTCAAATTTATTAAATAAGTGTTCGAATCGTTAAAGTGCCTTTCAATTATTATATATATATTATTTTCGAGAAAGTCGGTGGCGTTCGCGGTCGGTAGTGAGGTGAAGTGTAATGGTACATGTGATGGATAGCAATGGAATGGTATAGTTAATATTCCTCTCCCCCCCCTAATCTAATATGGCTTTCACCCCCTCAACCCCCTATTCATCGTGGTGAGGATGAGGACCCTGGACATCCGCCGCTGGATAGATAAAGGTTTCGGTGAACCCTAGTAAGGTCTAGCCGACGCCTAAAGGTCAGTCACTAATCAATATTGTTTCAAATAGACCTGAGTGGCAAGTTTTTTATATTGTTTATTTTTCGGCCCCCTAACGTGGGGCCGCATTTTAATTTCTTTGGGGCTATTTTATTTGGTTGGCCCCCTAACGTGGGGCTCCACGGTTGTTTCTGAAGACATCTGAACTTCAACATGTTAGGGACCGACGTTGCAGGCACGGCGCCTGTAACCTCAACCTTTGATTCTTATTGGGGCTTTACAATACTTGAACATATAAATGCCGATTAGGTCCACTTTTCATCCATCATTTAACCATTTGTCGTTATTATTATTTTTTAAGATAGTGTAATGTCTGAAGATGGAGAACATTTAAAACAACTATTTTTAATACTAATATCTACATATTACTACATAATTATCAAAAATTCTATATGCATACAATAGGGGTTTTGTCCACGCCGTCCTTTGGGGGTAGGAGTTGTGTCCACATACATGCACACATTTACACTTATTTTTTATGTACCTATGTATTTGTATGTATTTTTACTTGCCATTCGCTGGGTCTATTTGATATTTCTTTTCAGCTAGGAGGAAGACGAAGCTGCTGAAGTGTTAAGTGCTACGTAAGGTATCGCGTATACCTTCTCTTGGCATATAGTGGCGGTTCGCGAATCGGTTCAAACTTGGCGCAAATTAAATAATATGAGTACATATTTTCAAATAAGTTTTTCTTAATATTGATATTTCTATTAAAATTCACCTAATATTTAATTTTGCTACTACTCTCTTTTTTTGAATGGTTAATTTGATAACTCACAAGCATAACAATTTATTTACTTTTTCAAAATAAAACAAATCCTTAATTTTTCCAAGTTGTAATTTTTTAAAAAATAATTTAACTTTCTGTATAAATAAAAGACGAGATAGTACATTTTTTTAGTTTACACATTTAATTCCACAACAAATGTCGTGTTTTATTTAGTTAAAGCAATTAATATGAATTTTCACAAACTAAAGTAGAACAATTAAATATTAATAACTATTTAGTTATTCATTCAACATTCAATCATGTATGTATTAATTTATTAATTTTCATTTTATCTAAAAGATATTTATTATATTGCGGCTTGGACATAAGATATGTATTCGTCCAATGAGCACAAGAATGCTCACGAATTACGTTTGATTTTAATTGCCGCCCTGTTGCCACAATTTTACAATGTCCTAACTTAAGACTTTGTATTCCTAACATTTCATTCCAACACTTTTTTATTCTTAATTTACTTTACACTATTTTAATTAAGTTTCAAAATTCATTTGAGTGTTTTGATCAACTTGCATACTCAAAATTTAATTTCTACCAAAACATTCTTATCAATGTCCACCAATTCCACACATACATTTACCAGAATTTAAACCAAGCCACTTTATCGATAAATTCACAATAAATTATTACATCTTTTATTTTTACTAATCTATCTCCGTTTTTGTTTCAGCGTGAACGGTAAGTGAAATACATATCCAACCAAATATTTCTTTTAAATATTATACTAACATTATCGCCTATTTTCTTTTTCAGCTTTTCATGTGCCACCGTTCCTGCCTTCTTCATCTCTTTCTGTTCTAACTTTAGAAGAGAAAGAATTACACACACATTATCCACACAAATATCGTCATTGAGGTCGCGTTTTTCTTGCTATTTAATATATCTTCAGCAGTTGTTGTTTAGCTAAATAACTATTTTATTTTCTAAGTCTCCTGTCCTGTTCTCTATCATATTCTAATTCAATTCTAAATAATTGTGATGCGGTTCTGGTTTCTGTTGTCCCACGTCTCCACTCTCAATCTTCGTTGTTCAGGTAGTTTATATATTGGGTAATAATTAGGGGCAACAGTCTCCTTGATGCAATATAGATTTAATAAAAGGTCAATTCCTCATAATTTCAATATCATCTATCGGATTAAAACTTAGTATAGTAAATGAACTTATTTAAACATAAGAAGCGTTTAGAAAAAACACATAGTTTACGTCCCTACAATTATATCAGTCCATGAAGAAGTATTTTTTTTTGGCATGAAGAAGTATGTATAACTTTGTTAGAATGTTTTAGGATCAGGAAACAAATAGCTATCTGAACACCCCAACGAAGATGGTAATTAGTCACTGGTTCTGGATTAACAAACACAAGTATTTTTTAATATTTTGGATAATATACTTTTATATTATAATTTAAGATAATAATTCCGATTTTACTAGTGTTCAAGCAAATACGTAAAAAAGTCCTAGGAAGAAGCACAGGGAAGAAGTCCCTATTCCCAATCATTTAATCCAGATGCTGCCATATGTACTTTTATAGTTCATTTAATATTTTCAATATAGTGTAATGTTTATAAATATTATTATTCAAACTTGTAAATGAATTGTAAAATTAACCATAAAAAATAAATATATAATTAAAATTTGAATTAACCTTTTATTCATCGATATGGTATGATATAATGAATTTATAAAAAAAGCCTATACTAGAAAAAATAAAATAAAATTACTTAATCGACTATGTAATTTGGATGTACTACTAATAAAGGATCTTCCTCTTCATCTCCGTCGTCTCTCCGATCTCCAGATCTTAAGGGGATAATAACTTGGTCCTATTATCAAACAAAATATTCACGATAATTTTAAAATGTAAACCCGTTTCGCCAGAAATAAATAAAATCTATTTCATTTCGTCTTGGATTTGACAGTAATATTTTAATATTCAACGACCGTAACCAGAAAAAAAAACAAATAAAATAATAATATAACGTCCATAAAAGCGTTAAGTCCAAGTTTTATGGACAATAAAAATAGAAAATGAGAGATACAAAATGTAGTATAAAAAAAGAAAAAGATTTATTAAACTTACGTGATAGATAAGCCTGTCGACTATTTTCTCTATCATCTCCTTCTTTTCTACAAGTTCGTCTTCACTTTCGATCTGATCAGCGATCAAATTTAAATACCACGCAATTACATCGCTCCTGTGAATGCCTTCCTTATTTTTTTAAAAAAAAAAAATACAAACCTTAAACATTGTGTCCACAAATTTCTTAAAACAAAAAAAAAATCTTACCCTCTTCTAATCTCGCCTCTTCTCTACGCATATGCACTATGATCATATTACTAAGTGTTTTGTATTCTTCAAAACTCAAGACCAATTTTTTCTTGGGTGGAGGAGCAGGTTCTTCAGGTTCCTCTGTTGTTGTATCGTCTTTCTGTTCGTCCTGATTTTCGTTGTCGTCAGGTCTCACGTTTGGCTCATCGTCCAGATAAATGTCCGGTTGTTCAACCCTTATAATAGACTTGTTAAGCAATCGAAAAGCTTCGTTGACGTGCTTAGGTCTAACTTCGTCTGATACCTCCATCCTGGCCATCGCTTCGGCTAATCGTATCATGCTTTCAAGTTGCCGGACTGTTATCCTCCATGTAGACTTTCCAGTAGTGGTGCTGTCTCTAAGACGCAAGTGGTTGTAGTGGCGCACCAAAAGTTCAGCCGATTCTTTGTTTATCATCGGTTTGAATTTTCTCGCGAATGTTATGTACTGCAGGACCTCCTCTTTGGAATAAATCCTTTCAATTGTCTCTTCAATGTTGCTGTGTAGGTCAACGATTTTCCTAGCAATAGCGTAATCAACAACTTCATTACATTCATCTACGAGTATGAAAAAAAGATCAAAACGAGACATTAATGGTGCAGACAGGGCTATGTTCTGTTGGAGGGATTTGGCACGATCGTAACGACCGCCGATAGGGTTTGCCGCTGCCAAAATGGACGTTCTCGCATTCAATGTGGCCCTTACACCAGCTTTGGCCAAAGAAATCGTTTGCTGTTCCATCGCTTCGTGGATGGCCACTTGGTCTCTCAAATCCATCTTGTCAAATTCATCGATACAACACACGCCGTTATCAGCTAACATTAAAGCTCCAGCTTCAATAACGAAGTCTGACGACTCCTCGTCTTTGACGACAGCAGCCGTTAAACCAGCGGCCGAAGACGCCTTCCCTGAAGTGTATACGGCCCTAGGAGAAAATTCCGAAACCTACAGAAGATTAAGAGAATTACACAAAAAAATTAACAGCTTTTTAAGAATTACCTGTTTTAAAAACTGCGATTTAGCTGTACTAGGATCTCCAACGATGCATACATTAATGTCACCCCTTAAGGTCGTTCCTTCGACCGTTGTCTTCGAAACCCCTCCAAATAACATCAGAAGAATTCCTCTTTTCACCTCCTCATTGCCATAAATGCTTGGGAAGAGACTTGTGATTAAATTCTGATAAAGATTCTTGTCGTGACTCATTTCGTACATGTGTCTCCACTCAGCTTCAGACATCTGATTGCGCATCATTTCGGGAGTAATCTCGTCCACAGGTAGCTCAATACCCCCGAATCGAGGATTAGTAGCTTGTACGCTACAAGCCAAAAAAGCCATACGATAATGGAGGTCACGAACTCCAAGTGCTTTAAGACCTCGTACTCCGTCTATATCGTCACCTGATTTATGACGCGAATCCAATTGAGCCTTCGCCCCCGGTAAAGATATAGAGCCAACGTCAGGTACAACAATCAATGTCCCAGTAAAGTCATAACGATCGCCAGCCTAAGCATGAATAAAAGTAATAATAAATAAATAAATAATAAGGACATGATAGAAATAATTCATAAGTAACATTTATACCTGAACAGTTTCTACGTTTTCTGCTCGTAATATGATTTCGACACTACGAGGAATACAACCCCTTGGTAGTTCTGCTTGAGTCTCCTGGATTCTAACTTTTTGAAAATCAACAAATACTGATCTATCCACATCCAACATAAACCTTCGTCTGTTGCTGCAGGTTGGATTACGGCATATTGTAGGATTTGTGAACTATAACAGAAAATATACTATATACAAGTTTAATAACTAACCTACACGTTCCATTTACCTTAAATTGTTGCTCAACATTTTTTATAACAGTTTGACAGTCAAGACAGACAAATACGCCTAACACTAGTTCTGGATGAACTGGATGTGACCTAATCACTTGACCAGAAATTCTTATCAATGTTCCGATCTTCTCAGACTTTAGCTCTCTGACTTTATGCCTTGTAGGTACATCTACAAAACTGACATAACATTCTTTCTCTTTCTTAAAATCACTTCTATCTTTGACAAAATTGGCTACTGCTTGGCACAAATATGGGAAGATTCTGTAATACTCTTCAATTATAGTTGTTGACAAGTTTTGATTATATCTTTCTACATCTTCAAAATTAACTTCCAATGTACTTCGTTCTTGTTGCAATAACTCTTTAGCTGGCTCTAAATATTTTACTTCGTCGTCTTCTTTGTATCTGTAATTATTTTAGTTGAATTTGTAAATAGCTAAAGGTAGAGAGTAATAAAAAATAAAAACTTACTCTTCAAGAAAATCTTGAAAAAGCTTCTGACATCTGAACCCAACTTCGTCTTTTACTCGATTTTGAATCACTTGAGGCTCAACCACATCCATTCTTATTTATTTTTTTATAAGTTTTTTAACGATATTTTAGTCGCCTTTACAGGTTATTATTTACCACGTTTCCCGCGCGAAAATCAACCTTAAATAAATACTGAGATACTGACTACCAACGTTGATTATGTCACCTAAAATCATGCGACAGTTAAAAACCCCAAAGTAACTATAAAATAACCTAACTTTATAATTATCGAGCATAACCTCACATAACCCTTGTTTTTTAAAATAGAAATACTGGCTAAAAATGTTCAAAAAATAGTATTTATAGGCTGTTACTACATTAATTTACAAAAATGTCGAAGTTTAAGAAACTAAATACAAAAATTTACAAAAAAAGTGGCCCAACAGTGACCCCAGATAGTGTTTACTGGAAGAAATTAAAGGTACATTTGCATCTCTATACATATTTTTAGTTTTTAACTTATTAATCCTATTTTTTCGTAGCCCCCCGTGTTAGTCAAAGAGTTTGGGCCAATAGACTTCATTGACTTTTCGCCAGTAGAACCATATTACTTTGCAGTGACTTGTTCTGTTCGAGTTCAAATTTATAATCCAATAACTAAGGTAGTGGCAAAAAACTTATCTCGATTTCGTGAGGCCGCATACGGGGCAGTATTTAAATCAGATGGTCGTCTGCTATTGACAGGAAGTGAAGAAAAAAATGTGAAATTATTTGATGTATCCAGTAAAAGTTTGCTTAGGCTGTTTAAAGGTCATACAGCTGCAGTACACAGGGTCAATTTCTTACCAGGACAACCACTAATTACTTCTTATTCAGATGATAAAATGGTCAAAGTGTGGGACATCCCTACAGAAAATAATCTAATTACTTATGCAGAACATACTGACTATATTCGAGCAGGAGTTGTAAACCCTACAGTTGAGAATACCTTTATCTCTGGTGGATATGATGGACAGATAAAAATGTTTGATATTCGAACTGACAAACCAATCTTTAGTATCTCACATGGGTCTCCAGTTGAAGCACTTTTGTTTGTTCCAACAGGGGGAACATTTTTATCTGCAGGGGGTACAGATATTAAAATTTGGGACCCACTGATGGGTGGTAAACTTCGAGGTTCAGTCTCTCAACACCATAAAACAATAACATGTTTAAGAATGGCCACTGATAATAAAAGGCTTTTGAGTGGTAGCCTTGATAGACATGTAAAAATTTATGACATAAATACTTATGAAGTAGTGCATACAATGGACTACTCAAATGCAATTTTAAATTTAGATATATCAAAGAATGATGACACCCTAGCAGTAGGTTTAGTGGATGGTTTAGTATGTGTCAGCCGAAGGGAAGAAGACATTCAAGAGAAACCAGTTCAGAAAAAGAAAAAGGCATCTTACAGATACACTTCATACAACAATTTTTATGACACGGATTTAGTAGTAGAATCAGAACTAAAAGAAAAAGAAGCCAAATATGATAAAAGTCTTAGGAAATTCATGTTTTCAAAGGCATTAGATCAAACCCTAATTCCTTATGTGGCAAACAAGACACCGGAAATCGCGGTGACTCTGATGCAAGAATTAATGAGACGTAAAGTTTTGGAAAAAGCATTTGCGGGTCGTATGCCAAAGTCCATTCTCACGATATTAAAATTTTTACATAAAAATATCGTAAACTATCGTTTTACACGAATTCTAATAGACGCATTTAACGTTTTCCTAAACGTTTATGAAAATAGTTTGGACGAAATGCCCGCAAATGTATGTACAATTTTAATGGAAATAAATAAGTTACTCACTGAAGAACTCAACTTGTTAAATCAATTAGCAGAACTACAAGGATCAATGAGCATGCTCCTAGCAGCAGCTACTTCTGCTTCAGATGAAAATCTCTTGAAAGATAAAAGTACTCTTTCTTTAGTACCCAGTGAGAATGCTCAAAAGAATTTTATTGTAAATATTACATAGCAAGTCATTTGGTAATAAAGTTTTCTGTTTATAAATGTGATTGTTTAATTAAATTTTTATTACCCATGAAATGAAACCCATAAAATGCTTTCAGTTATAAAACTCTTTAATAGAATCTATTTTATTTTGTATAATTTCTAAAGTATTACAGAATTGTATTAAATTATTCTCATAAAGAGTAACTATTTGTGTTTCAAAAGAACTTTGGGTAATATCCTTTAAATTAAACTGTACTTTAGCTGTAGGAGTCATAAGTGTTGAGTTAGTGTTAGATGATGCCTGTAGATTCAACTCCCATATAATATCTTCCAATTGATTTTTGCCTTCTAAATTTTGAAAATGATTCCCTGTTTGTTTTACCCATATCCTTAAAAATTCCTTCGCTTTATCTCTTGTTAGTTGCAAGGGTTCTATAAGTTGTTCAAGGAGACTTGCTGGTTTCAACATCACCTCAGCCATCTTCTGCATTAAATACTGTGCTGTTTTTATAACTAGATTAGTTTTCTCTTTATTCATTGCAAATAGTTTCTGGTATGTTGATATTTTTTCAGAAGAAAAGGTTTCATTTTTCTTCAAGGATGCTATTTCGTCAAGAAGATTATAAACATCTTCAGTTTTTAAAGAATTTGTTAATTTTATTCCTTCCAACACTCTAACAAAATAAATAAAAGATGTCTTATTAATAATAATATGATTAATAAATAATATACCTTGCGTTTACTTGTATCCAAGACAAACTCATTATAGTTTATTACAATATGTATATAATATAATATCTCAAATAAATAATTACAAAGAAGAATTAATGGAATTAATAAATAGGGTATTATAAAAATATATGCAATTTATTTATAAGGGTTAGAACAATGGGTTAGAATATGGTTAGAATTAAAACTTTAACTTGCTTCAACTTCAGGTTTTACATGTTTTCTATGGATCTCTTTTATCATTCTTATATATTTTCTATGAATTTCAAGGTCTATTCCCGCCTCTCCGCTATTTCTTTACAGCGTTTTCGTTAATAACGATCACATTTTTCCTTTGTGAAAATTAAAATTAACAATATTATTTTAGTTTCGAATAAGTAGGGGTAGTGCGAAAATACAATTCAAAATGTTTTGGGGTAAGTGTTTTATTTTTTAAGCTTAATCTTTGGACCTACTACGTGCCGGTTGTTAGCACGTGTTTCGCTCGTTAAGGAATTAATAAGGCATTTCTTTCTTTTTTGATATGTCTTCCGTCTTAAGGACTTATTATGGAACCAAAACGACGTTACACACAAGTCGTAAAAAGGGCATTTCATATATCAATGGCTTCTCTCGATATCACATCAGGCAATGATGATCCAACACAGGTTTTACTCACTTATGATGGTCGAAATTACCTTCTGTGCACTTTACAGAAAGGAAAAGACATCCAGGTGCCTCTTGACTTAAATTTTGAGGTAAATGTCGTATTATTTGTAGTCAATCAAATTATGATAAGATTGTGGTCATTTAGGAAGGAAATCAAGTTTCCTTTGCTACCAATGGTAGTTGCCATGTCCATTTAACCGGATATATAATAACTGATGAATTAGATGATGAAGAAGAAGAGGAAGAGGATGAAAATGAAAAGAAAGTATTGAAAAAAAATGCTGGAAATGAATTTAAAAAAAGTGTGGGGAAGAAAAAGAGGAAAAGTACTGAAGAAAGCAGTCCTAATGGTATTTACTTACTTATACACTTGTTCTTTAATAAAATACCAATGGGTTATTAATTTCAGTTTCACCTAAAAAATCAAAAACTGCACAACTGCTTGATGCTGTAAATAGTGATAGTAATGATTCAGAAGATCTGAATTTCTCAGACATATTAAAGGAACAAGGTTTAGAAGAAGAACAGAGTGAAGATGATGATGTAAATGAAGAAGAAAGTGGTGATGAAAATATTGAAGAAAGTGAAGATGATGAGGTAAACTTATAATTCCTAATCAGTTTTGTTTTCTTATTTGTAATTAATTGTATTCAAGAGTGGTGAAGAAGAAGAGTCAAGTATTAGTGATGATGCTTTTGAACCAGAAAAACCAAAAGTAAATGGAGTAACTCCCAAAAAAAAAGAAAAGAAGCAAGAGCAGGAAAAGACTCCCAAAGAAAAACAACAGAAAACTTCAAAAAAGGATCTATCAAAAACTCCAAAAGAAGTAAAAACTCCAAAAGAAAAGAAAGCAGAAAAAGGTGAGAAAACCCCAGGAAAGGAACAGCAAACACCACAGGGCAAAAAGAAAACATTAGAAGGAGGTGTTCAGATTCAAGATCTTGTAGTAGGAACTGGTCAACTTGCTAAACCAGGAAAATTTGTTCAAGTATTTTTTTTTTTATTAAATTTCTAAAAACAATTTTACTCATCTCTAATATTACCTTCAGGTATACTATGAAGGAAGGCTGAAAAACAATAACAAAGTCTTTGACTCAGTAAAACAGGGCAGTGGTTTTAAATTTAGGTTGGGAAGTCAAGAAGTAATTAAGGGATGGGATGTTGGTGTTCAAGGAATGAAAGTTGGTGGCAAAAGGCGAATTGTTTGTCCTCCAAACATGGCGTAAGTGTTTTGACCATATTGCATTTAACAATATTAACAAATATTGCTTTTTATTTACTAGGTATGGCCAAAAAGGTTCACCTCCAGTTATTCCATCAAATGCAGCACTTCTTTTTGAAGTTGAACTTAAGAATGTCCATTAAACATTTGGTTTAAGTTTTAAGTCATTTCATTTTTTTTATTGAAAAAGTACTGTTTATTCCATATTTTGTTGCTAGTGTTATCTGTTAAGAAAAAAATGTGTATTAGGTTTTTCTCATAAGGAATCTATGTTAAGAACAAGTGGATTACCTTTTTTCTAAATAAAACATTAGATATATATTTACAAGGTTTTAATTACAAGAAAAAGAAATATTACATAACATAAAGTGATTAATCAAAAGACATCTTTTACATCACAGTTTTTAAAAGACATTTTGATACATTTAAGCTTTATATATTTATTTCATAAATTCATTTTAATATATTGGTGTACTTCTGTACACTTTTGTCTTTCTTCCTACAATGAAGATAACTATAGTAAAACTAAATAGATACAAAAAATTATTAATTAACATTATACATTAACTAAAATTCTTAATTAGACTTAGATTTCTCTGCTGGTCGTTGAATTGTACATGATTCAGTTGTTCCATTCTTTGAAACACACTCAGGACAATATTTCTCAAGGAAACTCCTGCTTTCTTTGCTTATTTCATCTGGATTTTTGTCTGTCGCCCACGGATTCCAAAATTTGAGGATAATTGGTTGAATAAAACGATGAAAAATAAACAGTAACAGTGGAATGATAAAGCATGGAATACAAGCAGCCATTTCACAATAAATTGTTGTATATTCTAGGAATTTTATTTCACGTGATTAAATGTCTTTCCTGCTAATTAATTAAATAAAAATCGGAGGTTTTTTTAATAAATAAATAAATTATTCAGTCAGTAGTGACAGTTCACTATATCTAAATCA
This sequence comes from Agrilus mali, assembly GCA_029378335.1. Taxonomy (NCBI): domain Eukaryota; kingdom Metazoa; phylum Arthropoda; class Insecta; order Coleoptera; family Buprestidae; genus Agrilus; species Agrilus mali. The sequence continues at coordinate 592,962 of CM055660.1, forward strand.
TAATCTAAATATAACCTCACAGTTTTTGTTCTTTGTAATGCCAGATCAAAGTTTTCAAATAACTTTCTTGTTTTAATTGTAGTTACAGCTTACAAATTACGCTATTTCTTTACAAACAGGATAAATATAAAAATTGATCAACTTACTGATAATTCTTCATTTAAATTAAAATATATTAATGGTAGTGTCTCAATAATGTGATAGGCAACACAAGCAAACTCTTCAAGAAGAAATTAAAAATTATCAAACAAAAGAATGTTATTATTAAAAATTATCCTTTATGAAAGCTTTATTCTATAAATTGTTTGCTTTTGCAAAATTAAAATAACCTTTAAATATGTGTTTTTTTTTGTTAATTCACAAATTATTTCTAATTAAAAAGTTTCTATTTTAGGATGTATTGTTTAATTACGTATTTATTACATTTTCTTGCCATAAAGAGTGAAATATTTAGAAAAAAACTATTTTATGATACAATTTTTTTTTAAATTGTTGTAAAGCTCCGAAGTTGATCTAGTAACCACTGTCGTAAGAAGAGTTAAAAATAAAAAGCAAATCAATTAACGTAAATAAGTTTTTGTTAAAAAATTAGACAAAACAAAGAACTGTATGTGAATAATAGCCCTGAAATTTGTTGCTTTGGATTCCTAACCCCGCATATTTTATTTTGTTTCTTACAGTTTCAAACAATATTCTATGAACTCTGAAGAAAAATCTAATAGTGAAGACGTTGCTTCAAGGTACACATATCAAGCAAATCTTAGAGGACAAACGTTATTCTAAAATTAATTATTTTAAAGACCTTTTTTTAAAAAATTAAAAATAACATACTAAAGATAGGTTAAGTTAACCTGTACCAAATTTTGAATGTCATCGTTTCATCGTCATAACATTTTATTTTTAAATACTTCCTTTGTTAGTATGGGTCAAAAACCTCCCCATAACAACATATATGTCTTTATTAGTCTGCCTGTTACCTTGGTGCTTGTAATGTCTTCAGATATTTACGTTTTAGGATTGACCAAGAGGCTTCGTCTAGTGCTGTTGGAAGTGAGTCTAAATCATCAAATTCGAACGGCAAAAAAGACGATATGAAGCGTGTAGCCGCAAAGAAACTAATAGAAAAATATTTTTATCAATTGACGGACGGTTGTGGTAATCCTGCCTGTGATAATAAATACTGTGCATCTAGCGAAGAGGTATAAGTGTGCTATTCTGCTTAGTTTATACTATTGAACACAAAAAAAGGCCCTTGGTTAAGTAAAGACTTCTTTTTTACATACATTTTTTTTTAATTTCAACAGTGGTGTGCACTTTGGTAAGTTACAGACCTAAATGTTCAATTTTATTTTGTGTATTCTTGTTGCAGCTTCATAGGGAAATGAATAATGTAGTTTTTAATATCTCATAATAAATTTTTTGTTATTTAAATTGCTTATACTTGTATTGATGTTTTCCTTTGTGGTCCCTGACAAAGAGAATATGTATTTTTTTTGGTTTGTTTTCTGTTTAAATTATTGTTTGATTCATAAATCTTTGAAATGTGGCTACTTGTGTTGCAGTTTATTTACAAAGTTGAAAATCTTACTCCAAATCAAGCGGCTGCAGAAGCAATCCAGCTTTTTTCACAAGACGCCCGATTATGTGATAGGCATCCAAACAAAATGCCAAGAACACACAATGAAAAGAGGCTCTTGGGCAGTATGTCCAGTAGGCTCAATCACAAGAATCCTGTAACACCATCAAATGACATAACGATAAACAATAGCTCTAACAGTAAAAACAGATTTAAAGATTATAGTAAAGGTGGCTATTAAAACCTTTTAAAAAAGCCTTTGTATTTTTCATGTTTTTGTTTGTAGAAAAAGTAATCCCTTTTCTAACAGAAGAAAGACTGTACGAAATCCTGGACGATTGCGAAGAACACAAAAATTATTCTAGACTTATTCGCACCTTGGGAGAAATCTACTCAAGTATTGATTCTCTTTCCCGGAGTTTTTTGCAATCAGAAGTTACTCCCGTACTTGAAATTTTGGATAGAGCCGCAGGTACCTACGAATTTTTTGATTCGCCCTACAACAACAAAAATTTAACGCCATAGCTGTTGCAGGTGACCTTACCGGTTTAAAAAAAGAAGTAGTTCGTTCTTTGGAAGGGGAAAAGGACAAAGACGAAGACAGTTGTATGGTATCCCCATCGAGCGATCGTGGCACGAAGTCCAAGCTACCTATAGACCTACCCTCTGTTCGAAGAGCTTATACAGCCCTTTTCAAACTTCCTACGTCGATATTCGAAAATGCCTTAGTCAATGCACTAGTCACCTTGGCTGGAAACTTGCAAATGGAACTGACCGCCAGGATGAATGAATATTCTGATGACGATATTATTAACACTTTATTAATCGTCTTTGAGATACCAGCACTGGGTAAAAATGAAATTCCTTGATTCTTTTTTGAGTATCTATTGTAAATTTGCGTTTAGGGTCCGGTGATTTTTTGGAAACGGCCCTTCCAGCTATATGCAGGGCCGCGTCAGGTTTGTCGGTGGAAATGCAAGCAAAGTTGGCGACCACGTGGTCAGAACAGGGCCGGACAAGTATACGTATGATCTTAGAGAATCTCCATCAACTAGTCACCTTGAGAGTCATTGTGAATCAGTTCCACAGGGACTTTTACGTCCAGGACGAAAATATTATCACCTCGGCCACTAAATTAATGAAAGTAATAAGTCTTCAGATGATGAAAATTCAGTGAATAATAATTACATATTTATATTTTTCTTTGAGGTGCTGTATTACTCGAATATACTTGCTGGAGTACTGGAATCTCCTGACTTGAGACACGATGATTACAGTTCGGCAGATGATCCACACTGGGGTGTAAAACAGCCAAAAAATGTGCTGCCAGTGGATTTATTGGGTAATTTGATGCTTTTTAAACCTTAAGATAACATTGTAACTTTGTAATACTGTTTTATTCAGCTCAAGAACTCGGTGTAAATATCTTAGACTGCCGCAAGCCCTATATACAGTTTAGTGAATTTTATAACGAACCTCTTAGCGATGCCATCGAAATGGATAAAGATTTTGCTAATTTTAAAAGCGAATTAGGTACATATATAATTGTATGCATACATAGGAACACTATACAAAGTATTTATTTTAGGAAAGTTCAGTTTTATGAACTACGCCTTTATTTTGACCCCTGCTACCAAAACATTAGGATTGTATTTTGATAATAGGATAAGAATGTTCTCAGAGAGAAGGATAAGTTTCTTCCAAAGCGTCGCGGGTCAACCTTCGAATCCTTACCTGCGTCTTAAAGTCAGAAGGGATCATATTATTGACGACGCCTTGGTCGAGGTTTGTGTTGTTTTGTTCTGTTGTTTGGACTTTATTTGTGACTTTCACTGTTTGCCTTAAAGTTAGAGATGATAGCCATGGAAAATCCGTTGGACCTTAAAAAGCAGTTGGTCGTGGAATTTGAGGGTGAACAGGGCATCGACGAGGGCGGCGTATCTAAAGAATTCTTTCAGTTGGTTATAGAGGAGATTTTTAATCCGGATTATGCCATGTTCACGTTCGAAAACGATTCGGAAACGGCTTGGTTTAATCCAACTAGTTTCGAAAGTGACGCCCAATTTACCTTAATCGGGATAGTTTTGGGCTTGGCCATTTACAACAACATTATTCTAGCAGTTAATTTTCCCATGGTCGTTTACAGGAAACTTATGGGTAAAAAGGGATCGTTTGAAGATCTTTTAGAGTGGAATCCTGTAAGTAATGTTATCACAAGTTGTTTATGATTATTTGCGACGACCACGACTATTTTTAGACGATATACAACAGTTTAAAGCAACTTCTAGCGTATAATGAGCCAGACATTGAAGACGTTTTTATGCAGACGTTCCGAATCAGTTATCAGGACGTCTTTGGGTCAATTATTTATCACGACTTGAAAGAAAACGGTGATCAGATTAATGTTACACAAGAAAATAAATTTGTAAGTTAAATTAGTAGAGTCTCTTACATGTTTATTTTATTTATGGGGTTTGTGTAGGAATTTGTGGATTTGTACGCCGATTATATGCTAAACAAATCAGTCGAGAAACAGTTCAGGGCATTCTACAGGGGTTTCCAGATGGTAACTGACGAGTCCCTACTGGAATTACTATTTCGTCCTGAAGAAATTGAACTTCTCATATGCGGAAGTAAAGTAAGGGCTTCTTTATTAGTACATTAAATATGTATCTATAAAAAAGGGAAATAACTTGTTTATTATATTTTTTGTGCAGAATTTCGATTTTGATGAGTTGGAAGGGGCCACAGAGTACGACGGAGGCTACACGAGCGATACCCCGATAATAAAACACTTTTGGTCGGTAGTACATTCGTTATCGATGGAGGACAAGCGGAAGTTGCTCCAATTCGCCACAGGATCGGACCGAGTACCTTTAGGAGGACTTAGCAAATTAAAACTTGTTATTGCAAGACATGGTTCTGATTCTGACAGGTTACCAACAGCCCATACTTGTTTTAATGTGCTCCTCCTCCCTGAATACGACACGAAAGAAAAGCTCAAAGACAGACTTATTAAAGCCATTAATTACTCAAAAGGATTTGGTATGTTGTAAATAGTTTTTTGTTGTTTCCCTTTTTTTATTGACGAAAGAGACTGATATCCTATCGTCCGTGAGAGGTGGCAAATGAAGGAAAACATAAAGCAGCTAATCGACGATTGTTGTATTGTATTGTATTCTAAAAAAACGGAAGTCTGTCCGTCCACGTATGGACGTGTTACGGTGAGGATTGTTGATTATTACATTTATTCCTTTTTTTTTAACTAAGTGGAAAGGTAATTTTCCCCAAAGTTGTGCTCCCACGTTTAGGCCAGTCATTATAGCTCAAAAGTACGTATTTTTTTTGTGGTATACTCTGATTGCTGTTAAAAATTTTTACATCAAAAAATTTATTCTGACTGGTCTAGTTATCAAATTTTCCAATGTAAATTAAATTGTATACAGCTTATTGTCATTATTATTATATTATTATGCCAACAAAAAAACGAGGGCATGTTAATAATCTTGACAATTTTATACGGAACTTCAAGCCTAATAATATTCGTTTTATATTATTATAATAAAGTGTGTATGTATTATAATTACTATTATTATTATTATGTCGTCATTCGTTAGATAACCAGTTTATTCTTATTATTTTAATTTTAAATTTATTATTGTTTTTGTTCATTCGTTTTGTATATATTTCCAGCTATCGTAGGAATTCTTAATTTGAACGTTTTATGTATTTGAGTGTCAATAAGTAAACATTAAACTGTATCTTCTCTTGCTTTTTCAAGTGATTTTATTAATTTTATTAACCTTTATTTATTTCGTTAACTAAATCGTGATTATGTACAGGGTGATTAATTTTGCTCCAATACAGAACATCTGAACCGTTTCACCCTGTATATGATTATGGTATTTGTCTATTTGTACTTTATCAATTAATTGTTCTACACTATTATAATTCCAATTTAACAATCGACTCGTATTATTAATAATACCATGTCTTTAAACATATTTGACAAAGAGAACACAAAATGTTTTTTTATTGCCGAAATAGGCCAAAACCATCAAGGATCCTTAAATATAGCAAAAACACTAATCAAAAAAGCAAAGGTGAGGTATTATAAAATTAAAAATATGTTTATAAATGTAATTTATTTAATATTGCAGGAATGTGGAGCTGATTGTGTTAAATTTCAAAAGACTTGTTTACGTGAAAAGTTCAACTTTGCAGCTCTAAATCAACCCTACGACAATAAAAATTCGTGGGGGAAGACTTACGGTGAACACAAAGCCTTTTTAGAATTCTCAGAGGACGAGTTTGCTGAACTTAAAAAATGCGCTGACGAAAATAATATTTTATTCACAGCTTCCGCGATGGACTTGGTTTCGTTACATTATTTAAACAGCATTCAAGTTCCGTTTATTAAAATCGGTTCTGGGGATGCTAACAATTTCATTATGATAGAGGAGGCCGCCAAATTAAATAAACCTTTAATTATTTCAACAGGTATAAAAGAATTTTTATAGTTTAATGGCAAATGCCATCGCAGTCCCATTTTAGGTATGCAAAATTCGACAACTGTTGACAAAATATACGAAATAGTGTCCAAGTATCATAAAAAATTTTGTTTAATGCATTGCGTGTCGTCCTATCCATCTCCAATGCAAGACATTAATTTAAACGTCATGAAATTGTTCCAAAGTAAGTATCCTGACATTCCCATCGGATATTCGGGACACGAAATCGGTAACGACGTTGTTTTAGCTTCTGTCGCTTTAGGTGGAAAGGTACAGTCATTATTTCTTTTATTTATATTACATTTTGTTCTTCCTTTACTGAAGTACTTCTTTTCAGGTGATTGAACGTCATTTTACAATCAACAAAGAGCTTAAAGGATCAGATCACGTTTGCTCATTAGAACCGAAAGAATTTAAAGATATGATCGATAGGGTTCGATTGCTAGAAGTAGCTTTAGGAAATACCGAGAAACGAATGCAACCCTCTGAATTAGAATGTTATAAAAAGTTGGGCAAAACGGTTGTTGCAGCCAAAAATGTTACAAAAGGCACCTTGTTGCAAAAAAAACATTTAAAGGTAAAAGTTGCCCTTCCTAAAGGCATCGACGCATCAAAATCTGATAGTTTAGTTGGAAGGATTGTTACAAAAGACTTGGCAGAGGATGAATCGATAACAGAAGAGTACTTTTGTTAAAAAAATTTTTAAAAATAAATATTTCGATAGTTGTTGTTCTTTGGCATATTAAAAGGAGTTTGATTTGTTTTTTAAATGAAAAAATTGTATAATTTACTTTTACGGCTCCTATTCTTCCTTTGAGGATTAATAAGCAATTTTAAGCATGTTACAGTATAAGTTGAAATAAAAGTCATTCAATGGAAGAAAAGTTTACTATATATTTAACCAGTGTTATTACATTTCATAATTATTTATAATTGATGGTAAAACTGTAAATTATAAGATTATGATGACGTTTCCACACCCTGTAAAACAATACAAATCCCAATTCAACTTCATACATATGTAAACTTGTCTCCGTTGACCCAACCAAACCTAAAATAATTTCTGTAACATTTTTTTTTTGTTTTGCACTCGTCTAATCATTAGATACATTAATTAAAGAAGCACAGTAGCAAATATAATTTCCGATAATCGATAATAGGGTAATAAAGAAAAGTATATTAATTAGTGATTTATCCAAAACTCAAAACCGAACCATAAAAAATACTTAGGTACTTATTAAAATATATCCGTTAATTTTGAATTGTATAAGATACTTTATTAATTATTTAACAAGATAGGAACAAAGAAAAAACAAAGTTGTCTTTTACTCAATCAATCAATCTATCATTATCTATCTAATGCCTTTCTGCAGCTCTATCCGCTCCCGATCGCAAGGGATGATTAACAATAAATATGCAATGCAGTTTATTTTAGATAGAATATAAGAAGTATGTTTAAAAAAAGAAAATAATAATAGTAATAGAGTAAATTATTATGCCTGCGTTATTGCGTGTTTATGTATAGGTACGAAAATTAAGAAATAATACAGCACTTAAGGTTAGCGCAGCCGTAGCAAAGAAATATTTATGTACTTTTTTTTTGTTTTAACGAAACAATCGCCACCCCGACGACAAACAGGTCGTGTGTGGATCGTCGGTGGCATGCACGACTTCTTGCACTTCCGCAAGTGTGCCTAAAACAACGTTACTACTACGTATTTTTTTTTTATTGTAGCTTAGTAACTTGTTTTGTCTTCCCGCGTCTGTCAATTATTTATTACTATTTTTATTGTTGATCCCTGTTATTTTTCTGTTGTTTTGTAGTGGTCTATTGGTTTGGTATTTATTTCTCTCGTAGTTGTTGGTGATTTTACTGCTCGCCTCGTGGTATTGTTGTTGTTGCTGTTGTATGCTGCATGTACTGACAATTTGACATTCCATAATCAGATTCACTTGCTAATTTTCCTCATTTAGTAGTGTTTTTTTATTTGCGTGCGTGGTCGCTCCCGCGATTCCCTCGAAACGTCCTTGCGATCAGTAGGGCTGCGAGAATTGGGCGTTTGGCTGGTAGAATGCCGATCTGTCTCCCTGGTAGGTCGAATCCTGGGATAGCAGGCCGTCCATTTGCGACTGGTACTCGTTCATGTACGGGTCTTGACTCAATTCCGGTTGGGAAAGTCCCGGTTGCGACAGGCTGAACCCTGGTTGGGACAACCCTGGCTGTGACATTCCTTGCGTCAATTGTAAGGTTTGACTGAAGGGTTGCGTGTGTTCTTGACTCATGCCGCGGTAGTTCTTTTGACGTACAGGAGCCTTACGTGTTCGATTATTTTGGGCTTGCGCCTGGCGAGCCTGTAACGCCTGCTGGTGTTGGTTAAAGAAACGGGGAGGAATGTGAGCCATATTCATGAACATGCCCACGGGGACTGGGAGATTGCTTAGAGCCGCTTGAGCCCTTTCTGGTGAAATGTAACTTATAGGGTCGTGGGTGCGACTGAACATGTCCAATGGTACAGCGCCCCTTTGGTAATTGAACTGATTTCCGCCATTAACAGAAGAATTAGTGCGATCGTAGACAGACCCTGGTACCATGGCCTCCCGTGCATCAAACATAGAAGTGCTCATGAAATGGGAGCCTGGATTTTCCGAGTTGATAAGTTTCTTAGGTTTGGCAAATTGTATCAGGGACTCCTTCAAATTGGCAAGTGGTCCCTCCACCAGGACTTTCTGTTCCTTGTAGAAGGCCAATAGATGATTCCATAAAGGCTGTTTGGACAAAACCTGCAATTAATATAATAATTAGTTAAAGTAAACCCCCACGAATAAATTTCGTAATTATGTACCTTTGGGTTACCCGCAATAATAATTCCATATTTAGCTCGTGTAAGGGCTACGTTAAGACGTCTGGGATCGTTAAGAAATCCTATGCCTTGGTGCTCGTTTGAACGAACGCAAGACATTATGATAATGTCCTTTTCACGACCCTGAAAAGCGTCCACACTTGCCACTTCGATCTCTTGGTACAGTCGGTTATGAAGGGAGCCCTGGTACTGCATATACTGTACCAAGTACGCCCTTTGACCCTCGTAGGGTGTTATAATGCCTATCTGTTCCGGCTTTATTCCCGATTTCAAGAACCTTGTAGCAATTTTTTCTACATTAGCAGCCTCAGTTCTATTTAAGTAACTAGTACCAGAGCCGGCTATTTCTTCTTGTCCTTGAGTGACATAGAAAAACATGGGACGGTCAATTACTGGCCACGGGAAGTCGACTTTGGCAAGTTTTCTTTCGTCTGCACACACTCCATTTTGCAGACTACCTTCGTAGAAGAAATTGGACGGGAATCGGGACAGTTCTGGGTGCATACGATATTGTACTTCGAGTCTAAATGGTCTTATACCCAATACTACTAATCTTTCGAATAAACTTTGGGACAAGCCTGCTCTTGCAGCTTTTTTGCACATAACAACTGGTCCCAATTGACAATGATCTCCAACAAGTATAAGTTGTTTAACTCCCAATACAACAGGGACCATACACTCTGGTTCTGTGGCTTGCATACTTTCGTCTATAAGAATTGAGTGGAACTTTAGACGTACCAGTCGGGGGTCCCCTGCTCCCACACAAGTGCAACAAATGACATCAGCGGCCTCTAACAATTCTTTTTCTGCGGATTTCTTTAACATTCGGTAGCGTTTTTCGTCGATTGAACTAAGTTCACCTGTTTCGTCTTTTAATTGTTGCAATTTTTGTAATTCTGTGTTCGTCTCCATTTTGCGTATTTGGTTATGGAGAGCAAGAAAGCTGACAGGGGAATCAATTGCTTCTCGCGATTTTGCACATAATCGAACCACCTTCAAATTTGTTCTGTGTATTTTTTCTGTCAGCTGATCAACTGCTGTGTTGCTTGGAGCACACACCAGTACAGGTCCTCCGTTTTGTTTTACAAGTTGATAAACGATTGTGGCGGAAGTTACAGTTTTACCAGTACCAGGTGGTCCTTGTATGAGTGACAATGGTCTCTGGAGGGCATGTTTGACTGCATATACCTGGGAACGGTTCAAATCGGGCAAATTAGGGGCTGAAAAATGCTTGGGGAGATGACATCGGAAAAGAACTTCTTCCACTTCATGTCCCAGAAGACGATGATAAATGTATGCAGACACAGATGAATCATCCACGGCAAATTTTCGGAGGGCTAATTGCATTCTGAAACAATATATGTAATAAAATTAAATGAAAATGTTTGAGAGGTAACTTTTACCTGTCAAAACTTGTGCTTTTCCATATAAAATCAACGACGAAATTGCTATGACAGTCTGTTGGGGCTCCAATTCCATTTTTCAATTCGATGCCGATGTCTTCGCCATAGTTGTCAGGGACTTTAATGACATGTCCTACCCCCGACCAGGCCTTGTGCATCTCCCCTACATAACGCAGACGTAATTCGTCACCATGCATCAATTTCATGTCCCCGTCTTGCTTTGCTAATGTAAAGTAGGCAATAGTTTTCTTATTCAAACCGACGTCCCAGCGAACTTCGATGTTTTCTTGGGTCTGTGACTCCTTTAATCTTTTGTCATAATCTGCTTCCAGCTTAACCAGTGGGCCAAATATATTCTGATATTGATAACCATCTTCATAACGGAGTAGAACCTAAAGAAAGTTAAAAGAAAAACAATAATAACACTGTTAAGTATAAATAAGTGATGGTTAAATGTCAACCTGTTGAGGCTCTTCATCAACCCCAGGTTTCTCCAAGTCTTGGAATGTTGCATCTACATTCTCCTTCCACAATTCCTCCAATTTATTGATTTGTTGAGCAGTTATTTGTCTGGCTCTTAGTTGTTCTTGTTCAGAGGGTATTTTAACAAGCCAAGTCAGAAAACAACGATCTGATATTAAAGGCTTCCACTGTTCCTGTTCCCAATTCATGTCCTGAAAATTATAAATTATTACATTACATGATTTATAAAATATTAAGAGATGGTTATTTCTTACCTTCAATGAATTCTGTGCAGCACATGGCTGCCGGCAAAGTAGCACTACTACAGAATCTGCTTTTGCAGGAATGAAACCCAAGACAAAGACATTACGAACTCCACAGCTGTAACACTCAAGTATTGTTTCTCCAAGAGGTCCATCTTTGTGTAAAGTGACTTCTTTATGCTTTGCTCTAACCTACAACCAATACCACATGTAAAAATTTTGGCCCGAGACAATATATGCTTAGATATAAACTTACCAAATGATTAATGATATGGCTTCCAGAGGTATTTCCCCTTCCATTGCAGAACCACTTCTTGCAAGCATTGCACATGACGACACAATTAGGTTCATGAATTCCACAGTATTTACAAGCATAATCGGGAAGCTCCTTGCTATTGTAAAACTCCTCGTCATCTTCTTCAAACTGTAAATCTCCTAGTGCTGCAGTGGCTGAGGCTATTTTGTTAGCAATTGTGTTGTTTTTGCTCGAAAGTCCATTGACCTGTGGAAACCACAAGGTTATGAAATAAAAATAATCACAAGAAAGATGTATAGGAAGTGTTACCTGATTTGAAATTTGTATGTTGTTATGATCATGTTGGGAAGCTTGAGTTTGAGATGGTAGTGTAAAATCTGTGAAATCGCACTCTGATCCTTGAGTATCAGCTCCTATTAAATCAGCTTCCTCTGTGTCCAAAAATGTGAGGGTTTGGGAACTTGGACCATATGCATCGACACTCATTTTTACACGACTATATCACGACAGAATATGATTTGCATATACTATTTGAAAAATCTAATGTAAAACAATTTCAGGCAGTCAACTTCTAAAGGAACTAATTCACCTTGATATTTTAAAACTTTACATGTGTCACAAGCGCCATACTTCATTTTATTAATCATCACTTGTTTTCGTCACAGGATACTAACTAAAGACAACCGGCATTTTTAAAAAAATCACTCTGTAGACATTAGTTTAATTTCTAAATTCGAAACCAAATAAATTTAAACCACTGTAGTTAATAGTTAATGAAGAACTGTATTTTCTTCGAACGTGCATTTAACAGCCAACTGCAAAAACTCTTTGAAAAGTAAAATAAATATCAATCTGTTGGGTGCATTCAGTGGTACAGAGTTGTAACTGATCATTAAGTCAACAAAGATCACATAATGTCGTAATTTAATTTGTCTTTTTTTCTCCATATCAGCATTAGAATAATACCAATTGATAGTTTTTTAAGTAAATAATGTATTGTTTAACGTAAATACTTATATTTATTTACAAAATTATTTTTAAAGCTGTAAATTAAAACAAAACTGAGTTGTAATAAGTTTTTGTACATTTTCTATTGTTTTAATTTATAATCAATCATCTTTTGGATCTTGTTTCAATTTTGGATAATAACGCATCTACTTTTTTGAGCAAATTTTTTTGTCCATTCTTCACAACTTCAATTGACTCCTCAAGATACCGCAAACGGGCCAATTCCTCGTTTCCTCTTATAAGAGCCTCTTTTTTTTCTTTCATTAACAAAAGCGTTTGTGATGTACTATTTTGATCCAATTTTAATCCAGATTTATTAATTATAGATGTTACGAAAGGCAAACGACCCAGGCAATTATTACTAAGTTTTTTAATGTCGTCTTTCCTGATTTCAATTCTTCCTTGTTGATTTGGATACACTGTTAATTTGTAATTTTCTAAAACGTAAGGAAATAGGCAAATTTCCTTTGCAAACGATTGTTTACCCTGTCGACATTGAATCACTTTTTGAATTTTCTTTTTAATTAGGAAAGAGATGCTACTGAAAAAAGATTTTCCTTGAAACTGAGTTTCGCTTCCGATCAAATCCGATTCTAGTGAGGTGATCAATTTTATTTGAGATTTGAGGCCTGATAATTTTGCTTCCTGTTGTATTTGTTGGACGTCTGATACAGCCAGACCACCGAGAAAGTTGAGCAAATTTATGGGAACTATAAGGACAAAAATTACGAATAGAATGTCACTGACAAAAGGAATTAAAGGCTCCAAAGGGACCGTCCAAAAGTCCCCAGCGAGTATAAGGAATGATTTGTACATCGATAATCCTAACGTTTTTAATGATTTCCTGTTGATTTCGTCTGTGTCATTAAAATTTGTAACAGACAACCCTTTATCACTTGTATTGTCTGTTATGAGGGTGTACAGACTGACGGCGTATCCAAAAACTAATATCATATACGTAAAAAGGACCCCAAAAAAATTATATGTCACCACTTTGAACATTTGGACATGTGTGGTCTGCTCACCGAGAGTGAACAAGAGTCTAAATGATAAAAAAAATACCACCGTTGCTGACAAGGACCTCCCCCAAATTGGGGGAAGCACCAATATTAGAATATAACACGTCAACTCTGGCAGATCATTTAAACTAAAATACAAAACGCTTGTTCCCAATAATCCTCCACTAGCGATGACGCCCATTTGTAATAATAAAAAAAATAACATAAAAAATCTAATAAAGATTAGAATTATCGATAGATTTCCGTGGATTGTGTGGAAACTAAGGGCTTGCAATAGAAATAATATGAACATTGTGATTAACCGGAGACGATTTATGTTATAAAACCACGATATCTGTCTCCACTTCATAAATATTAAGCTCGTTATCACCGGATGATTGATTAGGTGTTTCAAATCCGGGCTGTTACAAATGCACAAAATAGTTTCCATTTCTGCCTGAATCTCGTAACCGTTTTCGTCAATAAGTAGACTATCTTCCTCAATTTTCACAATCTCATGCAACTTCGAAATATTGCTGGTAAATTTTTGAGACGCTATGGAATTTGTTGACTTAAAATTCTCGTCAATTTTAACCCTCACGGGTGGTGGCATCAAAGACTTATAATTGTAAAGTATTTTGAGGCTGTCCTTATCGTCATTGCACTTTAAATAGTGCAGGTCGACTTCTAAACATTGATCCAAATGTTTTTTTAACGTGGAACTGTCTATGAACTCTACCAATAAGTTAGGATTATCGCTGGAAGTCCTTATGGCCAAAGAAGCCCCGTGTTTTAGTAGATCAAGGATCAAATCTTGAGAACAATATTTTATCGCGTATTCCAACGGGATTATTCCTTTATCTGTGGGTAGATTAACGTCTGGTTTCTTTTTAGAACTTAGATAACCGTCGTAGCATGCTTTGAAGTACCTTCTCTGTGGCTCTTTCACTTTAGACACCCTGTGTAAAAGTTCGATGAGGAGATCGTTCGATTTTATGTGAACTTTGTCGTTATTGATCAGAATGTGGAATATTCGGTAAAATCCTCGGCTTATGGTGATTTCCAGGGGGCTTTTTTTGTTCTTTGTGGTGGTTAATGTTGGATCAGCACCATTTTCCAATAAGACTTCTACTGCTTTTTTTAAATTTAAATAACATGCTACTTGTAAAATTGTATCGTCTACTAGAACACAATTGGCATATGATCTGATAGACTCTGGGGGTATTTGGACAAATTCTTCCACGAACGAGTCTTCGTTGCTACGAATTAGAGAGAGCAGCTTTGATTTGAGTTCGTCATCTAACGATTCTTCGTCACACATCCTGAAAAATATAATAATATATGTATAGGGTAGAACTAGAAGGATTTTTGTGTAAAAAAAAGTTCAAATCAAAAACTTTTAATGCTAGAAAAAAAAGTACCTAATTTTTTATTGTAAATATTTTTTTTGTAAGGCCTAAAACCGAAAATGCAATTACAAGATATCAATATTAATTTTTTTAGTCGTATACGAGATTTGTCAAAAAATATGTAAAGAAAAGAAAAATTCATACGCATTTTTTGTTCCATTTTCGGTTGTAGGCCTTGCAGAAGGAATAGCTTTGTTCAAAGAAATTGAATACATACATAATAAAAAAGTTTTTCATTTGTTGCCAACTTTTTCAAGACTGCCTACTGTATAATTATTTATATTATAAATAAACAAATTAACTTACTTAAAAAATACACTCCCTGTTGTTGTTTCATTCATAGAGTTTGCTTAAAATTCTATTTGCAGAGGTGATATAATCTGATAATATAAATTACTAATGCACTGATGCTACAGTTTTGTTTATTTAAAACGATTAGCACGCTTATATGCTTTGTAGGCACGTGAATTCTCTAATAACTGTTGTTAAATATGTAACTTTCAATAATTTTGGAAAAAAAAAACAACTATTACGTAGGTACAACTAACTAAAAAAGCAAGGGTGTGTAGGTGAGGCGTTCATTAAAGTTGATATTTAATCTTATCCATTTTTATTCGGTTTTGGGGCTTATCTGATCGGTTTACATAAGATTATTCATATATTATATGATGACTAATAATATTATTGTATATTATACGATAGGATTGACATTTTTTAATTTTGAAAAAAGTGTCAATTGGAAAATTTAAATTTCAATAAATAGCACGTCATCTGGAAAGTAAAAGTGATAATAATATTTAAACGTTCTTGTTACGAACATATTATTTATTAAGTTACAGAATTTAAGTTAAATATTTACCAGTAGATGTCTCTTGGAGTCTAATTTGCAGCGAAATTATTCGAAAGTGTTTCTTAAAAGTTTCAGCAGATGTCTCCCACTGTTTGGATTTAAATTGAGGTTTAAAATTTCAGAAAAAATAATTTTTCATATAAACATTTATATTAATAAATAATTGATACTTTATATGAGTTATTAGATCGAAAACGAAAAC
This sequence comes from Agrilus mali, assembly GCA_029378335.1. Lineage (NCBI taxonomy): Eukaryota > Metazoa > Arthropoda > Insecta > Coleoptera > Buprestidae > Agrilus > Agrilus mali. Next base: position 608,761 of record CM055660.1, read on the forward strand.
AATTGGAGAAACTTTTGTTTAAGTTTAAACGAGAGATTTCACTTTTTTTCGGAAATTACCTATTACACTTTCGTTTGTTAATTTACATATTATATTTGGTAAGTAATGCCTTCTTTTTTTTTTTCTGTTGGTTGTACATACCTACACTAGGTATTATACAAAATTATTATTTACATAAAAGGAAAATAAACAGTTGATGAAGCAACTGTTTTGCCCTGAACTATAAAACGGTAATAATTATACTTCACGATTTTTTTACAATTGTAATAAGGCGTTATGGGAACTGGAACATTTAATTACGTAGATTAACAGTAACAATAGTTCATTTGTTCATTAAATTAATTAAATTAAATTAAACGAACAAACGTAACTACGTATCTTATTAAGATTTAAGATTAAAATTAGAAATAATGGAGTGTTAATTGTTTTTATTAAAAGTTTGCACAATAACAAAATTTCGTTCGGAGATCATTATATTTGGTGACAAATCGAAGTGTTTCCTTATTTCGACTTGCCACCAAAGGTCATCAAGATGGTCCTTTCATAACTGCAAATAAATGTCAAAGTTTATGTCACAATAAATGGGTGTGGGTATCTACCTAAATGAATCCTTGTATTAAGTCTATTAAATTAAACAATGTCATTTAACCGCAAAGGAAATATTTTGCTCGATATTTTCCAATAAATACCGAACTAGGTATATCAAAATATTTAACATTTATAAAAATAAAATCACCCCATAATAAGTACCGAAAAATATAATAATATATAAGATAAATAAGAGAAATTATATTATTTCTGTTGAGGGTGTGCCGATGTCGCGAAATCGAACTGTCGGCAGCTACCTTTGAAACCGTGACTTCTTGGGTTTCCTCCGGTGTTAGGAGAGTCAATGGAATGGTGAGGGGACCAAACTAACTCATTCTGTTTCAAAAGTGTGAAGAAACATCGGCAGTGATTCAGTTTCAGTTTTTGTTCCGTTACGGTGTGATTTATAACGTGGAAGAGATAATTTTTTTTATTTCGGTTTTGTAAGCCAGCCACACTGTACGACATGATGGAGTTCAAAACTGCAGTGGGCATACTTTTTTTAATAGGTACGTTTAACTTTTTTTAAATAATTTATTAGTTTTTTTTAAATATATTTTAATCTTTTTTATTTTTAATTTTTTTTAAATATTTAAATTATTTATGAGTTAAAATTGATACTACTATTAATACTAAAAATATATTATAATTTTAAATGGTACTTACGGTTTTCCACCATTGGTTATTTTAGCTCCGTTTTCCTCATTTTCCATGGTAATCTAAAACTGAAATATTTTTTATTTCAAAACCATATAGGAAATAATTGTTTTTACAAGGGGTCATCTCTCGGAATTAATATTGTATTGTAGTGAACTTTACCTGCAGTAAAAAAGTTCGTCAAACATTAAACAACGTTACATAACTTTTAAGTATCTATAGGTACATGTGTGAAGAGAAAGCTAAGATAAAATCTGCAACCGTGAAAATACGATTTCAAACTTATTAGGACAATTAGCATTAGACACAAAGGACGCTCTTATGCACAAGGCAAAATTTTTATATGGTCACACTAATTGAATAGTTTCTATAAAAAGGTCGAAAAGCTGCAACAATAAATTATTAAAATTTAAAAAGAATAATATCTACATTAAGTAACAATTTTTTGAGTTTTTCTTTTTAAACATCTCGAATCAAGTAGTTTATATTAAATTATTGTTTAACTGACTCTTTTTTGTTCACATAAACGCAATTGTTAAAATGATTCAAGTACCTAGGTAATTGTTTTATTTCAATTGTTATAAACTCGTTTGTTTAAATGGTAATACATGAATTGAGTTGGGTGATTTTGTTTTTAGTTTGTACTTTTCCATGTTGTTTCTTATACATATGTACGTACGTATAGGTAGATGGGTGAAGGTAACATTTATGCAGTTTCTGCAATTTTTCTTATTGAATAAAAGAGAAAGCAGGAGAGAAAGTGGTCCTGGCAGCTTATATAGTATATGTGGATATTAGGACTCTATATTTATATTAATGCAGTTATTAACGACACACAAATATGAATCTAGGTAATTTATTGCTAGTGCTTTATTATAGATATTATTTGCATATACACCACAAATTATTATTTATTTAAAGAAACCGTATATGGTGTACCTAGCCAAGTTTCTCTGATTACTTAATAATTTAATTCATTGTCCTTTAAACAAACAAAAATTTCCCAGAGTTGCAAACGTACATAGGTACCTATACAATTCTGAAAGTAATAATTTTTCTTCAATTAGTATTGTGGAGACAACTTCTCACAGTTTCTCTCAAGGTGTTGTTAATTATATTATTATGTTGGATTTAAGTAAAAAATTGAAATGATAAACAGAAAGTTTTTACAATTGACACATTTCAGTACATTTTTATTTTTTTATGTATCTTTAGAATTTGAAATACGAAACAGAAATTTTTTTCGAGACAACAAGTATATTTTAAAAAATTTGATGTTATTAATGACATGAAATGGGTGGGTACATTATGCTGTAAGATAAATCACTCACTTTCATCAACTGATAAAATAAATAATTAATGATCTATTCTGCTGGTGTCTGACATTGGAAAGTTTAACCCACTTTCTATCTTTCTTTGACCCCTTGGTGATAACAATCTGACTCGCATAAATGTTTAATTTATTGTACTTAGTAATCAGATCAAGCTTCAAAAACTCTCAAGTGCTACATTTTCACCGAATATAAAATTAAGTTGAGGGTAGATAACTTAATCACCTATTTAACATAATTATAATGACTACGTAGTAGCAGAAAAAAATTCAATTTCTTTTTTACCGCTACGTTCATTACGTAATCATGTATAATTCATAATATGTCGTTACATAAGTAATCCATTAATATAAATAGGTAGTATATAACGGTTGTAGGTATGGATGGGTAACATCTTCCAGCTAACAGGATCTTGTTAGCCGTGACATTCTATTTCTGAGGAGTACCTATTAAAAAAATTCTCTTCGAACTAATTGTTGTGTAACAACGAACACGTTGAAGTCGTCGTCTGTTGTCCATTCCACAGTTAATTATTATTTATGATATGCGCATTTTTTATTCAAAAATTCGAATGTGTCTAACCGACTGAGAAAGCCATGAACTTAGAAAAAAAAAGTTTTTAGGTACCTACATTTATTTCGTGATAGTTTTAATAATTATTTAAATCAGTTTAAGTTAAGATGACCTCACCTTTACATATATGAAATCAAAATTGATTGAACCTTCTTTGAGTGTTAATTATTTATATTAGGTTCATGGTTTAGTTAAAATTAGCATTTGGGTATTAAAAAAAAATTTAAATTAAAATGAAAACGTCTCGCAAAAAAAAAGAAAGCAATTGCAGTCGAATCAGTTCGAGGTATCGATACTTTTTTAGTTCAGTTTTTTATAAGATTTAATTTTTATTCAAAAGACAAAGTTTAAAAAAGCTAAACTACTTACATTTTGATGATAAATAGCTGTGGAAACTGACGAAATTTAACATTATTAAGGAATTCCACCAGAAAATTCGACTTATTAACGTTCGAGTTATCAGTTTGACTGTATTTTTATGTATAGTCTATAAAATTAAAGATCTGAACTGCGCCAATCAATCAAAGACATTAGAGTCAACAAATTAAGTTTTATTTCAATTTATACAAAATTTAAATTTCTTCCATAAATAATCGTTTTATCATTCATTAAAACTACTGCCTAGTAGATAAGGGAGAGATTGTTGCTGTTGTCTTTAATTACTTCATACACATGCAGTCTTAAATTTTATCTAATATATAAAATTCTCGTGTTATAATATTTAGTTACCATACTCCTCCGAAACGGCTTGACCGATTTTTATGAAATTTTATATGCATATTCAATAGGCCTGAGAATCGGCTACTATATATTTTTCATACCCCTAAGTGGTAAGGGTTGTCCACCCCTTAACTTTTTAATTTTTTGGATAGTTTTTTTTTTTTTTTGATTTGGCATTAAAAAATACATATAACCCCTTAATTTTCACTCTTCTACCACCAACCCCCATTTTTTAATAGCGATATTACGTAGTACTGTAATAATCTTCAACTCTCAGTGGTCGATAACTGACCAATTATTATCAATCGATTAGTCATCCCCGCCAGACGTCTACTGATGTCAGAGCACGCACAGAGTGGGGATGAGAATGAAGCAGATTTTTTTAGAATGTTACAGACAGTTCAAATATGTTCTAAGAAGTAAAAGAATGTTTTATTATAACATTCCAGAATGATTCAAAACATTCTCTAACTTTTTTATAACATTCTGAAACATTCCAGAACGATTTTGTTCCAGAATCTTGAAGATCATTCAAGAATGTTTCAGAATGTTAAAAAAAGTTAGAAAATGTTTTGAATCATTATGGGATGTTCTGTATAGTTCTAAATTTGCGAATATTCTAGAATGTTCCATCGAACGTGTGATATATTCTTACCCGAGCAACTCCGGGTATTGCTGCTAGTAGGGTATAAATATACATTTCTACATAATCCACTCAAATAAAAATAGAAAGGAAATTAAGTCTCAACTTCCCATAGACATAGAGAACACTAATCTTTCTTCTTATCGTGCTTGATTCAATTCCATTGTTTTTTTAATTGCAAAAAAGATCGTATTTCTGCTTCTACTTCTATTGTTGTTTTCATTGTCAATTTGTGTTGGCTGTCGTGTCTATGTAGTAGCTAAGTAAAGTTAACAGTTCAGCGATTGAATTATAATGAAACAGACGATACATCGGTTTACCTGCATCAAGGATGAGATGAATCAGAATCCTTTTACTAATACTAATAACCAATTCAAGATGACCTAGCATTGTTAGATAAAATTTACAATCAAGTACATAATGCTATTCACAACAACAATCACAATTAGTTTCTGGGTAGATACTTATTGAATTAAATAATTTTTTTAGAATCCAAATATTTTTATTAAGTACCTGGTTATTTATTTATTGTTATTAAGGTATTAAATAAACTCAAACTTACCCCAGAAGGCGTGAATGGTGATTTAAGTGTCTAATTTTTCTTTTACCATACAATGTGTTTTTATTGCAAATATTACTACCTATTTTTACTCTCATGATTTGTGAGGAACAACAGAGAAGATTCTGTCTATTTATAACAGAAAACGAAAGTATTTTTGGCACAAATAACTACTTAGGTATATTAAATTTTGTTTTCGTTTACAAAATCTGTTAATTAGATATAAATATTTTTTTATTGATTAATTTGTAAATGAAAAAAGAATGTGGGTAGTGCAGGAAGAGTTATTTAAAGAATTTTTAAGTCTGTCATCAAGGAAGAAACTTGTGTTTAGTATGCATACCGTCACAAAGAATTGCTTTCGTGCATTTCAATTAATCTGTCTGTATATTTATTCATATTAAGTAGACACATTCATATAACCATCACAAAAATAACTACAATATTTTTTAGGGTGCCCCATGTAGATAGTTTAATTTAATTGGTATCTATTATATAATTAAAATAATTTCGTTGATTTTATGGGAATGTATTACGGTAAAAATTACAGTAATAAGTAGCGGTAAAAATGATATTAATTTAGTCCTTCCAAAGTAGGAATCTATAAACATACTTAAGTACAGTTAGGTACCTACTACTTCCTTAATATTTTAAACACTTCATGGTTATTTATTAGTTACAATATTTAAGCAGCCTCTTATCATATCTTTTAATGCACGTACTTAATAAAAGAGGTCGAAACGTCGTAGGTACCTACAGAATATATGTGCTTATTGTTTCTGAAATTTTTGATCGATTTAATTGTGACTTTATAGTCTTTTTTTAAATGCGCATTTCCTCAATAATGTAATTCAAATCTACAACAAAGTGTTCCCAGTAGATAGGTACATGGAAATATAATATTAAGTAAAATAAGAATCTTGTTATCGTTCGAAGTAATCTAGAATGGCAACAAATGTCCACAAATTTATTAATATTTTTTATGTGTTAAAGCATAAAATTTTAATTACTTCAAATAAATTGGCGGACTATTAGATGAAAACGACAATTTTATATGCAACTACGTATGTACATAATATGTAAGTTAATACAGCACATATTCCAACGTTTTGCGTTGCATAACCATCGTGAAGACATCACTTTCCAAATATTCATTATGCAACCCAAGTGCGGAAGTTTTATTACAGAATCCGATGGATGGATGGATGGTGTTTACCTTTAATTCACCTGCTACTTATTATGAACTGGTGTAGATGGGAAAAGTTGATTATGTATGCAGAAATTGACACCATTTTTCGATAACAGCAAGTAACAGACGTCTACAAAATCTTCATCAATACTTACATATTATATTTACAATTTAAAGTTTAATTAAAACAGTAAAAGTTACTGTTATAGTAAAAAAAGTATAATTTATGTTACTTTAATTTTGTTGCAATTAATTTTTTTAATTACAACTAAATATTTGAACAATCACATAAAATTTGTAGATATTTGTTGCCATTCTGGATTTTTTTGAATTAGAACAAGATCCTTACACAAATACAATAAGCTACTTATATTCAATACGACGTTTCGATCTTTTTAAAGGGTGTTAACGAATAGTCTAATAAATAGATATGCATGTAGGCTAATTGAAACGTGAATAAACTGTTTACTTTACTTTACTTGGAAATAAACGAATAAATAGACAGTTAAGTGATGCAGGTCGTGTATGCTCTAGAAACTGTTAGAAAAAGGGCAAATTGTTGGAAGTTGTGGAACCAAACGTGGCCGTAATTGACCCAGTCCTCCCAGGTCTCTTAAGACATTCTAACTCGTACTTTTACTTTCGATAACTGTATCGCTAGCAAACTGAACTATGTACAGATTATTGCAAATCATGCTGACACTGTTTTATTTACAAAATGATGAATGAAACACATAGTAAATAAATAATCAATGCAAAAGAAAAACAATAACAATGAATTTTGAAGAGCTCCTAGTATTGTACTTAAAGCTGGAATGTAATTAAGTGGATATATCTATAAAATTGAGGTCAATGTTTGTTATTACTTATTTTAGATTTATTAAAAAATTGTGGTCTAAATATGTCTATGATTTGAGGACAAAAAAGCCGTTTAGGTATTCGACAATTAAATACAATATAATTATTATATTTGCCCTACAATTAGGTATATTTGGAACAAGTAATTGTCCACTTATGAAAATTTGTTGTTATTAATAATAATTAATTTGTAGGGGCCGTTAATTGTCAGAAACGTGACCAAGAAGATCCTTGTCAAAACAAACTTCGTATTGTGGCGGACGCGACATATTGCGACAGATATTGGGAATGTGTCAATGGCCAGCCTGAATTATACGACTGTCCAAATGGATTAGTTTTTGCTGGAAAAAATAGGGGAGTTACAGAAGGGTGCGATTATCCTTGGAGGGCGAATTATTGCGAAGGCAGACAACTAGCCAGTAAGTTATCGTTATCACAATCATAAATTCTTCTTCTCTACACTTTTCTATCGTTTCTGCATCATAGTGTTGTGTTATTCTGTTTTCAAAGGGTGTTCTCACTTGCCCAACGTAAACTCTGTCGTTTTTAGATGCGCCTCTCTCCACGGAACATTGCGAATGGTTGTACGGAATATTCGGTCACGAAACGTCTTGTACGAGATACTGGACATGCTGGAACGGTACATCAAACGAACAATTATGCATAGGTGGCCTCCTCTATAACGAAAAAACCCATTCTTGCGACTGGCCCGATAACGTAGAAGGCTGTCAAAAGCACCGTAAGTAACTTAACTAACAAACAGGTTTGGTCTTCGAAGAAAGCGACCAATAATGACGATAACTTTCCATTACGCAACCAGTTAATATTTGACCCCCATTTGTTCCTTTCTAGCCCTCTGTAATGACGACGCAAACGGTAACGTACCATTGGGTAAGTCTTGCAACAGATATTGGCAGTGCCAGGGCGGTTACCCTCGTCTCCAGAGGTGTCCTGCAATGTTGGTATTTGACAGAAGGTCCAGGAGATGCGTTGTACCACCTACCGAAGACTGTGATGTACCAACAACCCCACCACCACCACCAGCCGAAGAAGAAGAAGAAGAAAATATCCCTCCAGAATTCATTAACTTACCCCCTGGAGCATTACCTGTACAAAATAGGAACAGGCCAAGGAATTAAATTATTTTTAAGGATTTTTGATTGTGTAGTTGGTAGCCATTGGACCATTAAGATGAAGAAAAAAAAAGGATCTACTACCAGAGAGTAAACCGGTGACTTTTTTTGAATTTTTAATTTGTTGAAGGTAGTACTGTTTTTTTGGTGGTTCAAATATTGTACAGTTTTTTAATGTTTTATTATAAAATAGATATCTAATTATAAATATTTAATTAGTTATACGTACGTACTATAATACGTAAATTTAAGGTTGTTTTTTTTTTATTTTTAATAATCATTATTCTATCGTAGGGTATTGCATTTTATTTTAAATTATGTTTTTATTACCCAGGTAAGTGAAAATTATTTTCTAGTAATATAAGAAAAAGCTTTTTTTTTATTTCAAAACCAATACGTACAAAAGTTCCACAAATATTTTACATTATTATTTCCTATTTAACACACAAAGCACAAGAAATGTCTTAATTAACTATCATTATTTTTTTAATTAAAAATAGTTCCATTGTGATTATTCATACTCATCATCCACTTGAACTGTTCAAACTCGCGATGCAATTCAGGATCATTCTCGAACACTTCTTCCTCTTTGGCTTCCTTCGTCAACCTGTTTTTTTTGTTCTTACTTCCTGGCGGTCTCCCAGTTCTCCTTCTTTTCCTGGGCAAAAAGGAGTGCGGTTCTTCGAAGGGGGTTGCAGCAGCATTGTACGAAACGTTCTTTTGACTCACCATTTCTTCACTCAATAACAGATTCGACACGGCTGCATTAGCCTCTTCGTATCCCTCAGAATTATCAGTCGATGTGTCCAGGGGGAGGAAGTTACCGTTTATACCACCGTAGGTCAAGTGAGGGTTTACTATTACGTTGTTCTTGCAAAAACCAAAACGTCCCAAAACCTTTAACCAAATAGATATTTAAGTAAGGAATTTTGCTTGTTTATGTATAATAGATATTTACCTGTGACACATAGAAATCCTTTTCTTTGTAATTCAATTTATCCCATGCCGAAGCAACTGCTGATTTGAGGGTGCTTATAGAAGCGTTGGGGTACATCCAATGGTACAGGGTTCTGGTACGTTTAGAGAACAACGTTTTGGCCGCGTTTAGTACTTCAGCATCACATTCTTGTCCCTTTGGAGTCCATTGAAGAGGGCCTCAGAACCATTCGCTTCAAACAAATGTAGTTTAATAATAACGATTTAACGTATGAGGAGTAGAATGAAATTTTACCTGCTGATAGGGTTGTTTCTTGTTGTTGTTGTTGTTGTTGTGGGGTGTTCTGGATGAGTTGCTACTGTACGATGTTAGATCGATAGGTTCGGTAACGCAGGAACTGACGTAAAACGTATCAGAAGGGTTGAAAGTCACCGATCCATTAAAGTAACACACGTTCTATAAATTTGAAACAATAAAAAATAAATTGTTACTTATGTAATTGCAGTAGGAAGAATTCCTGTCATTGATATTTTGAAGTTTATATACGGTATGAATGTTTGTAACTTACTAACTTTTATGGGAAACTCATTGTTGCGTGTATTTTGTTGATTGGTTTCCATTGATAGGATGAATTCTTGGGTTATTTTTGAAAATAACGGGCCTTCGTGTTACTAGACAGCGACTTCTAATAAATTATCATCATTTGTTTATTGTAAACAAGTACAAGGCACACTTATTATTAAATAACAACAAACTGAAGCAGTTACTTACCAAAGCATCTTTGATTTAATTTTTTTTTATTCAAATTCAAATTCAAACAAAAAACAATACTTTTTATTATTATTTAATCTTATAATAACAAAAAAAAAAATATTTGTATCTATTAAGAGAAAAAACAACACTTGGTATTTGTAAATAAAAATTGTGGGACAAAAATACCAAGTGTTGTTTTTTTTCTCTTAATATTAATAAATATGTTCCACCAAGAGCCAAGCCAGAAATCAATTTCGTTAAATAGATCTAGACATAACAAAATATTTATGCTATTTTTAAATATTTTCTCACATATTCGTAGTTTGTACTCCATTTCAAAGTGTTTCGAAATATATTTTCAGCCCTAAAAAATATTTCATGGAATTCTTTTTTTTTTCAAAAATAGAAATGTACTCACGTTCCATTTGTCGTAGCTTTCAACATATTAATAACATACTGGGGACATTGGTCAGGGTGCAAAAATCTTGCGTGCATTAGGTAACCATTGCAAAGCATAAATAAAAGTTCTCGATAAGGAATTTTGTACTTTTCTTCAAGGATTTGCCGAAAGGGGTGCAACAAATACTGAGTAGATAAAATTATTAATCAATTAATTAAATTGTTTGTTGGTTTAGTGTCAATTTTTACCTGTAACGTGGTAGTAAAAGAAGTAATGGCAATAGTCATGTCGTGTTTCAAAATATAAGACATGCCAGCCAAAAGTCCAGTAACTTCAGGCTTCATTTTACCACTATAATAAAAAGTTCATAGCCTAAAATAAATATTTTATTTAATAATAATAATTAATTGGGGAGTTTATTTTTTATTAGGTATTAGGTACCTACCCTAAAAAGCGCAATGAAGGAACCAAAAAAGGAAGCCATAAGAAAATTATTTTTACGAAATAATAATTTAAGGAACAACTGGGGATGTTTCATTATTATTGCAGCCCTTGGTAACAGATGCTTTAGTGTTTGTACTAAATATCCTATTAAGAAATATTTGCAGGCACCCTATAATAATTACACACAATTAATAATATAAAATAATACGTAAGTAATTGTTACTCACCTTAAAAATATAATTCGGGCAAGGATCTTTATGGAAACATTGCCCAATTTTTTCCATTTGTTTCAAATCTGCACCATTAGGTGTAAAGAACCTAACAATTATTATAATTTTATTCAATTTTATTGTTTTGTGATTAATATTTGTTTTAAAACCATAATTTAAGGAACTTTTTACTTGCGTCATGTTTGACCATAAGGTGGGTCATTAAAGAGCACGACAACATAAACGATACCCCAAAAAAAGGAGTTTATTGGGTTTAAAAACCCTCCATAAGTCTCCAAGTACCTAATAGTTGTTTCTATACACTAAGAAAAAATTAAAAAGTTTAATATGGTAAAAAATTAGAACAAATTTTAAATTAAATTTAAAAAAGGGTTTTACTTACAAGATTTACCCATAGAATGGTAGGGTTTAAAATTTTGTTAAATTCTGATTCTACAAATATGGAAGCCCCCCCAAAAAATCCCCCCATAAAGGCGATATTGTAGTAAAAAAATCGACCACACAAATGCCTATAAATAAATAATTAAATAAATATGTGGGTACATCACCAATTACTAATTAAAATAATTTAATTTTTTACCTTAAAGTGCACATCGAGCTCATAAAAAAAGTTGCATAAAAAGTTGCATAAATTATTGATTGAATATAATATCGAAACTGCAGCAGTAAATATTTTTTATTAACATTGTTTTTGTTGATTATTATTTTAATCTGAAATAAAAAAACAGGATTCAAAAATATTTAGAGTGACATCTCTTGCAACGAACGTACAAGGTAAACGGGGATGAAAAATTTTACACTACCCTTAATCGTGTTGGCTGAGATAAATAAACATGCCTTTGCACAATTTTTGGTCCATGGGTGAAGTAGTTCGTAACAACTCAAGCGAGTAACATTTTTGTAGAAATCTTCTTTACTAATGAGATTCATTGTGTGTTTCCAAAAACTATAAAAATCATTTTTCAACAATAAAATCAAACTGTAATACTTTACTTACCTTTTATGTAATAGTAAAAGTTTATTTATTTTTAAAAAATGTAGACATTGTTATATAATCGATAGCAACAAAAGGTAAACTGGAACTTTGTTAGGTAGAAGCATCACCTTATGAACTTTATCATCATCAAATCGATTTTATTAATCCACGTACGTTAATCGTCAGAATTTAAAATTAGAATTTACTTAACAAGTATATTATGTGTGTATAAGTAATTTATGATGATAATTACGAATTCCGACAGTAATTAGTTTTAAAGTAATTATGTTTATTACCAGACAAACCTGATTGTGCGATTGATAAATATCCAATACTTAATAATTGTTTTTCGAAATCGCTTCTAACGAACTCATCACATTGGTCGTATTGAATTATTGTGATCAGAAATCAAATGTTATCAATGCTGCTGTGGAAATTATTTTTATAAAGACAATGGTTGAAAAGTGGGCCCGATAACGAATGGTAATTTATGCTTTCTTTTGTGTTTTTGTAGGACAAACTCCATCTTTCAACCAAACCAAGGACGTGCTGCAAATTATTTATTTATTCTCGAATTTATTATTACACGTGTCTGAAATTAACAAGTAAAAGTACGAAATTTAACAACAATAAATTAGATTTTAATTAAAAACTTTCTTTGGGCATTTGAAAGTGAAATAATATAATTGTAACAGTTCAGTTTGCGAAAGTAAAAAAAAAATCTCTGAATTTGTTTATTACAAGTATTTAATCTACTTCTTCTACAGTTGGTCCTCCTTTAGCCCCACCACCTCCTTGGTGGAGCTTCATCATAATCGGGGAGCATACTTTCTGCAATTCTTTCAGTCGATCTTCAAACTCATCTTTCTCTGCTAGCTGGTTTTTGTCCAACCAAGATAATATTTCAGAACATTTATCAGATACCACTTTTTTATCTTCAGGTGTTAGTTTATCAGCAGGGGCATCCTCTGAAGCTTGCTTAACACTAAACAAGTAACTTTCAAGTTGGTTTCTTGAAGCAATTTTTTCTTTTTGTTTATCGTCTTCTGCTTTGTATTTTTCTGCCTCAGAAAGCATCTTGTCGATTTCTTCTTTTGATAGACGACCTTTGTCGTTGGTGATGGTGATTTTCTCTGACTTTCCGGTGCTGTTCTCTTTGGCAGACACATTCAGAATTCCGTTGGCATCCAAATCGAATGTAACCTCGATTTTGGGAATACCCCTGGGAGCTGGAGGGATTCCCGTCAGGTTGAACGTTCCCAAAAGGTTGTTATCCTTGGTCATCGCCCTTTCACCTTCATACACCTACACAATATATCGTACCTAATTAACTCAATGACTCATTTTATTATTTCATGTAAAACTAACCTGGATGGTGACAGCTGGTTGATTATCTGAGTAGGTGGTAAACGTTTGGGTTTGTTTGCACGGGATTCTTGAGTTTCTTTCAACTATTTTGGTCATGACTCCTCCAGCTGTTTCAATTCCCAGAGATAGAGGAGCTACGTCCACCAAGAGGACGTCCTGGATTGTGGAGCTGGTGTCTCCTGTAAGAATTGCAGCCTGGACAGCTGCCCCATATGCCACAGCCTCGTCTGGGTTGATGGATAAATTAAGACTTTTTCCACAAAAGAAGTCTTGCAGCATCTTCTGGATTTTTGGGATCCTGATTGATCCACCAACCAAAACGACGTCATGGACTTGTCCTTTATCGAGCTTTGCGTCGTTTAAAGCTCTTTCAACTGGTTGTAGTGTTGAACTAGTAAACAAGAGAAAATTAATAAGCAATCGTTATATTATTTATGTAATTGATGTTTAGGTACCGAAATAGGTCCATGCAAAGTTCTTCAAATCGAGCCCTGGTTATCTTTGAGTAGAAATCGACCCCTTCGTGGAGGGCATCGATTTCGATGCTGGCCTCCGTGCTCGAGGAGAGTGTTCTTTTGGCTCTTTCGCATGCCGTTCTCAATCTGCGAAGAGCACGAGAGTTTCCGGACAAATCTTTTTTGTACTTCCTCTTGAACTCCTCCACGAAGTGGTTGACCAAACGGTTATCGAAGTCTTCGCCTCCAAGATGGGTATCACCAGCTGTAGATTTCACCTCAAATAGTGACCCTTCGTCTATTGACAGGATTGATACGTCGAATGTTCCACCACCTGAAGACAATTAATATTATAATTGTTACAGATATTGAGTTTTTAATGTTAACCTAAGTCAAAAATGAGGACGTTCTTTTCCCCTTTGAGGTTTTTGTCGAGACCATAAGCTAGAGCAGCAGCTGTTGGTTCGTTGATGATCCTCAATACGTTGAGGCCAGCAATGGCCCCAGCGTCTTTGGTTGCTTGCCTCTGGGAGTCGTTGAAATAAGCAGGGACTGTGACGACAGCATCAACAACTTTGCTCCCCAAAAATGCTTCAGATATTTCCCTCATTTTTGTAAGTACCATGGAGCTAATTTCTTCCGGGGCGAACCGTTTAGCTTCGCCCTTGTACTCGACTTCTATTTTGGGTTTTCCCCCGTCGTTTACCACCTTGAAGGGCCAGTGTTTGATGTCCTCCTGGATCTTTGGGTCGTCGAAACGACGACCAATGAGACGCTTGGCGTCGAAGACGGTGTTCTTCGGATTCATGGCTACCTATATGGATGAATTATATATGCATGAACACCCTGTATGTACAGTACAATAGTTAGTTTGAATTTCAAATGAGGAGGCCCTCAAAGTGTAATTTTTGAGTGGGTTTAAAGGTCATTAATTCATTCTGTTTTTTCATTAGGTCTTGTAAGGTCGTTCAGTTTTCCGTGTCATAGCGAAAGAAAATGGTATGTATATCTATATTCATATAAATGAGTCAGATTAACTAAGAATCTTTCCTTTTTTAGATTGAGGTCGTAAGCATGTATCGAATGTGGCCAAAAATACCTACAACACACGTAGACGTAAATATTGAAGGTATACGTACGTATTGTGGACGTGTGTTGGTGTGTAATCACTTATTTACGTACTTATATAAATATGTAATAAAAATTGCAATGGTCGTTATTTTATACCAAACATGGTAACTATGTCAGTCACATTACATCACCGTCTTCGTAAAGGCAAAAACCAAAAATGGAATTCAGTCAACAAGAAGAAACTCAAAAGAATTTTATTTTACTTAATATTTGCAATTTTTTCCTAAATATTCTGACAAGTGTTTGATTGATACTTTAAAACTTAAGATTTTTTGAAATCTAATTCTGTTTTCCAAACATACTTTTTTGGTAATTTACGATAATATAATCATTAGGATCTAATTATAGTTTTTATGGCCGATTTAAAAGAAACAGGCGATTAGAAGAATTTATGGGAATAATGTGGTAACTTCTAGAAAATACCAAAAATAAAGTAGCGAAAATTTTGGCAAATTGCCAACTGGTACAGAGATCAAAACACCTGTGCTATTTTTCTCGTAGGTACGGTACGTAGGCATTTAACAAATTTTACTTTTAATAAGTAAATAATTTTTAAATTTCTTACCTGATTTTTGGCAGCATCCCCAATAAGCCTTTCGGTATCAGTAAAGGCGACATAACTAGGGGTTGTTCTATTGCCCTGGTCGTTAGCAATAATTTCGACTTTTCCATGTTGGAAAACCCCTACACAGGAGTATGTTGTACCCAAATCTATACCGATCGCTTTTCCTGGCATTTTTCGTGTTGTTGTTTAAAGGCGAAAGTGTTTTGAAAACTTGTTTTCTTCGTGATCTTGTATATGAACCGTTTATAATAAAAGATATGGACTGAATTATTTAGCCGTTTTCTGAAACTTATACTCCACACGACGTGGTCGTACCTCTCCCACTATAGCGCAGATTGTTGCTAGAAATAAATGCTTATTAAAAGGATTTGTAGGAGGAATCGTTTTTCTAGATTTTTACTAGATTATATCAAAGTGTTCTATTCTATTTATTTTCGTAAAGTGAACTATGAAACAATAATTCATTAACAGATGTAGTTACAAAAATATATGCACTCGTATAAAAATAGATCTGTCAGGAGGGCAGATTTAAATACTTTGGTACATCAAAATAAATTATAAAAACATGGTAACTTTCAATATTTTTGTATCTTTCAAATTATATTAACTAATGAGAAAGTAAATTATTTTAATTAGTTTCACAAAAAATCTTGTGTAGATTTCTGGTTTGTTTTATAATCAAAATAGAGGAAAGTTTCTCAGGCTGTGTTGGGTATATAACTATATATTTATTTATATAAGTTGTATTTGTGTCAATGATTTTCCTTAACATGAACATTGTTTATTTCAGAGACATGTGGTATTTATACAGAAGGCTGAACAGCTGATACAGTTAGTAAAAAATGGCAACAAATTTACAAACGTCTGTCTATTTTTACTGCATTTGCTTTTTACTTGTGTAAAGAGAGACGAACTTCGATTACTCTAATCACCATCTAATTACCCAACACACAATTATTACGTAATTTAATATGGAATTAAAGGAATGATTAAATTTGTAGAGGCAGGTACTTCAATATCTCAGGAGCTGTGACGGAACAAAAATTTTATAAAATATCGTTTTTGCGGATCATCAGATTCTGAAACACCTCTACAACTAAATACTGTTCTGAAGTACTGAACGTGAAAGTAATTACGCATACTTATCTAATTTCTCAAGTTTCACCCTGTACCCAAACCCCTTTTGTCCACAACGTGGCATATAATTGGTTATTATGAATGGGCATTTTTATGTATTAATGTTACAGATAGATAGATAAATATATATGAAGATATACAGTTGGTAATATCTTTTTTAATGAACTACATTCCCCTTTTTTTTTTTTAATTTAATTTTTGTGCGAAAGACAAAGTTTTTGAAGTATGTTTTGTTGACAAATAATCGTAGAAAATGAACTGCCTCACTGCTTGATTGCATAGCATGGCTCGCTATTTAAAAGGGACGTTAATTAAAATCGTACAATAAGGGATTCAAATATTTAAAATATCTTCGAGTTATTAAGATATTCGAGTAGTAGAGAAGTTACAGAATTCGAGTTATCAACGAAAAATTACACGTGGGTACGTTCGAGTTATCGAAACTCAACTGTAGGTACCTAATTATAAATTAAAAAGGCACTTTGTTAATTAAGTACATTAAATAATGGAGTATATAGAAATAGTGCAATTTATTTCTTCCGTTTCTTCTTCTTTTGGGCATCTGGCCATGGGAATCCCCTACAACGTAATAAATATTGGACGTTGTGGCACGTGACGTAGGCATTCTCCATGGCAGCTTCAGTAAAAATGTCCCCAGTAATTCGGGATCCTTTTGATTTACCCCTTTTTGCCACTTTTCTTGGTTTGGAGGACTTTTTGGAGTCTCCATTTTTACCATTTTTCGAACCCTTCGCCTTTTTCTTTTTCTTTTTTTCTCCAGCCATAAGTAGGTATTAATTACAAAAATTATTTGTAAAACTTACTCTGGTTCTTTTTTAAGGCAGGATCCTCATTTACATTTAAAACAAAACCAAACTTGAATACTGTGTGCACCACTGAAATTTTCATCGTGTTTTATCGATAATGATATGTGTCTGCTCCTTAGCAACCCCAATATGCATTTTTCCTAAAGATAATTAAATGGAAAATGGGATACATAATTAGAACCCAAGTCATTTAATAGGTACTATTTATTTTGGAGATGTACTGATGTATTTTGTTATGTACAATTTTAATATTTATAAGTGAACAAGGGTATTTATAATAAATTGTGTAGGTTTGGAATTATTCTAACACTTAAAAATAGAAATATTATGCTCACTAATCTAATGATGTTGAATTTCCCTTAGGTGCAATTTTAACATTTTGCTCTAGTGCAAAACTGGTTGTCTATACGTTTATCCATAGTGTTCTGGGAGACTTTTAGAACTTTACTTTACCTAAAAGAAATAATTTAATATCAAATTATGCTTTCATCATTTCCTTAATTGATAATTTTGCAATAGTGTTCAAAGTGAAAAAAAAAATAAATAAATAAGAGAATGTAGATATAAAATGTAAAAGGTAGGCAACTACGAGTTCAGCTCTGCATTGTGGAAAATTGGTTGTCTATCTGGTAGAGCAAATTTTCCCAATATTTCACACGGTAAGGAAATATAATTAACGAATCAAGAAAATTTTTATTAATTAAAAAACAGAAAAATACAATTAAAAAAAGTTTATTAAAAAATAAATTAATTACATTAAATAACTATTGAATATTTATCAGTGAACACGGAATAATTGTTTATTTATTATCACACTTATTATCTATCAGAGCATTGTTAATAACAGTGAGTTAATTAAAATAATAATACCTTTGTTATTTATTGAATTAATATTTATTTTTGGAAAAAAGTCTAAAACCTCGACGTTTCTAGTGCATTCTCCTTGATCTTGAAAAAATTGGCAGTACAGTTACGATGCTGTCAAATGACGAGTATTTTTAGTGAGATTTAAAAATGTTTCTGTAGTAAAAATAATTTTGTCTAACACGTGTAAAAATTAAATGCATCTATAAACAGAAAACATACTTTACTAGAACGTTTAAAACTAATTTTAACAATTTAAAAAAAATATCCGCACACTAATATGAGGGCCATTAATTAGCATGATGGCATTTTGATTACTATTTTAAAACATATGGAAGTGTAAAAAAATCATAGGAGAACATTTAAGGCTAATTTGTTACTGTCAATGTTTTTTTTTTTTTGGTCACGGAAAGAGTCTTCATGCTTTGTTTATTGAGAATCCTAATTATTTTATTGAATATAAAGTCAATTTCGATAACTTTAACGTCAAAAAGTCGAATATTCGATAAGTTCAACTAAATAGAATTACGTGTAAGTTTTACTCGATAACTCGAACTCTAGAACTTCTATTAACTCGAATATATTGATCATCTTGAAAAATGCATATTGGGGTTGCTAAGGTGCAGACACATATCATTATCGATAAAACACGATAAAATTTCTATGGTGCACACAAAATTCAAGTTTGGTTTTATTTTAAATGTAAATAAGAATCCTGCCTTAAAAAAAATCAGAGTAAGTTTTAAAAATAATTTTTTTAATTAATACCTACTTATGGCTGGAGAAAAAAAGAAAAAGAAAAAGGCGAAGGGTTCGAAAAATGGTAGAAATGGAGACTCCAAAAAGTCCTCCAAACCAAGAAAAGTGGCAAAAAGGGGTAAATCAAAAGGATCCCGAATTACTGGGGACATTTTTACTGAAGCTGCCATGGAGAATGCCTACGTCACGTGCCATAACGTCCAAGATTTATTACGTTGTAGGGGATTCCCATGGCCAGATGCCCAAAAAAAGAAGAAAGGGAAGAAATAAATTGCACTATTTCTATATACTCTATTATTTAATGTACTTAATTAACAAAGTGCCTTCTTAATTTATAATTAGGTACCTGCAGTTAAGTTTCGATAACTCGAACGTACCCACGTGTAATTTTTCGTTGATAACTCGAATTCTGGAACTTCTCTACTATTCGAATATCTTAATAACTCGAAGATATTTTAAATATTTGAATCCCTTATTGTACGATTTTAATTAACGTCCCTTTTTAATAGCGAGCCCTGCTATGCAATCAAGCAGTGGCAGTTCATTTTCTACGATTATTTGATATCAAAACGTACTTTAAAAAAAATAATTCTCATCAATAAAAAAGTAGAAAAAACATTACCAACTGTATTTGAATTAATTAATAGTGAATTTAGTTTTTTTACAAGGATATTCTTTGGCTGTTTTGTGACTTTGATATTTGTCTAGTCTAAACGTTATTAAAACATGTTAACTGTATTCAATCTATTTAAGATTAAGATATTCCTTAGCAAATGATTTCGTCGTTTTTTTATATTTTGTCCATTTTGTAACTCACTATGTACTTACGTAGGTACTCTATTTATATTTATTTAAATTTTTAATGGTCACAGTTATGTTTTATGGTCTCAACACGTGTTTTGGAAGCCAATCTGTTTTCTATAAAGGTAGCTGCATTAAAAAAAGCTTTTAAAAATAATTTACAGGTATTACAATTCTATAAATAAATAAATAAACCTACTAAAAATCATCTTCAAATAATTATTGAAATTACTGTTAGTTTTAAATCGCAAAAGAAGAATATAAGTAGCATCATATAATATGTTATAATATTTTTTACAGTTTATTATTAATTCAAAGAACTTATGATGATTCTATCGATCGATTTCTTTTTAGGTACTCATTAAATATTTTTTGAATAACAATTCTCTCTCTACGTCTACATATGTATATTTATTAAAATCCTTCTGTCTCTACAGTTGTAAATAAAGTATGGTGTGTTTGTTAGTCAGAACAAGGTGGTTTTTGTGTGAAAATATTCACAAGCTACACTAATTCAACACGTGTAGAAAAAATATTTTTATTTTAGATTCTCGGAAGACCATACTCCAAAAACTTTGCCAATTTTTTTATAGCCAGTAGATCACACTTTTGGTTTCATAATTACGTAAAAATTTATTTCAATTGGTTTTACTGATATTAAAATAAATTGATACCTAGTTTATCATTTTTTAGTACCTGTAATTTGACGGATTTATGAGGGAAGATTAAAGGTGTTACTTTATGTTTATTGCTTTGGTGACATCGTATTTCTTTGAAAAATAAGAAATAATCAATAGAATCACCTTAGAAAAAAATATAAAAGTAATGTAAATTATCTTGTATTGGTTTTAATGGCAACAAAGTTCCAAAACTACCTACAAAGTTTTCTCTTGGTTAAGGGTTTTAGAAATACTTTTTAAATTTATATGAGCAACTGGACCATAAAATAATTAAAAAGTATAAAAAGTAAATAATATCTATAATATAAAAAGAGCTATTATAATATAATAATTAACATACTTACTAAACTTTTTAATGAAACTTTCTGGAACTAATTCATTTTGAAACCAACAAAAACACTTTGTCACTGTGTCACAAAGAAACCCCAATTACTAATTTGTTAGAAAAAAAACTTTTCCTTAAAACGAAATTTATTATTTCATCTTCAGTGAATAAATAAATTAATGTATTATATTTGACAAAAATGGTTGATTAGTTGGCACTTGTGTTCCTTTCAATTTTTATACTCATAATGAAGAAGAAGACAACAAGCCAATCCTCTATTATATAAATTAAATAATACTCGAACGCCATCTGACGATACTGTAGGTACTTTATCAAAAGAAAATTAATTGGTTATTACTATTTTTAAGTTCCATTGTAAACAGATACTTTTTTGACATTATCTTATTAAAAATTATGTTTTAGTTAAAAAAAAAAAAATGGTGAGAAATTATTTAAACAAATAATTTTTGTGGCTAGATATTTTTTTAAAGAAAAATAAAGTTCCTTGAGAAAAAAATACTTTTTTAATTTTCTTTTTACAAGGGTTAGATATCTATAATAGAAAATTTTACAAAATAGAGTCTCATACAGTAACACACTATTTTTACCCTCTCATCTCGTTAGAATGTACCTAATACAGAATTAAAACATATTTGCTTCCAATTGTTTTTGTTTGTTAATGCAATGTCATGTCGGAAAACAATTTTTATTGTTAGTTCAGGTACAAATTTAATTTTCCCTCTGCTACGTGACTAGCAACACTCGCCAAATTGTGTACACAAAACGTTTGAAATATAAACATGAATCTATTTTCATTCGTACTTACTGTTGATATGTTTTTAAATGTTTTTGGATATTATGGGAATTATCAGTAAACAAACAAAAAAT
This sequence comes from Agrilus mali, assembly GCA_029378335.1. NCBI lineage: Eukaryota > Metazoa > Arthropoda > Insecta > Coleoptera > Buprestidae > Agrilus > Agrilus mali. The sequence continues at coordinate 630,552 of CM055660.1, forward strand.
TAAATTCAAAGCTGAGCTTTATGGACAACGACTAATATTCTCAAAAAAAGCTCGTACTTTGATGTTATTTTGGAGTTAAAATAATGAGATTTTCATGTAATATCCTTATAAAATCTAGGATCCCCTCTGAAAAGTTTTTTTGGTCCTTTTATGTAATGTAAATAAATGTGCTTTTAAAAAATTAAGAACACAAGGATATTTAAAGATTGTATTGAATTTTCAAAGGATTTATGGCAGGATTAAATTTCTTAAATTTTTTTCAAAAAAGACTTCACGTGAATGAGTCAGTTAGTTCTTCACGTGTTCTGAGAGCTTCCTGTACATGAGTAGGTTGAGTTCCACGTGTAGGGCCCACGTAAAATTTCCGATTTACTTCGAGAAAAGAAAAATGATAAAAAAACATGTCAAAAACTTTTTTGAAGTGATAAACATATTACACACATTGTTTTCTTGGCATTTGGGTCACTGTTCGATAGAATTACGTGACTTGGGGTGCCCCTCTGCTTTTGGCAGATCCATTCTGTTTTAAAAATAGACCGTTGTGTAAAAATTTTCACGGCACGGTATATAAGGGGACGCTAGGTCCAGGAATCACAATCTTAGACTAATCGTCAAAGAAAAATATTGTTTTACAAGTGCCTACAAGTGAACCAAAAAATTATCAGGTAAATACAATTTTTAAACGGTCAAAAATGTTTTCAAAAAGAAGAAACTAAACAGTAGATTTTTTATTTTTTTTTTGAGAAAGTTTAATAGCAAATAAAACTTTTTTGCAAAATAGTTACAGTTCCGTTTTTTTGATTTTAAATTAAACCGTTTGGATATTTAATTGGTATTTAATTAGTAAAGTAAAGGTTAATGTACCTACTGGGGAATGTACCTATAATTAGAAAATATTTTTGATTGCAACTACAATCTGCAAACTGTATGTGTGTGTGTGTGGGATTCCAAAATTAGATTTAATTAAACAAACCTTTTTGAAAATAATTTTATATTACTCTATCGTTTAATTTATTTAATTATATTATTATCCATTTTTTTTTGCTATATGAGATGAACAGGATCTGTTCTCGGGGTTTTTGGGAAAATTTTTTAAAGCGTTTTCTAATAATAGAATAGTTTGAGTTTTCGAAATGTGTTTCTGTAACACCATCGTTGTTTAAAGGAGTTGAATTACTTTTTCAAACGCTTTAAATAAACAGAGAGTTATAAATAGGAAATAAATAGCCGGCGTTCAAAAATAGAACCTTAAATTTATTTTTTTTTCTTTACAAAAATTTTATCAATACTGTCTTGTTTTAAAACAGCAAAAATGCCTTTCGCTGTAAGGACCAGAGCCGACGATGGTGACAAGCATGACTCCGATGTCAACGCTCTCGTATTTGCTAATAATAAGCTGTACAGTGGAGCAAATGATGGAAAAATCAAGGTACTAAGCTAACAATATAAAGCTTGCTTAATTTAATTTAATATTCGGTCAATGTCCTTTTTATTTATAAATATTACGATTAGTTTCCTGGCACAACAACTGACAATTGGTCCGTTTCCAAAACTTTAATAAAAGGTTCATGACTGATTCAAACTATTATTAAGTGTACTTATATTTAGTAAAATAATTATAACCAAAGGTTTGGGAAGAAGATCTGAAATTGGGAGGTCAAGTAGATGCCCACAGTTCTGTATTTTCATTGGCAGCAAGCAAAGACACCCTTTACTCCTGCTCCAACGACGGTTTCATCAAAGCGTGGTTATTGGACTCTTTGAAGGAGAAAGGAACCATCTACAAAGGTGAAGATGAATTTTGGAAACTCGTTTATGCCGATGGAACCCTTTTCGCCGGCGACAGCCAAGGACAGGTAAACTACTTCGAGTTTCGTGCTCCTTTAGGTGGTCACAATATATTGTATTTTAGGTCAGGTTCTTCCAAAACGACAAGATAGTAAACCAACTTGGAATTTTGGAAGGAGTTAGCGGTCTTGGCGTCCAAGGAAACCTTTTATTCACTGTAAAAGAATTGGACGTTGTAGTTACCGAGTTCATTCCAGGACACCAAGGACAATTCACCACAGAAACGACCATAATGGGCAGGGCTCCACTTATAGTCGAAGACGGAAAGTTCGCCTTTACTAGCAGAAGTGGTCGTGACCTCTTGGTCCACAACGCTTGCAAAAAGTCAGGATTCAACCTAATAGCTGAAGTGAAAGACGCCCATGAAAAGATTATCAACGCTTTGGTGGCTGTAAAAGACGGAAACGATTTACTTCTCTACACTGGTGGATGGGACAAGAAGGTCAAACAGTGGAAACTATCAGGCAAAAACTTGAGCCTGGTCAACGAATGTAACGCAGACTTTGTGGTCAATGTTTTGACTGCTGGACCCAAGGGCGAGATCTACGCCGGGGGTAGCGACGGCCATATCGTTCGCATTGACGTTTAAAAAGTTCTTTTTTTGACAGTTTTTTCCCTTCATCAATCATCATTATCATTCGATTTTTTATATTACCATTTACATTTCATTTAAGTTTTTATAATTAATATTGTTTTCATCATTGTGATAAAAAAAGTAAACTAATTTATTGTAGATAGGAGTTAAGACTCTTAAGTTTTTAACGATTTCTACCTAATAAGTGGAAAAATAAAACACCAAATCAAATTAATGGAATTGCAACGACACCTTATTGTAAAAGACATTTTGAAATAGTGAAAATAAGCCTCTAGTTTTAAGAGCGAATTATATGACAGTTTGTATGATTAATTATTTCATGGTATTCAATAAATTACAGTAATAATGAATATTTTTTATTTTGTTATTATTCCTTAGGGGAAAATCCAATTAAAAGTAAAATAATTTTAGATTTATTTAGAAATAAAATGCGAATATCTCTAAACATTTTTTTATGAATACAAAGGTACGACTTTTGAAGACAAATAATTTTCAAATGAGTTTACCAATAATTTCTATCATTATTTTTGAGTTTTTAACACCTAAAGTTATATTTGCAGCTGAATCATGTCACCAGTTGCCCTGTATTTTTTTTAAGGAATTGTGTAGATCTTGAACTTCAAATTTTCAACACCCTGTATAGTAAATTAAATTTAACTTTTCCAGGGTATTTTCTATTAAAGTAAAGCACCAGTTTTGTTTGAAAAAAATTTTTATTTATCTTAAAGTTTGGCTACGATGAGCATATTGTGAATTTTTTGGGTCACCCTGTATTTGTATGTGTGTTAATCATCCAAAAAAACCCTTTTTTAAAAAGGAAGAGCGGGTCATTTGAAATCTTAGTTCAACTTTTAAATTGTTGTATTTTTCCCCTTTTTAATTAAAAATTCATTATAGGGTAAATCTCATAAGAGTTCTACCAAATCTTACCAAATGTCACTAAGGGGTGGAGAGGGTTTAAATTAAGAGAAAATTATTTTCCTTTATTCATTTAAACTACCTTATATATATTTCTTTTTTAATTTTTATTGATTAAGAATAAAGTGGTTGTTGATTAAGTACTTATCAAAAATACTGTGTCAAAAATTGGGGATGTAAAAATGAACATATTATAATTTTGACTAAATAAATTTTCACGAAAAAACTACCAAATAAATCAAAATGAAAAACGAGAAAAATGTTTATTTTGAACTGAAACTCTTACATACATACATAAAACACGAATTTATAATTTATACTTATTTATAATTTACTAGATACATTTTATAATTTATATTTAGAATTGTTTTAGAAGTAGAATTTCATAAACGATATGGTTAAAGTATCTGCCTGCTGTAAGTTTTGTGCCATTGCTTCTAGAAAATTTCATTGCCTTCGAGATACAGATATATCTACACGTATGTACGTATACGTAGACCGAAATAAATTTCACATTATGTGGTTTATTTTTGTCATCGTTGTCTAGTGTTTGTTTGTCCTGAATCAAACACAGAATACAGAATGCAGATAGCAATCCTGGTGCAAGGAAAATGTAAGTTTTCTGTCGCTAGGTGTATCAAAGAATCCATAAAATAATATTTTATTTATAAATTTACAAAAGTACCTACAATTTAAAAAATTAAGTAAATTTTCAGAGCAATTGTTATGGTAAACCTTTATCCATTCTGTTAAATAAAAGCTAAAAGTATATTGGTAGGTACATTGGCTGTTATCTCGACAAACTTATTATTAATGTTCGGTACCCTTCAAGAAGATTTTGAGACCTTGCTCAAATTATTTATTAAGTTTTGCAGGTACCTATAAGTAAGTGCAGTATGTATTTGAATTTTCAATTAATTTTCAACTTCCAGACAAAATCACGCATTAAATTTATAAATAACTTGCACTGTTTTCATTTTCAATACGGATCGCAAGTTTCGAAGGCCATCTGAATCATTAAGTGTTGTTGTTTTTAATAATGAAATTTAAGAAAGCGTCTGCCAATAAAAATTTAGTTGAGGCACGATCCTCTTAAAACGATTATAATAACCAAGACCAAACTTCTATACTTGAAATATTAAATATACCCACTAAATAATATAATTTTCAGATAACTAAAGTGGTAGTAAGATGACCCTTTCTGGTATAAAAAGTAGAGCAAATGATAACGACAAACACACCAGTGACGTGAGTTGTCTTCTTTATCATAAAGGAAAACTTTACAGTGCTGCAGATGATGGAAAGATAAAGGTATCTACCTAAAAAAAATTTAACAACCCTTAGATGATATGATGAAGTTGTTGTCGTCGTAGGTTTGGTCAGATGATTTAAATTTAATTGGTACAGCAGAAGCCCACCCCTGTAGTGTCTTCAGCTTAACAGCAAGCGAAGACACGATTTACTCCTGTTCCAATGATGGAACAATAAAATCATGGACTTTGGACCTGAAAGAAAAAGGTTTGGTGTATAAGGGTGAGACGGAAATATGGAAGGTCCTGTACGTTGATGGGGTCCTATACGCAGGGGATGACCAAGGAGATGTTAATATAATTGAAAAAGTATCTAACCTTTCGTTATTTTCTAATCGTATTTATTTCAGGTGATGCTGTTTAAAAACGACAAATTCTTTTGTGGTATTAACATACTCGAACCAGTAAAAGATATGATAATTGTGGACAATATTATTTATACCATAAGGGATATTTATCTTACCATTGTGGAAATTCATATCAAAGGTCTGTGGTACATATTTATATCGGGGGCAAAATTATTCTGTTTATTATTTTTTTGTAGAGGATGGTAAAGGGATGTATAGCATAATAAAATCGGTCCATGGAAGAGGCCCCATTAATTTAACTGATGGAAAATTGTTTTTCATGAACAGGGAGGGAAAAGGACTTGTGGTTATGGAAAGCTCCAGGGAGAAACAGTACAAAGAAGTTACACAATTTGATGTAAGTAATTTGTTTGGGGTTATAAGAGAGGAGGGCTTTAAAATCAAAGAGTAACAGGTCCAATATTTAATAATAGCTTTGTGACCCCATGTCTCCCTAAAATTAAAGACGAATCAATTAAATGGTAAAGTATAATTTTGTTGATTGTTTTAGAATGCCCATGACCTCATCATAAACACAATATTTGCCGAAAGGCATAACAGTATTACAAAAATATACACAGGGGGTTGGGACAAATTGGTCAAAGAGTGGACGTTATCACAGAATAATAAAATTGAACCAGGTGGTTCTTGTTTTGTTGATTTCTCTGTGAGTTTTATCACTTCGACTGGTGATGGTAAAAGGTTGTTTGCAGCAGGTGCTGATGGGCATCTTGTATCAATCGAAACGTCGTAATCATGTTTAAGTGTGATTTGTACAATATGGTGTATTTGTTGCTAAAATAGCATTTACTGTAGGTAAATATGTATCGTAAAATAAGAAATTCCAAAAGAAAGTATTTCTGTCAACTATTTGAGGCGTTTCCTTATTTTTGCCCACCAAACTTGAAATTAGCATTAGTAACAACGTTCAATATTGTTCAAAAATGTGAGTTCGCTAACATAAGGTACAACGACCTTTCAAAGATTAGTTTTTTGGCTCATTTTGATGACAAAGATTTTTTTGTAGCTGTTAAAAACAACTTTGTATTATTTTGAACATGAAATGTAATTTATCATCGAATAATTCATACGTGAAAATAAATATTGTTGGAGTATATTCTATTATCACAAGTCAAGTAAAATCTGAGGATGATAGGACATGGTGATCCCTATTCATGTAATTTGTCACTCAGTTTTGAGGTGATAATAAATAAATAAATAAATAAATAAATAGGTATCCTCTCTATAGACTGGACCTTGCTCCTTGTGATTTACGACTCCCTTTTATCATCTTAAGTCAGCTAATAGGACATTTGGATCCTCATTAACGTTATTTATTAATCACATTTTGTAAATAAATAAACCAACATCCTCTCTATAGCCTGGACTTTGCTCCTTGTGATTTACGACTCCCTTTTATTATCTTAAGTCAGATAAAAGTTCAGAAATGAGTAACTGGGATGACAGGGCATTGTTAATAATATTAATTACTGAGGTTTGGGTAGTAAAAAAATTAAATAAACGTTTTGTGATGGATTACATTGTATTTGTTCGTTACGCAGTCGCCGTGAGCATTTTTTTTATGTTACAATTTTGCGACTATTGTTAACAGTACGTAACAGATTTAGATTAACAATTAACATACGATTTAGATAAATATAATTATAACCTTAACTACTAATTGTGTATCCGATTTTTATTATTTTTTTTGTTTGTTTTATTCAACTATCCTCGAGTAAAGACCAATTTCTAAGCTGCTTGTTTTCGTCAAGAAACAAGTGTAATATTTATGCTCATTTGTTATAAACAAAAAATTAAATTACGTTATTGTGCGATAGGTAATTGTTCGTATTTGCAACTGCAACAAAAGAAATTGGTCTCTTTTAAATAATGACTCTAGTCCAAAAGTGTGTAATAGGTATTTGAATAATTTACAGTACACGTTTTAATAATAGATATCTATTATCATAAATAAAAAATAATATATACGTATTCCGATTGTGCGGGTTTTATTATTATTAGTAGTAGTATTAGTATTACGTAATATTATAAAAAGAAGACGTTAGTTTATAAATATAATATAATATTTACATGGACAATTCGCAAAATAAATAAATTGAGTAACAATAACTTTTGGATTTATTTTACTTTTTTTAATTTATATTATTTGTTATTACGATTTTGAATATTATTTTTTATTTAATTATGTATTTCCAAAAATAAATAGACTAAAATAGGTACAAATAAAATTAGGCCTGCTACTGAAAAAATAAAGTAGCACTTCATTAGGCTTTAGAAATAGATATAAATAGGGTATAGTAGGGTAATTGGCAACATGGGATAATTAATTATTTATTGCTTATTGAGGTGACCAGGAATAATTATTATTTTATTTACATATTTGAGCTTTTTTATATAAATGAAATCAAAGATAAGTTTGATTACATTTGTGCTCCCAATTACCCCATTTTACCCTACTTAATATAAAAAAAAGCTTTTGTTGTTTTTAATTTTTTATCGTGCAAATATTCAAAATAAAAAATATTATCTATTGCTAGAAACGAAATGTAAAACAAAAACAAATATGTTAGTTAATTTAATTGTTTATAAGGAACTAGGTATATCTAAAGAATGTATGTAGTTATGTACTTACAGACTTTTATCAATTTTTACTTCGTTGTCGTATTTATTACTGTTTTACAAAGTCATTTCTAGCAAAACAATAATATAATTATTATTTGTTGAGAAATTTGGTATCAAAGACAATTTTATTAGACAATAAATTATTTTTAAGCCATTGTGCTTCAACTTACCCTATACATCTGTGGTGCCATTTAACTACATACGGATAAATATCTTACATACGTTACTATTTCAGTTTTTTTTTTCCTTTGCTGTCTTAAAACAGTATAATAACTTAATAATTGTAATTCACAATATAGTTTTAACAATATTAATATTTAGTTACAAAAGTTCATTCATTACAAATTACAAGGGAAAGGCATGTGTATAATATCATATTATTAGATTTATGTATTTAAGGGATGCCCGATGTTTCTTTCACATTAGTTTATTATTTATAACAATGCTAACAACAGCGGGTTAAGTTAAGATCATTTTTTTTATTTAATTATTTAAATCTACTGATTTAAAATGAGTACATCTACTGTTTCAGGAAGACGTCGAATAATGATTAATTAAATTTAGCCTGTCAGGATCATTGATTTATTTTAACAAATTTCTACATACTCTCCTAAACATTTTAACACCCATTTAGTAGTTTTTTATTTAGCTATTTAATGTTAGTTTTATTAGGTAGGTACTATTATAAGTAATAAGTAATACTGAAAATTAAAAATATTTGAAGCACTTAAACAATTCAATTTTTGAATGATATTATTTTCAATCGAATAATTTAATTTTATACTTAGGTATTATTAGGTAATTGATTATTAGTATAATTTGTATTGCGCTAGTTGAAACGATGCCCTGCTATAGTTGAAAAGTTATAAAAATATAATGAAGCAAAGTTCACTTACTGTTTACTTTGTGTTACCAATTTGAGCGAAAAAATTGTGGATGACAAGATACCGCGGTACTTCATCAACAACCACACTATTATTATAACAATATTCATTCTGTCGAGAAACCTTTAAGGGGGTGAAGACAACACAAAACACAACAACAGTACTTGACTAATAAAATATTTAAAAATTTAGATTGTCAATTTTTTTTTAATAAATTATAATTTACTGTAGCTGTAATAATATTTGAAAACAAAAAGTATTTCCCCTTTAAAAGTTTCCTATTGCTACGTTATAATTAGTAGATATTACTTACATTATTAATTAATGTAATAAAGTATACCTGCAAAGTCTAATAATATAATTTGTAATAATTACCAATAAGGACGTATGTATATTGCAATATCTGCTTCTTTTTATTGAACAAAATTAAAATTATAAAACTTAATAATCTTAAGGGGGTGGACTCATAATTAACTCAATAAATACGTTTTTTATTATTATTGAAGAAATGTTCAAAGAGTTAGTTAGTTAGTTAGTTAGTTAGTGAGTGCTTTCAATGGGGTGTAAAGCTAGCTCGCCTCCACGTGGTGCACCCTGGGTAACGCAAAATGAGCTAGCACGGTGCGGTGTGGGGAAAGTCCCCCTGAACAAATATGTTAAGAAGCAGATATTAGTCAACTACAGTTGTGTGATTTAAAGTTCAAATGATACAACACATAATTAATTACATATTTACGATATTAGAAAAAGTTATAAATAAGTAATATGTATCTATAAGTACATAATTATGTAGTTAGTTAATTATTTAATTAATAATTATTATAATTTTACACTCTCGGCAGTAGTTTTGCAGGCTCTTCGTGTAAATAATATATTACAGTTTTCGGTTTTTGTTCTGTTCTTCATTTGTTAATTCCATACAACTTCGATCGTTCGATCCTTCGCTCGCTGATGGTGTTTTTTGTTTTATTATTCAATTATTTATTTATTTGTTTGTTTCTTTGATGGGGAGATTCGTTGTAAAAATAAAATTTAAAGCACCTGTGTTTAAGTGGCAACAATTGAACATCGACAGTTATGAAATAGTTAACGATAGTTAGTTTTTGTTATTATTTAATATTATTATTACTATTAGTATAATATGTGCGAACGTTTGTGCGAACGTGCAATTTAATTTATTATTACGTATTATTATTATTAATAAATCTATGATTTAACGTGAGAACTGATGAAAGTAGGAACAAATGGGGATAACGCTGCTTCCTTCACTCGATACAATTTTAATTATTATATTAGTAATCGATTAATTAGGGATCACGTTGATCATGGCTTAAAACATTTTTAAAACTAGTCGAACATTACCAGCAACAATTTTTATAAACTTTCTCAACGGCTCCGTAAATATTTTATTACGTAAGCTAAATGAATGCCCAAAACTTTCAAATTAACCCAAAAATACAAATTCTTTAAAAAAATTAAAAAAACATTTTGACGTTTTAAAATCCCTTTTATCAGTAAAGTGTTGTTAGTATCCTTTAGGAATTAATTTAATAACTGGACGGACTTTATTGACTATTAATCAAAATTTGGTAATTTTTTATCGACCAGATCAATCAGTGGAAGGAGAATAAAAAAATTGAATTTAATTGATTACCCAGGGAGAATTGATTAAAAGTTTTGGTCATTCACCCAACCATCTTCAACAGTTAACACATCAGTTCTCTCCTGATATTTATTAAAAACAATGTCCTATCACAACAACCCCCTGTGGTTTTAAGTGATGCCCAACGTGACGGTGTGAAAACACTTTTGATAATAGTTTCCGATTAGAAGGGAAGTTATTTTATTTTTTATTAAACGCTTTAACATACCCTGTAAGTCACTTAAACAATGTTTATTTTGTTATTTTCACTTTGTTTAAAAACGTGGCGAGCAGAACATTACACGCGTTCACTCGCGCATTTAACAATGTCGACAAAATTTGATAACACACTCACACTCACACAAGTAATAGATACACCAAATATTGCATACGGATTCGATATTTTAAGTTGTGGTTTTGGTTCTGTTTTGGCTACCGTGACGGCGGACATGGACATGGTTTTGCATTCAGCAAAATGGCTTTCGAAAATTGATTGTCAAAAGTAAGCAACTTTTCACGATTTCATTTACTTGTTACTGTTACCGATATTTCCCAAGTGAATAAACTGCCTTTTCTTTCTTGAAATAAATGAAAACTCACATTCTAAAAAATTATGCATGAACTCAAAATTGTACTAAACTCAAAAGATTGAAGACCTTCAAAGTCTAAAATATTTTCGATTGAGAGGTTTTGAATTCTAAAAAGCTCTAGATTAAAGAATTTCAAACATCAGAAGACTTCAGAAGAACTTCAAACTCCACAAATTTACAGATTAAGAAGCGTTTAACTCATAAGATTGGCTTCGAAACTAAAAACTTTAGGAACGAGGAACTTTGCGTTCTAAAAAGCCATCAAAAGGGATTTCCAAAAACCATAAGATTACAGTTGGGGACGTTAGAATTCCATAAACTTCAGAGTAAGAAATTTCCAACTCCATTACATGAATTTGAGTGAGGAATTACGAGTTCTAAAAGGTCATAGATCTAGGAATTTCAAGTAAGATGTAAGATCTTTCTAATGCATAAATTTTGGATTGGACTACCAGACGCTCACAGACTGAGGAACGTTGAACTCAAAAGATTGAAGCCATTCAAGCTCTCTCTAAAAACTGCTCTATTGAGAAAATTTGAATACTAAAATGTTATTAATTAAAGAATTTTATACCCTACAAGATTGCAGTGTCGAACCATTTAAATTCCATTAACTTCAGGGTGGATAATTTCAAACTTTAGAAGCTTACAGACTCAAAGGATTGAAGACTTCCAAACCCCAAGGAATTTTAAAAGCAACAAACACTTATATATTTAGTATGGGGATGTTCACACTCAAAAAACCTTTTTGATTGGGGAATTCCAAACACCAGAAACTTTCAGATTGAGGAAAATCATACTGAACAAACATATCGATGGAAAACTTATCAAAAACATGTATTGATTCAGGAAAAGCAGTTTAATCATTCATTATTTTTTTTTATCAATAGACATTGTTGCTGTTTGCGTTCGTAGTTCTTGCCCCATGTCACGGCACGCCACCACCTTCATCAGACACTATCAATGTTAGCCAGTCGTTCACCAAGTTCTTCGCACATCCGCTGCTGCTGTTGGTGATGAGATCGGCGTATTGACGAGGTGGCCGAGAGGGGCGGTGGGGCGACGGGTATAGACCGAGGTCGAACGAGGCATCGGTCTTGACTACGTCGTCTACGTTTCCGATGACAGAACACGACCACCATCAGTAAAACGAACATGACGGTAGCCACTGCGCAAGCCGAAACCGTCGTGTAGTTTTTCTCAGCAACTTTTGGAGTACCTGCAAAGATTATCACCGTTACTAGAATTACTTTGTCTCTGCTTTTCGTTTTTTAAAAGTGGTGCAGAAAAAAATAAAAAAAGTGAAAGAATCGTACAATAAGAAAAAATTAAATAAAAATGGTCAGTGGCGGCTCAACCAGAATATTAAGAAGGATAAAGGTTTCTTTGGGACCTTATGGTCCGCCACTGAAATACAATGCACATACGTTCACAGACATAAAAGTATACAAACTTACTTGTGATTTACGTAAATAGAATCATGCTGTAGATAGTAGCGAACCAGTTAGTAGCACCACCAAGCTAACGGACAGGGGTGGCAGGATTACGGAGGGCAAAGGTGACCCCGTACGTGACTCACCTGTGTACATCACAATGTATCACCTGCCACACCCTTTAATTACGAAAACACGACAAACTAACAAAAAATAATTTACGTAAAAGACAAAGTTTTTGTCGTGTTTCGTTAATATGAACGAACTAACGATAAATGTGTCATTTTATTAATAAATAATTATGAAGTATCAGAAGCATAGCGAAAAATAATATACATTTTGAATTCAAATTTGATGGCAGAAAGGAAAGGCCATGCAATTATAAAATAATAAGAATTGGTGCTGGAAGTGAAGAAGATTAATAGAAAATATTTGTATTTACGTAATTAATAATAATAATATTTAATAGTAACCATTCTATCACTCACAGTTGTCTTCATCGGAATTGTCGTCGGCTCCGCAGTTGTAGACGTTATTGCATTTTAGTTTAAAAGGAATACAATATCCGGTTTTGGAACACTGGAATTCGTCGCAACTTGGACCTTCCTGAACTTCCGTCCAGATTATTTTGAAACCCTGGGCACCAACAGCTTTATCTGCTGTCACAAAACTATAACAAAGATTAATTGTATTATTTGGATTTTTAAGTGACGTTTTTATTTTACCTTATTCGGACCCTGTTGGACTCTGACAGGAATTGCCAGTTATCCTCGAGCCTTTTTTCACCACAAAGCTCCGCCGGTATTTCGTTCAGATTCAGCCACAATCTCAAAACAGCCGCAGGACATCCTCGAGCTAAATTGCAAGATCAATTAACATTTAAAAAAATCTTCTAATGTTGAGCAAACTTACGAAAAGGATCTCCTTCGACCATAAATCTCTCAAAATGAAACATAATCTTGTATCTGGGTCGAACAGAAATGTACCAGTTGCATATTTTCGAAGCTCTCCCCTTTAAAGGACCATCGTAGTTGAGTGGAAAATGGGGACTTGTGATTACACCATAATCTGTGTTGCTGATGTTGCCCCCGCAGTCCCCAAAAATGTTTTTGGCAGTTTCAAAGACGTAACGTGCCCTGAAGCCGCTGTAAACGTTCTCGGAGTCGGAATGGAGGACCACTTTTAGGCCAAGAGCCCCACGATAGGACTCCACGGGTCCTGGCGCCGTTTGACCGCAATACCTACCGAGGAGTTTCTCTGAACTATTGTGGTATAAGTTGTATATTTCTAACCAGTCTTCTTGACAAAGATCGAGTCTAAAATGAGAGGAACAAATTGTAATATAAGTGGAAACTGAGACGGATATTGGAAGGGATACATCAGGAAAAAGGAAATTTGTGGTGTCATAAAGAAACGTTGAAGATTTTGGTTGATTTATGGTGGAAGTAAAGATAAGATCCTGGGAAAATGATTGAGAAAGGAGAAGATTTTGGTAGGAATATGAAGGAAATTTGAAGAACGTTTCATTGAAGAAACGAGAAGTTAATGAAGAATGATGAAACGATTGTGAACATTTCGATGGTACTACTGGAGGAAAGGGAGGATTTTGATTTGACCATGAAAGGAATTACAAGATTAAGTGGGACGACCATTGAGTATGTTGGGAGAAGTAAGAAATTTCTGGAAGTGTTGCAAAAGAAAAGAGTAAATTTTGACAGGACCCTGCAAGAAATTAGAATATTGTGGGAATATCACGAAAGAAATGAGAAAGTAATGAGGAATGATGGAAGGAATGAAAATATTTTGATAGTGTTCCTGAAGGAAAGGAATGGTTTTGGTTTGACCATGAGAGGAATTACTAGATTGTGGTCATTTCATGTAAAAAAAATGGGAAGACCATGGAATATGATGGAAGGAATGAAAAATTTCTGAAAAGAAAGGGGAGATTGAACCAAGAAAAGAATTGGAAATTTCTGGCCATTTCATGGAAGAAATGAGACGATCAAGAAGAATTATGGACGGAACGAGACGATCTTAGTGGAACTACTGAAAGAAAAATAGAATTTTGATAGGACCATGAAAGGATTTAGCAAAAAAAGCGGGAAGGAATTTGAGAAATTTGGTGACCAGAAGACTTACCCATAAAAACCAGAAGTGACGTTGGTGTTCCTGTCAGCCCTTACTTTAAAATTATCAAACACTAATATAACCTGTTCATTGTGTGTAGCTATAAACAAATATGTACAGTTGGTGTTGCTGGGATAATTCGAAGGATATCTGGGAGAGTTGAACTCCCCTTTCCTTTTACTTGTACTTCTGTACGTAAAACTACAACTACCATCGGGAGAAGCAGTACCTGGTATTTTGTATTCTGCAAAAAAAAAACAAGGGTAATTTTTACTTTTTTTAAATATCGATTTCGCTTTATATTATTACCAGTCTCAAAAGTATAATTTGCTTTAAATCCCCTTCCCATTTTCTCTCCACTGCTAAAGACCATAACTAATCTAGGCCCTTTCCCGGAAATAACAACTGATGGGTTCGCTTTTTCCCTCCACACATTTCATAGTCGAATTTATCGTAAGAATCGGTAGTTTCTTGTCCCTTGAGGTATATTTTTAAGTACCCGTCGGAGCAACTGGAGCAAAGGTAATCTTCAGAACTTAATTACCATTGAGCCATGGGATTTAGGTGTGAATAGGTAGGTAATATCGTACATTTTTACACTTTACGTTTCTTACAGATTCGATTTGCATTTATTATAGCCACATAATATACTATGAATATTAAATGAGAAAAACGTACATTTATATATTTTTACTTACTCGCTTTTGGGACCTTTAGGTATTTCGAAAAGGGCAAATTCTAGGCGCACCCTTTCCAAATGTTGAGCGTCCTGTAGTCCATAAATAAAGTATCTACACACTAGTTTTGGCATGTAAGGAAACGGATAGTTCGGGCTAAATACAGATCCACTCGATTCCTTTTTGCTGAGGATTTTTTGGTCACATTCCGATCCTCTAATGTGAATTCCGTCGTTTTTACTTATGAAATCTTCAAAGTAAATCTTAATAAATATCATTTATTATCAAAAACAAAAAAGTAGACGTACCTAATTTAGTAAAGGAATTCGAGAACTCGAAGATTCCCTTGAAGCCTCGGTTTTGAGTGCTGGCAGTGCGAGTAAGTGTTACAAAAGTAATGAATAGTGACGCTTCCGACGAATAGAGAACTAGGTTTCTCTGTTGACCGCAATAAGTCCCTATTATTGCGGAACCATTGTCTGGACCATCGTAAATTTTGACGTAATCAAATGGGCAGCTTGGAAACAAAAAAAACGAGATTAATTATAAAAAGCAGTATTAGAAAGTTATCCTGAAGGACTTACTGTGGGCCACCGTAGAAGAGATCAAAGTCCCGAAACTCGAGTCGAACCCTTTGATTCGGTGTCCCCAGAAACTGATACGTGCACGTAATATTCTTGGGATAGGCACCAGGATAAGTCGGCGAGAGGATGACGCCGGTCGGTTTTGCAGCCCCCTTCACCAGGAAGCTGCACGGGGTGTTGGGCACCGGCGTGCCAACTTCGAACTCCGCTAGAATGTAACGAATAAGAAACACATTACGATTTAAATTAAGTTGACTCACTAGACTTACTGTCATTAACAAAGGCGTATCTTCCTCGGAATAGATCGGGGGTGGAGGCGTTTTTGTCCGTATAAAATGACAGTGCAATCGCCCTGTAGAGTGATACGCGACGTCTTGGAGGTATCGGACCGCAGTAACGACCTCCAAAGGGTGAGTTTATCAACTCCGCTGATTCTGTGTGTACTACCTCTGAATATACGTCCATGTATTCATGGATGCAACTAAACAAACAGATATAAAAAAATTATTTCGTTTGTTTTATAATTAATTAACTAATGGAAATTATCCCCATTTTTATTAGATAGGTACTCTGATTATTATTATCCAGAGACAGACAGACAAATAAGTTTATCAATTCTGTTCAAGAAAGTTTTTGATTATGTGTATGAAGTGGTGTTGTATCGTAGTGAAGTTTTTAATGCTCGAAAGGAATCACTTACAGATTGAATTGACTTTTAAGAACTTCGTATGTACAAAAGTAACTAACTAAAAGTGGGTAAACAGTAAGAGAATAGATATGTAGACTTCCTGCATCAGAAGGGTGCACAAAACGTGAAGATTATGGAAGAAAGAAAATAGAGCAAACTTTAAAAAGAAGGAAGGAAACAAACTCTTCATGCATGCATTTTATGACTGATTTATTTGTGGAGTCAACAAGAAGTCATGCTCATCATGCAAAATTCGAAGAGATTTTATCGTAAATACGTAGCAGTTTTTGATAGTATATATACGTAAGTAGATATTATTAGAAAGTGCTCTGGAAAATTGAAGAGATTTTTGTTGAAATTTGCACAAAATGTAAGTACTCACGCGGGGAGGTTTCCCACGGCTGCCCCACTGTAGAGTAACAAAAAATATAATCAAAATCGACTAGTCTAACACATATAAGAACATTTCATGCATTATTTTCCACAATTACATTTACATCCAAATTGCAAAATACACCCAGTCACAACAAACAAATTAACAATGATGTTAGTTTTGTAAAGTGTGTAATTGTTCATGTTTTTTATTTATTGAAAATTATTTTTCCAAAACCATCAGAACATTGACAGCAGGTGACTGACAAGACTACCCTTTATATACGTAGGTACGTAGTGTGGAAGGTTGTCCCCTAATTATAAATGAATTATTGCAAGGCTACGTAGTCCTCACCCTTTGAGTTAATTATTTCGTAATTCTCTCATATCCATCAGGTACGTAAGACATTAAATACCAGAAATGGGGTGACTATTATTTGATCTAATATACCTACGCTGTCGAAAGGAATTTCATTATCGAAGACACACGATAGGACAATAATTTAATTGTTGAAAGACTTTCTAGTTGGGTACATACCTATACCTACATAGGTATAAGTGCTTATTAAAAAATAAATAAATAAATTAATAAATGGTTGGCTTACTCTGGTGGGGTGCCGCGCAGATGAAAATGCGTAAACAAAACTTCGGCCCTTTGCCCCGGTCCTGCAATAAATACATAAACGCACTGGCGAGAGTGTCCCTTGGGATTGATGAATTCGGGAGCGTGGAAAGTACCATTTAAAGGACCCCCTTGGCGACTTACAAATGTCTGATCGCATTCTGGAATAACACACTTTGTAATAGGGTGAAAATGATACAATCTGCTTACGTAACCAATATTTATATTTATTTAAGTATTTTTTTTTTATTATCAAATACAAGAAAAGGGAATTATAAAAATGTTTTTTCGAGGGTCGATTGTTATCATGTTATGTTGCGTGCTTATCTAGGGTGAAAGTTCATGCACAAAATACACCAACTTTAACCTTGTATCTGATCACAAAATTACTTTTATTTTTGACGTATATTAAGTGGGCTACCTTTGAATATTTTCTAATGTTCTATTTTATAGCGTATTTATAAAAAAAAACTGTAGTACTTTTATGGCTTTTAATGGTAAAAATTCGAAAAATTATCTCGTTATTAAATCAACTTCTTGTGTATTTTAAAAACCAAAAAATCCTTAAAAATGATTTTTTGTATTTTTATATATAGCTTAAAATGAAATAAATGAAAACCAATCTGTTTTCATGAATAATTTTGTATTTATTAAAACAAAAAATCGAAAGTATAAACCAAGGCAACTTTTTTATGTAAGTGACGTTTAATTCACTTTGTGATATGTTAGTTAGGTTATGGCATGTAAAGGTTTCCCCTTTTTCATCTTCCCCCAACCGACTTTATTTAACAAAAAGTTTTTTTGTTTAGAATATATGCTAAATTCAACAAAACTCATATTTACCTATAAGAAGCAATACCCGGCGTTGCCCGGGTAAGAATATATTAGACGTTTGATGGAACATTCTAGAATAATCGCCAATTAGAACTATCCAGAACATACCATAATGATTCAAAACATTCTCTAACTTTTTTTAACATTCTGGAACATTTTTGAATGATCTTCAAGATTCTGGAACATTCTTGAACATTGAAGAAATAAAATAACACAAGTTACAAACACAAATTTATTGTACCACAATGTACATTTCGCCACGGCTAAAAGAAGCCACTGTGTGGCGAAATGTACATTGTGGTACAATAAATTTGTGTTTGTAACTTGTGTTATTTTATTTCTTTGATATTATGGAGTTGCAATATTTGAAAGCTTCCTCGATACAATTCTTGAACATTGCCAAATCATTCTGAAATGTTATAATAAAACATTTTTTAATGCCAAATCATAAAAAAAATTAAAAAAAAATTTGTCCAAAAAATAAAAAAGTTAGTGGTGGACAACCCTTATCACTTAGGGGTATGAAAAATAGATAGTAGCCGATTCTCAGACCTGCTGAATATTCATATAAAATTTCATAAAAATCGGTTAAGCCGTTTCGGATGAGTATGATAACTAACGTTATTATATTTATTAGATATTCCAGAGAAAAAAAAGTTCTTCTTAATTGCGCCGGTTGCGAGGAGGGGTTGAAGAAACGGGAACTTTACACACCATAACCTAACCCACATATCACAAAGTGAATGAAATCTTAAAATCTTTGTTTAATGCAGTTTAATGTAAGCTACAAAAATTTAAAAAATGACTTCGATATTTTTTTAAAATGTTTCTTTATCTATAAAGATTACGAAAAATGATTATGTAGCAACTCTTTTGCTACGTAGAAAAAAGTACTCTATTAACATTATAAATCAGGCCTTAAAAAAAATTCAAAACTATTTTTATTGTTCGGTGATTGTGGAAATCTTTAATTTCCACGAAATCTATTTTGTCATTAAATTGCAATTAGTTTACGGCAAGTCCTTCTTCTTCTCTTTTGCGTAGATTTCCAAAAGATTACAACTAATTTATTTTTATTGCCAGGACCTCTAAATTAATTTTTTTTCTTCATTAAAATACAATCAATCTTATACGCATGTAATTACCGTGGATGTCAGGTACAGATAAGGGCTTCAAGTATATCTATGATAATATTTACTGTAGTTTCTGACCCTTTCACAATTTTTTAACCATTTGGACGATAAAGGATAGGTAATAAGGGAGTTTTTTGGGGAATAATAATAAAAGTAGATTTTTTTCAGTCGTTTAAAAACTTTATTACTCTTGGACAGCACGTTACAGTGGTTTTTCGAGTAAGTAACAAAATTCAGTCTATATGAATGCATATTACTTATTACGGTACATACATTGAATACAAAATAGACTCATGAACAACTCATTTACGACAATAATATATTTACTATCAACACTTGTCTGTAATTATGTTGATTATGTTACAGGGTAATCAAATTCGCTTTTAATTCTTTAAATAATTTAAAGTATTATGTTAATCTAGTGGAGTAGTTTATGGTTGCAAAATTGATTTGAAATTGGATCAAAAATATATTTAATTATTCTCCAAGTACCTTTCTATTAATTAACTGTTTCAATATTTAATTTTGAAACGAATTTTATTTCCGCCCTGTAACATCACAATAATAATGTCTCCATTACTTAATACCTGGATGTATTTATTTATTAATTAATTATTAATTAGCAGTCAGTTCTACTTTTACAACAACATATGTATGATACGTTATTTTGCGGAATCACTTAAGGCTATGGTCGAGTAATAACAAAAGAAATTGATTTTGTAGTTTCTGAAGATGATTTAAAAGCAGAAACAGCTTTAGTTATTTTTTATGTTGTGTTGTGTTGTGTTGTGTTATGCTGTGGCCTTAATTAATTCCGCCAAGGAAAACAATATCTATAATAAGTACATAATACAATATATAATAATTACCTACTTATCATGTGCTTTAACAACAAACTATTGTCAATTATTCTAAAAATTATTAATTATTACATTATATTATTTATCCACACTTTTTTGTAAATACGTACAATAAATATTTCACTAATAATGATCACCTAATTTCTCTTTTTCTAACGATAAAAGTCTTTCGACATATTTTTATTTATATATATATAATGTACTTATGTAAATAAAACACGTTCAAATGGTACCTAACTAAACTTTTAAAGTATGTAGGTAGGTACTAGGTATATGGTTGAGCAGAGCATAGAAATAACGAATTTAATTCAAAATATTTCGGGTAGAAGCACTTGGTTAGGTTAGGTTAGGTTTATCTTACTTCTTAATAAAAATAAACCAAAAGTCAATACGTAATGGATGAATGAATGCATGTGAATGTTTATATTTTTTATTATCTATTATTATTATTATAAATATTATTAACAAACTTCAAAAGGCCAATTGTACTTTTATTGAGACGGTTAGGTTGAGTTACAATTGAATCAATTGAAACAGAGATCAACAAACTTGTCGGCCTTTTTACATTATTTGCTGATAAGTAGACAGAGATGGTATTGAACATTAGGCAGCTTTTTATTATTTATTATGTTGATAGGTTCATAAATTGTTGTGGGCAAGAAATTAATAATTATTTGTTGTTATCCCACAAAAATAATTTTAGGTAATAGTTCTTTTATGGTAGGAACATTATTAAGCTTTCAAAGTAATACATTTTTAACAAAATATACACTGGGGAATAAATAACAAGTAAATAGATAGCAAACAAACACTTTTGCTGTCACTTGGGTGTTTGATGTTAAAAAATCGAAAAATGGATTAATGTTCATCGTTCTGGTCTCAAATTGTTCTATTTTTAGGTCGATTTATGAAAAAAAAAATAGTACGTTTCTTGATTAAAAATTTTTGATACTTTTTTGCATTCTACACGAAAAAGCAAACAATTTAAAAACAAAAAACTGAAAAAATGGATTTTATGTATTTTTACAGCTTAAAATAAAATTAATAATAAACCAAGGCAAAGTTTTTATGAAATTGACGTTTCATTCACTTTGTGATATGTTAGTTAGGTTACGGTATATAAAGGTTCCTTCCTTTTTTCCTGCTCCTCTAACCGACTTTATTTAGAAAAATGTCTTTTTTCTAGAATATGGGTTAAACTCAACAAAACCCACATTTGCTTATATTCTAGAGAAAGAAAACACATTTTTTTAAATAACGACTGTTGGGGAGGGGGTGGGAAAAACGTTAAAATAATTTATGCAAATGTAATTTTTTGTTATCGTTTATTTTAAGCTACAAAAATCCAAAAATTGACTTTTGACTCGATATCTTTTTAAATAGTTTTCTATGTTGATTAATGAAAAGTAATTATGTAACAACTCGATTTTGCTACGTAGAGATCATTGGCATATATGAAATTTATTTTTCGATATCCTATTCTTTTAATAATATAGATTACGAAAAATTATTTAAGAATTCAATTTTGTAACGCAGAAAACACGAAAAACAGATTTCTTTTAGCATTCAAAGTAATTTATTTTTTTCGTAAATCCGGTCTCAAAACATATAATTTGAGAAATCATTCAAAAACAATTATTTTTCAATTTTTTAACATCAAAAAGCCAGTTGATATCTTCTAATAGTTTTTTAATTACCAAATAGATCATTTTCTAGAAAATAAATATAATTTTTTTATTTATATGTAAGTATAGATGGTAGTTATGGTGTCATGTTGACTTCTTTTACAAATAGATATAAATTATTTTTATTGACTGTTTATATTTTCTTCAATATAGAGATTTATATAATTAACATTAATAGAAAGTAATTATAGTTTTAATACTGTTGGTTATTATATTTTATTGTCTTTATCCTTTGTTTCTTTTTAAAAATTTGCAAATATTATCTGTAATAACTTTTGAGGCTTTTATATTAGGTACAATTGTTCTGGTTTCCATTTTTATTTATTTATTTGTTTATTCATTTATCGACCAAATGATATTGATAAAGAAACTCGGTTCATTGATCGTGAACGGGGGTGGCAGCAACCCTTACGTATTATTAGGAACTAATACAATGAATAGGTAGATAGGTACATAATTATCCCTGTATATTGTTTATTATACGAAAGCTTGTAAGGAAAAAGCACGCGACATGGTATTTAAGGAAGTAATTTGTCAAAAAAAATTAATTAGTTGTGACCTTTACGTCGCCAAAGAATAAAATTTTGGGTAGTTCACCCCCAATCACTCGATGAACATTTTGTGTTTGCCAATAGTATACCTATGTATGTAATTAATCAAAATCGTATACATATTTTCACTTGAAATTTTGGATGTTAATATTTGGACACATCGCATCGGAAGGAACATTTTGTAAATAACATTAAAGTTATTAGTTATAAGTAAACGTCTAATAGGGCTGTAGCTCAATTCCGTTGCTATAAAGGGGCTGTAAATTGTAAAAATTACAATACAATACAATACAATGCAACAAATAGATATTGGATACATTATATTTATATTTATAATGTAGCCTGTATCTATTTTTTATTGGAAGTGATAGGATTGTATTTATAAAATGTTTTGCCGATAAAGTTGTTTCTTTTGGTCGTGCACAATTAATAATATAATGAATGAATGGACATGTAAAGGATTTTGCTGATAATTAGATTAAGGGCGAATCAATTTCGACATGTTAATTTGTTGTCTGATCGATAAAGTGATTTGAGTAGCGGAAGTAATCGCCGCGCCGGAAGTTAATAATCGCGATAAATATGTGATCATCTTGTTTTATTGTTTCTATATTTATGTTATATAGATAGGTACTAGGTGCATATGTAATTATGTTGCGCTTTTGTTATTGGGCAGACTGTCGATTTTATTTATAACATTGTAGGTATTCAATTGTTTTCTGAGTCGTGTGATATGTTAATGTTATTAATTGTATTTCTGTTAATGATAAACGATTAGGTACCTAATTTATATTAGAAGTTAATTATGCTTGAAGGATGTGATTGATTGATGGCTGATTTTATATATTACTATTTTATTGTTTGTTGGTGGTGTTAATAACAGTCATTGAGTTCTTCTTTCCAAGGAAGACTCCGGACAAAGTGAAGACGGTAACTGGGGATGTTGACTCAAATGGTGAGCTAAAAGTGCATGACAATGAATGACACAAGGGTTTAAAAATAAGAAAGGGCACAAAGGTACGTACCAGGCGTTAAGGGGATTCCTTTCTCATGTGTAGAACCTGTAGATCCTGAAAAAAATTGGATTAGGTAATTCTAAAGAAATGCATGCATGGTACTTAGTAATTTTTTCAATAGAAGTTGAATTAATGTGTGTGGTAAAAGATCTAAAAGTGTTTCCATGGTAGGATAAGTACATATTGACAGACACGAATTGAATACTTACTTGTGTGGAACAGCCGCCTTTTTCTGGGTGTCTTGGGGTGATTTTGGGGGCGTCGTCCGTTCATCTTTCGTCGATAATTGCCCGTGCAGATCGCGGAAGATCCTTTTTGCGTCCTTAAAACCAATCAGTCACTAACTTTGTGCACAATTAATGAGGACGTTCACCGATGGTTTGACCGACCACAATGATGATGACGATAAAAACGGCCAAAAGAACGAGTATACAGCAAATAGCTACGGCCACCATGGTTGGTGTGCGATTTTCGCGCACCGGGATGTATTGTTATTGGAGGCGGCGATGACGAAGTCTATCAGCTTCCTCACCGCCACCACCACCATCGGCGTCGCCGTCGCCGTTGCCACAGTCATCCCCCTCCAAAGAACCCGAATCTTCTAGGAATCAAATATTGATCTTTAAAGGGCGATGAAAAGCTCGCGAACGCGACTGCGTTGAAATAAATTCGAGAGAAACGTTCGTTCGTTGGCGCCGAATCGCTTTTTGAACATGAAAGATGCGAAAGTTGAAACAATTGTCCGTCGTATTATATACAATCGATTTATTTGTATCAAATTCGAAAGTTTTCACTTGACACGATACTTACGCCGCCAGGCGACCCTTTCAGCTTGTTTTTTTAACAGTCATGGGGTCATGGGTAGGACTTGTTGAAGAAAACGATTCATCAACATCAATCAAAATCGAAATTTTGGCCTACCATATATATGCGTATGTTACATACGAAGTTTTAAAAATATTCAAACTTTACGTTTTACCTAACAAAAAAATACAAAATAGACGTCAGAAAGGACGAAGGTCCTTAAATAATGAAAATAAAAAAAAACAAATTGGTCAGAAAATTATTGAAAATTAATCAGCGTTTAAACTTATTTGGTGTTTGTACAATTTGATTGATAGTTTCTACGTTTACTTGATGGAAATTCATGTTCACTTTAAAATAAAACTAAAAACGTTAATTTCCTCAATTTATTTAGTAGTTGACAATTGTTTCGCACTATTTAGTGCTTCATCAGAAGTGTTACAATTGATTGATGAAGCACTAAATAGTGCGAAACAATTGTCAACTACTAAATAAATTGAGGAAATTAACGTTTTTAGTTTTATTCTAAAGTAAACTTGTACAATTTTACTGTCATCTGTTTTTTTTTTCCAATTTTGACCGTTAAAATTAAAACTTATAATTATATAAAGTTTGAATTCTGAAAAAATCTAGTTTTCATGTATAATCCATTATAACTTTTCTCTACGTCATAAAATCGAGCTGTTAATTTTCTTTTTAATAATCTACAAATACAGAAAAATCTATTTTTAGTTTTTATAGCCATAAATCAACTTCATTCAAGTTTAAGTTTATTCAAACGATCTCAGCAACTGACCTTTCATTCACTTTGTTATATATGGGTTAGGTTATGGTATGTAAAGATTCCCCCTCTTCCTTTCCCTCCTCCCAACTGGCGTTAATTTTTTTGGTATATTTGTTGAGTTGCAGATTGGGGGAGGTGAAAAAGGGGTAGGTACCTTTACATCCCATTATCTAAGCTCCCTTAACTAACCTATCACAAAGTGAATGAAATGTTATTTTCATAAAAACAACTTTGTCTTGGTTTATAGTTTCAATTTCTTAATTATTTATGAAAACAACTTGTTCTTCTCTGATGTTATTTAAAGCTGTAAGCTGTTAGTTTTTTTGTTTTTAAATTGTTTGATTTTTCATTTAGAATACAAAAAAATAACAAGTTTATTTAGTGACGAGAAAAATTTTTGGTAAGGGTTATTTAGAAAAACTCGTTCTTATTTACCATTCAAGGCATAAAAGCATCAGAAAACTTAAATTTAGACACTTAAACAATATTTATTCATAAATCCGTTTTAAAATGGAACACTTTGAGATCAGAACTATGAAAATTTACCCACTTTTTGACTTTTTATGATTAAGAAACCAGGTGACCATATCAACTTCTTTTTTTATTGTATCAATATTCTTGTCCTTTCTATATTCCTAAATTTTGAAATACTCAAACTGATCAAAGAGAAGAATACTTAATAAAAAAACAATATTTATGTAAAAATTAAAAAGTACACACATAAAAAATATGAAGAGTTTACAAACTGTTCTTAAACGGAATTCATTTAGCCACCTTTTTTATTCTCTCATTCGTAACATCCAAATGAAATTTAAATGCATTCAATCGATCTCACCCTTCCTTCCTCTTTCTGCATTCAAGTCGCATTTATTGGAAGAATTACTGAAAGTACTTTTGAGAAAACCAAGACCGAATGTGGTTAATTACGCCAGAGAAAAGGAAACTCTCTTAACCGTACCTACCCCAGCTGTTTGCTAACGAAGTGAACATTTATTTTCACAAAAACTACTAGTAGCTACAATTAGAGCAAAATATTTTATAAAAGAAAGTGATAATGTATCACGATTTGAGCAGTTATAAATAAATTTTGTTGTAATATATTAAAAAGACAAATTTTGGTGGAGGCGCCAGGTATTCCACAAAATTGAATAGACACTACTAAATCAAAGAGTTGTTTTTTCAGGTTTTTTGAGATCCGGATTTCGCTGTCGACAGAGTCGACTTTTGGTCAACGTGATCCTTTTTGACCCGATTCGAACTTAAACCAGGTCACATCGGAATCGACCTGGAAATGGGTGGGACACGCGGTCTGGAGGATCGTACGAGCTGGCCAATTTAACGTTTATCTTAATAATGCAAATTTTCGTTGGCGAGAACATTACACTTTTGATAACGTAACATAACAGCGTGTATGTAATTATTAATGAGATGTAGCTGTCGCAAGGGACAGGAGAACGTCTGGAGTTGACGTAAACTCACCCTGTATCAAGAGTATCTAGAGTACAGCGTTCAAGAATTGCTTCAATTATGGATGACCATTCTTTAGATTCAATAACAGGGATAAAAACAGTGGGAGAGGATGGAAATTGAAAGGGTCACACATTTAATAATTTTTTTAATTCCTTCTGTGTTCTAAAATGCCCTTCTGCACCCTGTTCAAAGTAGCAACGGTTTAGGACATGAAAAAGTCGTCAGACATGCGTAATTAATTGTAAATTCAATTTAATTCCCTTTTCCTGATCAATAAGCTGTCGTATTCCCGAATTCTATTAAATTTAGATCAGGATTTTGAAACGTAGATGGATATTAAAACAAGTAATAAAAGTTTTTATTTTCCACTTACCACTCGTGACTCCAATTTGATAATAGAACGTTTGAAACCAAAGGATCGACAGAATAAGATGTCTCCCTGAGGCATGCCAGTATGATGAGGCCATATTGTGTCCTGAAAAAAAAGAAAAAGAGGGAGATACAAAGAATTCTTTTTTTTTGCTTATTCTTGTTTTTGTTCGAACAACCCCAAAGTAATTTTTTTGTTGGGGTCCTTTGTATTCATCTCATATTGGTATCCAGGATAATAGCACATTATACGATTATGGGGTTGCTTTACGCCCATTTGTATGCTTATTGTTGTCTACACTATAATTATATCCTTTGTCAGCAGATACTGACAATGAGTTATTTTTTAATTAGGTAGGTACCTACCTACATATTTCATTTGTGTTAGTATTTTATAACATTTTATTTCAGATTCGGAAAAGGAAATGGCAGTGGTAGTAGTGCTGTCCAGTGGTAATCAAACTTTATTGAATTTCGAAGCCTGTCCAGGTCGTATATCATGATCATGGCAAGGGAATTGATTTAGAGACGAAAAATTTTATTAGGAACTTCTCAAGGATCTCTAGTATCTTTCAGTAAATGTAATTTATTTTACTCGCTACTCGTACAATTGATTTTGGACAATAATTACATACTGCAGTGCTTCCAATTCTTTTGATAACAAAAAAATGATGACAAAGAAACATAAGATTAAAATTTTCAACCACTGCAACACATTCAATTTACGAAATATTATTAACGAGACATTAGTTAATTAATTATGTCATCTTCTTAAGAAGAATTCCTCCACATCTTGCCAAATCTCACTAAGAGGAAGGAAAGGATTACAATAATAAAAAAGACCCCTGTTATAGTTAATTAACGTTCCCAACGTGCAATAATAGTTTCTGTAACTTTGTTTAAGGATGCGCGATTTATTATATTAGCAAATAGGTGTTAATTCGATTCGAACTGTCTTGGAATTGTTGAAAGGAGGTAAATCTAATCAAACGTTCTCTTATTATTGAACCGTGGCAGTGCACAGATATACATAATAATACAACTAACGGAGAAATCGAGTTTAAAATGCACGGCTTCCTTCCTTCCTTCGCAGATAATTGTAAGATAACTTTGTTATCTGTTACGAACGAATTGAATAACATTGAGAGCGAGGAAAATCCACGGTTATTTCTCTTCTCGAAAGGGAGAGGAATTTATTCATCATTAAACTACCTAACTGATGTGACGTGATTTGATGCCGGATTAAAAGTTTAAAATGTTGCAAAATTGTCACAATTATACTCACCATATCGCCAGTGTCAGAGACGTGGGTTATTTGGAAAAACACCCCGACCTGGTTCCTCCAACCTTATCTGTAATCAAAATTAATTTTTAATTCTAAATGTGATATAGGTAATGTGTAGATATTGAATGGAAAAGGGTTGGAACGATAACAAATTTAAGAAAAATGAGAGAATAGGGGATAATGTTGAATCCAATGGGAAAAAGAGGTGCTACATTTTTGGAATACTTAAGGGCTTAAGAACGACATATATTCGATTATTTATTGTTTGCAAAATCTTTAAGGGTGCAGAATGTTTAAGTTTTAAAGAAAACATTCTAGAACCTTTCGGAAAATTCTGGAAAGTTTTCGAACATTCTGGGAAATAAGTTATAGAACGTTTTAGAACCTTCTGGACAATTTCGGAACATTCTTCAATTTTTTAGAAAATTCTACAGCATTTTAGAACCGTTTGTAAAATTCTATAACGTTCTATAAATACACTAAGAATTTTAATAAACTTCTGAAGTCTTTTGGAAAATTTTAAAACATTCCATTCTATAATACGTTTTGGAATATTATGTAACATTCTGGAACTTTTTGGAAAAATTTCTCATGAAACCAACCCCTGCAGCTAAAAACCGACATTTTTTCAAGGAATATACCACCATGTCATACCAATCTCATGGGGCTGGGTGACTCGGTTAATTAATTATTTGTTTATAACAAATTGCTACGAAATTCTGACCTTATTAAGTGTTAAAATTAGCAATCGATTGAAGACCATCACGGTGCTCGCCCTTTTCAAGTAAAAAAACCGTTGATGGTTATACGTATTATTTAAATTTAAATGAGGAATAATAAGAAAAAGGTTTTGAATAATCACTCCAATTAATATTCATCCCCCCGAATCCCGAGTTTTTAGGGTTTAAAGGGACATCGAATGATAAACATGTTTACTTGATGAGTCCTTCTCTTCTCGTCGTGTCGTGGCACAAGCAAACTAGAAGGCAGGGGATGGATATTGGCGCAATCGTTTTACTTACGAAGATTGAGGCCTCTAGGACGGTCACGAATTACATATTACGGCCGCGGAATTCTACCCCCTTGAAACGTTTCCCTTAAATTTACGTGGTTCGAATACCGAATGACGGATGAACCTCGCGAAAGAATCGTGACAATAAGTGGGGAGGTTATCAGTGAAAAATATACCAAGAATTTTAATAAACTTTAAAATAACAACAACCCCGAAAGGAACAATAAAAATACATGGAAGGTATATATAAAAAGGGGTTGGAACTCTCCATAAAAAATTCTTCAGTATTTTTGTATACGTACTATAGAAATAGATAACGTATCTACATTGTCCCTTGAAGTCCCTTTGGAGACATATCAGCATTTTATGGGATATTTGACGGACCTTTTTGGGCAGTAGCATACTTTTTTGGCCTTTTTCACATTATAAGAGTTAATTACATAATAATAAACAAACAATAACAAATTTATTAGACTCCACCCTTTTTCCCTACTTTAACAACTTTTTACGAAGATGTTAAATATTTTTTTCTTAAGCAGGAATGATAATATACAGGGTGGTAATGTCAAAACAATATTTCTTCATTAAACCACTAAAGATAACACTCTGTATATGAATTAGGGATGTGTCGAGTTGTCACATATGTTTGGTTACTAAAATATTTCTTTCTAGATTTTATGAGTTGTATATTTTCTTGGATTATAGTCGATATTATTCCAATTCATTTTCGAGCATTTCCTGCTTGGAAATCTGATCTTGATTCTACGTACACACTCCACGCCCTAGTCAACCTAGATTAAGTGCCTTTACTACTGAAGTTGAAAAATCGCGAACGTTTTAAGGGATTAATATTTATTGCAACCAAACACACGACTTCTTTAAGCATAATCAAGAATAATTAATTAATTGACGTGTATTTCGAGACACTATTTGTGGGACTGAAAATATTTTTTTGGTAGACAAATAAATTCTACAAGCTTTCACCCCGTTTACGTTATCTGTTTAGTTTAACCCTGTTCTAAATGTGAGGGTAATTTTAATTAAAATATGATAAATAAATAATAAAGGTACTTACATGGACCGGGTTTGATAACCAGTACAACAATAGTATTAACAATGTCAAAAAGGGTACGGACGAAAGATTTCGAAGATAACGTTTCGACACCGTCTTCGTCACCGACGACGTCCCGACGCACTTGGCGTCGTCAGGAGGACGGGAACCAGTGGAAACAATATCATCGGTTGCGAAAGGCAAAAGCCGTCACTGGAGGGTGCCCCGCCCAGAAGTCTCCACCAATTGTTATTATCACCAGTGGCGCCCGACGTAAACCCATATCATATCATTCACTTTACCAACCCAACCAACCAAACCAACTAACCAAGCCTTATCCGCGCGATGTTGTTTCTTTTATCAAAAAATTAAAAAAGAAAAACAATTACCCGATTACATTGTTCGTTCGTTCACTTGTACCGATGGATGGTACCATCGTTTTGCGTCCTTCTTTCGTTTTTTTCCCGATCGTTTTGTATTATCCAGCGGCGATTTAGTTGGCGTCGCGAGCGTCGTCAGTACGAACGGGCGACTCGACAACGAGGGCAACGTTGCCAATGAAGATAGTAGCACGGACGTCGAAACGCAGCGACGCGTCGCGACGCCGTAGCATGGGGCGGTGGCAAAGAGTCACCACGACTGCGTACCGAGACCCACCTTTTTCCTATATGAATACGCCGAGGTCGTACTGGACGTTTCGAATATCTTCGCCTTTTTTGTACCATGTCTGAACAAATACAAGGTGGTTGAAAATTCGTTACTTTTATATCCTCAGTGCCTCAAAGGGGCCATTTAATGTCTTCCAAGCTCTCAAGATCAATAGTAGAGTTTTAGTACCGAAGATACCATCTAGAAGCATAGCGAAACGTTTGCAGTTAAGCCACGTAACCCCAAAACACAACCCTTTCAATAAATAGAGCCATTTCTCATGTAAGACCAAAGGGGCGTTTGCTAATAACGAAAACGAGCAAAAAATCAAATTGGAGCAGTTAAGTTTACATAAAACTTTTATCACGCTGCTAAAAATCATTCCAAACTCTTCAAAACAGATTTAAAAAAAAATCTGCGAGTCATGTAAGAAAAGTTCCTAAAAACTCAAAACAGTGTTAAAAAGAGTAAACTGTTTTATTACAAGCTTCAAATACTTCTATTAGTATAATAAGAATTTATTTTAAACGAAACTCCAAATTACATGACCTCTGATTTAATTAATTACTAAGTATTTAGGTTTTTAAATGTTGTTGGTGATATTATTTGAATTGCACACTATATTGTTTCCATTTAATTATCTTTCAAGCTTAGTATAATGATTTCTTTGTAAATTAGCTTTTCGCGCTGAAATTCAAATAATTTCACTATATACTTTTGACACTATATCTTAATTTGTCGTATGTTTAGCCACTATCTACTATCTAAGATGGCGGCTGTCGACTACTGTCATGTTTTTTGTTGTTTTTAATGCTTTACGAGTTTTTTATTGATAAAATAAGTACTTAATGTTTATTATGATAAATATATGATTATGTTACAAATTTACGAACTGTTTAGAGTGTATAATTATTAAAAAGATATGCTTAATAATACCCCAAAACATATGGAAGTGGATTACTGAATAATTGTGAAGATGTTTTCGGCATTTAGAAGACTTACTGGTAAAAATGAGAATAATTCTGCAGGTGGTGATGCCTCCAGGCCACCTGGGCATCGAACGATGTCCACTTCCCTTCAGAGAAAGTTTGCAAGGGGGGTCCAATATAACAGTAAGTTTAAGGTTATTTAATGTAACAATTTAACTACATGAAATATCTTGTGTTTTAGTGAAAATTGTTATCAAGGGTGACAGAAATGTAGGAAAAACTTGTTTATTTCATCGCCTTCAGGGCAAAAAGTTTATAGAGGAGTATGTCCCAACGGAAGAAATCCAAGTCACTTCCATCCATTGGAACTACAAAGCTACAGACGACATTGTTAAGGTTGAAGTTTGGGATGTGGTGGATAAGGGGAAAAAGAAGAAGAGGTTTGATGGTTTGAAGTTAGAAAATGCACAATTAGAAATGCCTGAGGAGCCAGCACTAGATGCTGAGTTTCTCGATGTTTATAAGGGAACCAATGGTGTTATCATTATGATGGATCTCACTAAAGCATGGTAAATAATTAGATACGGCTTCCAAATAAGCCTCAGTAAATTGGGGGCCTTTTTCTAATGTCTTTCAGCCACTCTTATTCATTGTATTTCTTGTGGAAGATTAGACAATAATTAATGACAGATTTTTATTTCAGGACCTTTGATTATATTCAGAGAGAGCTTCCAAAGATACCAGGTCATATTCCAGTGATTATTTTGGCAAATCATTGTGATATGTCCCATCATCGCATTGTCACTCCTGATCATATTTTGTACTACATAGAATCCATAGCAGAGTAAGTAAAGTTATTGTTTTTCCTATTTTTTATTTGTTTCATTGTTGCTAGTACTTTTTTTTGTTGTTATTGCATTATTTATAATGTATTTATTTGTCTTTTATTTCTTTTAAGGTCTCGTTCAGCTCAAGTTCGTTATGCAGAGTCTTCCATGCGAAACGGTTTTGGTCTCAAACTCCTTCACAAATTTTTCAACTTACCATTCTTGCAACTCCAAAAACAAACATTACTACGCCAACTGGAACGAAACGAAGAAGAAATCCAGGCTACAGTATTGGAACTGGACACGTATTTTAGCTCTGATGAAGCAAACTACAACAAATTTCTAGAAAATCTAGTCAAAAAAAGACGTGAGATTGCAGACTTAAACGCCAACATTCCTCAACAACCAAACACCACAAACACAATGCATCCTTCGGCATCGTCAAGTCAAATTGGGTCTCTTCAACAACCCTCTGGTGATATGAAGAGGTCCCAGAGTGGCCCTATTGTGATAGGTGCTGGAAAACCCATTCCATTCGGCAACAATGCCGAAACATTTTCAACTGAAAAGAAGACTTATTTTGGGGCCAATAATAAGAGTGACAATAGTGGTAAAAAGGGTGGAGAATCTAATCTAGTCAGCCCAGTAACGTCCGTAGACGAGTTTTGTCCTGAAGGGGGTCAACTGGACAGAAGTTTCTTGGAAGACGTCCAAATAAGTCCACAAACCAACAACTACAACATAGAGTCTGACAGGTATATATTTATTAAATGAAAAGAAACTTATTAGATTACTTGTTACTTTTATTTTATTTTCAGTGACGAAGATACCGGGAATCCTCTTGTGTCTGAGTTCCAGGACGATTTAGAAGAGGAAGTTGAGGTGGTATCTAAACCGAGTAACCCGGCAAAACCAGCTCAAGATTCGAACCAAAAAAATGCCCAAAAACCCCTACAACAACAGCAGCAAGACTTTGAAACGATGAAGCAGAGTAATGACGAAATGGATTCGACAATAAATTCAGAAATTTCAGAAATCAATTCGGAAGCTTTCGACTCTTGGATGGCCGCTGATACCAGATGGAGACGATCCCCAGAAGGTAATTTCTTAATAACTTAAGTATGTTTTTGTTACTACTGGTGTTGTTTTTTTAATACAGGGGGTGAAGATGATTCTGTGGTGTACCAGACGTTAGATTTTAGTGGCGGAAGCGTGGCTTACGACGACAACTCGAGTCTGACTTCCTCTAACATCCGGATGGAACTGTTGTCTTCCCGAAATAGCCAAAGATCAGTTAATGACAGCCTTTGCAGCGAAAACGATGACACAAACGGTGCTGCTCGTCTTAATAGCGTAAAAAAGGAGAAAGAGAAGAAGAAGAAAGACAAAGATAAGGTAAGTGATAAGAATTTTATAAGTTGAAGGCTTCTGAACCCATTTTAATTACTCAAAGGTTTATTTAGATTATTGTTCTCTTTTTTAATCCCCTCCCTCCTTAAAGGACTCCGGATATCCTGTTATTTTCTTAGCGATTTATTCTTTAATCTGCATGCTGACTTAAACATTTCGAAGTTCTTGTTTGGTCGTTTCTTTCTGCTCGTAAGGACGTTTCTTCCTCCCTTAAACTTCTATTCTTTAATATATCAGCAACTACACGCTTTGAGATGTTAGTTTGTTAGTTGGTTGCTAATGTTGAAGGTTTTATTCGTTTCTTAGTCTGAACATAAACATAAGCACAAGAAATCGAAAGACAAAGACAAAAGCGGCAAAGAATCGTCGAATAAGGGGGAGAAAAAGCACAAAAGACGTTCCCGCGAGGAGACATCCTGCCAAAGGGATGAGCTAGAGGAATTCCTTAACGGTACTGCCAGTCCTACGATCGATTCTGCCTACGAGGCCATTTAGCAGTTAACGTTTCTTTTGCCTTATAAATATTTAGTGCTTATCAACAATATTAACACGTTGAGCGAATAATTGAATAATTTTTGTGGGGAGAGTCCAGTCCCCAGGTCTCAAAAGAGAAGACATGTCTCCGAGATCAATATAATAAATAATATTCAGACGCTTGCGCTCCGGTGTTGCGCTTTAATTAATGTTAATTTATTTATTATTATTAATAATATGAGTGAGAAATATATTTTTTTTTTTTTCATTAACTACACCTTTCACAGGCTCTCTACAAGAAATTTTATTATTTATTTTTGTGATACGTTTAAACCAAAATATAAATAAGAAATTATAAATTTTTCTATGATACATTGCAAAAATAAGAAAATATCGACGTTGTTGTAAACAAATTTTCTGAAGTATAGTTTTTCACAAGGAAATTTATTTTCTTAAAACGCCAAGATCGTTTTTATAATGTTACAATATAATAATATAAAATATATATGTGCGCTTATAATTAAATGGAATAATAGCTACTAAAAGATGACTTATAATAGTTTCTTATATTCATGTTTATTAAAAATTGCATAGGTAATTAAATTATATTAGTTATTTTCAAACAGTAGTTTGTCTGTAACGTTAAAAAATAATAAATGTATTGTTTGTTTATTTTTTTGTTACTTTTTTCCTTTTCAATACTCCACAACATACAGAAAAATGACATATTGATTTAATCAAATCCATTTTTAATTTTGTTTCATATTAAAAATAAATTCTTTAAGTAAAATATTTCAAATTGCATATTCAAAGTGAGTTTTTGGAGCTTAAACAAATTATATGAATAAAATATAAAAAATATTACGTTTTATTAACAACTTCAAAACTTGCAATCTTTCTTTTGTAATAATTTTCATTCAATATATTCAATTATTCCTTAATTTTTGAATATTATGTTAACTATTCCACACAGATGTCGCTGTGTGTACTAAATTTATATTGTTTATTAGGAAATAACATTTTTTGAAGCTTAAACATATTTTGGGCAGTTGAATATAAAAAACATTACATTTTATTGATAGTATTAGGGTCATTAAGTCATTAGTTGTAATTGTCATGTTTTTGCAATGTGTCTATAAATTTATAGATTTCCTTTTTATTACGAATATATTCCAGTAGATGGCGCAACATGTAGCAGAGTAAAAGTAAATAAAACCGTGTCTGTAACTACAGATGTCGCTGTAAGTTTATATAATTAATGAAATATTAAGCTCTAAAAATTTTATCATATACAGGGTGATCGAATAATATATTTTGGGGCACATATATTTTTTGACCAATAGTAGGTAAATAAAAATCACGAATTTGGCCAAGTACAATTTATTTTACCTACGGCCGTTTTATGTACAGATATAAATTTTACAACTCTTTTTTCGCTTAGATAACTGAGATTTTCAATAATAATGTTGGCATCATTTCATCGGGATTCGACTTCTTTTTATTATCTTTTTTTTTTCTTTCTTTTGCCAGTTTACGAGATACATCGGAATTCCATCTGAACTCGAACGAGTCAAGAAAGGGTTTATGAATCGGGTTGTTATGTGGGAATGGGCGAACCAACTTCGAAAATGCGATAATAAAAATCGAAACTAATTCTGGAGCAATAAAGCGGCGTGAATCGGTTTCCCGGGATTTCAAAATTATTTCCAATAAAACACATTAGCGGGAAATAAAAGATCAAACCAAATTTTATTTTATTTCAAATAAAGGGAAAGCTGCGGGATTGTTCTCGTAATATGTGATCGTTCAGGGCTTTTTATGATTGAGATTTTTTTTTTGTTATAGGGATATCAACTTTTTTGCAATACTAAGCGTTCTACATACGAGTATAATCATAAATGATAAGGGTAGCGAGTACGTAAAAAAATGGAATAGGTAGATAAGACTATAAAATAAAAGGCGAAGGAACAGGGAAATAAATGTTTAATAAATAGGTGGTGTGAGCA
Organism: Agrilus mali; assembly: GCA_029378335.1. Lineage (NCBI taxonomy): Eukaryota > Metazoa > Arthropoda > Insecta > Coleoptera > Buprestidae > Agrilus > Agrilus mali. Next base: position 666,980 of record CM055660.1, read on the forward strand.
AAACAATTTTTTTCGGTAAGTACCAAACATGGTCCTTAGGCTAGTAAGAATTTTAACATTAAAAATACTTGTAGTTGGTGACTGACCATTGCTACAATAAATTGGGAAAGTTATAATTTAAAAAAATGTACTACCTCAGTAGTGTTACAGATCTTTCAAATAAAAGCTACTGAGTGTAAGAGCTATCTTTTATCACTATTTTATTTTTACCGTCAAACGTAACTTTTTTTAAAAGACAGCTTATCTGTCACCTTCATTCCAGACGTTTTTTTCTTTAATGGGTTTTGAAAAATTTCTTCTCAATTACATCACACGGAAACGTTTGAATTGTATCGTGTTGCAAAAGCTTTTAAAGTTTTATAACTTTCGTAATAAGTACAGATGTTACGTACATAGGTTTATCAAAAAGTCCTTTTCTACATTTTATTGACATACCCACCTACAGGATACAGGTTCGAATGCCATTTTTAAGTCTTTATTGAAAAAATAAATAGTACATAAATATCGTTATCTAATATTTTATTTTGATGTATATTTTAAATTGATTTGTTTACTGAAATAGGAGATAACAAAACCTGTTAGGTAGGTGCCTCCACTACGTTCTATCCTGTTTAGGTCAAGGTTATTAAAGTTATCCGAGTCACAGTAATCTGAGCATCATCTATCTATAAAAGCGAGCTTGTTTTTCTATTGGTCTCGTCTAAAAATAGAATATTCATAAAACTTTGATTCTTTCAATGAAATTGTCTTATTAAGGGTATAAAAATTAAGGAAAGCTGGTCTGCCTTTTCCTTTAATAATTGAGACATATGTCATCTAGTATTACAGTACCCTACTGGTTGGGGTGCGGGGCAAAATTACCTACAAACCATTTTTTTACTAAAAAAATTAAGCCCACAAGAAAAACATAAATAAAGTTAATGAACTTTCTTAGAAGCCTTTGTTGTATTGGATTATTTAGGCCTAGGTACGTCCAATGATTCAGTGTTTTCCCCCATTAAAAAGTTGCCGTCACTTCGTGGCTAAAAAGTTTCATAAATCCTGTGAAAATTTTTGTTTGTTTGTTTGTTTTCCAATTTGGAAACAATTTATGGAGTAGATACGTCATAAATTGTTCGCGACACGTCCCCGTTGCGTCGATGAGAATGCCTCGAAAATGATCAAATGCAATTTTAATATATCACCTAAGGTAAAATAAGGAAAGTTGTGAATCCTGGCATCCTGGGCGTGCATTACGTACATTTTTCAGAGATCACGTTTTAAATTATGCGATGAGCCGTCGGTCGAGCTTAGTTTATCCCTGGTACAGACAGTAATTTCGGATCTAATGGCGCATGCACCATCCAACTGGCATTCCAGGACGTGATGTGCCGTATCCTGCCTGCTGCTTACTGCCTCCTGGCTAACGAACGAACGGGAACACTCGGCTCGTTATGTATTTTAAGCGTTAATGTTTCTTTTTACGACCAACGTAAACATTTCTTAGATAACGCCAATTTATTTCTAACGTACTTCATTCTTCTCAGGCTTATATCTCGATTATTTATAATTACTCTCAAATTGCCCGGATAATTATTTCTCCCCCCTTTAACTTCCCTCCCTTCCCAACCATTCTAAAATTATCTCTACTTTGAGGTAAAAATGTTCTATAATCTTGCAAAAAGCTTAAATTTTTGTAAAAATAATTTTGTTATTAGACAAGAAAACTTTTTTGCTAACTCTCCAGATTCGTAAAACTTCTTCCAAAAGCCAACAAAAGAATTGTAATTAAGAAGGAAACAACTATGAACGTTTGTTTAGCTTCCCTTACTTTTAATTTATTTCTTCAATCAGCAGGTCGAAACCCTTCAAGGTATAACAGCTCACTTGTTCAAATTAAATTGCCTTTGAAGCTCGACGAGCTTATTTTATTCGTTCTCATTCTATTCTTTTATTTTACAAATTGTAGATATATGCGTGTCTACTTATTTATTAATTAAATTTCAACAGTGACACGTGAATGTTACGATTATAAATCAAATAACACGCCATGAATCAAAAACGTAATCCCTTGTTCGTCACAAGGGCTAAAAACAATCAATTCGAAGTTTAATCTACGTAATATTCACCCTATCAGTAACTTTTCGGTGGAAGTTTAATTAACAACTTCGTCGAATGTTTCTTGTTGTTACAATTAATAGATTGATAGAAGGTCCTTTTGCCACCCAATTTTTGTTGTAAAAAATCTAATCATTTAACTACAAGAAATTATTTATTTGTTTCTTTTTTTCTGGTTCTATTATTTTATTTAAATAAATATTAATATAGTTTTATTTAACATTGTTTATTAATTAATTAAACTTCCTCCCTAAAAACTAACCTAACTGTTATTTACGTGATTGTTAATTGCAGTAAATATTCTTTTTGTTCTCCTTTACATCCGTTTTCACAACATAAAATAGAAAACAAAGTGTTGTTTACGTGTTTGCCTAGAGCAATTAAAAAGCCCTGTGGTTAAAGCTCTCGTACGCTTTAATCAAGTTAATTATTTTAATTGTGTTAAAATATGTACTTATCTACATGACCTGTGAACGATTTTAGTCAGAAAATGTTCTTCTTATAATCGACAACTTGAGCTTTATTATCTGATCGAAATAACGTTTGAGAAAGCATTTAAGATAATATGGTATATAAAACCTTAAGAAGTAGCTGACAAGATTAAATTCAGACTTAAATGGGTACTTTATATCTATTCAGTTACTTCTTCCCCTTAAATAAATTAATGACTAAAATCGGGGTAATTATCAGACATTTTCACGGTCAGTTGGGCTTTTAATAAAATAAAATTGAGAAATTAACCTTTCGCAATTTTCTTTTCAAATTATTTGGTTTGACGACGGATTTGTGAAAAAAATTATACCAGAATTGTAATTATTTTTTTTTTTTCGTGTAAAAAGAGAAGTTAATCCGATGACGAAAAAAAATCTCAAATTTATACACTTCTAACTTGGTTCACAATGGTATCAACTGTAAAAAATCCGTGTAATTGTTAGTTGATAACTCGAACACTCGAACTTCTAATATCGAATCGAATATCTCGATAAGAAGTCGAAGATAATACTTGGTGCTAACTTTGATAAGTCGAATTTTCTGGGGGAATCCCTTAATAAATACGATTTTAACGTAAGTGACTAAAAAGAAGTTGCAGACCAGACACTTTCGTCGATAACTTACTAAAAAATTATAATAAAGGAAACCAATGCATTACGCCTTCTTCAGGAATGTTGGTATTCCTTGAATCCAAAATCATCCCTCACATCAGGAGTGCATAGTGTTTTTACCAATGAAATAAAAGAACACTCTTTTAAGTTTCAAATATTTTATTTTATAAGTCCACAACGACCGTTTCGCCACACTGTGGCTTCATCAGGTGGATGAAATACATTAACGTATATTACATTTTCAAGCTTATATACTAATTACAAAATTATGGAGGCGAGTTAAACTGTAAATTTAATAAAGGGGAGTTGTTTACATCTAATTGGTTGTTTAGTAATATTCCTAGTTTATTATAATTATTAATTTCTAAACTTTCCAATAGGTTTAGTTTCTGACTTTTACTTGCTATATGTAAAATTTTGAAATTTTCATTGAAATTATGATTATTACTAATTAAGTGTTCGGCATATGCCGAATTACATTTTTTATTTTCAAAACTATTTTTGTGTTCTTTTATCCGCTCTATAAATGTTCGACCAGTTTGACCTATATATACAGAACTACAGTCACTACATTCTAATTTGTACACTCCTGATTTATGTTTTTTGTCTAGTTTGTCTTTATCATTTCTAATTAACGAAGCTAAAGAATTATTGGTTTTTAATGATACAAAACTATTGTTTAAATGTTTTCTAATTTTTAGGTTAATATTTCCTAAATATGTAAATGTGTTAAAATTACTTTCGGATTTTGATTTTATGATGGGGTATATTGAATTTATAGTTTTTCTATGAAGTTTTTTGTTAAGCAATTGTGTAACAATTGTTTTATCGTAACTATTGTTCTCTGCAATTCGAATTATTCTATTTAGTTCTAATTCAAAATTAGCTTTAGAAAGAGGAACATTTATGAGCCTATGTAACATTGAATGAAAGAAAGACAATTTTTGTGAATAGGGATGAAAAGAGTCGTTATGTTACGTATTATTGTGTCGGTGTGGGTAGGTTTATGATAAATTGAAAATTCATGTTTTTTATTTATACGGGTAATGTTTAGGTCTAGAAAATTAATAGAATTATTTGTTTCAGATTCAAATGTGAATTTAATTTTTGGGTGAATGTTGTTGAGGAATAAGAAAAATTGCTGTAATTGTCTGTTTGTACTGTTAAAACAAATAAGAATATCATCGACATAACGGAAATAGTATTGGCACTTTTTGAATAGATTATTTTGTGATATTTTATTTTCAAGGTGATCCATAAATATTTCAGCTAGTAAGGGGCTAAGTGGGTTTCCCATGGCCAGGCCTTGTTTTTGTTCATAGAACTTGTTGTTGAATTGTAAATAATTCTGTTTTAAACAAAGTTCTAAAAGCGATATAATTTCATACGTTATAATTGGATTTACCTTATTTCGTTCAAGCATATTTTCTACTAATGAGGTTACTTCTGCAGGGGGTACACTAGCAAACAAGTTCGTTACATCGAAAGATACTAATTTTGAAGTTTCTGGTATTGTAAGATCGGATTTGGCAATGTTCAAGAATGTTCCAGAATCTTGAAGATCATTCAATAATGTTAAAAAAAGTTAGAGAATGTTTTGAATCATTATGGGATGTTCTGGATAGTTCTAAAAAAAAATAATGTTAGTCTATTTATTTCAATAATTTTTACCATATATACAGGGTTTTTCAAGTTGATGGGCTATTAGAAGTATATGAATTAGTAGAAGGAATTCAATTCTGAAACTTGGGCTCATTTGGTTATTGTTTATGCCGCTTCTTTTAAAAATATTTTCAAGTTCGATTTACATCCGGTTATACCGGAAGTCGATACCAACTTTCTTATTTTAAATGGAATGGTATATTTTTTACGCTGAATTCGAATAAAACGTGTAATTCTAAGGTAAGTTTGATAACCAACTTGTACACCACACCTATGACGATCGGTTTCTGAGTTAATTTAATTTATAGAAAAAAAATCGCTACCGCAACCCAAATTATAAAAAATCATAACTTCCACAAAATACGACTTAGAGTGTTGAAATTTTTACTAGTAATAGCTGAATATTAGTGCTAACGCCTTGACAAAATTGAATTAAATAATTTATACAGGGCGTTCAAAATAAAATTCTAAAATTGAAAAACTTCAAACACGAATTACTTCGTTTTTTCAAATGGCACCTACTATTTTTTATTTTTTCAATCGATTCCTTTTTTTATCCTCTTTCAATCTATATGGATACGTCCTATTTTATTTGAAAATTTTGGAATAATTTTGAATTATTACTTAAAATAGGACGTATTCATATAGATCGAAAGAGGATAAAAAAAGGAATCGATTGAAAAAATAAAAAATAGTAGGTGCCATTTGAAAAAACGAAGTGTTTGAAGTTTTTCAATTTTAGAATTTTATTTTGAACGCCCTGTATAAATTATATAATTCAATTTTGTCAAGGCGTTAGCACTAATATTCAGCTATTACTAGTAAAAATTTCAACACTCTAAGTCGTATTTTGTGGAAGTTATGATTTTTTATAATTTGGGTTGCGGTAGCGATTTTTTTTTTTATAAATTAAATTAACTCAGAAACCGATCGTCATAGGTGTACAAGTTGGTTATCAAACTTACCTTAGAATTACACGTTTTATTCGAATTGAGCGTAAAAAATATACCATTCCATTTAAAATAAGAAAGTTGGTATCGACTTCCGTTTAAACCGGATGTAAATCGAACTTGAAAATATTTTTAAAAGAAGCGGCATAAACAATAACCAAATGAGCCCAAGTTTCAGAATTGAATTCCTTCTACTAATTCATATACTTCTAATAGCCCATCAACTTGAAAAACCCTGTATATACGTAGAAATATTTTTGTTTGTTGCTTCGTAGTAAAGATGGTGAAGAGATAGATACATATTAGGATTATGTTATTGTTGTTCTATGTAGAGAGAACTGTGGTAGTTGTTGTCGGGTCATGGGTTGAGTGGTAGGAATGTTTGTAACCGTGTCTCGAGGATGCGCGCCTTGTCGGCAGCGTCGCGACGTCAAATACCATCAGTTTGGACGCGACCGTCTACGTCCATCGGTTGGAACGTTCTCGTCCCCGACGTTCCATATGCTTACTTACAAAAGCGTCACGTGGCATGAAAAAGTATCAAAAATTTTACGAACAATAAATAATTTTTAATTATTAACCAACTCTCTCTCTCTCTCTCTCTCTCTCTCTATTGAACTCTATCTACGTAGAATAAATAATAGTAGTTTTAAAAAGATTGTTTTGGGAACTTTTGAGTGTTCTGTGGCCCCAGTAGATGCATATAATAATAATTAAGAGTGCACAAACCGAACAATAGAAAAAAAGAAAATTGCAAGGTAAACGTTTTTTTAGGTGTTTGAATGTTAGAAAAAGAATCACCGCAGCCCCTAAATACTTAATATTAATTTTATTATTAGGTACTTTTTTTAGTTTTATATTACTTTAGAAGTTTTGCTTCATATTAGTATGTTATGCTTAGTTATAAATGTAGAAGAGTCATCGATTATTTACTTGACACCAAATGTTGTCATAGAGTTACCTTGTTTACCTACAAATATTTCCATCGTTTCTCTGAAGAAAAATACCTATTCTTGTTTTTTCGTTTCCTTTTTGCACCCTAACAGCTCACAAAAATAATCATTCCGCAACGACAACCAAACGTCGCAAATATTTTTTTTAAATACCCAAAGATTAGGATGGTGATGGTAACAGGGTGATTACATAGGGGCACTTTGTTTTTTGAAAGGGTGGGTAAATAAGTAAAGTAACTACACTTGACACTTTAGGTCCTTTTTTGTTGGTAGATACGTGTACGTATACCTAAAACCTGGAAGTTAGATGAAATTAAATTTTTTTACCCCTGGTTTTGTTTACCCTCCCACGAGGGATAATATGATACGTATAATATAGCTCAATATAATAATTAAATTAAATTAAACTATTTAACCACCTACGTATTTGTATGGTATTATCTGTAGATATATTTATTATTTAATTATTTATTAATTTTCCTAGCAATAACAGGCTGGGTTTGTTATCGTGTAGGGATGTTTTCTAATTAAATCTCCTTCGGCGTATCGATAACCGTAATTTACCAGCCCGGGCTTTATGTAATTTTGGTTTATCTGCGTATCTTGAACGTGAATAGACCACGGCAAAACCAATTTATTAGTTCTCGTTTGCGGTTTATTGTTTAGAAATCAACTTTGTTGTTAAATTTCGAGATGTTCGTGTTGATTCGAATTGATTTATTTCCCGGAATATTCGAACAAAGAAAATTCGGATTAATTTCCATGAGTTTGTTAATCTGCACACATCTTCAGGATTAATTACAGGGGTAGTTTGTAAAGCTTTTGTACATACATACGTGGAATTTAACTATAGTGAAAAGTGTACAGAAATTTTGTTAAAAAAATACTAGAAAGTTTTTTGATGACACTATCACTTCAACAAAGCTTTAGTGTGTGTACGTTTGTTTGTATGTAATCTGCGATAACAAAAATGCAACCCCCATGTAACTGTCGTTGTCGTTGTCGTTACTGACATGGTTTGTAATTTTCTTCTGTGTCAGTTCATCGCGACATGTTGGACAACAAATTTACTACATTATTACTTAACATTTTGTTGGTGGAATATGGAATATTTTAATGCGTAATTGCTATTTTATCGATCTTCTATAACTTGGTTAATAAACTGGAAAAGCACGCCCGACATGAGCAGAATGATTTATGCACGAAGGAAGGAAAGAATGTTAGGTTGTCGTTTGATGACTTGTTTTGCAAGGATTTGCAACGAACAAAATAGAAAATAATGTCTCTGCTCTCGATAGGTTTAAAAAGCTACCTAAAATATTTGAAGTTTCTATTAATTGGCGGTTTCGGGGAGGAAGTAAATTAAATAGCTGTCTGATAACTCCAAAAGACATCTACTAAAAATAAATTGCTTCCATTGGCATTTGTCAGTTAATTTATCTTCAAACTAAATATAATATAATAAATAATGAATCTTTCAAAACAGAATGGAAGCTTCATCGTCAGAACAACATCAACCACCCTCCGAAAATCCGTTCAATATTTAGAGCTGTTAACACCGTTTTGTTTTGCACATAATCAGTTTTCTTTCGTGACAACGGAGCATGCATAATAAGGAACGCTATCTCGCGTGTTACATTAATCTATTCGCGGAAGAGAGATTGGTATGGCTTGCTTAAAAGTTTCATAGCTTTCATGTAATCGCAAATTATTTATGCATACACCTGAAAAAATATTCGGACAAAACATACGCCAAAGCCAGGGTTTAAATCGAATAAATGAGTAAATGAAAATGGAAATAAAAAAATTGGGACTGTTGAGTGCAGAAAATATTCAGAATATTTGAGGGTGAAACATAAGCTAACGGGCGAGACTTTTAGAAGACGAAGAGTGACGTAGCAGGTGCCTAAATTTGATTAGCTACATGAGTAGTTAAAAAAGTAGGTACGGGTTTTGATAAAGCAAAGCACTTAAGCAATAAAATTTGTGAGACTACATTCTTCGTCTATAAAAACAATTCATTTTTAGTCTATTAGTTTTGTTTCGTGAAATATGACCAATGATTTTTTTTTGTGAAAATGTATAAAGGGTTGAAGTGGAAATGTGCGGCTTTATAAAATTTTAACGTCTCGTCTGGTTAAATTGGCAGTTGAAACAACAACATTGGGGTGAACTGGTGTATGGAAGGTAATGCAGTTTTGCAATTTTTACAGTTATAGAACGTTATTTTTGCGGTGGGTAACAACGAACGAACAATGTTTGAATTATTACGTAACTGGCGAACGTGAACGAGAAACAGTGGCTCAAAAATAACGAACCGATTTAGCGATTTCATTGTTACCTAACGAAGCTAAAATTCCTAAAAAGTTGTTTTTGGGATTTTTTTAAAATAAGAGCCTTGTTTCAATGCAAAATTGGCATTTATTGGTCCGAATTCCTAATTAAAATTTCTGTAACTTTACAGAACGTTTCAACTGTAGGTACGTTCCATACATTAAGTTCGGAAAAAGCGAAATTACCTACCACACTATTGGGTTTCGAGGAAACGGAGGCCCGGCACAAGTTTCTGCGGAATGACTAATATTTGCGGAAAGTTCGAGAAGACCAAAAGCATTTCGATTCGATGTAAAAGTTCACAATCGCCTGTAGCGCTTTAACCCCCAAACCAAACCCTAACCGCCAACAGTTCTACAAATCAATTTTAAACTTCAAGAACCACCAGAACATCACATTATTTATCAACCAGTTTGGATTTATTCATTAAACTTTATATAGGTACCTATTTTGTAATGGGGTTGAATATGATTCCAAACAAGATGGCAACTGTGGTGGGTGACCGAATAAATTCAGACAACCCTGATCGGATAATATTGATTTCCATATTTATGAGTAGATACCAGTTCGATTATAGTGTCTCTAGACAGGAGAAGAGTCAGTATTAGGTACGCTTTGTTCTAAGGGGTAGAATAGGCATTTCTGACACTCGTACAGTTACATCACAATGAACCTCTATAAAATCAAAAAGTCTTGCAGCAACTTAAATCACTTATTACAGACACAAACAATAAAATTTGTGTGTTAAGGGTGAAACTTAAATTAAATATATATTGTATTTCTTGTGAATACGTTTGTTTAGAAAAAGGAGCAAACATTTTAAAGAGTTTCCTGTTCTGTTGGAAAAGTAACTTTTCCTCTGCAAGCACAATACTCTTCATACCAACAAAAGTGCAAAGCGAAAAGACCAGAAGAATAGTTTCCTTTCCGATTCAGGGTGAAAAGTGACGAATGGAGTGCCAGCCAGCTTGTGTTGCAAAAGTAAACTTCCGACAACTCTGTCTGCTCCAGTACATGCATCAGTATATTTACTTCACCCCTTCAAGTTGTGTTTGTTTGCAAGAAAGGACAGGGCGAGGGTAGTGGAAAACGAAAATAAAAATTTATTATGCGCAGCTTTTATATTCTTATTCTTATTGACGTTTTTTCTTTAAAGACTAATTAAAAATTAGGGTTGAAAACAGGTTGACGCAATAAAGCACTTCATAAAAAATTCGGGATCGTCTATCGATTCCTGGTTATTTTCGTAATCAGAGCCGACCTGAAAACTTTGGACGATGATTCAAACACACACGACAAATACACCCGAGGTAATAAATATATTATTTTGGGGATTTACAGACTTACAGAACTTATTGAGACGAAAAATTTCGGCACCTAAACATTATTGGTGAAAATTCAGAAAATTCATGGAACCTTCTGCATACGAAGCAGTTGAACACGTCCATAATACATGCATATACGAAATATAGGTACCTATATTTATATTGATTTCCTCCTTTTCACCTTTCCTTTTTGTCTTATTCAAATCGATGGCGTTCGAGGTCCTCATTACACGTCATTGATCCTGGTTTAATTGCACCCTCTCTTCCTGAAACCGATATCTCAAGTCTGTATGTATGTACAAATAAATAATTAACATAAAAGATAAAAAAAAATGTTCCATTTAATTGTGACTTGGATAAATCAAAACAAATTACCTTCACTAATTATAATGGTCTTTTTTGTTTGGCTTTAGAGCAAAAGAATAAGGCCTTAGGGGAAGACCGTACATTTTAAGTTGCTGTTAATTAGCAGTCGCGAGGTGTTAAATTTGAAGAGACTACCCTAATTAGGCCTGAATAAGAAGAGCGATAATGACGTTAATTAGGTGAAAAATATCTTAATAGGTACGCACAAAAAAGAAATTTTCTCCAAATTTTTTCAATTTCCTTCGCGAAAGTAGAACGAATACAATTTAATTTTCTGCGGCTTGTAATAAGTTCAGTTTGATAGAGGAGGATGGGGACTCTGCTGTGCGACATCGATAATTGCATCTAGGTTGGCTCTGCCACCCCTAAGGAATGCCTGCTAATCAAGATTTTATCTGAAGAAATTCGATAGACTTTATAACAGTCACGTAACCAACCGTCTCAGAAAAGAAACCCCAAGATCACATTGAATTAGAGAGCAGAAAAATGATTTCAGGAACGACATTTTCGTCATAACTTTACGTTCTTATAATTCCAGAATTTATCATTTGTGTGACCTTTGAGCAAATGTTAATTTAAATAGCCAGTATTTATCATCATTTCCTGTGTGTTGCTCTCAATTTGTTTTCCCAGTGCTACAGTTAGTCGTTACAGTTTACCTGGGGAGAGTTAAACTCCTGTTTAATTTACGATTGGAAAAGGAAATTCTGATTAGTCGACGACAGTTACACTCTCTTTCCTCTCCCTTTTCTTTTTTTTTTAATCAAACCTCTACTGATCGTTTATTTACAATTGACCGACTGATTGCTGCATTGGAAGCCCTTTAATCGTGAAAAACAGACCAGAACGTTTGTAGCTTCAATAAAAAGAAACTGAAAGACTTTTAGGTAGGATGAATGTTTGAAAAGTTGGACACTTTATGAAGATAATTTGGTTAATACCGGCTATTAAATCTCTTAATTACAAGTAACATTATGGGTCTCGATTAGGAAATATCCATTAGTGATTTTCTTAATGGATTCGGAGGAATGGAAACATTATTTGCATCTGCGGCCGACTCAAACTGAACTGATTCTAATTCAATTAATGGAGATATGTCTTCACGTGCTAAATCGTAATTAGGAATCCCAATACGTTGTTATCCTGTGCGAATGTGTTGTCGAATTGAATATGACACTAATCATCGCTCTAACTTTTGTTAACTCACTTCCAAACCCATTAGAAGCGACAGAACTAATAATAACCACTCTTCATACATTCACATCAGGACACGAATCTTACATCTAACTACATAATCTGAAGTTATGTTTTGTATTTAATACGTTGCTGTAAATGAGATGTTTAGTAGTAACAAAATAACATAAATTGACTGCTTTATTTTTCTATTTTTGTTACGTATCCAATACGTATAATAAATTGGACAGTAAGTTTGTTTAGGGTCCATCTTTGTAATTTTTCTGTCGGATGATGTTTGTTTAGGACAGTAAATTGTGATGACCAGGTACATTTTCCCTACTTTTAGTTTACCTACGCGAATCAAAGCCCCGATACTTTTAGGACCTTTTATCTAAATTGATTGCTATCCCTTCTTGTTTACTGTCTGTCTTCCATTTCATCAAATTATTTATTTTATCGAGATATACGTAGATATTTGTTTGTAGTTTCAGAAAAATGTACCACTAGCAACGTCAACAGTTTAAAAGAAATGCTTCATCGAAGTTCATCGTCGAGGCGTAGAAGAGCTTCAAGGAGCGCTGCATCATCCCCCCAAACTCGGCCAGCGCGTTCAGCAGGTACAAGTCCAGGTCGTAGGGCAAGTATCGCGGTATCCCCGGTTGACAGCGATGTGGGGCGCACTTTTGTCCCCCACAACACCAGCAACAGCCCTCGTCCCAGCATAGTTCCCAATATATCTCTAGACACGTCCGAACCCCTTATGGGGATCCCTTCCAAAAGTCCCCGGCATAGCCTAGTCCCTGAATCAGCATTAAGTCCTAGGAATAGTTTAGTCCCTGACTGTGCTCCAAGTCCGCGAAACAGTCTCGTTCCCGAATCCGCTCTGAGTCCCAGGAATAGTTTAGTGCCGGAGTCAGCACTTAGTCCGAGAAACAGTTTAGTGAACGAACAGTTAATTTCGCGAAGTCCTAGACACAGTCTGGTCCCTAACGAAGTGTACAGCAGGAGTCCCAGGGGTAGTTTAGTGCCGGACAGTTGTCATAGTGCGCGGAATAGTCTAGTGCCTGACAATTACAACAGGAATTATAGGTACAGTCTGGTCCCTGACGGAGGAAGTAGTAGTAGGAGTGCCAGGAACAGTTTGGTGCCCGATACTAATGGATGTAATGGGTAAGTTCCAAAATTTGTTGAATGTCCCTAAAAATAATATAATAATGGAGGAAAACATGACTTTTCCGTTTATTTTAAATAAGCTGACAATTTCCTTAAGACTAGCTAGAGAAAGTCTCTATAGGAAACGATAGGGGCCTTTTGAAAACAATAATATGAAACGTATCGTCGTAGTGAAAATGTTAGCTGTCAGAAAGCGTGGTAGTCCACATCAAACGCCTCGCTCGCCCCCCACTCCTCTCTTCTGGGAAAACTAAAGGAAGAGGAAAATCCTCTTTTGATGGTATTAAGACAGCCGTAGCAAATTTCGAACATCATGCTTGAGTGAAACGTCTGAAAGGGAAACCACTTAGTGGTTGTAAAGAAAAAGGGGCAAGTTTTGAAAGTGTAAATTGATTATATTATCTCTCTTCCTCTTTCTCACACACACATTGTTAAAATTCAATCATTTGAACTTTCGATTTGGAAACCTTTAATTCAGTTTTATTTCTGAAGAATTTATTTTTGTTTTAAATTCAAATTCTCCCAGAGAAAAGACAAAGAAAGAAAGTACGGGGGATTGATGTGGTAGTATGATGTTTATCCCAGAAGATTGAAAATAGAACAAAAAGCCCGGGATGTAATCTGAAGTAATTGAAAACGCAAGGTCCACTGCAAAAAACAACATAAAAAGAAACCGAAAGCTAATTTTCCCTGGAGAAAATTAAATTTGTTGTTTCGTTACGTTATTTCGGTGAATCCCAGCTATAAAGGGGAAAAAAAATACATTTTAATTAAAATAAAAGAATCCTGGGCCGTTATTTGCAAAAGAAGAGAAATATTATGAACAAATAGGTTATGTAATAAAGTTCTTTATAATTGTTTCATCAACTCATTGACCAAATGACCATTACGGTAGAGAAAACCTGATTACAAATGTAAATTTTCCTCTCTCTTACTTTGTTTCATTCTCTGACACATTAAGGGTTGCTAATAAATAATTTATAAACTTAAATGCTACATACATAATATGTACGTACGTCTTTTGAGCAAACATTTGTTCTGCTGCTGCTGTACGTAACGTACGATATAATATAGTGATATTTGTATTGTGTTTAATCCGAACATAATTTCCTATTAATATATGTACAAGTTAGATACGTGTCTTGTATACCCAACCCATACATATACATATACATAGTCATTATTAGTTTGGAAATGTCAAGTTTTAATTTTACATTATCCAGTGGCATGGTGGTGGCTGAAGTTTAAGTTCACAAAGACTAAGGAAGGGAAATCTTACTGCTGGATTATATTATTAACACATAGGGTGTTTTATTGTGATTTAAGGGTCGTAAATTAGAATGGACAAACAGTTTGGCTTTGGGAGTTAATAAATTCAACGTGAGAGCTTAGATACGCATAACTAAGGGCAATTTGTGGGTACCCTTGTCGATTTGGCTCGCCCTGAAATTAATACTGGTCAATTAAGAATCAATTTAAGCCTACCATATATAAATTAACTGAGGGGATATGGAAATTTATTCAAGTTCGCACAGATATTTCACTCGCTCTTGTTAATTTATGAGATTCATTATCAAAATCTGCACTCATGAATATTTAATGTTTTTGATACGTTTAGTATTTCTTTTTTATGAACTAGATTTAAATATTGTCCTGGTCCAATGTGAATGTGTAGGTACGTCATAACTGACCGATTGCGATTTATTTGTTGGCCGATAAACAACTTTACTAGGTATGCATTGATCTGCGTTCCCTTTCTGATAAAGATCACAAGGATTGTTCGTTCGTTCAGTGAGTGACTGGTTAGTTGGTTGGAAATCAAAATCAATTTAAAACGTTTCATGTCATACGTGACGTGCAACGCGAAATCAAAGTAAATATCAAGCCACAAATCAAAAGTACCTATACGTAGTTAAAAGTATTGTATATGTTGTCACAAAATCTTTAGCTACTCCCCAAAATCGCCAAAATTACACCACTCTTCTTAATTGAAATATACAACAAAAAACCGTTTTACTGTTATTTTTGTGCAATTCAAATCTTCGAAGGAAGATAGTTAATAGAATTTCCAACAGTCTACAGGAAGTTCTTCGTAAAATTTAGTTTGGAATGCTTAAATCGTATAGAAAGAGCCGTTGTTAAGTTTGAGCGTGAAAACGTCGAGATGTAGAGCAACAAAGTTGTTGGCGAAGTGCTTCAACAACATTAGAGCTCGAGAATTTTGTACTTAACGTTGCAAACGTGTCAATTCGAGCCTTATTTAGAGCGAGAAGATTAAATTGCTTTAAAAACTACCTTCAACACCACTTCAAATTGCCCAAGTGGCCCAAATTAAACTTTACAATAACACCCACCCAAAGACATTATAAAGTAAATTTTTTGTTTGTAGTTCAAGGCTGAATTTGTGTGGGGAGTCTAACAGATCGTCAAAGTTAAATTTAACGATCGCCCCCTAGCACGAGGGTGTCCCGGACATCGCTAGTAACTCCTTCGGAACCACCAGCGTGGCATCAAAAATTAAACGCCAACAACGAAGATGGTAACAACAAGAGCCCTAATCGAAGTCCAAGGGGTAGTATCGGTCCAGAAACGTGTCCTCCATCTCGCAACAGTCCCAGGGGAAGCTTTGCAGGAGAATATCAAGTATGATCTTGTTTTTAACAATTTTCTATAACGGTTTTGACAGCTGATTCGTTAGCACAAATGAAGAAGACTGAAAGGTGTCCTTGTTGGCAGGGAAACTTTTTTTTAACTTTTATTTCGAAAGATGAAGTGTTAGCAGGGAAGTAATACTTTTATCATATCTGACATCAATTACTCGGGACGTGGAGTTCCGGTACGCTTTAAAATGCAAAGCAGTTGAAATTTGAATAGCCGTCTACTTAGTGAGTGCTCCAGTAAATCTTACCTGCTGCTGGTGGTAAGAATTTTCTTTAAAAGTAAAACGTTTAGATATTAAACACGCTTTCGAGGAAGGAACTCGAGAGAGACCATTGAAAAGACGAATTTCTGCATCATTTAATTCTGAAACTTTTAACTAATCTGCATTATATGTACCAATTGATCCCTTTCAAAAACTTAACCTTAAGTAGACATTTGCATCAACTTTCTTTCCCTATTTCCGATTCCTTAAGGAACCCAAAGAGTACCTTGTATCAAGAGGCCCAAAGATGGATAATAATCTATATTTTCTTCGTCTTATCTACTTTTTTCCAATTTAAGTCCACCTCTTGTCCCTTTTATCTATTCCTCAAAGAGGATATTCAAGTATATGCATAACAACCCTTTGGAAAATAGAAGAAAAAACATCTAATACTTTACAGAGTGAAAGGAGCCCTAGAGGAAGCGTTGGTGGTGGTGGTGGTGGTGAAATCAACTTCAACAAAAGCCCAAGGGGTAGCATCGCAAGGGGCAGCGTCTCCCACTACACCACCGACACTAACAATAAAACACCAAGAAGAAGTTTGACTTTAACATTTCAAGATCCTTCGCCCAGTAATCGTAGGGCTAGTGCAGATAATAATTCTTGTGGTAAGACTTTATTTTTCAGAAAATTAACAGGAAAAACAGTCTAAAAATTTCAGGAAGTAGATCCGGGGGTCGTTCTTCTCCGTACAAGACAGGGTCAAGAACAGCCATCCACCAGGGCTACAGCAGTAACACAGCCCTTTCAGAGGCTGGATCTAGACGAGCCAGTAGTTCAGTAAGTGTCTAATATTTCTCGTTGCATAGAAAGTTAGATATGTAATTAAACATTCCTTTGAAATTATATAGAAACTAACTGACTAAGTAACTATTACTTTGGAAGAGAGGGTCGTGAGGGTGTAACTTGTCGTCAGAACTCATTCATAATGTCCGTGAGAGTTTGCAACCAACCCTTTGCTATTAAGTGTCGCATAATATTAACTTCTTGAATTTATGTATGTATTTAACAAATTTTGGGTTCATCCTGTTCATTATTTACGTATTCCCCTTTAGAACAGAGGAAATTGTTTTTCTTTAAAAGGGGAAAAAAGAGGACGGTAGTAAAAGTGTTTTGAGAATTCTATAGATATAACCGATTTCGTTACCCTTTTACGATGGGCAGAGGAGAAAGTTATGAGGAGAAAACTTATTTTCATATAAACCTTTTTGCTCGCGATGAAAACGTTGAGGGAGGCGAAAATTGGAACGAAAGGTTTCTGCCCTGTTCCAAATTCAATCGGTACGGCGACGGTAGGTGCTTTAAAATTGATAAAATAAATCAATTTTTTTATATTTACAACAGTAACAGTATTCAAACTTTTTGGGCAAAATCTTTCCCACTGAAATTATAATTAAAGAGATTATATTATTAATTCTTTAAAATTTAACTGACATGCAAATTTCGAAGTTTTTTTATACGAACACTTTTATTTTCTTAAGGATTTTGCAGTTTCAAAACTTTTGTATTATTTAACAGCATCTTCTCGTGGAATGTCCAGGTCTCACTCCCTTAAATCCATCCAGGAGAAGGGGTGGTGTTACCGTGATTGTTTTGTTTATTTGCAGACGGGATTGCTCCAGATATCGGACGAGAATCGTCGGTTGTGCGGAAGCTCAGAAAGCCAACACAAACATAGCGGGTGCGAAGAACAAGGTCTGGGATTGAGCGTCCCCCTGGCAACCTACGGTTCCGTGGCGTACCAACTTAAGGACGCTAACCTGGAGGCCACGGGCACCTGCGACTTTGTATGCAAGGCTCTCACTATCGTCAATCGCACCGGTAAGTCATTTTAACCACTATTGACACATATTCCAACCCCATAGTTTTTTGTGGTAATAATCTAACAATTTAACAAAAAGGAGTAAGAGGAGAGGGAAGTGAGTCCCACAAAATTATCGTAAAGCGTCCTGCGGTAGGTAACCGAAAATTCCCTTTTGGGCTTTGCGTTTTAGTTATTCCCGTCCGCTGGTTATCTGACGTTTCATGCAACCTATGTAATAATTATACCATGCCTCTGTTTCACATTTGCTCGATAGATATTTTTGCGCTTTCATCCCTTAACTCTGTGATAAAGCTCCTCTGGGAGCGATGTATTGTGAGGATTCGTTCTAACCGACACGTGCAATAATCGTATCTTTGCGGTTTAATGTGGCGTTCAAAATACTTATACTTATAAGAATTTACAATAGGGAATTGCCCAAATGCACTCGCTTTCCATTGTGTAACACTAATACATTTGTAAAAGATTTAACATGAAAGAACAGTAGATTGTAGTATCATAACTTTTTTTTTTGTTTGCCTCGGGTACTCAGTAAAAAATTTAGTGACACATCTCCAGAAAAGCAGATTGGATATTAACTTTTTTTTATGTATATGTGTACATATAAAGGACTAAACTTCGTAAATGTATAAAAGTTGGTTGAAGTTGATGTATTAAACCATCACGGTGATTTATGACGTGGTGGCTTCATTGAGAAGGTGGAGAAGTCAAGTGCTTGGGGCGCTATTGGAATTTAATGGTGAAAAAAGCGAAAAAACTTTAGATTTATGTTTTCGGTACGTAGAACTGTTCTGCTTTTGATCGGATTTTTAATGGAGTGTTTGTACGTAGATTTTTTAAATTTAAATTGTGTTTTCTGTACCTACACGTATTCGCGGAATTAATTTTGACATTTTTCATCCATTAAACGAGATAGATCTGCATACGTACGTATACGTAGTTATAAATGGAGCAGGGTTGTAAACAAAATTAATGAACTATCCAGTGAAAAGTAAATTACAATTTATTTGACTCTGCATGGCTAAAATTCAATCAGCAAGGTCCATTAACCGTGTATATATATTAAAAACGATTACCATCTACAAAACAAATATTACCAACATAATTATTCTTTCTATAACGAACATCAACAGTGGGAATTGTTAAGTTGTAATAATAATGTTCGCGAGCCTGTTGTAAAAATTATGCAAGGAAGTCGCGAAATTACACGGTTTGCTAACAAAGAGGATCAGATATTACGTTCTTGCATCTATAATTTACAGCCTGTTTCTATTACCTACCTTGCAAAGGTGCAAGATGTTCGACGTACTTATCTGGTGCAAAATTTTTATGCATATGCATATTTAGTAGCTACCCTTAAAGATAATAGACCACTTGGCAAAGTAGATAAACTTCAGACCTCATTCGACTGAGTGTTTTCACTAGCGATAAAAGAACAGCGCAAAACGATATTAAAATGCCTTACATAACGGTTGAGTCATTTTACTGAACATTAGAGCGAGGAAATACGATTACCTTCTTCATCACCCTAACCTCCCCCTACCTGCTCCTAAAATTTGGTAATAGACGAAAAAGAATGGAATGTTTTTCCCATTTCTACAATAGATACAAAAAAATGAAATAAATCCTTTTGGCCATAATACGAGCAACGTTTGCTTTTGGACGGTTTCATTACTCATGGCATAAAAAAGCTTTAACATTTTTGGTGCAGCTTTGAGGTCTTGATTTATGAATTATTTGAAATATTACAGTCACACAGTCGGATATGTATTTACGTATGCTTATTATCCGAAGGGAAGAAAAACACAAAATACTGACAGTGATAAACCACCTCCAAAAAGGGAAAAACATATTCGAATTCCAGTCTTTTCACCTTCAAGATTCCATCTGTCAGGGAGGGTAACGAAACTGGAAATTCAAATGGGTTATCGTAAAATATAGATATGCTGGTGCAACCTTTTAATTAAAAAAAATACTACTCCCTGGCCTATTTTGACCCCTTACATCACCTTGCAATAATCCTAAAAAGACAAAATATTGTATGTTTGGTTTCTATGTTCAGATTCCTGTCCCAACATCCTGATGGGCATCAAAATTCTCAAAATCACCTGAGGATTTCAAGCTTCCAAAATATTTACTTCAAAGTCTAACTAATACCTATTTGTTTTGAGCTATCTCGAAATTCTGAAGTTATACTGAAGTTCATCGTGACAAAATAACTACAAAAATATTTTCATTATCCCTCTTCTTCCTTCAGACACCAGTGGTCTCCTTTTAAAGAGTCCTCTCTTCTGCTATGAGTTGACGAGATGAACCAGAAATATTCGAGGGAATCTTCAATGTATTTTTGGTTTTAAAATCGAATCTGGTCCTTAAATTGTCATATGCTTTAGAAATTCTTTGATGTCCTTTGATATCAAAAGCATACAATCCAAATCAAAGTCATTGGAGTCTTGAGATGTAGTTGTTTCAAAATTATGATATGCTGGGGAACCTTCTCATTCGTAAACGAAAGATTATTAGAAAAATACTACTCCCTGGCCTATTTTGACCCCTTACTTCAACCTTGCAATAATCCTAAAAAGACAAAATATTGTAATTTTAGGTTTCTATGTTTAGATTCCTGTCCCAACATCCTGATGGGCATCAAAATTCTCAAAAAAGTCTCAAAATCACCTGAGGACTTCAAGATTCCAAAATATTTACTTCATAATCTAACTGATACCTATTTGTTTTGAGCTATCTCGAAATTATGAAGTTATACTGAAGTTAATCGTGACACAATAACAAAAAAAAATTTTCATTATTCCTCTTCTTCCTTCAGACATCAGTGGTCTCCTTTTAAAGAGTCCTCTCTTCTGCTATGAGTTGACGAGAGGAACCAGAAATATTCGAGGGAATTTTCAATGTATTTTTGGATTTAAATTCATATCTTGTCCTTAAATTGTCATAAGCTTTTGAAATTCTTTGATGTCCTTTGATATCAAAATCATACAATCCAAATCAAAGTCATTGGAGTCTTGAGATGTAGTTGTTTCAAGATTATGATATGCTGGGGACCGAAAGATTATTCAAAAAAGACTACTCCCTTACTTCACCTT
Source organism: Agrilus mali (assembly GCA_029378335.1). Taxonomy (NCBI): domain Eukaryota; kingdom Metazoa; phylum Arthropoda; class Insecta; order Coleoptera; family Buprestidae; genus Agrilus; species Agrilus mali. The sequence goes on from CM055660.1 coordinate 687,965, forward strand.
GTAATAATCCCAAAAAGACCAAACGTTTCGATATCCGAATTCCTGACCAATAATCCTTATGGACTTCACTTTTATGATTCAAGTTCACCAATTCTCTAAATCGACTTCCAGAACCAAAAAATATTGAATTCCCTTATGCTGCCCCTCTATCTACCCCTTTTAGAGTCTTCTGTTTGTTTCAGTCATAGTCACTGTCGTCCTGGTCTGCTTATCAACTCTTCCACTCCTAATGTTAATAATGGGTGTCCAATTTCTTCGCGACTGTCCCCGAGAGCCCCACATTCCCGTCTATATGGTCGTCGGTGGTAGTGTTGGATGTGTGAAGATGGCATGGCTCCTCTGGAATCAGCTACGGAACCGACGCATCGAGGTCAACACCATGGACGCAACGGTAGTCGGAGCGAAGGTTGCGTCCGTTTGCCTCACCCTCTTCCTCATAGGGTGGTTCGGTTTAGGTAATTACTGGATACTAAAAATCAAGTGGCCTGATTACGCCCCCACGCTTTTCGAGCCCAATAAGTGGTGTCATCGTACTCTGTACGTTTTCTCTTTGGTCCATCTGTTTATAGTGTATTCGGTGGCTGTGCTTTTTGTGGTGCTGGTGATTGGTCTCGCGTGTCTTCAGTTGCTGGGGTGCTCTGCCTTGGGACCATCGAGGTACAAATAGCAATCGACTAATGCCAACTATTTTGAACTTTGGGACGTGCCCAGGAAATACCACTAATTATCATGGAATTTTTAGGAAGAAAGACCAAGAAGTTATCACACCACTTGGGGCTTCAGTGTAAGGGTGAGTCTTAAGAACAAATACTACAATACTTATAAGTACTAACCTTTGAACCCTGTACTGACTAAATTTTGTGATGCTAGGAACCCTATGGCAATATAATCTTGAAAAGTTCTCTTCGCCACAATTTTTTTATATGATGGCATTAAAGGCCTAATGGACTCCCGAGGGTCCACTCATGACCTGAACTTTTATTTATTGTTCTACACATTTGAAATATTGTTTCGTAATAAACTGTTGACTTCAAGCATCTGTTAAATCCTTTTAAGGGTAGATAATTCCTTTGCCGGGTTTGTATTCTCCGAATCGGTCACAAATTATATTTAAAAGGGTTTAATAAAGCGGGTAGTAATGGTGGTTTCAGTGGAGGGCTTTTGTTCCAAAAATAGCTTCCCGCCAGCAAAATATTCCTTTTAATTCCCGGAATGAACAATAGCGTTCTCAATGCTCGCAAAATTTAATTTCGTTTTGCATTTTTTAGACAGCAATATTAAATAGGTACTTTTGAGTTTTTGGTCAGAGGGAGGGTTGTTTTAAGGGAAGAAGACATAGGTCATTATCTTTAAAATTTTGAATATGCCGAGAAAATATAAGTCACCCTCTGCTTTTTACATGGGTTAATTTAATTGACTCTTCTTTTTTTTTTTTCATTTTGCAACCCCTACCTATATATAATTTTCCTTAATGCATCTGATGATCAAAAATCTGGGCAAGAATTATTAATTAAAAGCAACCCCATAAAATACATCTTGTTTGTGCAAACAAGATGATGTCTCAATTTTTATTTCAATTTTTTGTTTTCTCATCCCTCGTGTGCCATACTAAATTATAATATAAGTGCGGGATGTGGGGAAGATAAAATTTTCTTCTTGGCATTTCTTGTTACGAAAACAGGCAGATATGTAAAATTATAAACATACTTTCCCTTGCAAAATAGGCGGTTGTTTGTTTTTCACACCTTACATAAATGTTAAAATATACTGGAATACTGTGTTGATGTTGAGTGTATTTCCGGCTGGGGTTGGCCTTGTTTCAGTGATACGTACACCACTAAAAATTTGCATATATTTTGTGTTTATATGTATGAGAACGGTGGAAAGTTTGGAGAAAGTTTTAAAAGACCAACAGTCTGTATAGGTTGAGGTTTAAGTGGTATAATAAGCAGGAACTGATTACTGTGTTTTTAACGTATTTAGGTATAAGTTGAGGTAGTACTACATACAGAAAACAGTCAGTACAGGGTTTTTTTACGATCTCTTATCATAAATTTTTTTTAATAATAAATTTTTAAGTAAAATAAAAGTTGTGAAGACAATTTTTTTTAATACCTAAGTAAAGTAGGAGTGAAGTAAGATTTCGTTACCTATGTACATTTTGAGTAATTTTTATGTGATTTTTTACATTTTGATATTCCCTTTTTTTATACGTATCTACATATTATGTATAAAAATTAAATCTAAGTTTATTTATAGGGAAGTTTATTAGCAAAGAAAAAAATTATTAACAACCTAGTATAAATGCAGGGTTGGCTTGGGAACATTTAAACTTTGTCTTATGATGAAATAATACCAATACCAATACCAATGATGGTATCTATATAAAAAAAAATATAATAGAAGGTATATCTTATATCAACATATTACATATTAGGGATATTCAACTAAATAATTCAATTCGTATTTACAAATATAATAACTCAACATTTATTGAAACTGTGTAGATATTATTACATAAATAAATAAATACATAAATATGTAGGCAGATGATAATTTTAATGGTGGTTATTATCTAAATAAAAATAAATCACATTTAGTGTGATAGTATATGTAAGTAGTTAATAAAAAAGCTGCTTCAATGAGCAGATCGCGGACGATGCTTTAAATGGTGGAGGAGACCAAAGGGGATTATGTCAGGACTTATTTCAAAATTAGCCTTATTACCTTTGAATATTAAGTAAAAAAATTAAAAGATAGATGGAGATGTAATAGAAACGACTTATCGTATATTAACTTATTATTGTGATAGGGTTACTTATTGAAATACTGACCAAACAACAGGTTTTCATAAATCTTACTCAAGTCTTCTTTTTTAAAATCGTTAAATAATATATAAGACCAGTTTTGAGATAAGCCTAAATGTAATAGGGTCCCTCCACCCCCCACTTTTTCAAACTTAAATGTGTTTTTGTAAATATGCTCTAGCCTTGTAAATTGCCAGACTTGAAGCTTTTGATATCTACCTACCTACCTACAGGTTGTTGATAATTATGTAGTAGCCAATAATAGAGAATATCTAACCTAAACATAACCTAAAAACACTAAATTTTCGACAATTTACGATATAATAAGTGTATAAGTATTGAACATTATTATCTTTCGAATTATCTAGGTACTTATACCTACATATTTGACAATTAAAATTCAAATTCAAACTATCAAACACCAATTTGTAATTTGTTATGATTAAACAAACAGACAAGTAAAAAGTACCAATAAAAGACAACATTGCATATCGCATATTTAACAATCTTTTTTGATCACTTTTATTACCTAACTCATTTTCAACTAAATAACTACATACAGATGTTATACGTATATCTTTTTATCTTTACATAAAACATACCTACATAAGCAGGTATATAATATCTATCTATAATAATACAAAAAAAAGTACCAATAATATACTTAAAATATATTTAAACTCTGTGAAACCATAAAATAGACATTATACACATATATATTAGGTAGAAAACGTAATGATACTTAATACGGTCCTGTTAATACATATAAATATATAGTTGTTACGTTTTTATTACGTATTTTATTATTATGTATTGTTAAAAAAAATCAACGAAATTTTTAATGCCAAATACTTATTTATATACTGGTAAAATGTTGGTTAGTATTATTAAAACTGCTTATAATGTGTTGCGTACGTTTATTATGTATCTAAATGTTTATGAAGATGTTGTTGTGATTATTTGTTGTTTTGGGTTACTGTTAATATTATCAATATTTATTATTATAAAAAAGGGGAAATTATTAATAATTATTATATGTATACGCCGTTAGTTGTTTGCGCAGTTTCAAATAAATTCTATGTACTTGAATATTATATTTTATCCTGAAGGACAACATATCGCCGAAATCCCAATGCCATAAATTTGTCTTTCTTTTATACCTATTTGACATCATTTTTTAACTTATCTTTTAATTCTGTTTACTTACCTATTTACTTTATTCATTTATTTATTAATTCATTTTTAAGTAATTAATTAATTAAATACATATATAAATAAATAAGTAATAGATATTTTTAAATGAATGATAAATTAGACAAATACATGAATAAATAACTAAGTAAATAAATTAAAGATAATTCATTATTTGTTTATTTGTTTATTTATTTATTTCTCTTAATTTATTCGCTACTTCATTAATTAATTAATTTGTTTATTTACTGACTAATTTTTTTAATCAGTTGCTTATTTTATTATTCATCTTTTTATTTATTTATTCGAATATTTATTTAATTATTTATTGACTTTAGTACTTTATTGTTTTTTCATTTAGGTATTTACTTATTTCATTATTCAATTCATCGTTCTTTCATTTATTAATAAATAATTGATTAGGTAATTCATTTGTTTTCATTTGTTTGCTTATTTAATTATGTATTCATTTATATATCTATTTACTTTTTTAGTTATTTATTTAGTTGTACTAATTTAATTTATTTTATTGTTTCTTTGTTTTTAATCTTTTAAATAGGTATTTATTTTCCTTATTTATAGAATAAATTAATAGTATCTACCTATAATAAGTAAGCAAAGACCGAGCGCGTACGAGCTTTACCGAACGCCCGCGAGCCGGCCATTATTGAACGTCGTCTAAATCGTTGTACCAGGCTCGCATACCGTGTTAATGATGGGCTTACGTACGCCATTTTTGTGCATTTTCGTTTCGCTGGAAAAGCTGCATTTTAATGCAGTTTTGAAGACGTTTTATCATCAAAGGTAAGCATAAAACGTTTTCTTTCGTTTACCATTGTATTTGTTGTTAATCACAATATAATTTAATGACAACATATGTAAGTATTTAGTCACAAATTAATTTCGATTTGTTTTCGTATCTACTTGTTTTATTTATGTTACGAGGTTGTTTTTGTGACAATTGATAATTAACATTATTTTCACAAAGGATCCTGAGGTGTTATGTACTTAAGTAGACTTAAGGGATGTGTGGGGTAATTAAATATTTATGGGACGAAAAATGAGCGCAAAACGAGGGTTTGTAAAATTATTTATTATATAAAGCTTGGGTTTTACGTCACTAAATAATCAACAACAATTATTGACACTTTACACAATCCCTAAATGGGATTTCTTTTTATTTGCACTCCTCCTTCCCCTCAGGAAGATTTAGTACAATGTCTTACAACTCCAACCCCTTTCTTATGAGATTTATCCTATCTATAATCAGTTTTGATTGAATAGGAAATTTTTAACAACCACCCCCACCCCTCTATTTGAAGTCCAAGTAATTAATTAATATTTCTCAAGTATGTATCCTTTAAATATGTGTATTATAATTTTGATGAACACTACAATTTTCTTAACTATTTTTTCTCAGAAAACGATTTCTTTCAGGTGTAGTGTTTTCGGGAGTGTTGCAGTCAGGAGGGGATGGCCCAGGATAATGCAGTTGTAAGGTAGGATTTTTACTTTTAAGGTTAAATATTTTCTATTCAAAAGTATAAACATTTATATTTTAAATGCTTGAATATTTTCTAATTGAAATAATTATAAGTACATTTTCTGTTTCAAATGTTTTGTTTTATAAATGTTTAAACATTTAGTATTTGAAGTACCTATTTAAATACTGTTTATTTGAAATGTTTACATTTTCCCACATAGGTAAATAATTTTACAATGACATAAACCAGTAGGTAAATATTGGTAAATACTTTTTATTAATGCACCAGTTCCTAATGCAATGGTTTTATTTGGCATTAAATGGATTTTTTAGGGAAATGCATTTAACGCCAATCGCGAGCTTTATAAAAGCACAAACTGTAGGTAAATGTGTCCATTTAAAAATTACAAAATTGACAAGTGCCTTTTCCCTATTATTTCTATAAAAGTTTATATTTTGTATGCAACTAGCTTTCAATCACGCGTTTCTTTATGCATTTTCAACTTTTCTGAACAAGTTTTGATATACTGCATTAACAGGAGCGAACTCAGTTCTATTTAAACTCACAAAATAATCATTCAAAATAACAGGGGTGGGTTCAGGTATATCTCATTTAGTTGCAACAGGTATTAGTACTGTTTTAATATAGATAAAATAACAGGTGCTTAAGCTTAAAAATTCTCCGTACGGTATCCTCGGTGTCACAATTTCGTACCTACCTGTAAACTATATTTTCCTTGTAATAATTTTTCCTGTGAAAACCAATGAAAATTATCTCGAAGTTAAAGCCAGGATTAAATAAAGCAATGGTCTTTAATTCCGCTATTGTGTCGTCGTTTACATTGTCTTATTCGTTATATTGAATTAAACGTTAACAAACTGAAAAGGGAGTAAGTTGCCTGCCTTCGGCCCTTGTACATGCACGGGGACAAAACGATAAACGAAAACAAGACATTCGCAGTCACTGAAACGTGTTATCTTCAGGAACGTAAACTTCTCAAAATACGAGACCGAGATCGTAATAGAGTGCTCCGAAATCGGATGTGTGAAGTACGATCGTACGAAGTAAAACAATGGGGTGAAACTTTAGTCGTAATTGTCGAATTTCCAGCGGAAAATTGAGTGTAATTAGACGCGGACAACAGGGGCGCACTCAGAACATTCAACTTTAACATTAACTGCAAATTAACAAGGGTGAATTTATTTTTATTTTAAGGGATTAGTTTTGGAATTTGTCGTATTTTTTTAACGACCAGGGGTGGAATTAAGAAAGTTTAAAACAAAATTGACTAGTTCTTCAAATAAGATTTTCTAGTGGAGGGCACGTTGTAATTTTTACTAAATGGTCAGGACAGGACTCAGATCTATTCAGGGATTTCAAATTTGTGTTAGATATATTTGTCCAATAGAAAATTATGTTATATAACATTCTCTTGTAGGCATTTCGAGGGAAAAATTTTTTTAGTATTTTCTGGTGAAACATTGGTTGTAGTTGTTCGTAAAAGGCCAGGGATGTACCTAGGACTATTTCTTGCTGTTTCGGGGCTAAAATGATTTCTCGTTTTGTTGTCTTGAATTTTTGCAACTATAAAAACATTCTCTTCTGCTTAAAGTCGTTGCAGAAGTAGTTTTAAAGCGATTCAAAACTCTCGAGTGCAATATTAAGGATAAAGTGATACGGTTTCCGACAGCGGAACGCGCACTTCCTCCCCGTTCCCTATCTGCTACCTAAGCAGGCATCACCGAAGAGAAAAATCTTTAGATAGCGAGTGCATCTTTCGCGGGCCCGCCCCGGTCTATAATTATTCCTTATATGCTTTTCGCCCATCAGGATTGGATGCTTGGTGGAACGGAAGTGCATAACATGGAGCCTTTTAATCATTTAACTCGCTGTGGAAGCGTCTTAGGGTTGTTTTTAAAAAGACTAAGGCAAGGAAAATTGAATTTCTAAATTCGGATGAGCGCGGTTGTCGACAGATAATCGAAAGGGTGGCTTTTAGGTTATTAAGTTTGGGGAAGAAATTACTAATTTGCCATTAATCGACTAGGCACGTAAATTTAATTGATTGAGCTTTAGGAATTAATATCATCCTGGAGTTTGACAAACAACGATGTTATTGGGGGGGTTTAAATCGATTAGAAAATTTCTGGGGGTTGAGTTTTCGAGCCACATATAACCTAAATCCAAAAATAAATTTTAATTTTTACATGCCCAATATATTAACGGGACGTTTGTTATTAGCTGATGGTTTTGTGGTTTACAACTAACTAGTGTGTTTGATCTCAAAAGGGCGGAATTAGTGGATTAACTTCGTCCAAACCGCATGCATCCCTGCATGAGGTGGTTTTGTTCTGCATGCCCCTGGCAATGAAATGTCAATGGTGGCTAACCAGTCTGATACAATTAGTAGATTACCTCTATCAACAATGACAATACGCAAACCTTTTCTCATTGTATTTAATTTTGTGAATATGTTATTTGTTCTTGAACAATAACAAACATAAAGAACTTCGGATCTCAGTAAAGTTGTATGTTTGTTGAAAAACAACCCTTTTGTAGGAAAGTTTTAGAAAGTAAGGGAGGAAAGAAATTGGTTCGGTATACCTACACAAAAGTAAATAATTAAATTTGTAGGTGTTTCTTTATTCTATTTATTAATTATTTTGTGATCGTGAATACGGGGTAGTATCTGTTGCTTTTTATTATAGGGTTAAAAATATCTCAAGGATAATTACATATTGTACGTAGGTACTCATGTTCATGCCACATCATATTATCTTCATGTTTGCTGGCCATTATTGGCGTCCATATTTGTGTTTATTCATTTACGAGTACAGTGTATTTACTTTGTTCGCATGTTCGGAGAAACCCCCGAATTCTTTGCACAGCCATCGGAAGCATTATTACAGTCACATTGTATTTGTGTTTTTTATTGTGTATTGTATAAGCACACATTGATATAGATTGATTTCTATTTTTCTACCACCCCCTGAAAATTGCTTTTGCTCCTTCAAGATATCAGCAGCAATCGATATTAGATCGTTTTGTTTGCTGTTGTAAATTTAAAACCCAAATCGTCTTATTATTTCCATTATTAGATGTTATTTTGGTCACTTGTCTCCAATCTGCAGCTTAAAATATTCATATTTAGGGGTAGCGCTTTCTAATAAGGGCAAGTTAAAAATAAACTAAGATTTTATTACGTAGTCATGAGTTTTGCGAGGAAAGCTCGTAACCTATATTAACACGGATAATGTCATTGCTCCATTTAGCCTATAATATTCCACTGGAGGCGGGGAAAGTTATTGTTCGAGCGTCTTCAATTCCAAGTACACCTACCAACTGAGCAATCGTTTTAATTTGCTCTTAGACGACAACACCCTGTGTGTTAGTAATAATTTGCGACTAGTTAATTAATTAGCCTTCTACTATTTTTACCAACTTGTTTAATAATTATTAGATGATTAGTGGCAAAGAGAGCTCACTAATTGTAAATGAAACGATTAATTCTGATTTGATTTAAAAGGCACACAATTAAGTTATCCAATCACATACAATTTGTCTTTGAATTTTCTTCCTATCCTTTGTTGCGAGTGTTTCGAGCGGGGGTCTTAATGATTGCCGATGGGATTCGATTTTCCCAGTACGAAACTGTTGGGACATTTAATTACAGAGGTCGATAAATAAAATGTCTCAGCTGTCTCGAGTCCCTTTTTCGAGAAATTGATGCGATTACAACCTTATTAAAGTAATAAATTCCTAAAGGAAGTTCTTCCCAGGGAAAATTCCGGAATTCTGTTTATCATTTGACGACGGTATTTACCTGTGCTTCATTCTTCTGTCCTTTCTGTTTTAAAATTTATGTTCCTACCTACCTCACAGATCCTTCTTTCATTTCGAATACTTACTTACTTATTAAAACGGGGAAAATAAATATAAAACCTTTTTTTAATTAACAACATGTAAATTCTGTTTTCCTTATAATAAAATATTTGTAGATTTCACCCTGTATATACCAACCACTTTATTTAACTTGACACAGTTTAATTTCCTGAATTGTTAACAAGTTGAGCTCCTTGCTCTATGAAATTAAAATAAACAAATTAAGTTAAATTGAAAGGGAATCCATTACATTTCGGTTTGTGAAATAATGGAAATTCTTTAATCAGTGGTTGATTGTCAGCCGGATTTTTCCAACAATGGTTTGATAATTTTACCGACGATCCAATTTTCAGATGATATACGAAATTAAACGCTGCTGATAATTTCATTCAGCAATCTCCTGAATTTGACGTTTCTGTGATCATTGGGGAAAACCCTACTTAAAATTATTATAGGCAAATACTGGTGGTGGTCGGTGTGTACGTACTATAATAATATACCTAAAAGCTGATAAATATTTGATATATGTCCATTTTGTGATTGATTTTTTTAGATTATTCCCTAGGTATATTTTTGACATCAGTAGAGCGTTATAAGAAAAGGTAATTAAAAAGTTGGAAAGGGTCCTTTAGTGAGGTTTTGGTACGGGGGTAGATTTTCTCTGATATGCTCATGCATTTACGGTAGACAAATTTGTCTTATAATGAGCAAACAGAAGCCAAACTCGGTAGAAACCCTACTCAGGCAGGTTAACAAACGAAACGGTGCGGCAAAATTCAAAGAGACGAGACGCATACAGCTCGAGAACATTTTGTCGTGAATGGGTTGGCACCCAACTCCACCTGCGAATATATTTTACCATGTATATGTATATTTACCGACAGTCTATGAGCTACTTGAACATAAAATCATTTTATGTTCATGGTTTGAACTCGTTTTGTGGTTCAATTCCTTTGCAAGGGAAACTCAATGAAGCATCACACTGACCCTACAGTAGTTAGTATAATTAACGCATTTTAGGATTGTAGGGGTGTCAAAAGGGTCAAAAAACGAAACGATAATGATCCTTCTTACCTTCATCAAATAAATTTTTGTCGATTCATCAAAATGGTTAATCGTTTATGTCAAAGTTTATCCCAAAAACAAAAAAGTTAAATTTCCTTATTCGAAGAGATCGTTGAACAAGCGATTAATTTCGTAATTGATTGATTGATTGGCTGATATAAAGGTTCAAAGAATTGAAAGTCGTTTTGTTATTAATTATTTCGGACCATTGAGCGATGAAGTTGCCACCTTTACAACTCCAAGAGAGTACTCTAAATGGTAATCGATACAGCCCTGCAAAATTAAAAGGGCTTTTGTCGCGGGACTCCCCCTGAGACAACCGAGTGGTTGATGCAAAGAGTTTTGATGTATAAATGAAGAAGGCAAACAACACACCAATTACGTTTTATTATAACGAACGAGGGAACATATGCTGACTAATTTGCTATAAGTTTTATTATTACGTATTAGGGGTTGTAACCAGAAAAGTATTCAGTGTACAGGGTATTTTATTTTGGTCTGTCAAAATTTATGTTCACATTCACTATACCAAGTTAAATTTGCTACTGTACAGAGTGTTCTGTTTTGCAATAACTTCTTTAACAATCTCTTTAGTCCTTCTTCCTGTAGGTTCAAACATCTACATTTGCACATAAAGTGTCTTGTGAATTTAGGACACATTTCCATTCCACCCCTTGTAAAATTTACCCTTTTTAAGGGACGTCCATTGCAGACATGACTTGCTGTATGTGTCAATTACAAAAGTCATTAATTATGTGTGCTGCAGAAGGATCTTATTCCAATTTGCCATGTCATTTACATACGATTACTTTTTATTCGTCCTGTACGTAGCTTTTTAGTCATGCAGCCTAAGTGGGATGGTAATACAAGAAAGATGACTCCTGAATCACTTTAATCAATGATAAATGATCTTGGATCGAGTGACAATTCTATTACTTATAAAAATCAGGGTTGAGATTCATATAAATTTTCGTTTCGATATTTTTTTGTTGGAATTAATCCCGAAATAGTAAAATCATTAAAGAATATATTGGACTTAATGAAACCGGTAGAAAAAGTACATTAAAAATGAATTAGCGTGGTGGTATACCTAAACAACACGGAAAATTACTTACCTACGTGAAGACCTTTAGAACAAACATATCACGCACTTTCTTGACGAAAAAAAAAATTAAAAGAGCGATTATATTGCCCTTATAAATTATCAATTGTAACTTATTGTGTGAATCTTATTTCATTTTATAATCGTCAATAATTATTTATAAATCGTAGATTTCCACTTACACTTCACCCAGTGATCCATCTGTTAGAAATCCGTTAATTATTTAGTTTAATAATTCCTTTTATTAGCGATCGGTAATCACCTGAACTGAGGGAAGCTTTTAATTAAATTTACTTATCTAATTTAGTATATTTTTGGTGAAGGATATCTACAGTAGAAAAACTATTCATTGATTTGATCAATTAATTAACTTCAATGCAAGATTATTTATATCACAAGTTTGATGGAATATTCTAGAATATTCGCTCAAAATCGGGAACATTCTAGAACATCCTGTAATGATTCAAACTATTCTGAATATTCTGGAACATTCCAAATCATTCGGAAATGTTACTTTTACTTCTTGGAATTTTTTTGAACATTCTAGCAAATTTTAGATAATAATAATACATTACTGCCCCTCAAAACAGTGTTTATAAAAAAAAAATGAATGGTTCGATATTAGTAGGTACCAATTTCATTATAAATTGGATTGAAGTGTAACGTGGTATTTCGTCACGGCAAAAGGATAACTAAAACGTTATAAATAGAGTATGAAGCGTGGACAGGTTGAGTAAGAAGGGGTGGACTTTAATAATGTATCCCTCCAACACTCACTTGCATTACTAACTAACAATAAAACGAAAAGGAATTTCAATCTTCATGTCATTATCCGATAAATGTCAACTATTTTTATTGCTAAGGGGTTGTCGGCATCAGCGTACGACAACGAAAGTTTATATTATTTATGTGGGGGTGTTTCAGATCTCAAGGGGAGGATTGTACCATACAAGAGCCTGCCGAATTGGGACACTTACTTTTAATTAATCGCACCAGGACGGGGTCACTATGTTTAAATTTTCATTTCAAATGTGACCTCCAGCTTTTCCAATTCTGAAGTGAACTTCAATCCCAAATTTTGCAGGCTTTTGTGACACTAATAATTATTAAAAACATTGTACATTTGTACAAGAAGGGAAAACGAGACGATTTTCTACCCACGTTCGCGTCAAGCGGCTTATTAGAAAGGCATGTATGTTTATATTTCCTTTTGTGCTTTATTTTTAAGGGTCTTATTCTTCCTTGAAAAGTAGACCGTCAGTCGTTAGGTCTGAAGGGCAGTGAAATCCCTCACATACACACACAATAATAATGATGACTACATGTAATTACAAGGTTTTTTGTGTCCTAAAAGCGCGTGCCTGACATTATTTTTGTTGTTGTTGTAATCGAAAATATTACGTAAAAAAAGTTTTTTATTGATCCCACAGTTTATTGAGTAGATACTATTAGGTACATACGAGCTCCTATACCTACCTATACATAGTTAGTTTTTAATATTGATTAGAGAAATAAAATACGTAAAATAAGGAAATGGTGCTCGTGCACCGGTAATGTCATCATAAAGATGCTTTTACTACGTAGACTGCCACAGCAAAAGCTTTAAATGCATTTGTAATCAGATTAGAGACTCCTGGTACTTAAGTTGATACGCGCCGAGCTCTGAAAGCATTAATTAACTTTTGTACAACAGCTCTCCTAATATCAGGAATTATTTCGGAAACCGCATATTGCTACATATTTAAGTTCAACTCAGTGCGGTGCGGTGTTCTGTTCATTTTGATACTTTACTTAACAAGATTTTTCTAAAACGTTGCGATTCCTACGAACGCTTATTAATTAGCTACTTAATTAAATAGGTATGTGCCGCCGTAAAGTAAATGTATGGGGTGGCACAAAAGGGAGAGCATATGTTACAGGGGTGGAAATGGAATCAGTGTAAAACATATATTTGATGAAATTGATCGGCAGTTACGAGGGGATGTATTTACTTACCTACTCTGCCTTGTGTTGAATACGTGTACAAATTATATTATAAACAGACAATTGTGTTTATTTGTTTGTTTATATTCTAATTAAAATTAAATAAATAATTAAAATTGTAATTAATTATAAACGTGACCCAAGTCGTAACTAGGTACATAACTTTTTACGCTACCTAACATACGTATATACTACATACGTTCTAGATTATTTTCCGGTTGGAGTACGTAGAATATAATTGGTGCACACGCAATCGCAATCTGTCCATATAATAATGTTACCATATTTGTCACCACGTTTGTTGCCAAAGAGATCGTAAACGAAGGGGTAGTAATCGATTTGTAGTCACATTGTCGTAAAATGTATGCATGCATGCAAATTAAACAATCATGCTGCAGTCAGCGGTGGACGATCAAAATTGGATTTTGGTTGTGGCTTACTAATAGATAACAATTTCAAGTTCAGATAGATAAGCCAATTAATTACCTAATTAAAATCGATTTACACACCACCAGTCGAAATTATTTTTTTTATTTTTAATATCAGCAATCTTATGTGTAGGTACTACGGTGTTCAAGGAATTAAATAGGTATCAAAAATGGCCCCAACAAAATTTGTCCGTTCTTTTTTATCGATATTTAAACATTACTGCCTACTTTTAAAATAAAAATTGAATCAAAAAATGTGAAAACCATCTGGAAAATGGTCGTTTTTTTAAAGTGATTACAGTGCCTTGATAAGGAATTTTGTCGGACTTATATTTTCTGCACAATTGCAATTAACAAACAGTATTCTAGCAAATAATTTTGCAAAAGTAAAATTGCAAATAGCAATGTTTAAACGTGGATAAAACAACGGACAACTTTTAGGGCCATTTTCGATATTTAATCCCTTGAATCCTACTTTATTTACATTGTATCATACTCAGATCATTTTGCAATTTACAGCTCTATCATCATTCAAACTCCGAAACCAATCAATTTTTTTTTATAGTTGGAGTCCAATAACTTATTACCTTCATAATAATAAGTTCGTAATTTTCTTTTTCTTTTACTTCCGATGAGCTGGGGTTTCGATAACGTGGCGATATGACGCTTCGACGTCTTTTGGCATCCCCTACGGGGTTCGTTAGCGGCACGTGTCGGGCATAGGTTTCAACTTGGACGTTGTAATATACCCGAGTTGAGTGTACACAGAGCGTACGTATTTGTATTCTGTTTTCAAAACTCTTCTTCATAAGCCCACGCTCTCCATCCATCCATCTATCAAGCTCGTTGGCTTCTATTTACTCTTTTCCCACACATCGATGGCGATTATCTCCGTAGAAACGTCATGGTAATGATGGGTAATAGGGGATTTATTATTATTATCATCATCGTTAGCCCTCTTGTACCTACTGCCTGCCTGTCCCGAACATAAATATCCATGGATGTTATTATCTGCTTGCTGCAAGCATTAAATTAATTAAAAATTAATTGATTATGTTGTTGGATTTATGTACGTACATATTTGTTAGGATTCGAGGTCGGAAGTCGGCGGGGGTTGCGGGTGGAAGGACACTTTGTGAAAAGTGCTTCGAATTCAGGAAAAGGATAAGAAAAGAAATTCGCAAATTATTTTGAAACGGCACGCTAGCTCATGTTTTTCCGTACTGATTTATTATCATCGCTTAAACTTTTTCACCAGAAAAAGGAAACAAGTAGGTCAAAAAAAAACTGCTAGACGTCACGAATGTGTATTTCAGTAAGGACTTCTTTTAAAGCGTTTAAAATGGTACAATTTTTGTTACTTATGTTTTACTGACAATTAAAATAATGAAATTGTAAGGGTGGCACTTCTAATATAATGTCACAACTTGCACAAAAAAACATCATTTATTCCGGTAAAAAGGGAAATAATGATTTTTGTCACTTAATCAAATAAATCTGCCAATCACTTTTCACAGCTGTATTGGCAAATCGTGTTCAGATGCAGATTAATTATAGTTTTAGCAAAAAAAAAGGTAAATTGAATCTGTTACACATGTTGTCAATAAATAACATTAAATATTCATAGAAATTAATGATAATGGGACAATTGAATTTTGTGCAGTCTGACGATTAATTTATTATATGCAGTTTGATGTTAATCGGTTTATTGGATCATTCAGGGCTTCTGCAGAACTCAAAGTGACTTTCTACATACATTAGGTAATTTATCACTCAAAGCCCGTTTTATACTTTTCATTATATTCCGATAATATTGGTTTTTATAATTTTTATTGTTATTGTCTTCAAAGAATCGAGTTTAACTGTGCTTGTTATGAACTGGATGAACATGGTAGTGGTTCCTTTCACTTTTTGATACTCCAAACCACTTGGAAATGACACTCACACTACTACACAACACAGTATTACTTATTATTATATGGTATGTACATAGTTAGTTAGAGTACCTTTTATTCACATTGGGTCACCGTTTAAGTACCTGTCAATCATACTCATTGTGTTTGTGAGCCGTCTTGTCTCCAGTGCAGCAACATTAAAACGGAGATGCTTTGTAAAAATTCATTGGGCCCTTCTCTCATTATTACATAACCTATGTATACTATAATAATACCGAAACCGTTCATTCATGTAATACGTTTTTTATTCTAGACGAATTGGCGGTAGGTAATTCACAATAATATATCATAATTTATCAAACTATTTTTTCTACTGTTCTTTTGAATGGTAAAACACAATATGGTACAAGAGGCACACATGCACGAAATTGTAACCGTTAAACTACTTGAATGTTCACACTATGAGACGGTAGTGTCTATCTAGTGGTGGTGGTTACAGGTCCCACAGGACAGACAACACAGAATTCGTAATTAAATAATGACACTGAAGTGCTCATTTTAATCTCTGCAAAATTAATTTTAATGTCACATGTCAGATCAAAGTAAGTTGGTTAATAAATAATTAGATATGTAGAGATGGCGGTCTATGTATTATATTTTACATAAGTTTTAAAAGTAAACCGACAATGCCACAATGGAAAGTGGGTTACAAGGAATAAAATATCGAAAATGGTTCCAACAAAAGTTAGCGAGGAAAGAAAAAAAATTATTGTTTGGGATACCTCTACAAAAATAAATAATTAAATTTATAGACGAATGTTTAAGGATGCTATCAACTCTCTTTATCATTTGTGATAGTGAATACGGGGTAGTAACTATTGCTTTTTATTTTGTTACGTTAATTAAGTAGTTTCAGGGGAAAGCAATCTCACGCGGTTATCTCTTGCAGTAAACCACAGAATTTATTGCCAAAGTTTATGCCTATTTATGATCAGTCAGCAAAGTCATATACGTAGAGATCGTAGTAAAGTTTAGAATAACACTTAAACAGTCCCAAAAAAAAACGACACTTTTTTTTTACTAATTTTACACTAATTAACAACGATGCTGCTTTGCCAATTGCTAGGTCGAAATTTCAAAGTTTACAGGCACTTTGTGGTTACTTAAGGAATTTAAATAACCTTTACAAAATAATTGCAATTGTGCAGAAACTATAAATTTTACAGAACCCTTCACCTGGTCCCTTATTGTGCACTATAATAACATTAGCTAGTTATGATTAAAGAAAAAATACGTTTTTCTAGGTGGTTTTCACAGCTCTAACCGTGACGATTTTATTTGAAAACCTCTTGCAATTCTCTCATTGGAGCATTACGATCAGATTAATTCAATAGCTTTCGAGATAAATTTACAATGTAATCATAAATAAATAACTTTTGTTGGGGCAATTTTCAATATTTTATTGTAGAATACTCGGATTGCTGTTAAAAAGTTTTACATCAAAAATTTTATTTACATTCTATTCCCTCTTTATTTCTAATAGTCTTTCTGAAATAAACGCTCTGTAGGTATATTTCTTTTTTAAGATAATAAATCACTTAGTATTGTTAGGCCTTATGTTGTTTAAACTTGATAGGATAGGAGTGCAGCCAAAAGAGAATAATTGCAAGGTAATAGTTGCTTGGCTCATCAATTACCATAGATTTATTGATAGATAATATCTGATTGTGAGATGGCAAGTGCGATATATTGGATCCATTATGCAATGTGCCCTGTAATCAGACGCGGACTATGAACCGTAACATAAACATTAAATTACGAAAGGTCACGGCCTGGGCAATAATTTTGATATTTAGATAGCCACGTAGTACTTACTTAGGTACAATCTCGACGATCACGGTAACAAAATCTTTTATTATCGCACAACATGACGTTCACCCCATCAAGGGGGAGAGAAAACACTTAGTAGGTAACGATTTCTTGTTTATTTTATATTAAATAAAATTAATTGTGAAACGATTGAAAAGTTTTTAATAATGTAAAGTAGAAGAGGTGGTTAATTGCGAGTGGAGTTAATTATATAAATTTACCTAAACAGAAGGTCGTCTTAAGTTGGTGTAAAATACACCCCAAACTTCTCTACATTAAAGAGATTTATTGCAACCGTTACGGAAGCCTGCCTATCTCTTGCAATGATAGATTACCTACTTCTCCAAGTTGTTTGTTGTCTATGAAACACGATTCTAGGGCTAATTATATTAGGCCACTGGGAAACGCTACAACATCTCAGGGGTAATTAATTAAATACTCGCCTCTCTCTTTATTGTTTTAACCACTTCGGTTTTGTTTTATTTATCTGTTATAATAGCTACATAAAATTTTTGTGTTTCTGATGGAAATTATATGTATGTAGATGTAAAATAATTCGATTGTGCCTGATGGCACATTTTCATATTCATCAGTCCTGACAGGAGTTGATCCACAAATTGCTTTCTGTTCCACCACATTACGTTACATTACAATTACAAACACAAGACTACCGAAACATAATGTAAACGTAATAGAGTTTCTATCCAGGCTTAAATTAAATGAAAAGTTGCAATTTGCTTGCTTCTCGCCCGGTTCTCCATTAATAACACTCACATTTTTTTAACTGGAATGGACATTCGGACACTTTCCAGAAAATTCTGTAATTAATCAAAACATTCTCTAACATTTCTGAATATTCTGGAACATTTTAGACTATTCTCAAAAGTTCTGGAACATTCTCGATCACCTACAGTAAAGTAAAGTAAAGTAGAGCAAATTTACTTCGAGAAAACTATTTTGTTATTCCTGAATCTACGTATAGTTAAAAATTTTGATCTTTTGTTTGAATCAATCGTATATAATACTACCCGATATAATTCACAAAAGTGACGACATAAAAGGCTAATGACCCAATAAATTATATATTTTTTTCATGCCGTATCAAGCGGTAAAAAATACAGTGGGTACTTATTAGTTATTGCAGTAGCAGATGTCCCACGACGCTACGCGGGGTAGTTATAGGGCGATCAAAGTGTAAAGGAGGGGTGACTGTTTTTATAATCGACGCACTCAACCTCTTTCTTTCTTTCATTCTTGTAACGTGAATTTAATTATAAATGACTCCGGGCACAAAAACATTAAATTATTTATTGCAGAAATTCGATAAGGTACCTTTTTAATAAACTTATTTGCATCTTTTAATTTCGATTTTGTACCGTGAATCCCTACAATAAATAATTGAACTTATACATTTGATTTAAATGTTCTTGGTTATTTTTAGTGACTGCGCCGCATTATTTCCGGCAATAAAAACGTTTATGGGTTATACATAATCTGCTTCTGACCTTAATTCGTTTAATTAACGCTCCTGACTGGGTCTTTTCCAGTTGTTGACGTTGACATTGACCGAAAAGACGGTACATTTAATGATGCAAAGCTCAGTCAGTTCAGATTTAGTTCCGTTCAATTCACTTAGCTCTGATAAGGACAAGAAAGTGTTTTGTTAAAATAAGGACCCACAAATTCTTT
This sequence comes from Agrilus mali, assembly GCA_029378335.1. Taxonomy (NCBI): domain Eukaryota; kingdom Metazoa; phylum Arthropoda; class Insecta; order Coleoptera; family Buprestidae; genus Agrilus; species Agrilus mali. The sequence goes on from CM055660.1 coordinate 707,360, forward strand.
GGGGGTTTATTATTCCATTGTTGGAAATTTTACTACTGCGTATGATGATAACGTAAATGTAAGATGCACTGGAAAGGAAAGTTTCTTAAACCAACCGTCCGCTTTGGATAATTTCAATTTACCTTTTTATGGCGGCACATTTGCGATAAAAATGTTATAAAACCAAAAACTCTGCTTTATAATAGGAAGTATTATGATAAGCATTGTTACTGGTTTATTTAAACCCTAAATGTTTTAAAAATCAATGTATATTTGGTCTCGGTGGGTGGCAATGAATGAAGTCGGAAACGTTTTGATCAGCTTTTAGTGAATAAAAGTCACAGTAATGTAAATTATTTGGAATTATCGAGAATGATCTGGAATGTCCCAGAATATTCAGAAATAATAGAGGATGCTTTAAATCATAACAAGATGTTTTGGAACGCTCCCGATTTTTCGGATATGATCTTAAACGTTCTCGATTGGACGAGAATGATTTGGAATGTTCTAGAAAGTTCAATATCTATTCTAGAATGTTTCAGAAGATTAAAAGATGTTAGACAATGTCTTAAGTAATCTTCCGTAAAGTTCCCGACAATCAATAAAAACATCGTCGATGTGCATTACAAATTCTAAAAACATTCTCCCTTCCCCGAAGCTAGCAATTTAAACTTTTAGTGTCATTAAAAGTCATAATAGCTCCCGTTCTTATGAACTTTGACCCAAGAACTTAAACTTTTTCCTAGTTTAAGAACTTAAACTTTTTCCTAGTTTAAGTTCTAGTGGTTCATTATACGAGATTAAAAGCCACCTGGTCGGTCATGAAGAAGTTTCTTTTCTTGTTTAGTTTGACCTCCTCGATATTATCACACTGGTAATACAGCTACCGTTATTATTCTTCATTGTACCTACGGCATATTTATAGCCGCATTAGCATATTCTGGTGCATGAGCCACGTTCATTTTTGATGTATATAAACGCCACCACCGCAATGCCAACTAGACAAGAAGATTTAATGAACCAGCGACAGATTTATGGCGGTCTCGTCAGCCGGTTTCATTACCTTAATTAAGAACTTAATAAACCGGCCGGCACAGATTTGCTGAATATTTGTCAAGTTTTTCTTACTCCAACTATCATGCAGGACAATTTGGTTCGTTATTGTACTACAATGTACCGTACTCCTCCTAATAACTAAACCAACAATAGTTTTATTATAAATTGTTTTGAGAGTGCCATAGTTACCAAAAAAGTCCCCGATATAAGTTTTCCTCATTACGTTTTTATATTATCTATAGCTTTTCCATCCCTTCCAATATAATTTAAAAAGAAGGGATATGTATATAAGAACAGGAGTTGGGGAAGAGGGCCCTCGTTTTTTTTTTTGTTGAATTTATTCCCCTTTCTCTTCTTTTTCAGTCCGTAATGGCTCTCATCCCTTGCGGTAATTCATTTCAAACTTTCAAGGTTCGCCATTAAACGTTTTCAGGTGAAATCTTTTCGGTACGCGTTATCAAAACAACGAATCATAAACATGAATTGTAAGATAATTACCGTCTTAGTATAAAGACCGTTTTAAATTAATTTCGATCGTTTGCGAAAGTGCTTTACTACGGTCGGTAAGTAACCATCTGCCAGTACCGAGTACCCCGTGTTAAATTTTAATATCCCGAAGTTGTTAATTAAAGAAGAAGTGGCAAGACAGAATTTCCCGGAGAATCACTGAATAAATGATCCATCCAACTTTATTACAAATCTAATTTCTTGGTAGTCGACCAAAGCAAGGGAATAATATTTACAGAATCAAACTTTGGTACCTAAAGTAAATCTAATTTAGCAAAATAAATTTGACAGATGTACCTACCTACGCAACATCATTTGAAAAAACGTGGACCGTATCATTAAAACGATCGATAGGGGTAGAAAGTCCTGATATTTGAGTATGTTATTTACAGCTAATATCTTGGGATCGCAATGATACCTAACTCAATTTGTCTTGTGTATACAATACACGTACCTACAAATATTTCCATATCATGATCGTCTAAATTCGTACAATTCCACCCCATTGGATCCTCCTTTGTATTAGACGCACATATATTTATATCTTGCCCGGGGTCGCAATTTCCACTATCTACCGTCGTTTGCAGTCTATCAAAACCAGTTTCCTCCAAAGACTTCCAGGATAACTCAACTCTCCCAGTTTCGGACACATGCGTAGTTATATATTTATCTATCTATCTATCTTGAAAGGGGTTACACACACCATCAGGATATTGCTAACACCATTATTATTGTTATCATAACCGTTTATGATACGCAACCCTGTATCTACTCTATTGTGCGGTTGAGAACTAAATCGTTTTTATCTACCTAATGTAGAATGTAGACATGTCAGCAAGAAGGTCTTTTTATCGGGCTCGTCTTCGGAAAACGATCTATAAAAAAACTTATCGGACTTTTTGCTTGCATACCTATCCTTTCGAACGTGTCACTGTGGAAGTTAATTTGGAATAACGAACGAAAGACTTTCTGGAATAACGAATATGAGTCTGTGTAAACTCTGCATAATTTAATAGATAATGAAATTGTTCCGTTTAAATTGAATTTCATCGGCACGTGTCGGTTTCTGCAGCTTTCAACACCCGGAAGTAACGTCCGAAAGTGCTTCTTTTGTTTGATCTACGCCGTTTAGAAATGTTTAATGGGGGTAGAATGACTCGCTAATTTTATATAACGGCGAGGTGACCACCGACCACATCACGTCACCTTTTAAACGAAATTCAAAAGGAATCTTCTAGGTATTGTCCTTTATGTTTTTTTTAGTTTTTTCAAAAGAACTTTTAGAATCAATTATAATATCCATCAGATGGAAAGCGTAGAATGTTGAGGAGATAATAATTTTTTGCTTAAAAGTTTTCACTGTATAAATTCCATTATAGGTATATTAGTATGTTGTTTTTGCGAACTGAAAATGTCCGCGTTCTTGCATGATGATGTGAATGGAACGCCGCCCGGGTGCGTGGATTATTTATTGGATGGCATAACTCAAGAATATGTGACGAGATTCGAAAGGTTTGAAGAACTGGGGCAGAAATGTATCATGTCAGGGCCTAATGTGGTGGAAATTGATAGAGTGCAACAAACGGTGTAACCGCACCAAAAAAATATGTTTCTCGTATTTTCAAACTAAAGAATATTTGTACGTACGTTGATTTGAAAGCGCCTGAATGAGAAAATTGCAGTTGAAATTTATTTTTGTTCATTTAACCACTGCCGCCAGCCGGAGCATTTCGTTAAGTCTCCATTAAAACGAAACGGTTTAATTAGCTTTGTTATATCAACAGAACAGAAGCCGGTGGTATAATGGCACAAAACCCTCTACGTGTTTGAAATATTTTGAAAATCCCACGCGTGACCAAATGCGAACTCTCGTTATAAGGTATTACAATTTAAATTCTGACTTCAAAACTAAATAACTAAACATTTTACATATGTATAATATTAAATATTAGTAATAATTTGAAGTATAGGTACTTCTTTGTCGGTGAGTTGTTACAATAGAAAAGACTTTTAGCACTTTTGAATGTGTGACACGGTCGTTCTTCAGTAATATTGTGCGACGGAGCATGCAACTAATTTATACAATAGCCCCCGACATTGACAAACCATGACAAATTGCTTAAGGTCGTGGCAGAACCTCTTTACCAAGTGGAGTGGAAGATATGAATGAATCGGCAAGTCTTTTGTGTTCTAATACCTGAGCAATGACTGAAGTACCTACACCGTTTCTCATTCTACATATGTAATAATATAATAAACAGTAGAAGAACAACAGTTTGTACGTAGTAACCTAACCGAAATACTCACACAGGCACAAACAACACTATTCTATTAAATAGAAAAAATTTCCATACCAAACAATAAAAAACTAAGTTTCAAACGTCTTAAATGAAATCTAAATTACATTCGTCCGACAAAGAATCATAAACTTGATGCGACTGGTTTTACTAAATGCTAAAATTTATTAGATACCTACCTGGGGGTGAAAATCGGACCCATTGGGCAGTCGGGGTATTTTGGCTAAGTTATTGACCCTAGAGGATTCAATTATATTGTAGAGAATATTTATTTTTATCTTTAAATTGGACTTTCCTAATTACCCCGAACGTGCTCCAACAATAAACATCGTCCAGTATCTAATAAAATTATTTTGAATAGGATTGAAATAACCCAGGTAGGTAATACTTATATACGTTCACTTACAACTAAATTTAAATTTAAAAATATTTAATGTACCTATAGAAAAAACAAGAGAAACTTATTTATCATAATAAACGTTTCACATACTCTACAATATCTTTGTTGTACCTGGAAGAAAGCATGAAAAGAAAATCTTGCAAGGATTCCCTGAAGCCGAAATGCATTCGTAAACTACCCTTGTTATTGTTATGTATGTATTTTCTGCGATGCATGTACGTTGTGGAAAATATAAATTTTCGCGAACTAAACGATGTTAAGGAAATTGCAGACTGGCAATACAAATTGGTACAATTACAGTAACGAGTTTGTAGCAGCAGATAGGGAGTACATACGTAGGTAATAGTCGAGTGATTTAAACATATTGCAAAGTTTCCTTCCGGAACCTATTGCTTATTATATTAGGTATATATTACAATGAAGACAGGTGAATATTTCAGATTTGTATACTTATTATACTTATGTAGGTAAATTGCTTACAAACAATTTCCAACACAAGAGACTTTCAGCCTTATTCATAGTCAGTTAGTAGTGACTACTAGCAAGCTACTAAGAGCGTACTAAGAAAATCGTATTCATAGTGACATTTGGTAGACTACTAAGCTTAGTAGCTACTAAAAAAGTTAGTAGCGTGGTGGCCCGTGTTTAAGTGGTACAAATACGATAAACATAACCTCGAGTAGTAGATTTTAAATTAATCTACGGCTTTTAAGAAGCGGGTTATTGGTACAAAATACAAAATTAAAAAGAATACCACAAGAATAAGATGGAAAATAGAAAGGATTTATAAAATTGAATTGAAAAATTAAAAATCAAACTGGTACATGTCGTGTTAATTTATTTCAGTGGGCAGTTATCTTTTAAAAATTATTTCAATCGTTTTTTCTGAAATAATTACAAACTTTATTGAATTAACATCTAGTTTGTATATTTTAAAGTAAATTGCGTAATAATGATTCGTAAATGAAAAATAATTGAATTTATTAGTAATTTATTCAGGCTCAGAACATAAGTAAGTTTATTTATTTATTTGTCAGTAAATACATCCCACTGAGAGAAATAAATCCTGTTTGTAGACCGGACAAAATAAAGGTTGTTAATATTAGAAGCTGATTTCTTCCTTCGAGAACATCATTGCATTTTATACAACTCTGGGTTGTTTAAATTGTCCTTTATCGATTAGATATTGTTATATATTCTTCTTTGGGTATTTAGTCCTGGGCAGTTGATGATATATCCCATTGTTTGGATGGAGTTGGTGTTACAGTTTGTACATTGTGGGGTAGTTATTCATTAGGTATACATGTGTTAAATATGTATAGCCAATTCTGAGTATTTTTTGTAATGTAACTTCTTAAATTGATAATTTTTTCGATATTAATTGTTATGGGAATGTTGAACGTAAATAACAGCTACACTACTACAAAAATACGTAAAAGAGAAAACACACCAAAAACTCTTCCATGCACTGTATTGAATAATAAGTTAACTTAAAAGTAAGGTTAGGCCGTTACACGTCAAAAATAGACGTTCAGTAGGTCATTTGTTACAATTTCGCGCCGTTGTCAAATCGTTTCGACGCAAACCATTCTACTAGCTAGTAGCGTACTAACTGACGTCTATGAATACGATGCAGATAGTAGCGTCTTAGTAGCTACTAGTTAGTAAACTACTTAGATCCTACTAAACCGTTGACTATGAATAAGGCTGTTTATTATTCAAGTTTTGAGGATTGAGTTAAGCTTCGAGAAATTTTGAAGTCAGTAAGTCAAGAACATAGGTTCGGCAGCTCTTTTACATACTCACCGTAAATTTCCAGATTTACACCTCATTCTCTAGACCATTTTCACAAACCACCCCCGTCCGCCTGAATGCAACCCTTAGTTACAATAATTGTATGGCTCTGCAATTTATCGATTTCATTCAATGTCTTCAACTTTCTGATTCGCCCTTTGCGTCAGTTTGCGTTACTATTGCATGCGAAAGGGTTGCCGCCCTTTGAAGTAGCTACTGGAACGTAACTGATTAGAATCTTACGTAACCCGTCCGTCGGGTCAAGAACTGAACTGAAGATATGCCTTTTAAAAATATCGGCACTTTCTTTGGTAACAGCAGAGTATCTGTCTCATCAACTCGATCGATTTTGAAAATTACAATGACCCCGTTCTTCGACAAAAGAATTCTTGAACTATAATAGAAAATAGAGGGCACAACCAAAGTTTTACCACACGGAGCAACGGCGGGAGTAGTTGCAGAATTGAGAATGGAAGGAATGTTTTATCGTTATTGTTCAAACTGAAATGAAAATTCCTGCTACCAACTGTGTTCGAGAACCTACCCCAGGACGATTGAATATTCATGTTATCGAAACGTTGCACGCTAAAATCAGGGCAAAAGATATTACGACAATCGCATATTCATCATTTGGATGCTTTTTTGAATACCAATGTACATGGTAACAGCAATACTAAGATAGGTATTATTTTTTTTATTTTTTGAACCCTTGTGCTCAACAACCTCTATAACCATTTATTGGAAAATAATTCCTGTAATAGTAGACAGTGACGACTAAAACTTTAAAACGTACTTTATACGAGTCAACAGAGAGTCACGAATGGTTTGATGTAATCTGGTTGAGAAATAACTTACCTACCTACCTCTTCATGTTCTTCAGTTCGTTTCCGTTTCAAATGTTTTTAAAATAAAACCACAAGGGTGTAATTCACCGGTAGCGTGCCGCGTACATGCAGCTTAATTTACATGGAAAGTATTGAATTTTTTATTGACTGAATATCGTAATATTTATTTACGCTTGGACTAATTTTTAATTAGGTAAATGGATCAAAACGTAGATTTAATTAAAAAGTACATAGGCAACATGGGGTTTAGGATTCCTGAAGTTTATATTTTCGTCCAATTTTTCATTTCATTTCTTTATTTCATTTTAAGCAAATGTACGTAGACGTACGTTCGAGATGTTGTTTACGTCTGAGTAACTTTGTGGAGTTTTATTAGCGAAAACTTTTTCAATAAAATCTCTTATTTAGATACAAGAGTCGAGTCGTCATATCATGCATACCCGTAGAAGAAATATTTGCGATTTTGTTGCAGTTACAATTTAAAATCATTTTTAAGGCCGAACCTTCTTAAGACATCCCGTCCTCTTGTAAACGTCAATGGAAGTCATGTAAAGTTAAGTTTTCTATTATTCTCACAATTCAATTCGTTCATTCACAGGTAAGCCTTGTAGGTACCATATATATATATATATGACAATAAACACCTGTGTGACTTTTTGAAAGTCCATTATGCAAAACGATCGTTGTTGAGGAGACAATGCACCCTTTGTACCGGGTACTTTTCACTGTTATTATTATTATTAGTATCTAGTGAATATTCGACGTGTTTTGTGCCCAGAACCGTTGCCGCCATGAATGGGCATTGTCAAAAAATACCTTTTCAACCAATTCATGAATGAAACTGCTGCTTTTGTGTCAATTGAATTCTTCAATTCTTCGAGTTTTGAGTACTTTCCATTAAATTCTGCTTCGCATCCATCCATCGAGTGCCGCAAAGTCTGTAGTAGGTAGTATAAATAGTAAAGACACTTATTTGACTTGACCTGACCATAGATAGGTACCTACGTATCTAGCTAATAAATTGTGACAGGGCGGAGATATTAACGCCTCCAACAAGCACTTTCTTTTTTGCGTGCACAAACCGAAAACAGAACAAGATAGATGTTATACTCGGCCACGTCAGATAAAATACCTTTTTTCAGTAGAACAGACTCGGAAGATTTATTTTTATGGAGTTCTAAGTGCGAAAATGAGTAAAAATTAATACGATGTCACTATTCGAATGTGTCTTTTATGAAAATTGTTGACCGAAATTATTTTTTTTTAAATGATTGATCCAAAAATTTACTTGATGATTTTGAAAATTAAAATTAGTAAGAAAAGGCACAGTAATTAATTTATTATAATCTATATTAGGTGGTCTTAATAAACATTTGTACATTAATTACGTATCTATATAAATCTACAGATATCAAAAATATTTTTTATAATATACATACATATATACAAGGCACTCTCAAAAATTACCCTTATTACTAAATATAATTATATTATCACGAAATATCAGGGTAGGACCTCGAACAAACGCCATCATGTTCTTCGTCTTGATTCGAAACGTTTGTCAACTTATTGTTAGTCTTCTTCGAGTTGGAACAAGTCCTGAGACAACAGCATTTCCCATGCTGGTTCCCATTGGTGACTGATGGTAACTCTTCTTTCTTGTACTTGACCCTCCTGTTCTGGAACCATATTTTGACCTGTTTCTCTGACAATCGAAGATACGTCGCAATTTCAATCCTCCTCAGTCTCGATAGGTACATGTTGGATGAGAATTCTTTCTCTAATTCCAACAATTGATGACTCGTGAATGCGGTTCGAATTCTTTTAGTGGAATTGTCATTATTATTAGCCGACGGGGATAGGGATTCTTCTAGGGGTTTTCCCGGGGGTGGTGTTGGGGTGGATCTTCTACTAATCGAACTCGGTGATGAAGGTAGATGGACCGGAGATCCTGAAGGACTCATCTGTAACAACAGAGACAATTTTATTGGAATAAAAATCTGATTGTAAATTTTAAGGAATCATCCAGGCTTTATGTCTTTATTTGTTTTACTCCCGCTCCGTACGTACATACATCACTCTGAACTTTTCAGATTAGCGTATAATTTTCTGAAGAAAGTTAGACACTCTGCTGACGTGATCAGAGAATGGGGCTGTCACTCAAATGTTTTTATTCTTATTTAAGTTCGAATAAACTTTCTTCTTATGACGTACTTTATGGAGTTGAATTTGAATTTTTTTGACGCCAAAATCTCTTCAGATATATCTGCCTATTAATGAAAGAAAACACTTTCAGAAACTTCGCATTTCGATGGCACAAAGTTCCAAGGAAAATAATTCTTTTTTATTTTGTGCTTTAGGGGATACTTTTTCCATATATTGAACTAAAATATTACTTACATGTATTGGTGAACTCGTCCTGCATTTTTTGAGCGAAAATCCTTCGCAGCCATCGTCTGAGAGTGACAGACTCCTCTTAATCCCCCCGTGGGGAAACCTCGGTGGTGGTAATGACGCAATGGGCTTGATAAGTCCCTTATGGTGCGGTGCATTCAGCAAAGGGTTGAAGAACTGATGATGGTGGTGGTGGTGATGTTGCTGTTGTGCCAAACTTAACGAGAACAGATAGCTGCTGATATAGTTTGGAGAAAAAGGCACTAGGGGTGTTTGTGGTTCACTGAACGGCACACACAAGTCTTTTACTGAGTTAGTTAATAAAGGAGTCGACAGTCTTTTTTCCGGATAGGTCCTGGGAGTGTTCCCGATTAAAGAATCCACAAGAAATGACCGGGACATGTTCATAATTTGAAAAAATAAGTAGACTACGTGTTAAAACTGACAACGACGACCCTACTGAAGAGTAAAAGTAAAATCTTTAGGTTTATATGCCCCCTCTTTTCGAATTCACCCCAACTGGTTGTACCCCATTGTTAAAGAGCCCCGCCCCATCTACCCTTGTAAGCTTCAAATAAACAAATTACACACAAGCTAATCCTGACACTAGCCAAACATTGGCCGATACAGGATTGTTCTCACACAACCCCGTATATCTTTGCTGGGTACTTCATATTTGTCCTGGATTATTACTGTAATAATTCTTAATATGTTAGATATTTCATGTTACTTCCTGAATGGATACAATGTATGTTCGTTCGGTGGCCTTTGCAAATAAAGGAGATATAATATAAGGATGTTATTTGATTTTGTGATCAAAAAAATATCCTGAACCGTCTGAACCATAAATAGAGATTTATTTAATAATAATCTTTATTCAATGGAACTGGTCTGGTAACGGTTATTTTCTATTGGCCATGCGTTTAAATAAAATACGTCAAATATAATTAGGTTCAACTTTGTTTCAGGATTTTGAAAGCAGAGGATCGGAACCCTCATTTAACCAACCCTGCACAAAATGGTGAGTTATTTTTTTTATTGAAGACATTTGCCTTTATTTCCTTATTTTATTGATTTTATATTTTCGGGTGGTATTATTTCCACAAAAAAAATAAATATTAAATCGGATTAAGGACGGCCATGTTTTATAAATCCAAGAGATTAACTTTATCAGAATAAGAAATTCACAAACTGACAGTTTTTGGTGTAGGTATCTTACCAACTTTTCGGGGTAGTCTGTTGGAAAATACAAAATATATATGAGTATAAAAAAATAATACCTATCATGAAAAATATGAAACTTCTTTCGTCGAACTGGGGATGATATTGAAAACTTTATTTTGTATTCCCTATTTTTCTGTCAAAAACATATTACATATATATGTATATACAAGCATGTATCTATATATGTATTTATAATATCCGATGGTAATATGAACAATTTTGATATGTCTAGATACAAGAAGCATGTTCTTATTCTAAATTCTGCGTTTGTCGTTTGATGTATTAGATATAAAATGAAATTGCTTTGTGGTTGTTTTCAATAAAGAAGACAAAAACGAGTATAGGGTTGCGAAAATATGTTCAGACTTTAACATTTATGGAGATGAGGAAGGGTAGATAAAGTTTTTGGTAACAAAAATAATATTTAAAAATACCCCAAACCAAAAGGCACATTAAGATCTAGATTTAACCTTACACTTTAACCAATAGTTATAGTTGACTTATCGAAGTTTGACTGTGTATTTATAATGTACCTACCTATCTACTAAACCGTAATGATAATCATTAGTTATACGCTTATAGTTAGTGAATGATAACAAAAGTGGTGTGTTGTGTTGTAAAATTAAAAACCACCCTGTTAGAGTTTAAAACGTTCCAAAATCCCCGTCATCAATTTTGATTACACACATATCCATATTCCTGCTTAAATCGTGACGCATTAGGAAGATTTATGTATAAGTCTAGGGAATTACCTCAATATATGGGAGGTATATAACGTGTGACATTGTAACAACTCGAATGAATATTTGTAACAATGTGGAATATTTAACGCGTTGTTGTGTGTACCTGTACATACTCGTGCATTAACATCAGTATATAAGCCAACCGTCATATATAGCACCTTGTCAGTTTATCCCGTGTGGTTCCCGTAATCACTGAATTGGAACAGTGACGAGTCCGCCAGAGAGTTAGAGTTACATTGGATTTATTACCGTTGCAATTTGGTGGTTTCGTGTTCGGAGCTTTTTCGAAATCAATGCGTAAACTGCGGACATTTGTTAATTGATAAAAGATGTCATCATTAAATTAGCAAAGGCAACTATTTTTTGAAAATATCTACGTCCACCCGTGTTTTAGTTTTGCTTACTATTTCATCCCTTAAGATTTCTGACTCCAAACAAATTAAGAAATTACGTATGCTCAATAAAACTGTATCAAACAATTAACAACTTATTTCATTAATTTAAATTCCATTGATAAATGCAAAAGAAGGCACTTGTTTTAATATTCACGGTGGTCCACCCCCAACAACATTTTAAAAAGCAAAATCATAAAATATATCTGTTTCACTTAATCAGTAAAAATAGTTAGTGGCACAATAAATTTTTTGTACAGTTTGATAACTTTACAGCCTGCTTACCCTTTTATGTAGCACAATAATAATACAAAGAACGTTGCATGTTTTAAATTATTAGTTGTTTCCCTTGTTAACAGCCCCTCTCATGGAAAGTCTGGTAAATATAACTTTTATGTTACTTTCCTTCTTTATTACCCTTTTAAAACACATCTCTAAATTAGAAAACCGTTATTTTATTACTTGACCATAAGCAACATTTTAATTTTATAATTTTGTTACCTACCCCAAAGGACGATAATATTAAAACTCGTTATTCTGGGCATTTAAAAAATCTAAAGCCCTTCATTCTTGTTGTTATGTATTATGTTAATAAAACTGTTAGATGTTCGTTCGGTTAGCACAGGGTAGTTTAAAAAATAATCGAAGCAAATAAATAAATATAAAAGGAGCGTTGTGACTCCACCCTTTTCGGCTATCTGAAGATCTTATTATGAACTGCCAATGGCAGGCCCCTCTTATTTTTTAAGGGGCGCGCACTCCCCCTTTTAAACAGTAGCAATTATTTCTAAACACGTCCGTTATAATAACATTACAAATGTTGAAGGGCAATTCTGCACATATTTGATTGTGCTGCTTTTGTACTTGATACTCTATTGTGAATTCATGAATGCGAAGCACCGTCAGGACATATGGAAAAAAATGGGACTCACAAACCGCAGTTGGTAATAAAAAGGTCTCGGTATGTCAACGCATCAAATACAACAATAAATAATAACAAAACACAAAAACTAAAAATTTATCGAACATTTTTATTGTTTCGCTAATGAATTTCTGATGTTAGATAGGTTGCACGAGTGACCGTAGGATTAATTGACATTTCTCTGGTAACTACACCCTCGAGTTCAATATCGTACAAACCAACCCTCCAACTCAGTACACAAAATTCAAAAAAGTAATCTTTGCTCAACCAAAATTAACTTTTTATTTTATTTTCAAAATATTTTACATTGTTGGTGGTAATTTATTTGTGACTCTAATTAGTGGAAAGAGATTCTTATTGCTTTCGAAAATAACTCTCAAATTTAATTTGCCTCTCTCGGAATTGGCCGCCAAAATAAAAACTTTATTTGTTGCTTCACCTTGCCAGAAGAAATTTTATTTTAATCTTATATCTCGAAGTGAGAGGATCAAGGAGGAATTTCATTCAATTTTTTGCCGCACTTTAGTAACTTTCTTAATAAAAAAGGCTAGAGCTCTTGTTAAAGTTATTGGTAGAAAATAAGGTGAAGTTCGAATTCAAATTAGTTTGAACTGATACACAGAAAAAAATAATTTGTATCGCCCTGTAATTGTAGCTTTTTTTCCCCACAAAAATTGGAATATTGGAATTGAGTTGAGGGTAAACACCGATCAAATGTCATAAATACGGTTCTGAACAGCAATAAACGGTCGGTATTAAAAGTTTCGATTTCACGGTCCGCGATCCTCTTCGGATAATTGCCATCAGTAACTCTCCGATGACCGAACGTTTTCTAGCTAATTAGCCGATAGAAACTCTTGCGAAAGAGGGGGTTGTCTTTCTCTCCCCCTCTGCGAAACGATGACAAGCATATTTTGTGTGTCTAGGCCACTTACGGATATTAGAAATTCCGAACAAAGACACTAATAATAACCGAATGGTTGATGATGCATTCGCGCATCCCCAGAACGACAGACCCGTCGAGGGGCGAGCTGGGGTTGAGGGGTGTAGAGGGGAGTCTCGTAGAGTAGAGTACATATCCGATTCGGGCAGATGACACTCTTGGAACTGTCGGACCTTCTCATTGTCATGGAAATGTTATTACGAGTGAACAAATCAACAAATCTGTTCCGCACTTCCAATATTACGTACGAATGCTGACTACGAGCAAAGGTGACAAAGAAGAGAGAAATAATGGTTGTGATGGATTACACAGCTAACACACCTAACCTAACCTAAATAACTGATTGTCGAGTTTGATTAGTGAAATATATTTTAAATGTCTCCAGGAAGTTTCTCCTGAGTTTCATTATAAGTATACAATTGTAGAGGTACTTCATTATCTCGCGAACATTGGCTCATGAGATACTGAAAGACCTATAACAGAATCGCTTTAAAGTGACCTCTACACATACATCCTTCTGATTTTTTCATAAACCTTGCTACAGGCACTTTATTATCATGTTAGAAGTTAAACAAAAGGCTGTTAATTTCGAGATGCGGTCTGTTTAGTAAGCAAACCAATAATTTTCTTGTTTCAGACAGAAAGGACACTAGAGCATACATAGACGGTTATGTAAATGAATGATAACCTTTTATATATATATATATATATATACATGTGTGTGTAATGGCGAACTCGTGTGCAAGTATTTAATTATATATTAATAGATAGAAGAGAACCGGGTGACGTGGCGTTGGTGGTGTAAATATCGATTAATAATGCAATACATGTACCTTTTAACTACACGTTTCTACCACGGTAACAATTAATTTTATAACGAGCCACTGCCTCGTTAACAGAAAATAAATTGTGCAAAAAAATAATATATTTATAATATTCCATTCAACGCTCGACATATAATTATTTTAATCAACCCTACAACAAGGTATTTTAAGGTTAGTCCCGATTGTGGCGAAAAAGAATTTGTTGCCTCATGCACTCCCGATATCATTAGGGGTGTGTGGGTCCGCTGATAGTGTGATTGATAAAGAAAATAAAGAGTGACAGTAATAACAAGATTATCAGGCACGTATGGTCGGTGCTTAAGCCGTATAGGTACTGATAGGCTCCCCCAGAAAAGAGCAAAGCTGGAATTCGTTCCACAATGGCAAAACAAAGCTCATAATCCGCTCGAAATGGGGCGAAATGTGCCGAAAATTGCTTTTAAAATGAATATATTACCTATGGGCATTGTTACCGGTCGGCGGATTATAGAAAATTCCTTGCTGATCCCTTTCAATGGGTCCCGATGACGTGCGATTCACGTCAGAAATGATTTGGATTCCGGTTGATCGGTATTAAATAATACGAGAAAGGATCATGGCATATGATCTTTCTCTCTTTTTTTTTATTTCGCGTATACAAAAGCCCTCAGACCCCTTTGTAAAATATCGGCATGTTTCGTGCGTTTTGTTTGCCAATTTCTCTCCTTTTCACAACAGTAAACAATATTGCGAACCGAGGAAATTTGGGTGATCCCTAAGGCGCCCTAAAACAAAATATTCTTTACCGTACCATTCAAACTTATCTCTCTCTTATGTTTGAAACGAAATAAATAAATAAATATTAGGGGTGGCTTTTTCGAAAAAGCTGCAAGTTTCAATTATTTATTGATTCTCATTCCCAAACAATACCAAAATTAGACTTCTTAAATTTTATTGTTTGGGTGTGTCCTGTGTCCTGTGTCATGTGTCCTGTATTTGCTATGGGAAGAACATTGGAACGAGCTATTGATAAAACATTCTATTATCAATTAGGATGTATTAAGTGGATGTTGAAATATGGCATCCTGTATGGAATGGTTATTGCGCGGGCACGTGTCCTGTGATGAGTTTTGTTCGGTACGCATTTATTAACGGTATGAAGTTAGTCAGCTGCATCCTCCTCGTCGATTTTTCCATTCGGATTTGACGGAAGTAGCGACACGCGACCGTAGGTCTTACACAATTAGACCATTATTAGCACTCGAAACTAATTTACACCCTTCGTGGTGACTTGTCGATTTCGTTTATCGTGACCATTTGTCATGCTGCGTCAAACGCCGACGGCGAATAAAATTTTTCTCGGTTATTGTTAGATTTCGGTCGTTTTGAATTTGTTTGTTGTTTGAGATTTTGAGCGTTTTATTATTGTGATCTGTATGCATAACTGCATCATGGCAATGTACTATGTACGTACGGGAAAAGTCCTTTGGGATGCGCCTCAGGGATATATTCATATCAACGGGATACATATATCCACGTAAAGTGCATACAACAGCAACAACAACTACATGACGTAAATGCTCTTGTACAGCTTGCGGCACAATATATACAGGGTTTTTCAAGTTGATGGGCTATTAGAAGTATTTTTGAATTAGAAAGAAGGAATTCAATTCTGAAACTTGGGCTCATTTGGTTATTGTTTATGCCGCTTCTTTTAAAAATATTTTCAAGTTCGATTTACATCCGGTTATACCGGAAGTCGATACCAACTTTCTTATTTTAAATGGAATGGTATATTTTTTACGCTGAATTCGAATAAAACGTGTAATTCTAAGGTAAGTTTGATAACCAACTTGTACACCTGTGACGATCGGTTTCTGAGTTAATTTAATTTATAGAAAAAAAATCGCTACCGCAACCCAAATTGTAAAAAATCATAACTTCCACAAAATACGACTTAGAGTGTTGAAATTTTTACTAGTAATAGCTGAATATTAGTGCTAACGCCTTGACAAAATTGAATTAAATAATTTATACAGGGCGTTCAAAATAAAATTCTAAAATTGAAAAACTTCAAACACGAATTACTTCGTTTTTTCAAATGGCACCTACTATTTTTTTATTTTTTCAATCGATTCCTTTTTTTATGCTCTTTCGATCTATATGGATACTTTCTATTTTAAGTAATAATTCAAATTATTCCAAAATTTTCAAATAAAATAGGAAGTATCCATATAGATCGAAAGAGGATAAAAAAAGGAACCGATTGAAAAAATAAAAAATAGTAGGTTTAGAAAAACGAATTAATTCGTGTTTGAAGTTTTTCAATTTTAGAATTTTATTTTGAACGCCTTGTATAAATTATTTAATTCAATTTTGTCAAGGCGTTAGCACTAATATTCAGCTATTACTAGTAAAAATTTCAACACTCTAAGTCGTATTTTGTGGAAGTTATGATTTTTTATAATTTGGGTTGCGGTGGCGATTTTTTTTCTATAAATTAAATTAACTCAGAAACCGATCGTCATAGGTGTACAGGTTGGTTATCAAACTTACCTTAAAATTACACGTTTTATTCGAATTCAGCGTGAAAAATATACCATTCCATTTAAAATATCAAAGTTGGTATCGACTTCCGGTATAACCGGATGTAAATCGAACTTGAAAATATTTTTAAAAGAAGCGGCATAAACAATAACCAAATGAGCCCAAGTTTCAGAATTTAATTCCTTTTACTAATTCATATACTTCTAATAGCCCATCAACTTGAAAAACCCTGTATATATACTTAGTTTTTCGGCAAATTCCTAAAGGAAACAGTCAAAAGATAATTAGAGGATCTTTGCTTAATCAAAATACGTAGTTTCTTAAGAATATCTCCTTCTTTTCTTGCAATACGTAGATAAAAAAAGAATGAAAAACTTTTGTTGTGACCATTTTCGGATTGCTGTTAAAGTTTTTTTTCCAAAAAATATTAAATTTTCTATCTCCTATTCCTTGCATTTTTATCAAACTTAAGCCGATTCTGTAGTCTTGAAAAACTCGAATTCATGGTTGATATCTACGTATTATTTTTCTCTCCAAGTCGCGTTGTTATTTTTGCTTATCGAATTGTGTATAACAAGATAGGATCTTGTTGTTGCTTACTTCTCATCGCATCGTCTCTTCTTCTCGATAGCTACAACCAACCTTATTAACAGAATCTTTTTATAATCGGGTTATTAAATAAAAAATTTGTAAACTTCGTGCAACTCTGAAAACTTACAAAGTTAGTTAGAGATTTTTTAATTACCTGCTGTACCTAATACACAAAAGTTTTTGCGTTGTTAATTAAAGCCACCAAACTAACACTATCTATTAATCTAAAGTTTTAAATTACGGCTTTAGGGGTAGTTGTTTATTGGTGCGGTTGAAGAATTTCATATGTAGTGAGGAGGTGCGACAGCAGCTGATCTGCCCGCCTTTAGATCCCGTCCCGTCTTCTTAAGTTGCAAAATAGGAGTGACATTTTACGCCACATTATATAAATTTATTTGCTAACCATTTCGAACGTTGGGTTTCAGATGTATTGTAAACACGCCACTTAGTCATTATTTCACGCTTGAGATCATCTCTTCACGCGCATAATGCTCCTAAAGTTAATGATTTTCGGCTATCTAATATCATGAGAGGGTATCCTGCGTCCTGGTCCTCTTTGGGCAAGCTGCTTTTGCAAAAAAAAAAAAATACTTGATTCACATTATTCAAATATAGGGACGGTTTATCGTTAAGGGATGCAGATTTTGTAACCGAAACGTTCACAAAAATATTACACAAGTATTAAATATTTATTATCTTATAACTGAAGTGTTTACATATACTATCTAGGTATATCACTTATATGAGTGTTATTATTTTTGATTTAGAAGACAAAAATATCACTAGAAGTAAAATCCGGTGAGTACGGAAGGAGATTACCTACCTAATAATTATAACGTAGAGACTCGCAACTTTTACTAGAAACTATGTTCCTTGTAGATAATTGGCACTTTTTTAAAAAAATCAATAGGTTTGCAAAGTCTAATAGGTTTTTGTTTGAAGTCGGTGCTTCTTAGGGTTGCTAGAATTTTTAATTTAATATCCGTTAATTAAAAGCTTTAGATTTTAACAAGAAAATCTTATTAAATCATTAGTACCTAGTAGCTAATCCATTATGCTTTCAGTTCGCTCGTCAATCAGATCATTAATTTTTCTTCAGTCTTGTAGACTGCTAATTTTAATTAAAATAAAAATTATTTTTATTAAGTCCCTAAGGCATTAAATCTTCAGTACAATAAATTTTTCTTTTATATTATTGTTATTATTATAACCTCTGATATTGAGGTAACCATGAATGATATTGAATAAGCAATTTGGCAAAGGGCCATCGCTCGCGTTAACTTTATTGTGAAGTGGAGAGAGCACCTGGCAGTAGTCGGAAAGCACCAGAACGTGAAATCGGCAGAAAATTGGAGAAAAACTTGCCAGTCGCTTTGGCTTTGGGGTAAAAGAGAGCGCAAAAGCTAATAAAATATGTTTAGTATATATGGGCAGGTCTTTTTTTGGGTTGGGGAGGGTAGTTCTCGTCTCTTGCCGGCACAATCGCAATTGTTGTGTGTCATCCCCCGGCTCGACTTTTGCAATACTAATGTAGTGAATCTAATTGCGGAACTGTTGTAAAAATCTATCTGTGTCTAATGAATAACGTTTCCTTTTTATTTGGTATTGGTTTCGTTCACACAACCACTTCACTTCAATGAATTCGTATACAGGGTGTTTTGTTTGAAATAGGGATTCTGTAGGTCCTAAATTTCTAACTGCTTTCGTATTTTACAAGTCACAAAAATACTTTTAGTAAAATACCTACCATTTATGTTTATTTAGTGTCTACCATATATCTATAATAATTGATGTGATGCCGATGTTTTTTTTCTATATTCGGTAAAAAAATTCTTTGTGATGTTGAACAACAATATCTTGTCGTTATTTATTCCATTGAGCTATGATAATGAATGGGTGCGTGTTGTAGTAGACATTCTGGCTCGTTCTTGCCACTATTTAGTTTCCACAAAAAGCAAATTATCGGGGGTTCGTTATTTATTATGAACCTACGTACGTGTGTAGGTCCGTTCGAGCGTGCTAAAAAGGCCACGTGAGTAGTCGAAAAATCTTTGAGTCCATTCAACGGTCCGCCAAACTTTTCTTCGGGACAAGTTGAGTGTGAAAGAATCGAAATTTAGTACTAAAGCCAGCGAGCGAACGAACGAATGAACGAATGAGCGCGCTGGCCTTTTCATTATTTTATTGAACTTCTTCTTAGGGCCTTTTACGTAAAGATTTTTGCTTGATACAATTCGTCAGACGGTGGGTGGGTCACGTCAATTCAATCGAAACGTCGATATGTCCATCCTCGTTCTATTGACGCCAATTTGATGCACGAATGCGCGTGTAGTTCGTTAACTTTTACTTTTAAATTCTAGAAAAATACAGTAGTCCTCTAATGAATGAATTTTTTCGATTTTCTTGTCATTTTTTTTTTGTATTGTATTATCGATATTGATTGTATTCGCTTTTATAGAAAGAAATTCCTGTAAATCATCCCGTTTTTCGCCTTTCATGTCCCACACTAATACCTACCCATATTATATTCCCACATAAAAATTCGTACCGAAAATGGAAAAAATCTACTTCGTATGATCCAAGGGAAACTAAATAAATATTTTTCCGTGGGTTTTACATAACAAAACAGAACTTTCTCCGTAAGAACCGTCGTTTTTTATCCTTTTCTTTTTCTTTGGCTCGATCTAATATAATATACCTTCGCCTCCACATGTTCATTTCCTTCTAATGGACTACATCACGATCTTTCGCAAAAGTATATATTTTATCCGAAAATTGGGATATATGTTCCGGGTCAGATTTTCGAAGGGGAAAGAAATCTGGCTGGCAAAGATTTCCGGTAGATAGCTCTTTATTTATTTGGACAGAAAAAAGAAATATAATATGAAACTATATACCATACCTACCTACGTAATATCATCGACTTATATTGTATTAGCAGAATTATTTTTATTTTTATTTATTAATGTTTGTTCATTTAACAATAGATAAATAAATAAATAATAGTAATCTATTGGTAATTTAAAATAATTAATGACAATACCGAGGGAACTAAATTAAATTTAAACGAGTGACCCAGTTCGATCTCATTTATTAAAATCGGTTCCAATTTCTATATATCCGATAACAATTACGTAGAAATAGGTAGTGTGGGTCAAAGTTCACTTCCGGTTATACGGGTTACGGAATATATAGGGCGAAATTTAAATCGTCATTGTCAAGTTAAAAAAAATTGAAATTGAATATTTTATTTATCATTTCAATTCAATTAGGAACGATTTATTTTCCCTTAAAGTTTCTTCATAAAAACTTACACAGAATATTAGATAGGTAGCAAAAATTTTTACACATTTGCATTTTGTGTCAGGCAGTGCCCTCTACTGCAAGGTGGTTAAAACATTTCGTGACTAAGGGTTGAAATGTAGAAATATTTACCTCTAGACAGGATACTATTTTGATGTTGTTGGTCTCACCCTATTTTTTGAGACAGCCCTTATGTTAGTTCATGAAATTATTCACTAGAGTGCATTGTATTTTAAACACATTACAAACTTTAAATTAAAATTATCTCTAAACAATTAAAAGACACAGTTGTTGGAAGTTTAAAATATATTTATTAAAACTAAAAAACAGAGCTGCATATTTATAGACACATTTTTGAGCTATACCTACATCCAAAACACTATTTAATAAGCGAAAAGTGACTAGATTGTACACATGAAAAAATACATAAGTAGAAGTTTTTATTTACACATACGGAAAAGCCGGTGGATGCTCATTTATAATAAATTTTGTTTGCAATTTTCCGTATAACTTTGTTAGGTAAAGTGATCGATGGTTCGTGTATTTCTTGTCGGTCTTTTTTTAACAAATTAGCGAAAATAACACGAGAACGATTAACTAATAATTAAATCATCCCAAAAGATAACAATTATATTATTAATGTTATAATTATTACTATGATGTATATATAACATAAACAATTACGAGCAGTCTTTCGTACATTTTGATTACACATCTTATCAGATTTGGTTAGTTTGTTTATGGCACTTTGAAATATACGTACAAACAATAAATAGTAATAAAGAGCACAACTTTGTGGGATACTGCGTCTGCTTTGGCCATCGTAAATTAAATTATTTAATAATCTTTTAATTTCATTCAATATTTAGCTAGCGAAATATTTGTGAAATGAAATGTCGAAACTTTGTATTTTTGGTCCCAATAAAATTAAAAACGGGTCACAGTTTAATTAAATAAATAATTAATTAATCAATTAAACCATAAAAAAAATTAGTTTAGTCATCGTCTGCATATTTAATTTCGTTTAAAATATTACTATCGGAGTTAACAAACTTTTCCAGTTTTATCTCTTTCTCCTCAGAAACTGTCGAAATATCACCTGACGATGTCCTGCAGGACTTTTTCAAATTAGAAAGTTCAATATATTGGGGTGCTTCCTTATTAGAGATACTATTGCGCATCATCCTTTTCTGTTTTTCATTTAATTGCGAACTACTTTCACTCAATATATTCGAATCCACGTGTTTACCATTTTTAATTGTGGTGGTGTGAACTGGGGCCATCACGTTTAGGTTGGATCTTCTCCTCAAAGTGGTGTTTATTTCATCCGGAGATTCCTGGTTACTTCCTGGATCAATGACAATTTTATTTTTTGATGTGGTCTCCTCCAATTCTTTTAATATCTCACCGGACTCGTCCAAGGGTGGAATCCAGACGAGGAAGGCTGGATCCATCCCTAAATATGAACCTGAAATCAGTATTTAGTATTCATTAGTATTCAGGAAATTATGAAAAGTTTCGTTACAACCTGGAGCTGCTCCTGCATTGGTAACGTTGTAGTCGTAATAGTCTAGTTCCAGGTCAGTTTCCTGACCAGCTATGGAGAACTCTGAGCCGAGAGGTCCTTCAAGAAGCTTCTCCCGATTTCGCTTCTCTTTGCTTTCTTTTTCGTTTGTGTGCCTGATTTTTGCCCTGCTCGTGTTACTCAGGGCAGGAGAGTAGCAACCCTACAAAATATGCAAAGGACTCCAATAAAAAAATTATCTCGGAAGCATTGAGTTATTTTTAAAGTAGCTAGTGTCCAAAAGTGCTCAGGTGAATAATGAGATACTTCACTGATTGTGAGTGCTTCAAAAATGAGACTTAAACACTACGTATGCAAGTTGGAATCAAGTACCATCTCATGAAATCGTTTTGGATGATGATTTGAGCGACATTATACCATGTTTTGGTTTTGAGTTTAGTATGGTATCAAAGATGACCATCAACATTCAAATCATCAAAGTACCTATCAAAAGAGATGATTATATAGTGAGATGGTACTTCAAACACTCGTCCAGTGCTTAAAATAGATAAAGTGCCAAGTGCTCTCTTTGTTTCTGCCTAAAAGTTACAACTATACTTCACCGGATCACTTTTAGAAAGCGTCTTCGTAAGAACGCTCACTTTTGTTAAACCACTTGCACTGACATTACTAAGTCTTCTCAACAGTTTCACTTTGTCAGATCTGGCAACAGGCTTTTCCTCTTTCTCCTTCGTGGTATCCTTTTCTGAAGAACTTTTGATGGTCATGGTAGAAGATCGCGTCAACACTTTGGAGTCTTCCAAATTTGGAGACACTGGAAGACTTACTGTCGTCTCCTCCATTTCACTGACAGTGGATGTTTGGGGAAGTCCAGTGGTCGTGGTCTCTTCCTGTGCCAAAGTCAACGTGCTACTATCACTCAAAGAATCCTCCCCTTTACTAAAAAAAAAAAAAAAAAATGAGAAGATTTTTTTAAGTTTTTCTAGAATTCTGAAAGGATAGATATTACACCACTTACGCTAATGTTACTTCAGTTTCATGAAACGTTTCGCAATCCATCGATTCCCTAAGTCTGATATGTTTGTTTCTGGAGGTGATATTGGTACGTAGTTTGGTTAACGAAATTACTTCGGATATGAGTGTATTGCTCGAAGGAACTCTAGCCCCGGCCGCAAAGTTAGCCGCTGACCCTAAAATCGAATCGATTCGTTAGCGTCAGCTCTTTATCGGTTTAAAAAGCTGTAAAGTTGGTGTTGGTTTTTTTTGTACCTGAGGGATCGGTCAGCGAGTCCTGATCGTCCGACTTGGCAATTTGGTATTTCCTATATCGGATCATGTACTGAATGCCCAATAGGAAAGTAGCGAAAAGTAATCCGCTTAGAAGAAATATCGCTGCAATGTGCACCGCCGTCAATTTTAATACACTTACGGTCAGGAAACCGACGTGTTGTGCCACACCATTCCTATTGTTATTATCGGATAACGAAGCGTCTTAAAAAAATAGGTACAGGAAAAATTGTTATTAAACAAAATAGAAAAAAAAAAGTTTACCAAGTTGAACCGCTTGTACCAGGAACCTCCCATTACACGTTGGCTCCCCAGCAACCCTAGCACTAGTGTAGAACTCCAGAAGAAGATTAGACCCTGAAGAGTTAACAACTGGAGGCGAAGAACTTGTGGTATCAGTGAAATAAGCAATCAGGTTCGACGATAAAGCTGTACCATCCCTTATCTTCAAGTATTGGGAGTCGCAAAGAAGTCGGACGTGTTTTATCCTCAATTCGATGATACAATTTTCATCAGCCTACGTAATAACAAACAGTAAAAAATGTCAATCAAAAGGGAATGTGTTTGCATATGTACCTGTATTTGCCAGAAGTTCTTTCCAGGACAACTCTGCGACGAAGCTTCGAGAAATCTCTGGCTTTTCGCCTTCCCCAGGTGAACAAAGCACCCGCAACGGCAGTGAGTACCAACGTCCTCCCGTATTTGCGGAATGTTTGGTATTTCGCTTTTGATATCGCCATACCAGCATTCCACGGCCTCTTCAGAATCCACATAACACTTCTCAGTCTGAACTGCTGGGCCCTTTAACATTTCCCAATTAAATTCACCACCGAATATCTATAATTAGCACTTAATCACGGATAACGGTTTATTAGAGATTTTTATTAAATTTATTGTTTAGAAAAGATAAAAAAACATGCATTAAAATGTAATAATTTTATATTTTATTATTGTTCGGGTTCGTCTTCTTGGACTTTCTCGTCCGCAGTCTCCTCAGGGCTGACTGTGTCACCCTCTTGAGTAACTTCCACTGATACTCCTTCTTCAGTGTCCTCCTCTTCCCCGACACGTTCCTGTTCTTCAGCAAGAGCGGTTGTTGTCGTAGGTGCTGAAGGTGCTTCCGTAGCAGCAGCCGAAGGTGCTTCCGCAGCAGCAGCCGGAGGTGCTTCCGCAGCTGCAGCCGGAGGTGCTTCTGCAGCTGCAGCAGCTTCTTCAGCTGGTGGAGGTGGTAGGGGTTCTTCTTCAGACTCCTCTGCCACCTTTTCGAGCGATTCGCTTGAGTAGACTGTCTCTTCTTCTTCCTCCTCCTCTTCCAAGATCATCGTCTTGCTGGATGGAATCGTACTTTCTGCAGCAACTTCTTCTTCCTCGGCAGCCATTCCCTCTTCGACTTTTTTGGTTACCATCTTAGGTGCTTTAGCTTTCAGAGCTTCCAGGCTCGGTCCTATGCGCGTAGCGACCGTCTTTTTAACAGGGAATTTGGATTTTGGCCGTGGTACCAGTTTTGGTACGAAACCGAGGTCGCCTTTGTCATAGACACTCTTGGCAAGTGCCCTGGCATCGCAAATACTCTCCAGTGATTCCCGTTTGACAACCAATTCTTCGGATAGTAGACTGAGGAGTGTGTTAAGTAAATCTTGTCGCTTGGTGGCCTTCAAAGCCTCGTCTACTCCAGGAGCTGTTTGTATTTGAAGAAAATCTTTAATAGCCATTACAGCTCTACTTTTGGTGAGTTCTGAAAGGACCATTTTGCTTTTAGCGTATTGTACTTCAGTTTTAAGTTCGCTATTTTCGCATCTGCTTGCGTGAAGATTCTGTTCCATCAGCAAAAGGTTTTTGTGCATCAGTTTGTTTTCGTCGACCATGATCGCTAGTTTCTTTTTAGTTTCGTCGAAGAGATTCTGGTTCAGAATATTCTTTTTGAGTTTTTCAGACATTTCTTCGTGCTCTTTGGTGAGCCTTTCTATAGTTTTGCGGTGCACTCTCGATTGGGCCAGTACTATACGTTTTTCTTGTTCTAACAATTCTGCTGCGTTCTTTGCCTTTGTGGCGTTCTGTTTGTTTTTGAGACTTTCGTCAGTTAATCGCTGGTGCGTTTCTAGCATAACATCAAGTTCATTATTGATTGCGATGTTTTCCCTGATCATCCTATGAGTGGTTGCGGCTATTCGGGTTTCGGTTGTATTTTGAAATTCTGTTGAAAGTTTTCTTAGTTTTTCTTCCATTTCTCTCATTAGAAGATTTTTGCTTACTATAAATTTTCTTTCTACTTCATATAATTCCCTTTTGTGACGGAGCTCTTGCTCTTCCATGTCTCTTTCTTGTTTCTCATATTTTTTCATTAGATCATCCCTTTGTATCCTGAATTCCTCCAAAGCGTTCAGTTTGCCTTCGAGTAATTTTATTTCGGAATTAAGAACTTCGTGCATTTCTTTATATTCTTCTTCCATGTCCGATATTTTTTGGAGAAACTCCTTGGTGTCTTTGATGTGGGTTTCTTCGAGGCCTTGGTAACCTTCTCGCAACTCCGAAATTTCATCGTTTTTCTCCTGGATCACCCTCTTCAAATATATGACGATATCGTCGCCGTCTTCTTTACTTTTTAGTAGCTGTTGCTGCAGTTCTTCGTTTTTCTCTTCTAACTCTTCAGTGTGTGTCCTAAGCCTTGCTAGTTTTCTGTTCAGATCGGTGATGGTTAACTCATAAAAGGTTTTGTCGACCTCTGACAGTCCCATATTCACCTCTTTCTTATCTTTTTTACCTTTACCTTTACCTTTTTTACCCATTGTGGATTGTATAAATTTTTTTCACTGCTTATTTGACAGTAAGTATAAAAATACTGACATAAAAGAAAAAATTGATTATCAAAACCAAAACCATGGCAACTGTTCTTGTATCTATGTATGTTCTACCTACCTCGCAAAACTTTGCCCCATATCGTGGTGGTGGGGAGTCGCAAAATCGGTAGCGAGTTCTTACACCCCCTATGCAAGTACTTGTACATTGGGTCCAAGGAGTCCAAGGACCCCAACCTCCACTTTCTGATTCTGTAAACATTTGAGATTTTTTTAAGAAAATGTAATGTACATAATGACATTGGATGGAATCGACAGGATAGTGACGTATGGTAAACCCTAAGGATAAGGAATAGGCAAAGGAAAATTCGGATTTGAAATAGAAAAATGTTTCAGAAACACGGAATTTAAATTTGTTCCGCTTCAACGCCGCTTTCAACCGAATATACGTACATTTTAAAGGTTTTGTCTGCGTATGGCAAATGACGAGGAAAATAGCAAGCGCATCTTTCCTGAATTTGTAGCCGTAATGACACAGTTTTGGCGAGTATAGAAATTGAATATAAAGTGTAGCACGTTCTCTACGTGACTGTGACAAGAGCGAAAGAGCTACAAAATAATAATTTCCTTACATACCTACATAGGTACGTAGAAAATTTAAGGGTGTAACCGTTTTTCGTACCTGATACCGGGAATGTTGGCACGCAGTCCATCCGGACATCAGAAACCGCCCCAGTTATGGCCTGACTGACGTACACAAAGCAGTATTCCACGTATTTTTCGGTAAAGAGGTCACAGTTGAAATCCAAACGATGTTCCCCCCTTTTGATCCATTGTTCCGCTATGTATACCAATGATGTCGGTGGATTTATCGAAGTGACGTTGGCTCTCAATCTTCCAAATAACCGAATACGATCTCCTTTCTCCAGTATGCACGACGGATATTCGAAGAGGACTCTGATACCCGTGCTGTGGCTTTCACAGGGAATGATGCTGCGAGCGTGCACGTTGAACACGAACTGGTCGCTCCAATCCGCCTAAAACATTTCACACACATCACAAAAAAAATTAGGGGGATTTAACTTAATAAAGTCATCGTCAAATCACGATCCACAAGAATCATTCAATGAGAAGCGTCTAAAATAGGATGATGGATGAGTCAAAGCTTTTTAATCTGCCCAATTCTTTCCCACTTCCTGTAAGATTCTTTTGTTAATTTGGGCCTAACTTTCTTTATCAAAGTTTCCGAAGAGTTTTAAGACAAAAGTCATTTGCGACAGCTCCTGAAGATCTCCCTAATTATGGCGTGACAACGTTCGCGGAACGTTAAGTACGCAATCTCCTGAGGAACTTTGTTCGGAGGGATATTTTCTTGCATTTTCGCGATAATGAAACGAATACTTTGTCGTCATCAATACACGCCCCTTGTAGTCGCCAGAAAATGTTCGAACACGAACTGAAAGAGCCCTGTCGGATGGGGGAGATCCTGACATACAAATATTGAGCGAACTCGATGATTTGAACTAGTACTAAGTATTTTTACTACCTGAATGTAAGCAGATATCATAGGAAATGATGGCGTGAGTGGCGAGGGTCGAAGGGTGAAGACGTAGTGGCCTGCAACCCCAAATAATTCGCACCTGAACAAGACCATATGTTGTCCTGAGAAACCTTTCACCTGTTCTCTGTAAATAGCCTTTAAAAAAATTAAATAATTAGGTGCATTGTGTATGTTGATTTTAAAATTCAAATCAAATAGATACCTGAGTTTTGTTGTCTGCCATAGTCTTCTCGCCGCATTCAATCAAAGAATGCCCACAATAATGTAGTTCTAGCCAAAATTCTGGAACAAAATCTTTTTCTTCCTGTCCTTGTACTGGTGTGCACTTAACTTCGGGAAACTCTAAAATGGCCCTGACAGGATTTTGGGGATATGTTTGTACGTATTCAGGAGTTATTGTGAGTTGTGGCATGGGCCATCGTACGTCCAACGGCCTGATTATCGACGAGTTCTATAATAAAGTCGAAAAGTTTTTGTCTTGACTCAAATGATATCCAGTACGAGCCAAGATTACCAGGCCGCATACTGATAAACTCTGTCGGTAGGTAGTGGACAATAAATAACAACCCTATCGGCATTCTGTTCAAGTTTGCCATAAATCAAACATTCTGGAACTCAGATATGAAGAGAGAGGATTCTTGTAGGAAAAACTGAACTGGTTCACTGTTTGAATTTAGCAACGGTATGGAATTTGAGATGATGCCATAAAATTCTACGGCGATAAAATAAAATGACCGAATAGTTTATAAATTTTTAAAGTTAGGTACATAATACATGCGTCCGAATACTGATCGGAATAATTAATTAGGGGTTGCACACACATACATAGACAGTTATAATGGTAATTATTGAGCCAAGCTGTTACCAATTGCTATTTCAAGATTCTAGATGCTACCAATTAGTCCCTATCGCTTTGTGAGTTTAACCCAAATTCCATAACGTGTTTTCATAGATAGACAAATCAGGAACCAGTCGGTTTCAATATTAGTGCACGAGGGGAACAATAAATGTTTGTGCATTACATACAATCCTATGGAATACAGGATTAAGTTAGTGTCTCAGGATTATGTACGTGATGACATGTAAAAATTAACAAAAAAAAAAGCTTTCAGGACTCTTCAGTTCTCGTTGATACTAATTTTCTCTTCTGAATGAGTTAATTATATTATAAGAGTTAACTTACTGTGGTGGTATTTTTAATCGTTTTCCTCGGCGGTTTGGGTTTTAAAGTAACATAATATTGTCCGCCCTTAACGAAGTAACCACAATCCACTTTGACGGTAGTTTTGTTTAGGGAAAGGGCTCGAGCCTCCGGGTAAACGTTCACGGATGTGAGGATTTTTGACGATTCGCCCTCCAGACGCGACAGTTCCAGGACGAGGGGGGAGAAGGACGACGAAACAATTTCAACAACAAAGTCCCCTCCTAATACCACGTGCGAAGACGACATGTGGACGTCGTCTATACCTGCTATAAAACCACCTGCAATAAAAATAAAATTCTTATCTGAAATATTTCAACCAATAAAATAATTTTTCGACAGGTAGGTACGTATAAAGCTCTGTCGAGTAAAACGCCAGAGATATTATGAATGAATTAAAAGTGTTCCGAACTAAGAAAACTAAATTCGAAAGATAAATTGGTTGAACGGATGAGAGGAGTTTCAAAGTTCGTTAAGTTAAACCTCGGAGTGGAGAATCAAATTTATTACACTAAACGTACCTACCTATAATTGACGTTAAAGTACAGAACCAATTAAATTCTTGCAGTATTAGGAAATTGGAGAAACAAAATGCTAAATGAACTGAAATATACGTGGGTCACAAACTGGAGTAAATAGGAGTATAAGAAGTGCTCTTCATTTTAAAGCGTTGGTTTTAAAAAGAAAAGTAACAGGGTAGGATTTGTTTAGGACTTATTTATGCGAATTTGCTGTCTCGTAAATGTATACACATTAGAGATGTATCGTTTGACACATTGAAAGTTATTTGATGGAAATCGAGGTGCGACAAATTGGATTTCCTCCATATTCTGGGGCATTCAGTGTGAAAATTGGGACGCGCAGCATTAGAAATATCCAAGCGTAAATTTGAATAATAACAGGACATTTCCAATGCAGTTTGTGACTCTGTTTTCCCCATACAAATCTAGAAAAACATTTTTATTTGCGGTAGTGCCCTATTTCCTGTTAGTTTGAGACTTTTTATAATCTGATGACTTGTGTCCGAATTACTTCGATCGTTTAAAAGGAACCACTCTACGTAGATGTCTAGGTATACATATAAGAATTTCTGAATGTCCACAAAAGTAAATTACTTCGATGGAACGGCTTGTAGAATGCAAGTAATCTACGAGCTCCAAGTCCAAGACCCTTACTCTGGGGAACGATCTGTATCACGCCGCTTTTTCTACGAGAGCAGAAACAGATAATGATACGGGCTCTTCAGGAAATTTATTGGACAAAAGTTCTTTAGCGAAAAAAGAGAAAATGGACAGGCCTTTCTATAGATCCTTTAGAGACGGTACCAAGTTAAGTGTTTTTCTAAAAAACTGATATCAACTTAATGTAGGTACTTCTTCTCCATCATCTTGGCATTAATAAAAAATGAAACACTTATTTACTTAGTTGTTGATATTGGACTGGTAAACTTAAAATGATATATATCTCTTTGCTTCTACCTGGGGGTGAAAACCGAACCTATTGGGAAGTCAGGGTATTTTGGCCATGTTACTGACCCTAGAGGGTTCAATTATATTGCAAGAAATATTTGTTGCTTTTTTCCAAACAGACATCATCCTGTACCTTAATTACATCTAACAAATTTGTTTGAATAGGATTGAACATAGGTACCTACTTTGTAATATTTTTAAATATAGAAAATTAATTCTCATTCTTGCGACGCGACAAAAGCTGGATGATTAAAAAAAATAGTAGACGCAATAATAATTAGTGGTGGTTTCCTATTTAATGCACATCTGTGCATTTTATTTGCAAAAGCCCTCATACGAAAAACAGTCATTCAGTCAGTCAGTCAGTCACATGTCATCAAAGGAAATTATTATTACGAAGCCCATGCATTTTGCGTTTAGCACCTTTGTTCGTTCATCTCTTTTGTTGTTGCCTGATGCGAACCCGGGCTTAGTGTAACGCGTAAACTCCTCATGCCAGGAGACGATGCAAAGGCTACCAACCCTCAACTAGAGCTCGTTTGTCTCCAAAACAATGACGATGTATGTAGTGTTAAGTTTATGCATCTTTCAGTTAGTTCTATTTCTACTAAACGTACAACTTTATGCCATTATAAATTAGTAGTAGTAGTAGTTTTAATCTAATACATACTGGCAGTAACTTGTTTTCATTGTGCGTACTTTTTGAACAAAGAATTAGTAGTATTTCCATTTCATGCAGTCCTCAATTTTATTTAGGTCACCGACTTATTTTAGTTATTTGTATTTATTTGTTGAACTAGAGGATGTTACTTCATTAGTAATGTAGTAGGTATCATCATTAAAGATGAAACTCCAATCATGAGTAACGATTTTAATTAACGAAACTAGAATAACATTTACAAGGATACAAGGCGCAAACAAAAATATATTTTTTAATTCAGTTTTTGTCCTATCTCGTTATTTACGTACGTATAATGTAATTGTGGTCCTAAATCCTTACCCGACACTGTCGTTATTGTTGTTGTTGTTGTTGTGGACTTTTTGGTCATGGAAAGCAAAACGGCACAACAGGTTATCCAAAAAATATTGCTGAGCTTCATATCCGGTGCAGACAGCTTCAGTGGTCATTTTGTTTAGTTGTTATGCCCCAGTTACGTTTGCATTTATTCCTCCAGTTCTCCGCCGAGTCGCCAGCTTTTATGGCTGAAACAAAAATAAATCTAAATCAATTTGTGCTAAATAAATAAATATTATTTTAGAAAATCTTCGTCCTTGTTAAGTTCCAAATTCCTTAATTAGATGTTGTATAAAATAATTATTAGTTTATTATTGTTCTATAATATAGCGTAATAGTCGTAGTCATTCTTAATTTAGAATACTCAGAATCAAGGCAACTCCCGTTCTTAATTAAGGCCAAAGGAGGGTTGCCTTTTCACGTAAGAGGGTTCCTTATTTATCTGTTATTATTCAGTTAGATGTTACGCTTCATAAAAGCGTCCTTGTAATTAGTGTACGTACACATTGCCATTAAAATATAACGCGACGTTGAACATTCGAAGCCTTCGTTGTCAGCCGTTTCAATTACGGCACGGACTTTTAACAGCTTGCAACGATATTTAACACGAATTTAAAAGTACAAGGAAACGACAATGACGACATTTTAAACTTGAGTTAAGTCATTTAATTACAACGATGAAAATAATAAGAAAGAAATCTCAAAAATACTGAACTTTTGAATACTTGATTCTGTAGTTTCGACCTTTGGCATTCATAGAAACAGTTCACGCACACGTAGGTGTCCCTAAGGAGTTCATTTTTTATCACCAACTGAAGCAAATTGAGGTTGTATAAAATACATATCTATTTAATTTGGTCATGCCATGCAAAGTTCCATGTACCTGTGTATTAACCTTTAACCAGTGCGAAAATCCGAGTCCGGGTTCCCCGTTTATACGTACGTGACATTTATTTACATCGACGAGAACTTTACTGTTTTCGTGTTCGGTAAACATAATTAAGGGAATGCGAAACCGTATATATACGTTTGGGGTTGACTTGCATACCGGTTTCAGGCTAAATGACACCTCAACCCCCGTCTTATAGGCCATTGACCAGTCAGACGGCCCTCGTCTTATCTGATAAAGAGTAGGGAATGTCCATTATGGAATTAGTTTTCCCCGTTATATAGGAAAACAAAGGCATGACGCTCGAACGAATCTGAACACCTGCTTTCTATCTTCATTTAGGAGGTTTATACCCACAGGAAACAAACGGGTAATTCGGCCACGATAACATTAATAAATTAATAACGTAGGGAATCTCTTTTGCATACGAATCCGCGCAGTATCTGCATTCGAAGTCGGTGCGAGCGCGGATTTGATGCTATATTATATAATAAAATACATTTTCCCTCGTTAACGTCACAAATATTGATTAATTACTTAAAATTATAATTTCGTTTACGTTTATTCGGGATATAAATATTCATTAAGTGTCTGAAGGCGCCAAAATATGTATTTACTTACCTATCTACCAACCCAAATCGCTTAAGAAAGGCTCATTTACTGGAAGTAATTAAAATGTCCTTAATTTCTCGAGGCTAGGCGTTACGAAAAGGGCACCCCTCACTCAGCAACACCTATTTTAAATGTTTTTTTCGTTTAGAAGAGACAAAGACGTTTACTTTCTGTTTATTTTTATTTGTTTTATTGATGGTAATGTAATTAAATAGAGCGATAAAGAAAAAGTTTAATAAAAGTAGCAATCCAATTCCTGGAATGAGACGATTTATTGATTGTACGAGTTATTGTTGTGTAAGAATGAAAGTATTTTCACATTTGTTGCCGATTTAGAAATCCAATTATTCCAGACGACTAGATTCGTTTTCCTTTATTAAACACGCAACACTTGGTTGCCTCATTTATAAGTGAATACACGAGCCATACCTTCGTCGTTCTTTAACGGAAGACAGGTACATACATAACCACTAACTTTGATGTTTGGCGGGAAAAAGGATAAAACGGACTATTGATTAAAGATAACTTTCATTTTACAGGACTTGACACGACTATCGATTCACTAGTAGTGTACCTCCTGTGTATATGTACCTAGGAAGGTCAGACGGGAAATAACCATCAGACTCTGTGAGGTGAAGACTTGTACGGGGAAAATAAACAGAACGCTTAGGGTGCCCAATATTACGGGAAAAAATAATCAATGTACCAATAGGACATTCTAAAATCATTCAGAATAGCTATTCAAGTTTAAATAAAAACAAAAGACTTTAGAGAAGACGAGAGGGTGAAATTTTCCAAAATATCCCTAGTAAAGGCACTTTATGGGAAATATTAGGAACTTAAAGTGGTGTAAAGGGAGGCACAGTTTAAGAGCCCCATTATTGTTCTTGATGCGTTAATAATTTTTGTTCCGCGCCGGTCTCTATTTAAGCAATAAGGGTAGAAAAGGGAGAGCAGAAGCCGTGTAACAATACATATAAATTTCGTCGCCGTCCGCATCCTCCCCCATTCCCGTCGTCTCCATTAACTGGGCTTGATAATACAAATTTTATGATTTCATCTCTGGTTCCTCACCTATACGACCTTTTCCCGGTTATCTCGCTTTCTACGTGCTCATTGGACAACGACACTCCAGGACCTACTGCAGGCTTTAACACGTGTACGTGTACAATGTATGTATTTGTCTCGGCAATTTTTGCTCCCCAAAACTGTAATTTGGGACCCGAACGTAACACTTGCGCCAAATTCGAGCACCACCAACGGTGTAACTAATCCCAGGGGGTGGATAGGAATTTAGAGAACTTAATAAATTCGACGAATATTTGAGAATATTTTATTTTTGATTAGTTTTATACCTTACAAATTCCCGTAAGCCATAAGAAGTCTGTGAGACAAATTCTACTTGTTGCAAAAACATTTTTAATCGTTAAGTAGGTACGTACTCGGTTTCCTTTTAACTGAAGATGTTCCTCAAGATATTCCATGAAGCTAGAGAGCTAATTTTAATTATTTCCGCCGCTTCCTCATTCCTAATTCCACTTATTTAGCATCTGGAATGAGTAGTCGTCGGATGGATACACGAAGCACTCGTCGCAATCATTTCTATTGAATTTGTTTTCAATTTTCGCATTGAAGCTTCTCGAATTCGATGTTTCAACTTTCCCATTGCACATCGGAGTATTTTAACATCTTCGAAAAATTGGCTGTAGCAAAGAAAGGCTCCTCGCACCCGCACCCGCACCCGGCGGAATCCAATAAGTTGCCAACTGAATTTGTTACAAACCGAACTAAATTCTCGTTTCCATTCTGATGGGACATGGTGGAGATGCGAGATCTTGTTAGTTTTGCTCTACGAAAGATCTCAAAAGCTCCTTTTATATACACACACACAAAGGGCGAATAATTGCCAATTAGTTCCAATAAATTTCCTCACTTAGGTACAATCGTTATTTAACAAGAAGAGATTTTTCAGATTAAAAGACGTTGACAATTTTTAATTACATTTACTTTTAGTTAGCGAACCTGTTTATCAAAAATATTATTCTAAAATTATTTCCATTATCCGAATTCTGCAGTTCGACTGATTTAATTTAAAATAAAGTTAATAATGTGCTTCGAGGCAGAGGTCCTTGCTTCGGCTGCATACTAATTGAGAACGCGGTTACCATTTACATTACCAGCTAGATAGTAACGATTACTTAACAATAATTACGACTCGTTCTGCATACATAACATACTTTGGCCTAGCACTTCGCTTATATTTGATCACCAGAATGGCTTTTCTACCCTTAATATATGACCATATAAGCGAAGAAGTAGATAGCTCGATTGGTAAGCGGACGGCTCACGGAACTAATGGTCGTCGGTTCGAATCCGGCAGCGGACAAGAAGCAAAAAAATTCAATTCGGTGCCTTCCAGCGGGAAGAATAGGGTTTAATATCTGATTGATAGAAGATGTAAAATAAAGGGATGGAAATTTAAAAAAAAAAAAAAAAGAATTTGCTGTACATCCCTTTCATAATATTAAATTAAAAAGAGTAAGCACCACTGAAATTTCATAGTATGAGAGACCACAGTGGTTAAAATTTATATTCAGTGTACGTTTCTGATTAAGATGGTCACCTTCATATGCACTTTAGCTAGCATACGCCGCATAAATATACAAACATATTTATGCATGCGCCTAAAACCTTGTACCCATCAACGTACCGCCGATGCCCATGAAAAAATCCTCAAAACCAAATATACCTTTTATATAATTTATAAATTAATCAGAGGTCAACAATTGAATTGAATCATATTATACGTGCGTGTTATAATTCTCCCCAATATATGTGCCTAAGTATGCGAGGGAGTTGATGATCGGATTTATATAAAAAGGTGACAATATTTACGGTTACATCAGTTCAATTGTTAACTCACAAACACTTCAATAAGTCTATATAATTTAATTCGAAAAGACAAAATGATGAAGTTATTGGTGGTAGTTTTTGTTCTTGCCGCAACGGTCTATGGAAAACCGCAAGTTCCAGTGTACAGTTATTCTTATTCTACGGTGGTCCAACATGGGGTTCCATACCCCTTAGCAGGTACGTGAATATTTATTTTTAATGTTTTTTAAACTTATAGACTGTAATTAAGAACCGAAGCTTTAAATTCTGTTGTTTATTCAAAAATTTGTAGTGAAAAAGTGTTCCCTGTTGGCAGTACTTTATAAAACTTTAAAGCCGTTGTTTTACAAGTTTGGTGTGCCTGCCGTTTTTTCATCCTAATTTAAATTGAAATTGGTCCTCGTTTTTTTAAATTGCTCCACTGTTAAATTCGGTTTCTCTTCCAGTGACACTTTTAATACAGTTCCCTTTCTCTGGCCCAATTTAAAAATTTAAATGGATCACATTCCCAGTCCGCTGCCGTTAAAATAACGTAAAAACAAACTTGCACGTAGCTTTTGTTTAATAAACAAAAAACTTTAAAACCCCGATGGAATGTAGATATAACTTTATATTAGGTGGAGAAAATAACTTTAAACTTTTAAGGTTACACAGTAGCTGGTAATCAACCTCAAGGAGTTGTTCCCCAACCACCTCAGTCCCACCCACCTGTTAGTCGAGGGGTTGAAGTGGTGCCCGTCAAGAACGTCACCAAAGAAACTGAACAAGAACAAGAACGAGAAGAAAGAACGACAACTGAAGTTCCGGAAATCGAAACAACAACCGAACCCGAATCGGAAGCCATCAGACAAGAGAATTCGCAAAATACAAATGATGACAAGGAAAAATTGTCCGAAAATACCGAAGTGACAAACCCTGAAGGCAAAGGGGTGTATTACATTTACCACCCAGTTAATGGAGTTTTGCAAAAAGTCGTGTATTCCACTAGAAACGACGAGAAGGAAATGGCACTCGTGGCCCAACTCAAGTACCAAAATGTCGAGCCCATTAGAGAGCCCATTTATACTTATAATCCCGAAACGTTTGTCCTACAACCCTTAAAATTAGCTTAGCCATAAACAAGAAACAAGTACGTCACAACTGATGTTCTTAACGCAACACGTTATCTTCACTAAATTTCCCTTTTTTCTCCCTGTTATAAATTATTATAAATCACCCTATCTACTTCCACCAGAATATCGAAAGAGGTAGAAAAACTTCCCCAGACATCAAGAATAAATCTTACAGCTTTCACCATAATGAAAACGAAAATCTCTTGTCAAAAAAGCTGGAGAAAGCAATAATTTTAACCGAACAACCGTCAAGAAGCCATATTGTTTTTGACTGCAAATTCAAGCAAGATCATCCATCGTTTATATTATACGTCTACCTTATTTATTTTATGTATTTCTTTGTCGTTTATTTTAAAAATAAAACGCTTACCTAATCAATACATTTATATTTACTTCGCAATTAAAAAAATTGAGACAGTTTTAAGTTTTAAGTACTGCGAATCGCCGAATAAAATGTTTTATGCATAGGATGTAGAAAATAAATTTAAGTCTGGCCCGCCACACGGCATTTGGCAGAGGCCCTTATAAAAAGCACCTGCGGACAGAGGGTAGTAACATAAATTAAGGGCAGAAAATGAGAAAGCTGACTAAAACATCAGGGCAAAGAGGTAGGCAAGAAATTATGCTCTGCGGTCAGTTTTATAATATTTGTTTGGGCCAAAATGCAGGCTGTCACAAACACACAAACAGTTAAATTTAGCCCAAATAATTAAGTTATACTGATACATTAAATTTGTATACGTAGTGGTGGGCTAAACTTTTGTTTTAATAGGCTAACTTTTCAAGTCCAATTTATTTTAAAACCTCGTCCAATTTAAAGTTAGAGTAAGTAGAAATGTTAAGACTAACAAAAGTCTCGTTATATGTTTGTAAGTATAAATGAATATAACTTCGATAAGTTTTCAATCGTATTTCTTAAGGGAAAACGATGTCACGTCATTTCGTGTCGTGATATTCAAACATTTCCGTCTAAATATTTGAAATGTTTTCAAGTTTTCCTGAAGGATGAAATTAATAATTTTATCAAGGATTACGAGTACGAATAGCAAACAGCAACAAAACTTTATTTATTTTTTTTTTTAATCAATTTTCTTTGAAAAATAACGGTGTGATATCAGAAATTTTCCTGTTTGCTTTTGAGCTTATTTGAGGGGTTTAAAACGTTTACTTTTACTCGTTTAATATTTCACCGTCTATTTGGACACGGTTGTAACCAGAAATTAGTAGTATTTGTTATGTAATTCAAGCCGTTATTAGATGTTGCCCAAACCGCAGGGACGGACTTCTGTAAAGTTTAGGACTTTACTACCTACCTATATATAGGTACTTGATGGCCTCCATCTCCCCACTTAAAACAACTTTCCTCCCCCTGTGCTGTGACGAGTTGGTGATATTCCCGACTTCACTTTAACTACCCCAATTAGGAAAATTTAAATGTTGGACGACAGCTCGTCACCTGTGATGTTAATGTTTGTTGTAATTTCGAATCGTCCTCCAACCAGATGTTACATTATTAATTAATTAATTATTATTTTAGAGCAATCAATTACGTACGTACGTAATTAGTAATTGAATGGAAAATAGAAGGATTCTTCTCGTTTGTTTATGCTTATTAGGGGTTGAAGTGACAGCTGACGTGATGATAAATTCTTTTTTTTTTGTTGTCTAACATATTGTTGTGTTATCCGTGAAACGTTGATGGTATTAATTAAAAAATCGATGGGTATACAAAAGGGGGAGCGAGGCGAGACGGGAGATTACGTAGTTAGCGTCTCTTTCTTCTAAACCGAATAAACAAAACAGGAGCTCACGCAGTTCCATGCAGTAATTTGGGGATGTTCGATTTTTTTATGACATCAACGGTTCATTAACTGCGTTTTCAAGCTCTTTCATTAGGAGACTGGATAAAATCCACGGGGATTACACGAAACTGAAACTAAAACCGTATACATTTGTATTCATCCCGGTTCGATCAAAGAGAAATATGTTGGGGGTAAATTTCATTAAAATTCTTGTTTATTTTTGATCTCCAAAAAATTTTTTCTGACATTTTTTTTTTTTACTTGCAGGTTGACCACTTTCTTGGAAATTCGTGCAGGTTTCGGTGAGTGTTATGTCAATAATAATTATAATAATTTGTGTAGAAGTAGTTAAAAGTTTCTTGGCAAATATTCTCACCTCGTTTGTTATATCGTTGCCAATAAGCTTATTATTCTCTCGTAAAATTTATACTGTAAATGATCACATGAACACGAAGAAAGATAAATTGGATTGCAAATTATGGGTGACGTTAAAAATAAATATCTGAAAATTGAGTTTGATGGTCCATCAAACGATGAATGTAAATCCGTTTTCCTGCTTTCAGTTTCCTTTTTATGCCGCATTATATTTTTATGCTGATCGAAAATTGGGTACGCGACAACGATGATCCATTTCAGGATACATACCGCCATAAATATTATACTGTAATAATTTTACCAAGCACAGATTTATTATTTATATATACTGGATACTGGGTGACCCATAATATTTTGCTAACGTGTTTCCCAAAAAGTTTAACCATCAGAAATTGATTGGTACTAGTGTCACTGAAGAAATTATTAAGGTTAAAACATATTATTATTGGAGAGGATTCAGTGGCCATAAAAATTAATTTTTCTTTCACAATTCCCTTCACTAGTTATTTTGATGAGATAAAATAAAGTAGCTATATACAAGCTTTTGTTGTCAAAAATAGAAAATATAACTCAATTCAATTTTGCATTCAGTGCACTGTCATTGCAGGGCTTTAAAAGGCTTATCGAAACGAATTAAACATTAACAACAAGTGGTCGTTATTGATTTTGTACAAGAATTAACAATGATTACAAAAAAAAATGCTTTTTCATCCCTTGTACCGTCCTACCGTTTTTGTTGAAAATTTAAATACCGAAATACAAATATTAATGTCAGTTGGTATTACAAACGATTTTGGGTTTATGGGTTAGGTTAAATATCGACAAATTGCAAAGAAAGCAATCTAGGTGAATATAAAGTATCCGTGCGTATCTATGTATATTGTGCAGACATCGTTGGGGGCAATTCTGGGTCACGGTTTGCCATACCATTGTCTGATTTGAGGCGGGTCGCTATTTTTAGATAAAAAGTGATTAATGATTCAAATCCACGTTACATTTTCATACGATAACCACATACCTACAATAAAAATTACAAGAGGCGAAACAAACTCTATCATTAAAAAAGAAAGAAAGTAAGTACATATTATGGAAAGCAATAAAAAGTAGGTAACATTTTACTCCTCTGTTTATTGTTTAATTTGATCGTTTGTAATATGAAATTGTCAAGCAATGGACCGAAGCGTGTTTTTAAATCGGAATTTGTCAACACCCTTCAGACAGACGCGACAAATAAAAAGCGACCGGAAAATTGCTAGAGAATTTCGACAGGATATGTATCGACTTGGCCAAAGACAAACGATATCTGAAATCGAGTGTCAAATGTCAAGTAGGTTTTTGTTTCCAAAAATTGGTTTCTTCTCAGATTTCAATTGTCAGTTTCTGATAAATAGAATAAAAAAAAGGATGTATATTAATCTATTCCCTATTTATAAACAATCTAATTAAATTAAAAGAACAACAGTAAACTTATGTATTTGCAAGAAACATGTTCTTTGTTTACCTCACCTTTGAAGTTCTCTAGCTGTATTATCTATTGTTCCTGGGTGGGTCTTTGATGGGTACTAAACGTAGTAACTTCATATATTCAGACTACAGTTCGTAGTTCAATCAATATATGCTTGAGGAAACCGAAATGAATGCCTTTGTCTTCTGAAATGAATATTATTACGACTGCATTCGTGCTTGCTGATAACACATACGTAAGTAGTAAATTTTTAGCCCTGATAACACCCTTAAACTGTTATTTGTAATATAAACTAACAAACGCTTTGTACATACTATACATATGTATAGCTCGTAATTCACTAAACTTTTTCGACAAGCTTAATTAATTTCCATTGTAATCGTGAAACTGCCAAGTATTTGAGAGAGAAAAGAGTTTTAATAGCGTGACTTAATCCGAGGGCGTCCGTTTATTGTCCATTAAACTTTAATGTTATTTATTAGTTAGTTGCCGAAAAAGCCGATAGACTTAACGGGGTCGAATAAAAGTATCTATCTGGCCATCACAAAAGCTGGTCGTTTAATTGACCTTAGCCACGAAAGTCCGGACAAAAATATCCTTTTAGGCAAATGAAAAAGGGCATCGTCATGCAAGGAGCACTCGTGCAAATATCGCATCTCAATCTTTTCTCTTCAAAATGATTATAATACGTAACATGTACCTACATCAAGTTCGAAATCAACACACAAACTCCATTTAGGTCTTTTGTTGTTGCAAAAACTTTTACGTTCGTGGATATTATAGGGGTGGTAGTCTGCAGGAAGCCGTACACACGTTTGTCGCAGCAGGAGGAGCGCGAGGCAGGTAGGGGGCGGAAAATGCACGAGGGTCGAAATATAAGCCCTTGACAAACTGAAGTCACGCTACGGTTCAGTTATTGACCCTCCTAAAACACCCAGCCTTTGTTTGCAAGAGCGGTATCTTTTGAATTAGTGATAATCGTCTACTGTGTTACGTATTTTATTTCGTCTTATTGGCCTCTTAGTTTATCAGCAGGGATATCTTAAAACGCTCTTTTTTAAGTACCAACAAAAAGCAAATGCAATGATCGGAGAGACTATTAATTAACAAATCTTGATCAATAAGCAAGCTAAAAATATTCTTTAGCCCCAGGTTCGTTTTCAAATTAACGAAAATGTTGAATTTCTTTGGATTTTTTTTAATTAAAACATTGTCTGTGCTTATTGATCCATCATGAATGTAAAAATAAGGATGGGGGAGTGTTAAATGGATCTCACCAATAATACAGTTAAAGATCAATAAATGGGGTAAATGTTTCAAGCAAAAATATTGATGAAAATCACGGTCCAATTTTCTCGACCCTAAGCTCATCTTTGTATTAAAATAAAATATTGAATTTCTTGTAAAAAAAAGAACAGAACTTTTTGGTTTAAACGTTTGCTTTGCTTATTGATCTCGATCAATGCTCTACCATCAATACAAATAGAAGGATGGGGGAGATTTAAGTGATTCTCATTTTATTTTACATAACTATAAAAAAATCCAAACTAATTGGTTTATTACACAAACCTTTATCATATAATTATTGCTTGTCTTATTTTTAATTCTTTTTTTAAGGGTACGTAATTTAATTTTAAAACCATTTTATACTTAACTTCACCCCCTGTTTGACATTCAAATGTTATTATGTTTGATTTTTAACTCACTTTTACTCGAATTTATTTTAGTCATTTAATTTTATTTTAAATCTACTTTAATTACATAGGTAAAAATGAGAAACCGAAATATTTATCTTATCACCTCGTTTCGTTTCCCCCTTTCTTCAACTGCGAAGAGATCATTTGAATCACTTTCTTTATTTCGAACAAACTTTTAGAATTTCTGTCACTATTCTCTTTGGCCCTTTGCAACAACGATTGTATGGTAATTATTTCTTGTCTCATTTTCGCGTTCCATTTCATTTCCCTTAATCTCGATACACGAATATCTTCGTAAAGTAGTAAACATGCCACAACGAAAAGAAAAACCTCCCCCATTAAATTAGCCCCGCTGTTAATTGCCTGTTCGTCGTTTAGTTTTGGTATTTTTATGGGCTTTCCAATGTTGTGTTCCCACAATCTTACTTTTACTTCCAAACTACAAATTAACAAATTACCTACATTATGAAATTTATTTGCTTAATTTGATATTTAATAATATAATCGGTTACCGATGGTACATTTGACCCAAGGGGATGCAAATACGATTTTTAAATGTGTCGCTGTTTCTTGCTGCTGCTTTGATACTTTTTGCAATTGGTATAGTGGCTTGTTCAACGAAGATGCTAGCGATTTGAACCAGAAGAAGTTGCCCTCTCATCCAATTTATTTTTTTAACTAAAAATTTTGAATTTTTTATGGTTTTGACAAATAATGTCAATCTGTTTATTAAGTGACTCTATCGTATCATCTTTTTGATTGAATCTTTTGCTTTTCTTGTTGATCAAGATCAATACTTCACTGTCAGTACCGGAAGAAGTCATTGTAATCCAAACATTGGTCAAAAGGTCATT
This sequence comes from Agrilus mali, assembly GCA_029378335.1. Classification (NCBI taxonomy): domain Eukaryota; kingdom Metazoa; phylum Arthropoda; class Insecta; order Coleoptera; family Buprestidae; genus Agrilus; species Agrilus mali. Next base: position 750,651 of record CM055660.1, read on the forward strand.
TAATAATGTTTTCGATTTTAATCAATAATTTAATAGAATGGCAATTACCAGGGGGTGGTTTAGACTCAAAAAGGATAACAAAACACCAAAAACCATATAATTAACTATTAAATTTTTATTCCATCGACGTTATTTATAGTAGAACTCCTCAACTAAAAGCGCCCCCAAAAGATAGACACGTTTGCAATTTTTAATTTGTTTTTAATTGCAAATTAATTTATTTTAAATTGACTGATATGACTCGTGTATCGTTCTCCCATAATACATTATCTGCACCCCATAAATCTTGCTGTGTGTACGTACGGTTATTTACGTACAAAATGTTCGCATGTCATACCAACGTGATCCTAATGGAACACGGCGACACTTAACGTTTCGTTTCACACATGTGTGCTCTAGGCACGGATATAACCTAAAATATATCGGTCCATGTATAAAGTGGCGGTAGCATTTCTGCAATTATTTGTCCCGACCAAAAATCAAATGTAACGACAAAATTTCGCTGAATCACTGTGGTCCAATTTAATATCGTCGCGCGAAAATAAAGGAATACGTGTACGAAACACGGGCAATTATTCTACTCGTTTTGTAATTAAATATTTCGTTGACAACGATTTAATAAACCAACGTTAATACTGACAGTGCAGTAATTGATTAAATACAATTGGGGAATGAAGTTTAATTATCCAAATACTATGTATATATGTAGTGGAGTACCACGCACTGATATAGGGTGGTTCTTAAAAATAAAAATAAAAATTAGGTTAGGTTAGGCATTTATCCTTTGTATCATTTTTAAGAACCTCCCCGTGTATGTAATAATAGTAATAATAAGGTATTCTTTTGTCTTAACTTTTGAGAAAAAAACGTTTATGTTAAGTACATTTTTATGGTTTGGGATCTGAATAAGAAAACCTTAACACACGCACACGATATCCATTTGAATATTTCTTTAGGAGCGAGTTATGAAAATAAAATTTGGAATTGAATTAAATTGAGTGTAAAATTGGGCCATTCGCCACATACATTTGTATGCCTCATAAACAAACGAAAAAAAAAATTCTCCCTCCGGAAAATAATATTCTTGAAAGCATTTCCAACAATCGCTTACTTACTACTAAAACGTTGAAATGTTTCCTTCCACGTTGTCGCAGAATATAAAATAATATAAAATGGAGGCTGCTTCGACGAATGCCTCCTGAACCTTAAAACTGTACTTACATTGTTTTTTATTTTCCCCATTCCAATAATCTTTTTGCTATAATGACTATAATATAGAGCAGAATAATATCACATGACGTATATAAGAATAGCATTATGTATTTTTAAAAAGTGTAAGAGGTCAATGGGTCATCAAAAGATAATGCTATCTTTATGTTTGTGTTTATAAACCATTCTAGTTTCATATTTACATAACATTTGCACTTTATAATGAGTTATTGTTTGTATATAAAAATAAATTTTTGTTAAAATTCCACAAACGCCCAGGGTTTATCAATTTCCATTAGTCAATTATTTTAGTATCTCTTTCTCTTGGTACTTTATCGGTATAATTTAAATTTAAAATTGTGAGCGCTTGATACTAACTAAGAACATTGAATTTATGATATTAGAAAGTGCAAATGTGTCTGGCGATGGCAGTATTAATAATGGCAAATTAAATCGGCCATTTGGTGCAGAAGTATTACACAAATCGTCCTTTGAAAACTTTTTACGATTTTACTACCTACTACATCTAAATCTATCTACTACCATCAGGCCGGAAAACGAAATAACTATCTATTTATCAACAAAATTTAATTGCTAAATCTAAATTACCAATTTGCAAAATAAATTACTCGTAGATACGTATTTGGGAACGTGGGACGATCCCAGTTTTATTTCATTTGGTTTCCTGGATAATTATTTGTATAGAGCATTTTCCAAATTTAATCTATGGAAGTCAGTGCCAAATATTATTGAGAAATTCGAGTAAAACAAGTTGATTCCAATTTAGTTCGACTAGTTATTATTATTTATAATAATAAGAGAAGTGTGAGGGCAAAGAAGCATGGTCTGATTGCGTGGTGAAGATGCCTTCCGAAGCGTTATTTATCTGAAAGAAAATCCATAAAATCGGTCGTTTGTCGAGGGGGAAAAGAGTGGCATTCATCCTGTGCAGGTCCATTCTCACCCCTACACGCAACTTCCCCCTCGAACTTACATAGTACAAATACTGCAATGTACACATCTGCGCATAAATTTCATTATATTCTGCTTTGTCGGCATTAGCGAATCGAAATCGACGTCTCTTATACATAATTACAGGAACATTTATTTTTACTTTAAAGAGAGTAAATCTCCCAAACCAAACCAAACCAAACCGAACCAGTAAGGGATTAGGAAGTGCGAGCACAGGGGGCATTTAATATTTAATTATTGGGGGATTTTGACTATAATGGGTACATATTCTTTATTCATTACGTTTTCAAAATAGTTGTTAAGTACTTATTAAAAAAATTGTATGTGGGTACAGATTTCAAAGTAAATTATGTAGTTCGGACATGTATTCATATTCACAGTTACAGTTACAGTCACAAAATAAACTTCAGCAACATTCGCGAGAGTTATATGTTGAATGAGGCTGTCAGACAGACATAATTATTTTTGATAATTTCGTACCTATGACATTTAATTTCCGATAAGATCAGACAACATTCAATAGGGTTGGTTGATTCTTTCAATGGGTGACAGAAATTCTATTACCTACCTACAGAAAATATTAATTTTTTTACATACAAACGTATAACCACATTTTACAGAATTAAATTTAAATTATGAACCTACTCGTTTTGTGGTCTGAAAGGATACAATTTGAACTTTATTCGTTAGTTATTAAAAGTATTTTAATATCCAATACGAAGGATATTTTTTTGTTTCAAGAAGTTTTTTCAAGTAATTTTATTTCAAAACGAATTTAAATATGATTACATTTAACTTCACTTCTCTTTACCTGACATTCAAATTAAATAATTTTTTTTCAACATTTTTTTTAAGTACATATTTAATTTTATTTTATACTTATAATTACAATATTGTTTTAACTATAACAAATCCAAAATAATTAGTTTATTACACAAACCTTAATCATGTAATTATTGCTTGTCTTATTTTTATTTCTTGTTTAAGGGTAATTTGATTTTAAAACGATTTTATACTGAACTTGGCCCCCTGTTTGACATTCAAATGTTATTATGTTTGATTTTAAACTCACTTTTACTCGAATTTCTTTTAGTCATTTAATTTTATTTTAAATCTACTTTAATTACATAGGTAAAAATAAGAAACCGAAATAATTATCTTATCACCTCGTGTCGTCTCCCTCTTTCTTCAACTGCGAAGAGATCATTTGAATCACTTTCTTTATTTCGAACAAATTTTTAGAATTTATGTCACTACTGTCTTTGGCTCTTTGCAACAGAGATTGTATGGTAATTATTTCTTCCTTCTTTTTCGCCTCCAATTTCCTCTCCCTTAATTTCGATACACGAATTTCTTCGAAAACTAGTAAACATGCCACAACGAAAAGAAAAACCTCCCCCATTAAATTAGCCCCGCTGTTAATTGCCTGTTCGTCGTTTAGTTTTGGTATTTTTATGGGCTTTCCAATGTTGTGTTCCCACAATCTTACTTTTACTTCGAAACTACAAATTAACAAATTACCTACATTATGAAATTTATTTGCTTAATTTGATATTTAATAATATAATTGGTTACCGATGGTACATTTGACCCAAGGGGATGCAAATACGATTTTTGAATGTGTCGCTGTTTCTTGCTGCTGCTTTGATACTTTTTGCAACTGGTTTAGTGGCTTGTTTAATGAAGAGGCTAGCAATTTGAACCAGAAGAAGTTGCCCTCTCATCCAATTTATTTTTTTAACTAAAAATTTTGAATTTTTTATGGTTTTGACAAATGAGTAATGTCAATTTGTTTATTGAGTGATTCTATTACAACATTTCGTACATAGTCTGGATAAATTTCTTTCAGTAGTTGCCACGCTTCGTCAATTTCGTCCTTAGTTTTGGCGGTAACTTGAATCAATTCGTTCGACATTTCGTGAAGCTTAATTATTTCATTTCGTCGAATTTCTTCTTTTAATTTTTCTTTTCGTGAACTCCTTTTGTACTCTTCCAAAACGACCGCAGAGGTTGCCGCGAAAACACACATTTCTCCTAAAAGATTTGCGGCAGTCTGTATGGCCTTTTCCTCTGTTAATTGGGGGATATGTAACGGACGACCCAAATTATAAAGCCACATACGTACATGAGTGTCAAAACTACAACAGTAACACAAATATGCAGATTAAAATTTCTTGGCGTTCTTTATAAAAAGAAATTTTAAATTTTGTTAAAATTATCTTGCAAACCTGTTAAAAGCATGCCCCAGTGGAACACAGACTTTATTTCTGAGAAAAGGTCTTCGTTTAGCTTCATTTTGAATATAGTTTGATAAAGGGGAACTTATTTGTTTCACAAACACGCCAAACAATTTTAATAGGGGAAATGCTCTACTAGCCATTAACTTTTACTTTTTTAAGTCGTTTTTTCATATTTTTCAATTTTTATTCATATTATTTTTTTTTAAATCAGTAAACGTAAATTTTTAAATTTTGACATGACTTCAATAAATTACAATTGCTAAGATTTTTGATTTTTATTAGATATTTCAAAAATATTTACTGCACGTACGTATTTTTATTTCAAAATTTAAATTATTTAATTAACAAACTTAGAAAACATTGTTGAAACTAAAGTACGTACTTGTTCATACGTTATAGCTCAATATTCTTATAATATACAAATTAATTAGACTTTACAAACTCCTCTTGAAACGAAATTACAATCCCCTTGCCACTGGAGGATAACAAACCCTCATTTGCATCTCTTTAAACTACCCATTCTTTTTCATAACTGAAATATCCCTTAATGAATACGCAAACGTGTCAATTCAATAGGTTTTCGTTTGTAATCAGTTAAGTTAAGCCAATTCCCAATAATCACCTTCATAGATAAATTGTTAAAAAATGTTTTCTCTTTTTGTAATTGGTTATCTGTGCTATTTATATTCTTGTACATTACTGTTCGTTTATTACAACTTTTTTCGTTTTAAAAACCAGAAAAAAAGTTATTGACAGCGGTGGGATTCGAACCCACGCCCTTTCGGACTGGTGCCTAAAACCAGCGCCTTAGACCGCTCGGCCACGCTGCCTTGGTGGAATCTCCTGTTTATATTTCGATTTTGTAGCGCTACTCTGGCAAACCGATAAAGCATAAACATCTTATATGAATAGCGTTTTATAATTCCAACGGATTAAACTTTTTCTTTCAAATTATTTATTGCTACTCTTTAGTACGTTACGTAAACTATTGGAGAACAATTTTGATATTTGCTGCACAATCAAAATTTTTGAAAATAAATAAAAATTTATTTTATCATACATATTATGTAGGGACCGACCTACTTATCAGATTCGTGTTGTTTTTTTTTTAATCAAAATAATGTCAAAAATTTAACGTTAGACTATTTTGTGTCAAGGAGGTTAATATTTTTTACACTTTTTTTCTTTTATTTTGTTTTTTCATCGAAGGATAGATACAATAGAATAGGGACTTCAAATAATCGTAAAGTAAGTAGTAAGTTATTAACAAGAACAGTTGAAGCTATTACTAGTTTGCTCCTGTAGATCTTGCAAGGATTTACCCTTTTCACAAAGTTGCTCGTACAGTTTATCCACTTCATCCCTATTTGCGTCAAATTTGACCTTAAGTTCGAACATCTGCTCTCGCATCTCCATCAGACTATTTTCGGCCTCACTTAGTCTACACTCGCGTTCTTGTAACTGGTTCTGCAACTGTACCAGTTGATTTCCAAATTGTTTAATGATGCATTCCTTTTTATCCAGTTCTCCTTTAACTTTTGACAGGGCCCATTCCATTTCCCTTTCCTTTTTGTTTTTCGCAGCTTTCAGACATTCGATTTCCTTATGAAGACTGTTCAATTCGCGTTCCTTCATATCTGCATTCCTCTGACATTCGCCTAATTGACAGAGCATTTTGTCCAACTTCTCTCTGTCTTTATCTACCTGCACCTCCTGACAACAGTTTGATTTTTGCAATTTTTTTCTGAGCCCATCCCTTTCTTGCTTTACTTTGCACAGTTCTCTTTCGTATTGCTCTAATTTATTCATTTGACACTCGTACTCTTGTTGAGCATTGAGTTGCTCATAGTTTTGTAGTTTTAAGTGTTCCATATCTTTCATCATATCCTTTATCATTTCGTGATAAGCTTGTGTTTCCTCTCCTCTTTCATTTAATTGTCTCTTTAATCTATCCAGTTCGTTCCTGTCGGCGCTAGCCCACAATTCCAATTGATTTATTCTTTCAGACTGTTGAATGATTAGCTTCTTGTGTTTATTTTCGGTACAATATGCTTGCGAAATCTGATTTCTGAGCTCTTCCGTTTCGGCCCTGTAATCATCAATAATTGACCGCAGTCGTTCTAGGTCTTTTTCTTCGCCGGTCGTGTTACACTCGGATGTTCTAGTTTTGCGCTGTTGACGCTGAATGGTGCATAACATTTCTTCGATAACCGTTAATGCGGCACTTTTGTTACACGGTTTGTCACACATTACAACATTTTTTATGTACGCTGCTAACCCTTGGCTCGCGGCAAGTTTTCGTTGTCTAGCAATGTTCGCGTCAACTTCCGACAGTCGGGAACAGGGTGATTTTTCTTTTGGTAACGACCCACAAGACTTGAATTTCTTCATGGCACACTCAGGTACTTTTGGTTTACAAACTTTGCCTTCACTCTTACATGCTGCTGCTCCTGCACCTTCTTCACCTCCAGCACCATCGCCTCCTGTCCCACCTGCTCCCGCACCTAATCCGGCCGCACCTGGGGGCCCCCCCGCCGCACCCGATCCGGCCGCACCCGATCCGGCCGCACCCGATCCGGCCGCAACCGATCCGGCCGCAACCGATCCGGCCGCAACCGATCCGGCCGCAATTGATCCGGCCGCATCCGCATCAGCACCAGTACCACCTCCAGGACCCGTTCTCACAGAATCTCTATCAAATTGGCCCGATGCTTTGTCTTTCCCCATGTTCTCAGTAGCCACACCTAAAATTGAATAGTAAATAATTGCAAAAAGCATGAGTGACCTCCAGTATACCTTGACATCTAACAGACTTTTTGTATTTTAGGCATGGGTCTTCCGTTTGTTGTCCCTTAGTTGCACACCTTCCCGATGCTAACGCCTTTTGGCCCTCCCCTCCCACTCCCGTTACACCTGTTCTCGGTTTTTCTAATTCTAAACCTTCTACTTCGGGCTTCCCTGAACCCTCTGAACCTGTCTTTGCTACCACCTTAGATTTAGTGCCCGAGCCTTTTGCGCCTACTTCTTCCCCTTCATTTTTTTCTGCTCTATCTCTACCTGTCCCTACTAATCCTTTTCTATCTGCTCCTGACCCACCTATTCCTGTCCCCTCTCCTTTTTTCCCACCTACATCTGAAACGCCTAATTGTTTTCCTCCTGCACCTAGTTCTCCCGTTCGCATCTCTCCCGGTCCAGAAGTTAAAGTTACGGTTTTTCCTAATCCAGAATCATGACCCCCTGATTTAGGCTCTTTGTCTACAACTTTTTTATCTGCAACTGGTTTATTTACGACTGTTTTGTCTGTAATTGATTTATCTAACTTAGACCCCCCTAAAGCGGAATCATCCGCTGTCGATCTTCCTGTATGGGTAACCCCAGCTATAGAATCTCCCAAACCTGATTCACCACCCATTGTAGAATCTTTTTCGCTTGTTAGGGTTTCATCACCTTTATCTATCGATCCTGGTCCTTTTCTTATTTTTGTTTTGCCTGCTCCGCTAGATAAACTTCTTGTAATTCCTCCTTCTGCTCCTCCTCCTCCTGCTCCTCCTTGGCATGCGAGAAGCGCTTTTGCTAGCAAATCCAATGGTATAAGGCTTCCTGCGCATTTCTTGATGTCTGCTATGATAACATCCAGAATGTATTGGCGACGATCCTCCTTGCAATGCGACCAAGCTCGTACGTCGCCAGTCGATCGAAACATTTTAATTCTTCCGTCAGATCTTCGACGGATTACCCAAGGATTAGCGCTGGCATCTTCAAAAGCTTTATCTTTTTTCGTTACGTAGGCCATTTTATATTTGTATCGATTGGTTTTTTTTGTATTATTAAAGAAGAGATACTATAATTTTGCTAATGACGTTTCAAGTAAGTGGATATTTTTGACGTTCTGTTATTAGTGACATTAGTGAAACCGTCGTATGTTTAACAATGCGATCCAAAATGGTTCGTTAAATTCAAAATTCTAGTGCCATGTGTAATCACATAGAAAATGACATTCGTAGCCAAACGTACAAATGCCTTTCAACGAGGTCCAGACTTAATAGCAAGAAGATCAGAAGGTAGACTTAAACTTCAAGAATCTACAAGAGACACCAGAGCATGGTCAAACGATTGCGACGACCAAAGGGAATTCCTGCTGGAACTCGTCCTCAAACAACCACGACGATGTTCCGCTGTTGGCACTTATATTCCTCTTGAGGCGCTTATGAACATTTATTTTGCGGGTGAGAAAGAAGAACTAGCAAGATTAAGACAAGTAGCGGGTGTAAGAGCAGGTCAAGCAAGTGCTGTAAGAGCGGGTCAACAAGCGCCTCTAGGAGTTGGTCAAGCAAGAGGTGCAGAAGCCGTTAGTGCAGGTCAAGCAGGAGGTGCGAGGGCAGGAGGCGTAGGAGCTGAAGGTGTAGGAGCAGAAGGTACAAGAGCAGAAAGTGCAGGAGTAGGAGCTGCAAGAACAGAGGGTGCAGGAGCAGTAGGTACAGGAGCGGAAGGTGCAGGAGCAGAAGTTACAGGAGCAGAAGGTGCAGGAGCAGGAGGTACAGAAACAGGGGGTGCAGTAGCAGAAGGTGCAGAAACAGGGGGTGCAGGAGCAGAAGGTGCAGATCCAGGAGGTGCAGGAGCAAGTGGTGCAGGAGGTGCAGGAGCAGGAGGTGCAGGAGCAGATGCAGACGAAATGGAATGTGACGACTATGATGCAAATGCCGATGAGGAGTGGAAAATATGCGCAGATGAAGCAATAGATAAGTTGTCTTTACTTGAGGACATCTGCGAAGATCGCGACTCTCTGCAGAAAGCTCTGGAATGTGCCGAATCGGAAATAGAGAGCTTGAAAAATACTTGTGAATCGGCACAGGCCAAAGTAAAGGCGCTCAAGTGCGAAATGCAAGACCTGGAGACGGAAGCTTTGAGAGAAAAAGATAACGAATGCCAGTGTTTGCGGGAAGAATGCCAACAATTACAAAACGAACTAGAATCAGCGCAGAGTGCAAACAACAATGCAGCCAATGTCGATGAAAAGTTTGATGATTTAAAGACCGAATTGGCAAAAGTCAGGAAACAATTGTGCTGTGCATCTAACGAAATAGAAAAACAGAGATGCGTAATACAAAATCTAATCACCGAACGAAATATGCTCAGGATGAGGAAAGCTAAAGAAAGCGACGACGAGATTTGCAGACTAAAGAAAAAGGCAGAACAGGCTGATCGTCTCATATTCGAAAACTGCCGTCTTGAAGGGCAGTTGGACGAGATGAAAGAAATGGAAAAAGAACTCATAATTGCCAACTCGAAGCTTGAAGAAATGGAAAAGATCAAACAGGAGCGAGACGAAATGTGCGAAAAATACAGAGGTGTACTACAGCTAAGAAAAGAATGTGAAGAAATCAAAAAACAATTCGAACACTACAAGAATACTGACAAACAAAATCAAGAACTGCTCGCCGAAAACAAGCGGTGCAAGATGTGTTTAGACGAAAGAGAAAAAGAAACAAAGCGTCTCATTATGGAAGTTAAAAAGCTATCGATTGCAAGAGACGAAGGTCAAAAACAAATCGAACAAGGTCTAGAAAAACTCTGTTGCGAAATGGATAAAAAGAATCTTCAACTGAATCAATCCAGTGTTCGATTGACTAATCTTCAGAAGGAGATGGAACAAGCAATTTCCAGGATTAGATGCGAAGCTAAAGAACTGAAATGCAAATTAACGGAATTGGAAGAAGAAGTGGACGATCTCAGAAAGAAACTCCAAGAGAAGGCGAAAAAGATAGATTCTCTCTTATGTGAAATAGACGAGAAAGATGAAAAAATAACATGTTTGAAGGAACAGTTGAAGAAGAGGAAAAGAATGAGACACAGTTTGAAAGACAACGGCTCTTACAGTCATATGGGAGACCACTTGAGGGATTTCGCTGAAGACACCATTCGCATGGAACAGTGTGCTTCAGAATTGAATAATGTTACTGGAGAAAAACATCTTTTGGAACTATTGGAGCAGTCCAAATGCACGGTTAATCGAGTATCCAACGAATTGAATAAACAATACAAATGTTAATACAGGCAGAGGCTAACGCAAAATTTTTGTTGAGATTTAAATATTAAATAAATAAAGAAAGAAAGGCTACAGTACACAAAGACGAATAACTTTTTTTTCTAACCAACAAAGCAGTTGTACAAAAAAATCTCAAAGAAACTCATGCTCTAAAAAGTTATCGTTTCTAACTTTTCCTAATTAGCTTCTTTGGTGAACAAATTTTAAAATATTTTCGAAATTAACTTACCAAATAAAAAACTTTTATTCTTATGTTCCACCATCAGGCCGATTTGAGGCACTGTGTAGATCATTGAGGCAACATTAAAAAAAAAAAGGGAATTATTTGAACAATTTAACACCGGAACTAGAGACTAGAGAATAACTCAACTCGCAAATTTCGTTGTTTAAAGGGCGCGCAATCGACGCACACTGCACCCTACGTCGGCCGGCGTCGTTTCAACGAGGGACGCGCACCCTTACGTGACGCTTCCCCGCCCCCTCAAACACATTCTTTTTTCCTCCATGGAAAGCGATAACGTCCCATTCAACAAATAGGGTTCTCTAATTCGGGAAGATCTATTCTGATGACCGAATATCAAACACAACTTGGCCAAATTGAAAAAGATATTGATTTTGGAAAAAATTCCTTCTTGTCCGCTTTATGTACCTAGGTAAGCAAAGAAATGCGATTATCGCCCTTATTAGTCTCATTAAAAATTAGGGAAACAGGGACTGAAGTAACAGTAGTGTATTAGGTAATTTGTAGTGTGCCTTTTTGTATGATACCTATGTATTATAAATTTGGCAACGACAATAATAATACCAACTTATAACAATTTTTTAAAATAATGGTCAGGTTTATTGAACATTTACGTCAATAAAAGTCAAAAAAAAAAAATATGTACTATTTTATAAAAAAAAAATTGTAACCCTTTATGTCTTTAATTTGTTCTTAAATTTAAAAACAAACAAATTTAAATACCCACAATGGATATAAGCGATACTTTGCAATTTTTTCAAGACTTAAAAATAATAGGAACTCGAAAAGGTAAAAGCAACAACTTTATTCAAAAAACAATTATATTATTTAAATAAATTACAATAGTTGTTGTTTCCAGTTACTTATCGTTATATACAAGGTCGAATAGTCTTTTATACTCAATCTAGAACACAAGTTTTATTAATTATAAGTCACTATGTATAATAGTGTTTGTTGTCAGGCTTGCATTTTATTATAAGTGCATAGATTTATTCAATACTCAAAGCATTTTCTCTTATTTAAATATTTCACACTTAATGCCATTGACTCCTACTCAAAGTACACAAACAAGTTAGAGATAATAAATGAGGATTTATACACGTGACTTTGTGTGTGGTATTTATTACTAAACTAAAGTTGTGTGTGTATGTATGTGTATACAAACAACATTATTTACTCTGCTCTTCTTCTCTTTGCATCACAGTGGAAAAGATGGAAAGTACATCTGCGAAAAGAAATATTAAATATACTCAGGTACGTGTTTTACTAATGGCAAAAACTACATTGAAGTTCTTTATTTTCTTGTAGTTATTTATTAATAACGAGTTCGTTGATTCGATAAAGAAACGAAGTTTTCAAACGATTAATCCGGTTGATAGCACAAAGATAGCAGATGTTGCAGAAGCCGGTAAAGTACGTGATAATTGCTTTAAGTTACGATAAAGTGAATTATTTTATTGAAATTTAAAAATTTAAGGAGGACGTTGATATTGCCGTAAATGCCGCAAAATCGGCTTTCTCTAGAGGGTCAGCTTGGAGAAATTTAGACGCCTCAGCGAGGGGTCGTCTCATTTATAAGGTAATCTTTATTAATTTTGTAGTGTGCCTAATTTTTTGTATGAGACACCATACGTAGTTGGCAGATTTAATTGAGAGAGATATTGATCAACTTGCCAGTTTAGAAACTCTCGATAACGGAAAACCTTACAAGGACTCGTTATTTGATATACAATGTGCCATCGACGTCTTTCGATATTACGCCGGATACTGCGATAAAATACATGGCAACACTATCCCTACAGGTGATATTAGAATCCTAGAAATTTGAATTTATTAAAAAAACAATTATGCATTAATAGACGGAAATTATCTCAGTCTAACTCGTCAAGAACCGGTAGGGGTTGTCGGGCAAATAATCCCATGGAATTACCCCATTTTGATGGTGTCCTGGAAATGGGGCCCGGCACTTGCAGCCGGTTGTACCATTGTCCTAAAACCTGCAGAACAAACACCTCTGACAGCTCTAGCTCTAGCTGCCCTTTCCAAAGAAGCGGGATTCCCTAAAGGGGTAATAAATGTTGTAACAGGATTTGGAGAAGTTACCGGGGCCGCAATTGTAGAACATCCTGATGTTGACAAAGTAGCATTTACGGGTTCGACAGAGGTACTTATTATTAAATTGAAATTAACAAATTGCTCCAAAATAAAATAAATATTATAGGTGGGTAGAAAGGTGATGCAAACTGCGGCTATTTCGAACATGAAAAGGGTCAGTTTGGAGTGTGGAGGGAAAAGTCCTTTGGTTATATTTAATGATGCCGATTGTAAGTACCTAGGTACAGAATATTTTTAAGTAAACATAAAATATTCGTCGTCCTTTCAGTGGATGAAGCCGTTGAAATAGCCCACAACGCTATATTTGCAAACCATGGTCAAAATTGTTGTGCTGGGTCACGAACTTACGTCCAATCCCGCATTTATGACGAATTTATTCGAAGGGCTGTCAGAAAAGCTGAGGAAAAGGTCCTGGGGAATCCTTTCAACGAATCGGTAACCCAAGGACCTCAGGTAGATAATCGAAAAATAATTAGTTATTGATTTAGATTGATTATTTATTATCAGATCGATCAAGCAGCTTTGGAAAAGATTTTGAACTTAATCAATTCCGGGGTTAGGGAGGGGGCGAAATTGGAAACAGGGGGAAAACAATTTGGAAATGCTGGATATTTTGTCACACCAACAGTCTTCTCTGAAGTTAAAGACCAAATGACCATTGCAAAAGAAGAAGTACGTACCTACTTACATAAGCAGAGTGACTTTATAAAAAAGTATTTTTCCTAGATTTTTGGTCCAGTACAGTGTATCTTAAAATTCGAAACTTTGGACGAAGCGATTGAAAGGGCTAATAATACAAAATATGGTTTAGCAGCTGGGGTTGTTACTAAAGACATTAACACAGCTTTAGTGTTTGCCCAAGGGGTTCAGGCTGGATCAGTTTGGTAAATTTTATTTTTACAATAAAAATTAAGGATAAACAGTCATAGGCATCCCTCTCTTTCCAAAATTAATTACTATTTGCACTTATATATCTACAAAAAAAAGTTAGAGCGTTAGAATATTTTTATAATTAATTTTTAACTGGTATATATCAGAGAAACGTCTTTTAATGAATCGCATTTTTAAGGGTAAATTGCTATGATGCAGTAACTCCCCAAAACCCATTTGGAGGATATAAACATTCCGGAATTGGAAGGGAATTGTGAGCTTTCCTAACTTTTTTTTAATTTAAATAATTATGTTACATCCAAAAATTCTTTTTAGGGGTGAGGAAGGAATTAAAGAATACTTGGAAACTAAACTTATATCCATAAGTGTCCCAACTAAACATTAATAACAAGGTCTTTTGTCTTACGGTTAAACGTGAGAAAATACTTGTTTTTTTCTATCCTACTTATATAAAAAGGGAAATATTGTTTACTGTACAATAAAAATAAAAGCTCATAATACTGGTAGACAAGTTTTATTTAATCTATAATTTATAATTTGGATTTTAACTAGCAAAATGTGACACACTACATAACATATTAAACAAAAATATTACACAATTAGTCAGGTGGAATGCCAAGCTCTTCATCTGTCCATTTGCTTGGATCAGGGTACTCAAATTCTCCCTGAAAGAAATTATAAAATATAAATGTGCCCTACTAGAAGGTAATAGCAATATAAATTATCCTAAGGATCCACCCTTCAATTGTTTAGTAAATTTATAAACACGTTAGCAAACAATGGGTCCCCCAAGTTAAAATTCTCTTAATAAGGGAGAAACAAGGTAAAACATTTGGTCACAACTAAATATATGAATGTATTTTAAGGGATTTACAAAGTACTTCGTACTTACAGTGATATGATCGAATTGGGTGAATAAATGCCACATAACCCACCACCAGGCTACTCCTTGAATAATCTCCGCTGCAGGGTTGACCCACTTCGGGTTTTTTGCTACTCCTCCTCGATAAAACCACCTAAAAATATCAGATTACATAATTAAGTGAACTTTTGGAAACAATATAAATAAACATATTATTTACTCTCCATGTGAATTACGAGCAGAAGAAGTACTAAATTTTGCAGCAGATTTTATGGATTTCAAGACTTTTAAGGTAGAAAAACACCTTGAAACGATCATTTTTCTACTTTATTTTGACAACTAATTAAAAGGTTATGTTAACTAAAAATAGGTTATGTAGGTTAATCATAGATAACCAAATATAATTTATTTATGGATTGTCTATGGTAGAATATAACATAACCAAATTTAGCTCTCGTTGTCAATCACAGTACGAAATTGTGCACGTTTAAAATAGCTGGAAACTTGTGAGTTTCTGAATAGTGTATAAAAATGGCAACTATAGGGCCTCCCGAAGCAAATATGCAACAAATAGACTTAACGAAATTATCTGTTCCACAATTAACGCAACTTAAAGAACAATTAGATCAGGTGAGGTTATGTGACCTTATAAATCATCACAACTCTGTTCATACCATTTCTTTTGTTTGCTAGGAATTAGTAGTATTTCAAAACTCTCTTCAATCACTAAAAATAGCATTAAAGAAATTTCAAAACTCGGCTGAATGTTTGGGGAACTTTGGACCAGAGTCAGAAGACAAACCCCTTCTTGTTCCGTTAACTGGTTCAGTATCCTTTACAACATGTTATATACTTTCTAAAGTAGCAATTTATGTTATGTATATACTCTTTACTTATATATAGATGTATGTGCCAGGTAGATTGAAGGATACAAACAGAGTGATAATAGACATCGGTACAGGCTACTATGCTGAAATGGTACTGAAGCATTTTCTTGTTTTATTTTCTTCATCTTTTCAAAACATATTCACTTTTTAGGACAGCGATGCTTCTAAAGATTATTTCAAACGAAAAATTGCTTTTGTGACTGAGCAAATGGAGAAAATACAAATAATTGGTCTTGAAAAGAGTAAAATACGAGATGCAGTTGCTAGCATATTGGGAATGAGATTAAAACAGCAAACCAATACAACTCAATAACAATACACAGATAATACATAACATAATATGATCTTTATTTACTATATTTGTCCATTAATAATTAATATACAGTGTTCATGTGATCATTAAAACATTTAACTAGAAATGCCTCTTTTTTTTAACAGTTTAGAACATGATTTGTATTAATATTGTATTATACAATGAGGTATCTATGAGTAATAACTTCAACCGAAGATAATATTGTAAATTAAATATTCCATTAATTCATGTTTTTGTTTCAGAGACTAGTCATACCTTGATAGGTGTTAAATGTAGAGCCACAGTACCCAGAGGACTGCACAGTTTACTACAAATCCTGGCAATACAACAAAGGCACAAAGAACAGCACTACTCAACTTCTCAACTCTACTAACAATGTAAGTATGTATGTAGATCTAAATAAATCATTAATGCTAATTAACATTGTTTTACAGTAAGTTAATCTTTTATAAATTTAAAAATTTTTATTTTTAATAATAATAGAAAAGAGTTGTAAATAACATCTAAATGTTGCAATTCAGGTCCTTTATCAATTGGTGGTGACCATCGGTTCCCCTTTAATCCTGATGGAGAACAATTTTTTAAGGAACTAGGAAGAGACTCCCTTCTCAACTCAAAGTGAATAATTCTCGCTAAATGATGGGTTTTGGCCATTCCTTGAAGAGAAATCAAACGATGGTAGCAGTTGTTAAAGAAGATCAGAAAGACACCAGGTAATTCATAATTACAATTGTAATGTGTTTCATCATATATTTCTACTTCAGGGGCATAGACAAGAAGCTTCTTTAATGTTCCTGACCAAAATTATCTCTTGGTAATTTATTATAAACAATTTATAAATTTTTTACTGATCGCAAGAGAAAATTCGTAAAAAAATAATTACAACAATTGCAATGTATTTGTAAATTAAATATTCCATTAAATTATGTTTTTGTTTCAGAGACTAGTCATACCTTGACAGGTGTTAAATGTAGAGCCACAGTACACAGAGGACTGCACAGTTTACTACAGTCCTGGCAATACAACAAAGGCACAAAGAACAGCACTTTCCACCGAACTTCTCAACTCTACTAATAATTTAAGTATGTATGTAGATGTAAATAAAACATTAATGCTAATTAAAATTGTTTTACAGTAAGTTAATCGTTTACAAATTTAAAATTTTTTATTTTTAATTATAATAGAAAAGAGTTGTAAATAACATCTAAATGTTGCAATTCAGGTCCTTCATCAATTGGTGGTGACCATCGGTTCCCCTTTGTTCCTGATGGAGAGCAATTATTCAAGGAACTAGGAAGAGACTACCTTCTCAACTCAAAGTGAAGAATGCTCGCTAAATATGGGTTTTGGCCATTCCTTGAAGAGAAATCAAACGATGGTAGCAATTGGTAAAGAAGATTCAGAAAAAGACACCAGATAATTCATAATTACAATTTTAACGTGTTTCTTCATATATTTCTACTTCAGAGGCATAGACAAGAAGCTTCTTTAATGTTCCTGACCAAAATTTTCTCTAAGTAATTTGTTATAAACAATTTATAAATTTTTTACTGATCGCAAGAGAAAATTCGTAAAATGTTTATTACAACAATTGTAATGTATTTGTTCATATATTTCTACTTCAGGAGCATAGACAAGAAGCTTTTTTAATGTTCCTGACCAAAATTATCTCTTGGTAATATATTATAAACAATTTATAAATTTTTTACTGATTGCAAGAGAAAATTCGTAAAATGTTAATTACAACAATTGTAATGTATTTGTTCGTATATTTCTACTTCAGGGGCATAGACAAGAAGCTTCTTTAATGTTCCTGACCAAAATTATCACTTGGTAATTTATTATAAACAATTATAAATTTTTAACTGATCGGAAGAGAAAATTCGTAAAATGTTAATTACAACAATTGTAATGTATTTGTTCATATATTTCTACTTCAGGGGCATAGACAAGAAGCTTTTTTAATGTTCCTGACCAAAATTATCTCTTGGTAATATATTATAAACAATTTATAAATTTTTACTGATTGCAAGAGAAAATTCGTAAAATGTTAATTACAACAATTGTAATGTATTTGTTCATATATTTCTACTTCAGGGGCATAGACAAGAAGCTTCTTTAATGTTCCTGACCAAAATTATCACTTGGTAATTTATTATAAACAATTATAAATTTTTAACTGATCGGAAGAGAAAATTCGTAAAATGTTAATTACAACAATTGTAATGTATTTGTTCATATATTTCTACTTCAGGGGCATAGACAAGAAGCTTCTTTAATGTTCCTGACCAAAATTATCACTTGGTAATTTATTATAAACAATTATAAATTTTTAACTGATCGGAAGAGAAAATTCGTAAAATGTTAATTACAACAATTGTTATGTATTTGTTCATATATTTCTACATCAGGCGCATAGACAAGAAGCTTCTTTAATGTTCCTGACCAAAATTATCTCTTGGTAATTTATTATAAACAATTTATAAATTTTTACTGATCGCAAGAGAAAATTCGTAAAATGTTAATTACAACAATTGTAATGTATTTGTTCATATATTTCTACTTCAGGGGCATAGACAAGAAGCTTCTTTAATGTTCCTGACCAAAATTATCTCTTGGTAATTTATTATAAACAATTATAAATTTTTTACTGATCGCAAGAGAAAATTCGTAAAATGTTAATTACAACAATTGTAATGTATTTGTTCATATATTTCTACTTCAGGGCATAGACAAGAAGCTTCTTTAATGTTCCTGACCAAAATTATCACTTGGTAATTTATTATAAACAATTATAAATTTTTAACTGATCGGAAGAGAAAATTCGTAAAATGTTAATTACAACAATTGTAATGTATTTGTTCATATATTTCTACTTCAGGGCATAGACAAGAAGCTTCTTTAATGTTCCTGACCAAAATTATCTGTTGGTAATTTGTTATAAACAATTTATAAATTTTTAAGCTGATCGCAAGAGAAAATATCGTAAAATGTTAATTACAACAATTGTAATGTTTGTGTTCATATATTTCTACTTCAGGGGCATAGACAAGAAGCTTCTTTAATGTTCCTGACCAAAATTATCTGTTGCTAATTTGTTATAAACAATTTATAAATTTCTTAGTGATCGCAAGAGAAAATTCGTAAAATGTTAATTACAACAATTGTAATGTATTCGTTTATAGAATCTTAGTTTAGAAGTATGGACCAAAAGCTTCCTTACCGTTTAAGACTAAAATTTTGTATTAGAAGTTCGTTATAAACAATTATTTGTAAATTATTTAAGCTGTTGTGTTAGTTTATAATATCATAAATTTATTGATATAGCTGATTGTATTTATTGAGTTATGTGTTTTTATTATATCCTTCCATTATGTACAATTATACGTTAAATTGTATTTTTATATCAACATAAATTATAATAAAATAAATAAAGCTACATACTTCTTTTCTTTCAATTTATAATTTCTCATTTTAATACCCCTCGCGTCATCTAGCGGTGTGTGGCTAAAGCTCTCCTGATACAAATGTCGAAATTGTAAGACAAATTTCTAATTTCTACATATATGAAGTTGATCAAAAATAATTGAGTTACCTCCGTTACTTATGCTCTCCTGATACAAAAGTCGAAATTTTTGCAAATTTCTTGTCACATTATTTGTTGATTAGACCTCGTATACTTTTAGTGCGCTCAAAAATTTCGATCAATTGTATCAGGAGAGCATAAGTAGCAGGAGGTATTTTTTATATTTATTGATCAACCCTCGTATATGTCCGAAAATTAGAAATTTGTTAAAATTTCGACGATTTGTATCAGGAGAGCATAAGTAGCAGGAGGTATTTTTTATTATTTATTGATCAACCCTCGTATATGTCCGAAAATTAGAAATTTGTTAAAATTTCGACGATTTGTATCAGGAGAGCATAAGTAGCAGGAGGTATTTTTTATTATTTATTGATCAACCCTCGTATATGTCCGAAAATTATAAATTTGTTAAAATTTCGACGATTTGTATCAGGAGAGCATAAGTAGCAGGAGGTATTTTTTATTATTTACTGATCAACCCTCGTATATGTCCGAAAATTAGAAATTTGTTAAAATTTCGACGATTTGTATCAGGAGAGCATAAGTAGCAGGAGGTATTTTTTATTATTTATGATCAACCCTCGTATATGCCAAAATTAGAAATTTGTTAAAATTTCGACGATTTGTATCAGAGAGCATAAGTAGCAGGAGGTATTTTTTATTATTTATTGATCAACCCTCGTATATGTCGAATTAGAAATTTGTTAAAATTTCGACGATTTGTATCAGGAGAGCATAAGTAGCAGGAGGTATTTTTTATTATTTATTGATCAACCCTCGTATATGTCCGAAAATTAGAAATTTGTTAAAATTTCGACGATTTGTATCAGGAGAGCATAAGTAGCAGGAGGTATTTTTTATTATTTATTGATCAACCCTCGTATATGTCCGAAAATTAGAAATTTGTTAAAATTTCGACGATTTGTATCAGGAGAGCATAAGTAGCAGGAGGTATTTTTTATTATTTATTGATCAACCCTCGTATATGTCCGAAAATTATAAATTTGTTAAAATTTCGACGATTTGTATCAGGAGAGCATAAGTAGCAGGAGGTATTTTTTATTATTTATTGATCAACCCTCGTATATGTCCCAAAATTAGAAATTTGTTAAAATTTCGACGATTTGTATCAGGAGAGCATAAGTAGCAGGAGGTATTTTTTATTATTTATTGATCAACCCTCGTATATGTCCGAAAATTAGAAATTTGTTAAAATTTCGACGATTTGTATCAGGAGAGCATAAGTAGCAAGAGGTATTTTTATTATTTATTGATCAACCCTCGTATATGCCCAGAAATTAGAAATTTGTTAAAATTTCGACGATTTGTATCAGGAGAGCATAAGTAGCAGGAGGTATTTTTTATTATTTATTGATCAACCCTCGTATATGTCCGAAAATTAGAAATTTGTTAAAATTTCGACGATTTGTATCAGGAGAGCATAAGTAGCAGGAGGTATTTTTATTATTTATTGATCAACCCTCGTATATGCCCAGAAATTATAAATTTGTTAAAATTTCGACGATTTGTATCAGGAGAGCATAAGTAGCAGGAGGTATTTTTTATTATTTATTGATCAACCCTCGTATATGTCCGAAAATTAGAAATTTGTTAAAATTTCGACGATTTGTATCAGGAGAGCATAAGTAGCAGGAGGTATTTTTTATTATTTATTGATCAACCCTCGTATATGTCCGAAAATTAGAAATTTGTTAAAATTTCGACGATTTGTATCAGGAGAGCATAAGTAGCAAGAGGTATTTTTTATTATTTATTGATCAACCCTCGTATATGTCCGAAAATTAGAAATTTGTTAAAATTTCGACGATTTGTATCAGGAGAGCATAAGTAGCAGGAGGTATTTTTTATTATTTATTGATCAACCCTCGTATATGTCCGAAAATTAGAAATTTGTTAAAATTTCGACGATTTGTATCAGGAGAGCATAAGTAGCAGGAGGTATTTTTTATTATTTATTGATCAACCCTCGTATATGTCCGAAAATTAGAAATTTGTTAAAATTTCGACGATTTGTATCAGGAGAGCATAAGTAGCAGGAGGTATTTTTTATTATTTATTGATCAACCCTCGTATATGTCCGAAAATTAGAAATTTGTTAAAATTTCGACGATTTGTATCAGGAGAGCATAAGTAGCAGGAGGTATTTTTTATTATTTATTGATCAACCCTCGTATATGTCCGAAAATTAGAAATTTGTTAAAATTTCGACGATTTGTATCAGGAGAGCATAAGTAGCAGGAGGTATTTTTTATTATTTATTGATCAACCCTCGTATATGTCCGAAAATTAGAAATTTGTTAAAATTTCGACGATTTGTATCAGGAGAGCATAAGTAGCAGGAGGTATTTTTTATTATTTATTGATCAACCCTCGTATATGTCCGAAAATTAGAAATTTGTTAAAATTTCGACGATTTGTATCAGGAGAGCATAAGTAGCAAGAGGTATTTTTATTATTTATTGATCAACCCTCGTATATGCCCAGAAATTAGAAATTTGTTAAAATTTCGACGATTTGTATCAGGAGAGCATAAGTAGCAGGAGGTATTTTTTATTATTTATTGATCAACCCTCGTATATGTCCGAAAATTAGAAATTTGTTAAAATTTCGACGATTTGTATCAGGAGAGCATAAGTAGCAAGAGGTATTTTTATTATTTATTGATCAACCCTCGTATATGCCCAGAAATTAGAAATTTGTTAAAATTTCGACGATTTGTATCAGGAGAGCATAAGTAGCAAGAGGTATTTTTATTATTTATTGATCAACCCTCGTATATGCCCAGAAATTAGAAATTTGTTAAAATTTCGACGATTTGTATCAGGAGAGCATAAGTAGCAGAGAGGTATTTTTTATTATTTATTGATCAACCCTCGTATATGTCGAAATTAAAATTTGTTAAAATTTCGACGATTTGTATCAGGAGAGCATAAGTTAAGAAAGGTCTTTTTAGAAATTTATTTTGGACTAAAATTTTAATGTTTTTTATTAGGAGCATAAATAAAAAGGGTATTGTTAAAAATTTATTTATTTATTTTAAATAATATGATAATTGCATTTATACATACCTTATTAGAAACGAAGCCAGTAGAAGATCGTCGTACCACTTTTGATGATTTAATAATGGAAAAGGTAAATTTAAAATAAACCATAAAATATCAACAATTATAGTTTATTATTATAATTATTTCATTATAACAAAAGTTTATGTACAGCGTTTATATCAATATTTATACATAGTTCACATTTTAAAATTAACATTTATGAAAATCAGTCAAATGTTATAATAAACTTCAATTGAACGTGTAAGAAATAATAAAATTAATTAATAATTACAGAGAAATGGATAAAAACATCTTATATACACACATTCATATAATAATAAATGCTCTACAAAAAGAAAACAAAATTGCAAGTCGAGAAAAAATCAGGATTTATCATTAATATTATATTTTATGTATATCATATCATATCATATCATATATAATGTGTGATGAGCATTCAACAATATCACATCTTCCTTGTGGCCTTTTAAAGTCTAAATAAACTAATTAATGACATGAATGTTAAGTTAATTAATTAATTGATTGATGAACAACAGTCTTTGTGCATAAAACAAATGTTACATCTAAAAAAATTTGACGATAAAAATTATTTTTCAGAGATCCTTTGAAATATTTTTATGAAAAATTTGAAAATAGGAATGTATTTTTCTTTTTCTAAATATTATAAAGAATTAGTGTTAATTAAACAAAGGCATACATATATTAATAGAGCAGGACACCAGCATTGTATAAGAAGATGTGAATGCTCTACTTTTATATGTTCATTGTTATTTATTAAAGAAGGAATCTCTTCAGGAGGAATATTGTGATGAAAAATCGAAGGAACTAGTCATCAGGCAAAAATCACATTACCAGCGCAGCGCCACAAAATATTTTGCATTTTATCACAGTTCTAATTAAATAAAATTATAATAAATAGACACAAATAATTATTTAAGATACCTAAATACGTGGTGGTTCATTTTAGAAAAATTATTATCTTAGGTAATATGTAAAAGCTAATACGATATATATATACACGCACATATATCGTAAGCTGTTAAGAAAAAATTACGAAGTGAAAATAAATATAGCAGATATTTTTGTATACATTTACAATTCATTTATTATTTATTTTGGAAAAAAATAAAAAGGAAGTAATTATTTAATTATTTATCGATTATTATGTGTTGTGTATGTATTATCATTATATAATAATATATTTATTTCTTACATGCCATTTGAGACTCTTGAGAAATTTATTTTTATTTATTTTTTTAAATAGAACCTATTTACTGGACGTTTTCGTTTATATACTACCGTATTTGTCTATGCTTTAGCATTAATTAAATCGATATAATATGAAGGTATTAAAAATGATAGAGCCGTAATAATTACCCTATTACATATAATCGTTTTTACATCGTGAGCAAAAGAAACAGCAATCTTTCAAACAGGAAAATTTCGCTTTTATAATATATTTTAAATAGTTGTCATAGGAGGTAATCTTTGATAAAATTAAAATAAAAGACTAGATTAAATGTAAAAAAATAAATATTTAATCGATAATAAACCATTCATATGCAATTTTCTTTAAGAAAATTGATATTAGGTATTTTTTTATCAACACAATAATAAATCATAAAAAAAATTATATTGCAACTAAACCACTATATGATAACCGTTCCTATGGCAACCAAAACAATTACATTATTAAGTATTAATAAAAGTTAACGAACCCTTACTGTTGATGTTCGGGAAAACACTTTTTCTCTAACGAGTCGTATTCTGCCATTTCTTCGCCTCCGTTCTGTTTGTAAAAGCTGGAAAGGGTGTCGGTGTTGATGCTGTCGTAGAACATCCCCTGGCCACTGTCCGGACCGCCGCCCCCGGAGCCGACTTTCCATAAGAAAGTGTTGGCCGTTTGGAACCGATGACTGCTCGAATTTTCCAAGGTGGTTAAAGCCGTCGAGTCGGCGTTCTCGTCCAAGTCCAACGAGTCTAAAAATTGCTCGGACAACAACGGGCTGTCGTTATTATATGAGGAGTGAGCCCATAGAGACCGATATCTTTCGTCGGAGGGGTTTGAACTTATCTGCAAGGGGAGAAGACAATTTTGAAATCGAGCAACAACTAATTCCGAAATAGTATCTACCTATCTGATCATGAATTTTGAAGATACTTCACGTGAAATCAAACTTTAAATTATATATATTAAAATTTACCTTTTACGAATTTATGAATGCACGTAGAGGCGCTTTTTTCCAAAAACAAAAAACTGTTACAAACATTTTAGTTAAAACAATTTCTTTTGCAAAATAAATAGAAAAACTTAAACGTAATTGTGCGCTAATTAGATAATATTTACAACAGACAATTATAGACAAAGAATATCATGCAACATAGAGGTAAAAGAAATAACAATTAATACGTACATTTTTTTCATTTTTCCTTCCAAAGCCTTTATTTAAATGAACCCTCTACAATTATACAAAGCACCTAACTAACTAACTATGTACCCAAAATATGCAAAAATTTTATTTGTGTCGAGTGTTATTAGGGACAATTTATTTAAATCCGTTTTGGAACGTGAAAGATTAGATTTGGGTGCCAGCGAGACCTGCTCTCTAAAAGACACATTGAGCACCGTACAATTTGCTTCCTGATAGTTGAATTATTTTCAATTTTACTAGACGATTGTAACACGTTTCCATCTGGCAACCTTCCAAGGTGAATGTCTCGCCTAGAACTACATCAACTACTATCGCATACATTACAACCCGGAGACTTAACACGATAAATATACACGGTGTCGATTGATTTAAAAACCAAATCTAAATTTAATTTTAAACATCCTGAATGAGTCTAAAATGTGATTTTAATGTAATGTTTTAAAAATAATGACGATCGCTTGAATTCGGTTTTTTTATCCCCGAGATTGAGGGTTGATTTTTGGGTGAAGTATCGACCACATATGGATCTATTAATGTCCCAAAAATAAATTCCTAATCTAACGTTTGGATGTTCAAAAAAGATATTTAAGGGTTAAACAAAAATGATCATTCGATTTCGATTTCTTTTCGACGAGATTACCAAGAGGAGAGGGTTGATTTTGGGGTGAAATTTCAATCACTAATGACCCAAAAATGGGACTATATTAAATACAGTTTTCCGTTTTCATGTAATAATGTACATTTTTGTTTGATTTTAAGTACTTAAGTTCCCATGTGTGAATCGATCTGAATGTGTACCAGTAACACGGTTTGCAAATCGTTTAAAAGCTATCCTGAATGAATATCACTTACAGTTACAGTTAATATTAGAATTTCCCGTTAATTGTCAACGTACTAATTGATAAATTCCAGTGTGTTATTAAATTACATACATACATATCTATAGGTACGTTCGAAACTCTTCATTACCATCTAACGGTACCATCAATAACATTTTCCCAATAATTGTAAGATCGTTAAAATGCAAATCAAACCACTCGAAAACCTTTACAAACAAATTAAATGTGTCCCGCGTCGATTTCAATTTAATGCAAAACCGATAACATTGTAAGTATACAAATTTCGTCGAATTTGCAGCAGACATTTTGTGGTTTATTGAATAATTGAACCACAATGACCTAGGCGAATTTATTATAGGCAAAAAAACAGTTAACTACAAAAAATTACCTCAGTTACTAAGCTAAAAGATATCGAATTAACAGGCAAATTGCAACTGTATTTATTTATAATTAATTTAGAAATACATGTTTTGGTCTAATTTTTATTTAAATATTATCAATCAACCAAGTATACATATATGTACATAGATAGTTATGTATTATTAATTTTCCATTGGAACGTCTTTTGTTGTTAATTTGCAAAAAAGCTTAATGCTGTCGATGATACGTACATACGAGTATGTAGTAAAGTAGGTTGATAACCGACGATGTCATGTCATAATAATAACAGTACATAATAAAATAAACTGTCGATATTATTAATTTTAAAACGATGAAAAAGTTTACTGGCCACATAATTTTACTTTAAGTACACTAATATTCACTAGACTGTGAATAACACAAAAATAAATGCACCAATGGATATGTATGTGGTGTGTGCTGAATCGAAGTATCTATTATTGGTCGGTGTAATTTTAATATTTACGAACCAGGACTAATAATTATAATAGTTGTGGCCGTGACTACCGGAAACACGCGCGGTGCAACCGGAAACCATCATGGGATATGTGGACAAAAAGTCGCCGACCGATTCTACCTGACAGACGGACATCAGGTGGGTTGGATTATGTTGTGCAATGATTTAAAGAAAATTTGTTTATTTAGGTACTTATAAATATTTTTCCCAATAATCGGTTTAGTACATTGCAAAAATGGTGATTGCCAAAAGCATTTATTTAGGTAAAAATACTTACGCGACTTATTCCATAATTAAGCGCATGCTGTAGCATACTTACAGGGACAGTTCAAAAATATATTATTTTGAACAACCCCTATCTATATGGCGTGGAGAACAAGGTTGTGATTCCAGCAGAGCGCAGCGAAGAAGCAAAGCAAAATAAAAGAAAATAAAAAAAAACCAAGCGGACTTACTGTACACATAGAAGACACAAAGGACCGCGCGGGGGGCTACCCCTAGGTGGCGCCGTTATCGAGTAGTTTCAGCCAGTTGCTCCAAAAGGACAGTTTGGGTCGTACCTTGGAATCGGTTGCGGGTGTGCTCCCCTCCCGTATGGAGCTGTTCCTCCTGACGGGAGTCCCGGGCTTCCTGAAACTCAGGTCCCTCTTGGCCACACCTCCACTGCTACCCCTCAGGCTCGAATTCACCGGCGATTCCCGGAGTTTCGAGAACGAGTCGGAACTCCTGCGGCCGCTCAACGAATCGCCCGAAGTACGAACCTTTCCGGTTAGGGAATCCCGCGCGTTACTCAGCGAGTTACGGGATTTGGAAAGGGACGTCGACGAGGCCGATTCCGACGTGGTCATCTTAGCCCTAAGTGACTGTGCCGAAGGGGGTCGGTCGCCGCTACGGCTACGTGCACCAGGTGCTGGACTGTGTTTACCTGGCGAGAAGCAATTTAGCCATGAGGGGAGGGGGCGGATTTTGTGACCGAACAGTTAGCTTAAGTATTGTGAAAAGCGTGACACTTTTAATGTTATTGTGGGGGATGCACAGGGATGACTACCCTGAGGATTAAATAATTTGCCAACGAATGTAATTAATTGTAACAGATATATTTATTATAAAAATGTTTCGAAATGAAAATAATTAAGATCGCCTAATTTCGGAATTGAATTCAACTGAACTGTAGTTTCTAATTAGCGATCCATTTCGCTGTAATTGTTTATAGCAGCAATTTAAATTAATTCTGTCTGTAGCGATTGCAACGATATTATAATGGGCAATAAAAGCGCTAAAACTTTTATTTATTACAACATAACAGACTGAAAAAAAACCGCGCACTTTCCAAATAGTTTTAAGAAATCCAGCTGTTGATTACCACCATCATATTCAAACCCGCCAGAAGGAAAACGAAACATTTGTTTTTCCACTTCCTTTGAATAATTGTTTATTTAAGCAACACATTGCAGCTGCTACGTGGTTAATTAAAAGTATAATACATTAGTGATTATGTAGCAAAAAAAATTTTGCAATATCCTCGCTCGCTGTTAAGCTCTGGTCTGGTGATTATCTATTCCTACACAGATGCGTTTAGCAATCCGATTTTTTGTAATAAGTTTTTACAGTAGCCTTTAATAGTACCTAACTAACTAAATTACAACTACAACTCACCCCCTGGAGGTTTTGGTGCAGCGTAACTCTTCACCAGTGGTATTTTGCTGGGTTTCCTCCGATGCGCCTGGACCTCCCCACCCACAGAAGCCGATTTTCTGGTGACGGGCGTCACGCTGGAGGACGACTCGTGATGGGCCTGGTCGTGGGCGCTTTCGGTGCTGCTGGAATGGTCCAAATGGTTCATGGGAATGGGACTCATGGCTTTCATGCTGGCCGTGGTTATTTCGGTTCGCGAAAGCCGATCTTCACGGTCCGGCGTGATCGCCGAGCTCATCACGGCCATCGAGTCCGTGCTGGGGATGACGTCGGGGGAGGACGTGGGGATCGGACGTTGCAACTGTTCGAACATTCGTACACGGGCACGTGTGCCCTCAAGTTCGATATTCTTGTCCTCCAACTGGAACAAGGAAAGGAAACGATATATTCACGGTGGATCATAAAAAACTTTTAATTACACTATAAAAAAAAATTAGATGATGGTACGTACACGTTTTGTGCATCACCCTGTATATAACAAATTTAAAATGATTTTCGCTTCTATTTATTTTTCTGTTTTGTTAATTAATTGGGAATTACTTAAATCCTTGTTTGACAGACAAATCGACTTTCTAATAAGTAGGTTTAATATACCTGCACACAATCAAATTAAGCGATAACTAATTAAAAATAAATCCTATTAATTTAATACAATTAAGTGTATCGAACTACGTTCATTATCCTGCAAGTCTCGTAAACCAAAAAAAAAAAATAATTAACAACTGCTAATTGGTATATAAAAGTAACATAAAAAGTATCAAATTATTTTGTAAATAATTATCAAAATATACCTACAATTGTTAAAAATTATTTATTGCAGTAGA
This sequence comes from Agrilus mali, assembly GCA_029378335.1. Taxonomy (NCBI): domain Eukaryota; kingdom Metazoa; phylum Arthropoda; class Insecta; order Coleoptera; family Buprestidae; genus Agrilus; species Agrilus mali. The sequence goes on from CM055660.1 coordinate 779,745, forward strand.
TACGTTAGTACGTAATCAAATTAGGTATGTAATTACCTGTAGTTTTAATTAAAAAAGAAAGATTCCTTATTATATTCTATTATAGGTATATATAAGAAAAGATGTACTGGGTCTTTTTATTTTTAAATATTACTATTTACTGAGATTAAATTTTCTGTTATTTATAATCGATGACAAAATCTGTTGAAATTATTTATCGTCGGGTAGATAATGTTTGCGAAAAATTTGAGAAAGAATGCAAGGCCATTCTCAGACCAAACACTTGTTGTACATATTATCTTATATATTGCCAATAAATAAAATGATTTTATCTAATTCTTATTAATAAATAATGTAATATATATATTTGTAGCTTGCTTACACAATAACGAAAAAAATTACCTAACTTTTCAACGTAATATCGTACAAAGTACAAAACCTACAACAATTAAATTTTAAATAAAAAATAATAGAACTGTAATAATTAATAGGTAACTCACCTGAAATTTTAGTTCCTCGTTCTCTTCCCGTGCCTTATCAAGTTTGTCTACTAAAGATAACTCTAATCTTGCAGCTGTATCCAGTTGTTGTTGAAGTATCTGAAACAAAGAAAATGTTATTATTAGAGAATATATAATATTAATAAAAATAATATTTTTGAGTTTCTTTCCTATTTTTATTAATTTCACCAAAATTACGCGAGCTTAAAATACCATAGAATAATAGAGATCCAATAAAATCTTTAAAATTATCATCCCCCCTTTTTAATTGACATAATTATAATGATTTCATTATAGAGCAAATCTCACGCGAGGAGGAGGGAGAGGGAGGTCCCACTACATCTTACCAAAACTCACACTAAGGGAAGAATACCCCCAACTACAGTATGTCAATATGCAACTGCAAAACATCCCTAAACATTTTTTGTCTTCCGTATAGTGCCAAGATGAACTTTTCTGCATATAAAGGCACAGTTGATACCACCTGTGCTGTGAACTGAACTGTATGCCCAATCGTCTTGTACTTATAATTAATTTAATTTCTATTATTAACAATTTATTCATTGTTAGTCTATAATTTTATATATTATGTATTAGTGTAATACTTATTTAATTATTACTTAACCGTTGAGAAAATAAAGCATAAGTAAACGTAAAATGTCACGATTAATTTATCTAATTTTATAATTACCTACTTACTGACTGAAAAGTTTGAGAATAGTCGAATTAATTTAGTTTTTCCCACAGAATTTATCTATTATTCTGAAATAAATTACGTAATAACGATACACACTATTACTTATACTAGGTACCTATACTTCCCTGAGATAATTTTTATTACAAAGGTACATACCTACATTAGTCAGTCAATCCACAATATACAAAATACAATACAATACAATACAATACAGAGATTAATAATGTGGATGAACTTTGATAAAAGAATTAGAGCATAATTAGGAAGTTAAAAATGATTTAAAAAGCTCGCTGGCTCGTTTTCATGTAGTGGTCTACCCTGTATGTTTATTTAATTATAAGTACAAAGGGTGTATTTGTACTTAATGCCATTGACCCTATTTTTATTTCACCCATTGAACTATTATTCGAGTAATAAAAGTTTGAGAGTTCGAGTTATCAACGAATTTCTCTCTCTCTTTGTGGATGCTTGTTTCGACCAATTTAGTTTGACTTAACGACGTTCGAATGATCGAAGCTTGACTATTATTATCATAAAACGTAATGAAAACCATCACCTACCTACTATACTAATAGATAAACTTAAAATATTAATCAACGACGAATACATCAGGAATATTCAAATTTCTCAATATCTGTAAGGAAAACGTGCAAAAGACAAAGGCTACGGTAGTTATTAATTAGAAGGTTAAATTACGCGAAAACAATGAGTTGTTTAGCAGTATTTATAGCAAGGCTAACGACAGCTGCCTTTTTATAAAACAATACAACATAACTCTGCAATAACTAATTTGTTTCTGTTTTAAATAATAACGACTTCTCTCGAACGTGCAACTAACAAGCCCCTAAAAAAGTTTCAATAAAAGAAATAAATTGCCTAATAATAAGCAAATCGTACCTATTACGATAATAAAAACTTTATTAAATTTACTGTCATAAATTGCAAGGTCACCAGAAACGCTGAAAGATTACAAAGAAATTATCGAAACCTTTAAACTACTTAAGCAGCAAGTAAAATATTTGGCTGCTCTCTACACTAACTATGTAAATTCATTTATAACCATCGTAAAGACTGTTGAGCGATAGTAGATAGAAAGTGTTCATAGGACAATGGCTAATTAAAACATCGAATTGTTTGTTGGCACATTAAACGTGTCGAGGCATCAAACATGGGTTGATATATCCATCCATCAGTAGAGACTAGAAGAATATGTCAGATGTGGTGTTAAAGAGGAATAATGAAAATGAGAAGGTACTGTGTGGAATTCAATAAGGTAAGAGTGAACACCTTCTGAGGAATGTATTTGGGGATAGTAAAATAAAAACAGGAAAGAGTTATACTGCATTATTGATGCCGCAATGATGATGATAATGAACACTGATAGAAAGTAAGCTTCTCAAAATGATAACGTCTTCAAGGGTGTTTACTTTTTTGACTAATTTACGTATAAATTACCACTTTACTGAATATTCTTGCATAATGGGATTCATGGAAGTCAATAAAGAGGAATGGGCGAGGCGAAATATGATAGTAGGATACCTTTTGGGACATGAGTTTCTTGTTAGAGATTATAGGAATAAATAGAAGCAGGGGCAGACCTTAGACATGTAGAAAGAATTTTCCAGATTTTAAGACGAAATCCTCTTCATGGATGTTTGATTTTAAATTAATTTACTTTTAAATTATTACCTTACTCAAAATTCTTCAATAATAATTCTCATAGTAGTCAATAAGGAGGAATGGACAAATAGGATCTTCTAGTTTTTGAGATGAAAACCTCATCAAGGAGTTACATACAGGGTGTTCGATTTTAGACTTATTTAGAAGCAAAATCAGGAATAAAGAGACGCAGAGAATGAATTTAAAGATAGCGATAGTCTTCTAGTTTTCGATACATACTAAGGAAAAGAAGAATTGTTTTTGTGACGCCCTGTAACTTTCTATCCAATATGCTTGACGAAATACAATGGGCCTATTCGACTAAGAAAAACCAACTAAATAAGTCAAGCTTCACGCGTATATAACTATCTACCATATATACCTACCTATTTAAACCCTGCTTTTTTCACGGCTAACGCTTTTTACACTTAATCGTTTCCCTAAGTTTACATAAATTACCCAATCCTCTCTCGGATTGAAACGGAAAACGAAACTATTAAACGCGCTTAATTACCTCCATTGTTTTCAATGATTATAACAATAAAGTACCTACAGATAGGTATATACGTAGGTACCTACCTATAAGGCAATTAAATGTGCATTCGGGTTTTTCCTTCTTAACGAGTGGAAATTGACTAACAATAATAATATTAAGTACAATAGGATCTTTCGACTAATAAAAAAAGTGAAAGTATGTAAGTTAGTGTATTGGAAACGAAATCAAACGAATTAATTAATTAAAAATGTTCTATTGCAACTTATTACATACCCACCTAGGTATCTAGTAATTTACTTAAATGTGTACCGGCCCCCCCCAAAGGATTTTCTTTAAACACCCTTAACTAAAGGATTAAATAATGGTGATTCCATCAAATTAAAAACAGTTGTTGTCTGAGAATGGTCTCATTATTATTAGGGTGCTGATTTTTCCTATCGAAATATAAATAACATATTTTAATAACAAGAAGAAATCGAGCATGACAATTTTCCATTGTGTCCTTTTTGTACAGTACAAGAACAGGTGTGTTTTATGACACACGCATTATGGCCTACGTAAGAAAGAGAAAACGTGACAGTATCACATCCGTCAGGATAGTAGTACTTTCGCTTGAAACAGTCAATTTACAACAATGAACACAAAAAAATAGGAATAACAATGAACCTTACGTATATTAGGTTGTGGTAGTAGTAGGTACACGTACTGTAGTCAGTGATGATGGTGATGATTCACGTCGTGGGCGATTCTCAGCTCGTTCAATAACCGGCTTTGCTAATTTAAAATTCGCGAAACAAACAACACAAGCAACAACAATAATGTTTGTTAGTTAGTTTACTTAGTAGTATGTAATACCTAAGAGGGAAAAACAAAAAGAGAGTGAGAAAGATGTAACGGCACTTTTCCTTATACGTGTTGTACTTACTGACAATGAACCGGAATCATTTCTGTACAATGGCAACTGGGACGGTAAATCTCCATGACAATATTGTTGTTGTTGTGTAGTTTGTAACAATTAACAAATAAATTTTGATCAATGTGTCACCCACAATTGTACGTATGTATGGGGGTGCTACCCCACTAGGAAGACTTCAGGAAAATGAGTTTCAAGGCAAAAACAATAACAGAATTTAACAGAACTTTACAGCATTTTTTTTTTTTTAATTATAATGTACTTAAACCAGAGAGATTCTACTAAATTGGACAGTATACAACAAAAGGCTAACAAACAATCATACACAATTATTGTTAATTACTTCCGCCTTTTGGTATCTAATTTTAAAAACCATAGCAATTTCAAGTTGGTCGGTTGGTTGATTGGACTGGTGAAATTTTGCGAACGCCTTTTGATCCTCTTTAATACGAACATCTGGATCGTCGATCGTCCATATGCACACAACACATACCTACATATAAATAAATGAGGAGCATTTAAGAGCTCAAGAGAAATGCAACAAACGACATCTGGCATTGTACTTTTGCGAAACGATTAACTGCCGACGATATGAAGAGAAGAAACTCGGACATCTGAAGGAAGACGTAAAGTGTACCAAGCACTTCTTGAAAATACTCAAGAGATTTTCTACGTAAACACATTTTCCTCGGCAAGATATAAAAAGAAAACAAAGAAAAATCTTACCTGATTTTGTACAGTAGACGTGAGTAGGTGCCTCTGCAACACGATGGGGTCATGTTCCTTGAGAATAGCTGCCAGTTTCCTGGAGTCAACAGTCTTAGTTTTAGGCACTCTGTCCCCGAGGACAGTGTCCAGGACGTTCCTGGACCCCTTCTTGTTTCTACCGCATCTTTGACTAGAACCCGCACTCGTCACATCACTACTACTATCACCACGGACGCCGTTTTCGTAACAACCTGCATTTTCCCCGGTCGGACTCCTGGCCGCCACGAATTGCGAGTGCAAGTCGTGGATGCGAGTGTTCACCGCGCCACTTTGCGTCTTCACAGCCTTCAGTTGCTCCTCGAGCTCGGTCTTGGCGACCAGGAGGTTCTCCAGGTCCTCCTGGAGGCGCGACGTGTGCACACGACCGGCCAGCACTTCCGCTTCCATTTCCGCCACCCTGTCGAGCAGGAGGTCGCGTTCTCGACGGAGGTGGCGGACGTCGTCCGCGCTCGAATGCAGGAGCGCCCTTTGGAAATCGACCTCCGAATCATCGCTTCGTATCGAACCCTGTAACGCGTCTAGTTCTTCTTTTAATCTCGTGCCTTTTCGATGGATTACGTCTAAGAGGTTCCAAAGCTCGTCTTCAGCTTCATCAGGATTACCTGTAGGCAATAGAGAAACTGCCGATAGAAAATTATCTCACCTTTTCAAAATAATGAACTAACCTGGAGGAGGGGCACTGGACGAGGCGCTGTGTGTTTCCTTGGACGAGGCTTCCGTACTAAACCCGGAATCCTGGACGGTAACGTCACTCTTTTTATTAGCACTAGCACTGCGGGCCTCGTCTTTCGAAGCTAACTTCCGCCGCGACCGTATCCCCGGTTCCCACTCTTTGCGAACGGCAACAGGAATATTGGAACCGGGACTGCCGACGCCGCCGCCATTGATCCCGCCGCTCCCGGACGCGATCGCGGCCGCACTCGCGGCTGACGCGGCCATCATCGTGTTCGGCGACGAGTTGGCTTGAAGTTTCGTTCGCAGATTCGGAAACGTCTCGATGACGAGATCGCGGAATTCGAGCAACGCGCCAACTTCATGCTGCAATTCTTGTAGCGCCACCAGCGACTTGGCCTGTTCGCTTATCAGATAGTGAAACGGACCCGCAGACTGACGTAACTGCAAGCAGTCCATGCCGCCAGGGCCCCCCGGATCACCACCACCCTGGAACAACAAAAAACAACCCATCAAAAAAAATCCCACAGACTTATTAACAGTTTTATACAACTAGGACTACTTACAAACTTCAAAAGAATATTAGATTCCATTAAAGATTTTTCTTATCAACTTATGGACAGAGGAGTTAGATTCTAAATATTAGAATCGTTAGAATTTTCATATAATATTATGTCCTACTCATACTGATAAATAATCAATTATAACAGTATCTTCACAATTCTTTGGGTTCCCTACTACCATAAGTATCTATAAAATAGATAGTGATAGTGTTCTGTGGGTTTAACTGTAACTGTTTTTTTATAATACCACCACATGTTTCTGTTGAATGTTCATGTTCTGCTGGCTGAGCTCAACTTTGTATATGGCACATTATATGAGGCGATATGCATGGGGACACTACATTATGCAAGCTTGAAAGGATGTACAGGGGAGTTTTTGTTGTTCAAATAAATACACACAACATGACACAACAGATGTAACGCATTGTGTGTGAATGGGAACAGTTGGATACGTAGCAAAGAATAACAAAAAAAACAAAATAATCAAAACCATTAAACTAAATATACATATACACTTATTAAATACCAGAAGAAGAAAAAAGTGAGATTAATAAATTGGTCCTGTGAATACACCAAATGATTGAGTCCACCCATAAGAGGAGATTTTTTATTTAGGAACGTCTTAAGACAACTTTTAAAGAGATTACAATGTTTTCACATCTTCAATTTGTTGATATTGAGCATTATAATATTTACTACAACAAGAGATAAAATATATATTGATTAGCATAATATTAGAAACCATATGAGTGAAACATATTCTACAATAATACGTACTTGTTTGTATCTATACAAAACGTTCGCAAAAATCTACAACTTTCACCGCCTGTTTAGGCAGGTACACACAACAAACAAACAAAAAGAGCACAGATAAACTTAATACAATGTTCACTGACGATGTGAAGACGCTCCATTTACTATTATTGTAGGTAAGTATTCCATTAGCGTTTAAAAAAAAAACATATGGTGCCTGACTCTTCTTATTTTCTCAATTAATAATTCATCTTTGTACCTACCTACCTATCTATTGGTCAATAAATAAAAGTGTTTTTTGTCTACTCTCACGTTCAAACATGTTGACGTAGATACCTAAGTGTTGTTTGATATTTGCACTCAGATTTAATTAACGATAAGCAATTAATATAATCAGTTAATCGATCATCTTTCTTTTGTAAGAATCCACTTTGTATTGACGCCATTATTTTTAAGATTGGCTGTCACTGTCAGATGTAATAGAGGCGAAAGTGAAGAGAAATCTGAATAATACAATTTTTGGGGCATTTAAAATATTTGCTACTTAGTGGGGTGAAGAATATACCTAAAGTCAAACTATAATATAAAATGAAATTGATTTGTGGGTGTTTTCAATAAAGAAGATAAAAATTTCGACGAGGAAAAAGAGGATGTAAAAAAATTGTGGTCTCTTTAAAAGTTGCCTAAGACCTTCCCAAATAAAAACCTTTTTATATTTGGTACATTTACAGGATCTAACAAATTAATCTCTAGATGCTGTTGCCTACCAGTTTGGTTAATCTTATCAATATTTCGACTTATCGACGTTCGATCAAAATTCTCGTTGACCTTCCTTATACGTATGATGTCACGTAAAGACAGACAGTCAGTCAGTCAGTCACTAATATTGTTGTTAATAAAAGTTCTAATAAGTATCTACTAATTATGTAAACTATTTCTTAATATTGGAATATTTTCTATAATATTGACCGTAGAGTATTAGGATCTGAATCAGTGTCGATTTATTTATATGTCCGTTAATTAAAATATATAAAACTGTTTAATGAATAATGCAACTAAGTAACCATAATGTGCTTGCATATTCTACAGCGTCAGATCATTAAAAAAAATTATTTATAATGACTTTATTATGATTTAGTTAATTGTTTTATAATCTCAAAAATAAGAAATGAATTAATTAGCTTAGGTTATGATGAGTATCATTACAATAGAATAGCCACCACCACATCTTACTACACTCACTAGGTACCTACTAATTATCGTGCAATTTGCCAAAAGGCTAATTATTACAAGGCTGATTACTTTTTAACGCCGGGTTCGCTTAATAAATAACACAACGCCTTCGGTTCTCATGTCGCAGATGTCTGCACACGTAGGTATTGCAAATATTATGACTCATTTGTTGCAATAATAACAATTATTATTCATTTTTACAATGTTACGTCATACGTGTGTAGAAGTTAGGGGTCGCACAGTTAGTAATTCTACAAACCTTTATACATTCTCCTTATGATATAATTAATGTTAATATACAGAGTGATTCATTAATTTACAATTGGGTCACTGGCCTACGACTTTTACTGTGACTACATGTAAGTCTTAATTTGTTTTATTTCTTCATCGTCCTCTTTTTATTGTTAGAATAAACAAAATCTTCAGGTGACACTAATTACATAATAATTATTTGTACCGTTAAGTAAATCTCGTTGTGGTCACTAATTTCCCGATTCACCCACGTCCTTCTTTAGTTGTAGGCACAGTTATTATCCTCTGCCCAAGTTTCGTGCTCAGCCCAAGCCCTCGCCATGTTTCTCATTCAGTATTTTTATTATTGTGTCTACGTTTTACACACGTTGTTGTATTTATTTATTTATATATTATTATAAAATGATCAAAAAAGCACCCTTACGTAGGTTTATTGACTTAATGTAAAATTTCTTAATTGTTGTTGAGTGTTTTCTCTATTCTGTAGTAAAGGAAAAGACCAGCTATCTTCTTTCCCTCTCTCTCAAATTGAAATAATTATTGTAATTTTCAATGGCCGTTTTTGCACGCGAACGCTAGGTTGGGAGCAGACATTTTAAACTGATGGAAATCTTCGAAAAAAACGTGTAAGGAAACTCAGCAGCGGAAACTGAACCCGTTAAGTCGGAATCTAATGCTCGAACTACAGCTACGTTTCAACTATTAACTGATAAATAATTATTAATGGTAACCTATTGACTGAAGGAAATGATTTTAATTCGACTTGTAACACTTCACAATTAAGTACTTAGTAACAAGAGTAAAATGCGTGGGAGTACTTAGAGAGAATCAAAAAAGATGTGTAATCGTAATCGTAATCGTTCACCTTTTACTTATGTACTTATTTACTTACTTAAATACTAGGTTTGGTTGGTTGTTTGTATGTAGATACAAGAAGAAAGAGGAAGTGGCCAGATAAAATCGAAAGTGGCCATCAGGAAGTGTAATAATAATAATTTACTTATATTAATTGAAAGTCGGTTGCAACAGTTATTTATTGGTAATAATATAAGTAATTGATAAATTTGGATTGCATGTACTTAACACATTCTTGCAATAGTAAATGTATGGTATATAGGCAGGCACAAGACCCTGGGGTGATGAGAAAGTCAGACATATTTTCTTCAAGCTTCTGGTTATTAATTAAACAAGACTGACATTGTGTGTGCATTCCTTTCATCATTTTGAATGTAATATTTTACTAAATTGGAACAGTAAAAATTGTCTTAATACATGCCCTTAAGTCGATTTTCGATAACTCGAACTTTTATAAGTAGAATTTTTTATAAGTTGAACTAAATTACTGGTTAGCAATACAAATATGTGTATGATACTTTCTGTAAAATAAAATAAATACATACAAGTGCTTATTTACAAAAAAAATAAGCACATACATTTGGTAAATAAGTATCTATAGATTATATACTATCAAAAAATGTCTTTTTGCGTTACATGGTGATTCGAGTTATTGAAGTTCGACTGTACTTTTATCCTTCCTCATATAAATTAATTGCATTATGATTATAATACAAATTACAATTAATTGAACTTTTTCAGACCATTTTATACCTATCATATTATTAGTTACCTATTTAACTGGCTGGCTCTTTTTACACATTGCCTACATACATACATCATACAAGATGTATACAGATAGGTACATATTTACTTATTTTTTGTTTTGAACCCTACCAGTGCCCATTACCGTGACTGCGATACCATGACTAACTAACACATACACACGTATGCAAAATACACACTTTCACTTCCTCCATAACGACAGACAGTCCTAACACATAAATAAATAACAGATATGACCACAACTAATCACAAACGGCCTTCGACATTATGTACCTACCTACGTGTATGTATGTACATGTGTGAATATTGTATGTTTTTTAATACTTATTTAAGTAAAGTTTAAAATCTCATATCCATTATTTGTAATCGTCTATCCATCAATCGCCTTGGTGATTTCAAAGAGAAATCTTTCCCAAAATCTTATTGCTATTAGTTGGCTATCAATGCAACATTAAACCGTACATAACGGCTATAAAAATTAAGGGGGATATCAAATATTTATTGTAAATGTTTAAAAATAAACGTGAAGGTTGAGACAGTGTCCGTCGACACAAACTAATAACTCACAATCAGGTGTTATAAAATTACAAAATAAAATTAGGATCTACTTACATATTTACATATACCTATTGCTGTTACATAACTTAATTTGTTGTTGTTTCAATTATTGCTGCGTTAACTTTATTATTACGAGTAAAAAAATATATTCTCTATAATTACAACATAGAGGTATAATTTTATTTTTATTTTAGTAGCAGAAAAAAATTGGAGTGGAAAGATAATTATGAAAAAGTGATAAAAACCTTCAAACACTAATGATAACATGACAGGAATTTAAAAAAAAAAATTTAATTTTAATAAAAAAAAATAATTTAATTTTAATAAAAATTTAGTAAATATCTATTACTCTTGAAAAAGACTTCACAAGTCGAAACATATGTAGAGTGTGTTAATAAACATATTTGAAACATCTAAAAGCATTTTGGTTTAAATCTTTTTCATTTAATTAAAAATAATTAGTTAAACGTGTGAGAATAATTTTGAACAAAAGTGGTAAAAATCTTCAGATATTCTTTACAAAATTATTTTTTAACGAATTTGTTTCAGACTATTTTATTATATTATAAGATATCTATTCAAATGTTTTTTATAATAATTTATTTAGTTATCTAATCAGCCATTATCAACGACCAAATGGAAAGGAAATGCCGCATTATTATTGGGGTGACCCCAATCCCTTATTTCCAATAGGTACACACAGTTAAGTGTACATATGTATAATACTTATGAATAACCTATCGATCGTGTTCTCTTTTCATTTTCTAAATACAACATGAACCCCAGCAATTTTTGAAGGAGGGGGGCCGATTATGAGAGGAAAAACTTAGAGGATAAATATTTGACCTGTTCAGTTCAAGGAATTCTAAAAAAACGGGGCTGTCTGGATCGTTTTCAATGTATGTATGTATGTATATGTAAAGGTTTTATCGTTTTATATTATGAATAAGTAGTTGTTTCCTGTTTAGGGCCTTATTGTATTTAATGGTTTAAGCAGTAAGAACTACCCAATACAAATTGCTTTGAAACTCATCAAAGAAGTACTTAGTTGTTATTGTGACCATCGATTCCCGGAGGAGAGCTCAAATTTAAATATGTACATACGTATATGTATGTATGTATGTATGTATGTATGTACAACCCTAGCTTTATAATAAATACAGTCAAACTTCGATGACTTGAACGTCAATAAGTCGAACTAAATTGGTTATTGGTAACTTTTACTTGACAACTAAAAACTTTTGAACGTCTATTACTCGAATCGAATAGGTACAATATGGATAATATTTCGTGTCAACTTCGATAAGTCGAATTTTCTGGGGGAATAATCCCTTAATAGCGGTAATAAAAAAAATGGGTGGTATCCACCAATCAAAACCTTAATAGATCGGCCTAATAAAAAAAATGGTATACAACAAAACCAATTCAAAGATCCCTAATAGTAAAGATAACAATTTTGGATTGTTATCGTTATTAGACCTATGTTACTTACACATACATCTGTAAAATATCTGTGTATTTATGGCCATCGTTCGTTATCTACTGGCGATCTACTTATATGTAGTAAATAATTATAATAGCTCCAGTTCTATGATATAGATATAATTTTGTACCTAGTAAAGCGAACGCTGTCTGAATTCCTGGGGACCATCAGTCCATGATATTTTTGCAATCTCCCAGATGCAATAATAGTAGAAAGGAAACGTACATAAAATCTGTAGGTACATACTAGACCCACGCCAACCAACGAATGAATGGCTAATGGTTAATGGTTAATGGTTAATAAATAAATACACACTACACTTGCACCGTTTCGACACGTTCAAAAATAAATTAGTGGAATGACTCATTCATGTATGGTACCTACATACAAACGTTCTGCTTTAATAATCATTTTTTGTCTTAATTATTGTAAGTGCCTGTCTGTATGTATGTATGTAGTTTTAACCTTAGCACAAGGTCTCCTGTTTAGAATGTAGGTATGTATAACAAACAATATAAGTAAAGAAAAAGAAAAATATTTCATATACCTATCTATAATAATCCTCAAGGAAGCCAGTAATTTTAATCAAAATGTAATTAATGATGCGCCCAATAAATAAAGACTATTTTCTACTGATAATAATAATAAATTACCTATGTACCTATGTAGTTAAAATTAATAAAATAAATAAAACGATAATAATAGGTGAAGGTGAATAAAAATAATGAAAATAAGATTAAAAAGTAAATAAAACAGGTCACCGGTAAGGTAGGTAAAAACAACCCTGTAGAAGATGACCTAACCCCGTTTATAAACACGCACGTCGAAGGTATCATCATAAAAGAATTATTGAGGTATTATGTATTTAATATTAAATAGCTTCACTGTCCTAGTTTTGATGAAATAAATGATCATTTATTATTAGCAGTAGCAGTAGGTAACCTCCTTTTGGAGTTCAACACATTATTTTAGGCAGGTACTTGTATATATATATTTTTGAAAGCGACCAACATTTATTTCAACCCCAAAGGAGATTACCCACCCCCAGTATAAACATTGTGAACAAGGCTTCTTTATAGTACCTACCTATTATTTGAACAGTCCATCAGGTGACATTAATAAGACAGCTATTATATGTAGGTATATATTTTTGAAAGCGACCAACTTTCCTTTCAACCCCAAAGAACATTAGCCCCAGTATAAACATTGTGAGCAAGGCGTCTTTTTAGTAGGTACCTGTTATCTTTTTTTACCCCGACTCTCCATCGGGTAGGTGATTTGTATCATTGAACATTAATAATAATTACAGTACCTATAGATAAAGAAATTCCTGTGGGTATAGGTACGAGTATGTACATCTTGGAATTTTATTAAAGCAACGCAATCACGTTGTAATTATAAGTCTCACGATAACGATAACATTGTTAAATTGTCGAACAATTTTTTAAAACGACCCATCCCAACGAACGAACGGTCACGGATGTGTGAAATATTGCCTTTAATAATTCCTTTTAATTGGCCAGGAATGAAATAACGATTAATGAATAATATAATTACAAAACGAATGCGGAATCGATTTATAAGTTTATTGACCACCTCAAAAATAAAAATATAAGTATACAGCACCTATAGATACGTACATACGTCCGTAGACTTTTTTAATTAGGGTCAGGTGAAGCAATTGTAAAACCGGGGCTCTTTATTTCGATGAAATAGGACTCTTTATTATTTCAACTAATGGAAATTACCTATAGACTTTTGAGCGTTGGATGCTTTAGCGCGCTAAACAGCAAAGGAAGAGTGTCGCAATATTTTATGTTAAACAGTCAAAATATTTCTATATAATATATAATTTTTGGGGTAATTGTGAACACGGCTTTATAAATATAATTATCATTGGAATTCACGTTTTAAAGCGAATTGTTCTCTTTTGCCCCAATAAAAACCTTTATAAAGCCAGTACAAACAAGATGATTGTTCACATTTACCCCTAAGGTTTTGACTGCGTTAATAAGTAAAGGGGTTATTGTAAACTTAAACATATTTAACAACATAAATTCACTTAAAGCCAAACAAGGATCTAAATTAATCATATAGTCGCCTAAAGTTAATCTTCATCTAAGGTACATCAAGCTTTAAAAGAAAAATCGTTCACAATTACCCCACCTGACCCTAATTATGTTATTTCGACCATTATGTATTTGCTGCCAGCTTCTTTTGATAAACATACTGTAGATACTTACTATACTTATTTATACTAAAATGAAGGTAAAGGAAAATGAAATTAGTTTTACTTTATGGGGTGTTAAAATTGAGTTTTAAAAAGACCACACAAATGGTAACTAAACAAACAACAGATTTGTTCGTTTCCTGATTTGTATTGTTCGATAAGCTTAAAACGTCGAAGCTAACGTGCGACTCTTATTGCACAACATCATTCGAAAGTGTGTTTCTGTTTCCTTCTTTGACCGACATGATACAAAAACGATTTTAATGCAGTTATTGTGATAACCTTACCTTTTAAACAAAATTACTTAATAAGGTTAGAAACTACAAATGAAACCCCCACCGTTCGGACGCTCCCCGGACTCCCTCTGAACTAGGACAAATCCGGGAAAACCGAGACTAATGGCAACCCTAGTTTATCTCTTCACTGTATGGATATAATGGTATGAAATTGAATTTGTTAGAAAAATTAGAAATTCAAAAATACTTCTATTTTGAACGTTACCCTAAACGACCAAACTGAACGGTATAATAGCCCATTATTTCGTGCTCTTGGTAATAATTCTTGTAATCTTCTTTGATATTGACCGAGTGTCTAATAAAAAAATTAGTGTGAAATATTTATTTTGATTTTATATCAAAAACTTATTTTTTATACGATTTATTCACGTCAATGGATCACCCACGTACAAAAATAATTGATAATAAAACAACACAACAATTGCAACTTAAAATGCGTTATCAACTACTCTCATTATTAATTTATTATCAGTTGGGTAGCTAGCGGTCGTCCAAAATTACAACACTAATGAGATGGTGGTTTCGTAAAAAAGAACAACTCACAACAATCGTACCTAATATAATATACATAATTAGTTACGGTCGTGTATTATAAACATGTAGGTAAGTTAATGATAAAAATCTCTGCTGGTTGAGGAAACCCATGTAAATTATTCTATAATATCGCAATCGTGTGCCCATCATTATTATCATTTGAACATTATTGTTGGTTGCTGTTCCGTTTTGAAATACATATTTCCAAATCGAGGCAAGAAAAAGGCGTTTAATTAATTAATTAAAAAATATCTATAGATACAGGAAAAAGAAAGTAACTTGTAATAATTTTCAAAACCGGAAGGAAATAGGTAGGTACCTACTTCTTATTATTATTATTATAATTTAAAAAGAAACAACAACAGAATAAATTTAGCAATTAATGTTTGAATTTCTTTCATTCATAAATAATTATGAAGAATGAATTGATTAATTAAATTTCTAAAACTTGTTACCATTCTAATTTTGCACCTTTCGAGGGTACATTTTTTCAAAAGCATGATATTCAAAAATAAAATTTAATTAAACACTTCGGAGTGTTTCACCTAAATAATATTTGTAGTGTTTCGGTGTTGGCAACCGTTGTCCGTCCTTTTTCTGTCCAAAAACTGGGTCATTTTTTATTGTCATCTGCGCTTCATAGCCCACTAGGGATATCGGACCGACCGTTCGTGTATTTGTTGTCATTGACAAAAGAAAGATCGCCAGCAACTTTTTCTTGCGCCTTTTGTTTTCGGTCCTACAATTAGGTATAAATTAAGCCGTGGCGTAACAATTGCGAGCAGAAAGTGAACGTGGACTGGACTACATCCATCAACAGGTCATCGATTAACGATTTTCTTTGTATTTACCCACTCAAATATTTATAAAATAGGTACTATTTTTATTTTTCCCATTGAATAATGACGTAAATATTACACGTATTTAGTTCGACGTTTCGAGTTATCGAAGTTTATATAAGTAATTCTTCTATCGTATTGTTAACTGGGTTACTTATGGTGAATTATTATTAATTAATTTATTTTATCGGCCAAGTACCTAGTAATGTGACCAACTGTATTTCTTTGTGATACGTCTGCGGTTGGTTTTGTATTTTTATCAGCAATGTTAGCACGTACCTACGTGCGTATATTACCTACACAACCTTGGGGTCGAGTATCAGTCACTACCTAATAGATAAATCACAGATATTAACAACCGCTATCTATAGTGTTAATAAGTAGATTTGAATAAATGAAAATATTTTACAAAAATTAAATTTATGGAATTTCTTATTAGGTAAGAAAAAATAAATTTTGAAGAATATTTTTAAATACATAAAAAAATAAGAATAACTAGTACATATAGTATCTTTATGTATAAATAAAAATGAAAGTTTCTTAGAATAGATAAGTATCTGTAAGTAAGTAAATAAATTTCAAAGTGGCTGGTAGGCCCCGCCCATTAAGCTTGCAATTGAAACAAAGTTGCAATCAACAATCTCATATTATTTACAATTAGTTGAATGGAATTATTCCACGTATCATCGAAAGTGTATTCGTCTAATAACTAGTAAAATCACCTAATAATTAACAGGTTCCTGTAGGTATGTATACCCACAAATGTGTCTATAGTTAGAACGAAATTATGCAAATTAACGTTTTAATTCCAAGAGCGATTGCAAATTTGTTCCACTACAGATTTCACCGATTTAGTTTGGTTCGGTTCGGTTGGCTATTATTAGTTAGTTGCAGATTGTAATTGTGCGACATGCGTTTTGTTTCATTTGCAGCAAGCAACATAATAATAAATAATGAAAGTTACTAGGTCAAACGAAATGTCTACGATGTAGGTACATAGGTACCTAGGTACATAGTTGGTTGGTGTTGATTATTCCGCCGACCGCTCTGGTTTTTTTTTGTTTGCTTTTTACAAATAAAAAGTTTCACACCATATATACAACAACAATTTCGAAAGCAGAGGCACAATTTCTGCAATCATTACCTACGATTTTGTTGTGAGAATATTGGTTCACAAATTCAAAGGGTTTGGAATAATGCTGTTCAATATTCTTGGACTTGATGGTCATGGTCAACGAATTAGTGGAGAAAAGGACTACTTGAGAATATAAAAAAAAAAACTTAAGCCATGACCCATGAAGTTCTAAAAAAAATCTAATTTCATTGTGAGACCAAAAAGTGTAAGTATTGACATAAATAGGCAATTGGGGTTGCACCGAAATAGAACCCTTGCGGAAATTCTTCGGACCATTATAAATAAATATAAATAGACATTCCTTTCTATTATACATATATACATATAATTAGCCAGTCTCCCACATTGCTTATATATCTATATTTTTAGCATAATACGTAATGGCTGGTTACTTAATAGTAGTGACACACAGGGACACCCTCCTAATTTAATTTAACTTTAACGAAATGAGTGCAGACATTTTTGCGAAAGAATATAACTATTAGGTAGGTATATAATGAGAAACAAAAGGTGATACATACGCCTAGGTAAACAATTGAATAAGTAATGAGTAAAGAAAGAAAACAATTTGTTTTCCAAAATTGAGATCGCACGTCCACGTCATTTGATAAACAGTTGAAGTTTATCTATCTACCAAACGTATGTATGTTTGTTTGTAATGACTAATAACAAAACACGATGGGATATTCGCTGTTCGCTACATATATGTAATGTAAACTTTCTGTGAAGTAAATAAAATTTCAAAAACAGCAGCCAGAGATTTAAAAATACTTAAAATAAATTAAATCCTTTACCGGTTCAACGTTGGTAAGTTTTTCCACGCATAGTAAGTAATCCAAGCCGGAAAATCCTTTTGATAGGTATCTATGTGAATACGTATATTATAATCCTGGTAACAAGTAAATCATCTTCATAATCGTAACTATCGATCGATGGATCGATTTCACGATGACACAAACGAACGAACGTACCGTACAGTTCACGGAAAATGTTTTGAGTCAGCGCGCGTGAAAAATCCTCGAACAACTAAGTTGTTACTACGAGCTACGAGCACTACACAATACGACGTGCGACTAAACACAACTGACTACGTAAGTACGTACGAACTTACGAAGTCAAACTACCGCAACCGGAGTAAGCCGAAGTGGGCGCACAAGCTGAAAACGGAACGGAACGGAACAGATGAATCAGAAGAGAGGTCGCTGCCCCACCAAAGCCCAAACCAAACTAAAGCTAAAGCAAAGCAAGCAACAGCAGACACGAACGAACACCCGCCGATTTGTTTGTTTTGTGATAATTTGTTTAAATTAAACAATCATCATCACCATCGCTTCCTCATTAATAGTTTCATGTATGTTAAGTGAAAATTCACGATCAGTCACTACTTACCATTCAAACTAAAGTCGAACTTCGATAACTCGAATCACTCTGTGACGCAAAAAAAAACTTCGAGGTACCTACAGAGATTTGTTGAGAGTCATTTTCACGAAGCGTAGCAGGGTGAAGCTACGTAGTAATAAATAAATTAAAGCAATTATTACATAAAATAGTTTAAAAAGTTTAATTAATTGCTTGTAATTTTTATTATAATCATAATAGATATATTTATTGTAATTTTATAATATAAAAAGAGACGTTAAAATCGTATATTATTAAGGGATTTCCCCAGAAAATTCGACTTATCGAAGTTGAAGTATCACAGTGTGCCTGTATTATGTTATACCTACAACATTTAAAGTTTCCACACATAACGAAAATTAGAGAAAGCATTTTTTACCATGAAAAGTGCCAATCTATTCTGCCTTTAAATTTTGACCACCAACCCCACACTCTTGGAAGTTACCGGTTCCAAAAATTATAAAAAAAGACCCCCAACCAAACTAAACTAGATATTACGTGGGGTGTGTTTTTATTAAGTATTCCAAAGAATATTTGCATGTCAACAGATTTTTCAAATCCAATTCAAAGAAATTACTACCTGACTGCATTCCAAACAAAACTTACAAGGAAACACCAACATCAGCAACAACAACAACAACAATAACAATTTTACCTAATAAAATGAGTAGTAACCCTGAAGAAGAACCCCCTGAATTAAGAAAGTACCAAAACCACCATTATCTTGTTTTAAACGAAAGTAAAGATTCTTTTGTTATTATTGGGGTGTTTGCAAGACATTTAAATATTTATTACCTAAGAGGAATGGTGATGATGGTAGAATCTTTTAAGACTACCTTTTAGGCTTTGCAAATACTGGAGTATTAAAATATTTGATTATAGTAGGTATAAAGGTAACTAGAAAAATTTAAACAATAAATATAGAAATTATTATAATTATCATTATGGGGTAAATTTGGATATCCATATTTTTTGGAAGACTTTCCCTCGAAACTAAATTGATGCCCAAAATACTCAAAAAAAAGACATAATAAGTACCTATATATCCTATAAAATTTAAGATTGCATGTGCATGAAAAAATCAAAGACATCAGGAGCTGTTTTGCCCTTTACTTTACAGTACATGACCCACAAAAGTATATAATTATGTATGTGTTGTGTAACAAACTGAACCAATCTACGAAATACGTCGTTGGCGATGTATATTTAAAAGCAGAGACAAGTTGTAAATAGTAACGAAAGTTTCAACATTTTTTTAAAAAGAACATGGTAATAATTTGACTCAATTCCCTTCAACGTAACTTATTTCACACGTTTTGACGTTTCGTGTGCTTTGTGAAATTTTGTTATTTCTTCAAGTCTACTGCTGATATCCACTCACTGCCTTTACTAAATAAAAACTGTACTTTCAGATATGCGGCATGTTTATAAGTACTGACTATTTTATAGTAGATATTAAAAGTAAGATAAAATATTTATTTAGGTATAATTGTCATGATTCAGTCGCATTTATCTATCTACTACTTAGGTACTAGGTAGGTACGTATTATTTATCAATGGAATTTATATTTTGTAACAGAAACTTAATTAAAAATCTTAAATTTTATAAATTAGGTAGATTAAAAGCAATATGAAATAATTTTTTAATCTGTCTGTAAGTATGTATTAGATATGTATCTATATGTGGATTCAATGTGACAACAAATTACTCGGAGGGAACAATGCAATTAATTAAAGCAATATAACGGAGCTGTTAACAGTAATTTTTTAATGTTTCGTGAGTTAAGTAGAGCACAGAAAGCGAAATGCAAAAAGAAAACAGGAAAAAAAAGATGCACCGTACATATAGATAATATAACTAAATATCCTACAGTATAATCAACAAACTGAATTAATATTTTTGAATAAAATAAAGAAATACAATATGTATGTACCTATGTAGTACCTAATAGTAGCTAGCTACTGTTTATGATTTGATTTGCAAAAATAGAACCGTTAGTTGATTGTTTAAAACTTATGTTAGTTAACCTGGCATTGGTGTTATTTTTAACGCGAAATCATCAGGCATTCGAGCTTCCTGATTTCGTAAGTCGTAACATAATGACAACCAGCAGACAGTTGAAAAATCCTTGGACAACTTCTTATAAATAAAAAAAAATCGAACGAATTCCAATTCGTTTGAACAATCTGAATTAACACACGAAACTAACTATGTACCTAAATAATAGTGGCGCCAACAAACACACACATCATCTTAGCACATCATACCTACATTCAATTTAACATTGACTTTGTCTGTACCTACAGGATGTCCTTTACAATTTGTAAGTAGGTACCACCCACGTAATTGTTTATTAAACTTTTCAAATATACCTACTGTTGTAAGTAATGTAGATAGTAGATCCAGTACATAAGTAATTTGATGCTTTTTTTTTGTTGTAGGTGTAGGAGGATAGGTAGGTATATAACATTAATTAGGTACCTAATAATCTATAAGGTACTTACTGTCATAATTAAAATTCTTTAACAACGCCAACATTCGTTCGTAGCCAGTCAATCAGTGACAGTAAAGGCAAATAGAAAGATAAGAAGCGATAACATTTTACACTATTTTCAGGGATAAATACGTATGTATCTACCTACATATTTTTAATCAACGATTGAATTTGAAATAAAACAGACAGATAGATAGAAACGTATTACAGTTTTAATAACTAACTAACTGTAATTATTTTATGTACTACGTACTTTCAATACTGTCTGGTATAACATTAAAAAAGAAACAATTAATTCAAGAACGTTATTTTGCAATTGAATATTATCACAAGTTAAAATGAATCAGACGATGACGTACTATTAGGTATTAAGTATAACTGACCACAATTTTACAGCATAAACTAAATGTATATATACAGGGTGTCCAATTACTGATTCATTTACAAAGATTCCTTTTACCTAATACTTAGAAAACAATAAATACTGCTAATGAAAGAAGAAAGTGGTTTATGTGAGTCAACATCAACACCAACATGTTTTTGGAATTTATTAATTAATTGGCTGATGGGAATATTAGTCACAAACAACTGTTATATGGTAAATACTGTAATAAACAAATATTGTTGGTTATCGCAAAGACTAGAGGTCATTAGTAGTCAATGAAGAGATAGAAAGCAATTACTCATTTCAGAAAACTTTTGATAATTTTATACAAAATTACGTGTGTAACAACAAATAAAATGCCAACTACAGACGAACTTCGATAATTCGAATAACGTAATTTTTGTTCAAAAGTACTTTCTGATGACAAATAATAATCGTAGAAATTGAACTGCCTCACTGTTTTTAAAAAGAGACGTTAAAATCGTACATTATTAAGGGATTCTCCCAGAAAATTCGACTTATCGAAGTTGGCACCAAATACATATTATCTTCGAGTTAACCTCATCAAGTAACACGTAATTACACTTATTTCTCATAATAGTTGATGCTACTACTGCCAACTAATTTGGTTCGACTGATTAAAAATAATTCGACTTATCGAAGTGTGAACGTATGTTGGTTGCATATTTTTATTTAATAATAGCCCTATAGATAGAATTGCTTGTGTATTATTGAGATACGTAATCTTCCTCGATCCTACTACATCTTACGACAAAAAGGGCAGAATTAAACCGATTGTATCTAACGAGTAATAATAAGTGGGAAGAAAACGAATAATAGAAGAAGCCTTTAAAAAGTAGAGGAAACGTGGTTTGGTTTATATGATGCGTGTGGGTGGTCAAATCCTTTCTACAATTACCGTCTACCGTAGATATTATATCTTGCTTATGTAACACCTCAAGACAAGACTAGTAGCAACAAATAATTTTTAAGAGCAACAAAAAGAGAACGATCAACTTTGACCTAAATATGTACATAGATATTTTATTATTTATTATGTAACAGAAATCAGTTATATAAAATATCACATTGATTAGGAGGTAGCTATAAGATATTATCCTTAAGGGATGTCTATTAATTACTTGAAGTGTTTCTAATTTTATTTGAACCCTTTCTATCTATCCCTTTGGTGATTTGCTAAGACTTAATTACGTGAGATTATGAGTTTTTAATTAAAAGGGCAAATCATTTTAACAATTCTTTGACGTGAGATTGTCTCTTATTTAAATAAGATCTGATGATATTTCAGTGAACTCCTCCCGAGTAATTAATTAAACATTTAGCAACGAACTATTAGAACAAGCTACTGCACTAATTAAATTCTTGTTATTGGATATTAGAGATCATCAAAATCGATACCAATTTTTAATAAGTAATACCCATCATCACAGTTATTATCGTAATTAAATCGTTATTGAGACAAATAAATTAATCCATGTGATCTATTATTTATTATTAATTTTATTACTTTTATTAGTCGATTGAATACTGACTTCTTAGTCAAGTGAATATTTTTTTTAATGTGCCTTTTCTTAATAATCTTATAGTCATTCAAAGAAATTCAGAATGACAACAAATGTTTACAAAAATAATAAAATAAATTATATTATTAGAACATAAAGTTGTCCGGACGACATTAACATTAAATTTTACACTTGTAAAAATGCCCATTTTCTACTAAAACTTGTGACTTTCTATTTCACTTTATACCCATTTAGTAAGTGACTGAACATGTTTTACATACGCATAAAACCTTATTTAAGTACCATATTTACTTATATATTATTTTTAGGCCTGAAGTTGAACTTTCTTAATTTTTGCTGAACGACCAACATTATGTACCAACACTACACATTTTTATGGCATCTAAATGAATGTTGTCACTTTTGTCACTCTATTGGTGTTGTTGTGTGTTGTTGGCAATGAACCTTTTTAAAACAATTTACGCAAATTACGAATACAACATAAATAAACAACGTGAAAGTGGTTAAAATGGCAAAAGAAACGGCCGTAGAAAGTTTTACGCTTGATAAATAAATGTAAAAAGTAAATTATTTCACTCTGCCAGCTACTTATGTTCTAAGTACCTACTACTTACTAGCTAGCTAAATCGGAATTATTAATAGGCAATTGTTTTCTATTAATAAACAAAAACAACTGCAATAAAATTGTTTTCAATTGACCTTATTATTCAAAGCTTGTGTAGCATTTGTTTTACATGGGGGTTTTTTTGTTTTGTTTCACTCAATTAACAAATGCAAGTATATTATGAAAGCCAAGTGTCCTCCACAATTCCTAACTACATTTATGGGTGGATGGGCAGAAGGGGGTGAGCAAAAGCAAAAGTCTCTTCTTAACTCATAAATCGATGGCAAAATTCCCGGAGAATATTTATCGATAATAGTCGATAGTCAAACTAACTATGTACCTACTAATTAAACGACATACTTTTCTGCTATTCATTTTATTTAAACTTTCACGAGGTCTACGCCGCTATCCCCCTTAAAAAATGCACTTCACAATGATCTCATCAATTGCAAATAGGTACATAGGTAATTAGAGTAGGTACCTACTCAAAATGTGAACTACATATCTACATTTTATTTTTGTCCGAGGACGTTTGGAAAGTACACTTGACTTTCAGTAATTTCTCTCTGTGACAAGTAAGAATTATTGTTCTTCTTCTAATTGTTGTTGTGGCATTGGCTGATCTTTGACCCGTCACGCCCATTAAAATTTATAAGACGAAAGGCCGTATGAATAACAAGAAATACTGACCCCAATTGGGCCTGATGTCCCATGGAACAAGACAAACCACAACACTTTAGACTTGCAAGATAAGGGTTTAAAAATATTCCTAAGGGGTAACTTTATGATGCCTTATTTAAAGAAGAGTATAAACCATAAAGACCTTATGGTGAAATTAAAAATCAAGTTTCAAGGTTTTTCAACTTTCACTTGTTTTGACAATGTTATTTTCTTATACTACATAGATATAGAAACCCGGGGAAAAACAGCTCGATGCGTGAAATACTGAAAATACATAATAATTTAATTTTAGCCGAGGAAATGTTGTTTCGAGAGAAACCGTCCGTCGCCGAAATAAGAAAGTACTTTGTTTGCAGTGCAATTAACATTACTTCACGAACGCGTACCTACTACTCTACTACCACATTAAACGTTTTTTTTTTGCGAAAATTTTCGACTGCAAGCATAACAATTAACGCATACGTTTATGTTACCTAAGCAATTAAATAAACAAAAGGTTATTATGTATTATGTAAGAAGTTGTAAACAATTTTCGCTTTAAATAAAAGAATCTTTTCAACTTATGTTTTCAGGACGAAACAAAAGAATATTTTGAACTTATGCTTTCAGTATGAGTCCTAAATAAGTCGGTTTTCACGACTGTATGTGGGTATGTGTGACCCATATTTCGCACTTTATAATCTAGTGTAGCAGTAGATAAATTTCAACCATTGGACGTAGTACGAATACGAGTTAGTGGTACCTACGCTTATCTAGTGTATAATCACAGAAGGAGTGCTCATTAATAGCGGCAGTTACAATCCGGTTCTTCTTTAATCAATTTTATAGTAATTAACCGCGTTATTTTCCGTAGTGGAAAGTTGGTCTGCGGTGAATTTTCCGCATAATTTCTGACGAGAATAAACAAGTGCATTCAATTATTGGGTAGATTCCAAAAGGTAATCTGCAGAACCAGGAAATCAAAGAAAATAATCTACAATAGGATCTGAAGCTTATTCATAATTATGGGCAAAACCAAGATTATTGGGTAGTGATGCGAATTGATCTTGGTATTAGCTTTTCGACCTATAGGTTCATTTTAATCTTGGTTCAAATGGACATGGACTTAACCTTTTTCTTATACTTGTTATCTTAGTCTTCGTCCTGTCATCATCTTAGCTTTCTTCTTATAGTCTTGGTCTTGGTTTTGGTCTTCTTCATACAGTCTTGGCCTTAATATTTTTTATATAGTCTTGGACTTATAGGGTTGATTTTGGTCTTCTTCTTATTGTCGTAGCCTTGGTCTTCTTCGTGCAATCTAGGTCTTGACCTTCTTCATATAGCCTTAATCTTATCCTTGACCATATTCAAATCGTCTTGGTCTTTTTGTCCTTTTTCTTTTAGTCGTAATCTTAGTCTTCTTAATATTTTTACTGCCTTTATATAGAAGACTGTATTAAACACTGGCCCATTAATTACCAATAAATTACCATCATGCGTCCTTATCATGTTTGCATTCATCCTCTCGACTCTTGTCACCGATCGATCGATCGATCCTTATTCATGTCCTTATAGGTGTGAACTTGGCACACTAGCCTTTCGCTTCCGATGGTCGCTCTAAGAGATTCGTCCGCAGTCTGGTCGTAACATTATTATTATGGTAAGTAACATGGACTATCGCGGTCACTACCTCTTTTGGTAACAGTTTATTTATCGTAACAAGTAACAAACGAACAACACAACGCAACGGTCCAAGGAGGAGAAGTAAGTATCAAGGTCGTCTATGTCTATAAGTTGTCTTTCTTCAACTGTCGACGACGACCACGACCACGACGACGAAGTGTGGTGACCTATTTTGTTTTTTTCACATCGTGCGTGTGTCTTTTAGTTTTTCTTCTTTTTTTCTTTTTAAGAAACAAGATCTACACGAATGTAATCGATATCACACAACATCAACATGACAACCTTCTACTGTCGGTATCAATTTTACCGATTCTGGATCATTGAAACGTCCGAAATTAATACACGTTGACATTTAATTGGCTATAATTATTCTCTGTGACATACCTACATGCAATTGATGCAGGTCAACTGATTGTTAATGGTCGTTTCAAGGAAATCTGGGCGTTCCCTGGACAGGACATTCAAGGATTCTTCTCTGTTTTTTCTTTCAAGTTCATCATCAGTTAATTCTAATGACGTATCTTATACAAATTTAATTAAGTAAATGACTCACGATATTTCTTATTCGAAACGCTTTTTCGATCTATGTAGCTGTAAAGATTTCACCTCGAGACGACCCTGAAAATGCCCCCCCCATAACTTGCCCAATCGTTGCTTACATCGTGTGTATTCGTGTTCAGTGGACGATTTCCTGGTCGATACGTCCGATTAAAGTAAATAAATAAAATCAACGCCAAGGAAGTTACTTAGTTATTATTATGTATTTCACAACTAAGTTCATTAACAAACAAACAAATAGACAGGGGACAACGGCTCCTGCTGAGCTCAGCTTTTCTCTTTTATTATTATTTATTATGCAACGAAACGAGTTGTGCTACGAAAATGACAATGGCAGGAAGATTGTGTTTCACCATTAGTAGGTAAACAGTGACAACATTCTCGAGAATGGGAAACTGTAGAAGCAGTTCAGCCAACAGTCAGTCAGTCAGTGGGAATTAATAAGAAATTCACCTCTATCAATTGACCTAATCGATCGATCCAAGAGGTCATGCTATGGTTTACCATACACCACACAAGAAGCTCGTTTACATACAGTAGGTAATACATACACATGTACCTATTTATTAGTGTTTCGTTTTCTTCGAAGCCCCTCCCCCTGTGTCTTTTGATGAAATAAAGTTTATTGCTCCCAAAGGTTGTTCTCGGTTTTTGTTTTTGTTGTTGTTGTTTTGTTTCCTAATAAAAAGTTTACGATTGGATTGATGTGGTATCAAATGCAGACGAAAGATAATATTTATAGATCGTCTGGCAGATGCTCCTGCAGGAAACTAACTTTTGTCTATCGAAAAAGTTCGGACATTCAGCGATGCCTGCTGATGCTAATACGTACATACATAATATATTATAGTAGTTACATAGATACCGGATGTTTACTTTCGTTCTGTGCGGGTCTAAAAGCATCAGTGGTTATTCTGGCACAATGAAAATATGCACGGACTTTCTGGACCCTCGGGCAACAAACCAACGAACGAACGACCGAAGAAGGCACGTGTAATAAATACACGATATGGCATTTAACTGATGGTGAGGCGGGCGATACCCAGCTTAGAGGAAGCCCCACAAAACCTCCAAGGAAACCCACAACCACCGAACCAAAAGTTTAATTTGATTAATACGTAGACAACTTACACAACAATTTTTAACGTTAATATTAATGTAATAAGGCTCTATCAAAAATAAATATTGACAAAAATGTTTTGACCACTTTTCCTTGAGATATTCTCCCCATTATACCCCCCTACATCCTTTAATGTCCTGCAAAGGTTTCTATCGGTTTTTTTGAGCTGACAACCGGTATAAACATATTTAAATTTAAACCTGGTCAATTACCGATGAATGACAACCATAATTATGCGCCTATTGCAATTAGAAACTCTTCACATTTACTCAGGCGTCAGATACAATTAATTTAATTTTTTGATCTTCTAAAAAATTTACCTGCAGTAGGTAAGTACATTAGCATTATCTATTAGTTATATCCGAAGCTGATCGTATTTAATTATGTATTATAAATAAAGATACCTACAATAACAACGGGCATCATATAGGTACATATCTATGTATATCTCCTTCGTCCATCCACTTTCCCTAAACGCTTTGTCCCGGACTGAAACGGTCACTTTCCCTGATGGTGCCGGGAGTGAAAGTCGAAACAGATACACAAAAGTCGTAAAATGCGACGGACAGACAGAGCAATTAGACAATTATTATTGCCGTTGTTTTGTTGTTGTTGTTGTTACTTTGTAGAGAAAAAGACGGTCGTTAAAGAGAGTGAGAGAAACGTTGGTGAAAAAAAAAATAACTTTGCGCCGATGCATGTGTTCATTATGCACGGGTGCGCACCTTCTTCTGCTCGAAATGGTCAGCGACGCGGAAAATTTCCTTGTTTTCGCGATGACTACGTTGCCACATCCTTTCCACAATCATAAAACAGGCAGTCAAAATTGATAATTTATTCAAGGGAAATTTTGGTGAAAATAATGGTAACATTCTGGTCTAAATTTGGCATAAAATTTAAGGCATGGTGGCTAAAATTAATGGTACAATTCCCCTTTAAAGCCAACAAAAAATATTTGATTCTCAAACTAAAGTCAGGACAAAGTATTCGATGGAAAATACTGGAAGTGGAGACCATTCTGTCTCAAAATTTGGTCCGGACATTTTCATCAAGACCGTTCACTTCCAATTTTTATCCGATCGTAAATTGATCGAACACGAACATATAAACTACCCTACCCATCCAATAGTTTTGTTGTTATGGAGTTTGGCAACGGTGCATGGCGACTTCCGATAGATAAGAGATCGGATGTCATGAAAAGAATCGTTTTTAATTGCCTTCATGTTCTTCTTTCGCATCGATACGCAAACGATCGAGTACCGACATATATCGGTTTTTGCATCTTGGACGGATGGGCAATTAACACTGTATGTTATTAAGTTAACGACAACCACTTTCGAATCGTACTCGAAATTATCGCAAACTGTATGCGACACAACAAGGCCGTGACACCTTTTTCAACCGACGACAACGAAATCTTACCTATAATAGTATCTAAGTAAAAAATATTTTTTGATATGTACACAGTCAATTAGCAAATCCAAAAAAAATATAGTTATGTATTAAAGTTCATGGAGAACATAAATAAGGAATGTATACAGGGTGTGAGTGTCATTATATTATCATTAGGGGTCATAAAGGGGCCGTAGGTGCAAAATAGACCGATTGGCAAGGTGTCAACGACGAAAACAACAACAAAAACAACGTCACTTTTAGAAGGATGTCAGATCACGGTGGCCAGGCGACAATAATTGCAAAATGTCCATTATGTAATCGCGCTATCCATGTAACGTCGTTAAGCGTAAAACCGAACGGCGATTGTTTTTACAGTGGGTGAGAACGAAAGTCACCAAAGTACTAGATAGATTAGATAGATCGAGAGGAATTTTATTTGAGAAATTCGTTTTCTTTTGTTTTGTTGTGAAGTACCTTTCAAAATACGAGTAGGTACCGATTTAGAAATAGAATCTAATACATGTACCTACAGGGTGTCGACTTACTTACCACCATCAAATTGCGCATAGATATTAGTCGAGCGAGTTCAAGAAGAAGAGTGTGTGCTTACCTGAAAAATAAGAAGAAAAAAGTTGGTTAAAGGAGATTAAAAACACAAAACGAAGTAGGTCGTTATTTTATTAATTTAGATGGGTAGGTAGGTAAGACCAAGTACTCGTACTACGTATATAGATATAAGTATTTCCACCTGGCTGATTTTGATTGTTGTCGTGGAAGAGAGCAGCCAGCAGAGGTTCTCCAGAACCTGTCCAGCCTCTGCAAGATTTGATATAAAACATCTGCTGCTACACAACAACGACAACAGGTGCATGCAATGCAAGGCTTAAGCAGATGCTGGTCGACCAGAAACAAAATACACACAGTCAAAATTCGATCACTCGACAAGTACAACTTTTGATAAGTCAAACTAAATTGGCATCAACAAAGAGAGAGAGAAATTCGTTGATAACTCGAAGTCTCAATCATGATCTTAATAACAGTTCAATGGGTGAAATAAAAATAAGGTCGAAAGCATTAGGTACAAATACACCCTTTGTAGGTACTTATAAGTAATTAAATAAACATACAGGGTGGACCACTATATGAAAACAAGTCAGAGGGCTTTGAACAGGCCAATTTAGTACTTTCAATGTATGAGTATAGTTTAATTTCAAAAAAAAGGAAAACCCCAGCAATTTTTGAGGAATTATGAGATAAAACAAACCCTATACAACCCCTATATTTTTTTGAACGTCTGTTACTCGAATCGAATATCTTGATAATATTTGGTGTCGAATTTTCCGGGGGAAACTCTTAATAATGTACGATTTTAATTAACGTCTCTTTTTAATAGCAATTTGATTTATCGAAGTTCGACTGACTGTATTTTAATTTTTTTGCCCCTTTTGTCGCCTTTTACGACACGCCGGGACTTGGCGGTGAAGCTATTCTTACCCGGCTTCACACGGGGTTATTAGGGTTATTTCAATTAATACTTAGTTAAGTATTGCAACAAATTTTCCAGACTTGACTTTAATCGACAAAATCCTTCTAGTCTCTTATTTACAACGTAAATAAAAAAATAATTAATAATCCGGAATAAAAACTTTGCTCTTATGTAATATTATTCCACCCACCCTCAATATAGGTACTCGTAGTACCTAATCAATTAATAAATTAAATGTTGCAATTAACATAAAATCAGTTTACTCGACCGGAAGACGCAACCGATATTTTTTTTATTATGTAGGTAGGTATTAGATATCTGCCTATGTATCTTTCTAATATCTATTATAAGTACATACGTAGGTACCTACGTACGTATATAAAGCAATTATGATTAGAAAGCAGAAGTCTGAAGAATCCGCACGATAGTCAGTGAGGCGTATAGCACACCCATCAATGAAAAATAAAAACTGTATCCTGTAGCGGCGAAAAAAAAAAAAAAGATCCGACACTCGCCCCGGTTGCAATTAGAGCCCATTGAACATGCAATTAGTAGATCAATTTCTCGATTCGATCATTGTGTTGTACCCTCAGGTGGGCTTAATTATCACACCTACTTATGTAGAAAGTTGCCTTTTTTTTTTTAATTTCGCTTTTCAAAAAGCGAAAAGTCTTCCGTTCCGTAGACAGACGGCTTATTTAAGGGTCGCCAATTACAGGCCGTAAGTATACCCATTAAAGTGGGCAGGACTGACGATAGGATAGATCGTGGGCAGAACGTAGTAGGTAAATGCAATTCCGATAAAACGTTTTGTGAGGTTCATGACCGACTAAGTAAGTGCGAATAAACATCGCTAAAAGTAACATCTACTTTATAGTCCTGATTTGTAGCGTAAAAGATCATCTACCTAACGGTTCTGAATT
Source organism: Agrilus mali (assembly GCA_029378335.1). NCBI lineage: Eukaryota > Metazoa > Arthropoda > Insecta > Coleoptera > Buprestidae > Agrilus > Agrilus mali. Next base: position 811,176 of record CM055660.1, read on the forward strand.
GGAGGACAAGATTTGGTAGAGAAATCCATTAGATTTTGACTATATTCCAGTTGGAAGATTATCCACATTAACAGTGGAAGATTTTGAGATAGGACTCTTAATATATTTAGAAAACATTAAGAATTGGAAAGCACGATTTTAATAGTTCTGATTTGGAAGGTAGTAAATTTGTCAACAGATTCTGATTTAGGAATAATTTAAAATATTCATTAACGACTACTTGACTAATTTAAGAACGTGAGAAAATGTCCTTAAAACAAACGCAACAAAACAAAAAAAAGCTGTATGTAGTGAAGTAAATGAAGATCGCCACTTCGAGGAATTAATACAGTTAAGTAGTAGCCACTCAGATGTATTATACAGAAAGCGAGAGGGGAGGGATTTTATTTTACTCGGAGCGTTTTGCTAATGAGAAGTTTTTGGGTTAAGTAATTGCAGCAGCTCTAATCGCACGTCCACATGAGAACAGTAATTGCTAATGAATGTATTTGTTGAACTCTGATGAACCCAGAGAACCGAAATTTTATTTTTAGATTAATCCAATTCTTATTGTACGTAACGTTTATAGTATGTAATAGTAGGTGCAGTCAGTCAGTCACCTATCTATATAGCATCAAATGAATTAATTATTGAACTCAAAATGTAAAATGGCAAAACATTAAATTGGTCAACTTTCATTGTAGGTTGTTTTATGCTCTATACTTTCTTTTGAAGAGTAAACAACTTTATGGGATTATTTTATAGGGTGTTAAACAAACTTTCAAGGTGCTTTGTTAGTTTCGATATTAACCACCCATTTATTTATCAATTTACAATGGATAAACCATAAACAGTAGCTCGCTAATAATTATAAGTAGGTATTATTAATATCACCTAAAAACCTTGGAACGGACGACAATAAGCCACAACCTAACAAACAACAATAAATAATATCCTATTATATCCGTTTCTGTTTTATTATTCAGTAGGTACACTCACTTTCTAGTTCTTTAATGATCGAGGAAGTATCATTTGCGTGAAAAAACAATTTCAAACAACCACATAAAAAAGTAATTATACAATAGGCTGGGCGTTAGCGAGCTATTATGATCATTAACAGACCCAGAGCAATTCGTTATAACTAAGTATCTACGCGCGAAAAAGAAAAGCGTGAAAATTGTATGTATGTACAATATTTTATGCCTATGTAATACGCTATTAACATTACACGTAGATACACGTGAATAATAAAAGTTGTCTGTATGTGAAGTACCTACACACGTCAGTGCATGGGTAGGTGGTAGTGGCTGCCCCTTCTCCTGCCCCTTGAGTAATTTTAACGTAAAAACGCAATTGGCAACTCCGGAAGTGCCACCAACTTCAAAACAATTTTATGTAATACACAAATACAATCAAATTAGGGCCTATGAAGGAATACTCTTGCTTACAGGAATCTGTAATGAAGACATACCAAGTTACGCCATCTATTGATATTTCTACTATTTATTTTCAGTGAAAGTTTCGTAACAGTACGTGTACATGGTCATCGTTTAAATTATAATGTTGTGGGGTTTATCGGTTGCAATTTGATTTAGAAATTTTATAAATTGGCGAACATTTACCTACTAACATTAATTTAATCATATAATCATCGACCCGTTTTGTAATAAACAGCAAGAAAGTAACTTTCTACTTCAGCCCTAAAACAAAATCCGCCACTTTTATACCCTCATATATATATACTTCATTAACGAGCACTTTAATTAAAATAATTATGAATCCATTATTTATAATGGTACCTTCACACACAGTGCAGCGCAGCGGGCTAGAGAAAGGGCATAAAACGACTGTGATATCGAATAATTTAACGTGATGATAAAATAAAATAAATTATGTACAAATGCATATTCTTATACCAAACGTAGGTAGGTCTAATGCCGTCATCAGCGTTCCGTAGAGCCATAAAAAATTTAATTAAACGACGAACCCGTTAAGACCAATAAACTTTACATTTAATATTATGATTACTCCTAATGACAATCATTTTGGTGTAACACAAGATTTTAACTACTTCTGTTTAACGTTTTATTAACCTGCGGCCTGCAGGTGATTATTATACGAGGGCTGTACAAAAAATTAAGGAACTCAAATTATTATCTGAAAGGGGATGGAATTATTTGAGTTGGGGGAGTACTCTTATAGATACGAATATTTTACCTTTCGGTGTAAGGGTTTCATTGGGGTCCCAATTCCTTCAAGTTAATTAATTAATTACTTTTTCTATGACCCTGGTAATACATTTAGGTATTTTTAGTTACTAAAGCGAAGTAAATAAATTCAATATACAGGGTTTTTCAAGTTGATGGGCTATTAGAAGTTTTATGAATTAGTAGAAGGAATTCAATTCTGAAACTTGGGCTCATTTGGTTATTGTTTATGCCGTTTCTTTTAAAAATATTTTCAAGTTCGATTTACATCCGGTTATACCGGAAGTCGATACCAACTTTCTTATTTTAAATGGAATGGTATATTTTTTACGCTGAATTCGAATAAAACGTGTAATTCTAAGGTAAGTTTGATAACCAACTTGTACCTACACCTTGACGATCGGTTTCTGAGTTAATTTAATTTATAGAAAAAAAATCGCTACCGCAACCCAAATTATAAAAAATCATAACTTCCACAAAATACGACTCAGACTGTTGAAATTTTTACTAGTAATAGCTGAATATTAGTGCTAACGCCTTGAGAAAATTGAATTAAATAATTTATACAGGGCGTTCAAAATAAAATTCTAAAATTGAAAAATTCAAACACGAATTACTTCGTTTTTTCAAATGGCACCTACTATTTTTTATTTTTTCAATCGATTCCTTTTTTTATCCTCTTTCGATCCATATGGATACTTCCTATTTTATTTGAAAATTTTGGAATAATTTGAATTATTACTTAAAATAGGAAGTATCCATATAGATCGAAAGAGGATAAAAAAAGGAATCGATTGAAAAAATAAAAAATAGTAGGTGCCATTTGAAAAAACGAAGTAATTCGTGTTTGAAGTTTTTCAATTTTAGAATTTTATTTTGAACGCCCTGTATAAATTATTTAATTCAATTTTGTCAAGGCGTTAGCACTAATATTCAGCTATTACTAGTAAAAATTTCAACACTCTAAGTCGTATTTTGTGGAAGTTATGATTTTTTATAATTTGGGTTGCGGTAGCAATTTTTTTTCTATAAATTAAATTAACTCAGAAACCGATCGTACATAGGTGTACAAGTTGGTTATCAAACTTACCTTAGAATTACACGTTTTATTCGAATTCAGCGTAAAAAATATACCATTCCATTTAAAATAACAAAGTTGGTATCGACTTCCGGTATAACCGGATGTAAATCGAACTTGAAAATATTTTTAAAAGAAGCGGCATAAACAATAACCAAATGAGCCCAAGTTTCAGAATTTAATTCCTTCTACGTACTAATTCATATACTTCTAATAGCCCATCAACTTGAAAAACCCTGTATAATATAATTTAACGTATCAGGCACATATCTCTCCTCCTCCTCGGTTCTGCTTCAGTCATTGCACATTATATCAGGTAGCTGTCTGTACCACTGGAGGGCAGTTAGTAAGTAATAAGTATAATGGGAAAATATCTGACACTTGACCTCTCCACGGCAGTGAGTATTATGCAATATGTAGAAAAAAATTACTTCCCATAAACTACCTTATAACTTAGGTACCTACTCATAATAATGACTACCTATATGACTGATAACATGGAACACAAAAGAATAAAGAAAGAAAGTAGAACTATTTTCTATTTTCCACAAGCCAAGCAAGCACACACGGAAGTCGGCCATAAAAAACGCTGCGTTTCCGCAGTCCGTGATGTGATCTGATGGTTTCTTTTAGGATGAGACTTAAATACTTTCGATCGCATGATCAAAGCCCAAAGATCCTTCCGTTATCTTCTTCTATCTATGCCTCTATGGGAACGAACGTGACGACGTTGTCGTTTTAAAAGTCTCGTGATTAACTGCAATTACATAACCAACATGCACCCATTACCATATATACGTACCATATATCCATAAGTCAATACGTTTCCTCCAAATGTTTAATTATTTTATATACAAGTAGTAAATACTTGAACTTATTATAATTAATATATAGGGCGAAAATTTCTAGAAATTTTACCTTGTACTTCCTTTTCTTCTTGTTAGTTTGAGATCAGAAAACAATTTTTAAGGTCAATGGATAAATTCTGATTTTTTTAAATTACATATGTATATTGTTTGACTGCACCTCGTATATACCATACAAGTACATCGATAATTATTTTTGTAATATTAATTAACTTTGATAAATCTTTGTGCGTATCAGTTTAGTTTGATGATGATAAAGAGAAAGTTTGAAACGCACTCTATGACATCATTACATTACATTACATTACAAACTCTATTTCATCGAGTTGATTATTATATTATTATACCAACGAATGAATAAAAGTAATATGAAAGCCTTTAATTAAAGACCTAAAAAGATACAGACAACGAACGTTGTTGAGCAATTTCTTTCTCTTGCCATGCCAACAATATAAATATGTATCTACCTATATAGTTTGGACTTAATCATACATACAAGTCGTCGAATTTCTAGAATCTAGAACATCGGATGCACGTAATAATATCTGCTTGTATGTCGCAACTAGGTACACCATAACAATTTTCCACGGTTTGTTTAATAATGAGACATTATTCTCTCAAAATTTAATAACAACGTATCTACCTACCTACCTACCAACCTCTATTTAATATGCCACATTTTAATTATGTTTATATATATGTATATTCATTGATCTACATATACGTGGCAATTTAAATTGCGGAATACAATAATTTTTATGGAATTTTCGGCTTTCGTAATAATAATAACGCCACGATAGGTACTACTACCATACCTACATTAAAATAAGGAAACGGTAACAACATAAATAATATTTATTACGTATGTCGTAATATTCTTCTTATGTTAACAAGCAGATGGAGTCAATAGTGGCCACCGCAATTAAAATGCTTGATGGGTGATAATTTTCCAATTTTTTTAATATTAAATTATTGTTAATTAAATTTATACATATTTTGGTTCATTAAGGTAATTTTAACCAACTTATAAAAGTAATAAAATTAATAATAAATAATAGATCACATGGATTAATTTATTTATTTGTCTCAATAACGATTTAATTACGATAATAACTGTGATGGTGTTACTTATTAGAAATTGGTATCGATTTTGATGATCTCTAATATCCAATAACAAGAATTTAATTAGTGCAGTAGCTTGTTCTAATAGTTCGTTGCTAAATGTTTAATTAATTACTCGGGAGGAGTTCACTGAAATATCATCAGATCTTATTTAAATAAGAGACAATCTCACGTCAAAGAATTGTTAAAATGATTTGCCCTTTTAATTAAAAACTTATAATCTCACGTAATTACGTCTTAGCAAATCTCACCAAAGGAATAGATAGAAAGGGTTCAAATAAAATTAGAAACACTTCAAGTAATTAATAGACATCCCTTAAGGATAATATCTTATAGCTACCTCCTAAATCAATGTGATATTTTATATAACTGATTTCTGTTACATAATAAATAATAAAATATCTATGTACATATTTAGGTCAAAGTTGATCGTTCTCTTTTTGTTGCTTTTAAAAATTATTTGTTGCTACTAGTCTTGTCTTGAGGTGTTACATAAGCAAGATATAATATCTACGGTAGACGGTAATGGTAGAAAGGATTTGACCACCCACACGCATCATATAAACCAAACCACGTTTCTTCTACTTTTTAAAGGCTTCTTCTATTATTCGTTTTCTTCCCACTTATTATTACTCGTTAGATACAATCGGTTTAATTCTGCCCTATTTGTCGTAAGATGTAGTAGGATCGAGGAAGATTACGTATCTCAATACTACACAAGCAATTCTATCTATAGGTTTTAAACTTTCGAGGGTGCACTTATTGTGAAACATTGTAACGACGAATTAATATAGAATTAAATAAAACAATGGGCAAGTTTCACCAATTAATTTATTGTACTCGACAATATCGTTTCGAATATCAAATTCAATTTTATTAAAATCAATCAGTTGTTTTTCTAAATTCAGTGTCAAAAATTCATTAGATTTAGTTAATAAAATTAAAAATTTAAAACTTCCAAAAAATTCCCAATTAGTATCATTTGACGTGGCTAGTTTATTCACTTCTATACCCTTAACAACACTAATTACCGTTTTGAAAGATAAAATTTCCAGAAGTGATATGAATCATCAACAAGGTAAAGACCTACTCGAACTCATTAACGTTTGCATTAACCAAAATTACTTCCAGATACTTAATAAATTCTACAAACAGAAAGAAGGCCTCCCCATGGGGTCGCCTTTGTCTCCAATTCTGGCAGAAATATATATGTGTTATTTCGAAAGCATTCTTTTCTCTTCTAATAAGAACTTAATTAAATTTGTCTTCTCTTGGAACCGGTATGTAGATGATGTGTTATGTATTTGGACAGGCTCTAACAGACAACTGGATTTGTTCCTCAATTTAATTAATTCTTTAGACTCAAAAATTAATTTCACCCTTGAAAAAGAAAAAGAAGCTTGCATAAATTTTTTAGATTTAAAAATTCATAGAGAAGGCGATAAATTAGAATTCGACATATACCGCAAGCCTACGACCACAGATAACATAATACCGGCGGATTCTAACCACCCATCAAAAACCAAATTAGCAGCATTTAATTCTTTATTAGATAGACTAATTAATTTACCTTTATCTGCGAATAACTACATCAAGGAAATAGCCACCATAAAAAGTATAGCAATAAATAATAATTATAATCCCAACATAGTCAATAAAGTTTTAAATAAAAAACTCAACAAAAGAATACAAAAATTATTATATAACGATAGTTTAGGTTTAAAAAATGAAAATAATACCTATTGTTCATTACAATTCGTCAATCATGTAAGTTATAAATTTAGAACTAGATTTAAAAAACTGGGAATTTCACTAGTAGAATGTAACAATAGGATTTTAAAAAACTTATTAACAAATATAAAACCTAGAATTAATAGGAGACAAAAAAGTGGTATTTATAAATTGGTTTGTAAAGACTGCGATGCCAGCTATTTAGGTCAGACAGGAAGAGCCATAGAGACTCGAATAAATGAACATGTGAATACCATTAATAAATCGGATAACAAAACGGGTTGCGCTGAACATTGCTTAAGTTTAGGACATAGTTTAGACTTAGATAAAACCCAAATATTACATACCAATATTAATAAAGGAAAAAAGTTGTCACTTTTAGAATCTTTAGAAATTAAGAAATCATTATATAAGAAAGAACCACTCATGAACAATCAACTGGAATTGGAAACATATTCATCCCCACTCATCTTAAATAGATTATAAATTTTGTGATTTGTGTAGTTTAAATTTAGTAATTAAGATACTCTTGATAATGATCACATAGATCGAAACGATATTGTCGAGTACAATAAATTAATTGGTGAAACTTGCCCATTGTTTTATTTAATTCTATATTAATTCGTCTATCTATAGGGCTATTATTAAATAAAAATATGCAACCAACATACGTTCACACTTCGATAAGTCGAATTATCTTTAATCAGTCGAACCAAATTACTAGTTGGGAGTAAATAGCATCAACTATTATGAGAAATAAGTGTAATTACGTGTTACTTGATGAGGTTAACTCGAAGATAATATTTGGTGTCAACTTCGATAAGTCGAATCCCTTAATAATGTACGATTTTAACGTCCCTTTTTTAATAGCGATTAAGCAGTGAGACAGTCGCCCACTTTCTACAATTACCTATTTGTCATCACAAAGTACTTAAGTACTCTAAAAACTTTCTGTTTTGACCAATTAAAATTAAATCTTATCAATAAGAAAATGGAAAGTGGTGCACTGAAAAAACATATTACCAACTGTATATCTATAGGTATTTATCTATCTATAACACGAAATAAATTCTTAATAAGCCAATTTGTTTTTTAACCTAAGTAAAAATCTGAAGCTAGGTACATCAGGACGACGTTAGATCTGATGTCCTTGGGGCTTCCTTAAAGCGGATTACACGGTTTAATAGACATGCAAAGTGCTACGCTGTACCCACAACAACAAGAATATCGAATCATAAACTAATAAATAAACGAAGGGTTGTAGTATCTAGTATTAGTAGAGGGTGGTATTATCGATTGTGGTAACCTGCACATTTTCCATTAGAAACTTCAAACGAATTAATAAGACTTAACGGGTGGATTATTGATGATAGGCTGAATGACGTCACGTTACCCTTCTTCTACGTAATCAATCTCTCTCTGACCTTTAAAGAAGTACCTATACAATAACTATAGGTATCATGAATTCCTATTTAACGTCAGAATTTTACATTACGTATTTATAAACAAAAATACGTAACTATATAAATATAAAAGAGGTCGAAACGTATGTAGTTAACTAACAGTTTCTTAAATTTTTGATCGAATACTTTCAACTCAATTCAATTCAATTCAATTGTCACGTCTTATCTTATTAGTCAGGTGAATATTTTTTTAAATAAATTCATTCAAATCTAAAATACATGTGAGTATTAAATAAAATAAAAATATTTTGTGTAAGGATCTTATTCTCATTCAAAAAAATCAAATGCGTATAAAACCCGAGTGTTCAAACATGTATATAAGTACCTAAGTATTACTTTTCGTGGGCGTGAAAGATTGAGAAAAAATTGAGGGATCAGCTTTCTCGCTGTTACTTTATCATCAAAAAAAGACACACGTGTTTCAGTCATTATGTACGACATCAAACCAATTCGCCACATCATATTATCTATCTATCTATCTATCCATAAAAAGAAGTTTCTTTGTAGTCTATCTATCTACATACTTATAATTAAGTACCTACATACCTACCTATGTACGTTTTATATGTATATAAGTACTGAGGACAATGCGTCTTTTTTTTTTGTTGTATTTATTAGCTAGAGAAAGCACAATTTTATCATTTCGTTATTGTTGTCAACCGAGTGCATATTGTCACCTTGATGACGAAACCCAATCCATGGGAAACCGACTGCCGATAATTTCCTCTCGCTATTAACGGCTCGTACCTATCTACCTTTTGTTGTTCATTCACGGACCATTCATTCATTCATTCATTCACCCATTCCCGACAATTCGTGTATCAAATTATAAAAAAGTTCAACATTGTTCACGCCAAACGACACATAACTAATGCCCCTAAGGTCGATTCGTTTCCACCGGAAAAATGCATTAACAATTTATTTTAACTATGTAATTGTAAGTTCATATAATAATACACACTATAGATAGATACCTAGTACATAAACATTTCCAATCATTACCGATTACTTTTACTCGTTTGTTTTAAAATTTTATGTACATAAAAATTTTTTATCTTGTGGCTTTTATCTTACATAAAACATTATTAGAAAAAAATATGTAGTTATTGGTCCTACTGGAAGTTCATTATTGCTTAGTTGTAAAGTATATCGTAAGAGGCAGCAGCTACAGGATTAAAATTTTCTAAGAAGGAGTTACAAGTTCGTTGGCTTATTGGTTAAAATGGCTTAAAAGGATACTGAGCTGACTTAAAATGCTAATTAATGATGACTGTCTGAACTTGTTGAGAATTTAAAACTTAATTAAAAAACAACAGTAACTATTAGGTCGATAAATTCAAATGGATGCACTCTGCAATGCTAAATTTTCTATAATATTCGTACATGTAAAATTAATTGTTAAAGTGTTTTTAAACTATTAACACGAAACAAGATTAGTAGATAGGTACCTAGATATATAGGTACATATGTACATAACTTTCACAACAAACAGTGGGTGATTTCACCTAACTACATATATATAAGTATGTAGTTCATTTTTATTGTGATGTAAAAAATATTAGACTGATCGAATTAAATTATCTGTTAGACAGCAGGGTTGCCTGAAGCGACGACCAACGAACCATTTATTTCATTTTTAACTATGATAAGTAGTACCTAAGTATGTATTAGCAGTATAGAAAATTAATTTAAATTGCTTCTAAAATTGTTATGCATCTACTCTTGCTTATGTGGATACATATTATGTATATAATAGTTATATCTACCTCTACCTAGTTCGTTTATAACGACGATAATTAATAGTTCATTAAAATTAGTCGCTAAAACCGAAATCGACGTTACATCCGAAGTCGTTACAACCACATTTTCTTCTTTAATTCAAGGGACTATCGATAGTAACCATTAGATGAAACATTTTTAATAAATCTGGGTCGAAACGTTTAGAGAAATTAAAAAAAAAGTTCGTGTTAAAATTAAAACTATTTGGTCATTATTCTCTTATTATATATATACCGATATATAAAGCTGAAAATTTTTAGTACCTAAGTATTTTTACTTTGTTACCATAGTTTATCAACAATTAATAATCGAAATACGTTTTTTGTTAACAACACATATAAAGAAAGAATGTTGTTTGGAGTTTGCGTCACGTCAGGTATTAGGAGCTCATAATTGCTACGAGTTTAAAATTGCCGAACGTTCATCGTCGCCGAATGTTCGTATTCATTTAGTTTGCCAAATAGTCGCGAGTGGCAGCATATATCGGAAGAAATTTGTCATTGGGAGGAGTCAAATTTATTTGATATGGCTTGCTGGCTTAAAAAAGGCGAACGACACTACTGTTGATTTAATTTACAAATAAAACTGATCAACTACTATCTCTATTAATTTTGACGAATAAAAATACAGACATTAAAAAATTTTAATTGATTTAATGAGTTATGTCGTTATAACCAAAAGGTCGTTATAAACGAAATCCACTGTAAGTAGTTAAGTTACTATAACCATCACTATTGAACTAATATCTTTCTATTAATTAGGTACTTATAGTACTTGCAGGTAAATTAATGATAGGAAGGAAGATCTGGAAACGCCATTGAACTGCAATCAATCATAAATGTGTTCAACAATTAAAACTGCGTATTACACTTAATATACGTTCTAATTTACGTAACTATGTGTGCTCTGCAACTTTGCATAGACACTATTTATTACTTTCCCTCTAATACGTATTTATTATCTATCTATGTATGTACGTAGGTACATCTTTTACTTTATGAGAAATCTGGGTTGAAACGTTTAGAGAAATAAAAAGATTTGTTTGTTGCTGTTAAAATTAATAGCTTTTAATCACCAGGTAAAGTGTAACGTTTACTCCAAACTACCTATAGATAAATAGTAAATAACCTTGTCACTTTAACTTTCTTCTTCAGATACCTACTGAAGTACTTATTATAAAAACAAAAAAAAAAACTTCAACCCCCTAAAATTTTTTATAACCAGTCCCTACTCTACCGGTTTTAATTTCTGTACAGTATGCATTTTTCGCTGGTATTAATTAATTAATTAATGAGTTGTACTATATTACGATTACTATTAATATTAAAATATACTTAGAATTAGAGGAAGAGTTTCTAGAAATTGAAAACAAATAGGTAGGTACTTAAATTCAAACTATCGATACTAACCATTTGATGAAACATTTTTAATAAATTTGGGTAGAAACGTTTAGAGAAATTAAAAAAAAAAAGTTCCCGTTATTTATTCTCTTATTAATTAAGTATATTAGTAAAGTTGAAAATTTTTAGTACCTAAGTATTTTTACTTTGTTACAACAGTTTATCAACAATTCATAATTGAAATACTTTTTTTTGTAAATATTTCTACTACATTTCCCTAATCTATAAAGAAAGAATGTTGTTTGGAGTTTGCGTCACGTCAGGTATTAGGAGCTCATAACTGCTACGAGTTTAAAATTGCCGAACGTTCATCGTCGCCGAACGTTCGTATTCATTTAGTTTGCCAAATAGTCGCGAGTGGCAGCATATATCGGAAGAAATTTGTCATTGGGAGGAGTCAAATTTATTTAATATGGCTTGTTGGCTTAAAAAAGGCGAACAACACTACTGTTAATTTAATTTACAAATAACACTGATCAACTACTATCTCTATTAATTTTGACGAATAAAAATACAGACATTAAAAAATTTTAACTGATTTAATGAGTTATGTCGTTATAACCAAAAGGTCGTTATAAACGAAATCCACTGTATGTAGTTAAGTTACTATAACCATCACTATTGAACTAATATCTTTCTATTAATTAGGTACTTATAGTACTTGCAGGTAAATTAATGATAGGAAGGAAGATCTGGAAACGCCATTGAACTGCAATCAATCATAAATGTGTTCAACAATTAAAACTGCGTATTACACTTAATATACGTTCTAATTTACGTAACTATGTGTGCTCTGCAACTTTGCATAGACACTATTTATTACTTTCCCTCTAATACGTACTTATTATCTATCTATGTATGTACGTAGGTACATCTTTTACTTTATGAGAAATCTGGGTCGAAACGTTTAGAGAAATAAAAAGATTCGTTTGTTGCTGTTAAAATTAATAGCTTTTAATCATCAGCTAAAGTGTAACATTTACTCCAAACTACCTACCTATAGATAAATAGTAACTTTGTAACTTTAACATTCTTCTTTAGATACCTACTGAAGTACTCATTATAAAAACAAAAAAGAAAAACTTCAACCCCCTAAAATTTTTTATAACCAGTCCCTACTCTACCGGTTTTAATTTCTGTGCAGTATGCATTTTTCGCTGGTATTAATTAATTAATTAATGAGTAGTACTATATTACGATTACTATTAATATAAAATATACTTAGAATTAGAAGAAGTTGACATATTAAATTCTGGAAATTGAAAACAAATAGGTAGGTACTTAAATTCAAACTATCGATACTAACAATTTGATGAAAAATTTTTAATAAATCTGGGTCGAAACGTTTAAAGAAATAAAAAAAAAGTTTCTGTTATTCTCTTATTAATTAAGTATATTAGTAAAGTTGAAAATTTTTAGTACCTTAGTATTTTTATTTTGTTACAATAGTTTATTAACAATTAATAATCGAAATACGTTTTTTTTTTTTAAATATTTACTACATTCCTAATCTATAAAGACAGAATGTTGTTTGGAGTTTGCGTCACGTCAGGTATTAGGAGCTCATAAGTGCTACGAGTTTAAAATTGCCGGACGTTCATCGTCGCCGAACGTTCGTATTCATTTAGTTTGCCAAATAGTCGCGAGTGGCAGCATATATCGGAAGAAATTTGTCATTGGGAGGAGCCAAATTTATTTGATATGGCTTGCTGGCTTAAAAAAGGCGAACGATAGATACTACTATTGAATGAAAAAATACAATTTACAATATTTCATTTTCGACCATGATAACTAGTAAGTATTTAAGATGTATTAGCAGAGTAGAAAATAACTTGAAATTGCTTCTAAAATTGTTATGCATCTACTCTTACTTATGTAGATATATATATGTATATGATATCTACATTTACCTATTTATTGTACGTATATAGGTACAGTATACGTATTTCATTTATAACGACAATGAAAGGACCATTAAATTCCGTCCCTACACCCGGAAATCGCTATATAAAAAGAAAGAGAGAAACAATTCAACGAATGAAAGAAAGAAATTAGGCAAGAAAAGTACTACCCAGTAGTAACTGATTCTTAAATTTAACTTTATCAACCTTAACATTTATAAACAATTACTAAGTACAACTGCTGACTATCTGTGAATCGGTCGCAATATCAATCTGTATGAGATTTCTTGCATCTTGTAATTAATAGTTCATTAAAATTAGTCGCTAAAACCGAAATCGATGGACGTTACATCCGAAGTCGTTACAACCAAATTTTCTTCTGAAATTACTCCTTAAATTCAAGGTACTTATGTGTCGTTACAACCGAATTCGTTCGTTATAAAGGAAATCCACCGTAGTTACTAAGTTACTATAACCATCAGTATTAAACTAATATCTTAATACTATTTATTATGTAGGTACTTATAGTACTAGCAGGTAAATTAATAATAGGAAGGAAGATCTGGAAATGCGATTGAACTGCAAACAATCAATCAATCAATCAATCAATAATAAATGTGTTCGATAATTAAAACTGCATATTACACTTAATATACGTTCTAATTTACGTAACTATGTGTGCTCTGCAACTTTGCATAGACACTATTTATTACTTTCCCTCTAATACGTACTTATTATCTATCTATGTATGTACGTAGGTACATCTTTTACTTTATGAGAAATCTGGGTCGAAACGTTTAGAGAAATAAAAAGATTCGTTTGTTGCTGTTAAAATTAATAGCTTTTAATCACCAGCTAAAGTGTAACATTTACTCCAAACTACCTACCTATAGATAAATAGTAACTTTGTAACTTTAACATTCTTCTTTAGATACCTACTGAAGTACTCATTATAAAAAAAAAAAAGAAAAAAATTTAACCCCCTAAAATTTTTTATAACCAGTCCCTACTCTACCGGTTTTAATTTCTGTACAGTATGCATTTTTCGCTGGTATTAATTAATTAATTAATGAGTTGTACTATATTACGATTACTATTAATATTAAAATATACTTAGAATTAGAGGAAGTTGACATATTAAATTCTAGAAATTGAAAACAAATAGGTAGGTACTTAAATTCAAACTATCGATACTAACCATTTGATGAAACATTTTTAATAAATTTGGGTAGAAACGTTTAGAGAAATTAAAAAAAAAAAGTTCCCGTTATTTATTCTCTTATTAATTAAGTATATTAGTAAAGTTGAAAATTTTTAGTACCTAAGTATTTTTACTTTGTTACAACAGTTTATCAACAATTCATAATTGAAATACTTTTTTTTTGTAAATATTTCTACTACATTTCCCTAATCTATAAAGAAAGAATGTTGTTTGGAGTTTGCGTCACGTCAGGTATTAGGAGCTCATAACTGCTACGAGTTTAAAATTGCCGGACGTTCATCGTCGTCGAACGTTCGTGTTCATTTAGTTTGCTAAATAGTCGCGAGTGGCAGCATATATCGGAAGAAATTTGTCATTGGGAGGAGCCAAATTTATTTGATATGGCTTGCTGGCTTAAAAAAGGCGAACGATAGATACTACTATTGAATGAAAAAAAACATAATTTACAAATAAAACTGATTGAAATACACATCAGCTACCACCTGTATAAACAATGCGTAGATATTAGGTATCTACAGACACTACCATTCGTCTGTGAAAGCTTTTCAAAATTAGTCTGCTACTTTTGAGATAAGCTTAATTGCCAATAGTCCTTCTTTGCTAAAAACCAGAAGCTCACACTAATTTTCCTATTTTCGATTTCCTTTGGATCTCGAGCAAATTATAACTAATAGGTATCTAGATAATTGTATATAATAACAGTTTTTGCACAGGAGCCTGCCTATTTACGTATAATAAAATATTGTGCAGATGACGATCATTAAAGTAGGAAAGCTTATAATTCCAAACCAGTAGGTACCTACAGTGCAATAGCAAATTTAAATGGTAATTAGAAGCCATAAAGTACCATAATCGTAACATATTTTAGTTTCAGTTAATAACTATTTATAAACTACTGGCAGTTAGCTACTGCCTATAGATATAGATATAGATATAGCTATCATATATGCACTTCCGCCCAAAAGATTGTACATATTATAATTTTCGAAATTTAATTTACTATGTGCGTCAGTCTGCATCCAATACTTAAAATTACACTTTCTAAACAAATTAAACACCTCCAGATAATTAAAATATACCCACAGCTATCTACAGGGGCAAGCATAGTAAGGTAATGCAGATGTTGTGCATCAGCAAAAAAAATGGTGTTAGAATTAAATATACAAATACTTATATCTTATACTTTTACAAAGGCAAATAAATTAACAAATTAATGGTAAACGCCCTCACAAATTTTATACAGTTATTAATACGTGAATCCATCAGATATTTTTCAATTTAGTTTAGTTTAGGTAATTCAATTTACCTACCGCAGTTCAAAATTAAATTTCGTTAAATGTTTTATTAGTTTTATTGTATTATGAAATTAGTGCATGATGACCACCAGAATTATTAGAGCTTCCACAACATAACACTGTTTCTGACTGACATGTGTTTGGCGTGAAAAAATTTTCATTACTTACTTAGCTACTTACTGGGCTGATGAATATCACATCACACATAGGTACTTATTTACCATAAGTACTTATACAATGAGCACATCCGCACTAAATTGTATAATTGATATCTGGTTTTAAGACTAATTACATTCAAAGAAACATATTTCTACCAGGTAAGTACTTATTGCTCTAACAAATTAAAGTCGAAAAAACTTCGAGGTCTGTTTTTTGACAAACAACAAAATCAAAATATTCGATTCGAGTAATAGAAGTTTGAGTTATCGACTAAATATTACCTACACGTACTTCTCAGCTATGGCTGATTCAATTTAGTTCGACCTAAATATCAAAATTTCGACTTATCAATACGACGTTCGAGTTATCAAACTTTGACTGTATTTTATTTATGTACCGACCTAGAAGTATCTGAAGTAACAAATTTAAAAAGTTTTTATGCCAATAAATTAGCTCTGTAGTACTTAGTTACTTTCAGAGAATCTTATCTAGAACAACTAGGTACATAAATTCAAAAGAACTCGAAGAATATAAGTTAGAATTGAAAACTTACTGAATGACAAAAGAATCCTGTAGCTCGTAATTCTTATTCAAGTATTTTGGTTCACCTTTTATTACCTACTTACTGATTACATAAAACGAATTTAATTACATCAATTTCACGGCTGATTTTTTGGCCACTCCTTTTACAGAAATGAGATCAAAAGATTATGATCAAATGATTCTATAACACAATAACCAATTGATGCTGGACGTATTTGGGCTTCAATATTTAATTCAGAGGATGAAAATAATATCGGCACTTAATGTTATTGGTTATTGGTAGATATACCCTATAAAACTGAAGACTGCATGCGGCCATATTTTTAAACCGCAGAGTCAACTAATTAAGTTTCTGTTACAAAATATAAATTCCACTGATAAATAATAGTATAAATAAATATTTTATCTTACTTTTAATAATATAAAATAGTCAATATAATTATGCTGCATATCTGAAAGTACAGTTTTTATTTAGTAAAGGCAGTGAGTGGATATCAGCAGTAGACTTGAAGAAATAACAAAATTTCACAAAGCACACGAAACGTCAAAACGTGTGAAATAAGTTACGTTGAAGGGAATTGAGCCAAATTATTGCCATGTTCTTTTTAAAAAAATGTTTTAAACTCTCGTTACTATTTACAAATTGTCTCTGCTTTTAAATATACATCGCCGACGACGTATTTCGTAAATAGATTCAGTTAGTTACACAACACATACATAATTATATACTTTTGTGGGTCATGTACTGTAAAGTAAAGGGCAAACAGCTCCTGATGTCTTTGATTATTTCATGCACATGCAATCTTAAATTTCATAGAGTATACAGGGTTTTTCAAGTTGATGGGCTATTAGAAGTATATGAATTAGTATTAGAAGGAATTAAATTCTGAAACTTGGGCTCATTTGGTTATTGTTTATGCCGCTTCTTTTAAAAATATTTTCAAGTTCGATTTACATCCGGTTATACCGGAAGTCGATACCAACTTTCTTATTTTAAATGGAATGGTATATTTTTTACGCTGAATTCGAATAAAACGTGTAATTCTAAGGTAAGTTTGATAACCAACTTGTACACCACACCTATGACGATCGGTTTCTGAGTTAATTTAATTTATAGAAAAAAAATCGCTACCACAACCCAAATTATAAAAAATCATAACTTCCACAAAATACGACTTAGAGTGTTGAAATTTTTACTAGTAATAGCTGAATATTAGTGCTAACGCCTTGACAAAATTGAATTAAATAATTTATACAGGGCGTTCAAAATAAAATTCTAAAATTGAAAAACTTCAAACACGAATTACTTCGTTTTTTCAAATGGCACCCCCCTTTTTTTTTTATTTTTTCAATCCATTCCTTTTTTTATCCTCTTTCGATCCATATGGATACTTCCTATTTTATTTGAAAATTTTGGAATAATTTTGAATTATTACTTAAAATAGGAAGTATCCATATAGATCGAAATATTTTTAAAAGAAGCGGCATAAACAATAACCAAATGAGCCCAAGTTTCAGAATTGAATTCCTTCTAATACTAATTCATATACTTCTAATAGCCCATCAACTTGAAAAACCCTGTATATGTTTGTTTTCTTCTTTTTTTTGAGTATTTTGGATATTAATTTAGTTTCGAGATAAGGTCTTCTAATACTCGTAAAGAAATTGGGATCTTGAATAAAGGCGAAGGTCATCCAGTTGGTAAAGTAAAGTTTCAAACGTTTTTGTACCTAATAACATACGTATCAAAATCTCTTATTTTGAACTGATGTCTCGTACAGAACACAAGACACAAGGAAAAATATACTTATGGTACATAGATAGTTATAGTTAGTAATAAGAGCAGCGGGTTGTGGTGTGACCTACTATCTATCAGTCGCAAATGAAACACACTGTAAGAGTGGTCTAGACATGGTCTGAGTGAGGTAACATAACGGTACCGGTTCAAATAGGAAACAAAGCATTTTTGTTTATCTAGAAAGGCTCACTTTTTAAAACGTGCACGTACAATAATATAAAGCTGACGTGAAGACCAGAGAGCCCATCATGAGAAGATTACTTTATCTCTGATGGGACCAGGAAAAATTGTCTAAAATTAAAATTAGGTACCTAAAGTAAAATTTTCATGATAGGTAGGTAGGTACTTACAAAATATTTAGTTTTTCTTCCCTCAACACTTACTGTCGTCAGTAACGTTCAAAGAAAAAAAAAAGTACCATTGATGTTTGCTGATGATGAATTTGGTAACTAACACAAAATAAAATGGTGAGCTTTCGAACGACGAGAACTTTTCGTTTTGCGGATATTTTATCGTGCTTTTCACTGAAATTACTCGGTGTTTAGAGACAAGATATCGGAGACAGGCTTTGCCTAACACCGCCCTGCCCTACCCTACCCTGTTTTATTGATGGAACTGGCACGAATGTTCGCGTGCCAGTAAATTTTTTGGTACTTTCTGAGGTCGAAGATGACAGACAAAAATTTGTACCAGTTAAACCAAATCTCTAACGTCCTTATTACTTTACAGAACGAATTAACCGACGACGAATTCACAAAAATAAATCATCGAAATTGTAGCAGTCAGAGTCTTTTGGAATATTCATTTTTGAATTCTCTTTTGTAACATCTGATAGTTGGCGGCGTATTGGTTTCTTTTGTTACACTTATTGTTAGCATAATCATCATCAGCCAATGGACTGTGGCGTGTCGTTAAAAATGGCGACAATAATAACGCACAAAACAGACGACGACGTTGTTTTACTGTTTCAAAAAGCGAAACAATGGGAGCATTGCGAATGCTCTAAGTACAATTTCCGGTGCAGGCCGTGGTACTATGAGCGTGTCCACAACAGAACACCTGATTCTGTAACGGCCAAAGACAACTACCTAGATAAAACACGATCCACAAAATTAACCTAACTACTTACGATATACAGTCAAACTTCGATAAGTCGAACCAAATTGGTTGGCCATAGCACCACCCTAAACAATGTAAATGTAATTCGAGTTATCAAGTTCGACTGTTTTTAGTTTGCGATAACAAATGCTACGCCCTGTATATAGAAAATTTGAATTTCGTCACTCATTTATTTAGAGAAAAAGACCGCAAGCAGCAGCAGTGTTTTGTTTGTATAACATTTTATGAAACAATTGCACGAAATTTTCAAACAACAAAAATGTCGTTGTTTGCACGATTTCTGCGTTTTGTCATTTGTTTTTCGAGAAAATTAATTTTCATTGGCGCGTTCTTGCGATAGGTAGTTGTTTTGTCCGTGACTCTTTTTACCATTATCATTATTATAGGTAACTAATCGTAAGTTTTCGATTGTTAATGCCTATTAAGTAGTAGCAGAAAAAGAGGCAGCCATCGCACAATTAAACTCAGTCAGTTTCGATCTTTTTCTAGGAGAATTATCATTTTTCTTATTATTATCTACCATTAATATCGCAGTTGTTATTGCAGCTTTCTTTAATAAAATCGTTTCAATTAAGGTCATCCACGGTTAATTCGCAAAAAGTTAATTACAAACAGGCGAACATGCCAACGCACAACTATTCGTTCTAAATTATCATTTACCTAAATGAACAAGTAAATAGATACAAGAAATAATTTTAATGTTAAGGGAGCTTTCACCCCCAGGGCTTAACAGATGAATTTCTTTCTTAAAGATTTGATTTCTATTACTTATTACCTAAGTAATTAAAATTGAATCGCTTGCAAACATTGTTACCTATTTCTTTCAAATAAAAAGGACTCTTTTGAGAATACTGATGATATTATTACTGCGTATCAATGGCACATTAAAAAACGTATGTAATAAAAAAAACACCCAAAATAATTTTAGTAAAACGGTGCAATTTACGACCACACAAAAAATATCATCAGCAGTTGTCACTCATTAATGACAATACAATAATTAACTCTATATTATCTACCTGTTCTGTTTCGAAAGCATCAAAGCATTCATTAAGTATTTATTATTTTTTGTCCTTGTGAAAAAACAAAACATTTTCATTGTCTGATCCCACAACAATCGTGTGGTTAAAAACGAATCGCTCTGTACAACCTATAATTTATTCACCTACAATTTAAAATACTCAAGTTAATGGGCAAGGGGCATGTCCTTCGAAAAAGGTAAAAGGCGTAAAACGACCGTTTTTTTAAGACAAAATTGTTAACACAAATCTCATAAATTACTCGCTGAAAACAATGCAAATTGAAGTCCAAGAAACTCACCCAAGATAAAATTATTTTAATTTATATATTTTATGATTGTAACTAATTAGCAGTTGAACTTATTGTTAAATGACAGTAAAATTCTACATTATTAAGTGATTCCCCCCAAAAATTCGAGTTAGCAATCAAAGTTTTTTAAATATATTTCTGACAACCAAAATTACCTAATACGTATTTTAGTTTTCCAACCCTGTATTAGTTAACACGGAAACGGAAGTGTAAAAAGTATCGAACGCAACAAGAATCGACAGAGTCGATCGATCAAGACAATTTATTTTTTTTTCAGATAATGTCCAAAAGTATTAACAATTAATAAATAAAATGACAAGTGATCGAGTGAGTGAGTGAGTAGTCAAACAAGCTGTTAACCGCAAAAGTGCGAATAATTAGACTGAGTCTAATTAGACGAGTTAATCGAGAAACATAATGATTAGATAGATTATGGATGCTTAATGCCGGCAAAAATTAACACGAATCTAACTAACTATTATATTATAACTCCAACACGGAACGCCATTAATTAAATTAGAAGAAAAGAAAGCAATTAAAAATTAAAGGCACCGAATAGAAATCAGTTATTTTTCTTTCTTACGTAGTACACGTAGTAGAAGAAGAGGCTACTGGCTGGGTTGGTAGCACGTCAAAGAATTTTGACGTCCAAAATTAAAATAGACGTACATAATTAAATTAGTGTTCTGTTTTATTTATTAAGCACGCTTTCACTGTCGACAAAAAATATTATGTCAATAGTCAATCTATCGAGGCTTTTAAAATACAAATAAAATAATCAATGGACTTGGTGATGTCCTGATTCGTGTCTAAAGGACATCACAAAATAATCAATTATTTACTCTTAACATTCAATCAATAATAGAATTGATTGTAGGTACCTAACCCTATTAATTTTTATAAGAAACAAATAATAGTTAAAATATATTTAGAATTATTAAATACTTTTAAGTACTTGAAATGCTGGAGAAAATAATTATTTATAAATACTTATATACTTTTTATTATATTAAATGAATTTCACGAAAAGAAAAAGTTGCTGCAGTCTGCAATTTATTGCCTACGGTCTACCATTAAAAATTAGAAACAGTGCATTTAAATTTAATATTAAGTTTTTGTGTGAAAACAATCTCGTTCTTTAAAATCAATTTTCATGCTTCCAATGTTAAAAACAAAAAGTTTTAAATTAAAAAGGTTTTTCATTCAAGAAACCACATCTACATTGTTTCCAAGCACAGAAAGGATATTACTGTCATAAAAAATAAGTACCTAAGCACTTTACTTCCTCAAAACTAAACATCCGTTTAATGAAAACGAACATTTTAAGAAATAAGGATACCTAAGGCACATAGTCCTCGTTATTTTTATATAAATAGCAACAACTGATTGCTGAATGTTTCAATTTATTTTATTTTACAACTAATAATTTTTGCTATTCCTTTCCTAGCAATTTAAAATAATAACTATTTAATTATCCTTGTCCTCAATTATATTACCAATACATAAGTAGGTAGTTTACTTTCCTACTATAAAAGTTTAAATTTCAAAAGCAACAATATTATCTGGCCATTAATTAAATTAATTTAAGGATAATAATTAATTTGAATTTTCCCTTGCAACCAAACTGTGGGAGACATCTATGACTCCTCAACAAAAGTCCCTCGATCAAAAATTAAATTGACCTCTACATTACCTTCCCCCAAATGTCAAAATAATATACTATTGAATTTTTTTTATCCTACTACTTATAAAACATTGAAAATATTAACACAAAAAATTCAAAGGCAGAGGTACTTGTACTGTTCTTAAAACCTTGTCGACAACAGCACAGTATACTACCTATCAAGTTCAGCCACTTAAACTAATTTCAATCAAAGGTTTCATAGACTCACCGAGCATAGGAAGGGTGTAGTACCACTGTTGCAAAAGCCCCTGCTCATTGCAAATACCAAATGCAAATTATACTGCTAGGTCTTCCGTAGAAAAACAGTCACCAACACGGATTCAATGTCTGAGGATGTTTGTTTTGTATTTTCATTCATTATTATATTAACTACTATAACTTCACTCGTTACACTTTGATAAAAATAAGGTCAGCTGATTTAAACCCAATTATGAAATTAATTCTTACATATGTACATACCTACGATATGCAAACGACACTGATACTGATTGGATTGGGTCGAAAGAAAGAACAAGTTCACCGACACGCACGAGAAACTATTTCGTAGTTCATTATACGTCTGGCGATTAAATGGGTCCGAAATATTGCAGAAAACTTAAAAAGGGCCGTGTTTTCAGTAAAATATAACGTAAAACACTTCCTCTCGCCTGAATTGGACTGCCATCAGCCAGGCTGACAGTTAGTTACTTACATTATTATGGTTATGGTTTCATTGCCAACCATAGAAAATAAATAATTTTGTTACCTTTAAGTACTCGTGGCGCCATCTGACAGAAATCGCTTGAACTATTTATTTAGAGGCAAATTCAAATTGAAAACAAAGGCGGTAATGAACATAAAATAGTTATAATGGCCCGAAATAATTAGAAACACTTACTTAATTGTGTAAATTAAGTATTTAGTGGTATTATATATTACATAAGTAAGTGTGTTCTTGAAGCTTCTCGTTTTCTGCGCCTCCTATTTCTTTTTCTTTTTTCTTTTTCGAGTACTGATCGTAAAATATTTATTAAAGGAAATGCGTTATCGTCATCAGATAAATCTGAATCAATAGAAGAAATAGACGACGGTGCTTCAACTTCTGGTGCATCATCAAAAAAGGCACTTCCTGAAGACTTATATTTTATAGGACTTTTGCTACTTCGTAATTCGTCAATTTTTGAAATTGATTTGTGATCTGTTGCATTAGATAAATCGGGGGGTGGTATTTCTGCCAAATTGAGATCGTATATTTTTTTTCTGAGCTCCTGAAGGGATTGTTTAAGGGGTTTCATTTCTTCAGAAAAATTTTTGAAAGCTGCCAGAACTGGAAACTTTTCTTCACTTTGTCTAGACGTCATTACTAAATCTTCTTTTGATTTTTCTTCGCCCTTTGCTTTCAAATCGATCGATAAATCGTACCATTTGTCGTCTTTGTAGCCTCGATATTTTTGTTTTAGAGATGAAGAACTTTTACTGTGCATCGAATATGATTTTTCTAACTGAATTTTGTTCCTGGGGGATACTACATTCGAATACGATTTTCTGTATTGGCTTGAAGATGTTCCCAGGGGGGAAATTTTCATTTTATTGTATACGTGACCAACATCTGATGAAGAATTTGAAGACAGTGAGGTGTTATTGGTCAGAAGACTTCCTTGTTCTGTGTTAATGTTCATTAATTTATTTTGATCCTTCCAGGACGACTGTTCATCAGTTGAAATGGGGGGAAAATATTTTTTAAATTTACTATTAGTTCCCTTGGGCATTTCTGGACTTTTGAAGACAGATAAATTTTCTTCTGAAATTTTTCCAATTTTTTTAAAAATAGCAAAATCATTTTTAACATTAGCACCGTCGTAAAGAAGTCTTTGGTTGGAGCAACTACAGCAGAAGTCATTTCCCGACCCTAGTATTTGTGCCCCTTTTCTGTACATGTACGTTTCACCCTCCAAATCGTCACCTTCTTCAACCAGTTTAGCCAAAAACCTCGTACCATAGTAGTTGTTGGTATCAACTTCTTCAGGGGCACCAACAGCCTTATGAAATCTTTTAATACTTGCGTTTCCGTCTTGTAAATTAACTTGTACCCCAACTGAATAGCTCACAACCGTTTTAAAAACCTCCCTGCTGCTTTTGTCTTCTAGAAGTAGACGATCGTTGTCATCAAATTCAACTTGAATTTCAACAGAACGATTGGCCACTTTTTCACGTGCAGCAAATGATTTATTGCACTCCAGCCTAGAAGGGCATATCAACACAGTTGAGTCCAAAGGGTGAACGTTAAAAATGGCTTTACTACTAATTGAATCTATCAAATTTAAGGTTGACTGTTGTCCAAGAGATTTCTCAAACATATTTGCCTTTGAAGGTGATACTATGATGTCGTTATTGTCTTCTTCAGTTTGTGTTATTTCGTCATTTTTAAACTGAACGTCTTCAAAATCAACTGGATCAGTTTGTACCACCTTCGACACTTCAAATAAGTCCTCTGGCTCAAGGATTATTTCTGATGACGATTCCTTATTATTGTCAATGATGATTATTTGGGACGTACTTGTGTATTTGTTATACATTTGTTTGTCTCTGTATTCGTTATCGTTATCCCACAGGAGAGTATCAGAAGTGTTAATGGCCACGTCTTCTACCAAAAGGACTGAGGTCGTTGATAAATTATTTTGGGCTTGCTTTTGGACACAAATGACACTCACAGCTTGTGAAGAATTTGAAGAAGTTGTATCTGAATCATCATTATCTTCACGTTGTTCTGTATCACTTTTGAAAACGTTATCGTCATTTCTTAAAATCTCATAATTTTTTTCTGATAGTCGTTGGAGTACAGTTGCACTTACACCCTGTCTTCTAATTTTACTAATTATTGAATAACATCCCAACTGTGGGGGTTTCGACGGTAAATTTAGACGATTACATTTTTCGGGATAAGTACACAAATTATTGTCTCCTTCGGTGTCAGAAAATTTGGAATTCATCGGTGACCCAAGCTCCCAAAAAAAATTTTTTAACTTTAATGACAATTCTACTACACGTAATATGAAATCATCAAATTCTGACAGTTATTACACTTACTTAGTTAGTTCCAAAATGCCAAATTAAATTCTGGACGGACACTGTATTTTTATCAATAAATATGTAAACATAACTGAATCAATAAATAAATAAATAAATCAATCATCTGATACATCGGAATCATTACTAAGACTTGTGGATGTTGAAGAATTCATTAAAGTGTCAACTTCAGAATTATGAGAACACAAATATTGTTCCGTAGTTGTAGTTGTAGTAGTAACATTTGTAGTGCTACTTTGCAGACCTGTAGAAACAACACTGGGACCTAGAAAAATAATTTTATTTAACGACCCTTTCGACTGAACATTGAGGGCACCTTTTGCAAGAATTGCAGTGTCCACTGTTGGTCTAGGAATTGACTGAAGTGACTGCATCTCTGGGAGATCCAAAGAATATATTCTTTTTTGCAATTGACAAAGGGCAGCTCGCAAGGGTTTCATTTCTTCCTCGAACGCGTTGAGGGCTGCAACCACCGGGTATTTCTTATTTTTCGGTTTCACAAGAGAACATGGGTCTTGGTGGTCTTCTTGGGAATCAACAACATCGTTAACATCTTCTGGTTGGTTTTCGAAATTTGATGCGACCTCAAAGCGAACTTTAGTTTGCCCTTTGTTGTATAGTTCAAACACTTCGTCATTTAACGGAATTTCCTTGGGGTGTCCAACACGTTTTATTAAAGAAATATTAGGAATTGTGGTATTAGTGTTGGTTCCTTGGGACGAAACGGAGATCGTTTTGGTGCTGTGCTTGTGTTGTTTGTCTCTTTCGGCAGCAGCAGATTTAGAGACATAAATTGCTGACCCACAACCAACACTATTTTTCGAAATAGTGTTCGCCCCAGCCCTTTGTCTCGTCATGGTCTTTGAAGTGCACGTCGAAATTTCTTTGCTCTTTCTATTACTATTGTTACACTGAGAATCTGTTCTAGTTGCCCTGCAGTGACATCCAGGTTTTACTTTACTATTAGATTTCTTATCTGAACATTTTTTGCGTTCAGGAGGTCTTTTAGAACACAGGGCGGTATCTGGTGTGGCTTGGTCACAATTATCAATATAATTATTATTGTCTGTTTCACAGGAAACTTCCTGCATAGGAGGCCTTATACGAACTTTTTTGATAATGTCCTGCAGGCCTTTGGGAGGATTTGAGGGTATGTCAAGCGGTTTCTTTTTTGTTTTCAGCTGTAGAACACTTCCAGGTGGTTTTGAAGGAAGTTTCCCTTGTGAATCGATTGCTAAGGCCCATTTTGGACACCCACAGGTTCCACTAGTCGATTTTGATTTTAATGGAAGTTCTTTAAAGCACGTGTTACTGTCTGCCGATTCTGAGTCGTACGAGTTGGTGTCGTCGTCATTGTTTTTAGGGGGTTTGATATGAATAATGATTGTGGAAGATTCCCCTGTTGTTGTGGCTTTCGCACTGATGTTTACTGCTCCACAAGAATCTTGTCCAATCAAAGTTTTATTATTAGTATCAGTGGTTTCGTAACGATTTTTATTATATACACTGAACTGTTTTCGGCGTGAGCATGTGCAAACGGTTGGAGTAGCCTTTTTTATTCTGCACTTTTCTGGAAGAACTATGTCTTCCCAAGGCATTTCGGTTTCTGGACCACATACGTCTTCAGTTTCTACATCCATTGGAAAATAGTCGTACAGTGGTTCCATGTATAGCTCTGTCATTTTAAAATATTTTGGATCATAAACCGGGAGCTTAACTAGATTAAGGGCCGCCATGTTCTTGGATTCAACTGATAAAAAGTCGTTTGTTGACGTCTGCTCTTTTCCTTCCTCAGCAGATAACTGAATTAATCACGTTAATTAACAAATGTTATCATTTATTCATGTAATAAGTACCTTATTATTAGTTGCCTTTTTCAATACGTAAGTGCCAGGAAGTGGCACAGCAATCTTCTTCCAGGGATCGCATAAGCAAGGATCTTCCTCTTCGTCCTCTTCCCAGTCCCAATCGCCTTCCCCTAATTCCCCCCTCTCAGTTTGGCAGCCTTTTATTTCGTTCCCCAACGTTCTCAAATACGATTCAACGTATCCAGCATCGCACTCGTAAACAAAATTTTGTATAGGTTCCGGAGATGAAGTTTCTTGTACTTCTATACCATCCCTGGTACTACAGCACTGGCCAACACCCACTTGAATGCTCCGTTTCATGGCGGACGGTAATGGTAAACGTCGATAATTAAATTCGTATTGGGGCTTCGATTCGATTGTCGGAAACAACTGGGGAGAAGGCAAATTGAAAGTAAAGCAAACCTCTTTGCAATCACCTGGGCCATAACAAGAAGTAACACCACAGGGTTGTATTTGTTGGGAAACTTTTGAACGCCTTTTTGTTGGTACAGGGATTTTACTCGATTGTTGTTGGAGTGCCGCAAAACTTTTCCGTTTTCCCGCAGCATTGTACCATCATACGTGGTATTTTGCTGGGTCTTTTCACTGGAGATGTTACATCTCTTATTGTTCGCTTTTGGCAAAAACATTTTCCCGAAGTCTCGTCAGGCCTGATAATGTCCTCAGCTATTTTGTCCAAATCTTTGATAGCGTCATTTTGTGAACGAGATTTTTTTGTGAAATTTAAGAGCTCTTTACAAAGGGCAACTTTTTTTTCGTCGGGATGTTCTTCGAAAAAATCGCAAAGTTCAGTTTCGAAGACTTCTGCAGCCAATTGGAGGATTCCTCTCACTTTATTTTCAAAACAGTCGTCTCGGTTGATGGTCTTTTCAATACAAGGACTTTTTGGGCAAGGATCGGTAACTTTACAAGAATCAATTTCTTCAGGAATATTTTCAGAAGGCTGTTCTTCTTGGGGAGCGTTTGAAGAATCTACATGAAGATTTGGATCAATTGGAACATTTGAATCTTCAACAGCACCGTTGGATTCTTCAGGAGAACTGTTAGATTCTTCAGGAGCATTGTTGGATTCTTCAGAAACACCGTTAGATTCATCAGAATCATTTGTTGAATTTCCAGAAGCAGTATTCGAATCGTTGGGATTACTGCTAGTGTTTACAGAAGGGTTATTTGAAATTCCAGGAGCAGTGGTTGATTTCAGAGCTGTTTGAGCAATCATCATTGTGTTTTGTGTCGTCGAAGTATGCTGCAATTGCCTTTTAAGAACTGGTACAATGTTAGTGATGGATTCATCAGGCAAGGCAGTTATGGATGTTTGACACATAATTTCTTGCATGACATGAGCCACATGTCCTTCTTCCAGAATGTGTGGATAAACAGCAATTACCGTTTGAGTTTCCATATCGTGTTTTTCAGGATTGATTTGAGGATAATCCACAACACTCTCTTCGGTAGAAGTCAAGTCCATCGTGAAAGGATCTGCCCACTGCAATTTCCTTTTACGTGGTAATATAATGATCCTCTCACAGTCGTAAGATATTTCCAAATAAGGGATGAATCCTAATAAGCCGATAAAAATAGAATCGTCACCGTCGTCATTCAGAGGAAACGAAGAAATAGTCGTTTGAACACCATGATTTGATGCGACATAAACGTTATGTTTACTGTCTTCGTAGCAATGAAGAATAGTTTGAACCCCAGCGTCGACTTTTTCAATTTTATCAGATTCGCTCATCGACGATAATATCTATATTTAATTATTATGTTACGACGACATTATCAGGCCTTAACACTATTCGCGTTATGATCTATTTTGTCCAGCAGGTTTTTGTAATTATTTATGTAGGTAATATTTTTTATTAAATAGATTATCCAGAAAATGTGTAGGTACGTTTCCCTAGGGATACGATACTATCATGTAATTGAGGCACCGACACGAATAGAACAGGGAACTTACCCGGAAAGAACAGGACTCCTACTATTTATTAATAATATTTGTGTGCTTTTATGATTTATTACTGATATATTATATTCTTACAATAATTTTGACATTTTTTTGATTTTCACAGTCAACGATACGACAATCTATTGTTTTCTTTTTATTTATTTATTTATTAACGGATGTGTGAGGTTTTGCGCACGGAGAATGTTTAATCTTTTTTTCGCATCCCTTTTTTGAACTTGTTTGGTCCGATTTAGAATCGGCATCTTTGGCTTCATCTGATGATGCATTAGTTGCATTTGATGAAAACTCCGGGACTTCCACAACGTTTGGTTTGTGTACCAAGGGAGCTTTTAAATTTGTAACAACATTCGATAGGGACTCATTTGGGAGAAACGTGATCGACGTTTGAACAGACATTTCCGCTACAACATTTGCTAATTCTTTAATGTCTAGTAGATGGGGATAGACGACTATGTTAGTTTGTACTTCAGCGTCAGTTCCGTGGTTTTTTGTAATCTTAATATTACAATCGCTTGTACTTGTAACAACAAAGTCCACTGTTGTGTCAGGTCTTTTAAGGACTCCTCTCTGGACGACTCCTTCTTTGCTGTTGTCCTTACTCACTGGGCCGGAGTTTTCGCTAAAGGGCTCGAAGGACTCCATTGAATTTATTTCAGATAAAAAAATAACTACAGAATCCTTATTATATGGAGAACATTCCATGCAGTTTATATTTCCTCTTTTACATTTTTTCTAAAGTTATTTCTTTTTATTGGTTTAAAATTACGATGAATTTTCCCAACTAATTTCAAAGATAGTGACGTTTGTGACAAAATAACAATGTGAGTGAGGTAGAGTAAGTAACATTAGTCATTTTGTCAGTTCAGAATATTTTATTTAATTCTTGACACAGTTGTATATTATAATTAATAGATACATAATTATAAACGTAAGTTGGAACATAATAATAATAATTTAAATCACCCTCAAACGTTTCTTTGGCCTTTTCGGCGTTGTTTCGTTTCCTTTATTACACATTTCTTGTATTTGAGCCACATCTAAAATAAGTTCTTCACATTTTTCGTACTGTTCGTTTAATTTTAATTTTTGATCGTTAATGTCGTCATTATTGTTATCTTTTTGGGCTGTGATATATTTTGGACATAAATTCACAAATTTGAGCTCCTTTTCAGGCTCTGTATTTACTGACTTATTATCAGTAGTCATAATTGTTGATTTACGTTTTTTAATTGGGTACGTGTTATTTTTCCAAGTTTTAAGTTAATTTTCACAGAGAATTTTGACGTGAGGTAAACGAAGTAAAAATTAGCAAAAATTATGTTTATTGTAAGAGCCTACTTCATGAAGTGATAATGCTAAAAAATCATTGGAAATGAAAAAACCAAACGTTGTTTGTTATATCAGTCTTAATAATTATTATGTAAATGGAATATAAAACCAAAAACTTTAGGGTCTAATTTTTTATCTACTATCTATTGTTATCTAATATCTATTAAGAAAAGTTATAGACTTTTTGTTGATGTAAAAGTGTCAATAACGTAAGGGTCTGTCCGGACTTTCGTATACATACAGTGGCGTACATTTAAATCTTCGTAGTATGTATGCAATTGAAAGTTCGTTAGGTGCTTGATAAAATTTATGTAAGTAGGTACCTACATATATTTCTAAATAAATCAATAATTAATTTAAACGCACAAATGTATTATAAAATCATCTAACATATTTTTCAGTGAGCTAGGATTTTACTCTTATCCTTTTGTTGCGCTTTCGACCTGATAATTTTACATTAACAACAAAGTTTCAAGGGGGTCTAGAAAATCAAGTAAATATCTAGAGATTTGTGCAGTCACCTTAAATAAGATTAAAACTAATCTTGAGTTCTGGCAGGGAAAATTGAATGACATAATTTTTTACTCATATGAAGTGAATCACATGAGATCCTATAAACTAAATATTCAAATAATTTGTTATTCCTATTAATTTATCTTATTGTTTATGCATCCTATTGAATCTATCTAATGACTAAGTACCACGTATAATTCATCAGTACATCCGTCTAGGTTTTTTTATTTTATTTGTATAAATCATCTGCATGTGTAATTAACAAAAATCACTGATAACAACCCCTAAAAATTATATAAATAGCGACCGTAAAATATTCTTCTTATTAGTGGTTATTTGTCAGTATACGTTAAAATGGTTAAAATAATTTTCATTTCTGCGTTTCTTATTTCGGTTTCACGTAAGTGCTTTGATGATACATATGTAGGTACCTAATTTTTTTTTATTTCTTATTTTGCAATTTTAGTTGCTTTGCCAAGTGCAGTGAATAATAACGAATTTCAACAATGGAATTCAAATTCTAAAGAAACTTTGAATAACGAACTTGTGTCCGTATATAAAGGCAATTCCGATGATATCGATTATGAAAATGAAAGCAAAGTAAATATTATTTACAATTTATTACTTAACAAAAATTTTGTTATTTAAAAAAAGAAAACATTTTTGCTCTTTTTTCTTTTAGAACTTATTATTGAAACCGAACCCATGTCCCACAGAAATTTGCTTAATTTGCAAGGAATCTGTTGAGATAGTAAAAAACCCTGTAATTGTGGTACGTATTATTTTATTTATTTTTGTGGCATTGTTAATTTTTATTTTTTAATTATTTTAAGTTTGTGGTAACATGGGTTTCCAGGCATGTTTGTAAATTCATACCTTTTTTCTCCGATACCTGTAATGAATTTGTTGATGTCTACACAAAATATTTTATTCCCTATTTAAATGCCCATAATAATTACTTCCTATGTAGTGTAATAAATGCATGTAAATTAAAAAGCGACGATGAGGTTCCCTATGAGAACAACCCAAGTAGGATCACTTGCCCTGCATGTGTCTCCATTATACAAGATTTCAAAAGAAATGTAACACAGGTATTTATTTAACTTAAAGAATCATGTAAGTACCTACCATAATGCAGTGTTTAATTGATCAATTTCATTCGTAGGGACTAATGGAGCATAAAATTGAGAAAATATGTAAGTACTTCCCTAAAAAGGATCAAAAAAGGTGCAAGATGTTAGTGGATTTAACCTTCAGTCACCTCGTTTCAACTTACTTGGAAAAAGTAACTCCTCATCGTTTCTGTTATAATTTAAAACTTTGTGACTATGCTTTTGAATCCATGGAGTCAGAAATTAATGAAAATTTAATTATTTAAAAAATTGTAGCACGATACTAATTACAGATAAAAACCCTTGAAGTTTAAAGTTTCAGTTGACGGATCAAAATCAGAACCAATGTAAAAATTATAAAAATCAGTTAATAAAAATAAACGAGACTTTTCTTATTCCACTTCTTAGTTTTTTTTCACCAGTTTTACTCTCCAGGTGCCAGTTATATAAATAATAAAATACATTGTTTATAAACAGCCCCTATAAATCGTTTTTAAATAGTTGCAGCGAAATGTACCGAGTATTTTTTAGTTAATTAAGTAGTTAACGTGGTGATAGCTAACAACAATAAATAACAATCAATTAACATCCAATCAGAACCACTAAGAGAGAAGAGGTCATAAATATCCTTTTGTCAGCTATAGAATAAAATGTAAAAAAAGGAATTGGCCATGGTCGACAGAATTCATGCATTTAAAATGGATAAATAAATAATAGGTACGCAATTACAACTTCGTACCATGGTCCTCCACCGGAAATGGGACAGGCGTAAACTAACGGGCGGAAGTTACAAAAAAGCTGGGCAAAAACTGATGGTGACCTTAATAAAATAATACAACTAACTTGTCACGACATATTATTGCACCAATGCAATAATATAAGGGATGACATTAAAAAGTATGGTTCGTTTATAGGTATTACAAACACAAGTCCTAAAAATTACCCCACCAAAAAATCAAACAACCCAGTACTTACAAATATTTTTTACCTTAGGTGGTCCCTTTGTTGCCCTCATAGTAATT
This sequence comes from Agrilus mali, assembly GCA_029378335.1. NCBI lineage: Eukaryota > Metazoa > Arthropoda > Insecta > Coleoptera > Buprestidae > Agrilus > Agrilus mali. The sequence goes on from CM055660.1 coordinate 844,727, forward strand.
CAGTAATAAAGGTAACATTTTTTAAACCTTGCGGGTTTGGTCACTTTTACAAAGTTTGTGTAATAGGTAACTTTAAAGGTGCACAAAACACTAATTTACTATTTAATTCGTGAGCAATTTGTAACACAGCACGACGACAGTTTTCTTTTACCGAAAAACGCGTTTCAAAACAATCCAACAAAACTAATCGAAAGTCAACTTTTAACAAACACTGTTAACAACAAATAATTATTTTATTATTTTAGGTAGGTACTGGCATCAAAACCACTAGATACTACCTTTACACACAGGTAAGTACGTACTACTGTTGTTGCAGAAACCCACAAAATTACTAAATTTAAAAGAAGTACACCTAACATAAAAAACGCTTTCGAATTTGCCAAGCAGATAATTGAGCGCCGTTGCCACACATTCCACTTAATAAATAAAACTAATTTTAAATTTCAAAAGTTATTGTCAACACAATTTTTTTTTTCTGAATATACAAAAATACTTTAGGTAACAATTATTTTGAGTACCTTATGTATAATAATAAAAGATGTGTTTTAAATTACTTTATTGTTTGTTTATTATTATTGTGGTGTAAATAAACTTGGCAACGTGGCTTTAACAATCTTGTAAGAGCAAAAGAGCAACTAAAGCGTAACGAAAAGGTTCAGAAAGCGTAAAGTCAAAAAACTTCGTAATATTAAAAATTACTGTTCAACATTTCGTTTCACGTATGATGACGTACGAAAATTATTGTTTTTGACGAGAAAAAGTATTGTTTTAACCATTATTTAAATGTTACACCAAACAAAATTGATTTTCTATCGATCTTAATATCATATTATTACATAACAAACATAAATTTTACTGACACAATTCATACTTTAATAAATAATTGACTGTGACAGGTGACGTTATTAGGTATTTAGTTAGATTTTTTTTGGGCCCGAAATAAAAATATATTGTTAATCAATTAATAAAGAACGCTATGTGTGACGAAAAGGGAGCACAACGCCCCTGTTGCGACCGGTTACTAAATTACAACCCGCCACTGGTTTGCGACGCTAAGGACGAAGCTTCGGTCAGTGGCATAGTTTCAACCCCTAAGAGCGGGGATCAGACGCAACCCTGTGGAAAACAACGCATTCGGGGACCCTGCTCTGATGTAAGAAAAATCTTGTTTACAACCTTTAGTGGTTATTCGACTACAAACCCCTATATTTGAAGTTTTTGTTTTGGTATTAAATAAAAATAAAATAATCACAATAATGGCGGTTTTGTGAAAATTTTATTTGTGTCACCATTAGTCGCCTTTTACGACACGCTGGGACCTGCGGTGAGACTATTCTTAACCCCGGTCTCACACGGGTACCAAAAACTACCCTGCACCAACCCAACATGATACAAAATCTACCATAAATAAGACAAATATTTGAAAAACAAGATGAGGCAATTTATTTCTACCCCTATATATTAACCGACTACAAGAATTTTCTTTACATTTTAATTTTTTATATTGAGCCTAATTATTTATATTATCTCTCTAAAGTGAGTGGTAGCAAGTATTTGAAATACTTAGTGATGAAAAAGAATTTTAAATAATTAGAAATGAAGATGAGTCAACTTTATTCTTATGCTGTATATAATATACAGATAAGATAAATGTTTAACCGACCACAGAAAGATTCTAATTGTTGTTACGTGAGACTATTCTTAACTCCGGCCCCACATGAGTATATAATACCACCCTATACCTCAATATGAATCAAAACTTATCATAGATGCCACCCTGCACCCCAATTTAAGACAAAATCTACCATAAAACCACCCAAACAATTTTTTTCAGTCGTATTACTCCACCACAACCAACTTAACCGACGATGAGATACACTACCTCTCCCCAATATCCCCCGTAAGCCCCCTATCGGACGACGAAGGTATTTTTCCGATAGAATATAAAACCCCAACCATCCTACGTCTCCTCCGGGAATTACCCCCTGCAAGGACGATATCTTCAAGTATATCCTGCATCGAGCCACTCTTGCAAAGAACTTTGGCCATCATCAAACCAGAAGCCATGCAATACAAGGAGACTGTACTGAGAGCCATAAGGGATGCAGGGTTCACCATCATAAGGGTATAACTTTATCAATTACCTATTAATTAATTATTTATAAATAGTCTATTTTTAGGAGCGAACAATTCATTTAACACCTGAACAAGTTTCGGAAATTTATAATAAATATTATGGTACCCCAGCGTTCCCCAATATGGTCATTACCATGAGCGTTGGTCCCGTTTTGGCCTTGTGTATGGCTGCAGCCAATGCTATTACGAAGTGGAAGGACATGGTGGGACCCGATAAAATTCTTAGAGCCGAATGGTTCGTTAGGACCAGCATGAGGGTTAGGTTTGGGTTGCATGAAGATATGATAGAAGCACTTCATGCATCAGAGAACATTTTTGAGGCGGAGAAGGAGAACAGATACTTCAATCCAGAATGTAATAATTATCAAATTATCAATTATCATTCTGAATCGTAAAATATTGATAAAAATAACTTTTTTTGTAGCAATTTTAGAGCCAATCATAACTGAAGAAAACCAAGTGGCAGACTACTGTAATCTTTACGTAAACCCTGTCCTGATAAACGGTTTGACTCAACTATTGAAAAAGAAGCCAGCAGATCCAATAATGTGGCTTGGAGATTGGCTACTAAATAATAACCCTTATCAACCCCGATTGCCACCAGAGATTGCAGTTTTACCTACGTGATTGGTCCCAAAATTATTGAAAATTGTCTGTTCATGTATGCAAAGGGAATTTGATGTACCAGTGAATTTTTTTACATTTTCAATGTGAGTTTAAAGCTGATGGTAGTTAAATTAAAACAATACAAATTTATAAAACAACTGAAAAATAATTTTTTCAGTCCTGTATATAATGTACAGTTAAGGTAAAAGTTTAACCGACCACAAGAATATTTGTTATATTTTTTTTATTTACCTTTTTAATTAATACATCACTAATTATTTTTATTTTTGTTTTCCAAACGACAACGTTTTTATCACAATTTCATTTTCGTTATTATTGTACAAACAATTTATTCCTTAAACGTAACTTCTTACATTCTAATACAATCTCATTTACGTTGATTGTTATGTTACATTGTCATGTTTTTTTTTTTTAGGAGATTCAAACAATAATCAATATTATACAAAAGATCACATAAAACAAACTTATTATTTTATTTATTATTATGAGACAAGCAAATGTTATATTATGTAAACTAAAAATAATAAAAGAAAAATGAGCAATAAGACTTTGGTGCTCGTAATTAAAAAAACAATGTATATATAATTGTTTATAATAATTAATTACCCGTTTTTGCTTCAGGCTCAGGTGCCTTCCAAACCCTTTCTTGACAATGTTTTATAGCCTAAAAACAATACGACTCAAAAAATGCCCTTTCTCAATTTTTTTATGCACTTACCCCACACTCTACTGCATTACTTTCGTTATCACACCAATACGAAGGGCCCCAGGTACATTTTTTGGACCCCACCAAGTCTCTCTCATCACGGTTATGGCACAAACCGACCTCGTTGCAAATGTTACCTATGTTTGGATAACTTCCAACTTTTGTGAATAGATCAACCCCGTAGACTTGGAGAAATTGTTTGCACTATAAAAAATAAAATCAAAATCGTTTATATACGTATGAAAGGAAGTTTTATTGTTAACCTTGTCTTGGTAGGTCAAGGGCATGGCCTTGCAGGTCTTGTCCAAAACGTGGGCCTGGTCGTGGGACACTTTGGGGTTTTGGAGAAGCTGTAACATCGTCACCAAAGATCCTTGGCAAACTGCACAAGTTTGAACTTCATCTGCACATAAAAGAAAACAGATTTAGATTTCCCAAATCTTTTCAGAAGTACCACGACACTAACCTCTGAGCATCTCCTGTTCAGTCATACAAACAGCTATCATTTCGCAAATGAGTTGGGGCGCGACCTTGTCCATAAACAATTTTATGACAATGTCACCATATTTGGTTATAAAACTGGTACATTCGTCGTTGACGGTCTTCGGCATGACGGAACAAACCGATTTTATAGCATTCATGATTTCTTCCTGAAAATAAGGAGATTAACAACAAGTACTAAATAAATAAATAATTAATTAATATTTATTTACATCAGTGCTGTTGTCGCTCAAGACGTTCTCAAGTTGAGCAACAACGAATTCGCAAACAACACAACCCAACGAAGAATATTGTTTGGACATCGAGGGACTTATCAGGGTCTTACCGTTTGCTGTATGATCCGGTATTTCGTTAGTAACTGAAAATAATTAAGTACTCATTAACTATTTCATTTTCGGAATTTTACTTTTTTACTCACGGATTTCACCACCCAATGGACTATCAACCCTTGGCTCAAGGTGAATAAACTCGTTAGTTTTTTTGTCGGAACAAAGTTTAAGATAGACGCAAACCTCTTGGGGAGTTAAATTGGCCAAAATGGCGTCTACAATGTGGTCTGCATAAGCCACAACGAACGTGTCACATTCTTCTTTGAGTTGTTTGGACAGATGTGAACATAATTTGGTCAGTTCTTCCCTTATTTCAACCTATAAAAAGATAAAATATATTTCTAAAAATATTTTTGTGAACCCCCACCAGACTGTTATCTAACCTCAGTTTTGTTGTTTTTGACCAATTCTTCGAGTTTAGTGACGGCAAAAAGGCATAATGGACAGTTGGGTTTGTCTCCCTTGTTGTCTTTGACGAAAACTTCGATGTCATGGGAGGAGTCTTCAGCCTTGCAGACGCTCAAAAGTGGACAGATGACAGACGGGTCAATTTCCTGGGCCAAAAGGGCCACGAAAGCATCCCCATAAGTGTTAATAAACTCCCAACACGTGTCGTTTACAGAACTGGGCAGACGACTGCAGGCCTTACCAACCACTTTCTTGATCTCTTCCTTAAATTACCAGGTGTTACAAAAAAAAAATTTAATGGTATACGTATTATCATACCTCGTCTTTGGGATCGGTAATTGCAATCTGCACATAATGCAAGAAATATTCGCAGAATGTGCAGAGTTTTGTGTTACCGATCATTGTGAGTGTCTGAGGCATGAGACGTTCGATGGGCAATTGAACAGACTCTGGGGTCAGCTCGGGATTAACGATCCTTACGCTAGAGCTACCCCTGGTCAAGGAAACTGACCCTCGTTTGCTACTTTGTAATTTGTTGACCGTTTGGACGGGAAGAAGCGGTACAATTGGCGTTTCCTATTTCAATAAACACATAAAAAAGACGTGGTGTATTAATTTATTAAATTTAGGAAATATATGTATAACACGTTTATTATTAATTAATTAATTTATCTAACAATAACTTACATCGTTTTCGCCTAGATCAGGACCAGGGCAGATACCTATAAATGCACAGACAACAGTATCATTGATTTCGTCCCTCAGGATTTTATAAATTACTGGATAATATTCGTCAACGATTGATCTACATTCTGGCGCAAAACTTTTCGTTTGATTACAAATTCCTATCATAACCCTCTGGAATTCGTCTTCAGTTGTGTTAGCAATAATAACGTCACGGAAATGATGGATCAATTGGCGACAAAGGTCACAGGGCAGATCATCCTTTTGGCTAACATCAACGTTTCCAACGCTAGACAGGGGGGTCACTTGGATGGACGAAGAAGTGTGTTGGTGGAATTGACCACTGCATTCTCCACTGAGTATACAGAATTCGTTTGAACCCAAATTTTCTAGCAAGTGATTGTATATTTCGTTGAAGTAGGTCAAAATTATGTTGCTGCAAGCGTCTGACAAACTGCTCATTCTACCACACACCTGTGGAGATAAGGGTCATAACATAAAGTTCCTCATGGGGTGGCTTTTATAATTATTCAGAACCCCCCGCCCTAAGATTCTCATAATTAAGTTACTTGTTAATGTTTTAGTGTCAATGGACGAAAGAAATAATTATTTAAAACGCAAATTCAAAGGGTCAAAATGATGACCCTACGTTATCAGAAATTATACCATCAAAATTATTGACCATATAACGAAAATATTTAATAAAACTTCTGGAAAACGTCACATATATAAACAACATATTTCTTCATTAATTAATTAATTTAGATAAATAAATATCAGGAGCAATAATATTTTTTCATATTTAACACTCATTATTTTATTATTCATCCTACACCTATACGAAAATTTATGTAGGTACATAATTACTACAAACCATTGAATAAAAAATATTTTATAGCGTTTGTAATTGAATAGCATTGTGCATTCAGTTCTGAATCATAGTTAACAACCAGTTAATTGTCGCTAAAAACGACAAAGGCATTTTTAATTCCACCAATTGTAAATAATCGGGTCATTATTTTATTTACCCACCTTAAGCATGCCTTGCAACACTTGGTCTCTGCTCGACCTTTTGAATTTCTTTTCCATTAAATGTACAACAGTTTGGCATGCACTGCAGCCGTCCACTTTCATTATAGGCCTTGCAGTTGACAGCATTTGGGCATCGACCAAAAGTTTTGTTACCCTCTCGCTGTTGCAAAGGCCAGAAACATGGCAAACTACCTGGGGGTCCATTTCGGAGGCCAGAGTGTCGACCAGTTCAGGTAGGAACTGGTCAACGAGTTTTCTGCACTCTTTTGCAACGATTTCGATCGGTATAAGGTTGCAGGAACCTTCGAGAACTTCTTTGAGCTCGCTCTAAATTAAAAGTTAGCATTTTTGATCTCCAAATTTTGTTTTAAAAACACCAAAAGTTTTTACAATTACGATAAGAAATAGTCGTTAACGCATTAAGATCTGTTTGTCTTTAAATTTTGTTTTAAAAGGTTGAATATTATAACAAAAGAAAATAAAAAGTTGAATATTGTAACAAAAAACAAATAAAAAGTTGAATATTATAACAAAAAAAAATAAAAAGTTGAATTAAGAGGATAACACTTTGTGTGGTGACCACTGTACATACGCCAAACCTTTACGTTTGCACTTACAGTGGCTACCACAATTTTTAAGCACCGGATTTTATTTATTCATTTTATCTAAAAATAATAAATTGTTAAATTTATGTTATAGCTGCTTACTTCCGTCATATTGCTTAGTAACTGGTCTCGAGCCTGTTTGACTACATCCATACAAGTTTGACAAACACTGCTCTGGTCAGGGGGTAACTTCTTATGTTCCCAGACCGTTTGAATGCAATGTTTTACAGCCCTGCAGCCAGCTGCATTTCTATAATACATAAATTATACATCATTTATTTGCGTTTGGTATGATTATTAAAATATTTGTTTATTTTTTTATCAAACAGAAGACTAATTATTTCAATTCAACCTTGGCCTTAAAATGTCCTAAGGCAAAAAAATAATCTTAAAATATCTTTCATTATAATAAATAAATAATTAATTAAAATTCAAGGATATTAAATTATTCTCATTAATTAGGATCTATTGTTGTACTAGTTTCCCGATAATTTACAGAAAGTAGAGCTTCAAAAATCTATAATAAGATGATGAAATAACATACAAAGAGAATTTAAATAAGTATCTATCATAAAAGCATGAAGAGATACCATTATCAAATATTTTTGTACTTTTCAAAGGTCAAAGAGCTTCTTCTAGCAAATAACTGGAACTTGATAAATCATTAAATAAATATTATTTACATAAATTTTAAGTTGTAAATAATAGAACGACACTAATATAATTGTTATTATTTTAATAAGATTAGTGGGCATGCATACGTTATGTTGCTGCACCAATAAGATGGGCCCCATGTACACTCCTTAGCCCCCAAAAGTCTCGGTTGAGGTTCGGGTGCAGGTGTAGATACAGTTACGGGGGTTAAAACTAAAAAAAGAAAAAAAAACTTCTCTTTATTATTTTTTTTTTAATAAATATGTATCTATATAGGTATAAAAAATCTTAAATAACTAATGGCGCAGTGTACAATATACGTATTGTATTAGCAGTCATTAGTAACAAAGACCAACATTTTGATGATTCAGAAGAATTCAGTCAGCGTTTCTAAATAAATATCATATCATATTCCAATATTGATTTACCTGACATTAAAATTGCAGTTGAGATGAAGACGAAGGCCTTCATCTTGATTTCGATTTTTAAATTTTTCTTGGTCGATTAAACACTAACACCAGATCACAATTGTAAACTGTTCACTCTTTGACTGACTTATGGACTGACTGAACACTCAGCACTTCTTATCGTTAAAATTGTTAATCACTTTATATTTAATTAACAAAACAAAAAGAGACGAACCTACGTTTTGAAGGATGACAAATAGTAATGTTTACAACTGTCACACGACTGACTCAACTGATCGCACTATAATTCCGCTATCTGGTTATTTTTAATGAATTCTAATGAATGCTATCAACGCTATGCTGTTGTTGTTGGTTGTTGCTGGTTGCAGTAAACTATTATTAAGTTATTTTTAATCGTTAGTTAAAAAGGATCAACTGCGCCCCCTTGTAACCGGTAGCTGAACATGAAAATGTGAATTTCGAGGGTGTGTGTCTGGTTACAAACCGGATGTGGGGGTAGAAATAGAAAATTTTCTTTTTGTCTAGGATTTTTGTAAATATGTAATTAGGTATAAAACACTTGTAAGAAGTAAAGGGAATATATATATATATATATGTCTCACAACGTTTAAAAATATTTTAAACCGAAATATAAGATGATTTACAGAATTCTATCGATTATTTAATTGATTATAAATTAGACTTGTAAATTAAGAGTTATTGCTGTTTGGATTTCATATAGGGTTGTTGGTAACAATATAAACTTATTTAGTTTACTTACAGTTGTATATTACCTTAATTATTAAGGGTGTATGGGGTGCCATCTTTTGTTAAAAATCAAACCAGAATAATATACCCATCTAAATGGTATATTTAAATTTCTGTTGATAAATAATAATTGACCACAAAAAAACTTTTGATTTGTGTTGGGCACCTTCCATAATTTTTATTTGGATGCACTTACTTTTATTGAGTTACCTAATTGTTCAATATTATTGACTTATAGATTTATTGATTGGTCACTTCATAACACAGTTAAAAGTCTCTTAAAATCGATGGTAACTATACAAAAATAAAATATCAGGTTTGCTACCTACCATGTGTACCTCTACACACCCCTTGAGGTAACTCTTTAATATTGTTTTTTATAAATTAAAGAATTGACTTATAAGATTACCTATTGGTCATGTCATAGATAACAAAGATGTTACTTAAAATTGATGGTAGTTGTACAAAAATAATTGAAGGTTTTGGGACCATCAGAATGTGTTGGGTACCACCAAAAATTTTCATTTGTATTTATTGAGTTAACTCTTTAATATTATTGACTTATAGGTTTATTAATTAGTCACTTAATAAAATAATTCAATAAATGAAATAACACGTAGTTATGGAGACGTAATTAACATGAAAATGGATATGGGGAACAATGAACGGTTCGAAAGTTATAACACCTCTAATCCCAAATGGTGGAGCATTGTCGGACAATGGAAAGATTCTCCCTCTATGTATGTATGTACCTACGTATAAATACACAAGTGTGGTGGAGATATCAGTTTTGTTTCCATGTATGTATGTGTACACATTTCCATTACAATAAAGGTCTTTGCTTTGTATACGTATGTACTGGGTACTGGCCGACCCAACTTCATATAATTCACATCGGGTGATATATTACTGTTCGTTCCTCAACGGTATTACCTTACCATTTTACGCCCTCCTTTGTATGTGCATACCTACCCTTAACTAGAACTATTACGGCGCATCACAGGGCCTTTACTTGGTAGCTAATAATAAAGGGACGTTTTGGTATCACTTTATTTTTTCGTCCATCATTATTATAATCTGTTAATTTTTGAAAAAAAAAAAAAATATGGTGAGTACCTTTTTTCCCAATTGTTCCCTTATGTAGATATTTTACTTAAACTCTTTCTTTTTTAAAAAATACAGGCCATCAATATTTAAAATAGATAAGAGACTGGTAAAATATCTAATTATAATATTTTATTGGAATAACAAGATACTCAAACACAGGAATTGGAGGTAGCTGTATTGATAATATGTTTAAAAAATCTGAAGAGCATTTAACCTCTGCATTTTCACTAAATATTTCATTAACTGATCACAATCCATTAATTCTAATTATTAAAAAACTCCAAATTAAGTCAGCTACTCTAAAACATATTCATAAGATTAATTACAAAAAACTTAATGATACTATTAAAAAGGAAACATGGAACAACATTTTATCTATCAATAACCCTGAAGAGGCAACAAAAAATTTCATTCAAACTTTTAAAAAACATATTGAAAAAACTACATACAAAATCATATTAAAAACTAAATACAAACAAAAAGAACCAAGAAAGCAATGGATCACTAAGGGCATAACTAAATCATGTGCGACCAAACAATTCCTCTATCTTACATGGAAAAAACTTCCTGTTGATTCTCCAACCAAAGAAGATTTCAAAACCCATTACTTACTTTATACCAAAATCCTGGATAAAGTTATTAAAAATGCTAAGAGGAATTATGATTCTGATGAGTTCAAGAATAAATCCAATAACCCAAAAGAAGTATGGTCAACTATTAATACTAAATTGGGAAAACCAACCCCTACTAATAAAAACCACATCAATTACATTACTCACGAAAATAATAAAATCGAAAATTTAATTGATATTTCAAATACTATGAATGATTACTTCAGCAAAATTGGTAAATCACTTACTGATAATATTTTAACTCCTGACACTGCACTACCCTTGCCCTCATTTACAAATAAAACCTTTTATTTACAACCTATTAAGGAATCTGAACTTCATAAAGTCATTGACAATCTAAAAGACTCACATGGAGCTTTTGATAATATTAACACCAAAATCTTAAAACTAAACAAGTTCCTTATTATTAAGCCCCTGACTCACATCTTTAATATATCTATCCAAAATTCAACTTGGCCTAATGCTTTTAAGATGGCTGAAGTTATTGCAATTCATAAATCAGGACAAAAACATTTAATTACCAACTACAGACCTATATCTATCATATCTAATCTAGCAAAAATATTTGAAAAACTACTTCATACAAGATTAATCAATTTCATAGTTAAAAATAATATTCTATCTGATCATCAATTTGGATTTATCAAAAACAGAGGTACTAACGATGCTTTGGCTTATTTTTCTAATTTAATATACAACCAGTTGGATAAGAGCAAACCTATTATTGGTACCTTTCTGGATCTAAAAAAAGCTTTTGATACTGTGGATCACCAAATTTAATTACTTAAAAAAAATTAACAGGTATGGAATAAGAGGCTTACCACTTGATCTTATAGAAAGCTATCTCACAGATAGATCACAAAGGGTTCGAATAGGTACGTTTACTAGTGAAATGAGGAAAACTTATGTTGGAGTCCCTCAAGGAACCGTATTAGGACCGCTCTTATTCATACTCTATACTAACGACCGTCTTTTGTCTTTACCTGAAGACTCTATTTTAGCATTTGCAGATGACACTATCCTCTTAGCATCTGAAAATACTTGGACGGAAACTGAAAAAGTAATGAACAACATTCTCAAAGAAGTTGTCACTTGGTTAAAACAAAACAAACTTGTGCTCAACTTTGTAAAGACTGTATTCGTCCCATTTAGTAATTATAAAGATAATATACCTAACAATATTACCATTAAATTTGAAGATATAAACATTAACAGAGTTACGCATACTAAATATTTAGGTCTTGTAGTTGATTGCCACATGAGATGGGAAGAACATACTACATCAATAATTAATAAAACTAAGTATCTACTCTTCATTTTTCCCAAACATAAGAAAATTTTAGACACTAAAACACTTATGATAGTCTACTATGCACTTTTCCACAGTATATTTACTTACGGAATTATTGCATGGGGTGGCACTAATAACATTCACCTGAATTCTCTACAACAAATTCAAAATAAAATCCTTAAAATAATAACAAAAAACCACTTTATAATAGATAATTACCCACTAGACATTAAAAAATCCTTTGAATTAGCCTCAATTTATCATCACTATTGCAATTTGAGTAATCAATTTAAACATTCCGAAAGCATTACTAGGAAATGCCATCTTAAAGTGAGTAATAAATCTAACTATATTAATGCAATAAGGATATTTAACAAGTTGCCTCTAGAACTGAAACAACTTGAATTCAATAAGACAACTACAAAAAGAATACTTAAGAAATGGATTGTATCAGATTGAATATTATATAAACGAAGAATTTTACCATATTGCAAACTCTCGACAAAATTTTCCAAAAGGCTCGCCGCCACCTCACTCCAAAAACTTATCTTTTTTTTATTTTTATTTTTACCTCTATTCAGCTGTACAGCTGGTATCGAGACAAGATAGAGAACAACATATACATATAACAATTATTTGGAACTATTCGAAATCTGAACACATTATACCTTACAAAATATTAAACAAATATACATATTTCTATAAAAAATAAAAAATAAAAAAAAATAAAAACATACAATAGAAAAGTAACAAAATTTATATATATCTATACATCTTAAAACTTATTACACACATATATGAAAAAAAAAAAAAAAAAAAATAAACACAAAATTAAATCTAGGAGCTATTGCTTATTCGAAATATTTTCAAAAAATGTTCACTCAATTTTTTCGTTTTACTTAGAAGTAATTCTTTGTATCTAAATGTTTTTTTAAGTTCTTGTTGTATATGTTATAATTTGTATTTTCCTTTATTTTGGTTGGAAGTTCATTAAATGTCACTAACGCCCTAACTAGTGGATTGTTACATCCTTTGTTGGTGTTGTTCGCTGTTATGTGATAGTTTCTTATCTAACAATTACTTTTAGAATTTCCTTCTCTACTTTTACTAAGAATTCAAATTTAGGTTCTTACTGTTTTTACTTGTGAATTGTAATAACTCATTTTTTGTAACATGTTGTACAGGAAATTATTATTCTGAATACTTGCATTTATGTTTATTAGTCTATTTTTCTGTCAAACCTATGTACAGGTAAACTTTTACCTCTATAGGCAACATCTGCATTGAAGATGTTTGTATTTTGACACTAAATAAATAAATAAAAAATAAATAAATAAATATAAAATGTCTGTATTATAAAATAACAATTATTTATGGCTAACTGTCGTAAAGTTTGTGGTTAAGCACTTGCAAAGTAAAACTGGTAAAAGAAACTAGTAAGTTAAATAAACTTATTTTTATAATTATTACATTGGTTCTGATTTTGATCTGCCCACTGAAACTTTAAACTTCAACGATTTTTATTTGTAAATCAGTATCGCACTACGATTTTTTAAATTATTAAATTTTCGTTTATTTCTGACTCCATGAATTCGAAAGGATAATCACAAAGTTTTAAATTATAACAGAGACGATGAGGATTTACTTTTTCCAAATAAGTTGAAACGAGGTAACTGAAGATTAAATCCACTACCATCTTGCACTCTTTTTGATCCTTTATAGGGAAGTACTTACATATTTTCTCAATTCTATGCTCCACTAGTCCCTACGAATGAAATTGATCAATTAAACAATGCATTATGGTAGGTACTTACATGATTCTGTAAGTTAAATAAATACCTGTGTTACATTTTTTTTGAAATCTTGTATAATGGAGACACATGCAGTGCAAGTGATCATACTTGTTTTGTTTTCATAGGGAACTTCATCATCACATAAAAATACTAAACTACATAGGAAAGTACTATCGTGCTTATTTAAATAGGGAATTATATATTCTTTGTAGAAATCAACAAGTTCATCACAGGTATCGGAGAAAAAAGGTATCAATTTACAAACATGCCTGCTAAACCATGTTACTATAAACTTAAAAAATTTAAAAATAAAATTAACAATGCCACAAAATTAAATAAAAACACGTACCACTATTGAAGGGTCTTTTGCTATAACAACAAATTCCTTGCAAATTAAGCAAATTACTTCGGGACATTGTGCCGATTCCAATGATAAGTCCTAAAACAAAAAAGAGCAAAAATGTTTTGCTTTGGATTTTTCATAACGAAATTTTGTTAAGTAATAAATTGTAAATAATATTTACTTTGCTTTCATTTTCATAATCGATATCATCGGAATTGCCTTTATATACGGACACAAGTTCGTTATTCAAAGTTTCTTTAGAATTTGAATTCCATTGTTGAAATTCGTTATTATTCACTGCACTTGGCAAAGCAACTAAAATTGCAAAATAAGAAATAAAAAAAAATTAGGTACCTACATATGTATCATCAAAGCACTTACGTGAAACCGAAATAAGAAACGCAGAAATGAAAATTATTTTAACCATTTTAACGTATACTGACAAATAACCACTAATAAGAAGAATATTTTACGGTCGCTATTTATATAATTTTTAGGGGTTGTTATCAGTGAATTTTGTTAATTACACATGCAGATGATTTATACAAATAAAATAAAAAAACCTAGACGGATGTACTGATGAATTATACGTGGTACTTAGTCATTAGATAGATTCAATAGGATGCATAAACAATAAGATAAATTAATAGGAATAACAAATTATTTTAATATTTAGTTTATAGGATCTCATGTGATTCACTTCGTATGAGTAAAAAATTATGTCATTCAATTTCCGCCAGAACTCAAGATTAGTTTTAATCTTATTTAAGGTGACTGCACAGTTCTTTAGCTAGGTACTTGATTTTCTAGACCCCCTTGAAACTTTGTTGTTAATGTAAAATTATCAGGTCGAAAGCGCAACAAAAGGATAAGAGTAAAATCCTAGCTCACTGAAAAATATGTTAGATGATTTTATAATACATTTGCGTGTTTAAATTAATCATTGATTTATTTAGAAATATATGTAGGTACCTACTTACATAAATTTTATCAAGCACCTAACGAACTTTCAATTACAT
The DNA here is from genome assembly GCA_029378335.1 of Agrilus mali. Lineage (NCBI taxonomy): Eukaryota > Metazoa > Arthropoda > Insecta > Coleoptera > Buprestidae > Agrilus > Agrilus mali. The sequence goes on from CM055660.1 coordinate 859,769, forward strand.
ACATACTACGAAGATTTAAATGTACGCCACTGTATGTGTAAGAAAGTCCGGACAGACCGTTCCGTTCTTGATTGACCTCTCTCGTTTCTGAGAATTTTACATCAACAAAGTTTGAACAAGGTCTACCAGACCCCAGTTATGTAAAAAGAAAAATTATTAGAATACAGAGTTATTAATAAGGGAGGCATTTCCAGTATTTGTAAGGCATTTTGTAGCAGTTTCAACCCTTATATTAGTTAAAGGGCATTTAAAAACAAGAAAAGCTAAGAGTTTAACATTGATTCTTACTATGATTGATTGACTCTATTTTTATTTGGCGAAAGTTCATTTTAATATATAATAAATAAAAAACACAAAACAATTGTCAAGATAATTAAAAGTGTGAAAGTTTAAAGTGTTTTTTATTTATTATATATTGATTCTTACTACAGTATTAGAAATGGTGGAGGCGCCTACCAGCCAATATTGCATGGGACCAAAAAAATTATATTAGAAAAAAAAATTATACCACATACATTTTATTTACCCACGATTTGGGTAAAATTCGTGCATTTGGTTTTGTGTGTGTGTGTGTCTTTGTGTGAGAGAGGAGGAGCACAGGTTCATTGTGTGTAGGTAGGTACAACGCGACGAAGAATATAAATCACAACCCCCCGGCTTCAAGGTGGCGGTGACGGGGCCAACAGATAATGTAAATAGCTAAACAACACACTAAATTTCCCGCCACATTAAGAACACAATGGGTCCGTTTATGGCCTTTATGTAATGAGCACCATCTGTTGATAAAAAGATGGTTTGTTTGAATACACATCTAAATAATGCCTAACGTGACGCGGGGTTGGGATGGATGGTACGTGCGCCGACCCCATGGGACACCGGGGAAACACATCTACCCGCCATAAAACCCCCTCACTCAAATAACGCTATAATTAAGGAATTTACAGCCGCACTTTATCACAACCATACACAACACAAAAATGACTAAAGAAAACATTAAAATAAAATAAAAATAATAGCGGTACGTAATTATATTTTATAATATTTATTGTTAAAGGGGTTGTTTTAGGTGTAGGTAAGTTAAGGTGCAGAAGTCATAAGGGATTAGCGATATTGTCTGAGTTGCATTATTTATAGATGATGCTCAATTCTCCGCAACATCCCCATTTTACCCTTACGTTGTTATTAGAAAGAGAAGGAGAAGGGTGTCGCATAGAGAGAGGCGAGAGCTACTGCGGCACCCCAACGCCCCTGCTATGATTAATTACAGTTTGATGAATATGCATGAAGATGCGTATTCAGAATACTAAGCATTCGCAAGTTTCCAATGATAAACAGAATTGCAAATGAGCCTCAGATGCCTGCCTCTTACTTTGTACCTAAACGTACCTACATACTTGCAAAACAGAGAAACGCGACGACGGGATGATTCCAGAATTGAGTCCCGACTGGAGTCCCAACCCACGATTAAATAAGATCGAAAATCGAGATTGCGGGAATTAGTAATCTAGGGAGGTATATTTGGTACCTATGCTTAAGGAATGAAAGAAGGAAACACTGACTATTATTATTTATAAAAGAAGAAGGTAGACAGAACAGTGTTAGAGGTACTTCAGGATCTCATGAGCATTGAAATGTATTGTATATTTAAAAAATGCAGTGTTGGTATAGGAAAATTCGTTACAATAAATTACCTTCAATCATATTTTCATACAATCAAGAAAGTAATAGATATAAGCCCAGTAAATGTAATTTAAACTCTTTGAGGGGATGTAACTGTTAACATTTTGATAGTCCTGTTAGTTTAGGACAATTTTCAGTGAAGCAGGAGATACTTTCCAGAAATACTGTCAAACTTAAGTAACTCAAAGATCAATAAGTCGACTTATAAAATTGGTTGGCAATAATGTGTGTAATTTTTACTTGATAACTCGAATTTTATAACGTCTATTAGGTACTCGAATCGAATATCTTGATACCTTGGGAAAATTTTTGGCGCCACCTAAATATATCCCTTAACAATATACGACTAAGCAGTGAAGCAGTTCAGTTTCTGCGATTATTTGTAATTAAAACGTACTTTAAAAACTTTGTTTTTGAACAAAAACTAAATCTAGTTGTAGAGGTATTTCAAACTCTCATGATCCTTAACTATGAGAAACACATACGTGTAATATTTTACTTGATAACTGGAACTCTTCCACTGCTATTACTCGTGTCGAGTATCTTGATAACTCGAACACATCTTCTAAATAATTAACGATTTTAACGTATGTTTTAATAAGGAGTGGTACAATGCAATTAAGCAGTGACGCAGTTCAGTTTCTGCGATTATTTGTAATTAAAACTTTGTTTTTGAACAAAAACTAAATCTAGTTGTAGAGGTGTTTCAGACTCTCATGATCCTTAACTTTAAGGTACGCAGAAACGAAACTCCAATCGTTTGTTACCTAAAACTTTTGTCTCCCTCACATCTCCTCTGAGATCTTGAAATACCTCTACAAATAATTCTTTAGATTCCATATTTAGTTACATAATAATTCTGGGTAATGTTGGGTAATTAGATGGGTAAATTTTTAGCAATTATCCGTTATTTATTTAAACAGTTCGATGAAACACAAAAATCCACCCTTTATTCATTGTTTAACTATTTGCTGAACGTTTTGCAGAATTCATTTGCCTGCATTAGGGCAATACTGAAATAAAAACGCGCTAACGAGTGATAGAATTTAATTTAGAAGTCAATTTTCATCCCTAATTTTATTATTAACCTCATATGTATAGAAATAATGCCCCAAAAAACCCTAACCAATCGTTAACAAAACTTTGTCTTTTGAACAAAAATTAAATTTAGTTGTAGAGGTGTTTCAGAATCTCATGATCCTTAACCTTTAGGTGCCCAGGCACCAAACCCCTCTCCACCCTATTGTTACCTAAAATTCTCGTCTTTCTCACAGTTCATGAGATATTGAAGTGCCTCTACAAATAATTCCTTTAATTCCATATTTAATTACTTAACGATTTGTGTGTTCATTAGATGGGTACATTTTTAACAATTATCGATTATTTATTTGTTGAAAATATAACAATTCAATGAAACACAAAAATCCACCCTTTATTTATAGTGTAGGTAACTGTTTGCAGATCCTTTTGCAAAATTAATTTGGTGCATTAGAACCAATAAAAAAATACAATTATTTTGAAATCAATTTTCATCTCTAAGTCTGTTATTATAATCTAATAATTATAAGAGAGAAATCAATTAATTGGGATGAGTTTTTGTAACTGGACAACTGAAGATGTGCATGTAGTGTAAATAATAATATTAAAAAAATGTTATGTATATCTTGTATTTGTTAATATACCTACTTAGGTACATTGTAATTGTAGAAAATGCAACAATCTGTTTCTGATTAAAAATATCATTTATTGTATTATAAGCCGTGTTACTTATTGTTATTCAAACAAAATCATGTTATCTACAAAATGGTAGATAATCATCAACTTTTGATACTTTAGCGATAATAAAAAAATAGTACCTAATTGTATTTTAAATATTTACGAAAAATTAAATAATTGTAAGAAAAATTAATTGTCTTAATAACTTTAAGGGTTGCAGAGGTTGGAGAAAGTATTTTTTTTAAATATAATGATGGCCTTGTTTTCAAATTTTAAATGATTTCAATTTCTAAATGTTCCAAAAATTTTGGCGGTGTAAAACGAAGATTCAGGGACTTCAGTAACTTTGCTACCGAAAAGTACATCTGACGTTTAGTTTCGTTTTTTAGCTTTGGGGTTGGTTTGAACAACTTAGTGCTTTCAATTACAACTTAATTAAGTACATTACATACTTAATCTTATCATAACGTCACACTAATAAATAAATCACAAATTAAGAACCTACTTATCAAATCAAATAATTGCAGTTTAAATAAATTTTAATTTTTTAAGGTATTTCTGATACGACTGACTGATTGACTATCTGAAAGAGAATTTAAAAATCGATTGGAGTTGGATTTTATTAGGTATGATGTCGCCAATTTATAAACTGTGGTTAAGACATTTTAAACCTGTGCAAGAAAATAAAATTGAACTTAAGCCACCCTGAATGTGGTCAGCCGAACTAAATGGCTTGGCGGGATTAGCAGGATTTACAGAAGTATTTTGCCACCTGCTAGATGTTCTAATCGGGTTCGGGTCATTTTGGTCACTAATAAATAATTCAACCGAACGGAACAACAATGCTGAACATGATAGTTATGAAAATTATATTTTCTAGTAATATCTATACTTAATATAAAATATAAAAATTATGTTATTTTGAATTTTTGTTACAACTGTGTTAATAAAAAGTTTCAATTGTTTTAAAATATTGGTTCTAATGCACCAAATTAATTTTGCAAAAGGATCTGCAAACAGTTACCTACACTATAAATAAAGGGTGGATTTTTGTGTTTCATCGAACTGTTTAAATAAATAACGGATAATTGCTAAAAATTTACCCATCTAATTACCCAACATTACCCAGAATTATTATGTAACTAAATATGGAATCTAAAGAATTATTTGTTAAGGTAATTAAAGATCTCAGAGGTGATGTGAGGGAGACAAAAGTTTTAGGTAACAAACGATTGGAGTTTCGTTTCTGGTTACCTTAAAGTTAAGGATCATGAGAGTCTGAAACACCTCTACAACTAGATTTAGTTTTTGTTCAAAAACAAAGTTTTAATTACAAATAATCGCAGAAACTGAACTGCATCACTGCTTAATTGCATTGTACCACTCTTTATTAAAACATACGTTAAAATCGATAATTATTTAGAAATTCGATTTATCGACGTTGGCGTCAAATATTAGATATGTTCGAGTTATCAAGATATTCGATGCGAGTAGGTAATAGAAGTGGAAGAGTTCGAGTTATCAAGTAAAATATTACACGTATGTATTTCTCATAGTTGATCATATTGTCAATCAATTTAATTCGTACGAGTTATCGAAATTTGTTTGTATTTTAATAGTTTTCAAGACTTACTGCAGGCTTGTATTGTATTACATATATAAATATATACATACGTATCTATAATATACGTAATTGGACTGTAGACAAAAATATTAAAGTATTATTAGTGCTTTAATCCGATAGGGATGACAGATTACTTCTGTGTTATATCGGACAGCTACCGAAGGCGTTCCCGGTTTAGTGATCTGGTTAATTCAATGAGCGACGTCATCGGACGTCGTGGTGCCTTCAGCAAATACAGGAGCGTGGCCTTAGGACAACATCACGCGTCTCTTTGTCCAAAGGCCCCCAAACCAAAAGATGTACCTACTGTATATTTATTTACACGTGACCTACTAGTGTCCACGTGCATACATCCAAAAACGTCACATCGTTTTTACTCTATACTTTGACGATAAATTATCGGATCTATTTTTTTCTAATAGTTGAAAGAGTTATACGTAGTACTTACAATTAGTTAATTGCAAAAATTCCTTTACGTTTCCAACAAAGAGAAACAGGAGCAGATGATGATCCCTTAAAATCCAGAGCTTCAGCTACGTTTACGTATTATTAGGGGTGGTAGTGGCTAGTGGTGAAATATATTTTGCATAAGTTAATTATGAGTTATTATAAGGATATTCTCTCATCCACAACGGTCCGGCGTGTCTTCACGAGGGGCGACAAGGACAGTTTTGCCGGTTTTTAGCCACCGTAGAGAGGGATGAAAGAGGATACGTGTTCCGGTACACTTGATATTAGGGCGTAATCATAACCTACCGGAGACAAATCTGAAGATTACCAGGGCCTGCATTAATTTTGTGACCGCGCGTAATATTTATTTGAACATTAGTCTACCAAGAGCTAATGCCATGGATAATGCGGAAAATTGTAATTGATGGTTCGCCATATGTAACTTCCTATATAGATACATACAGAGAGATAAACATAAATATACACATTACATAGATATTATGATTGGTTACCAGAATTAGATGGCATTTTCGCATAGGGGTAGAAAATTTTAATCTTGCAGGTCCTGGTAAAGACATAAGGGTTGCTGCAACAGAAACTTTTTTTTATCATTAAATGAATTTCTCAGAATAGATATTGTTTCACCCTCTTGTCGTTGTATTTTGTTTTTAATTTTAACACAGTTTCTGATACGAGTAAACACGTGCATGATGGATGCATGAATGAGTTTAGTGTTCCCGGTCCTGATTGGGGAAGACCGTCGTGGCGGCGGAGTGGAGTGATACAGAAAGATTTAAAGCTTTGCCGTTGTGAACATAAAAATGCCCCATGTTGTCGAGCAATAATCCCGCACGAGGTGTAGGAATCACGGTGTACATCTTAGGGATGTTTGATGTTGCATCATGTTCTGTTTGCTGCACCGACACAACTGTAGTGTAAATACCTACCCTACTAGTGGCGGCAACGACAACGTCGTCTACCTATTTGCCATAGATTTATAACAAACTTAAAAATAATCGTTCCTATTCAGACGGCTTATAGAAGGAAGACGAAGAAAAAGAAAAAAAGGGACGAAACATTACCTATATTAATCCCTTCACAATAAAAAAAAGGCATTACAAGGCTACTGATGGCATTACTTTCTTAAATATGTTGAAGGACAACCCCAAATGCAGAAAAAACTTTGCCTTTAGACCAAAAACTAAATCTAGTTATAGAGGTGTTTCAGACTCTCATGATCCTTAACTTTAAGGTACGCAGAAACTAAACTCCAATCGTTTGTTACCTAAAACTTTTGTCTCCCTCACATCTCCTCTGAGATCTTGAAATACCTCTACAAATAATTCTTTAGATTCCATATTTAGTTACATAATTATTCTGGGTAATGTTGGGTAATTAGATGGGTAAATTTTTAGCAATTATCCATTATTTATTTGAACAGTTCGATGAAACACAAAAATCCACCCTTTTATTTATTGTTTAACTATTTACTGAACGTTTTGCAGAATTCATTTGTCTGCATTAGGGCAATATTGAAATAAAAACGCGCTAACGAGCGAGAGAATTTAATTTAGAAGTCAATTTTCATCCCTAATTTTGTTATTAACCTCATATCTATAGAAATAATGCCCAAACAACCAACCAATCGTTAACAATATTTTGTCTTTTGAACAAAAATTAAATCTAGTTGTAGAGGTGTTTCAGACTCTCATGATCCTTAACTTTAAGGTACGCAGAAACGAAACTCCAATCGTTTGTTACCTAAAACTTTTGTCTCCCTCACATCTCCTCTGAGATCTTGAAATACCTCTACAAATAATTCTTTAGATTCCATATTTAGTTACATAATAATTCTGGGTAATGTTGGGTAATTAGATGGGTAAATTTTTAGCAATTATCCATTATTTATTTGAACAGTTCGATGAAACACAAAAATCCACCCTTTTATTTATTGTTTAACTATTAACTGAACGTTTTGCAGAATTCATTTGCCTGCATTAGGGCAATACTGAAATAAAAACGCGCTAACGAGCGAGAGAATTTAATTTAGAAGTCAATTTTCATCCCTAATTTTGTTATTAACCTCATATCTATAGAAATAATGCCCAAACAAACAACCAATCGTTAACAATATTTTGTCTTTTGAACAAAAATTAAATTTAGTTGTAGAGGTGTTTCAGACTCTCATGATTCTTAACTTTAAGGTATACGCAGAAACGAAACTCCAATCGTTTGTTACCTAAAACTTTTGTCTCCCTCACATCTCCTCTGAGATCTTGAAATACCTCTACAAATAATTCTTTAGATTCCATATTTAGTTACATAATAATTCTGGGTAATGTTGGGTAATTAGATGGGTAAATTTTTAGCAATTATCCATTATTTATTTGAACAGTTCAATGAAACACAAAAATCCACCCTTTTATTTATTGTTTAACTATTTACTGAACGTTTTGCAGAATTCATTTGCCTGCATTAGGGCAATACTGAAATAAAAACGCGCTAACGAGCGAGAGAATTTAATTTAGAAGTCAATTTTCATCCCTAATTTTGTTATTTACCTCATATCTATAGAAATAATGCCCAAACAACCAACCAATCGTTAACAATATTTTGTCTTTTGAACAAATATTAAATTTAGTTGTAAAAGTGTTTCAGAATCTCATGATCCTTAACCTTTAGGCGCCCAGGCACTAAACTCCCTCCACCCTATTGTTACCTAAAATTCTCGTCTCTCTCACAGTTTATAGAATATTGAAGTGCCTCTACAAATAATTCCCTTAATTCCATATTTAATTACTTAACGATTTGTGTGTTCATTAGATGGGTACATTTTTAACAATAATTATCGATTATTTATTTGTTGAAAATATAACAATTCCATAAAACACAAAAATCCACCCTTTATTTATAGTATAGGTAACTGTTTCCAGATCCTTTTGCAGAATTAATTTGGTGCATTAGGACCAATATTAAAAAAATATTTAGAAGTCAATTTTCATCCCTAACTCTGTTATATATATATCTAATCACCAATCATTTACAATTGTTATGTTTAATTTATTGTACAGATTACGAATATTTAGAAATTAATGGCCAGTTATTTTAATTAAAAAAATAACTAATTGGTCGACTTTTTAAATTTTATTCAATTTTCTGAACTGAAACCACACGACAGATGCATTAAAAGAAATGTACCTACTTAGTAAATATTAAAAGACCAATATAAAATTTTATTAGATATTAAAATTATAAAAAATATTTTTTTTTATTTTGTACCTAACGGTCGTTCGGTTCGGCTTTAGTTGCTAATCTCTAATCATAGAAAATAACAAATGAGGTACAGATAATACATCCCTATTGTAATCTGTCGGATCATAATTCAATCAAAACTGACGGACATGGATTTAAAGCCACAACATTGATATGTTTATCGAAATTAGCGGCATTTCTATTCTTGTACCGCGTAAAATGTTGCACTGATATCGTAATCCGTTACCGAATCGTGATATACATACAGATACCTATCATCGTTATTTTGCAAAAATCTGGAATTTTTAAAAAGAAAAAGAATTTCTTTTATTCGAGGAAACTGCCCAAAAAAATGTTTTTCTGTGATCGCCCAAAAATCAATTTTTTGAGGATATATCACCCAAAAATCAACTTTGTGAGGATACCACTCAAAAGTACTTTATTTGAGGATATTGCCCAAAAATTAATTAGAGTCTCAATTCAAATGTGTGTAATATTCAACATTTTGAAAACAATTTTGTTAACTTGATGTCTCATTCTCTTATAGAAATTTATTACGATAAGTTGTTCCTTAAATCTAATTAAAAGTGTTTTTAATTTGTACCTACAAATTTAGAAGAACCTCAGTTAATTACCTGGAGTAATTTTGATTTAATATTTTGGACACTTTCCTCCCTTGTCCCCCCCATTTCCCTAATAACGTAAAATTTACCCTACAACGAGTTCCTAATAAAAATTAGAGATAATAATTGGGGTGAGGTTTCCTAGCTTTAAATGAGATCTGATGAGATTTCGGCCGTTTTTGGTCTTTCTACAAAAAAAAAATAATTACGATGCTACATTCCATTTTTATCTCTTGTATATAGGTAATTTATTTAATTGGTAAATTCCACCTTTTTGTACCTACCAGTTGTTGTCTTATCTTCATTATCAATAAAAAAGGGTCTCAGTTTTTTTTATTGATTGATTTTACGTCAGTCATAAATTAGTTTGATATTCTATTTTAAAAAAAGTAATAAATTGTTGTTACTGTTTTCAGTAGGTAGGTACGTCATTCGAACGATCATAAACAATGAAGTCATTATGAGACAGCAACAATGAGAAAGAAATGTTGAAAGAAAATAAAAAATATGTCGATTTTTCATAATGTACGTAGGTACCTGTGTATGTACATGGGTATAATATAATACAGATAGCAAGCACATTGAGATTCTTCGTAACATGTAGATATGTAGTTGATAAGAGGTGATAGGTTTATGGCCAATCCTTCACTGATAATGGTGTTTGGTTTGTTTGATAGGAGATTTTTAAGTAGTAAACTTTGAGAGATAAGGGTTTGTTTGAAAAAACGTATGTTTGATTTTAGCAAATGATTGTCAATCTTTATAGACTGATTCTCTAATGCCAATGCCATACTGGCTTTACTACCGTAAGGAACTATTGAATTATTATTATGTTCCACCACATTAGATACGTATGTATGTACGTATACAGGGGTTTTCAAGTTGATGGGCTTTTAAAAGTATATGAATTAGTAGAAGGAATTCAATTCTGAAACTTGGGCTCATTTGGTTATTGTTTATGCCGCTTCTTTTAAAAATATTTTCAAGTTCGATTTACATCCGGTTATACCGGAAGTCGATACCAACTTTCTTATTTTAAATGGAATGGTATATTTTTTACGCTGAATTCGAATAAAACGTGTAATTCTAAGGTAAGTTTGATAACCAACTTGTACACCTATGACGATCGGTTTCTGAGTTAATTTAATTTATAGAAAAAAAAATCGCTACCGCAACCCAAATTATAAAAATCATAACTTCCACAAAATACGACTTAGAGTGTTGAAATTTTTACTACTTTAATAGCTGAATATTAGTGCTAACGCTTTGAGAAAATTGAATTAAATAATTTATACAGGGCGTTCAAAATAAAATTCTAAAATTGAAAAACTTAAAACACGAATAACTTCGTTTTTTCAAATGGCACCTACTATTTTTTAAATTTTTTTAATCGATTCTTTTTTTTATCCTCTTTCGATCTGTATGGATACTTCCTATTTTAAGTAATAATTCAAAATTTTCAAATAAAATAGAAAGTATCCATATGGATCGAAAGAGGATAAAAAAAGAAATCGATTGAAAAAATAAAAATAGTAGGTGGTGCCATTTGAAAAAACGAAGTAATTCGTGTTTGAAGTTTTTAAACTTTAGAATTTTATTTTGAACGCCCTGTATAAATTATTTAATTCAATTTTGTCAAGGCGTTAGCACTAATATTCAGCTATTACTAGTAAAAATTTCAACACTCTAAGTCGTATTTTGTGGAAGTTATGATTTTTTATAATTTGGGTTGCGGGTACAATTTTTTTTCTATAAATTAAATTAACTCAGAAACCGATCGTCATAGGTGTACAAGTTGGTTATCAAACTTACCTTAGAATTACACGTTTTGTTTGAATTCAAGCGTAAAAAATATACCATTCCATTTAAAATAAGAAAGTTGGTATCGACTTCCGGTATAACCGGATGTAAATCGAACTTGAAAATATTTTTAAAAGAAGCGGCATAAACAATAACCAAATGAGCCCAAGTTTCAGAATTGAATTCCTTCTACTAATTCATATACTTCTAATAGCCCATCAACTTGAAAAACCCTGTATACTACGTACTTATATGATTCTGATTCGAACAATTATTTATCTCTACCTACTAATTAAAAATATTTAATCTCTTCCTTAAATTTCTAAACAATTTTAAGACAGTTTTTACCACCAGGAAAAAAAATCTCTAGAAGAAATCTTATTTTGTTACGAAAATATATTTGAGATTTAATTGATTTTTGAAATGACACCAACAAAATAATTTAAAAAATTTCAAAAAGAAATGATTCTAGATTTGATTAAGACATTTTCGTTTTTCATTTTCAAAAAACTTTTTGCAACAGTCAATGTATGTAGGTATATCTAGGTATAGTGATCAATCAGTGGTTGTGAATTAAATTTCAAGTGTTGTTTTAAAATCGAAAGGGTTGACTCGAGTGTAAAATCGACTGTAGGCCACGTAAAAAATTTAAAGTTAAAATAACAAGGGTTGAAGAAGTTTTTATGTCGTTTCAAATTTGAAATATGGTTGGGCACGTTCCATAAACAATTCAAATCCACTCGAAACTTTTCAGTTTAATAAGTACCTACATACGTAAAAACAATTCCTGTGGGAATCAAGAATTTAAAAGAGTCACAAAATAATTATATTTGCAAAAAAAAGATACCTAGGTATTTTTTGGTTTGTGACTGTCACTAAAAGTGATAAGAATATGTGGCTGTACCTGTACCTGTACCTACAATATTGTTGAATTTTGGATCTAATTATATGTTACACGAAGCTCAGAATTCACCTCTGACAAATAAATCTAATCCCTCATGATTTACTGCGCCGGGTATATCATATCGTGTACGCTGCACGTAAAAAGTGCACTATAATGCTCTCATAATCTTCTTTAATCTTGTTACGGGAGGTCTTGATGCTTTACAGACTTGTACCACAATTTTTTATTATCTGTTAGGGTTACCTGGTACGATGGAACAATTTTACAGAATAAGAACAATTGGGAAAGAAAAATTTTAATATTTTATTTTACTTTGTCTTTATTAGAACACTTTTTAGGACATATGTAGGAATATTGACAAATCTACTTTAAATTTTGAATTCTCATTTTGAACCCTGTTTTTTCTTTAAATATCTATCATAAAACGTTTCAAAGTCTTCAAGATCTTTTGTTTTGACAGTTGCCCCACTTTCACATTCGGTTTCAATTGTTTTTTATAAGGAAATTTCAATGTTTTGGTGAAAATTTTTAATTTTGAAATTGGCCGTATATCACCGGGGACGTTTGTCGATCGGTTGGATTCGCGCACAAACAGGGTCGCCGAGGGATTGGGGCGGTGTCATCCCCTTCTGACAGCCCATTGTTGCGAGCCAAAGATAAATGATTGTAAAATAAAACATTCGACCCCAGCTCGCACCCAAACATGTCATTATTGCTACATAAGCGAAAACCAATGGGGTGAATCCGAATGCCAAGCAGCAACTTGAATATAATAACAATAAGAAGAAGAAGACGAGCTTTTTCTCAGCTTCTGTTCTGTTCTACTTATTTTGCTCTGATGCTTCAACCCCCTCAAGTTTAAACAATTTACTCCCCATCTCTCTTCTAGACAATTATTTATCTAACAATAAAAAATGTGAGATGAAGGATGACGAAGGGTGGATGTTGTGTTTTCTCATTTTTCTAAATGTTGGCTATGAAATGTAAATTGAAAAAAATATGAGCGATGAAAGCTGTAAACAGGGTGACGGTGATAAAAGGAAAAAAATTGAAGTACATATATTCTCGTATTAGGCATTTATTTTAATATCCCCCTTAAAATTAAAAAATCAGTTACCCTTATGGGTCGTAGTAGTAGGTATCGTATTAGGTACTTATTTTCCCCTTAAAAAATCATTACTTACGCCGCTTGAATTTTGAAACTTTACAATTGCATTCAACCTGCTCTCTTTATATACGATGATGACAAAAAGTTTTGCATCCCCTAACAAAACAAAACAAAACAAAACAAAACAGAACTGCCCCTTCCTTATTCTCAGCATGATCAGAACATTAGCTTCTCGTTACGGGGTAAAAACTGTCCCCAGACACCTAAAAATCTATCATCGACTGATCAGGTGCATGTCGAAATAAAAAACAGGATTGCCAGTGATCAATCTCGCCAGCGCAGCGGGACAGTTGACGTAAGGGGGTTGATCAGCATCCCCTAATTAATCGATGCGGTGTACAGGCACTAACAGCTTATCTACGGACGTTGCGCTACTACCAACCAACAGGGCTCTAAATAACTGATACTACCTAACAAGAACAAATATGCACACATTTCTGATGATGGCGATTTTCTTTTTTTGGAAAATCTATTAATTATTAAATTACTTGTTCAATAATTTTCTCATGTAGAAAGAAACTGAAGGAGAAAAGTCGTCGAAAAGGCACTTATGTAGGTAGGTACTATTTTGGAAAAGAAAATAGACAACAAAATTTAGTTTCTCATTAAGGGTGACTTTTAAGAATGTTTTGTTAATTATATCTATCCCTCTAAAAAGACACTGATAGGAAAAGGTGGATGAAAAGAAATTTTCTATTTTGACAAAGAAAATAGACAAAAAAATACTCCAAGTTGCTTTAAATTGAAACTTTCATATTAGGGGTGATTTTAAGGAATTTTTAGTGATGTGTTCTTTTTAATTGATTAATTTTCTACCCCCTACTTATAGAAAGAAACTGATGATGATGATTTTGTAAAAAAAAAGACAAAAAACTATTTCAAATGAATTTTAAATTTAGAGTTTTTAATTAAGATTAAGGGTGTTCAATGATGAATTCGTTCCAGTCTAATAATTTTCTTCTATTAATTATATCCCTCTAGAAAGAAAGTGGAGCTAAAGGCGGATAAAACTAAAATTTTCTATTTTGACAAAGAAAATAGACAAAAAATACTCCAAGTTACTTTAAATTGAATATTTCATATTAGGGGTGACTTTAAGAATTTTTAGTATTGTGTTCTTTTTAGTTGATTAATTTTCTACCCCCTACTTATAGAAAGAAACTGATGATGATGATTTTGTAAAAGAAAAAGACAAAAAACTATTTCAAATGAATTTTAAATTTAGAGTTTTTAATTAAGATTAAGGGTGTTCAATGATGAATTCGTTCCAGTCTAATAATTTTCTTCTATTAATTATATCTCTCTAGGAAGAAACTGGTGGTAAAAGGCGGATAAAAATAAAATTTTCTAGTTTGAGACAAAAAAATACTCCATCAGGTCACTTTAAATATATCTATAGCTTCCTATTAGGGGTGAGTCAAAAATTTTTAGTTATCTATGTGTTCTTTTTAGTTGAATAATTTTCTACCCCTATAGGAAGAAACCGATGCGAAAATGTGACTGAAAAAGAATTTTCTACAATTTTGAACTTTTAAACTTAAAGTTTCTCATTAGGGGTGACTTCTAGGAACATTAAGTGATGAGTTTTTTGCAGTTTAATCATTTTCTTCTATAAATTATATCTCTCTAGGAAGAAACTGATGGGAAAAGGTTGATGAGAAGGAATTTTCTATTTTGTAAACAAAATAGACAACACAAGACTCGATTTAGTACCTAAATCTTAATTAAATATTTCTTATTAGGGATGATTTTTTTTGGGTAGGTTCCCAAAGGATTACTGACAATTAAGAGGGTTAGTTAGTTATAAAATATTTCATAATTACGTAGCTACTAATATGGAAAACCAGTCTTTTTAAAAGGACATGCTGATGAAAATTGCCCTTTTTATCAAGTTAATAATAAGGGTAGGTACTTAGTATGCATACTGACCACGTAAAGAAACTATTTATAGATAATAATACTTAGAAACAGGATCTAACAACATCCTTTCTAATAGATAAGTAAGTAAGTACTTGGAAAACAATGTAGCAGTTTCCACAAGGATTTTAACCATCAATGTAAGGATCACTTTACAAAAGCGCCAATGTCAGGACAATCATCTCAATCACTTGTGAGGTTAGGTACCTAATTGATTTGAACATACACTCATACGACAGGTATTAGGTACAAACAGGATAAATATTTACTACCTACTTCTGACACATTCACAACATAATTATGATCGTTGTAACAGTGATGAGGAAATGATTTTCCGACGGCGACGCTCGGCGTCGTCGACCGTCGGTCTTGCATCGGGAAAATCGGACGCTGGCTGACGCATACTGGGGCGCCGCGACGTCAAGGAGCGCCATGTTGGCTCGGTTCCTCCCACCGCTGCGACTGGCTCGCGAAACGTTATCGCAAGGGGCGGAGTCGGCCGACTGTTTCTTGATTGACAGCAGCTGTGATAACGGAGTGAGAAAGAGACGATGCCAGCGCCACTGCAACGACCAACGGACAGACGGTAAATTTCTCGAGTGCTTACTCTTAAATCAGCTTTGAGCCTGTCGTGTGTATATAAGGAAATTGGTTTCCTTTTTGCGCCAACGGCTCCGAAAAGGTGGTGGAAAAACTCCAAACTAAACCAAAATCCAAAAAATAAGAATTGTGCTATAGGTAGGTAGGTAGTGCAATTAATTAGAGTGACTAACAAATTTTTATCTTCGCGCTTGAATAGGTACATAAATATGCGGCAATAAACTGATTATATTTGCGTAGGTACAAAACAATCCTTAATTACCGCAATAACCAATTCTTCATTGTATTTCAGAAATCGTCAAACAGGAACACTTACAGAAGTGACTATAAAATCTTTATGGCCGCGAGATTACAGACGCTATTAACACTAATATGTAGATAGGTACTGACATAATCACAAACAACAAACAGCATAATTTGAGTAATTAATATCTAAGTAATTGTTCCCTCCATTAATTGCCCAAATAATAACTGCGCAAAAAGTGTCATTTTTTGGTACCTAGGTACTTGTTACCAACTATTAGTCGTTAATTGCTTTTACAAAGTGCTAATCGAATAGCTAAAGAACATAAATTACGCCGGCAAATAACGTCGAAACAAATTCTCGCAAGAAATGGTACGGCACGCGTGCCAACGTAGTCCCTTCACGTAGAGACACGATGATGTCCCAAACTAACTAACTGACTTTGCGAGACTCCGCCCCCGTCGGTCGTGCACGACAATCTTGAGACAAAGACTTCATAATGATATCGGAACGGACTAGAATGAGACGTGATTCCGATTGTGGTCTGGATGCGCGCATGCTCATTGGCAGGAATCGGGAGAGGCGTGTCGCATTAAACGTCTGTTTGATTCGGATAACAGAATGAACTCGCTTATATCACCATTGTTGCCACACATCCTCAATTTATCAATTTTCATGAGGATTCAGGATTCTAGAAACTACTGAGATTTAACGTCCAGGGCTTACCTAGTTAAATATCACTAAGGATTTACGAAGGATTTTTTGTCAGGATTTAATATCTCCCTCAGTAGAAACTGAGATATCAAATGTTAGGACCCATTGAGGATTCAGGAAACTCTTTAGTGAGATTTGATGGCTTTGAAGAACGATACGTAAGGAATATGACGTTGGTATCTTCTAGGATTCCATTTAAATTGAAGCTAGATACTTCTAAAAATAATTTACTATGAAGATAATTTTTGGGCTTGACTTCTTCAAAGGACTTAAAGTAAGATTCAAATGAGACTTAGTGACTTGTAAAAAGGATTGCGAAAGGAATTTGGCCTTGTTGCCTTCCAGGATTCAATTTAAATTGAGGGTTCTAAGTAATCTTCAATTCTCAGACGATGATTTACTCTTAAGATATTTTTTCGGCTAATTTCTTCAGATAAGCCTTTTAATGAGACTTGGTGACTTGTAACAAGGACTGCGTAAAGATTTAACCTCGTTGGCTTCTAGGATTCAATTTAAATTGAAGCTTCTAAGTAACTCTTGAGATAATTGTTAGGCTTCATTTCCTCAAAGGATTTAAATTAGGGTTCAAGAACGTCTTCAACGAGATTTGGTGACTTCTAAGGAGAATTGTATAATAAATTTTACTTCGTTCCCTTGTTGGACTTAATTGAAATTGAAACCTCTTAGTAATCTTCAATTCTCAGACGATGATTTACTCTTAAGATAATTTTTGGGCTGATTTCTTCAAAAGACTTAAATTAGGATTCAGATAAGCCTTTAAAGAGACTTGGTGACTTGTAACAAGGACTGCGTAAAGATTTAACCTCGTTGGCTTCTAGGATTCAATTTAAATTGAAGCTTCTAAGTAACTCTTGAGATAATTGTTAGGCTTCATTTCCTCAAAGGATTTAAATTAGGGTTCAAGAACGTCTTCAACGAGATTTGGTGACTTCTAAGGAGAATTGTATAATAAATTTTACTTCGTTCCCTTGTTGGACTTAATTGAAATTGAAACCTCTTAGTAATCTTCAATTCTCAGACGATGATTTACTCTTAAGATAATTTTTGGGCTGATTTCTTCAAAAGACTTTAATAAGAATTCAGATAAACCTTCAATGGGACTTGGTGACTTGTAACAAGGACTGCGTAAAGATTTAACCTCGTTGGCTTCTAGGATTCAATTTAAATTGAAGCTTCTAAGTAACTCTTGAGATAATTGTTAGGCTTCATTTCCTCAAAGGATTTAAATTAGGGTTCAAGAACGTCTTCAACGAGATTTGGTGACTTCTAAGGAGAATTGTATAATAAATTTTACTTCGTTCCCTTGTTGGACTTAATTGAAATTGAAACCTCTTAGTAATCTTCAATTCTCAGACGATGATTTACTCTTAAGATAATTTTTGGGCTGATTTCTTCAAAAGACTTAAATTAGGATTCAGATAAGCCTTTAAAGAGACTTGGTGACTTGTAACAAGGACTGCGTAAAGATTTAACCTCGTTGGCTTCTAGGATTCAATTTAAATTGAAGCTTCTAAGTAACTCTTGAGATAATTGTTAGGCTTCATTTCCTCAAAGGATTTAAATTAGGGTTCAAGAACGTCTTCAACGAGATTTGGTGACTTCTAAGGAGAATTGTATAATAAATTTTACTTCGTTCCCTTGTTGGACTTAATTGAAATTGAAACCTCTTAGTAATCTTCAATTCTCAGACGATGATTTACTCTTAAGATAATTTTTGGGCTGATTTCTTCAAAAGACTTTAATAAGAATTCAGATAACCTTAATGGACTTGTGACTTGTAACAAGGACTGCGTAAGATTTAACCTCGTTGGCTTCTAGGATTCAATTTAAATTAAGCTTCTAAGTAACTCTTAGATAATTTTAGGCTTCATTTCCTCAAAGGATTAAATTAGGGTTCAGAACGTCTTCAACGAGATTTGTGACTTCTAAGAGAATTGTATAAAAATTTTACTTCGTTCCCTTGTTGGACTTAATTGAAATTGAAACCTCTTAGTAATCTTCAATTCTCAGACGATGATTTACTCTTAAGATAATTTTTGGGCTGATTTCTTCAAAAGACTTTAATAAGAATTCAGATAAACCTTCAATGGGACTTGGTGACTTGTAACAAGGACTGCGTAAAGATTTAACCTCGTTGGCTTCTAGGATTCAATTTAAATTGAAGCTTCTAAGTAACTCTTGAGATAATTGTTAGGCTTCATTTCCTCAAAGGATTTAAATTAGGGTTCAAGAACGTCTTCAACGAGATTTGGTGACTTCTAAGGAGAATTGTATAATAAATTTTACTTCGTTCCCTTGTTGGACTTAATTGAAATTGAAACCTCTTAGTAATCTTCAATTCTCAGACGATGATTTACTCTTAAGATAATTTTTGGGCTGATTTCTTCAAAAGACTTAAATTAGGATTCAGATAAGCCTTTAAAGAGACTTGGTGACTTGTAACAAGGACTGCGTAAAGATTTAACCTCGTTGGCTTCTAGGATTCAATTTAAATTGAAGCTTCTAAGTAACTCTTGAGATAATTGTTAGGCTTCATTTCCTCAAAGGATTTAAATTAGGGTTCAAGAACGTCTTCAACGAGATTTGGTGACTTCTAAGGAGAATTGTATAATAAATTTTACTTCGTTCCCTTGTTGGACTTAATTGAAATTGAAACCTCTTAGTAATCTTCAATTCTCAGACGATGATTTACTCTTAAGATAATTTTTGGGCTGATTTCTTCAAAAGACTTAAATTAGGATTCAGATAAGCCTTTAAAGAGACTTGGTGACTTGTAACAAGGACTGCGTAAAGATTTAACCTCGTTGGCTTCTAGGATTCAATTTAAATTGAAGCTTCTAAGTAACTCTTGAGATAATTGTTAGGCTTCATTTCCTCAAAGGATTTAAATTAGGGTTCAAGAACGTCTTCAACGAGATTTGGTGACTTCTAAGGAGAATTGTATAATAAATTTTACTTCGTTCCCTTGTTGGACTTAATTGAAATTGAAACCTCTTAGTAATCTTCAATTCTCAGACGATGATTTACTCTTAAGATAATTTTTGGGCTGATTTCTTAAAAGACTTAAATTAGGATTCAGATAAGCCTTCAGTGAGACTTAGTGACTTGTAACAAGGATTGCGTAAGGAATTTGGCCTTGTTGCCTTTCAGGATTCAATTTAAATTGAGGGTTCTAAGTAATCTTGAATTCTCAGACGATGATTTACTCTTAAGATATTTTTTGGGCTAATTTCTTAAAAAGACTTTATTTAGGATTCAGATAAGCCTTCAATGAGACTTAGTGACTTGTAACAAGGACTGCGTAAGGATTTAACCTCGTTGGCTTCTAGGATTCAATTTAAATTGAATCTTCTAAGTAACTCTTAAGATAATTTTTAGGCTTCATTTCCTCAAAGGACTTAAATTAGGGTTCGAGAACGTCTTCAACGAGATTTCGTGACTTCTAAGAAGAATTGTATAAGAAATTTTACTTCGTTCCCTTGTTGGACTTAATTGAAATTGAAACCTCTTAGTAATCTTCAATTCTCAGACGATGATTTACTCTTAAGATAATTTTTGGGCTGATTTCTTAAAAGACTTAAATTAGGATTCAGATAAGCCTTCAGTGAGACTTAGTGACTTGTAACAAGGATTGCGTAAGGAATTTGGCCTTGTTGCCTTTCAGGATTCAATTTAAATTGAGGGTTCTAAGTAATCTTGAATTCTCAGACGATGATTTACTCTTAAGATATTTTTTGGGCTAATTTCTTAAAAAGACTTTATTTAGGATTCAGATAAGCCTTCAATGAGACTTAGTGACTTGTAACAAGGACTGCGTAAGGATTTAACCTCGTTGGCTTCTAGGATTCAATTTAAATTAAAGCTTCTAAGTAACTCTTAAGATAATTTTTAGGCTTCATTTCCTCAAAGGACTTAAATTAGGGTTCGAGAACGTCTTCAACGAGATTTCGTGACTTCTAAGAAGAATTGTATAAGAAATTTTACTTCGTTCCCTTGTTGGACTTAATTGAAATTGAAACCTCTTAGTAATCTTCAATTCTCAGACGATGATTTACTCTTAAGATAATTTTTGGGCTGATTTCTTAAAAGACTTAAATTAGGATTCAGATAAGCCTTCAGTGAGACTTAGTGACTTGTAACAAGGATTGCGTAAGGAATTTGGCCTTGTTGCCTTTCAGGATTCAATTTAAATTGAGGGTTCTAAGTAATCTTGAATTCTCAGACGATGATTTACTCTTAAGATATTTTTTGGGCTAATTTCTTAAAAAGACTTTATTTAGGATTCAGATAAGCCTTCAATGAGACTTAGTGACTTGTAACAAGGACTGCGTAAGGATTTAACCTCGTTGGCTTCTAGGATTCAATTTAAATTGAATCTTCTAAGTAACTCTTGAGATAATTTTTAGGCTTCATTTTCTCAAAGGACATAAATTAGGATTCAAGAAGGTCTTCAGTCAGATTTGATGACTTGCGCGTAAGGAAGTTGATCTCGTTGGATTCTAACACTTATTCAAATTGAAACTCTCACTAATCTTCAATTTCCATGCGATAATAATTAACCCCTAAGATAATAATTTTTGAGCTTGGTTTCTTCAAAAGATACACATCAGGATTTATCAAACTTTGAAGATTGGTTCTTAAAATATCTTAGAGACTTGATGGATTCAACGGAAGATTTATGTTCAGCGTTCCAGCAGGTGAAAAGAGATTTCACTTCTGGACTAAAGTTTGGACTTTGAAAGGGTGAGATTTGATGATCTTCAGGAAAATTTAGAAGATTAAGGATAATGCTGTGGAGTTTCAGGATTCAATTGAAAATGATGCAAAAATGGCGAAATGAGAAAAGTTTTGGATTGGTGTGGTGTGTGTGTGATATTTCGGTGTGGTATAACGGCAACAGGGCTCGGAAAAAGCGCACGGAGTTCGTTCCCTAGAAAGGGACGGACGTAGCGAAGCGCAGCCAACTAGATGTGGGAGTTCCACGAGAAGGACCCGAACTGCTGATGATATATAGAGTAGGCGACTTATGGTTAAACCGCGTTGGAAAGTGGGCCAGATTAGAGGGACTTTGTAGCATCAAGAACTAACCCGGATCCCGTGTGCACGGTCGCTAAGCGCTTAAGACTTTTTAATACTTTCATCGGATTTTCGTAAAACCGGTGACTATTTGCGGACAGTGATTCGAACCGGCGGTCGCGCGAACACCATGGCTACCGTGGCGATGACAATCTGGACTTGGTGCGGATTTTGACGTTTCTAACAACGTGAAACACGACCACCGACGGACGGACGGGATTCCGTCGCGACGTCCCATCGTCCCCCACACGACCCACCCGACCAAGCCGAACTGTGATTGTTTTTTTTTTTGTGATAAAGTGCATGTGATCATCTACTTAAAGACTTTCAGTGAGTGATTTGACAATAAAAACTACCCTTCACGACGTTCACACCTACGTAGTCCACGCTTCCAAATAATTGTTTTGTAAGTCAACCAAGTATTTTAATAATTATTCACGCCTAAGGTTGGGTTACGTACCTCACCAGTAACATTTTAATTATATGCCCTGTTTTATTAAATTTATTTGAGTCCCCAAACCACAGGGTATGAGTATTTTAAGCAAATGTCAGGACAATATTAATTTTAATTTGTTTTGAGTAGATACGTTATTAAATAATGGCTATATTGATTAAAATAATCTAAAGGTCTCCATGAGGATACAAAAGAAAATAAAGTAGAAAAAACATTAAATAAATTATCACACTTATGCCTTATTATTACCCCAAAGGGATGCAAAAGATATCGTACTCTTCAACCGTCGATAAGGACAGGGATCTTCATAAATGTCCTTTATATAAAAAAATCTTTAGGTGAAAACCATCCGTTATTTTAAATATCCAATATATTGGGGTAATTTCAAAAAAACCCCTAAGAAGTAGGTACTTATTTGTTGGAGCACTTTTTATCACATGACTGAAATCCATTAGGAGAATTGTGCCATTACATAATATCCCAAATTTTAAAAAAGTGGGTATGAATTGTTTTGTCTTGCCTTTATTATTAAATAATTGTCGCTTTTTGTTAATTATTTGAAGTAAATTATTTTTTATTTAATCGTCAGAGTCGCAATCAACCGAAGTCCGGTTTTCTGTGACCAAAGTTCCTTCAAATATTTGCGTACCTAAGTAAACATGCCCATCCAAAAATTGCCAGTTTAATTTTGGATAATTTATGCTCTACTACTAATGACCGACCACTTAGATGTGACACCAACCTGACCATAGAAAAGACTAAGAATTGTACCTAATTTATGTGTCCAATAATAAGTACACTTTCATCGTCCGTCAGTGTGGTCTCCGACATGTAAAAATGCCACAGCAGGATTTGTACGCGTCAGATATTTTGACTTCACTTGTTTTTTGCAATAAAGCGCTCTCTGTTTCTCTCTTGTTTTTGTATCGATCTTTTTTGTTCATGTATCGATCTTCTTTTGTTCATGTATCGATCTTATTTTGTTCGTATATCGATCTTCTTTTGTTTGTGTATCGATCTTCTTATGTTCCGATTAACTGCAACTGCAATTGTTCCTACACGTGTAAAACATTCTCTCGTGTTGATATCGATGATGAAGTTTTTGTTATCCATTTTCGATTTATTTTTTTACAGCTCCTTTTTCCGTTGAACTGATGAATACATAACAGAAATTGATAATAATCAATCAGTACTCGGGATGGCGATGATTGTAAAAAAATGAAAGAATAAATTGTTTTTCTAAAGCCCGCTTTATTAAAACAAATATTCCTTTTTCACTTAGCGATTTTACAGCCGGTCATAAATTAAACAAATACCGCCGTCCCGACGATAAGGAGGCACATCGCTGATATTGCTCTTTGATAAAAATTTAGGCCTAATTTTATTATACCTGGCTCCCGATAACTAACGTTATTTATTGCCCAATTCTTCGGAATTTTGCACGTATCTATCGAAATACCATCGGAAAAATAATCGTTAATTACATCAAAAATTTATCGATAACCAATATATTTACCATCATCATCATGGTAGTCGTAAAAATTGAAATCTATATTGCGCAGTTTATAAATCAAAGACACAAACCAACTTAATCACATGAGCAAAAGAAAATTGCAACAAGATTTTCTTTAAACGATAAATTTTTCAAAACGACCATATAAGGGTGTAAAAAAGAGTTAATGTTGAGAGAAAGACATATAGGATAGTGGGAAAGCTTCTGGAACGTTAAAAGGTAGCTAGTAACAAATTTGAGTCAAAAACAGGAACAGAGGGTAGCAAATTTTGAGAAAGAAATCAGCAAAAAGGGCCACAAAATTAATTTTCATTTTGCAAATAAGGAAATAAATTGAAAAGGAGGAGTTTATTTTGCAAATACTCTCAATAAATAAATAATGTAAATCCGAGGAAAGCGAGTAACGGTTTTAAGTCCTTTACTAGAGTTGGTTTTATGTTCTATAACGTATTAATGAAAGTAGCAATTATCGTAAAAGGATTAGCGAACGTGAAAGGCATTCTAATACGTGTAATGAACAAAATCGTTTTTAAATCGATCTACAAATATGCTGATAATATCTACCCACATTATATAGTCGGCTTTGACTTATCTATTATCCAAATACATACATAAACTTAATTTAATGTCCGAATTCAAATTACTCTCTTTTATCATTTTGATAAGAAATTGTTTCTTTTATTGTTACAGAAATATATCGTGCAAAATCTCGATCGATCTAATTGATCTGAACGAGCTGCGGTTCCTGATGGAACGGTCAGAATCATTCTCGGATCCGTCGCTGTGTCTTCAGGACCTGGTGACGGGCGTCACGACGTCGTCTTCGTCGGCTAACGACCTACACGGCGTCCATCATCTGCACGATTCGGTAGCCGTTGCGTCGTCCGTTTCGTCCGCGATATCCGGCATCATGAGTGGAGCACCGTCGTCCGTCCTTAGCCATCACATGTCACCCCATGAACCTCATCATCACGGGGTCGTACCCCATACACCTAGTCTTCATCACGAACCGCTCGAGAAACTGAAACGTGGTGAGTCGAACCAGTATTATCACACCTTTCTTCTTTCCCTTATATTATTTTTTTGGTATATGTACCTACTAAAATTACCCCTAAAAGTTATCAAGTTTCATTGGTAAAAGATCACATCCCTATTGTTGTTGTGTTGTTGAAAAACATAAACGATATCTACCTAAATTTGTGAAAATGAATGGATAACGACTATTTATCTAACAAATTGCCCCTTTTCGTATATGTAAAAACGCCTGTAGATGGTCCCATAGCATAGAGAGCGGTGGTGGTGTGTGCCCCCTCGGCGAGGGTGTCGATAAAAGGCACGGCTAATTGCCTCCACTGAATGCTCTTTTGTAATCAGCAACCGCTGACGAACGATTTGAAATTCTAGAAGCGTTTAGGGGTTGCATTTTAGTTCTTTATTATAATACGTGTAACACTTGCCACTGCATGACTGATCCCTTTGAAACTTTTATTATTGTTTGTTTTAAGGATTGCCGCCATCACCAAGGGTAGGTATTAGGTAATGAGATTTGAAACTGGCCCGACTGGGGGTCGTAAGGCCGAGAAAAGTTAATTTGCTAATTTAACGAAGTATATTTTATAGTTCTTCAGTTCCAAAAAGGGGTTTTTTATGGGTTACTCAAACGAAATTTGTCTTCCAAATCAGATCTTAATGACCTGGATACGGTATTAGGTAAAGATACAAATTTATTTCTGATTGGTAAACTAACTTTCAACCCCCATGGGCTGAATCTCTTTCCATGTTTATTTGTGTGAATCTAAACACATGTCAGCACTCTGTGGGTGAAACAACAATAGAGCGAAAATTAGACGTGATTGATTTTTATAGAATTCCAAATTTATTATAGGTACCTACCTACAACCCCCCAAAGCAGAAACAGTAAAACTTCTTAATGTCTAAAATTTAATCGGACGCAGACCAAAAAGTCGTCATCATCCGTAGTCCAACTGATTCATAATAAAATGTCCATTCCATTAATCCTTTCGACGAATATCCCCAAAAAGTGTAAATTGGAATCACCAGACCATTTACCAAAGTCGTTTTCAGCTTCAAGATAAACATGTGTACTTAATGTAGGTACGTACGTATGCCGGACTCTGATTCACCAAAAAGTCATTAACTTCGGATCGAACAATAGCCTAATCCAACCCTTCTATTCATGAAGTGTTTAAGACGAAATTAGACGCATCTGTCGATGGATCGTTCAATAATAGCAAGGGGTCTCTCTCTCTTTTCTACCCTATAAGTACGTACCGTGTGTTTACCTTTAAAGACAAGATTAATAGCCGAACGAACACGTTTTGATTTTTCGGTTCAAATTAACTTATATTATGTACTTAAAGGGTTTCAAACGTTTTGGGCTTCTGTTATTTTTATTCCAAATTGTTTCGATGTTCGTAAATAAGAATTACCTACGTATAGGACATAGAGGGGGTGGTTTTGGTCCCAAATATATTAGATGGACCCGGTAGTAGTAAATAGGAGGGTTGTTGTCACCGGTACAAGATTTTACTGCATATTGAAAAACTAAATCAGAACAAACAAGCCAGACCACCACCTCCACCACATATAATAAATAACCGCAGTGTTCGCTCCATGATGCGCGACAAAATTAGTAATCACCCCGAAGGGAATATAAACTCTTGTTACAAAAGACAACCCGATTTGCTTCCCACTGACATCTTTGTCCCGCCAAGTCGTTTCGCGTAAAAACGACCACAAAATCGCCTAATAAGAACTTCAATGAGTAATTTCAGAGACAAAATACAGCATAACCGAAACAAAATTACTTTAAAAATTTGTTTCAGTATTCAAATGTTTATAAAACATCTGAAGACGAATAATAATTAAAATCCTGACGTAGGTACGTATCTAAGTATTAAATAACGTAACTACATATGCACTTCTTTTTATGAAAAAAGTTAAAATTATGTAAGTAAGAAGTAGGAAGCTTTCGGTAGATTAGTTAAAAAGGTTTCGCGTGCCGGCTAAGGAAGAGAAAGCTCATGATCCAGGATAATCTTAAACGTGCCATCAAGTTTTATGCCGTAATACCAAAGCATAATTTTAATGATCCTCTAAGCCCATAGTATTACTGCGATCCTGGAGATGTTATAAGGCAACAAATTTCTTCGGCCTACGTAACAGAAATTAGAAAATTTGCGAAACGGTGACTTTATTAATTTAAACAATAATTTACTGAAGAAAAAAACTATAAAGTTGTTAACAAATATAAGGATTTCTAGGGTAGAAAATTTGACTCGAAACATGTGTTAGTCTGTTAGTTATAATAAAAGGAATGAAGATTTTGTCATAAATATTATTTGTCCACCCGTGTCATTGGTTGTTCTGCATCAGTGGCAACTAGGGGGAGGTACCAACATGTGTTAGCAGTTGTTTTAGCCCTAGACATCTAGCAAAAATCACGTTTTAGAAATGATCAAGGTTCTTAAATTTCATTAAATATTTTTTTTTTAATTTTTGGCAAAACTACATCCGCAATTAATTATTTAATTAATCCTCTAAGATTTAGTTATCTTTTTTATAAAGCTAACACACCCCCGCTTGCATGTTGTTACTGTAGTAAGTTTGATGTTATAGGTACATCAGCTACCTACTGATTTTAGTGATAGATATTAGAAACCATCTGGAAAGATGCTTTTCAAATCCGTGATATATGACTTCCTAAACTTTTAAGGAAGTGTAGCTTAAAGGATTACACGGGGGTGTGCTCGGGACCAGAGGATTAAGGTCTTAGCGCCCCATAACAAACTTATAAAACCAAAACATGTTATTATTACATATAACATATGATTCTAATACTTACAAGATATTGTTAACAAAACAGTTGTCCTGGTGGAAAGATTAAGAAATTAATAAAACAAAATTATTGCTTTTTATTAGCCACAGGGTCGATTATTAAAAAGAAAACAGCACTCGAACTTGATTATTTAAGGGTTAAATTTGTTTCGATTCGTTTATGCTTTATACTTAATACCTAACATGCTTGGGATTCAACAGTTTTTGTCTTTAATTATTCAACTGTTTTGTTGTTATTATATGATTCGGCTGTTTTACTATGTGTTTGTCTTTAATTCAAATATTTTTTCATTTATTTTTGATACATACTGTTTTATCATTTGTTTTTTATTCAACTGTTTTGTTATTTGTTATTGATTCAACTGTTTCATCGCTTATTTTAGATTCAAGTGTTTTTACTTCTGATTCAACCGTTTTAAAATATTTGAAACAAAACGTTAAACGTATTTTTGAATCTTATATTGTGGCATTATTCGTTTTAAGTAATTTGTCACCACGCGCTGTAGAACAGGGTAGTCATTAATTTTTTATTGCGACTGCATTTCGGGCATTGTATTTTTTCGATGTTGAGTAATGAATAATGTGTGTGTGTGTGTGTGGAGGCATGCGAATCGTGGCAAGTGTTGAATTGGGGCGTATTTTGGTGCGCGTCGTGCGCCACCCTCGCTCGCGATAGATTAGGGGAATTATTCCGATTCCGTGATTCCATTTTGGAGGTTTCCGCGGTAAAGCGTCGAGTCGGCCACTTTTTGCGACCATCTTGTCCCGGCGAACGTGTCGAAAACTTGATTGATCGACTGGGCATTTAAGAGAACTATCTGTGTATTCAATGTTTTGCGCGTTTGACGCCTGACTGACCTGTCAAAAGGGCTTCTGAATATCATCATTTTACCTCGCGTCCCTCATACAGGACCGATCGATATGGACCACTCTTTTTTATATAGGCATAGCCATCAGCTGCCCAGAAACCAATTCGGCAACAAAATTATAAAATTTTTATTATATTGTTGCTCTATTTTACCCCTACCCTAAGATGCCCTGGGCATAATAAGACATCCTCTAGCCTCAATCAGGATTGGGTAAAGCCCCAAGGTCTTATTTAGGATGGTATGAATTATATTTTAAAGACCAGGGACTTTTTCCAATTTTTTTTTAATGATGGGGTGAAACTTTTAGGCTAGTATTCTTTAAGCCTATGGGGCTAATCGACACAGTAACTAAAATCTCTAATCAAGTTTAAAACCATTAAGTATAGATTTTTTCGAATATCTTTAGGGCTCATATAAAATTGAAGGGTTGTATTTTGGGGCTATTTTTTTTGATTCGATATGTGAACATGTCTATTATCAATCATTTTTGTTACAATAAAAATATTTCGCCTTTATATGGTAGGTGTGTTGAAGCAGGGGGTGGATGTATGTGGTTTTTGAATAATTTTGGGCACACCTTTAGATAGATACCTACTTAGTATATATGGGGAGAAATGTCCGTATCATTTTATCTTTTCCCTCAAATAGGTTACTATTAGGTATGTGTATTTAAACAAGGTTGTTGTATACGGTCTCTATTTGGACGCTTAGGTTTATTATTCCATTATGTTTGCTGTCTTTATGGGATCGTTTAAATGAGCAGGCAAACAGAGAATGAGAGATATATTAACGTTTCCGCAAATACACCGTATTTAGTCAAAAAAACAAACATTGTAAACGTTATACAGGGCGGTCATAAATAAATATACCTGAATACTTGCCCATAATTGGACGTTCGCACGTTATTGTCACCTTTTTATTCAAATGTTTTAAACAAGTTTCTATCAATTGTTCGTAGATGTTGAAAACAAATGCAAAACGGGTCGAAACAAAATTAAAACAATTTTTATACGATAGTATTTATGTTATGTAGCTAAATTAAAAATAATTTTCGGTGTAATTTACGCGTTCCTTTTATTTGTCTTTATTTACAATTAGCGATAAGAGAGTGTAATTTAATTATGACTGTAATCAACACGCATACACGGCTCTTATTACTCACTTGGCACTTACATATGTGACAATTTAGGAGTGAAGATGAATGGCGAAATGTTACGTTGGTGATATAAAACAAAACATAAAAAAGGAAATTGAAGGTAGCTTAATGTGTGAAAGTCACGTACGTACGTAGAAAATTAAGAAAGGACAATTTATCTTTTACAAAATTTTATAATCTATGCAGGCATAATAGTTTATCGGTATAAATCAAAACCACCAAATCCTGGTCTATGATTATAAGACAGTGATGTATCAGTGATTTATTTATTTAGAGATTTAGGCGGTTGGGTGGAGGAGAGGGACATAGGTAAAAGTGGGGTTAATGAATTAATTAATTAGGTAAGTTTAATTATACGATAATTAGTGATCAAGTGAAATATTAACTATTACATAAGGGATGACCTCCTATGACCCATACAGACAATTTTTTTTAACACCCCCGGTAACAAATAGTAGGTAATAACTAACCATCCAATGAAAAATATTTTTGATTAAGTGGCTTTTGTATTTATTATACAAACCTGCACCTAATAGGTACTGTCCTATCAGTCAGTTGTGGGCTTATAGCAGACATGCTTTCTGTTTTATAACTAACCCTTTTGTTTATAAAATAATTTATACAAACGTGCACATTACACACAATAATATTGTACCTAAGTATCTTATCGTTTTTATTCCTGCTCTGCTATCTGATCGTTTTAATTGTCAAGTAAGTATTTTATCAGAACGATTCAGACAATCAATGACGAATATTAAAAACGAGAACGTTTTGGCTTTGACTCAAAAAAAAAGTCTCTAATGTACACTGAGAGGACGTTAATTCGTTCCCAGTAGTTTTATTAAATGGCAACGACGCGCCTTTTCGGTCTGTGTGTTGTCGATAATGTAGGAAACAATAATATTGCGAGCAGAATCGCATCGATTGCTCGCTAGTTTCGTGGCTGTTTCAATGTTTACATACTTCATATACAGGGTCTTTCAAGTTATTGGGCTATTAGTATATGAATTAGTATTCTGAAACTTGGGCTCCTTTGGTTATTGTTTATGCCGCTTCTTTCAAAAATATTTTCAATTTCGATTTACATCCGGTTATACCGGAAGTAGATGTTAACTTACTTATTTTAAATGGAATGACATATCAAAAGACGCCAAATTCAATGAGGAATTCGAATATGTAGACAAAAATGGGTGATTCTATTTAAAAAAAATGACTTATGCTTCTTTGAAGTTGACCAACTTTAACCACAAAATTTGAACACCCTGTACATTTTAGTTAAAAACCACAATTGTTTTTCGATAATGTGAATATCTATAAAAAATCTCAAAAATTAATTGAATTACGGTTTTTTAAATGTAAACGTGCAGATGTCAAAAATTTTGAAAAAAATTAAATAACTCAAAATCCATCAATATTATTGGAGTAGCGCCTCCTATAAAATATGCATGAATTCAGATTTTCTATCGGAAAATGTAAAAAAAAAGTATGTCATTCCATTTAAAATAATAAAGTTAACATCTACTTTCGGTATAACCGGATGTAAATCGAACTTGAAAATATTTTTAAAAGAAGCGGCATAAACAATAACCAAATGAGCCCAAGTTTCAGAATTGAATTCATTCTACTAATTCATGTACTAATAGCCCATCAACTTGAAAGACCCTGTATATTAAGTATGTAAACATTGAAACAGCCACGAAACTAGCGAGCAATCGATGCGATTCTGCTCGCAATATTATTGCTTCCTACATTATCGACAATATACAGACCGAAAAGGCGCGACGTTGCCATTTAAGAAAACTATTGGGAACGAATTAACGTCCCCTTAGTGTACCTAATGGTGATTGATTTAATTGAGTAAAAAAGTACCCAACCTAACCTAACCTTTTTACCTAAAACTTGTTAATGTAAGTTTTTTTTACTATTATTCTAATACTTATGTGGAGACGACAACTTCTTTAAAAATGTTATTTCTCTTTTTTTTATTCCGGATGAGTTTATTTTGTGGTGTCGCGTCGTCTCGTTTTCGTTGTCATAAAAATAAACGGTTGGTTAGTTATAACTTCTTTAATTATTCTCGCTCCTCCCATACTAATTGGTGTTAACCATCATGTCACTCTCAATATATCACGTTACGGATGATGAAGAGAACAGATGGCGGCAGAAAAAGACGAGAAAGAAGATTCATCGACTACCTTATGGCCATTGACAGGTTTACGAGCATAATTTATATTTATTTAGGGATTCGGGATTAAATACCCTATGAAAATAATCGCAAACTTCTGCTTAAGTATTATAATTGGACCATAAGTTATTACTAGATACGTACAATTTAGTACTTATTATTATCATCCCTTATTAATGTGGTATGGAAATTGTTTTTTGTTGTTATGGCGAGCAATTTTGAGTTTTGTTTCCAGTTTGGGCCGAAACTGGAGACTTCAGGGACGCCCATTCGGGAATGTCAGGGACAGGGTCCATGGACCACCCTCAGTTACCATTTCCAGCCGCAGCCAGGAGTAGGACGAGAGAAAGAAAAGGTACGTTACATTTTACACCCTCTTAGGTACTTAGACAGTTTATAGTTTGTTAATTATTTACCTAATACAACTATTACTTATGGTATATGTAAATAGGTAAGTACATAATATTCTGAAGGAAAAGTGTTTATTGTAAAAATGTATTATGTAACGAGAAGGAAGGGAAGAGGTAGATATTCAACAAAGTGGTTGGGTTGAATGGGGAGAGAAGGTAGTTGTTTGAGAAACTGATTAAAAATTCAGCCGCTAAGCCCTGGAAAGTGGCTGGATCTGGAGCAGGGAAATCTGCAATTATTTTTCTCGTCGCCGCGTTTACTTACCCACCTTTCTGTCCCATCCCTTAAGCAAGAAGAGAAAAGGATGACGATCATGAACCTTTTCATCTTGTCTCTTTTTTTTACTTTTAATAAAATCAATAAACAGATTATTTTTTAATTTGATTTTTTCATGGTTTTATACAGGGTTTTTCAAGTTGATGGGCTATTAGAAGTATATGAATTAGTATTAGAAGGAATTCAATTCTGAAACTTGGGCTCATTTGGTTATTGTTTATGCCGCTTCTTTTAAAAATATTTTCAAGTTCGATTTACATCCGGTTATACCGGAAGTCGATACCAACTTTGTTATTTTAAATGGAATGGTATATTTTTTACGCTGAATTCGAATAAAACGTGTAATTCTAAGGTAAGTTTGATAACCAACTTGTACCTACACCTCTGTGACGATCGGTTTCTGAGTTAATTTAATTTATAGAAAAAAAATCTCTACCGCAACCCAAATTATAAAAAATCATAACTTCCACAAAATACGACTTAGAGTGTTGAAATTTTTACTAGTAATAGCTGAATATTAGTGCTAACGCCTTGACAAAATTGAATTAAATAATTTATACAGGGCATTCAAAATAAAATTCTAAAGTTTAAAAACTTCAAACACGAATTACCTCGTTTTTTCAAATGGCACCTACTATTTTTTATTTTTTCAATCGATTCCATTTTTTATCCTCTTTCGATCTATATGGATACTTCCTATTTTATTTGAAAATTTTGGAATAATTTTGAATTATTACATAAAATAGAAAGTATCCATATAGATCGAAAGAGGATAAAAAAAGGAATCGATTGAAAAAATAAAAAATAGTAGGTGCCATTTGGAAAAAACGAAGGTAATTCGTGTTTGAAGTTTTTAAACTTTAGAATTTTATTTTGAATGCCCTGTATAAATTATTTAATTCAATTTTGTCAAGGCGTTAGCACTAATATTCAGCTATTACTAGTAAAAATTTCAACACTCTAAGTCGTATTTTGTGGAAGTTATGATTTTTTATAATTTGGGTTGCGGTAGAGATTTTTTTTCTATAAATTAAATTAACTCAGAAACCGATCGTCACAGAGGTGTAGGTACAAGTTGGTTATCAAACTTACCTTAGAATTACACGTTTTATTCGAATTCAGCGTAAAAAATATACCATTCCATTTAAAATAACAAAGTACCTAGGTATCGACTTCCGGTATAACCGGATGTAAATCGAACTTGAAAATATTTTTAAAAGAAGCGGCATAAACAATAACCAAATGAGCCCAAGTTTCAGAATTGAATTCCTTCTACTAATTCATATACTTCTAATAGCCCATCAACTTGAAAAACCCTGTATAAGTTGCAATATTTCAGCAGTCTCTTTTTATTTAATACTAGATACTTATATGAAGTAAAATAAAACTATTTTGGGTAAGGATCTTATTCTCACTCAAAGAAATCCAGAATGACAATAGTTCGGTCAACTATTAATTGTTGGGATTATTCATAAATAATTAATATAAATCCATTTATTTTACTTATATGCATAAAAAGGAAAGTTTTTGGCGTTTTATGCTCGAAAATGTCCTTCCAGTCCTTTCAGAACTTAGAGAACATCCTTTAATTACGTGTGCTCACAATAGGATGGTAAGATTTCATTAAAATCTCATCAAATCTCAGTTAATGGGAAGGAAATCATTGGATATCTCATATAATAAATGGACGTCTCCTTAGAAGAACCTTTTAGTTTAATTCAAGCCATTAGCACGTTCTTGAAGACCTTTGGGTAGGAACTTCACGTATTTTGAGGCATTTGAAGCCTTTTTAGTTTATTTGAAGCCCTTTTGGTCCTCACGGTATACTCAAAGTCAAAACTCTCTTTAAAAGTACTTAAGGCTTTAAGGACTACAAAATTTTAAATAAGGGGCTGTTTATAAAATACGTCACACTAAAACCCACACACACCCCCCGGTTGTCAGGCTGTGTCACACTTTCTGTGACCCTCCTGTAAATTTTACGTCACAAAAACCAAACACCCTCCCTGAACATGATAAATTTTGATTGATAATACACAAATCTTGATAGTAAAAAAATATTTATTTTATTTTCATAATAAAATTTAATAAAGTTCTTTTGTAACGAACAAATAAATTATATTTCTATTTATCAGAAGTCCATGCAAGGATTCTGTAAAAATTCAGTAAAATTTTTTGATGAATGGCGAACGTCACGTTGCCGTAGACTCCCCTTGTCACACAAAGAAACAACCTCCCCCCCCCTTGTATGCGAACGTATTAAGAACGGTCCCTAAATGTAGTGGGAACGATAACAAATTCCTACAAAACTTAGTTTTCAAACAACCCCCAAAACACAAATTATCCTTATTAAAGGATACTATTTTTTACATATTATCATGATCCTTTAAATCCTTTCGACTTCCTGTCGATTTTCTTACAAATATATCAAACAATTTTGCTTATAGGTATCTACAAATCATCAAAAACCGATTTTTATTTAAATTATGTATCCTGTTGGGACTTAATCTCGTTGGTTTCCTGTGTAAAATTTTGAAGGATTTAAGACTTGAGTATCTAGTAAGTATTATAAGCAAGAGTAAGCCGAAAGGTAATAAAGTGTTCTGGTTAGTGATGTTTTTCGTATTTGCAATGTGTTGTTGTTACAATGTCGATGAGCATATTTGGAGCGTCAAAAATAATTACAAAGCCGTTTGGCACAGATTTAATGTCCCGCGGTATAAACTTATAAGAACGCATGTAAGTAACCAGATTTAATCCTTAAATAAATGCCGCGCATGTTTCGTTCGTTCGTTCGACCCTATACCGTCTAATTTATGCTCGGACAAATGCAACCGCCGTACGTTTCGAAATTACAAAGCCCCTTGAGCTTTGTTTATTAAATATTAGCCCGTAAATTCGTCCTGACGGTGACGAGAGAAAAATTTAAACTCGATTTAGTATTTAACGAACGTGACCGCGGGAAATTTACGAGACAAACAATAATTTGTCCTCTTAATTACCGCCAGTCTTGTGTGTGTCTCTTGTAAAATAAAGAAGATCGAGATTCAATGGGGCAAAAGGGATTCGTACGGTCGTTCACCTGGACTTACTTACGTATTATCTGTTGAGTTTTTAAACAAGTTTGAAATTACACGAGATAGGGGAAAAAAGTCTAGGGGCGGTTATTAAAAATCTTACGTCCCACCAAATCACTCTAAAGCGTAGAGAGGGATAAAAAAATTAGAAGAAAACCCTTACGTAATAAATTAATTACGACTGGTTCGTTTTCAATGGCTCACCCTGTGTATATAAATTTCAAAAATGTTGCATTGCATCACCAGCTCAAACTGTTATTATGTATCTATATGTATTTATTAGATAGGTAGGTATTTAGTAAATTGGTGACTCGACTCCTTATTAATAAAGTGCCTTTGTCATTTTGATAAAGCGATTTATCAATAGCAACAAAGTAGATGAATTTTAGTTGGCTAATATTAATTTGTAGCCAACCAGAGTCGACCGACGGTATTCGCGAACGGTTTCTCGTATCCAATTTCGGATCATGATACGGTTGATCGACTGTTTGTGATGTTTGGCAGGTGAGAATGTCGGCAAACAGCAATGGCAAAAAATGTCACAGGGACTGATGATTGATCGAGGGCGGTCGTGCTCAAAGGCCTATCGAACTGAGGCGCGGGATTGATAACAACAATGATAACGTGCACACATATTATTTACTAGGTACTACGTACTGGCAGGCAGTTGTGTGTGTGTGTTATAATTTTCTGTTTCATATTTATTTTTTATTTACCTATTTCTGACGAGCGACCTCTCGGCTGTATCTATAGTGTCTATAGTACTATAATATGTGTGAGAGGATATTGTTTGTTTGACCTAAAAATACCTCTTTTTTGCTTTACTGAAGCGCGACAAAATAAAACGCCGCAAAGGACTCTTATCTAGACGTAATGGGATCACACAAAGTATTTTTGTTAAAATCAACCTCACTTACTTTTTTTGAATCACACAAACTGAAACAAATTCTCTCTTCTATAACAAATGAACACTCATAATGGGGTTTCAACTGTTATTTAAGAAACAATTGCTACCTACTGAATAGGTGTGGCTTTTTGTTTTACTATCATTTGTCTCGTTATCTTTTCGGTAACTATTTCCCTCCATCAACTACACACTTTTTTTTTATCATACAGACTGAAATAAATTCTCTCTATAACAAACGAAATTCTAATGGGGTTTCAACTGTCATTTCAGAAACAATTGCTACTGAATGGGCGTGGCTTTTGTTTTACTACATTTTTCTCGGTTAACTTTTCGGTAGGTAACTAAGTACTTATTTCCCTTCACCAAATCCACTTTTTCTGAATCACACGAACTGAAATAAATTCTCTTAATAGCAAATTAAATCCTAAAGGAGTTTCAGCTGTTATTTTAGAATAGGCGTGATTTTTGTTTTACTTTCTTTTGTCTCGTTATCTTTTCAGTAACGATTTCCGATTGATTACGAAATGTTTTAGGAAAATTCCACTCGTACTGAATCAATCAATAATTACACCTACGTATAGAGATTAGTTAAGATTTTTTTCAATTGTTTTTATCAACAGTGGTTTCCCCCCTTAAGTGATGCAGTTCATAATTTCCCACGTAGGTACCGCTACTGTTCTTAATTTTTCAATTTCCGTAAATTTGAACGTAAAATAATTATTATCTGTACATATTTTCAAAAATTATAATCTCGCTTTCGATATCGTTTTGTGTTTGCTTTAAGTCTAGCAGCACAATATAAAAATGTAAAGAAAAATGATAACAGAAATAAGTTATCCGCAATTTCAGCAACGTAATAATGTTTTAAAGTCCTTCTTAAGTGTTTTTTTCGTATTAGGACAGATTAGGAAAGCTCCGATTAATCAAATTTGGACATCCGACAGAGATATCAGTCTCTTATCAAACTTAACAACTAAACTAACACGTAACAAAAAATCAACTTACGCCAACTTAAGTACGTTTACTCTCGCCGTACCATGATTTATTGCCAGTTATTATATCAAAAATTATTTTATTTCACCTACCTATATTATAAATATTTTTAATTTTTATAATAAATGATTTCCTCTTTTCTATATGTTTATTATTTATCTATTATGTATTCAATTACTTATAAAAATTTCTTATTTAAATAACAAAGGTACCTTTGTAGAAAGTTTATGTAACCTTTAGTTTCTATTGTCAAATAAAAAGATAACCGTTTTGATTAATTACCCCATTTTAATAGATAATTTAGGAAATAAAATTCTGAAAAGAATATTTTATGATTGAGTAACAATTAATGGGCCGATATTTTTATTAGGTGGTTGTTGAGTGTTTTTACCTATTTAGATAAAACAATTATTGACTTCCTAAAAATATTAAATATAATTATTTGTATTTAATTTCAGCAAGCCGTTCGTTATCAGATCCTGTAAAAACCGAGGCTGTGGTAGGGGTGGAAGGGGGTGACGGGGACGATAGTAAAAACGATAAGAAGACCAAAAGGCAACGAAGACAACGTACCCACTTCACATCGCAACAACTTCAAGAACTCGAAGCTACTTTTGCACGCAATCGATATCCCGATATGAGCACGAGGGAGGAAATTGCAATGTGGACTAATTTAACAGAAGCTAGAGTACGAGTAAGTACAATAAATGTATTTGGGAATATCACAGTTATCATTGTTTTCAAGAATCATAAACAAACGAATCATATTTCGAATCAAACAGTTGAGGCAGCAGGACAAATGCAATAATAATTTTTTCAAACATGTCAGAAACAAAAGAAATACTTTGCCTAACTAACAATTGAAACATGCGATGCTCGACTGCTAACTAGTGTAACCGCTACCATATGTTTAATAACATTATTTTGTTTCATTATTATTAGGTAAGTAGGCACTTATAGATAGATGATAGGTACAAATAATGTACGTGATGGAGAGTTTGTTAATTTCAAACACATGTTTCCTGTTCCCTCTTTTATCTATTGAAGGAACGCGTGAAATTTAAAAGTTGTAGATGTTCGTTCAGAAACAATTTCTTATCTAAGTCAAACAATGTTTACATGTGTTCTACATGTTGTTGGTGCCTTTACATTTCGCCGCTGTTTCGAGTACCTGAACAAATACAGCCGCAGCGCCGTTATCTTTCCAGACCTTTACGTACAAATGAAATGCTTTAAACTACATACCTACAACCAACAACTAAAATAACAGTTGAGTTGATTTGAGTTGAATATCGTTCACAACAGAAGAATTATTAATAAATTGTTGAAACCACCCTGTAACAGGTACATTTAACTAACAATATCGGTTTGTCCTTATTATTGTAGTTTACATTATAATTACCTATGGTAGATCTCGCGTCGCCAGTTTCCAACGCCTCCTAAACGACGCTTTAATAACTGAATCGGCACGCGACCGTCACGCGTTTTTTCTTTACCCCTCAACAGGATAATGCCGATCGTGTTAATCCGATTTGTTCCACGCACATTCACACGCCTCATCTACTTTCCTATTACGAATCAACCACCCTAAAAGTACACGCAGTCAAAACTGCCGAGCGACCTTCTTCTTCTCTAATATAATGCACACCACCACCTCCCTAGCTACCTAACACAAAAGTCAATTTATTCCATTACCCTCATCCATCTTGCTGTTTCTTTAATTATTGGAGACGACACTCTAATAAAAATTATCTTCAATAAATTCTTGAAGCTATAAGTCAAGATTGTTTATAGACACCCCTAAAATAATTTATTTTGAAATATCCTTGTCAATAAATAGGACAGTACAATACGATTGGATTCACTTCCTGGTTTAATTGCTTTCGCACTTCACCGACGCGACGCGACTCGACGATCCCTCGTCCCACATAAATTCATGGGTGATTTATGCTGGTGATGTGATGGTGCGTAATACCATGTAATTTCTCGTCTGCGCTCCCACGAAAAATATCTCAATTTATATTCTGTTACATGCGGCTCATTGGCGTGGACGCTTGACCATTATTCTATAGATAATAACTGTAGATATTATTTCGAACCAAGAGAGGAAATAACTGAACCAAATGGGGTGCGTTATCGCCTTATCTTAATCAACCCCCGGAACAACTTTACCGCAACTCAATAATATTTACTTATATATTATATCGGTTCATCCACCATTTTTATAGAAATATTACCCCCTAATTATTACTTTGTGATCAAATTTTTGTTGGTAGGATTATCCACCCTGTTATTATTGTTAAGTTGGGGACTTTCCGAAACCCCCCCCCCCCACCCCCCACCTTCGTGTCCAACCCCCACGGCGGGGGTGCTCGCGATATTGCGGCGTCCCGCAGCGTCGCAGCCGCGGCGTCCTCCGATGCATACGTACATATTACGTTTACTATTCGCCGCTGTCCGTCCCCGGACCACCCTCTCTCGCGTTCCTCCCCTTCTGCCGCAAATACACATAAATCACACGGTTTGTTGTTGATTCAACGCGTCCCGACGCCGCCGGCCGACGCTCGACGTCCGCTCTCGGAGCTTATTAAACGTTAATTAAGCGAAATTTCGGCGGTAGCTGTTTAACACATGAATGGGAAACACACAGACAACTCTAAGGGTGTTTTTGCTTATAGAAGTCGAATCAGTAATTATTGATCATAGGAATGTAAAACCACCCCCCTTTGTCACAAATATTTAAACCCCAGTAAAATAATGTTGATTCTTTCCCAACACTACATTCTCAAGAAGGAACACATGTAAGAGATAAAAATAAGAATGATTAATATGACAGAAGCATCTCTCACGGAACGAGCGGTTTATCTTTCGGACGTTCTTTTGAAATTCAACCCGCCCTTCTTCTTCTTCTTGTTCTCTCTACAAAATAAACAAAACTATCCTATCGCATCGGTACCTACCATTGCCACGTATCATATCGAGAAAGGGACCGACACTTGTCGAGTATTTTCAATCAATGAAAGAGCCATCACATTTAGTTTTTTGTTAGGTACCACCAACCACCACTTGCTTTAAGTGGTCGAAAACGAATCAAAATTAAGTCAAAGGTTCGAGATGATTTAAAAAAAAACAATCTTTATTACACTTTTCGAGTCCTTGTTACAATTTAACAGTCTTTATTACACTCTATGATTATTTATTACACAATACAATACAATAATATGACAATATCAACCGTTTAGAAAACCGACATAGTAACAGCTATTACTAAATTAGAACTTGTCCTATTTTACATTAATTTACAGTCTTTATAGGTCTGGACTGTGACATCAGCAAATTAGATAGGGCCTTAGGGTCGTCATTAAGTTAGAAAGTGTCGTTAGAAAGTGTCCTTAGGGTACATGTACTTAACACCTCCCTCCTTAAGATGAAACGTCCTCGTTTCTTAGATGATTTTGGGATATAGTGGAGTTGAGGGTCGCTGATCCATTTCCACTTCTTGAGATTGGTTTTTCGTCATCTGTTTATCCCTCCATACCCGATATATCTTCATCATTTGTTTCTTGTAACATAAAAGAATTATTAGCAATATACCAATGATAATAATCATACCAGTAATCGTGACGTGTCCATAAAAGATGATAGGTTTAAGATGAACAGGTGTATCTTCTATTTTCTTTAATATTTGGTTAATGTCTTCCATTTTGTCAGGATATTTTTCCAGTGTATAGAGGTCTTGACGGGGCTTAGATATCTCCGTATGATACATAATAATCTTGGTGGGAGATACCTTGGTGATATCCTTTTCATAGTAATCTTGGTTGATGATAGCATATTTTTCGTAATCCATGAGGTAATTTCCAGGGGGATGTTCTCCTTCTTCTGTTGTCCATTTATTTGTAGTAATTACCAACAGCGTTCCATTATGCAGGGTCAATATTTCTTCGTAATTCTGAACATGAATACTAGGACTTTCAAAAGCATTTATTACCTTAGTTAAAATTTTCTTTTGACAAAAGTACTTTTGATTTTCAACTTCCGTACAATGTTCATACCATCGCGATAGGGATTCATACCGGGTATTGTATTTGGAAGGTAGTAGGAAAATATTATTTTCTTTTAATAATGGATAAATTTGATAGATTTTGAATCGTATTGGGAGAGAAATCGGAAATTGGATAATCCCTATAATCATGTCGTTGGTCATGATCATCGTTTGCCTATTAAACTTCAAGTAACTCATAGGGTGGTTATCTGAATGAGGTATTAACTGATCCTTAGAATAAATACTAGAAAGATGTTGCATCATTTCTTTTATCTGTTTATTTGAAATAGATTCATAACTAATTATATCCTCTCTTGCAAAAGTAAGAGTTCTTTCAATAAGTTGTAGTTGATTGAGCAATGTTTGAGAAATGGTTATTACTTTAAATAATTGATTTTCGATATCTAATCCTTTCATTTCTTGATTGATTTTCGAGAGTGTATCGTTAAACTGTTTATTAATATTTTTAATTGTTTCTGAATAGGAATTGGTTATATGATGTGCTAAACTTAAGTATTGGTCTTGTTTTTCAATCGTTTTCTTTTGGTTATCAAAGAGGGTGTTTATATTATTTTTAATTTCTTCGTAATCATTGGAATCTAATGTTCCAAAGAGGTATTTAAAAGCGTTTCCTATGCCGTTTACTAATCCACGCTTTTCACGCAGAGGTCGTAATTTGTCTAACGTGTCGTGAATTTGATTTAATATATTTTCAATAATAATGATTAAATCACTTTTTACCTGATATCTTAAAATAGTGGTCTTCGCAATTAATTCTAAATGGGTTAATCTAATTTGTGTCAGATTGATATTATAAGCAAATTTGTGGTAATGACTGAATAAATATGCGTCTCCGAGATTTTCTTCTAGATACGATACAGTTTTATTTATAGGACTAACGCTAATTGCTTGAAGAAGTGGCAGCATTGCTATCAAGATGAGCGGATGTAGTCTCATTTTTACCTGGAAGAGAGATAAATTTTCTTACTCTTTTTATTTTTCTTTTAGAAAATTTTCTTGGTGTTTTATTTTTTTCTGTTATTCCTAAAATATAATTGTCTTTGTTTTCAACGACTTCTACGGGTTTAAAAGGGTTTTTTAATTTTTGGTGTTGTTTGTCGTTAACATAAACCTTTTTCGGAAGGGGATCGGGTAATTTTTCAGTGTTTTTGTGGTTTAATTTATCAAGTGTTTGTTGATTTGATTGTTGTGATTTGTTTCGTATTTGTTCATAGAAATATTTAACTTCATTTAATCTTTTGACAGTGTATTCAGAGGGGGCGTCTATATTTGGTATCTCTTGTTCGGTAACATCATTATAGGGTCCATAAATAACTTCATATGGTCTTAGTTTAGTGGTCGATTGCACAGAATTGTTATATACAAACATTATTTGCATGACCAAATTCGGTATTGTTTCATGAGGGTTGACTAATTTTAATGCATTTAATTTCTCCTTTATTGTGCTATGTAATCTTTCGAGAGGGGCTATTCCTGTTGGATTTTTGACTGATATTAAATGTAAGTCAATATGATACATTTTACAAAAATTTCTAAAATGTACATTATTAAATTCAACTCCTTGATCGATAATAATTTTACCTGGTAAATTATGGTGTGTTATGTAATGCCTTAA
Source organism: Agrilus mali (assembly GCA_029378335.1). Taxonomy (NCBI): domain Eukaryota; kingdom Metazoa; phylum Arthropoda; class Insecta; order Coleoptera; family Buprestidae; genus Agrilus; species Agrilus mali. The sequence continues at coordinate 902,938 of CM055660.1, forward strand.
TTTGTTAATATAGGTTGTATAATTAGTGTCTATTAGATAATAAGCTTGACCGTACTTAGAAAAATGATCAAAAATAGTCAAAAACTTGTGATTAGAAATAGTAAATGTGTCTAGCATAATTAACTCAAAAGGCCTTGAAGACGTAATGGGTCCCTTGTATGGTGGTTTGTATGGATTTCTATCGTATTTTGCTTGCAGACATATACTACATTTATTTATATAGGCGTTAATCACATTCTTTAAATTTGGAACATAATAAAGGCGTTTGAAATGATAATAAGTCTCATTAATTCCATTATGGTTTACGTCATGATAATTAGAGACCTCATCTAATAATTTCTCCACTGGAATGTTAGGAGGATTAGAAATGGTTTTAATTATTTTTACTTGATTATTTTGTCTGATTAATAAATTGTGTAAAGCAAAAAATATTTTATGTTGAAATGATTCTGACATTTTTTCATCAAAGTAAATACCTATCTGATTAGGAATCCTAATCTTTCTCTCATTAATTTGATGTGATATCCAGGGTAAATCTGTGATATTTCCTAAAGTTACATTAACTATTTGCTTTTGTTTAGCACTATTAATTGTAAATTTTCTTTTTCCTAACTTAAATATAAAAGATGTTTGAAAAGATTTTAATGGTCTTTCAGAGATTTGCATCTCTGGAACAGGGTTTTCAATTGCTGAATGTACAGTTTGATTATCGGAAGCCGTCAGATCTTGCTCTAGTTCTTCTACTACTTGATCTATATTTTCCTGGGGAAATTCGCTAGGGTTATTAAACAAAGAGTCTAAATCAATATCTAAATCAAAATTTTCATTTTCTACTGCATTTAATTCAAATCGACTAAGGGCGTCGGCCACAAGATTTTCTTTTCCTTTTATGTGTTTAATGTCATAGTTATATTCTTGCAACTTAATTTTCCAGCGACACAAGCGTGATTGGGGTTCTTTAAGAGAATTTAGCCAGATTAGGGGTTGATGATCCGTTTGTAAAAGAAATTTGCGCCCGAAGATGTACGGCCGGAATTGTTTGCAGGAGTCTAAAATCGCGAGAAGTTCCTTTTCGATGGTGGAATAATTTCTCTCCGCACTATTTAAAGTTCTTGAATAGAAAGCTACGGGATGTTTATCCTGAGAAATAACTCCACCTATTGCTTTGTCGGAAGCGTCAGTAGTGACTGTAAATAATTTAGTAAAATCGGGATAGGCAAGGATAGGAGCATTGGTGATCAATTCTTTAATTTTTATGACAGCGTTTATAAATTCGGGATTTTGATTATCTACCTTATTGTTTTTCTTTAAGCATTTAGTGAGGGGTACTACAATTTTAGAATAATTTTTAATAAATTTCCGGTAATATCCTGAGAGACCTAAGAATGCTCGTAGTGTTTTTATGTTATGTGGAATAGGAAATTCGACAATGGCTTTGATTTTGTCAGGGTTCGGCTTTATCCCTTCGGTTGTGATTAAGTGCCCTAAAAATGGTACTTCTTTTCGACAGAATTCTGATTTATCTAAAGATACTTTTAAGTTTACCAGTTTTAATTTTTCAAAGATTAATTTTAAATGATTAACATGATCATGTAACGACTTAGAAAAGATCACTATGTCATCCATGTATACAAAGGTGAATTTATACAAATATTCTTTTAAAATTTCATCCATCATCCTTTGAAAAGTGGCCGGAGCATTTTTTAAACCAAACGGCATTCTGACATATTCGTAATGACCGTTTTCCACACTAAAGGCCGTTTTTTCAATAGAATCAGGATGCATGGGAATCTGGTGAAAGCCACTAGCCAAATCTAGGGTAGAATAATAATTACACTTTCCTAATGCATCTAAGACGTCGTCTATCCTGGGAAGGGGATATTTGTCTTCAACTGTTTTTTTATTAAGATCCCTAAAATCGATAACAAGTCTCCATTTCTTTTTATTAGAAGCGTCTAGTTTCTTCGGTACGATCCATACCGGAGATGAATATGGTGATATTGAAGGCCTGATAATATTGTCATTTAATAATTTTGTTATTTGTTTTTGAATTTCTACTTTTAATTTCTGCGGATATCTAAAGGATTTTCGATAAATGGGGTCGTTATCTGTTGTTCTGATATTATGTTTGACACTAGTGACAGCTGTTAACTTTGACTGGTCTTTATGAAATATATCTTTAAATTGATGACAAAGTTTAATTATTCTACCTTTTTCCTCTGAATTCATATGATCAGTTCGTAAATCTTTAACCGGGTTGAAATCTAAGTTTTCGTCGTTATTAGTAGGCGGGTCGTTAGAATGAATGTAGTTGGATAAAAGATCAACATCCATAGGTTCATCAATATTTAAATTGTGTAAGCAATAAACTTGCGCATAACCGTCATTTACCGTATAAATTCCAGGCATTATCTGTTTATTGTCTGAGATGACACAAGTACCTTTATGTATATTTACAGGAATTTTCTTAATGGTGTATGTGTTAATTACTTTATTGCGAGTTTCTACAAAAGGGATTACTGTGTTTGGGGTTGTAATTGTTTGTTCGGAATAATCAATAATAGCTTTAAGTGTTTTTAAATCTGGATTACTTATTAGTGCATCAAAGGTGTTATGAAATTTAAATATTAAAAATTCAATTTCTGCGTTTTCGCCAAATTCGTGTAAAAATGGAATTTTGAGTCTATACAAACCGTTTGTTTGGCCATGTACTGTTTTGATTTCGAATGGATGTTCATAAACGTATTCTGAAAAGTAATTAGATGCTAATTCTGGACTTATAATACTTATACTAGCGCCTGAATCTATTAAGATTTTACAATCGTAAAAGCTGGATTGAATATATGGCAATCGAGGGGTTTTAATTAAGAGATTGTTTAAATCGCTTAAATCTACGTGATCGATGGGTCGTTCGAGGCTGGTTGGGTAAAATTTTGATCTTCCTGAGAAAATTCGATAATATCGTCTTTAAGTTCATAATCTAAATTTTCATCAAAGGGGTTTTCCTCTGATTCTATTCTAATATAGGCGTTACCTTCCTTATCATAAACATAGGGGTCATCATCCTGTAAGTGTGTTACTTCCTCTATTTTAAAATTTGGATTACTTCTAACTACATTTTGAAAATGATTGACAAAAGGTTTTCTAAATTGCGATACTGTTCTCATGGAAACATCATTGGAACCTACAGGGTTTCTTTGTTGGAAAGTTCTAAATTGTTGTTGCGGTAATTGTGGTCTAACGTTTTGCCATTTATTTTGTTGTTTTGCTTGTAATAATACAGGATGTGGTTTTGGGACAATAAAAGGTTTGTGATGGATTTGTGGAGGTTGCTGTTGAGTGGGTCTTATGAAATTGTGCTGTGTAAAGAACGGTCGCCTCTGGCTTTGGGGTTGATAACTAGAAATTGGATTTTGTTTTATTTGAGGTGTTTTGTTAACGTGTACCTGATGTGTTTTTTGACTCTGAATTTTTTGCATCTGTTGATACATTTGTGTGGACTGGTTAAGGTTTTCTAATTCTTTACAATACGAAAGAGCACTTTGTAAATTTAGAGGTCTTCTATATAATAAATGAGTTCTATATGGTTCGTCAATAGCGGCACAAAATACCTTTGTAGCTTCTTGTTTATAATGGGTTCTCCTATATTGTTGGTCGACAAGACCGTCTACTGATTCATTTAATTTTGACAAAATATTATGGATTCGCAAATAGTAATTTTCATAATGTTCATTTGATAACATTGCACAACCAATCAACTGATTATATAATAAATCTGTGTTCTCTATGGAACCGAAACGTTCTTTTAAAAGTTTTTTTAATTGAGACCAATCTTCTGGTCTTTCGACACTATACAATAATGCAGCATCGTTCTTTAATTTATTAATAATAGCTATAAATTTTGCATCTTGATATTCTAAACTACTTGAAGTTACATTTATCCAAAAATTGTCTGTTGCCTTGATGAATTGAACAAGTTCAGTTTCTTTTCCGTCAAAATTTGGAATGAGGTTGTAAAAGAAATCAAACTTTGTCTTGAAGTCAGCTAACGGTACGGTTGTGGGGGTAGTCATTATTGTTATGGGGGAGAAATAGATTAGGAATCAAGCGATGGTACGAAAATTGTACTTACTGTTTTCCAAAATTTCTCCGATAGATAGAAGGATGCAGTGGAAGTCCTAGAATCTCTGATGTATTTTTAGATCTTCCTATTTTTCTCTTCTACTCCCAAGGGTTGTGTAGCAATCAAAGTGTAGGTTTTTCTTATTGGAATCGTGAACGTTGAGGAGTTGAACACCTAGGGTCGCTTCTACAGAGTTTCTCGATGAAATTCTTCAATAAAGGATCCCTTCACGATCCTGTTCGCAGCGCCAATTAAGTCAAAGGTTCGAGATGATTTAAAAAAAAACAATCTTTATTACACTTTTCGAGTCCTTGTTACAATTTAACAGTCTTTATTACACTCTATGATTATTTATTACACAATACAATACAATAATATGACAATATCAACCGTTTAGAAAACCGACATAGTAACAGCTATTACTAAATTAGAACTTGTCCTATTTTACATTAATTTACAGTCTTTATAGGTCTGGACTGTGACATCAGCAAATTAGATAGGGCCTTAGGGTCGTCATTAAGTTAGAAAGTGTCGTTAGAAAGTGTCCTTAGGGTACATGTACTTAACATCAATTTATTTATTGTTATCGATGGGTTCTGTTGAATATCATAAATCAAGTGCCTGATTATGAATACGTACATGTTATGTACGCTATTTTTGGTTGGTAGTTTGTACCTAATACTAATACTAATATACTTGAAGTTAACGATTAACTACCTACTACTAGAAAGTACTTCAAATAGACATATGTATATAAAGTACAGATTAAATTAATTGTTAAATTAGTTATAGTTAACTCAAGAATTACTGAATAAATTTTAATGCAAATATCATTTTTACTAGGAATACTGTCTCAAGTTTGATGTTAGTCACGATTTTAAGTCTGAAATCTCGCGTATTTTCTTATGGAGGGTCAATTTGTCTCAGCTTTCGTCTACACTACGGCTCTGACGTCACACCGTTGCGCAGTCACACCTCGCGCAACAGGCGACTGTCAACTATTGCTAGCCTACTTTGTTAAGTCGTTTAATTTCATTACAATCAAATAAAATCAATTGTAAAGTAGGATGATAATATTAGTAGCAGTTTATTCCTTTTGAGTTTCGTCGTGACGGTAATTCTTTTATGTCGGCGTCGACAAGGCGCTTTTTTCAAATCGTAGAAGTTGTCAGATTTAAAATCGCATGAGCATAAACAGATGGCGACGGTTTTGCGTGGTGAACTCCTCGGGCGGTCAGTGTTTCCACGGGATAAGAGAGCACTCACTCACTCTCTCTCTAGTAGGTAGATATATATTTTCCGATAGGACGAGCGGGTTGGGAAAATCGTCGCGCCCGTGCCGTTGTGGTGGCGGCAGCCGTCCGAAATAAATGTCCTGGATCAACTTACGAAATCCTGCAAAGCCTCCAAATGGTCGTCATCTCCTTGGCTCTCTCTACCTAGATCCACTTCGGCCGTGTAAAGGAAACGTATCAGCCACCAACAAACCCACCAACCAACCAAACGAACCAAACCAAAAATGTTACACTGCGTATCATGTTTCTGATTTATTGCGCCACTTCGACCCAAACAGTCGATTTCTTTTCAACACCACGAAAAATCCTAGATACTCGTGTGAGATACTCAGCTCAGGCACTTATTATGTATGGTCTTTTGGCCTTTTTGGGTGTTTTAATTCTGCGGTTGATAAATAATCATTATTACAGACAAGAAATTTTTGTTTCAACCCCAATAATATTTTCTCCAATTCCATACAAAGATACTTTTAAATATTTTCCTCCTCTAAAATCCTTCAATATTCAGTTGTTCATATCGAATATTTTCCTCCTTATTCACCAATTAATTACTTAAGCGTCATGTAGATGTTTAGTAAAAGTGGCACGCGAAGGTACCTAAGTAACTCGGGAGTTGCACTTCATTAAAAATAAATTTCTAAGGAAAGTGAGAGAGAGAGAGAGAGAGGTCTGAGCAGTTAACGAGGAGTCGGGATATAGCGGGATTTCTGGGATCTGCCGTTTTAATCTCGGTAAAGGATTCCAACGATCGTTACGTGTTAAAATCTTTCCGATGCAATGTGAAAACGGTTGAGCGTTCACTTCTCGATCTATTTCAATAAACTTTTTCAAAAATATATCCTAAAAAGATCTAATTAAATGTAGTACATACTTTTAAAATTCATATACAGACTTGGGAATAATAAACAATTGAGTCAAAAGGACTAATTTAATTTAATTTAACTTGCATAAAAATTATTCCCCGTCCGTATACTATTGTCTCTTTAGTCGCCTCTTACGACACGCTGAGACTTGCGGTGAGACTATTCTAAAATCCCGGTCTCACACGGGATATTTTTTATTGTAATCTAACCTAACCTAACCTAATCTAATCATTTTTCTATTGTTTCAGGTTTGGTTCAAAAACCGACGAGCAAAATGGCGCAAACGAGAACGAAACGTCGCGAACGCTATGAACGCAGCTGCTGCCGAATTCAAGACAGGTTTCGGCACCCAATTCAACGGCTTCATGCCAACATTTGGAGACACAGATTCCCTATATTCCTCCTATAGTTACAACAATTGGGCCACAAAAGTCCCGAGTCCCTTAGGTACTAAACCGTTTTGGCCCGTTGTCCCTTCCAACCACCACCAAAGTCCTGTGAACTGTTTCAATTCGGCAACTTCGGTCGCTGCAGCTTCGATGACAGGAGCTGCCACTTCAATGCTTCCTGGTGCCATGGGTACGGGTTTGACCTCGACCACTGGTGCCGTGACCGCCCAGCCGTGTCCCTACACGACCCCCGCCAACCCCTATTCCATGTACCATCATCGGGCCGCAACAGAACCCTGTACTGCCATGTCATCTTCGATAGCCTCTCTTAGACTTAAGGCGAAACAACATTCTGGTTTTGCGGGTTATTCCAGTGTCAGTCCTGTTAGGACTAGTTCGGCGGGGTTGTCGGCCTGTCAATACGCGGGCAGTGGCATTGGGGTGGTCGAGAGGCCGGGGTGAGACCACGAGCAGCCCCCCTTAGGGGCCCTCAAACACGAAGAACAAGACGACTGATAACGAAAACCGATAATAACACACACGCACTAAGTAAGTAGCTACTAAATACTAATAAGTACATGTTTAGGCGTTATCAGCCATTAATTAATAATAACAATAGACGGACGGACGTATTATGTAATGATAACAGGAAGAATGAAAATTATTCCTTTTTATTAGGTACTATTATTTATTTAAATAATTAGCAATGTGCACACACACACACACACACACACACAACACAAGTGCAGACAAATAAACGAAGTCGTGGGACCTTTTTATTAAATTTTTATTATTACATATGTAATTTATTTGACATCTTTGCAAGTGTAGATATCTCGAATATTTGATCTACAAGAAGAAAAAATGCAAAAAGAATCGTCGATGAATCTTTTTTAATTTAATTAATTGGACCGTTATTATTTCGCATTCAAATAAATAAATAAATAAAATAAACATCATCATCAGGTATAATTAATTCTTTTGAAAAGGAAAAATTTCTGTGTGTCTTAATTAAGTACTTGTTGACATATCAGTAATCCCAGAAGTCAAGATTACATAAACAGTTTATTATCATGGCCAAGGTAGGTACGTAACGTACCTATAATAATGAGTATAACACTGAACAAGTGGGTAAATCTACCTTTATCACAATTATTATTATTATTATTATCATCTATCATATGTTGTGTTATGTTATTTTATGTTTGAAATTTTATGGGAAGCCTTGTAAGATCCGGATGAGAGGACGCTTCGTTAAACCACAAAAAAAAATTGTCTTTTACCAAACAACAACGTTAATTTATTCAATTAGTCGTGAGAAATTGATGCAAAAGATTCTTAATTAATATAATGTTAAAAAAAATCAGTGGCGGCGACTGTCAGAGAGTCAGGTCATAGGGGCACAATTGCCCGATCGTTATCTTTTAATTTAATTGTGTAACATGGGCATGTATGTATAGCCATCAGGGACTGCTCATCAGTTAACATTTTATTAACAAAGACGAATCGAAACGTTTATAAAAATAAGAAACAATAAAAAATAAACACTTGAAATCTATAATGTATCGATTGTTTTAGTATTTTTTGAAAGCTTTTTATAAATTTTTTTCAGAATAAAAATTTTAACTGTAGATATCTACCTATTTATCAATTTAATTTCTTAAACCTACAATACTTTTTTCAGAAATAATACGGTGTTATCGTGTTTCCAAATTCGCCCCCCATCCCCCTTCCAGACAAAATCGTAGCTACGCCCTTTGGTATGTAATCAGAAAATTTAAAATTCTGATAAATTTACGGTGTCTTATATTTTGCTTTTGGAGACTTCCATTAGTTATTTAAGTGCGTTTTTTTTTATTTAATTTGAACCCCTCCCTCCCCTTAGTGAGCTTTAGTAAGATGTCATGAGCTCCCCATTGTCCTCTTACATGAAATTTACCCTATAATGACTTTCTAATGCTTAACTTTTGAGATTTTCATCGACTCTCCCTCCATATAAATGAGATACGGTCAGATCTTGCTCGACCCCTTTCCCTCAATCATATCTGGTAGTCCCACAACCCCTTACATGAGATTTACCCTATAATAAGTTCTTAAAAATTGGCTCATCCTTCTTTCAAATGGAATACAATGAGATTTTGTTAAACCCTCTCCCCCTTAATGATATTTGTAATCTCATCTCTCAATTCGTTGACGTACTTAGGTAATATTTCGAATCAATGACTTTTGATGAGATTCCTCACCCCCTTCTCCATTATGAGTTCACGTAGGTAATTATTATGAAGATAGATAGGTAGATTTATATGAACAGTCCCAAAGAATATTGAAAATTAATAAAACTAATATTGTGTATTGACGATCCGCCACTGGTTTTATACATTTATCTATTGTTTTCTAATTATCTGATTCAAATAATTATCCTCGCGTGCTTCCACTTCATGTTTCCTATTTTTGTCTTTGTCTTCGGTTACTTATATATGTACTTTACTTGTTTATGTGTACATCTATCGGATTTAGATAAAATATAAAGTGCATAGAAATTAGTATCACACAAATTGACATAAATTTTCCAAAATTATACTGAGTGCTTTAAAATTACCCTATTACTCTCAATCGATCATCTTCAGTTCATGTGCCATACTTTATACTCATAAAACTTAACTTTTATGAGTATTACATACATATGTGGGTAATATGAGACGCTTATCTTTTATCATAATAACGAATCGTACGTATTTATGACTTGTTTAATTAATAAGTTGCACAATTTCAACTTGTCATCTACTTAAAATAATGTTTAATTGCGATAGTTACCTACCTAACGTAATACAAAAAAAAATAGATTATTTATAATGAGTTGCGTATAATTGTGCTCAATTTTTCTAGTTCCTAATCAAACGGAAATGTGCCAATCTGAATAATAATTTTTATTTGTAGTAATTATATTATTAGTATTTTTACCCAATGTCGACAAAAAAACCTTAAAGATGCCATTGCCAAAGTTTTATGTAAACTAAGCCAAAGTTGTAGCAGCATTTTTAATTAATTAACGTATTATGTACTTATTTTAATTGAATATACTCGTATATTAAAAGAACCGAACGTTTACTACTTAATAAGGTATATATAATATACATATATATTTATTAATAAATAAATAAATAAATAAAATAGCTGCTTGCTTTATTAGTAGCTAAAACCCACCCTTTATAATATAAATACCAAAGCCATACCTACAACATTAGTTATGTTCGGTTCTTCTAATATATCTATGTATCTACTATAAAATTTTATATTTATTTGTAATATTTTTTATTTTATGTTAAGTTAATCGATTGAATGGGCCACAAATAATAATTGAACAGGCCTCAGTACAAAAGGCTGCAGTGCAATTGTAAATAAATTAATGTATATGTAATTAAACTTATTGCATGTATTTAGATAGGGTGTCCCCACACGAGGCGACTATGTATAGTCAAAAAATGAAAATATTGTATCTACTTTGTAAGTTAATTTAGTTTTTAGTATACTCTATGCATATCGTTTATGTAATGCCGTTTTCAAACATCTAGTCATACCTACCATTAAAAAAAATATAAACAAATATTTAATTGTCTCATTTACATTCCCAAAGTCCAAAATATTCTACATAAAGGATTATTTTTAATTATAAAAAAATGAGGTAAGTTAATTTAATTTTTTTTGTTTCTGTAATGGTTAAAAATAAATTAATCCAACTGTATATTTATTCAATATTTAATTTAGCGAGAGGGATATTACTTAAGATTAAATAGAATTTGTGGGTTTTTACGAATATTTTCGTAAATAACGTTCTATTTTATTTTACCGTCATCATTTGTTTTGACAAATTCGAAATAAAAAACAAAAGACAATATGGTAATAAAATATTAAAGACATTATGAAGACAAAAGAGAGCCTAAAAATACTCAATCTATTTAATTAACATTTCGTCAGTAAAATGTATTAATCAAAGTTTAATTAGGTAGTATTTTTTTTATTCACCCCTTCGCACTTTTTGTCACCAGAATACATTATTTTCGGTTGCATATGTGTGCCGTGAATGCAGATGTTCGGGGGTGGCATTTAAACTATTATTATGCTGATCGAGCCATGATAGGCGGATTACATTCGCAATAAAAGCCGGCTTGATACATATCAATGCAGACTCAATATGCTTTGCTTTATTTATGACCGCGAGCGAGCGAACGAGCGAGCGGGTGACTGCGCGACGCGAACCCCCGTCGAACTCCCCAAACGAATATACATACTTTAACGCCAACGCCCCGCAAAATTACCCCCGTCCACACCAGTGTGCAGTCACTCACTGGCACCACGATATATAATACCCCATTATGTATCTACACATGTTTACATTAACTACTTACTGATAAATTTTGTTATCGTTTTCGTTACCCGCTGCTCAATGACGTGGGCCGAGGAAATGCCACATATTATTTTAGGGGGTTGTTTCAAACGGATTTATTAATGTAGGAACTCTACGTCGGACAGACAATAATGTCTTGTAAGATCTGGATGAAAGGAACCACAAAAAAAAATTTGTCTTTCACCAAACAACAACGTTAATTTGAACAATTATTCGCGAGAAATTGATGCAAAAGATTCTTAACTAATAGAATGTTAAAAAAAATCAGTGGCGGCGACTGTCAGAGAGTCAGGTCATAGGGGCACAATTGCCCGATCGTTATCTTTTAATTTAATTGTGTAACATGGGCATGTATGTATAGCCATCAGGGACTGCTCATCAGTTAACATTTTATTAACAAAGACGAATCGAAACGTTTATAAAAATAAGAAACAATAAAAAATAAACACTTGAAATCTATAATGTATCGATTGTTTTAGTATTTTTTGAAAGCTTTTTATAAATCTTTTTCAGAATAAAAATTTTAACTGTAGATACCTATTTATCAATTTAATTTCTTAAGCCTACAATACTTTTTTCAGAAATAATACATTGTTATCGTGTTTCCAAATTAGCCCCCCAGCCCCCTTCCAGACAAAATCCTAGCTACTCCCTTGTTATGTAATCAGAAAATTTAAAATTCTGATAAATTTACGGTGTCTTATATTTTGCTTTTTGGAGACTTCCATTAGTTATTTAAGTGCGTTTTTTTTTTATTTAAACCCCTTCCCCCCTTAGTGAGATTTAGTAAGATGTCATGACTTCCCCATTGCCCCCTTACATGAAATTTACCCTATAATTAGTTTTAATGATTAACTTTTGAGATTTTCATCGACTCTCCCTCCATATAAATGAGATACGATCTGATCTTGCTAGGCCCCTCCCCTTAATCATATCTAGTAGTCCCACAACCCCTCACATTAGGTTTACCCTATAATTAATTCTTTGAATTAAAAAATTGACGTGAGATTTTCACTCAATGACTCATCCTTCTTTCAAATGAAATACAATGAGATTTTGCCGAAACATTTTTACCCTTGGGGGGAATATTCAGGCTGAATGGTCACAATGGCCCATTATAAAAAAATAAAAGAAAAAGCCGATTACATCATATTATCAAATAATATTTCCAAAAGTCATTATTAATGTCATTTGTGACTTGCATCTATCTTATTCTTCTTATTACTAAATGGATTCAGCAAATAAGGAGGAAGGCATAGATGAAGATAGTTTTAGATTTTCTTTTGGTAGGGAAGATGGAAAGTACGGAGAGGTGATGGCAAACATCCACACAAAACTTCTTTTTGGAGAATATGATGTTGAACTAAAAATGTACTTATTTATCTACATTTCCTTACAATTTTAATAGCATTATTTAATTTTTTTATAATACAAAAGTGACGACAGTCTTTACACGGTATGCTTTGAGGATTATTCTGGCACTCCAGTGTGTTTCATGTGTTTACAAACATACCCATGGACTCTAAGCGTACCACCATGGGACTGGGAGTTTTGGATAAATAAACTGTACGGTCTTGCAATGGTTAATTCTTATAACGCCCTGTGGATCCACCTTATCCTGTGGGACCAAAAGTACAAGAACACTTTCTTTCTACCGCTGCTACGAAAATTTTTTAGTCGTAAACCCCTCACTAAATATTTGATACTTATAATGCCACCGAACATGAAAAGCATCAAATGGATCGACTCTTATGGTATAAGGATATTCCCAAAAGGTACCCAACGATTTTCCCTTAGATATATATGTATACCAATAGAGTAATTGTTATTCGTAGATGTAGAAACTCATAATTGTCAAACCCTTGTACTTTTTATTGCTGACGAAATCCTCCCCCGGTACAAAATCCGCCAGGCTGTCGAGGAAGACAACGACGACGTGGTGGAAATAATAAAAAACGATTCGTCAAGGCTTTCGGAAATGTACGGAGAATATTATATTGCAGAGATATTGACCACACATCGAAACAGTGGCAGGCAAATAATTGTAGCCGAATACGAGGGGGTGGCTGTAGCAGTTTTAATTCTCAACGAAAACGTTAATTTAGAATTATTGAGGCAGAATTTCGAACTGACTCCGCTCTTTAATCTTAGGAAATTTCCTGACGAGGAAGTTGATTACCTTTTCGACGTTTCGGAACCATTTCCATGGTCAGTCTGACACCAAATTTAACCCCCTAATCTAAACGTATGATGTTCCTTCAGCTGTGAAGACAATGATGAAGACGAGTACTCAAGAGAAGACCGGGAGAGTCACAGAAGCGACCACTGGTCGAGGGCGTCATTCACTAAAACGCATTCTGAAGTAGATTCAAGAGATCTTTCGAGTTCTGAATCTAGCGATGTTTCACTAAAAGACATTGCTTCGTTGCATGCCGGAGGATCAATGTCCGATACGGATTCGTTCCATTCACAACAACTAACCGATGTCAAACTTACAAACCTCGACGACAGTCCGGAATATTACACACCCCACTTGTACAGTGAGGAATCCAATTTTGTTAAAGCAATTACAAAGACAAAAGTTACTACTTGCGAAGGTAAACAACAACAACAACAACAATAAAAATACCTAATAATAAAGTCATTCAATTCAATTAATTATGTTTAGGTGATAAACTCCCTAAAACAAGAATGGACATTTACATAGGCGAATGCAACGCTTTCGTGATCGAAGTAGCAAGTGCCATCGACGAGCATAGACAAATTGCGTTACCGAAATTGATATCGACATCGTACGAGTGTTTCCCAAATCGCGATTTCGCCCTGATCGCCATGAATCCTCATTGTTTTGCGCCACCTTTTTTCGAAATTTTCACTAAATTGACCCCTAGGCCGTGTCACACTTTTGGTGACAACGTCTACTTTCAGCATCGTGATTTATTTTACGCAAAACCGTACGTACGTCAGGCCGACATGAGAGATTACGATAACATTGAAAGGTCATCAAAACCAATTTTAGAGAGGGACAAATTTCTGGAAGACTTTTCCGAAGCCGTTTGCGACGACGACAGCCCTCTGTCAGCATACGTTCTTTGCATAAAATCGAAAATTGTTGGTGCGTTTTGTGTAATGATTCTATCATCGATTACTTATTTATTTTATTATGTCTTAAAGGGACTGCTATTATTCAACCCTTCTTCGATATAGAAGATGTTAAAACGCTGTACTGGTTGAGGGGTTGTTACAACGAGAAAGTCCACAAACCCTACACGTTTGGCCTTGTAAATAACGCCATTACAAGCAGCGCCTTTAGTAAATTCTCTGTATTTTTCTTAATGTACGTGTTTATTTATAAATTACAATTGCCCCTGTCGATAATTTTATTTTCCCTTGTTAGGCAGGTGCATAGGATAAGTGACTTTTCCATGTTGTTCCACTACATAGACTACAGTGACACCGAAGATCTCAAGAGAACTCGCATTGTAAATAACTTGATGGAGATCATGGTGCCCATAAGGGTGAAAATACAACCGGAAGAAATTAATATAAATATGACGGATGTGGATCGGAAGTGCCTTCATCGACCTGAGTACTCGTCCCCTCAAAGCCCTGAAAGAATTGTCCTCGTTTCTACCCCGCAACGAATTGCTAGGCCTACGTGAGCTACAACCCCTTCATCTTCTCATATTGTTCTGACATTCGTAAATAAAATAATTTTAGATACGACGTGAATTATAAAATTGTGATTGCCGGAGGTGGTCTTACGGCGATTTCCTTTTTGGAAGGTCTTCTTTGCACTTGGTCCAAGGAATGTCGATTAAACTATACCAATGTAACAGTGGTTGCCCCCAACGATTTAGCTATTAACAAGGAATACCACCATTCGTCCTTGATGTTCCCACGTTCGAGTAAACAAAATCTTATAATAAATAACAAATAGAAAAATTTTAGATTCAGTGTCCGATTATTATTTGTAGACTCGTTCCACGAAAAATGGGTTAATTTCATAATGATCCGTTGCATGGTAAATTACGTGCCCGGAGAAATCTCCACCATCGACAGGAAGAATAAAGTTGTCGTAGTCGATGACTGCGCTTTTTTAAAATACGACATTTTGATGTTGCTCTGTGGCGAGCAGTTTCAGAGGCCTTGGTTCAACCCCCGCAACGTCCTTCAGCCGCCCCCGCAAAACTATTTTCCTCGTAACGTTTTCATCGTTAATGATCGCCCCGATGGCCGACGAGCTTTAGATAAATTAATGTTACTCATAGAAGAGGCAAAAGATGATACATGTAATAATACCTACCACTCACTCACCCTTGCACACCTAAATATTTAAATTTTAGATAGTGTAATAGTTTATGGTAACGTCCTGGAGGCGTACTGTTGCTTGAATGCGTTTTTGGCCGCCGGAATACCAGGGAAAAATTTGGTTTTTGTCGACCCCCCGATCTTGAGGGAGGAATCTATAATAGCAACCCCAATGACGAAATCGATTTTTGATTCAAATGTCCTGGATGCTGTCAGAAATTCTGTTGCAGAAAACGGAATTAAGATGCACACTGATTTTACGTTCGAAAATTGGGATTACGACCCCTTAAAGAAACGGATAACTGGGGCCAGGTTCTTTGACAAAATCTATTTAAGATCGAAACGTTATTATTTTTATTTTAGATTTAAAACGAAACGTTTACGTATTTATGAGCCCTGTATCGCAATGTTTATGTACTCGTACAGGACAGTGAGTCCAAGAAGTTTTATGGCGATGAACAAGGCGGGTCTTGTTTTTGATGGAGGTTTAGTGATCGATAATCAATACAAGACAAACGACCCCCACATCTATGGGGCTGGATCAATGACGAAATATTCGCGAAAATATTATGCTGACCACCTCTCTCATCGGTAGATAATAATTAATAATATAATTAGGTACTCTAATAACTATTTAAAATTTGTTATTATCAGTTATTATAATTTGGAAGAGGTGGGTCACGATTTGGGGATGAAAATAAACAAAGCGTTCATGAGTGCGGCAAAAAAAAGGATTTTTGTAGAGGAGAAAGTCCCTTTGGAATGTGCTGATACCGAACACATGGTACGATCGTTTAAACAACCGATAAAAATGTTCTGTAAACTACCCCGTGACCTGCAGTATTTGTGTGTCACTAGACCTGGGAAGTTTGTACCATCAGGGACCCCAGAGGATTCAGACGAATATGTACCTACTTATATCTACAATTTATAATTAATTTAATTTTTATTTATTTATTGTTTACGTATTTATAGGGTACAGATTTGGTAACTGGGGACATCAACGACTTAAGCAAACAGGGATACTTTAAAATACATTTGAACAAATATCATCACATTGAGACTATATTGTGCCTCACCCGATTTGTAAGTTATCCTAAAACAAAAGAAAAAAGATATATAATTAAATAAACAAAAACAACCGAGTGTTTACATTTTTTATGTGCTCCAGAAACTGGACAAAAACAATTTATTTTCAATTTGGGGTCATCACGAAAGCCTGTTCAATAAAATGCTCTTGAGGTACGAAATGGGGTTGATAAATGATTTTTACGAATACTTCCGCCAACCCTGGACCTATGCTTTGTACAATAATGACTTTACTGATGTACTACACAAAATTAAGCAAACGCTATTTTACCATTTGGTAAGTTTTTTTTTTAAACTAACTGACTAATAAACGATAATAAACATTTTATAAATAAATCCAAAGGACCAATCGCTTGAAAAATCCCTTGGTCAACACGTTATCGATATACATCGATGGAATAAGTGGAAGAAGGTAACTATTTTGTCTACCTAAGTTTCCCCAGGTATTTAATTAATTAATGTTTAGTTACCTGAAGAAGTTAAGGAGGAACTTGACGAAGAATTTCTACAGACAGAATATCCAGGGCTTATAAGGGAGCAAGTGATTGAATATATTAACAAAAGGGCTCAAATCATGCCCATGTACATGGTTCCTGTTAATGACACGCATTTGCTCTTCGACGATATCGAAGAAAGCCCATTATTCAAACCCCAGTAAATTATTTATGTACTTATGTATAGGTACATGTAGTTATTTACATTTACTTGTATAGTTTTAGTTTGTTTATTTTTATTTTATTTCAAATAAATGATTATTGCTAAACTCTCACTCAATAATATCACCTCAAGAAAATCAAGTGTCGATATGTCAATTTGAAATTATTCAAAAGCAATTTATTTTGGGACGACTTCGCGTCACAATTATTTTTATGTTTTCTTTATTTATTTTATTTTATTCATTGTGTGTTGGTTTTGTGGACATTTTTTTTATTACACGAAACAAAAAACATGCAGCATAGTCCTAAAGATCTTGAAGGAACTCACAAAGTCCCGGGCATAAAAGAAACTAGTTACAGATACGCCTATACGACCACCGATTTGAGACATGCCCAGAAAATGGTACAAAAAGCCAATAGAGACCTATTTGGTGAATTCGATGTTGAACAAAGAATGTTGGTTTCCGAAAAATTTCTTACCTATTCCTAAAAAATCGAAAATGTTTTCAGGGACAGCAGTTTGTTTAACAGTTGTATGGAAAACGAATCGGAAGATCCCATATGTTTCATGTGCTTCCATAACTACCCATGGACGTTGAGTATCCCAGCGTGGGACTGGGAGGCTTGGGTCCATAAAGTCTACGGACTCCCACTGATAAATTCATGGAACACCCTGTGGATCAACTTGATCCTTTGGCAGAAGGAATATAAAGAAAAATTCTTATTTTCTATGTTGAAACATTCATTCACGAATAAACCCCAAATTAAATATTTCCTCTTGATAATACCACCCCATATGCTGGGCATTGAGTGGTTAGAGAAGCACGGGTTTAGAGTGTATCCAAAAAGTTATCGGATCTGCTATTAGTTTGTGTGCTCTTTCTTTTTAGGTTATAATAATTTTTAGATGTCGAAACGAGGTCCTGCCAGACTGTTATACTTTTTATGGCCGACAAGATTCTCCCAAAATATAAAATACGAAGGGCAGTCGAGGAAGACAATGACGACATAGTGGAAATCGTGAAGAAGGATTCGGAACGATTGAACTATTTATACGGGGATTATTACATTGCTGAAATCCTGACGGTACATCGAAACTGTGGACGGCAGATAATTGTTGCGGAATACGGAGGGGTTGTTGTGGGGGTGCTCATACTTAACGAGAACGTCAACTACGAGTTGCTCAAGTCACGGTTTGAGTTGACGCCAGTTTTCAACTTTCGAAAATTTCCTGCTCATGAAGTTGAATTTATTTTCGACGCACATGACTACTACAAGTATTTACGTATATAATATGCGTTAATTGTACGATTTTGACCTATTTATTGTATTGTTGTATTAGCATGAATGTAAACGAAGACGATTATCCTACTCCTGTGTCAGAAGACATGTTTTCAAATAAAGAAGTTATGCACGAGGAAGTAAACAACATCAAGATCGAAGTAAATACTGAAGAGCAACGTTCCAAAAAGGACAAAAGTAGTTCCTCAACAGACTCTGAAAGCAGCGACGAAGGAGTTACTTTGGCAAGCCTTTCGTCTTTACACGTCTTTAGGGAATCTTATTCAGACTCTGATGAGAGCGGATTGGATGCTCACCTAAAACCACAGTCGAAAATATTCGAACCTGATGAGTTCAACTTTTATACCCAACATTTGTACCAAACGGAAACCCATTACGAATATGTTAGTCCAAGGAAAGCTTCACTGTTCCTCACAGGCGAAGGTACGTATAATATCGTTTAAATTATTCCTTTTAGAGGACCAAAGGTCTTTGATTGCTCTCCCTTTCAGATCAAAAGGCTTCTAGGACAAAACTGGACACGTACATTGGCGAACCCAATGCTTTTGTAATCGAAGTGGTCAATGTAACTGAAGAACACTCGAAAACGGCGTTACCGAAACTTTTTCGATCCGCGTACGAATGTTATCCAAATCGTGATTTCGCCCTGATATGTATGCATCCCCAGTGTTTTGTCCCACCGTTTGCAAATATGTGCATCCGGCTCACCCCCAGGCCCGGTCTCACTTGTGACGAAAACGTTTATTTCCAACATCGTGATTATTTCTACGCCATCCCCAGGGTTCGGCAGGCTTCTTCGAGTGACTATGACGCCATCAGGAGGGCCACAAAGGTCGTGGAGAATGTTGAAGGTTTCCTCAAAGATCTTTCCATTGCTATTCATGACGAAGACAGTGATCTCAGCGCATACGTTCTGATGTTACAATCGAAAATTCTTGGTAAATTCTTGTTGCAACCCACTAAAAGGATAATACATTAAGTAAACAAGTGTCCTGTTATAGGGGCAGCAATTTTGCAACCGTTCAACGACATTGAACGCGTCAAGAGTCAGTACCAGCTGGGTACATGTTTCAACGAGAAAGTCAACAAACCTTACAGTTTTGGTGAAATCAAATACGCAATAAAATCGTGTGTCTTTCACAAATATACCACCTATTTTATGACGTATGTACATAATAGTACCTACTACATAAGTACCCTTTAGCAAAAAAAAAAAAATTATTTCAGAGAGCTCCACCGCCTCAGCGACTTCTCCCTGATGATCTACGAACTGGAGTACAATGACACCGACGACTTTTTAAGAACAAGGGTAATCAACAATCTTTTTGAATACATGGTGCCCCTTAAGATCAAGAAGCAACCAGAACCGATCGACGTTAATGTCACTGACGAAGATCGACGGTTCTTGCACAGGGGTCCACCCATAATAACCTCCCAACCCTCAAAAGTAGTTTTGGTATCAGTTCCGAAGACTTCTCGACGCACGTAAGTCCTCGTCTCCCATTTCTACTGATCACCATAAAAAAAAAAAAAATATTTTAAGTTATGACGTTAACCATAAACTTGTGGTGGTTGGTGCCGGGGCGACCGCTACAGCCTTTTTAGAGAGCCTCCTTTGCCATTGGTCCGAAGAATGTCGATTATCGTACACCAACATCACTCTGGTCGCACCCCATGGCATTACGGTGGAAGGCGCGGGGTTGTCGTCATCCCTCGCGTGGAAACTCATGTTTCCCGTTCATAGTACGAATGAACATTCGGAAGAAATCCAATAACAAAAAATATTCCTTCTTCCAGCTTCTTTTCGCGAAAGGAGAGCGCATATGATAACGATCCGAAGCCTTATTAATCAAGTCCATGGGGTCGTCACTGGTATCGACCGGAGAAATAAAACTTTGTTAATAAATAATCGCGCTTATCTAAAGTACGACTTTTTATTTTTGATGTGCGGGGAACAGTTTCAGAAACCTGGTTTTAATCCACGGAATGTTCTTACCCAGACCAACACGAGATACTTTCCAAGGAACGTGTTCATTATCAATGACATAACGGACGGCCAAAGGTCTTTGGACTTGTTGAAGGAACTCGTAGATAACGCCCCTAATAATGAATGTAATGATGATGTATCTTTAAAGGGTTGTAATACCACCACAGGGCACAAAAAGGGGAGTAAATATTATTATATTTACCAAATTTGAATATAAACGAAATCTAAGGTGTCCGTAAAACTAAAACTCCCTTATTTTTTGACCTATGGTTCTACTACTACTACCCACCCTACCTACATACGATAATCCCCAAAGTCTATCCAGATATTTTGGAAAATACATAATTAACGTTCTATTTCTTTTAGACAATGTTATTGTTTATGGCAATAGAATTGAGGCGTTCTGTTGCCTACACGCCCTCATGACCTTTGGAATACCGGGCAAAAATTTGATCTTTATTGACTCTTCAATTTATATCGAGGACAGTCTGATTCCATCCTACTGGACGGCCAAGCCGTTTCCCGATTCAGAAATCCTGGACGCTGCCCGCAACGCGATCAACCAATGCGGTATCAATCAGTACATTGATTACGATTACGAATCTTGGGAGTATAATGCGGAAAAGAACATGATCACAGCAGCCACGTAGAATATATTTTTTTCTGAGTTAGAACCAATCTTTCAATTACTTTTTTAGTTTTAAATCGAAACACAAACGTATCCAAAAAGAATGCATTGCCATGTACATGTATTGCCATAAAACGGTAAGTCCTGTGACCTTTATGGCTATCAATAAGGCAGGTCTCACGTTCGATGGCGGACTGGTCATCGATTCCCGATATAAAACCAACGACCCATTGATCTACGCCGCTGGCACGATGACGAAATATTCGAGGAAATATTACGCTGACCATCTGTGCCACAGGTCAAATTAATTAATTAATAATATGCTTTTAAATTTTTGAATTTATTGTAAGTAGATTCTATAATTTGGAAGAAGTGGGTGGCGACATGGGCAAAAACATAAACAAGGCTTTCAAGTCTGTGGTAACAAAAAGACGGTCACTTACCGAGGTCATTGGTCCTGCTTGTGAAGATGGGGAATATGTCGTCCGGGTTTTCGAGAAGCCTGTTAAAATATTTTGCACACTACCCGGAGACTTAAATTATTTGTTCATTACAAAACCGGGTAAATTTTTTCCTGGACAGGTACCTGGTAACGCGGAAGAATATGTAATAAGAGATTTATTACACACAGTAATGTTAGTTAATTAAAATAATTTTGATTCCCTAGGGAAGAGATTTGGTAACAGGAAACATCCAGCATCTAAATGTCAAGGGATTTTTTAAAATACATTTAAACAAGCACAATATAATAGAAAGTGTTATGTGTCTAACGCGATTTGTACGTTATTAATTACTTAAAATAATTATTTATTATATTATCGTTGACCATTTCCAGAACGTGGACATGAATAATCTCTTCGCACTTTGGGGTAAACACGAAAGTTTGTTCAACAAAATGCTCTTGAGGTACGATATGGGATTGATAGGCGATTTCTTTGAATTCTTCCGCGAACCATGGGCCTTTGCCCTGTACCATGACGACTTTTTCGACTTGATACAGAAAGTAAAGAATCTCTTCTATCTCCAAGTCGTAAGTCACATTGGTTTACTTTTACGTTGGTTAAATTTAATTTTTATTTTCATTCAGGATCCACAACTTGGAGAGACGATGGGCAAAAGGCTCATCGACCTGCACAGGATGTACAATTGGAAAGCTGTACGTGAAAATAGTTCACTTAAAGTTTATTTAATCGACATATTATTACATTTTCTTTTTAGATGCCCAACGAAGTAAAGGATGAACTGGAGGAAGAGTTTGAAAAGAGCGATTATCCAAGCGTTATCAAGGAAGTTGTTATGAACTATATTTATGACAGGGCGCATATCCTGCCAATGTACCTGGTGCCCGTAAACGACGTTCATTTATTCTTTGATGACATTGAATCGAGTCCCCTCTTCAAACCCCAGTAGCTTAATTAATTAATTATTTAATTAATTTCTTAAAATAAATGATGACTACAGCCAGTAAGTAACTGGCTTCTTATTATTTATACTGGCGGTTGGGAACTTATTTACTTTATAGAAATGTTTGTTCGCCCCTGGAAGAAGACAGTTTGGAGTTTGTATCTTTTAATTGGAGTAAGTGTAGTAGATAATCCTTTCGTAACGAGTTTTCTAGAACGGTCGTTCCTGCGGCCAGGTCATTCAAGTAATCAAGAGAAGAGAAGAAGCCAAATAAGACTCGAACCGCGTTGATTTTCACTTACCATTTGCATTTTATAGTGACGGGGTTTTAACCGAGCGAAAAGAACAGAACTAAGCGACTTTCAAATCCACTCGTAAAACGTATAAACGGGAAAATTGGAAAGAAAACAAGTCAAAATCAATTTACCTTCCTGCTATATATTTGTGTTTTAATTTCATCCACCACGACACGTGTGGCAAAATATTTTCGATAACAATTTGTACCACAGGTGGCGTTCTTTGCACTGTCTGCATTTATTCGTTAAACTCGGTAGTAGGTACGTGTGTTGTCGCTCTTTGATAATTCAAAATTCAGCAACTATTTATATAAGTAATATAATGATATTTAGTGAAGAATAGTATTTGCTTTGTAAGTTAGTGAGAGAGTGAATGTTGTATGTTAAAGTGAGTGTTTCGTGAGGAATCCTTTTTGGAGACAATCCATTATTTTTTGAAGCTGTATCTTCCCCGAAATACGGCCGAAGAAAGAGTAAATCCTCTGGAAAGCAAAAGGAAATGCGAAGGGGCCTCCGTAAGTTTATTTTATATTCCGATCCGAATGTTCGGCGGGAAAGTTTGCACAGCGGCACGCTACAGCGGACCAGTTCGTTAATATCCGTTTCGATCCGACAAGTTTGCCAATGTCGAACTGGTCGTCGACGAACACAGCAAGAGAAATAACGTGGGATTACAGCAGTGCGTTCCCCATGATTAGATTGTAAAATACTGGAAGTGACGTGTGCAAGGGTGGATAAATAAGACACATAAAAGGGAAATGAAACAGATATAAAAATGGGAGAATGTCTGCAATATAACGCCAAGATTCCAGTCGCAGAAACTCCACAAAGACCCACTCCAATTCAACATACGATTAGTTACTAATTAACTAAGAATCTTAAAAGTATTCCAGAAAATGTCCAGAAAACAGCATTACAAATGCCTCCGTTCTCGAATCGAATTCTGGTCGATCAGAAACACATTAACTCAAAAATATTGTACCTACCAACAATGGGAGCTTACGTAAGTACTTTAAAAGGATTTTTCAGTATTAAGGTGGTGGTTGTGGATCGTGGAAGTTTTAGAGAGATACTTGCGGGTTTCTATTCACTACTACTATTTACGTATTTTATTCGTTCACCGTCTGTTATAAAATTAGTTAATTGGGTACGTCCGCGTCCCGTCGTTCACAATATCCTTAATGCCATTTTGTCGAAAATCTTTCAAATAAGCTAGCAATTCCTTTTCAATTTCATAGTTAATTCGTCACGTGCCCCTTTTCCTCCACCGCCTTTCTCCCTCAATTCAACTCAACTCAACTCAAGGAAGTAAGGAGCCTCGTGTTACGTATTTTTCTTCTTATTACACCACACCACACCATACATACGTAGTTCAGTTCAAAGGCGATCGAGAGACCGGAGCAGAATGTTGCGGTCGGTCGGGTAAAGGAAGCCAAGAAGAAAGAGGCAGCAGCAGCAATAGCAGTAGCAGTAGCAAAGTCAAACGGACGGTCGTAAGTCCGGGAGAATTCCGGGTCCGGGGCGACCGCGGGGCTAAAGTGGGATTAGAGCGGTCGGAGCCAATCAAGATCGGCAGGGACCGGCGGAGGACGTCGGGGGGGAACGTGAACGGGAAAATTGCTGCTCGGGAAACGTCAGAGGGAGAGGGACCTGGCAAGCAACTTACTCGGTAAGGCCAGCCATCAAATTAACTTTCGTCGGAAGGTAGAGGAGAGACGACGACCGACCGTTTGGATACAAGAATGGAATTAATGGTAGTTGCCTTTTCCGAAAAGAAAAATCCGCTTGTCATTCTCCAGGTTTGACCCAACGAAAAATTACATTGCAATTGGCCCAAAAAATGTTTCTATGATGTTTCGAAAATTTCATACAAATTAATTAGGTATATTTGCTATTATCAATCTAAAAAATCAACAACTTATTCTCAAATTCACCCCTTCTTATAATTAACGTAAGTACTTAATAAAAATATTGACCATAATAATTGATAAAACAAAGAAAATGTTGTCGATATTTTGGCGGTTAATTCGATTAGCGTTTTATGTTGGGATAGTTTTGTAATCGGGTTCATTGAAAAGGCTGGAGATGTGTGCGCGATCCGGCTAATGTAAAAGTAATCTCCGAAATCTGGGAAAATTGAAATAAAAAGCCGCGGATTTAAATAACTAACTGCGTATAATTCGGCCCGAAATTCACCTTTAATTTGCGCCCGAAGAGTTATCGTTATCGATATTATCGCACCTCCCTTTTACCATTTAAAACTCAATTAACGTAAAAACTAGTCATTTCAACTTTCAACCCTCAAAAAGAAAAAAATGAATGAAAAATATTTTCCGGAAAATTGTTTATCTACAATAGATATTAAAGCATAATTTTTTTGCCCCTTTTGTCGCCTTTTACGACACGCCGGGACTTGGCGGTGAAGCTATTCTTACCCGGCTTCACACGGGGGTTGTTGTTAATAATATATTTTCCAGAAGAAATTCTCATTCTTTTATATACAATGTTACAAAATATTCTTAATACTTTCCAGAAACTTAACTAAAAGTCACTAAAAATTCGTCATATTTAAATCGCGACACTTCGTTTTTAGAATACATTTTAATAATATAAGTTGGTGGGGCGGTTTGGCTAAAAAGACGACAAGGATAATATGCCGTTCCCGTCAAGCACACAAATTTCCCGCTGGATCAATTGACTCGGGAGGCAAATCTCCCCGACTTAACCGCCTTACCTTTCGAATCTCTGGCGTCTTTATCTAATTCGAGTTCTTTTTGTAAGTACATCTTGTTCCAATTTTCTCATGGCGCTCCGGCTCATGCCAGGTGTTGTTCTAAGCCGTCTTGGATCATATGGATTTAAGTACCGACCGTCGGAATTTCTGACGTGAGCGCAATTGAATCGATACACGGATCAGATCCGAAACTTTTCAACTTACACCTTATAGATAGATAGGTCATTTCTCATAATAGTTGATGCCATTACCGACTTATCAAAAATACAATTTGTTTGTATATCAATAGGTATATTTATGGTACTTTTATTAACAAATTTTAATTACATTGGTTCATTAACAATCAGAGTTAAACACGTGTCAGCTAATCGATCAAATTTCAAAACTACTTAACTAAAGCACTTCCCTCAGAATTATTCCTTTGCTTATTAAGTCAAGGATTATAATTGAAAAGGTGGCAGAAGTCGAACTGTGTATGAGTTTGATCTGACATCATTTTACACACCACCTGTTAACGAATGCCCAAGATCAGTCAGCAGCGGTTCGTTCGTTCAGCCAAATACAAACAAACGTTCTAAAATATTTTTTAATTACCTACAGATTACAGGGTAAAATAGTCGTCCATCTTGATGCAGTAAACAAATAAAATAATATTTTAGCACTGATAGGTACTTTTCGCCCTACTAGACAAAATGCATCAGAAACTCTCATCCCTTTTCTATATAAGTAGAGTACTAATAATACAGAAACCCAAAAAAATATTCAAAACTATCAGCAGTAAAGGTTAGTAGACCAGGGTCGAAAAGTTTTTGAAAAAAAAAATTATAGTAGGATGAAACCTATTGGAAAAGGAAGAGAATATAACAAAAATGAAAGGAAAAATAATTTACGGGCGATCTGAGGTCGGGAAGGGGTTGGGGTGAGTTTTTAAGGGTAAAAAACAGTTTTACTTGATTTACGGAAAAACTACAAGTCTTATAGAAAAAAGTTACATGGCAAAGTTGTAGGTAATAAAAAGATCTACAACTTTTGTATTTACACTTTTTTCACATAACCTCAAAATTTATGTGAAAAATTCAAATAACCAAATTTTTGGTTTTTATGTTTATCTTTTACAAAGAATTTATTTTTTCACGAAATTTGGTGAAAACTTGCCTATTTATGTCCCAAACACGCTGTATTTTTTTTGACTTGAAATATTTATTTTTTCACTTATTTTTACTTAATATCGAAAAAGCACCCCAATTTTCAATACAAAATTCTCACGTCAAAATATCTCCTTTTTTAAAAACGTTGGTGGGTTTTTTCTTCGTTGAAATCTCTACTTTCTGATGGTGTGAAAAAAAAATGTACATTACCACAGTAAGTTTTCTCAGGAAATGCAAAAACGAAGAAAACTAAGTTAATGTTTTTAAAAATAATATAATGAATAACGTAATAACGAATTCAATAGTACGATTTACATGTATATTTATATATTATGAGATTTTCTATGACATAAATGTAATTAGAATTTAATAAAACAACTTTTTTACTGAAAAAAATAGCAGCGGTCACATTTTTCAGATAAAATTCCCTTTCGGTTTTTTGCATTTCCTGAGAAAACTTGCCATAGTAATGTGTATTTTTTTTTCACACCATCATAAAGTAGAGATTTCAACGAAGAAAAAGCCTACCAACGTTTTAAAAAAGGAGATATTTTCATGTGAGAATTTTCAATTGAAAATTAGGTTGCTTTTTCGATATTAAGTAAAAATAAGGCGAAAAAATGAATATTTCAAATCAAAAAATTACAGCGTGTTTGGGACATAAGTAGGTAAGTTTTCACCAAATTTCGTCAAAAAAAAATTATTTGTAAAAGATAAAAATAAAAAACCAAAAAGTTGGTTATTTGAATTTTTCACATAAATTTTGAGGTTATGTGACAAAAATGTAAATACAAAAATTGTAGATCTTTTTATTACCTATAACTTTGCCATGTAACTTTTTTCCATAAGACTTGTAGTTTTTCCGGAAATCAAGGAAAACCGTCTTTTACCCTTAAAAGCTCACCCCCTTCCCCTTGCCGACCTCAGATCGCCCGTAAATTATTTTTCCTTTCATTTTTGTTATATTCTCTTCCTTTTCCAATGGGTTTCATCCTACATATATTTTTTTTTTACTTTTTACTATTTTTGAAGTCATCAGCACTGGTCTATAGGTATGTGATATTATAAAAAGTATTTATAGCCTCCAAAATCGCTTTGATTTGTGAGTTGAGAAAAAACCTAAGGGAAAGAATGGCAATAGATTTTTTTATTTTTTCCAAAATGTTATGAGAGTAGGTGTAATGCATTAGGGGATGGAATTTACGCCACCACTGTTCAGGTGTGACGTGAACGTTTGATATTTAATTGTTCTGAATGTGTGGGCAAGGTATAATAGCCAACCCCCATTAACTGAAGACTAACTTTCCTCTACCATAAACCATTCCAATAGTAACAACCCTCAGGATCTTTCGATCTTTTATTGATCCATTTCCCGACAGTTGTCAGAACACACATTTATGAAAGTACCTACATACGTAGGTATATAATTACAAAATATACGTACAATCTTGTGGAAATCAAGGGTTAATGGGTTGTTTGGTTGATAGCAGAGACCGATGGATGGTGTCAATTGTAGATATTACGTAATTTAATTATGTAACAATATTTAATCACGAATGGCCATGTGCTTACCGTCTCATAACATTACCTAGGTACTTTTTCCGGATGACATATGTTTGAGAGGCGACACCTAATAAAATATTTCCCATTGTGCATATGTCAGCCGGTTGCAGTTATGTCTTAATTAAATTACCGATTTCATCGCACTCATCGTAATTGTTTTGTTAAACAGAACTGTTCCATTTAATTTCAGACCTTTCAGACCCCCTTTTATCCACGATAGTTATTAGACAATTTTTAATCTGGCCGCCGATGTCTAATTATCATTCGGTTTTATCCCTTGATGCCACATTTATTTTTATGGCTATCAAAAAAATGAAAACGACACACTATTCAAACTAGTTATTGATTAATTAAATTGATCGTGATGTAAAAATGCCTTTTGCAGGAATAAAACTGATTAGTATTCTTTTGGGGTATGAAATTATGTAGTGAAATTGTTCCGGGTAATGTGGCAACAGTGGTGGATTTCTGATGACATATCGTTTAATAAAATTAAATGGCACAAATTATTAGATACATATCAGAACAGGTAACATTATCGCGTAGCTGTATGTACAAAGGATTGCCGTTTTGTTTACTGGTTATTTGCTGCTGTTTGTCAAAGGATTGTGGTGACAGAAAATTTAGAAGGGTATTAGTCGAATACGTCTCCCGAAAGATCTATTTATGTAACAAAATTTCAGCCCATTGTAAATATTTATTGTATCTATTGATAAAACTAATTGTAATCTACATAGGTAAAAGTGCGACTAATACTATGTATATGTATGTATGTATGTATGTGGTTAGTAGCCAGCCCCCCGGCAATAAAAAGACTAATAATAACAACTACAGACAACGAGGAGATCTTTAAAAAATCGTGTAGTTAGTTATCCGTGTAAAAAAATGAAAAACATAAAAATTCCTCATTAATATAGGTGGTAAGTAGATAGGTACATTTGTTGATAAAAAAAATTGAAAAACGACAGTAGCGTGCTAACGTCACACAAACGTTTATTTTAAGGGCCCTCTTGGTAATCCCAGTATTCATCAGCAACTAATCCGAGTTATGACAGGTATTAACACTTCATTTATGATTCCAAAACGTACCGTGTATAACCCAAATCGACGTGTTGTTTACACAAAAACAAAGTCAACGACTACAACATTCCGTTCCTTTTTTTTTTATTATGAAAACGGCGGGTTTTTAGTCTAAAAGAAAAAATAATCCGAACGACGAGAAATTGTTATGACTACTTTTACCACGTCAAACATAAAAATGGGTAGGTACCTACTAAAACAGAAAAACTTCTTCCGGGTGTACTTAATAAAAACGATTAGAAACAATTGATATCTACAAAATAAACAAATATCACAACAGTAACAATTGATACAAAAAAAACAAACAAACGTCACAAGAGTAACAAACAAACGAAAGAAACAGTTGATACAAGACAAATAAACATCGCAATAGTAAGTAACAAATGAAATTTTCCAAGTTAGTGAGCCGTAAAAATCGCTATAGGTACTGGGGAAACAAAATTGACATTTCAATTATTTCAGAAGATTTGCTAATCGCGTCTCACGCTTACGTGATCTTCTCTCACAGTGGATAATGGTGATGGTAGATGGTAAAATGAACGTCGGGCCTACTTCTGTTATTCCCTTGGGGATTACTGGGTCGACAAGATTATAATACAATCAAAATAGTGCGAGGAGAGAGAGACGGAGAAAAGAGCGACAGTCGTTTAAACGAAGAGCAACCACTTTTATTAGTCCGGTTGTTGTGTCTTCCTATTTGATAACTTGAACACGTACGTACACAGATAAATTGAAGGGGAGAGATGCTCCCTCTGTATGTGTATGTAGGTATGTGTATATATGGAAAAGAGTCGTGATTTGGTAATTTATTAGGTGGTGGCCGAGAGTTTATCGTACCGAGGAAACCATCCCATATTTTAGGGGATGATTAGGTATACATTAATTATTTACGTTTCTTGGTTTCGTAATGTAAAAAAAAACCGGTCAAGTGTGAGTCGAACTCGCGCACTGAGGGTTCCGTACAAACCTGTATATAATTATGTGATGTAACTAAAAATTTAAGGTTTTCGGAATTTTTCCTTTATATGTGGTATAAAACATTGCTTCATGCCAAATTTCAAGATTCTAAATCGACTGGAAGTACCCTTTAGGTTTTGATTCCCTTTCGAGTAATTGCGAGTTTGAAAATATGCGGTTTAAATTGCTGTTTCTTTTGATTGCGTTGACATAGAAGTTTGATTTTGTTACAGCTTAAAGGTATTGTAGACCTGAGTATTTGATATGAATTTCAATTTAATATCTCTACGCGTTCATGAGGAAAGGGGTAGTAACTTTAAAATTATTAAAAATATTTTTATTATATGATGTAACTAAAAATTTACGGTTTTCGCAATTTTTCCTTTATCTGTGCTATAAGACGTGGCTTCGTACCAAATTTCAAGATTCTGATTTCACGGGAAGTACCCTGTAGGTTTTGATTCGAAAATTTGCGGAAATTTGCGGCATAAACGGCTGTATCTTTTGATTGCGTTGGCTTAGAAGTTTGATTTTTTCACAGCTCCAAGGGACAACAGACCTAAGTATTTGGTATAAATTTTAGCTTGATGCCTCCACGCGTTCCTGAGAAAAAGGGTCTTGACAGACAACGAATTGATCCCATAAGGGTTCCGCTTTTTCCTTTTGAGGTGCGGAACCCTAAAAATGTAATTAATTAGGTACCTAATAGTTGGATTTGGAGTGTAGAAATGTTTTTGAGTGCGTAAAGTGGGTGGATTTGTTAAATGTAGTCACCCGAACTGTTTCATCTACATTATATTACATTACATCAGAGACAGGTAATCAGTTCTCTTTGTTCTGCCATCAGTATCGATTATTCGGTCCATTTGTTGTCGTCTTGCGGCAAACACATAAATCTTCGACAGGAAAATGGGCCTGCCGATGCCTGTCTCCTCTCTCTTCCTCGTTCGAAAATAAAGAAACTCCCGTTTTCTTACCAATAAATTACCTGCGCTTCGAACGCCACGACCAACGAACCAACCGACCGACCAACCGAACGAACGAGAGAAAAGTTTTGATCGCTAAAATTGAGTTATTTTAAGTTAACGTCACTAGGTATCCACATCTATATCTATCTATCTATCTATCTATGTAGGTGGTAGACGTGACAAGAAAATTTTTCGTTTGAGTTAGAAAAAAATATCAACAATAACAAAGAAGACGATTTTAAACAGTTTGGTACTTTTAGTAATATCCAAGTGCTTATTCTAGTTCAATATGAAAACCAAACCCCGTTTTTCCTGACGATTGAGCAGCTTTTTATGTATGGTTCACGTCGCGAGAGAAGGTTGCATTGCATCCAAATATATAAACGCGCCGCGTCTCGTCACCCCCCATTATTTTTAGCCCCCTGTGTGCGATCCACTTCAACGCTTTTGTCTCTCGCGCATTACAGGAAATTCCTCGATTAGTAAAGATTAGTAAAATCTATTTTGGAGACGGGAAAATTAATCACTCATATTACTCCGTCAAAATACGAAAGCAACGGGATTTACTCGTTCGAAAATGGCGTAGGTACCTATGCACCGATAATATACAGGGTGTCCCAAAACCAAATTACTTTTGTCGAACCTAAGGGACGTATTATTTATTTGATTAGTTTTCAGAGGAAAAGCAGTTGGCATAAAACTAAATGCCGTCGTAATAAAACGATATTAAAACGTTATCCGAATGAAATAAGTTGGTGGAACAGCACACAGAGTACAGAGAGAGAGAGAAAGAGAGGAGGTAGGTAGTAAAGAAGAAATATTAAGGAAGCCCGTGCGCCAGCAAATCCAGTCGAACTTAGCAGCACAAGTTGGGGATCAATGGATCAGGAACGCTTTCGAAAGACTTTCTTTTGTCTAAAGGTTCTTTTTCTCGAAATTTATAATGGCCTCCTCGCACCGAACCAACACTAATTGATTCCGAGGGCTGACGTGGAATTTTTCAGATCATTTCATCCCGTTTTACATACCTACCTACCTACCTACCAACAAACACAGACACTATTAGGTACGTGCACCTATCTAGAGAAAAAAGACAATCACACGTTTTCAATTTTTTTTTAAACAAACGATGCCTTTGCCTTTGTCTATAGAACGTACCTATGCAGGAAAAAAGTGACGATCGATACAGGCGGCACATTTGTTCGACAGAAGAAGTTGCAGAAAAGTTTTCAAAACAAATAAAGGGGTTGTTGCGTGATAGTCCTGTTTAAAAATATAGTGCCACAACATATAAATTTCTATTAGGGTTGTTTGATAGTATTTCGTATTTATTTAAATAGAAAGTTACGAATGAATTGTTATTAGAGACGAGAGTGGGCCGTTTATCGTTCGTTGTAAATTTTCTGAATGGGTTTCGAAATATAACTTTCAGCGGTAGGCCGTTGTAGATGAGCCAGAAAATCCTCAAAAACAATTTGATGAAGATAAAGGCTCAGGTAAAGAGCGTCGACAAATAGATCAAACTCCAGTCGATCCGCAATTGAGTAGAAAGCTTTGGTAATGATCTCCATTGAGCCCTGGATGAGGCAGATATAAATTTGTGGCGCTTTCGCTAACTCCAGGGCAGGGGACAAAATGGCGGGTGCACGTCCCGTTACAGTCGCCATGACGACGCGCTCCTTGGTCCTCAGACTGGGAAAATCCGACGGGAAACACTTACGCCCAGGAGTCACCGTCTAGCGCGCGCCACTCGCGACGATGTCAAGGGTGGATGTGGTGTGAGGGATGGAAACTTCAGGACCGGCAGGACTAAATTAAGCGAGAAATCTTTGGGTACATAATTAGGAGCAACGAGCCATGTCGAGATTATGCACGAGCGAACTCGGCTCTATCGCACACTTATTACCTACCACCTACACTACAACTACACTGTAGGTACCTAATACTCATGTTAAGACCCCTAAAGATATTTAATTAATAACACAACAAATTATATGTAGATATTATTAAACAAATGATGGGACATAAATAAATAAATGGAAAGTTTTTCGATCAGGGGGTTTTTGGCTAAAATTTAAAAATAGTCAAACATACCCCAATATTCATTTCTATAGAAATTCCAAATAACCCATTGGAGTGACTTTTCATTTTCCTGATTTATACATATGTAGGTACTTACTAAATACTGAAAATTTTTCGATGTCACAATTTTCCGAATATCCACTCAATTATTTTTTTTGCCTTTTTGAATTGTTCCAATAATTGATTAATTAGGTACTAATTTAATTTGTCATCATTGCCTACAAGCATTTACGTAATAATTTAACAGAAAATGATTGATTTTATTTATTAATTAATTAACGTGATTATGAATTAAATTGGAAAAACGAAAATAGTTTATATACGCAATTAATATATAATACTAATTTATTTTTGCTTAATTTAATATTGATATAAAAATAAAAATATAAAAATCTAATAAAAAAATAATTTTCCTTTCAACGTTCATTTAACTCCATGGCATAAAGATTTATTGAGCGTCAAAAATAATGTTTTAAAATAGCATACTGCGCCATCTACTAACAGATAAAGAAAAATAATTTCCTTTCACATATACAATTAAGAAAAATTCAGTACCGAGGGATAGAAAGCTGCCGGAAAATTGATTATTAATTAGGTAATAAATAAAAATACTCAAAACATGACCAAAGTGTGCCTATTAGCAGGTAACAAAACAAAAAATACATCAATAAAAAAAACCATATCGTAGAAAACAATTAATTGGTTCCTTGCCTTGTAGCGAGTTGAAACTAAAAACAATATTACCTAAACAAATGAATAAAAGTCGTTTTGTTGTTTATACATTATACCTATCAGGTAACAAAAGAATAAAAAAAAATAGAACAATAAAACAAACGAAGAAATATTTTATTGTGAAACTAAAAAAAAAAAAAGGATCATATCACAGAAAAATGGTACCTACCTAGGTACATTGTAATAAATTGAAGATAACCACTTCCTTTCTGATACCATTACCAAAAATTGTACGTACCATAATATATCTTTTTTTGGGAAAGGGAAGATTGCATCTAATTTTTGTATATACATACATAGATACATACCAATATATTTATTTGTATTTTTTTACGCTTCATAAGAAATGTAATTAAAATTATCTACACATGTATGGTTCATTCTGTATTCAACGTACATCATTCCAGTGGAGTGCCAATAGTAGAGGGCGAGTACAACAAGCATGTGCCACCACTGGTGGGAATGTCCCAAAAAGTCAAATTTTCCTGCAAAAAACCTTTCGGGAAGTTTCGTAATGTAAATAAGAAACGCAGTCCCACTTATCATGTACATTCCAACAACTCGAGGAAGGAACAACTAAAATAAAAATTATTTTAGTCAACTGGGGGTAAACGAAGAAAAATTTTTGTAACTTACTCGGACCATGGGATTTTCCAATCCACCCATACTAATCGTCCAATGTAAAGTTGGTATGACTCCGTAAGCTGCCCAGCAGACGAAGGTTACCATCTTTACATTGGTGTTTATGTTAAAACTGGGTATTTGTAGGGACATTGCTAATATGAATATGAGGGTAACAGTCAACAAATAAAATTGTCGTAGACCCTAAAATATACGCAGGACATTAGGTCATTCAGGGCTTTGAAGCCTCCTCAAGTATATCTAATGACATTTTTATCTATATATAAGTAAGTACCTACCTGATGACACCAAAAAGCATAATAAACTCCTGAGGTATAAATTGATAACAACGATAAAGCAATCCCTAAAAGATCGTAAGTTAAAAAGCAGACCATGTCTTCCTCAGACCTGCACGAAAATGTATGATACAAAACTGACACAATCATTGTGGCCTAAAAAAAGTTTATTCAATTAATTAATTAACCAGCCCCTGTTTTTTTCTCTCTAATACCTGGAATGAAAACAGCATCATGGCAACCATAAATTTATCCAAAAAGGGCGCATCTATACGTAAAACTATCAAATCGTTTATGGTCAGACCAACAAACAAACAATATCCAAAAATGTGTGACCAAATGTTAATAGTTTCGTTTGTCCACCAAAATACGCTTTCGATGCAAGATTGAGCAGTCAAAATTCCCCTATATCCGGACAAAATAAATTGATTATGTCTAATAAATTCAGGAACTTCATCTATAGTGAACAATCTTTTTATTGTAATTTCAGAATCGCCCTTTAACTTATTTTTATTCTTTTCGTGTTCCCAAATGTCATTTTCTTCGGTTCTGATGCAGTTTTGAAGAAGCGATTCGGTGTGATCGTAGTCAGCTGTGTGCTAAAAAAAACAACGAAATTAAAAAACAAAATGCAACATCGTATTTTGTTTCAATAGGCAATTAAAAACAATGAACAACTACAAAAAAGATTCAGAGTCGTCTTTTGTCTACTCTACATAAACAAAGTACCTGCAGTCTTTTTTTTAAACAAAACTCCGGTAAACCAAATAAACCTCCTGGATGAAACGTATCGCTGTCAGGAGATATGGACATTTTTTTAACACCCCTAGTCATATCTAATAATTATTATCATCACAGATGCACAATTGTCACTACATACATACCTACGTGTTAAAAATATCAATGGTTTTGAGAACAATACTTTATTTATTAATAAGTAGGACTGCCTGTGTGTGGGTGACTGAGAATAATTATTTTCATTGTTTTACTAATAAAAATCTTTACACCTCCTAGCAAATAATAATTTATTATTAAGTACCTACAACAAAGGTAAAAGAAGAATAACTAACTAAGTGTAGATATTATTTTAATTAATTTGAGCTTTAATGTTAACTTTTTTCTCTACCAGGACACCATAAGTTTCCAAGGGGGTATAAAAATTCAGTCACCCTCTACGCTCACGCTGGCAGTGCAACAGGATCATATATAAATACAGGTGGTATGGTATATGTATGTAAGTGCTCCTGATATTAGAACTTGGAATACGGAAAAGTATAAAAATTAAAAAGGGGTACAAATTATTTTGTATCGTTTAAAGACGACTGGCATTCAGTTTACTAAGAAAATACTTGTTATTTATTTATATTGTAAAAAGCTGTCAAAACACGTGTCAATCTTTCACATCAGTGTCGAAAAGTGCCTTGAGGTAATAGGGTGGCAGAACGTACCAAGAGGGTTGAGTCTTTTGCGAGCGAAGCAGAATACATACAGTACGGGGCGTTTAGTAAAATCAATACAATGCTGCCATCGTCTGCTACCCCATAACCATACATAGATAGTATATTTGTGGCAGTAGTGAATTAAAAATTGAAAAAACAGAATATTTGTTACGTAATTAGGGATCACCACCTTAATTGCTAATTAAGTATCTAATATTTATTTTTTTCAGACACAATGTGACCGTTAAGTACCTATTATAAAATAGTGAAGTCTACTGATTAATATTCTAATCATTTCTATTAGGTTTACACACTATGCTGACCCGGCATTGACATTAATTATTATTATTGTCACTTTTGCTTTTTAAGTTTTGTCAATGAGCCTACGTAATAATAAATAATTAAACAAAATAATGCAATATCATCAATTGCATTGAAGTTTGGGAGGTACCTACTCCAATTATTTGACAAACAATTTAACGGAGGTTAACATAACAATACTTGTAGAAATCACTGAAACTAAATTATTTAAACAAAGATTAAAAATGTTATTATTGACAAAAAAGAAATGTTTTGTAAAATTTCAAAAATCAATTTATTATAAATACAATTTTTTACGAGATTTTTATACCTCATAGAAAATAGTGAATTATAAGTAGGTACATAAATACAGTCGAACTTCGATAAGTCGAATCACCATGTGACGCAAAAAAATCGAGACTTATTGAAAGTTATTGAATACAAATACAGTTGTAATATTTTTTTTTTAGTGCACCACTTTTTACTATTTTTAAAAATTTTATTTTTGATCAAAAGACAAAAATTTTAAAGTGCGTTTTGATAACAAATAAATAATCGTAGAAAGTGAACTACCTCAGTGCTTTAAAACAAAAGACGTTAAAATGGTACATTATTAAAGGAATTCCCCAGAAAATTCGACTTATTGAAGTTGGCGCCAAATATTATCTTCGAGTATTAATTTCTCAAATTTCGACTTTTATTTGGTTCTATGTATGGTATCTACCTACCACAAAATGTATTGTGATAGAACCGGTTGGAATCAATTAATTTTTTAGTAATTTTAATATGTTAGCATAACGAAACTTTTCCTGACGATGATGAATATAACATGATGTATGATTGGTTAGACGACGTCAGAAAATTTCATTTGCACTTTCTACAAGACGACTCCGAACATGTTTTAAAGCAGGTACCATTTTCCTTTCAAATATTGTGCATATATATTTGTGTAGATACGTGTGTATACTTTTGTACATAAAATTTCACCCAACCTCTCACTACATAATTACGTACATAGGTACATAAAGACGTATCTACCTATATAATTTTTTTTATGAGCATAGGTGTTATAATAATTATTTTATTATTAAGTTATTGTTACAACGGCTCATTAACACATCTAGGTAAGTACTAAGTTTAGTGCAACTGTTTTTATTGTGTTTTGTTTTTAACATATCCAAAACAAAACAAAAATAAACAGCTGGAACGAAAACAAAATGCAAACACTTCAACTTTTTCTTTCTTCTATTTTTTCTTTTGTCTGGAATAATCTACTTATAGGTACAATATTAAAAAGGAATCTTTCACTATGTATATTATACTCATATGTTATGTGCCTATTGTGCCTTATTACATGAACTATTATACTTTGCTCATGCTTATAAAGTAAGTATAATTTTAAAGACATAATAACAAGGAAGTGCCTAATCTGTTGGTTTTTATGTCAGTGGATGTTTCAGGAAGTATCTATGTATAAAATTGCATAATATTTCCGCATGGAAAACTATTTACGGTTAGTAAAGTACATACTTAGGTACAAATAGGGTGGAATGCACTTGACTAATTAATAATTGTTAAATAAATTACTGTTACTTATAAAATTTGACGTGACCTTCTTACCCTGTCTATACAGCAGTTAACATTTTCGTTATCGTCACTTTTTTGGACTTCTGTTTTGGCGGCCAATGATACAGTCATGACAGGAAATTTTGAGTTTTCTAAAATACACAATAAATATATAATAATTTTATACAATTTACTAATTATTCCTACTTTTGATAATGCTTCTAAATATATTTTGTTAATTGTATTGGAGACGTTTTTATTTTATTTTTTCCAAATATTATAATCAACACTAGTTATGTATTCGTACTTACAATATTTTAAATATGATTAAAAAAAAGTTTTACCCAAAAATCAACCATACGGCACAATTTACTGTACTAAAATGATATTATTCGGAAAAATCCGATAAAAAATTGTATGCTGTTAGTTACATGGTTGATTAGTAACAAATTTTATGGCATATAACATTTTTATGTAACAGTTTAGTTGTCCCTTCAATGCTATGACATAAAACCTTAGTGAGTTATTTTCATTGTTTTTTATCGTTGAATAATCACAAACATTTCCTTGAGATCGAGAATAATAATTGTTATTATTACGACTTACAACTCAACAAATAATTTCAGAAAAAATCTACCAATTCACAAAAACAAAGAAAAAACAAATGATCGCATTCCCATTCCATTCATTTTATTATTTAAAAAAAAAAAGCCAAACGATCTAAGTCTGTCGATCCTTTTTTTTTTTTTTGGAAAGTCATTAAAGTTAACAATTGAATTGTAAGTTATTATAAAAAGTTGAAAATTACCTAAAAGTAATTAATTATATATAGCTAGATAACTGGGTTAAAGATGCAAGTCGTAAAACGGTGAACATTCACAAAACCATTTTCTACTTATGTACACAAACCACTTGCATATATTTAAGCAACACACCGAATACTAAGTACGAAATTGTTGTTGTATCAACTCTTGAGCGCGATGGTCTACTGAAATTAAGTAGTGGAAATATAAATGGTAGGTATGGAGCCAAGTCGCATGAATCAGGTTTTAAAATTCGTTGACCTCAATGTGTTTAAGCTTTAAAAAATTTTTTATATAGATACCAATGAACGAAGACAAGAGAAAACCAAATAAATCGCAAACCACCTAAGAAAGAAAGCAACTTATTGTTTATTTTATTAGCAAGAGAGCTTGTTTTGAAATTATTGTAAATTACCTCGTGGTAATGTTACTATTTACGATATTATATATAATAAAAAAGATGTTACTATGTTTTTTGTACTTTTAGTGCCAAAATATTTAAATATTCAAATATTTTGATGCACTAGAATGCGTGGCGCCATCTGCGGCCGATTACTCAAAGTAAGTCACCAGTTTCTTAGCCATATTAATTATTCTATAGAGTACGTGGCGCCATCTACTATCTGGCGGTAAAAGTAAACATTAGTTCGCTTAACCACGTATAGATGGCAGATCCTAAAATTTAAAAACAATTTAATGTAGCAAGAATAATTACTAATAAGTTTGTGTTATCGTCTTTATAGCTATTAAAACATAAATATTGTAATGTAGAATATGATCTAATGATAACGAACTAAAACAGTTCAGCCACTAATGTAAGTTTCCGTGGTGTAGTGGTTATCACATCCGCCTAACACGCGGAAGGTCCCCGGTTCGATCCCGGGCGGAAACATTTCTTTTTTTTATTGCATAAAAATACACTTCTAAGTACATAATCTAATTTGCTTTTAAAGCAATAAAAATAAACTAATAATATTTTCTTTAGATATATTGTGTATAGCTACCTCGTAATAGCAATTATTAATTTTTCACCACTACAACACTAACTTGAAACACCTTTTGCACAAACTATTATTAGTAACTCAGTAACTTTTTGGGCTCTGTATACATTTATTTAAAAAATAAAATGAAAACCACGGGCCACTCTCCTCACTATTATATTTACGTATAAAAATTCACAAGTAAAAACATTACAGAATAATGTGAGTACTATGTGTAGATCAATTACAGGGCGTCCACAAATTACACTATTTTAAATACAACAGAATACAACGTTAAACAGCACAGCCCCTTATTAGTATTACCATCAATTTCGTCCCTACTCACGCCGATTTATTTTATTTTAAACATTAAACCCTTTCTCTAATAATGTATTTTGTGGACTTCTTTGTGGATTAAATAGATCACCTAATATGTTATCATCATCATAATAATAATAATAACAAATACCCTATAATAACAAGTGAAAATAATAATAATTAAGCTATTACTTGAGGGTTTTCTCCAATTCTCATTCTACTGGTGCAGAATATTTCAAAAATTTAATTTGTGTTCATAATAAAATTAGAAATCATATAGAAAGATCGCCTATTTAATTTTATATTTATTAAATGTAACATAAGTCTGTTTTTTTAAGATTATTTATTATAACAGACTAGTGGTAGTTCCTACAATTGTTTAAATTAAAATAATCATGCAGTAAAAAAATATCTACGATAGACGAACAAGTAAAATTGATTTAATGGTGTAATAACAATTAGCGAGCAGACTAAGAAAAACTACCTTTTGTTGAAAAGAAATAAAAATATGTACCTATAAGTATTTAATATTATTTTAAGCACCAAATGTACGATCCCGATTGAATTGCCAATTTCCAATAAAAAATCATTCAATAATCATCATTTTTGTTTAAATGTTGTTTTAAAAATAAATCGATTCACTTTTACTTTTGGCGCCCCTCCAAAACGGCTTCAAGTTATAAAAATAAGCCAAACTTTGGCAAAATTACAAACGACGACTTCACTTCATCATTACTTTACTACTATCAATGACGAACGAAATAATTCACTATTCACATGTGGAGTTAGGTAATTATTTTTCTCAAACCAAAAAGTCATAATTTGTTTCAATTCTTCGCCCCTAACGCGTTGTTACTATTCTATTATATTACGGGGGTAGTAGAGTTGAGTTGATAAGAGATACGTTTCTAGAATTCTAGCTAATTTATTATCGTTAGCATATTTACAAGCGAATTAAAATTGTATGAATAAGAAAACTGAAAGTACATTTTATATTTATGTATGTATAAATACCCCGTATGAATCAAACTTGACTGTCACAATAAAAATAATATTAGAGTAAGACCAAAACAAAAAGAAGGCTGTCTTTCGATTGTTTATATTGTTGCTTCAATTTTTTTATTAAGCAACAAAGAAAACAAAACAAATTAAAATAATGTAGTCATTCATTTTCTTATAGTGTTGGCTTTTCATTTTTTTTAATGCAACAACAAAAAACAAAATAAATTACTATTAGTGTCATTTGTTGCTACATCATGTTCTGAGACAGCCAACAACGATTACGTCGCGTCCGACGACAAAATAACTTCCACTGTGTTCTTCAAAAAGTTAAGATTTTTATTCAATAATTCACTAACTAAATAAAAATTCAACACACACATGAGTAAAGTAATGCAACTTGTAGTAACAGATGAAAAAGTAAAAATAAGAAAAAGACAACAGTCTGGATGCACGGCGCCGCGCATGCCCATCGCAATAGAAGGAGACCGGGGAGGGAGGGAAAAATAAATAAGGGAGAGAGAG
This sequence comes from Agrilus mali, assembly GCA_029378335.1. NCBI lineage: Eukaryota > Metazoa > Arthropoda > Insecta > Coleoptera > Buprestidae > Agrilus > Agrilus mali. Next base: position 944,797 of record CM055660.1, read on the forward strand.
AATCGGGACCGATGGACAGTCAGAGGGGCCTTTCCCCAATTCCCACCCTCCCGCATCATCATCGTAGTACGTACATATACATATATGCTAAGAAACACCAGCATAATAATTAGAATGATAAGTTTTATTATATAATACACCTAAGCTGAACCACAAGACCTATAAATTTAATTTATCTAACAGTTAAGTTAAAGTTACATACATACAGGTGTGTATGCGTGTGTTTGTTTGTTGTGTGTTTTTCCATATTTTCAGTGTCACGCGCACACATTTATTAATTTTAATTTTTTTGAGAGGAGCAGGGCGAACGGGCGACGCGCGCGCGAACGAGCGGGGAAGTACGAGCGAACAGGCGAGCACGTGGTGTGGTGTGGATCCGCCGCCCGCCCCACAAAACAACAATTAAACAATTGATAGAGAGATGTCACAACAATGGCAACCTATATTGTTTTGTTTTATTGATTGATTGAACGGGAGAGGTTTTTGTTTTAACGCCACAACACGCGACAACATGGCCGCTGCTTGCTACCAACCACAACAGTGAAGACAGTCCGTTTTACAACCACAGTTATATTATTTATATTAAATAAAAAATAGGATATATCCAATAATAATAATAATCTTAGTTACAATTATCTTGATTGTTTGTTGGATGATGTTGGTTCTTTTTTTCAAATTAATTAATTAAAAAAATAAGAACAACAATAACAATAATAATAATAATAGAAGATTCAATAAAAAAACACTAGCGTCAGCGTCGTTGGGTGCTCTTGCTTGTTCTTCTTCTGCTGCCGTTGAGGGGTTGTTTGTGGCGGTGTGCTCCAGTGGGGGGAGGGGTGGGGAGAAAAGAAATAGAAATGGCTGGAAGGAAACAAAGAAGCGAATGTACAAAAAAAGAAACAGTGATGACGATGATGACGACAACGAACGAACGAAGACGAGACGACTATGGTCCAGGAATTAATTCAGTTCGTCACCGTAAGACGTCGCAGCGCATGCGTGTCCCTCCAATTAATTCGTAATTATTATTATTATTATCATCGTTATTAATTTATGAAACATAATATTATGAATTATTTGAAACCGTTTGTTTTGACGACATTGTTGTTGTTGTTGCTGCTAATGTTGTTTTTTTTTTTTTTCTTTTGCTGCAGTTGTAGTAGAAGTTGTTGTTTGTTGTTGAATTAAATAATAAATCGTTTGATTCTAAGTGTGGGTGTGGCGGGAGGTGAAGGGCCGGGGCATCACATGGCATACTTGCGGGTCCATTCCCGGGCCAGCTCGTTGTACTTCTCCCTGTCTGTTTTATATATCCTAGCGATCTCCGGCACCAGGGGATCATCTGGATTTGGATCACACAATAACGAACAAATTGATAGCAATACTGCAACAATAGAAACACAATATCAATTCAATTCACCCCTCTGTAAAGTATTCATTAAAGCAAATAATCCAATTCTTGTAGACCGCCCTGTATATAATGTTTAAATATTTCGGAAACTACTGGGTATAGAAATTCAAAGGAAAAAAATGATCAATATTAAAATGGCCATAAGAAAACCTCAGAAGTTATTTAAGTTCCGCATGTCACCCCAAGGGATCGCAATAGATAGGGTAAATCATAAAATTCAAGATTTTCAAATCAAAATATCAAATTTATATGCCCAGTAGTTTCCACCCTTTATAAAACACTCGGTACAATGCTTAAAATATTTCTTTTATAGTTGACCATTTAGGTAATGTCGGTTATTGGGACACCCTGTATACATTAAAAACAATGCAACGCGATAACGACCTTCCGGTAAGTAACAACAACTACAACATGTTAGAACGTGCTGTAATTATTGCCTTTTCGAGCAACTTCTCAATGTATAGATAGAAGCGACGAGGAAAGTTTAATAATAAATTCACAATTCAATTCGGTGCCGTTTACAGTTACACGTTACACAGAACGCGCCGAGTTGACGAAACATTCGAGTTTGTAACAAAATATTAAAAACAAGTCATATGACTCACTGAGCACAGTTCCACCGTCGAAAAGTGCAGTGAACTTGAACAGCAATGCTGTTTCTGCTCTTTCTCGGAAAAAAAAAAGACGACACGGCTCTCCTTAGGTAGATAAATGAGTAACAATTAAAAAACAAAAAAAAAAAGAAAGTACCTCCTGATATTCAAAAACAATAGACTTATTGTTGATTAAAACATTTGCATTTGAAATAGGTATGAGGAACAGAATAGCGATATAACTTTTTTATTTATAATACTTCATTTGTTAGAACAAAAAATTACAAAAGGGATTAAATTAAGTATATAAGGTGTACCAATAAAAAATGTGCGACCAGCAAATCTTATTAAACAAAGAGCACCTGTATAAGTATAATAATAAGCATTTACGAAGCGTAATAAAGACCAATAAGATAATAAGGGTTGCAGGTCAGTAGGACAGATCAATTTGTAGATTACAATTTGTAGATTATGCTGAATCATTCTGATTTGTATTGAAAATTTTTGAAATTAAGGGCAAGCATAATACGAATAGCGACCTTTTCAGTTGTTACAAAAATTTAAAAAAATAATTTATTGTGATCTATTTTGCAAAACAATACAACTGTTTCATAAATATATATACACAAATTGTAATTGAATATTGTGTTTTTAAAATAAATTTGTAATGAATGATTCATGATAAAAAATCCGTATTATTACAAGATAATTTTAGCTTGAATAATGTTGAAATATTCAATAAAAATATGATTAATAGATATCGCGATTCATTAATGTAATTTGTGACCTACAAAAATTTACTTTTTCATAAATATCATATAAATAATAGAAGATAATTTGTGGCTTGTACCGTTTATCTTACAAGTAATCATACAAGAGATAAAATGTGCACTGATATACTTTTTCCCCCTTATCATAACCAAATATAATAATTATGCGGCAGATAATTTAAAATAATATAGGCAGTAAAAATATATAAACAAAGAAGAAACAGAAGATTTAACAATACAGAAAAACAAAGGATATGCAAGACATTTGAAGGGGAAGAACTTCAACAATATTGAACACTTGAGGGGCTGACACAGTTAATAACAAATAATAAAATGAAAATACAACAGTAGCTTAGAAAAGACGCGTTTAAAATAAGAACAAAATATTTATTACTGAGGGTTACTGTCAACTTAATCTCTCTTATTACAAGAAGGTAAAAAGACAGGTCTCCAGATTTAGAGGGAGAAATAGCCAACCCTTACTTTCTAATTAACTAATACCTTTGTAATTAATATTACCTTTTGAAATAGTAAGTGCAGGAGACCACTGTGAACGGAGAATATCAAGACAAATGCTACCATTACTGTTTATGTTTGGATGATAAATTCTAGTTGTGAACGCCACTTTTGGAGGCTTGAACGGATAATCTGTTGGAAAGTGAATTGTTAAAAAAAATACCCCTCCTTGGTACGGACTGTCAGGCTGCAACAAAAAATAAAGAGAGTTAAACAAACCAAACAAAGATAATAGGTGAAATACATTAAAATATACCAACTAATCTTGTTAGAAACACCTGTTTAAAAGAAAAAATAAAAAGGATATTGAAAAAAGATTCAATTAACTACTACTACAATCTTATTGTTTCCACTGACAGGTATTCACTTCATTTATCTTAATTAAATTATAATAAACCTCAGAAAATTGAACAGAAAAAACAAATAATAAAAAAAGTACTTATAATTTCTAAACTAAATCTATTTAAAGAATCAAGTCCAAACCACAACTGTTTTTATTTAACTAATAAGTTAATAAGTTCAATGACAATCTAATTAAGTGGTGAATGGGGCAATAAAACTGTCATTTTTAAATTTTTTTACATAAAAAAGTCCACATTCACATATATTGTAAAAACAATATTAAAAACTAAGATACTTTAAGTAAACTGATAAGAACTGCTCAGTGTTATTAAAAAGAATGCATTTTGGGTGCTGTTAACTTGAAAATTCATTTCATTGAATCGTTAATAGTCTGAGACAAAATGAAAGTGGATTTCCATTAATAAACAGTGTAATTAATGAAATACAAGGATGTTACTGAAATATAAATGTAAAAGTATTAGTGTTGTTTCGTAAACATACAATTGTGCAAAAAATACAAGAAAAAAGAAACTTACTGGTCCCATAATTGTAGCTTGCCAGTGAAATACTGCAAAAAACAAGAAAAATATTTCAGTAATCACATGGATAGATTCTTTGCAGGTGGTAACGATATATGTATGTATATGGTTTTGTCGATAAGTAAATATATTGAAAGAAATTTGTTTAGAATTTCAAACGACTTACAATCATCTCCAACAGGTCCTGCTGAACATTGTGCTGGAGGGTCTCTACCGAGATCTTGTAATTCCTAAAAGTAAAAAAATGATTTTAACCCAAGTGTTTAATAATAGACTGAATCAGAAAGTCAGCAACCTTATATGGCTAGGTTATATACACCAAACACACTATACTGATAAAAAAGGCAAGAAACGTCCGATATTTTTGGTTTAAAATAAAATAAAAACAGTTACACGATAGAAAAACTGGGATTTACGATAAAATACGTTGTATCCGGCATTTTCAAGACCTGATTATTCAACCTGATAATAGCAGAAACACCATCGAAATACGTTAACTCACAAAAACTCGTGCACCAGAAACGTAAAACACAAAATCAGGCACTCGTTTTCGATGGATCACTTTCATATAGCATGTTTTAAGCTGTTATCAGGATGCTTTTGGCGATTTCTTGCAATTTTTAGTCCACTTTAGCACTAACGTAAAGGGCGTTTTAATACCCACAAATCGACGTTTAAACGTCAAAGTATTAATTTCTAAATTCGTTTAAGTATAATAAAAAAGCCAACGTACCTTATTAATTCTTTTTAAAGCCATTTGATATAATGAATGTGTATGATACTGGTTTCTCACCAGACAACGATTCGGTGAGCCAAGGACCTTTGATAGAAGATTGCAAAGATGGCCTCCGTCAAAAACTCACACCACAACGTAATTCAAAAGAACGATTCTATTCACGTGGAAACATGTACAGCCACGAATAAAAATAAACTAAATTATCACTTTTTATTAGGTAATTGTTCTAACACCTAAGGTCAGTCAAACAAAACTTCGTAAAGAAATAAAATGTGTTAATTTTTACGTGTCTCTTCTATTACGATGACTGATCACTTCCGTAGAGATTGGTCACTTAAATTCCGATATTCGCGCCAGTCTCGTCACTCACAAGCTTCGACTATTTAAACATAGGTGTCACCTACGAAAAGTCTCAATATTTAAAATATAAGTTTGAAAAACTTTTTTTTTCTATTTTTTCATAAGCCATTCTAAAATTTGGATCATATTTAATTAATATACCTAATGATTTAAGATAAGGATTCTTATTTTTTTCTTTTCGACATTGAATATTGATTGGAGTTTGACTAATCAAACGATCTCAAAATGTCACGCTCAAAAATTTTTTACTCATTGAAATTAGTAACCGGTGCTTTACGTAAGCATAACAATTTATAATAAATAATTATTAAAATCGTTCGAACGAATAACAAAAAAAATTTCTGCGGTCAAGTACAGGAATTCCTGGATTTAATAATAACAAGACCAAACACCAGAGACACGTCCAAAAACAATTAATTTTCGAATATAAAAAATACTTATTGTGGTCATCACATTAATATATGTAGGTACCCCAAATGTAGCAAAATAATATCAAAAATAGCAAGTTCTTTGAATTTTTTTATATATTAGAAATGACGTTAATGTTAGTTTTAATTAATTTTTATTAATTAAGACCATAAAATTTTTTAAGGAGACTATATCGTTTAGTTTCTTCTTAATTATTATTTTTTAAATACCCAATAAATGTATCTTTGATATAAATGAGTAAGGGAAGATACAATTGAATCCATTTACAAAATAAAAAATTATTATAAATACCCAGTATTAAGGGTTGTAACAAAATTTTGATCAAATATTGACGTGAGAATGTCATAATATAAAATAGTTTGTAATCCTACAAATTTTTATAATTTTACAAATACAGTCGACTTCGATAACTGGAAAATCGATAATAAGACAAATTTTTGATACATGATAACTCGAACCCTTAAACTTCTATTACTCGAATATCTTGCTACTGTTTTTAAATTTCACATAATTAAAAAAAAATAAAATAATTACATAAGATGCGTTTCAATAAAAAATTAATGAACCTAATCCGAATTAATTGATGACAATATCATTATTGTTAAATTTCCCAATAAGTATTTTTGTGGTTGCTGCCCCCTCCCCGTCAGATCTATCTTTTATAATAAATAGGTCGAAGCTGAGAAAAACGTGTCATTCAGTCCAATTATTTAGAGAATGTACCTTTGAAAGTTTGATCTTGGATCACCTTGAAATAAGAAGTTCCGTGTTCATTGTTGTGTCTGAAATCTTTAAATAAAAAGTTGTTAAACTTTCTGGAACAAACAATAGATATGAATCCGGTAAGTATTATAAAAACAATAACAACGAAACATTTTCTTAACAAAAATAATTTGTTTTGTTACAGACAATCACATTGTCCCTATTAGGGGCCTTCTTCTGTTCCTCAAGTTACGTTTGGGGCCAGGAAACATTAATCGCAACCCCCGCCCAAGTCGTGGAAACTGTACAACCAACCCAACAGAACAACGGCCCTAACTACCAAGTAACAGGAACATTTATCTTGGAACGGGCCCAAACGGTCGCTGTTCCTCCCTACGGACAGCCATCTAATGCTTCAGAACCGATAACCTTCGACCCTTCTGTTGGTGAACATCCTGAAACGGAAACCCACCACGACCAACCACCAATAACTTTGGTAATCCCCCAGACACCTTCTTTGGTTTACCCGGATGACAGCCAGTCGTCACAAAGTGCACCTGTGGGATCTTCCAACGGTGGTGGTGGTGGTCAACAGCCTCCAATTACCCAACAACTTCCCCAAACACCTTCCTTTGTTTACCCCAGTCAACAATTCCTTCCTATTATGACCTTGCCTGCAGCGTTACCTTCAACTGGTTTAGGAGGTCCCAGTGTTGCCGCTAGTCAACCCCCAATTACGAAACAACTCCCAACAACTCCTTCACTCACTTATCCTCCACCTCAGTCCGCTTCAGCTGCAGCTCAAGGTCCAGCTCCAGCTCCAGGACCGTCTCCTGTCTCGCAGGTTATTTTTCTTCAGGCTTTACCTGGTGGACCGAACCAGTACTATCCAACGTTCCCTAGAATCACTTCGCTTCCTCCGATGGGAGGTGCACCAAGTCAGCCACAAATAACCCAGCGTATCCCTCAAACCCCTTCCTTGGCCTATCCCCCAAATGCACAGCTATCCCCAGCACCAGGATCACCTGCTCCTTCACCATCTATGCCGTGCAGACCAGTTCCAACTCCAGGACCTCAACTGCCCCTTCCGTGCCAAATGCTAATGCAAACTATTGCTGCACAAAGCCAGTTGGGAGCACTCCCCCAAAGGCAGGCAACCGCTCTCCCAGCATCATCTTCCTGTCCATTCTCTAATCTTCAAATGTCCTCGTCGGTTCTTCAACCAACTGGTTTTGTTGCAATGCCGTTTTCGAGTAATTTTCCCTTAAGTTATACTCAACCCCCTCCATCTGTTATCGATCCCCTAGGACCTTTGGGACCTCAAGGATTTGGAGAAGTAACGTCTGCATCGTTATTTACTCCAAGTTCAAGTGGTTCTCAACCATCGACAAGTAATCAGATACAAGCTTTTCGAAATTATTTCATGCAGTTGGCACAGGGAGTTGCAAATTCGACGCCCGCAAGTCAAACGGCAGGAAATTTGAGAAGAAGGAGATAAACAAACGGTTGTAAAGGGAAATAACGTCGTAAAATAAAATATTGTCATTTATTTATTTTATTGTAAAAGGCTGTAGAGAATTTGAATTTGTAAATTTTAGCGACGAGGTCTGAAATGTACAAAAACGTTTTCCATTTTCTCGCAAAATGATATTTATGTAAAAAATTAGAAATGTAGAAGCTGGAAATAAAATATTTACTTAATAAGTTTAATGTCGTTTGAATTGCACAAAAAAATTGTTTAATTAATCGAAATTTATGGTCTAAAATGCATAAAAATAATTACAATTATTAATGGACTTTTAAAAATAATTAAAACACTCACCCCTAAATATCTGACTGATGATGATACTGGAGGTTTCAAAATCTCCCTCAGTTTTTGTTTTTTATTTTTATTTGGTTCACAATCACTTGTATTTAATTTTTTTTATTAAATATATTTTGTGATTTCCAAAAAATGTTTTGAAAATACTATAAAATATTTTTTTAGTTTTAGATACGAATTTATTGAACCAAAAATGTATATGATCAATTTTTTTAAAAAGAGAGTTCATGGAAGAAAAAATTACTGAAAATAACTAAAGTGTAAATTGCAAAATAAAGTTTCTGTTTCTTAATATTTTGTTCGAGAATAAAATTTTTAACGTCTGTTAGTACACATAATATATGAAATATTTGCATCAATAAAAGCTAATGAAAGTGACTTTAATTAATTAATTTTCTATACCAGGGCAAATATTATCAAAAATAATCTAACGCCTTACATTTTTTTATAATAATACAATTTTCTAGAGACTTAAAGATTTCAAAAAAGAGGGTGCAGAATATTACGTAAGGGAAATGACTTTATTTTCAGTTTTCTTTTTATATAAGAAGTGACGTTAAAGTTAGTTGTAATTAATTTTTATTAATTAATACTTTAAAAAAAATTTTTTTTATTGATTATTATTTTTTAAATACCCACGCACCCTCCCATTTTTTTAGTATTAAGGGTTGTTACAAAATTTTGATCAAATATCATAACATAACATAGTTTGTAATCCTACAAACTTTTATAATTTTATAAATACAGTCAAACTTCAATAACTTCAACGTTAATAAGTCGAACAAAATTGGTTGGCAATAGAATCATCATCAAATATGGAAGTTCACAAATAACACCTTAAAAACTAATTACAAAAATACATAAAAAAAAACGACTTGCCTATTTATCTATTAACTAGGGCTTTTGGGGCGTTAGAATGAGTGATAGCGGTCACCCGCTACACCACCCTAAAACCTCGCTTCTTTACTGTCTTCTTGCCTTTGACTGACCTCTTGATTTGTTGATTTATAAACGGAACTTAACGGATTATGTCGAAGTTCCGTGTTTCAAAAATTCAACACGATGCATATTTAAATTGGAACAAATATAAAACAATTTTGGAAAAATATGAGCACTATGTAACAATATCCATTAAAAAGTGACGATCGCAGCCCTTAAAAAATATATATAAAAAAACAAAACAGACGCACAAACTTCACGTATTATAATACGCCAACATTGAATTAATTGACGCAGTCTCGCTCTATTAATTATTTTAGAACCGTTATTAATTAGTTTTAGAGACAAATAGCGGTTTCTCCCACCCCCTGGCGCCAATCGATTGTTTCTAATAAATTGAACTACATGTGAAAAAATTAGTCATTCAATAAACCATCATTCTGCAAAACTTAAACACTACCTACATATAAAAATTAAGGGTGAATTTAATAATAACAAACTAATACAATGAACGTGGTAAGTAACCCTGCAAAGCATTTTAATTTTCTATTTAATTAATTTAAGTTATTGTTTTCGTAGTTCACGTTACTATCCCTTTTAACGTTCCTCTGTATAATGGTAGATGTAGCAATGGGTCAGGAAGTAATCGACGTAAATGTGGTTCAGCCTCCAGAAAATTCACAGACCATGCAGAACGTCGATGTGATTGAGCCTGAAAGCAATGCACAGGCCGCACAATTGATTCAGGGTGCAGACAATGTAGAGACTGTACAGGTGGTTCAGCCTGCAGTCAGTCTACAGCCTGTAGAGTTGGCTCGATAACTTCGTCGGATCTTCAACCAACTGGTTTTGTGGCAATGCCGTTTTCGAGTACATTTCCCTTAAAGTTAAACTCAACCCCTTCAATGTGTTATTGTTCCCCTAGGACCTTTGGGACCTCAAGGTTTTGGAGAAGTAACGTCTGCAGCATTATTTACTCCAAGTCCAAGTGGTTTTCGAAATTATTTCATGCAGTTGGCACAGGGGGTTGCAAATTCGACCCCTTTCCCAAAGCCAAACGGGGTTTAATTCGGAGTGAAATTTAATTTGTTGTAATTTATCTATTTTATTGTTGAAAAAAGTTTGTATTCTGTAGATTTTAACAATGAGGTCTGAAATGTACTAAAACGTTCTCCATTGCCACGTCAAATTATGTTTCTGTAAAATAAGAAATGTAGAAATTGAAAATAAAAAATTTAATAAGCTTAATGTCGTTTGAATTTACCCAAAAAGAAATTATTTAATTGATCGAAATTTATGGTCTAAAATGCATAAAAATAATTACAATATTTAATGGACTTTTAAAAATAATTAAAACACGCCCTAAATATCTTTGACTGATGATGATAGTGGAGGTTTCAAAATCTCCCTCAGTTTTTCTTTTTATTTTTATTTGGTTCACAATCACTTGTATTTAATTTTTTTATTCAAATATATTTTGTGATTTCCAAAAAATATTTTGAAAATACTATAAAATATTTTTTTAGTTTTAGATACGAATTTATTGAACCAAAAAAGTATATGATCAAATTTTTTAAAACGAGAGTTTATGGAAGAAAAAATTATTGAAAATAACTAAAGTAAATTGCAAAATAAAGTTTCTGTTTCTTAATATTTTGTTCGAGAATAAAATTTTAAATTCTCATAAATAAACGTCTGTTAGTATCAATAAAAACTAATGAAAGTTACTTTAATTAATTAATTTTCTATACCAGGGCAAATATTATCAAAAATAATCTAACGCCCTATATTTTTTTATAATAATACAATTTTCTAGAAACCTATGGATTTCAAAAAAGAGGGTGCAGAATATTATATAAGTTAAATGACTTTATTTTCAGTTTTCTTTTTATATTAGAAGTAACGTTAAAGTTAGAGTTATAATTAATTTTTATTAATTAAGTAGATACAAATTTTTAATGAAATCGTCTAGTTTCTTATTATTTATCATTTTCTACCCACATCCCCTCCCATTTTTTTCTATAAATGTATCTTTCATATAAATGTGTAACGGAGAAAACCATCTACAAAATAAAAAATTTAACACTCAGTATGATTATTCAATAACTCTCTCAATAAGTCGAAGTTTTTTGCGTCACATTGTGATTCGAGTTTCCGAATTTCGACTGTGTCTAGAACAATTTTTTAATCCCTTTAAATATAAATAATAATTATTTTTGTAAACAAATAAATTAAGCAACCAACTGAGACCAATTGGATGATTCATAGCATCAATATTAATTGTAGGTAAATAAATAGACAACATTTCTAGGGATGATGTAACAATTAAATGCTAACGAACACAACCCTTAAAAAAAATATAAATAAACAAAACAGACGCACATACTTCACGTACTATAATATGCAAATATTGAATTAATTGACGCAGTATCACTCTCTTAATTATTTTAGCACCGTTATTAATTAGTTTTAGAGACAAATCGCGGTTTCTCCCTCCCCCTGGCACCAATCGATTGTTTCTAATAAATTCAACTACATGTTAAAAAATTAGTCATTCAATAAACCATCATTCTGCAAAACAGTGAATTTAGAAATTAGTTCCGGTACCAAGTACTTTTTTTTATAATAAACTAACATAATGAAGGTGGTAAGTAATCAATCATACAAGGCATTAATTTTCCATTTAATTAATTCAAGTTATTGTTTTTGTAGTTCACGTTACTATCCCTTTTAACGTTCCACTGTATGGTAGACGTAACAATGGGTCAGGACACTATTCTTGTGATGCAACAACCTGCAGATAATACACAGAATGTGCAGACTGTACAGACTGTAGAAGCTGTGCTTGTCCAACAGGGTCCAGACAATACACAGACTATGCAGACCGTACAGATAGTTCAACCTGCAGATAACACACAGACGGTACAGTTGGTTCAGCCTGCAGACAATACACAGACCGTGCAGACCGTACAGGTGGTTCAACCTGCAGATAACACACAGACCGTACAGTTGGTTCAGAATGCAGACAATACACAGACCGTACAGTTGGTTCAGCCTGCAGACAATACGCAGACCGTGCAGACCGTACAGGTGGTTCAGCCTGCAGACAATACGCAGACTGTAACGGTTCAACAGCCCGCTCAACAGACACAAAACCAGAACAGCATACTCAGCAACTACCAACTGAGTGGAACTTTCCTTTTACAACAAGCCCAACAGACCGTTGTCGATCCTGTCTACGTTTTACCAGAAAACGCTTCAGAATTGCGACAGAACGCGACTGAATCGCCCCCAAATTACGAATATGACGACGGCGATTACAACGACGACGGTTTACCACCCTTAACATTGCTCTTCCCTCAGTCTGGCCCCATTACGTATCCTGCCAACGGATTCTCCCCGTTGATCTTCCAACAGATTCCTCAGCTGGCCACACTGACTCCCGAACAGATTCAATTACTTGCCCAACAGTTTCCTGGTGTAGTACCAGCACAAGAGTCTGCCATGACAGCAACACCGAGGCCTACCACTACAACAACCACCCCTACTACTACTACTACTACAACTCCTAGACCTACAACAACTACTACAACTACTCAAGAACCTTCAACAACAACCCAGGAGGCAGCACCTAAGGTACCATCAACCATCCAGCATCCTCTTACAAGAATACCAGCCTATATTTACGCCCCCAATTATCAACAATTTTATCGTCCTGCATTACCACAACAATATCCTCAAATTCCTTATCAAATTTCTCCTCAAGTTTCTCCCCAATTCAACATTATTCGAATGGTTCCCCCTCAACCATTGGTATTTGTTAGACCAGTAGTCCCTGGTACAAATCAACAATTTTATCAACAAAGAGCACCCTGCCCGACATTTATGCAACCCTTTGCTGGCCTAAATCAGTACCAGCGACAACGAACACCACCTTCACATTGAACTCCTTTTCTTTCGAGGCAATGTTCTGGTTAACCAAACTCCTCGGCGTTTCGGCCAATTATTATTTATTTACGTGACCTTCCGTGAGGACCATTGAGGCTGCAAACTGTATTATTTATGGTGATCTCTTTCTTAAGGACGTCTGATAGAATTTATATAGATACGTACATAATGAATTTGTAGTTTACTGTAAATCAATGTCATGTCGCGAATTCGACTGCTGTTTTAAATTAAGTTAAATTAAATTAATTAAATTAAAAATTAAAGTGATTGAAGAAATTGTTGTTGTAACTGTAATTTAATTAATGAGGAGGGGAGATGAAGATGACAGAACCAATTTATGAGCTTGAAATGTTGTAGTAAACGTTTTTATACTAACTTATTAACTAGGTATCTATTTGTGATTATATTATATAAAATATGTAGTAGAATGGTAGATTTAGTGTAATAAAAATTATATTCGTTATACAGATTTTTTTGTTTTAGTTAAGATGCCAAAAAATAAATTTCAGTAATAAAAAAAAATATATTGAAAATCTGTGGAAATATTATTAAAAAAATAATTATTTTTAGCCCATAAAGATTTCTAATTGATGATAATTACTGTTGTACAAAAGAACAGTAAGCTTCGTAATAATAAAAATATTTTTAGATTTGTTAATCTTATTTTTTTATTGTCAAATTAACTGGTTATCGATTTTCAATGCTCTAACTGTTTGGTGTTGGATAATACAAAACAAGGAACATTAAAAATGATCCTTGTATCTAATAAAAGTTAAAATCTAATCTGCAATGTTTTCTATAATTTATTATAAAAAAAAATTGAATAACTGATTAATGTAATGTTATTATATGAAATGAAACCCCCAACAAAACTGTTAAGTTATCATAAAAAAATAATAATTTATGAAACAACTCCTAAAAAACCCATAATTTTGATATTAATTGTGGTCACTTTATTCTACTAACTTCACTGCCATAAAATTTACAGTCACCCAGAAAGGTCAAATAATAATGTAAAAAAAAGCTAAAAAAACTATTGGAGGTCATAGAGCGACATCGGGTGGTTGTTAGGATAAGCAGCTTCTCTTTCGTTTGTGTAAATGTGTGCTTGTTAGAAATGTAGAAATGGCGGAAGTCAGGAAGAATAGTTGGGTAAATATTAAAATTTTAATTTAAATTAAATTATTATTTACAGTCAATTCGAATTTATGTTCAGAAAATTTTGCAAAGTTATGAAAACTACTTTATCTAATTTATAAATAAATGTTTACTAATTAAATAAATGCAACTAAGTTTTAATTAGTCCTTTAACACCAACCACCCGTCATCATTCAGGATCTAACCTAACCTAACCCTTCGTTATTTTGAACTTCACCTAATCTAACCTAGCATCCCTTTAAATCTGCTCGTTTTTATATTTATATTTAAATAGTAATTTTTGTTTACCCATTTTTATGACGTTCAAAAACAATTTTTTTAATAATACCTACGTTAATACTTTAGTACAAAAAAAAATAATAATCAAGTCCATTTACGTATTAAAAAATTAATTTATATTAAATTATATTATTAATTAGCGTCATCAGTGTTAATTGATAAGAATACCGTTGCTAACTGATTGGAATAAAAAACCTCGCGGTTTCCCCCTTCTTCTCTGTAAACAACAATTTTCTCCAATAAAGTTGACTAAACTACAGTAACCCATACTACTATATAAATGCAATTTGAAGGTATGAAAGGCATCTCAAAAACATTTTGAGTTTAATTCTCACTCACAGTTGGTTATTTATTGGTTGTCAGTTTACGAATATATAAAATTAAAAAAATGAACGCGGTAAGTTACCCTCTAATTTTCTGATTTTACGTTTTACATCAATCATTATGTACTTATTTTTTTCTTTTTAGTTGACAGTTCTATTGGTTGCAACCCTTTGCGTCTCCGGCAGCTTCTGCCAAATCGTAGTATCGGGCGAATGGACCCTCGAGAGTCTTAATTCCATGGCCACTCCGGTCTATGTAAATCCCCAGAACATCCCAAATCAACAATATTTCCAGAACGCCCCATACTACTTCCCCCAGGCATCCCCATACGCCGTTCCTCAATATCCATCAGCAACATCGGCCCTCAGCTACCCCCAGTACCCTCAATATCCTCAGTACCTCCAACAAACACCTTATGGTGGCTCTGCTGCACCATCCCCACAGAAATTGATTTTCGTGCCATCTATGGCACCTGGAATGAACCGTTTCTATCCAGGGTATCCAACAGGAACTGCACCACTCACACCTTGCCAGTTGAGACAATTGATGGAGGCCCAGAACCAGGGTGACCGGAAATAATTAATACCAGAAGACCTCTTTTTGCTCATATCCTGTTTCCAAAGCAACCTCAATCGATCAGAAATGGATTAAAAGCAGCGACACTGACTTTGGTACAAAAAAATTACAACTTTAACCCTTTTGGATCAAAATAAATTATCTATTGGAAACAGAATGATGTCATGAGATTGATTATTGATTATACCTAGTAGATGTAGTTATAGTAGCTGATTGATAAAAATATACTTATGTAAAATAAAATGTAATAAAAAAGAAACGAATGCAACAAAAATAAAAATTATTGGACAAATTAATTTATCTTTGCTTATTATAGAGTTACTGAAGGTACCCCAAAATAACGCATGAAAAATACGGTTTTGTTGTGCCTAAAATTTAGTTATAAATAATACACAAAATGACCTAATTATTATAATATATATAAAAAACAATTGCATTAACACGAAAAGTTGAAGATAAAAAAATCTGAAGATAAAGGAAAAAAATCGAAAAACGTTTCTTTAATTATTTACAAGTTGCTACTTTGTTTACCTATAACAAATGAAAATTAAACTTAAACAAAATCTAAATGTTGTCAATTGTTTATATTAGTACCTACGAGAGTTTTATTTGAAATATCCACATATTTATTAATCTGATTCTTAACCTATTGTCATATACGTAGATACGATGATATTATATGTAGACCTAAACCCTAATTCAGATTAATTACCTTAATTGATAACAAACCGTTGACAACCAATTAGAAAAATAAGAAAAAACGTTGTGGTTTCTCCCTCTCTTAACATTGAGCCATTTTTACTAATAAATGGTTCGAAGTGTGAAAACGTTTGCCATTCAATGATAATTAATAGTCACATTTAAAACGAATCGATGTTTAGATGTAACAGTTCCGTTTAAGGTTACATTACAAAGTTTTTGTTCGTTATTTGGTTTTCCGGAAACAAAAACAAAAAAAAAACAGAATGAAAGCCGTAAGTACCCGTACCGTTTACTGGACCACTTAGGTATCATAAAACATATCTACATACGTATTTATCCTTCCAGCTGGTGGTACTGTTACCTTTAATGGTACTTTTCGATTCCGGAAACGTGATGGGTCAAGGTCAATTCCCCGACTTCCAACAGCAAGTTGACGCGATTCAGAACTGGCCCAATCAGATGCAAAATACGTTACAAGTCGTCGATTTACAACCCCAACCCTTGGAACCTCAGCCAGAGGCTCAGCAGCCCCAGCAGGCTGAGGCACAACCTCAACCGGCTCAACCTGAATCCCAACCGGCTCAACCCGAAGCTCAACCGGCTCAACCCGAAGCTCAACTGGCTCAACCTGAAGCCCAACCGGCTCAACCCGAAGCTCAACCAGCTCAACCCGAAGCCCAAGCGGCTCAACCTGAAGCCCAACCTGCTCAACCAGAGGCTCAGCAGCAAGAAGCCGAATCGCCGGATTCTCCCCCTCGTAGAGGAATAACGATCTCTGCAGTTTTTACGGTGGAAAGGGCTCAATCAAGAATTGTACCAGTTTATGCTTTGCCCCAAACAGAATCAGAAAAAACGATTGTAAAACCCCCTAAGGAAGAAAATAATGAAGAAAAGAAAGAGAATATTTTAAATAATTATCAACCACCACAAAATTTGTTTTCAATGCCACTACAACCACAACCACAACTACAACCACCTCCACCAAGTCCTTCTTATAATCACCTTTCGACAAATGTGCATTCGATTATTCCTCAACACTGTTTTCAATGGTATCCTAAACCTTACCCCTATAAAGTCGATAATGTTCCTTTTGTAGAAATAAGAACTCCCATCCCTTATTATTATTATCAAGTGTTATTATAACAAAAGAATGTCGAAACAAAATAGACTGCTTTTAATTATTGTTTGATTTTATTTTTGGTTGACTTTATTGATCCTGTAATGAAAAACAATTATACGTATTTATGCAATTTTTATCGAAAATATTGTTTATTTATGATTTTCTAATTGTATTTAATTTATTATGTAAAAACGTAAGTATCTATTAAAAGAGCGAATAAATAAAATTTTCAATAGTTATCTATTTTTTGCTACTTTATTTTGTAAGTGAAAAATGAAATCTACCACCCTGACTAAGAGTGTTAAGAAATACATTTATGTCACTACTATATTTTTCAAAATTAGAAGTAAAATGCGTGATCCCTAATGATTTCATTTATGAATTTAATTAATCAATTTTTAATTAAATACTGAATACTCCCTTAATAGAAGTGACTTTATAAATAATTTTTTTTTAAATTTTTGAGGGTTGTAAACTTCCATTTTATCAGATAATCTGACTACCTACCATCTAATAAATTAAAAAATATTACAATCCCTAAAAAATTACTGTATTATTACATTAGAAAAAAAAAACAAATTTAGAAATGAATTACCATTGATAATGAAATTTATTTGAATATTTATAGTAAATTAGTAGGGATGGAACTGTTTGAGACAAGTAAATTCTGATTAAATGACAATTAGTTTTACGTATTTCTATTATAAAAAATTGTGTACCAAAAAGTTCGGATAAACAAAATAAATTTTGTAATAGTTGTTTACTAACAAACGATGGTGATTTTATAATAATGGTTATTGCAAAATTAATTGTCGTAAAAATATTGCTAAAGAATGCATTTCTGTTACATTAATTTTAATTACGTTCCCTTATCGATTTAATTAATTAATGTGTGTGGAGACACGTATCTACATAACTGAGAAAAAAATCCTATTTACTACCCATAAAAATAACAAATTTTTAATAAAAGGTGGTAAACGTTTATAATCTCACATTATTTTATTCATTTTTCTTAATTTTGTGTCCAAGTTTTTTTATCATTCCTTTCAACTTAATATCCATCAATAGATTATTTAATTAATTATAGACAGATAACTTTAAATTTTGAAGGTGGTTGTTCGGTAGTTAATTGTACAAGTAATTGGCCTTACAGTATAGAAATTAAATGCATTTTGATCAATGTAAAAAATGCAGCATAACAATTGTAAAATTGCATTCATGATCATGGTCAGTCTTAATTGATAATATAATTATAAAAAAAATTGCGGTTTCAATCCCACTCATACGTTTTTGGCTTGATCCAAGAATAAATGGTCGGGATACTGCAAAATTCATCATTCAACGTCAACCCATCGGTCCTATAAAACCCAATCGAGATTTCCAAACAGCATCTCAAAAACTTTCTTCGTTTCCACCAGAACAAAAACCGGGGTTTCACCTTTTAAAAAAAAACTAAACCAAAATAATCAACATGAACATGGTAAGTGTAAAGTTTTACTTTTTCATACATTTTCTAATTGTTATTTATTTATTCAAATAGTTCGTGGTTTTGTCCCTTGTATCCGCCATCATCTTCAATTTTGACCCTGTCTTCGCTCAGGAGAACGGTGATGGTGGTCTTTTACAAAATTATCAACTTTCCGGTACTTTCTTGTTGGAACCTACCACGGAAGCTCCCCAAGCCGTCCTGTTGCTTCCTGCCCAAACTGTTATGGATCCCGTTTACGTTGTGCCCGAAAATGGTACAGCTCTTGCAGGACAACAACAACAGCCCCAACAGCCACAACAACATCATCAACAACAACTACAACAACAAGCTCCAGGATTCCCCTACTTCTTCGGACAACAACCTCAACAAACGCCAATCCCAGCAGCACCTTTCATGGGTTACCATTACCCACAATTTTATCCAATTGTCAATCAACACCAACAACAGCAACAGGCTGCTCCAATTGTTCCACCATACTATCCAATGTCCTATAACTTTGGAGCTCTGAACAAACCAGTTCCAGCCACTCCAGTTCCTGGATACTATCCCCAATTTGTACCAACTGCCCCAGCATCTTCAGGGAATCCCCAACCGTTGTTCTATGCTCGTCCAATTGTTCCTGGCATGAGCAAACTTTATCCAACAGCTGCTGATGCACCAGTCAGCCCTTGCCAACTTATGAGACAAAACCCGTTTGTTTATGCAGGAAGACGGTAATTTATTACTCATAATAACGTTCAGTCTGGTCTTTCTTCCCTTTCATGGTAGCGTATCAGTTTTATGGCATTGGGTGGATCAAAAGAAATTACTTATTTGTATCAAGAACTTTTTGGAAAAAGAAACACCCTCTTAAATTAACACATGTACAGTGGTGAAGAAGGACCACAGAACTTACTTGTGATGCAAAAACATATTTATTTATGTGAAATGCTTAGTAGTTTAAAAAAATGTGTAATAAAAATTGTAAACTAATTATTACAAAGGTAGTAAACAAATAAAAATTAATTAAATTCAGCATATATTTAGTTTTCTTTAACATTACTTGTCCAATTGCATTACTGACAATAAAAAAATAAATTTCAAATAAAATCATTCTTCCCCAAAAAGCAATTGATATTAAGCAAATCAAAGCAAAATATTTTTTAATAGACTGTAAAAATAATTGTCAAAAACTATATGAAAGCATTTCAAAGGGTTGAAAACTTTTTATTATTTTACATGATCTTACCTAGACCAAGAATAAAAAGTTTTGAGCACTTTAAAGTATTTGCTTGATATAATGTGTATGTTAATACATATATGTATTATGAGAATAATTATACAAATTGTACCTATAAGTACATTCTAGAATAATGACGAAACATCGGGAATATTCCAGAACATCCTGTATTAATTCAAAACATTTACTAACTTTTTTTAATATTCTGGAATATTCTAGATTTTGATGATTCTGGAACTTTCTCGATCATTCCAAATCATTTCCCTAAAATCGAGAACATTGTAGATCATTCTCGAAGAATCTGGAACATTCCAGAACATAATGTAATGGTTCAAAAATCACTGTCTGATATTCTTTAATATTCTGAAACATTCTAGATCATTCTTCAAGAATGTGGAACATTTTTGAATATTCCAAATCATTCTGGAATATTATTAAAACATTTTTCAATACTAGAACATTATCGAAAAATCTGGGACATTCCAGAATATTTTAAAAACATTCTAATAAATTACTGTCACTCTTTAATTCACTTAAAACTGCCCAAAACAGTTTCGACTTCGTTTGTAGAAAAAAATAATGTGTTAGACAAAGATAAATATATTTTATCACACATTTTTGCCACCCATGAATGATACCCACTCATTTCCACCCCACAGAGACCATCAAACTATCTGATTATTGAAGATAAGCTAAGGGCTATTATACCATTGCACCCTCGAGTGGGTGGAGTAGGTTGCCATGGAGAAAAGCGAGAATTCATCAAAAAATCCCTTTCTCTTTATAATATACATATTTTGACCTATTCATATCTATTAATTAATAAATACGTAAGTAAAGATGATGGGTATGATGTTTCTGGAGAAAAAATAACGATATAAATTACCTTTTTTATATAACAATATTGCGGTGACACAATTGTAACAAATCTGCTTTGATGACGATTAATTTTACGTATTTCTATTATAAAAAATTGTGTACCAAATAAATCCGAATAAACAAAATAAATTTTGAAACTATTGTTTATTCCTTTTTCTTCATTTTGCGTCAAAGTATTTTTAATGTCCATCAATAGATTATTTAATTAATTATAAATAGATAACTTTTAATTTTTAAGGTGGTTGTTCGGTAATTAATTTTACAACTAATTGACCTTTCAGTATGGAAAAAATGCAGCAAAACAATCGCTAAAATTGCATTCATGATCATGGTCTGTCTTAATTGATAATATAATTATAAAAAAAATTGCGGTTTCAATCCCACTCATACGTTTTTGGCTTGATCCAAGAATAAATGGTCGGGATACTGCAAAATTCATCATTCAACGTCAACCCATCGGTCCTATAAAACCCAATCGAGATTTCCAAGCAGCATCTCAAAAACCAGCTTTACTTCCTCCAGAATAACAGAGGTTTACTTATTTTTAAAAAACTAAACCAAAATAATCAACATGAATATGGTAAGTGTAGAGTTTTACTTTTTCATACATTTTCTAATTGTTATTTATTTCTTCGAATAGTTCGTGGTTTTGTCCCTTGTATCCGCCATCATCTTCAATTTTAACCCCGTCTTCGCTCAAGAAAACGGTAATGGTAATGGTGTTTTACAAAATTATCAACTTTCCGGTACTTTCTTGTTGGAACCTACCACGGAAACTCCCCAAGCCGTCCTATTGCTTCCTGCCCAAACTGTAATGGATCCCGTTTACGTTGTGCCCGAAAATGGTACAGCTCTTGCGGGACAACAACAACAGCCCCAACAGCCACAACAACATCATCAACAACAACAACAACAAGCTCCAGGATTCCCTTACTTCTTCGGACCCCAACCTCAACAAACGCCAATCCCAGCAGCACCCTTCATGGGTTACCATTACCCACAATTTTATCCCATTGTCAATCAACACCAACAACAGCAACAGGCTACTCCAATTGTTCCACCATACTATCCAATGTCCTATAACTTTGGAGCTCTGAACAAACAACTTCCAGCCACTCCAGTTCCTGGATACTTTCCCCAATTTGTACCAACTGCCCCAGTATCTTCAGGGAATCCCCAACCGTTGTTCTATGCTCGTCCAGTTGTTCCTGGCATGAGCAAACTTTATCCAACAGCTGCTGATGCACCAGTCAGCCCTTGCCAACTTATGAGACAAAACCCGTTTGTTTATGCAGGAAGACGGTAATTTATTACTCATAATAACGTTCAGTCTGGTCTTTCTTCCCTTGTACATATTGTAATTTATGGTACCGTATCAGTTTTATGGCATTGGATGGATCAGAAGAAATTACTTACTTGTATCAGGATTTTTAGAAACACCCTCTTAAATTAAAAAAATTTCTGATGGACACATGAACAGTGGTGAAGGAAGACTACAGAGAACTTATTGTGATGTAAACATATTTATGTGAATCTTATGAAATACTTAGTAATTAAAAAAAATGTGTAATAAAAATTGTTAACCTATTACAAAAGTAGTGAACAAAATAAAAATTAATTAATTTCAGCATATATTTTGTTTTCTTTAACTAAATGTTTCTAGGAACAAACTGACTACCATTGGTAATATAAAAAAAAAATAATTCCAAATAAAAGAAAAATATAAATAGTCACAAATTCAAAGGGATGAAAATTTTTTATTCCTTGCCAATACCAGGAATAAAAAGTTTTCACCACTTTAAACAGTTTAATAACTATTAGGGGATGAATTGTTTATAAATACGTTTGCTGTAATAAAATTTAAATAATAATACAAAAAAATATTGCAGTGACTTACTTGCAACAAATTTGATGTAATGACGATCAGTTTTTTTATGTAAAAGATTGTGTACCAAATAAAAAAATTTTGTAATAATTGTTTACTAACAAGCGATTGCAATTCTATATTTTAATAATTGTTATTGCAAAATTAATTGTCGTAAGAGTAGATGCGTCAATTAATAATATTGCTAAAGAATGGATTTCTGTTAGAAAAAGTTTAATCACGTTCCCCTTGCAGGTTTAATTAATTAACATGCGTGCAGACAGGTTATTAAAAGAATTGCCTTAGGGGTGTTTTACGCCAAGATTCTTTTCTAAGAACTTATAATTTACTGCCAATAAAAGTAATGAATAATATGAGGAAGTTTGTAACTGTCTTTATCATTTTTTTTTATTTGTTGAAAAAATAGGAACAAACAAGGACTTTGAACCATAATCCGTCAAATGAAACTCAAACCCTAATATTAGCAATGTTTAAAATGCTTTTGCTGAAGAGGGGGAAGAAAGAGGTGCTTTTGAACCTTAATAACATGAATTTTTTAATACACTTTGCCCGTAACTCCAAGCTAGGGTATTAACAGGATAGAATATTATAATATAGGCCACACGACCCTTGGTTTTTTACGAGGTTTTGTCCTCACCCTCCTCCTTTCTCATCCGGGCTTGGGACCGGCAATGGCGGAGTTACAAACCAGGGGTTGAATTATATTCACCACTGTAGTACCTATGTTATGTTATTAGTCAATTTTTGGGGCACATACCCTGATAAAAATTAATTCTAAGACTCTTCAACCCTCAAAATTTAGTCAATTAGCTTTATAATGTGAGCATTAATTGATAATCAGTATAAGGGGTGCTATGGTTTCTTAAAGGCACTTTTTACTATGTATCGTAAATTCGTAGAATATTACTGAATATTTTTTTGTGTGCTTTACAATTTAATTTTTTCTTGATTTGTGCGCTAATACAATTTGGTAAATTTTACCGTTCTATGAGACCCGAAATCGTAAATGACACGCATGTGACATTCCTTTAATGACTCTTAATTCATTCAATAACGTGAGATATCTTAATTGATTACTGCACCGTTATTAAAACTAATTTTTGAATAACTTTGTGGTTACCCCCTTCCGTCATTTCCAGGTCCGATTTGTGTAATAAATTGTCGGAAATTCGAAAATATCATCACTCAAACACTTATTGTCAAAATAATTCAATCAAGTGTTTCAGCCCTTATCAAAATGCAGACCGTAAGTATTCGTTTTTATATTTTGATTGTTTTATAAAAGTTGTTATATTAATAAAATAGGATACAAAATTCATTTTAGACGTTTAACACAAATTTTGTTTCCAGTCTTTCGCATTATCCTCCTTGTTGGTAGCCTTGTGCTCTGTCGGAGTCCTTGCTCAAGATGGTTTGTTACCAAATTATCAACTCTCAGGAACTTTCCTTCTGGAACCGGCCCAGACCATGGCCTTCCCAATGTACTCCCTCCCCTATAACTATTCCGAATTATACCAACAGCCCTACGCATACGACCCCTCAATCTTCCAACAGCCAGCTTTCTTCATCCCTCAAGCTCCTTACATGGGCTATCCTCAGTCAACTTTTGCTCCCATGACTCCCCAGTTCCCTGTCGTTGCTCCCCAACAGGCCTGGCCCGCATATACCAACCCCAGGGCAACTGTACCAACTCAAAACGTAAACTACCCGCAACTAGCTCAGACTGGAGTTCCAGTTTCAGCACCAGCACCAACTGTACCAACTCAAAACGTAAACTACCCTCAACTAGCTCAGACTGGAGTTCCAGTTTCAGCACCAGCACCAGCACCAGCTCCTGTAGCACCACAACAACATTACTACGTGCCACCTACACCTGTTGCAGCAATTCCTGAAGCCCACAAAGTCGCCCCAAGTGCCGCCCCAGCCAAAGCTGCACCCCTCACCCCTTGCCAACTTATGATGCAGAGGTTGATGCAGCAGGCCACTTCAGGACAATAAAATAATAAAAAACTGGATTTTGATTTTTTTTTAAATAAATGGCGCTTTTTTTCACTAGGTATTAGTTCGCTGTGATTGTGATTATTAAAATTGCTTTATTAACAAAAAAAAAATATTAATATACAGCTAGCTACATTTATGTACCTAAGCAATAAACAATTGAAAAATAAATGTATTGCAAGTTAACGCTATTCTTATTTTTTACGTAAAAATTCCAATAATTCTCCCAAATGTACTACAGATCTACACCTACAAGTCAAATATATCAATAAATAAATGTCTTAGAGGGTAAGTCAGAAGTTTTAAGACTATTCTTCTGTTGGAAAGAATCCAAGAGCTAAATACAAATATTAAAAGTTCCACAGATTGGAAAATAGCATTCAACTGTGTAAACAATTGATAGAAAACAAAAGTGAACAAATCCTTTTTCGAATGTTTTCGAAACAAATACGAATTTATTTACTTTATCCCTAGACTCTCACCTATTTAATTTAATTAATAAAAATATTTATAACTTTTAATAACATTTTTGGGTCATAAACAATAAAAAACAATTTTTAATGAAATATTTTGAATATTCAATATGTAAATATAATATATTATTATACAGGGTTTTTCAAGTTGATGGGCTATTAGAAGTATATGAATTAGTAGAAGGAATTCAATTCTGAAACTTGGGCTCATTTGGTTATTGTTTATGCCGCTTCTTTTAAAAATATTTTCAAGTTCGATTTACATCCGGTTATACCGGAAGTCGATACCAACTTTCTTATTTTAAATGGAATGGTATATTTTTTACGCTGAATTCGAATAAAACGTGTAATTCTAAGGTAAGTTTGATAACCAACTTGTACACCTATGACGATCGGTTTCTGAGTTAATTTAATTTATAGAAAAAAAATCGCTACCGCAACCAAATTATAAAACATCATAACTTCCACAAAATACGACTTAGAGTGTTGAAATTTTTACTAGTAATAGCTGAATATTAGTGCTAACGCCTTGACAAAATTGAATTAAATAATTTATACAGGGCGTTCAAAATAAAATTCTAAAATTGAAAAACTTCAAACACGAATTACTTCGTTTTTTCAAATGGCACCTACTATTTTTTATTTTTTTAATCGATTCCATTTTTTATCCTCTCTCGATCTATATGGATACTTCCTATTTTATTTGAAAATTTTGGAATAATTTTGAATTATTACTTAAAATAGGAAGTATCCATATAGATCGAAAGAGGATAAAAAAAGGAATCGATTGAAAAAATAAAAAATAGTAGGTGCTATTTGAAAAAACGAAGTAATTCGTGTTTGAAGTTTTTCAACTTTAGAATTTTATTTTGAACGTCCTGTATAAATTATTTAATTCAATTTTGTCAAGGCGTTAGCACTAATATTCAGCTATTACTAGTAAAAATTTCAACACTCTAAGTCGTATTTTGTGGAAGTTATGATTTTTTATAATTTGGTTGCGGTAGCGATTTTTTTTCTATAAATTAAATTAACTCAGAAACCGATCGTCATAGGTGTACAAGTTGGTTATCAAACTTACCTTAGAATTACACGTTTTATTCGAATTCAGCGTAAAAAATATACCATTCCATTTAAAATAAGAAAGTTGGTATCGACTTCCGGTATAACCGGATGTAAATCGAACTTGAAAATATTTTTAAAAGAAGCGGCATAAACAATAACCAAATGAGCCCAAGTTTCAGAATTGAATTCCTTCTACTAATTCATATACTTCTAATAGCCCATCAACTTGAAAAACCCTGTATATGTATGTTCTAAAGTAGACTGATTGCGAATTTATAATTTTTGTAAGCACATACATAACATACCTATGTACTTGTGTTGTAATACTCTTGTTGAGTAAAATAGTAAGTACCTATATAATAGTAAACGGTTTCTTGCACAAAATTGACACGAAGTTGACCCTGAATTTTATAAAAGTAGCATTTGGAAGTGGACAAAATGTTATTATGTATTAGTTAGTGGATAGGTACTACATTACTTAGGTAGGTACGTACGTCTAGCCACACCCTGCAACGTACTCTTGAATATTATATTCTGCAAGTATGTATTTCTAATTGCGGGGTCAGCAAAAATGCCATTTAACTTACGGATTTCCTTATTTGTTGTCACATTGTTTCTTTTTTTTTTTTAATGGAAATAGTACCCAATACCAATCCCTAATAATACCGGTTTTAATTTTTTTTACATAGGTATTAATATTAAAATAAATAAAAATAAAAACAAATATAGATAATAGTTTCTAGTAAATTTTAGAAATTTGTGTAAATTACCTACCTATATACTACCTAGATGTGTGCCAGACAACTTTCACTATGTATGTAGATACCACATAATTAGGAAAAACAACAAACGATTTCGTAATAAAAATAATTAAATAACTATTTATTAAGAAAGTGTATTAAAAGTACAAAAATTACATATTGACCTAGCAACATTAACGTATTATTATACGTTAGTTTGGAAATTGTAACTGTAACCGTCTGGTGACCTATTGAGGGAAAGTTTACCAGGAGGGTAGAACCTGTGTGGAGCAGGTGGTGTCGTGGGCTCGTACTGTGGTGGAGGGGGATTGTATTGGGGCTGGGGAGCAGGCTCAAACTGCTGTGGCCTGGGGTTGTATTGTGGAGGTGGTGGATTATATTCTTGTGGGCGTACGGGACGGGGATTGTACTGTTGGGGTGGGGGGTTGTATTCTTCTTGAGGCGCTCTGTAGTCTGGAGGGTTGTACTGTGGCAGGGGCTTGTATTGGGGCTGGGGTGCAACGGGCAATACGGTTGGTATGGGTTGGGGAACTCCGTCTCCCGATGCGATGAAACCGTGCTTTCCGGCGGTGTACGAAATCGTCCTTGTTTGTCCTGAAGGATCTACATAGGAATACGTGCCCTTTCGGCTGCCGTCTGGGAGACTTTCTTCTTTGAACTGGACACCATCTTCTTGTTTGTACTGGGCACCGAATGAACCGTCACCGCTCTGGTAACGTTGTTCGCTGAGGATTGCGGCTGTCCTGGGGTCACCACCGTATTGTTGGGCACCGCCGAGGGCTACCAGGAATGCTAGGCAAATCTAACAAAATATTTGAAGTTAGAAAAAGAACCCCTTTAAGAATTTTATTACAGTTTTGTTAGGTTACATTACCGGTTGTTATCTTCTTTTTATTCTTTAATTATGTACATTATGTAAATTACAATTCCGATACCTTGACTTGTTTAAAATGTATTTTCTGTAGGTACCTGTGTAGCTATCTATGTTCAGTTTACTTTCACTTTGCACAATAAAATCCAAAGAGCAGGAGTGACCTATGAAGTTTTTTTTTTAATTCGTTTGTGAAATACTTAGTATATATTATTATCAAGGCGCCTACAACTATGTACCTACAGCAACATGTGAACGAAAATTGTATACATGGCATATGTATTGTTGTCTTACAAAGAACTACTTTATTAACTGGTCGTATGACATTGATTGTTTCTCAAAGAAACAAAGAAACAGCAATGGAAATTGAATTGAAAGTCGCGATTGTTATCACTTGTTTTTTTTCTTTTTTGTTTCGATTCGAAAGATCAAGTTGCGCTATTGTCTTTAACTTTGTTTCTGAAACATAAGAAATACTGCACTCTTTTATTTTAACAACTGGAAATTAAGGATGATGCGTTTGTTTTACAAAAACAAATTGTTCAGTTGCATCATTTTGTTTTGAAAGTTCTAATATGATGATACTTATGTATGTTAAATAATATGAAGCAACATTATTATACTTTAGGAAAAGGATTTAAAAAAAAATGTTACAAACATACCCCTAATCATTTTTTAAAACAATTTTAAAATATTTTGAGGGTATCAACTGTCAACAAAAAAAATAAGTGAAAGTGAGTGTACAAAAAGAAAAACTTACAATTCTATTCATGTTGCTGTCTGGTCTGTGTTGTGTCGTTCGGCCACCATTCACCAACCTATACTGACCCTGCCCTGGTGCTGTTCGGGTTTTATAGTAACCTGGTAACCTTGGTAACTCCGACCCTGGAGTGTGCCTGTTTGGGAGTCACCGAACCCTCCCACAGGCACACTTCCTTTTGATTTTAATTTACTTCAGGAAGGAAACGAATTATTTAAATAAGACAGGAACTGAATCTTGTTTTATTATTACAACTAGAAGAACGAGCCAATAGGCAGATCTTAAGAATGTTGTTTTAGTAGAATAGTAGAAATGATGATGTCATTAAAAATCGAAACTAGTGTCTAATTATGATGAGTTTTAATTTTATTTGTGGACTATTAGGTAATAAACTACAATCTCGTGAAGATGATAAGAACGATGTCTTAATTTGCCTTAAGTGCAGGTAGATAATTATCGACTGTTTACAAAAATGCTGTATTTTTCAAATAAATTTGAGATAATCATCAATTAGTGAGCAGTCTTTAGATTATTTTAAAAATTTTGTTTTATTTTGGTGGTCAGTTTCCTAATTATTTCAACAATTATTTTAAAAAAATCAAAGTAAAAGTTGGTAAATATGGAAAACTGTAACAATCTTAACTAACAATAAAATGTAAAATTTCATAATTTACTGATTTCGTAATTAGATGAAAGAGAAATTCGTCGAAGCCTTTTACTATTATTTAGTATTTAAGTGCCCTTTTATTTGCTTCGTGTTATTGTGTCGCAATAAAGAGAGAGACGTGTTGTTGTAGGTGTGTATAAGATCGAAATTTCTTCTTTAAAGAAATCATCAGTTGTGAAAGATGAATGCTTTAACTGATGCTGCTTGGCCGCCGCAAAGATCATGAAACCCTTGTATTATTATTTGTAGGTATATTTTATGACCTAAAACTGTGTAATTTATTTTTATTGTAGTTGTAATTATAGATAATAATAATCATAAATTAGCAATCACCTTGACAATTACATGTAATATTAAATTTCCTTTTAATCATGTATTTAACGAATGTGCAATTTGGCAAAACAAATGAATTTTTTGAAAACAAAAAAGAAAGTTTATACCTATAGAGAGAAAAAAAAAAAGAAAGTGGCCAATTTTAATGACTGTTTTTGTTCCTCAGGGGGAAATATTTTTCTTCAAAAATGTGCAAAACGATTACAGAAATAAATGCCAGAACGTCGTTAACGTTTAC
This sequence comes from Agrilus mali, assembly GCA_029378335.1. NCBI lineage: Eukaryota > Metazoa > Arthropoda > Insecta > Coleoptera > Buprestidae > Agrilus > Agrilus mali. The sequence goes on from CM055660.1 coordinate 974,701, forward strand.
GTCGAAAAAAAAATATAAGTTCAAGTTACTTAAAAAATTAATAAAAATCATAAAAAACAATAGAAGATCTCTATTAATTAATTACGTGAGCTCTAAATAATAGACAGGGGCGTAGTAAAATTTCAATCAATCAAATAATTTTGTAATTTCCTCACTTTAATTAATTAAAATTGGTATTTCCATTATTCACTCAAATTAAAAGAAATTAATGGATGGGGATGCTAGATATTATGATCTCTGTTTTCTTGGTCAAATCTTTATTTATTTAGATCATAGTTCTTGTAATTTCTATGTGATCACCTTCGGCTATAAAATAAACAAGCCATGAACTTTAATACTCTTAGCTAGAGCAACATTGCATGCAACCAAAGAAATATGTTCAGAAATTTGCAGAAGAAGGTCTTCTTCAAGTGCGAGGCATTGCATTAAAAAAGTCGAAATTAAGTCAGCGAAGCATAACTTTAATTAATCGTAGGCTGTAAATTACAAATATTAGGTACGTAGTAGCAAACACACCCTTTCTCCATCCACGCATGGAATCAGAGCATAAATATTTTTTAGCTGCCAAAAAGAATAAAATACTTCTATCTAAGATATCATCCACTGACTGACATATTACGATGAAATTGTTGAGATCATTTATTAAAAAAAATGTGATTGGGATTGGGTTATCCGTTCACATTAGCGCGATCGAAAACAATTTTACATCTTATAAATATATAACTGGCATGGGTAAGAAGTAAGAAGCAGGTTTGTTCAGATCGTGATAAGTCTGCAAGGCCATTTTAGCAGAGTTATAATAGGCTGAAATTTCATAATAATCCTCTCTGAAGTCATAATAGACGGCAAAATATTATCAGTCAGTGATGCATGCAGTCCGCTTGATGTGAATATTTTTCGTCCTTGGAGCTTTAAAAAGTATTCGAATTCGAGTCAGTAGGTACAATAATACTGATCTCTAAATCGATTGAAATCGACTAAATAACTTAATTAATAACAACAACAACAACAACAATTATCATTGGAATTGAAACCAATAAAAATTGTGGTCATAAAAGTAAAACAATTTTTTAAATTATTACAATAAATTGTTTCTTTTCCTTTACATTAAAAATTTCCGTCCATTTATACAAGTCCTAAGCATATTCAGTGTCAATACTTAAGCAGTTTTTAAACATACAGGGTTTTTCAAGTTGATGGGCTATTAGAAGTATATGAATTAGTATTAGAAGGAATTCAATTCTGAAACTTGGGCTCATTTGGTTATTGTTTATGCCGCTTCTTTTAAAAATATTTTCAAGTTCGATTTACATCCGGTTATACCGGAAGTCGATACCAACTTTCTTATTTTAAATGGAATGGTATATTTTTTACGCTAAATTCGAATAAAACGTGTAATTCTAAGGTAAGTTTGATAACCAACTTGTACACCTATGACGATCGGTTTCTGAGTTAATTTAATTTATAGAAAAAAAATCGCTACCGCAACCCAAATTATAAAAAATCATAACTTCCACAAAATACGACTTAGAGTGTTGAAATTTTTACTAGTAATAGCTGAATATTAGTGCTAACGCCTTGAGAAAATTGAATTAAATAATTTATACAGGGCGTTCAAAATAAAATTCTAAAATTGAAAAACTTCAAACACGAATTACTTCGTTTTTTCAAATGGCACCTACTATTTTTTATTTTTTCTATATCTATCTCTTTCGATCTAATGGATACTTCCTATTTTATGTAATAATTCAAAATTATTCCAAAATTTTCAAATAAAATAGGAAGTATAAAGAACGAAAGAGGATAAAAAAGGAATCGATTGAAAAAATAAAAAATAGTAGGTGCCATTTGAAAAAACGAAGTAATTCGTGTTTGAAGTTTTTCAATTTTAGAATTTTATTTTGAACGCCCTGTATAAATTATTTAATTCAATTTTGTCAAGGCGTTAGCACTAATATTCAGCTATTACTAGTAAAAATTTCAACACTCTAAGTCGTATTTTGTGGAAGTTATGATTTTTTATAATTTGGGTTGCGGTAGCGATTTTTTTTCTATAAATTAAATTAACTCAGAAACCGATCGTCATAGGTGTACAAGTTGGTTATCAAACTTACCTTAGAATTACACGTTTTATTCGAATTCAGCGTAAAAAATATACCATTCCATTTAAAATAACAAAGTTGGTATCGACTTCCGGTATAACCGGATGTAAATCGAACTTGAAAATATTTTTAAAAGAAGCGGCATAAACAATAACCAAATGAGCCCAAGTTTCAGAATTGAATTCCTTCTAATACTAATTCATATACTTCTAATAGCCCATCAACTTGAAAAACCGTGTATACTTCTACTTCTACTCTTCTATTGTGACCAGAAAACCGACATTAAGATTGCAATCTGGCTTTAACGAATAACGTGACCATAATATAATATTAAGGTCGCATTTACGTCAGGTTTTCAAAATATCATCTGTGCCAAAGAAAGAAAGAAAGAAAGAAAGAAAAAAAAAAGAGCAGACAAAATCTCAATTTGTAAAGCCATACTAAGGTCCTTAGAAAACTACTAATATGTTGCTCTTTATTTATAAAGTACATAAAAATATTTTGTTGTTATATAAGACCAGAATATAATAACAAAATAACGTACAAGCTCTAACAACTACGTATATGTTTGAACACTTCACAATAATATTAAAGTAGTTTCTTATCATATTTGTCTTAATGCACTATGTTGTTTCAGATCAGAAAATTAATAAACACTCTTTAGTGCAGTAAAATGTCAGTTATATTTTTTAATTGTAATAAATGGCCATTAATTAATAAAACTATAGACTGATAAATATGTGTTTGTCATTATTTCATTAAAAATCGTCCCAGGTGTGATATATTTTTACGTTTAAGATAATTTATATGACGTTTTGATAAACAAAAGTACGTAACTATTGATAGTACTTACTTAATAAAAGTAAAAGAGGTCCAAATGTAGTTTTCGTGTTTCTTAAATTTTTGATCAAATACTTTCAATTCAACTGTAACTTCTTAGTCAAGTGAATATTTTTTTAATGCGCATTTCCTTAATAATAACAATTTAATTTAAATCCACAACAAAATGTTCCCAGTACCTATATGTATAGACATCATATTAAATAAAAAAAAATATTTTGAGTAACGATCTTATCCTCATTCAGAAATAATCCAGAATGGTAACAAATGCCTACAGGACTGTTGTAGTATTCAAACATTTATTAGTTGTTATAGCGATTCTAGCTCATTTAGCTTTACCCAGGGTGCACCACGTGGAGGCGAGCTAGTTTACACCCCATTTAAAAAAATAGAGAATTCATCAAACTACCCTAAGATATGGAATTATCATTTGATTGCATAAATACTTCACACACACCATCTACACAAATTTCAATAGATAGCAGAAATAAACCAAATTGCAAATGTGGTGTTGTGTTGGTGTTGGTGTTAAATTCCCTTTAGTACTCGTAGATATCTACTAACGAATCTAATTCTAACTCACCCCATGTTGTAGGCTCGTTTGTTTCATTTTAATCGCATAACTTTAAAATCGTTTAAAAGAAGCCTTTTTTCTCTTTCTCTCCCCTTTAACGAAAAAATATTTTGTATTCAAAGTTTCTTTAATTATTAACGCTCGCATAATAGAAGACGATTTTTTGACGATTTCAACGTTGCGTCAAGGATAAAACCCTCACAAACTGTTTATGTTACACTTAAATCACTTATGCGAAGCGTGTAATCTAAACTAAAAAGCCTCTGGTAAAGAAATATACCTACGTATTATAAACAATTGAATATTTAGAAAGCTCACCGACTAGATTCAAGTTCATTACTAGATTTCGTCCTTGCATGTTTTCTATTAGAACGTACTTATGTAGGTATAAATATGCGCGTTCGAGAATTTTGTTTTATAGATCTGCTTTTATTAGGTATAATTAATATCAGTATCTCGACTTTAATTAACATTTTCTTTGTTCAAACTAAAGAAACTATAATTTGAATTGCTTCAAAATTGGAAATATTAATTAAGTCTAAACAAGTTAAATCAGATACACTTTAGAATACTTTGTCAGGAGTCAGGACATCAGACAGGTCCCAGATCAGATTGATTTTGTATAATTTATAAAAAATTTGTTACATACACTAGGTACATAATCGATTCTGTTTTGTTTTGAAATTTAAATTACTAATATTTATTTAATGGTAAAGTAAGTTTTACGAGATCTCAGCTACAAGAGCAAAAAAAACAGATCCTGTAGCATTCCTCAGATACGACTCAACCGCTCCGGTTAAAAAAGGACAAAAAATGCCTTAATGTAAGACTATAAACTATATATTAACGTTAACAAAACTCTCGTAGAATTTTGCAGAAACGTGTAGCCTTGTGTAATATGTACAACTAAGTAGGTACATATGCTAAAACTCATATCATGAGAAGAAGTTGAAATCGAACCAAACCTCCTTGGAAGTTCTTTAACGCTAAGCTGGCTGGAGGAATTCTTAAACGAATTAATTATTTCATAATTCAAACTGTATACTGTATGTAAGTATTATTAATGTACTTATGTATTTATGTATATGTCTATGTGCGTTGCTCAAGTGGCATTTATATCTATTAATATTTATATTGCTGGTACTTATCACGTATGCATGCAATTGGAATATTTCCTGCATTAACTGCAACGCAAGCTAAAATAATAAAATTAATCCCTTATTTATACTTCAAAGTTTATAATACAGTTGTTAAATAAACCCTCCTAGTTCGACATTATATCCTGAAACACTCGGTATACATACATATAATTGACTATAACATCATCAAAGTAAAAGTTGGTGTTTTAAAAGTCAACGCCGTTTGTATTATTTGGATTAATTAGATCAAGCGGGCAATAAGTTCAATTACGTGAGATACCGGCTAAAGGTAAACGCCTTACTTACTTGTAATGGGTACTTTATGCATAATAATTGTGTAAGAGAACGAGAGCTTTCATTAGCATACAATGGCAGAATATTTAGTAGCCATTTGTGAAGTGTACACTGTACAGGTAGGTTAGTAAACAATTGCATGCAAATAGAAAAACAATTGCAACCTGTGCTGGATGGTCAATTTATTGTTATTATGTGACTCCACTTTCACTGTTTTTGCAATAAAACAAAACAAAACAAAACAAAACAAAAAAAGAGCGGACGATTTGACAGCAGAAAAACAATAGATAAAAAACAAAAGAGGAAGAGTTAAAGATTGTTTTAGTTTTCTAATAACTAATTTTTAGGTAGATAATGGATAATAAATTGAGAAAAGTAGAAAACAAATTAAACTGTTACAGGAAACAATAACCGAAGTAAACTAACAACAATTATTGCAATAACCAAACAAATAAAACCGATAAAAGATTTGTTAATATCGGTTGTTATCCTTGTTGTTTCGGTATTTCAAGTAGGTAATAAAACGGTCAGTCAATGTACAATACTTATGTGCTTTTGGCGTATGTAAATCGAAACACTTACAATGGTAGGTATTTACGTTATTACTGGTCAGTGGACAGTAAATCGCATTCTAACGCTGTCTTTAGGAAAAATGGTATAAGGATCAAGGATAAGGCACGCAGAGGTGGCTCGTAGTTGTACACATTTTAAGAATAGGGGACAAAAAGACATTTTATTAAACAGGACTTCGTGTCCCTAATTAGGTGTAACAATCTCAACAGGAAAAAGGACGAGATCGTTTGGGGTGTCTGTTTATGTTTATTGGATTTGTGGCTACTTCCTGTGCCCGGAACAAAACTGCGCAGAGTCAATTGTCAATTGCTCTAGAAGTAGAGTTCTTCTGCGCGTGCGTGCAACGTCACTACGCTCATCTGTCTTCTTAGTTTCGGCTGTAACTTCGTTGATGATATTAAAAAAATAGAACCCAGAGGTTAAACAAAAGCAACTCCAAGACGTGAATGCACACCCCTCTTGCCTGCCGCCTTTGATTGTTTATTTTTTTAATATCTCCAGGTACACGTACCTATATATACTTATAAAAGTCAATTGGTGCGTGAAACTATTTTGCTACCTCCATTAGCTAATAATAGCCAACTAATAGTTAACACGAATGCGTTCGCGTTTGTCGGAATGTTCTTGTAATCGGACAAACTAACTTAACTAACTAGTAGACAGCATTGAAACAGGCGCGGTCACTTGGTAGGAATATACGAGTAAACATATTATTTACCTACATACATGGATGGAAATAAAGGTATAACCACGGAGTTTGTGTGTGCGTCTATACCTACGTACCTGTAAATACGTACATATCATCTGTGTAACGAGGCGCCCCGTATAAAAGTGGATGCTGACAAGGTATTGTCGATAAAGTCGTGTGGTGTTATCTTGAGAGTAAGAATATCGGGTATTGCTACCTACCTAAGTAATATATCTACATATTAGGTACATACAAAGGTACCTATCGTCCTTAAACAATAATTGAAATAATTTACTAAAAATTGCTAACATTTACTCTGTTATCACACTTAATTACCAGTGAAGAGGAAAATGGAAATGGATTTTCGAGGATCTTTATTTATTTGGGTATGTACTTAAGTCGATTTTATTTTGTTTTATTTTTTATATGTATACACCTAACGATTTGTTACATTATTTACTTTACTAAATATTCAACATGGAACCAAAAGAATTTTAATACAATTTTTGAAAATCAATCTTTTTTACAAAAAACTCTAAAATTTAAGTAATTAATTAAATAATTCTTCTTGAAATAGGCACAAATTTTTACAACGTTTTTCAATGCTGTAATTCATTTATTCTCTCATGCAACTGTTTTTTAAACAAAAGTTATTTTGTAATTTTTTTTGATGCAACTGTTTTGTTAATTGTTTTTCTTCAATTTTTCTCACGCAACTGTTTTATCAATTTCTTCTATTTGATTTAATTTTCAATGTTAGCTGATTACGACCTTAATTTGTATTTAAAAATTTATAGAAATATAATTAAATGACCAAAAATAAAGGGCAGATGGTTAATCAGAATATAATAAGTGAATTGTAAAAAAAAAATCAAAATAGTTTCTGTCACAAATAAATTCGTAATTTGAGGATTATATTTTTGATATTTTGTCAAACTAATTATTTTTTATGAAATATTAATTACTATGCCTATTCAATAACAAAGCGTAAAAGACTATGAAAAATACCAAAACTTACTAATTATCCACCTAAGGGTAAATGATGATTTATCGATCTAACTACAATTTGTTATTATTACCTATGAATGATTATTAAAAATATAATTACAGTCCGGATTTATTTTTAGAGTAATTAACCATTAGATATCAAGTTTAGTAAAAGTGTTGCTGGAATATTTCGGAAATTAACTCTGGTGTAAATTCACATAACATAGGCAATAAATTGATTATGACGTGATTGCCTATCCATTAGGTAATTTCAAATCTTACTTTTTACATGTATTTCCTTTAAATTATTAATTAGCAGGGTGTGACATTTTTCTACATTCGTTGGCCATTAAAATTATATAAGTATCTACCGGAAAAATATACATAAGTACATAAAACATTCTGATTCTGATAATCAATAATCTACTTATCTCATTTAATGTTTTAGAAAGCTTTATAGACGTAACGTAAGAGTTTTTGATTTATTGGCATTTATTTGTGCATAGGTACATATTTTGTTAAATGATTTATTTATTAAATCTAGATATTAATACATAGAAAAATAACAAAACCCTTGATTTTTAAACGACAGTAAGTATATATGTACCTACATAAATTTATGAGTGAATGTCTCATACGTATTTTGAAATTGCAACATTCCGAACATAACATTTTCTTCTAATGTGCCATGGGTGTCATTTAAACTTGTAAGTATTAAAAAACAATAAAAACTGAATAACAAAAGAATTACACAAAAGCTGTCATAACACATAAATAAACGACGAAGGAAAGTAGAAAAACAAAAGCTGTTCTAACACATAAACAAGTGAAATTTCTATTTTGTCTAATGTTTTAAAAGTACCTTATTATTATAGTATTCTTTACTGGTTAAATTAAGAGAGTATTCCTGATTCTACTTTCAGTTGTTCCTTCTAATACTACCCCTAATCGAGTCCCAGAGATTCAACCCCACAATTCTCCAAGACAGTCGTGATCTACCAACCCCAGAAGGTTCTTTCGGATTTCTTTATCGCACCGAAGACGGAATCGCCCATGGAGCAAGGGGTGACCCAAACGGCCAAGTCCACGGTAGATTTACATACACAGACCCAACGGGATTAAAAGTGAACTTCAATTACAACGCCGGGTCCAGGGCAACTCCTGGGTACAACTACAACGATGTCCAACAAAAAGCAACAAAAACAACCTTCAGAAGTAAGGCCTGCAGTAGAAGAAGTTCAAGAGTATGATCAGCCACAACAACCTAAAAGGCCAATATTGTACGCAGCAAAAGCTCCCCAAAATTACGATAATTACTATGATCAACCAAGAAGGGGTGCCAATAATAATAATAATAATTATTATGACGAAGAGCAGCAACCCGGGACATATTCCAGAAGGGCTAACAGTAATAACAGATATAATGACGTATCCTATTAATAGGGGTGGTAAAACAAAAGGAACTATTGTTGCCTAGACCACAGACTGAAAAAGTTTTTTTACAAAAAATTGTAAATATGTAGAAAGAAACGACTTGGTATTTAGGGCGTTTAAAATAAAAATTTTTGGGGTGGTTTTATGTAACGCCTATAAGATTGATTGTTACGTATCTATAGTACAAATAAATAATTACGTAGTATCTGTCTGTCTATAAATTTCTCTCATCCATAATTTTATCAATTAAGGGTAGAGTTGAATTGTGCAAGTTCGGAGGGTCTTCCCTCCCCCATTAAACGCTCTATTATATTATTCAACTCTTGTATATGTATATATGGTGCTTTGATTTCATTCTCTCCAATTTAGACATTTTGTCATTGTGGCCATGAGTCCTAAAATGGCGGAGTGACAGACTAAATCACCGACCTTAGACTGCTCCTTTGCCCACTACCCTCATCCCGCCCATCGTACGCAGTCTAACCTCCGTCGTGACAGTGACATCCAAAGCTAAATAATACAGTGTTGAAAAGGCAGGTCACTTTGTACCAAACTTCATTACCCGGTCCCATCGAACGAGACCGTTTCAGGGCGAATTTTCTGCGAGGAACGCGAGTTAGGGATGGGGCGCCCGGGGCATTCTCTTGTTGGTACGGGGGATCTTTTTGCACAGCTGCCTCACGTTAATCCTACCATTGAAACCTAGTGCATATGTCATCACGGCGTTTAGATTTAGTTGGACGATGGCATAAGCAGACGAGGGAATTATATTTACACTCAAAACACGCAAAAATACGTACAGGGTGAAGCAAATTGTACCATTAATTAATCAACTAATCTTTAAAAATTCGAGGAAGGATTTCAGCAGAATCTCACTTAAAGAGAAGAGGGTCGTTATAGAAAATCAATTTTTTAATTGTTGCAGGGTAAATTCACTTTAGGGGTTTATTAAATCTCACGTAGAAGCAGGGAAGGGTGAAAATTAAAAGAAAAGTTGCCTCTCATAATTAATTGACATTCTATAGTGCTCAAAAAATAAGGGATGTGAAATCACACTAATAACACTAATATTATAAAGGCGAAAGTTTGTGAGTGTGTGAATATGTGAGTGTGTATGTTTGTTACTTCTTCACGTCTAAACGGCTGGAACGATTTTAATAAAATTTGGTATGGAGTTAGCTGACACCCTGGATTAACACATAGGCTACGTTTTACTGCGGGAAAATATCTTATTCCCATGGGAAAATCGATTAAAATGAATTCGCGGAATATTATTAATGCGAAAGTAACTGTCTGTATGCTACACAATCTCGCCTAAAATTTACTGAACCGATTTAAATGAAATTTAGTACAGAGATAGTCTAGATCCTGAGAAAGGACATAGGCTATACTTTTTAATGCGAAAAAAGGGTTGTAAGGGGTTGAAATAGGAAAGTTCGTGCGGAAATTCCGTAATTTTTAAAGATTTTTTAGGCTTTTGATTAGATATAAAAAATACGACATTCAATGTTTGTAGAAAATTTACCCTAAAGGGGATAAAATTAGCCGATGAAAGTTTTTGTGTAATGACGTCGTCCAAAAAGCTTACGGCTCAGAAAATTAAAATATTAAGTGAACAAAGTTATAGAGGTTTTGTTTATTTGGATCAATAAAAGTAGTTGAATACTATTAAGCTATATAAACTATATTAAACTATAATTAAACTATATTAATCTATAACGTTATAAATGCGAAAGTAACTCTGTCTGTCTGTGTGTTACGCAATCTACTGAACCGATTTAAATAAGAATTTCGTACAGAGGTAGATAAGTAGATATAAAGCTAGAGGCTTAATTAATACTTATTTTTTAGGCTTTTGGTTAGATATAAATACGACATTTAAAGTTTGTAAAAAATTTACCCTAAAGGGGGCAAAAATAAGGAATGAAAGTTTTTGTGTAATGACGTCGTCCAGAAAATAAAAATTTTAAATGCTGCCAAAAATCACTATTCCACGCAGGAGAAGTCGCGGGCATAGCTAGTTAGAAATAATTTTGTCCTGAATTACATTTTTGTTAAAATCATTTTCCATAGAGTTCCCTAAAATCTTTATCAATGTTTTGAGGCAAAGGCATTTTTTACCATAGATAACACCATATTTTCGTTTTAGATAATATTTATTTTAACCTTTGATCGTTGGTGTTTAAAATTTTCTTTTGACACTTGAAAATAAAAGACTGTATCTACCTATAGATATGCTATCGTTATTTATTTTCTATAAATTTTGAGATGTCAACAACTTATGTATATTATATTGGGTACCTAACATAGGTACCTAATCAAAATCAAGTACCCCATAAACAATACGCAGTTATAACCATTAATTTATTAATACTTATTATGTCATTTTTTTATTTATCAACTTATTATTGTATTAAATTGAAATACACGCTTGAGTATCTAATCGTTTACCTACTAACTGTATATTACTTGAGTAATTTATCTAAAGTAGGTACGTAAAAAAAATTATGCACTAATGTAGTGGTAAAAATGTTTTCGGATGCTGCCCTAATCGCATAATTTGGTCATGCACGCTACAGTGAATTTGTAAGAAGAAGGAAACAAATTTCGTGGTTGGATGGACTTTTTTTCAAGGGGGTTCGAACAACAACTTCTAATTTTACCTTTTCGGAAAACGCTTAGTAATAACAGTAGGTATCTAATACCTATGTACTTAGGTATATATAAGGCAAAAATTGACTGTGCTAAATGTTGTAGCTTTAAAAGAAGATCAAAGTTCTGTAGTGCCGAAAGAAACCGAATAATATGATGAAGTATTTCAAGGATCAGGATAATGCAACAAAGTAAGAACTAGGGCTAATACAGTCGAACTTCGATTATTCGAATTACTATCTAGAGTACCTATTGAGACTTATTGAATAATAATACATATTCTACATAAGTATATGTATATGATGCTAATTTAGTTCGACTTATCGAAGTTTAAGTGTATTTCTTTTTAGAAGGATAATAAAATGGGTTGTTGTGTATGTGCACTTAAACCGTTATCAGTCTACTTATTGTGTACCTACAAATTGTAAAAAACTCCATATTTATTGCATATGTATGTATCTGCATTATTTATACGAATACCTACGTATCTAGTTATTAAAAAGTAATTAATTAAATTCAGATAATTAATAGCAACTAACCAACCAACCAACCACTGACCAATGACATTTAAAGACACAAAAAAAAAGAAATAAAAGTGTCTATATACGTATCGTAACGTATGCTTTGAAAACAAAAAACTGTAAGTAGTTACCTACAGACCCACAGGAATGTTATAAGGGTGTATTTATGGTCATGTATTAAGTAGGTATAATTCAAATAGTCTTCTATTGTGTCCAGAAAAACGACCTTAAGATTGCAATCTGCCTTTAACGAATAACGTGACCACAATATAATATTAAGGGCGCATTTACGTCAGGTTTTCAAAATATCATCTGTGCCAAAGAAAGAAAGAAAGAAAGAAAGAAAGAAAAAAAAAAGAGCAGACAAAATCTCAATTTGTAAAGCCATATTAAGGTCCTTAGAAAACTACTAATATGTTGCTCTTTATTTATAAAGTACATAAAAATATTTTGTTGTTATATAAGACCAGAATATAATAACAAAATAACGTACAAGCTCTAACAACTACGTATATGTTTGAACACTTCACAATAATATTAAAGTAGTTCTTTATCATATTTGTCTTAATGCACTATGTTGTTTCAGATCAGAAAATTAATAAACACTCTTTAGTGCAGTAAAATGTCAGTTATATTTTTTAATTGTAATAAATGGCCATTAATTAATAAAACTATAGACTGATTAATATGTGTTTTTCATTATTTCATTAAAAATCGTCCCAGGTGTGATATATTTTTACGTTTAAGATAATTTATATGACGTTTTGATAAACAAAAGTACGTAACTATTGATAGTACTTACTTAATAAAAGTAAAAGAGGTCCAAATGTAGTTTTCGTGTTTCTTAAATTTTTGATCAAATACTTTCAATTCAACTGTAACTTCTTAGTCAAGTGAATATTTTTTTAATGTGCATTTCCTTAATAATAACAATTTAATTTAAATCCACAACAAAATGTTCCCAGTACCTATATGTATAGACATCATATTAAATAAAATAAAAATATTTTGAGTAACGATCTTATCCTCATTCAGAAATAATCCAGAATGGTAACAAATGCCTACAGGACTGTTGTAGTATTCAAACATTTATTAGTTGTTATAGCGATTCTAGCTCATTTAGCTTTACCCAGGGTGCACCACGTGGAGGCGAGCTAGTTTACACCCCATTTAAAAAAATAGAGAATTCATCAAACTACCCTAAGATATGGAATTATCATTTGATTGCATAAATACTTCACACACACCACCCACACAAATTTCAGTAGATGGCAGAAATAAACCAAATTGCAAATGTGGTGTTGGTGTTGGTGTTAAATTTCCTTTAGTAGATATGTACTAACGAATCTAATTCTAACTCACCCCATGTCGTAGGCTCGTTTGTTTCATTTTAAAATCGTTTAAAACAATAGCCTTCTTTTTCTCCCCTTTTTTTCCCCGATCGTCGACGACAGCAACAATTAGCGCAGCGTTTACGAAACAATTCCCAGCCGAACAGGGTCCACTCGATGTAACGAATCGGTAACAAATTAAGACAATAAGATCGAGAGCCCTTGTCTCCTGTGGCTGGCTACATTGGAGTGGTGTGTTTATGCGCGCCCAGGGGGGCGCTCTTGCTTGCGGTGCGCCAAGTGGTGACGTTTGTTCCGAGGCAACAAAGCATAAAATGCGCTCCGTATGCTGTTGCCGTTTTGTTTCCAACGCATATATATATACTTACTTAGTATTTTTATGTACGAGTACGAGTACAAGTACAAGTAGCAATTGCTTATGGGAATTGACGAGCAGCGACAGCTGAAGAGCTTAAAAATCGCGACAAATAGAACCACCACTGACTAACTTACTGACAGGACACTGCACTGCACTGCAATTGGAGAACTTATGAACGATTAGCTCGTTTGGGAAAAACAGCTCGAGTGGCTATTTGAAAAGAAATAGGTTGCCATTTAATAAGGGGGATGGTATGGGATGGGATGGTTGTCCTGAGAAATCCACACAATATCGATATGTACCTACAATGTAGGTTGAGGAGCTTTTAGCGATTCAAAGAGTGAAAATAATGTACTAGAGTTTTCTAAGATATTCTAAAATTTGCGGGAATTTCCCACATTTTCCAAGAATGTTCCAGAAGTAAAAAAAAGTTTTATAAATTTACAGAATGATTTGGAATGTTCAAGAATATTACAGAATCATCAAGATTCTTCAAGAATGATCTAGAGATCTAGACTGTTTTAAAATATTTAGAAAATGTATTGAATCATGACAGGATGTTCTGGAATGTTCCCGATTTTTCGACAATGATTTAGAATGTTCTCGATTTTACAGGTCATCGAGAATGTTCCAGAATCATTAAGATCTTTCGAGAATAATCTAGAATAATTTAGAAACGTTATAGAATGTTTTGAATCATTACAGGTTGTTCTGGAAAGTTCTAGGTTTTTTTGCGAATGATCTCGTATGTTCTTCCTTTTACAGGAATGATTTAGAATGATCGAGAATGTTTCTGAACCTACAAAATCTTTCGAGCATGATCTTTAATGTTCCAGAATATTCAAAAATGCTACAGGAACGTTCTGGAATGTTCCTGAGCTTTCGCGAGTATTTTAGAATGTTCCTCAAACATGTGATATATTCTTGGCTCGGGCAACGCTGGGAATTACAGCGAGTAGTACTCAACTAAAATGGTTAATAGATAACTTTATATAAAAAGGGTGGGACGATGGGCCATAAAGGTTTTTTTGGGAGTATAAAAAATTTAATGATTTTTCTAAAAGAACAAAATAATTTTGTATACTTAGGTAACGTTTTTTGAAGATACCGAAAACGAGCCAGGGAGAAAAGTTCAATTGATGGCCACATCATTTGTTCCCTCTTCACATCTAATCAAATCCAACCCTTAAAATTTAAATAGTTGACCTGTCCAAAATTTGATCTTTTTCACCCAAAAAAGCTCTCTGGTTCGTATTTAATAAAACTAAAAGAGTTCCATAGATAAAAATTTGAGATCCCGTGGGAACATCTCGCGTCCTACCTTTTACCTATTACAATAGCTGTCAGACAATACGGGTTACGGGGGCCTTCTTCCGTTTCCTATTGCTGAAGAGCAAACATAATAAAGAAGATACGTCGCGTCGTCTACCTCTATTTTATACGTCTACAAGTGCACTTAACAAAAAACAAAACACTGCAATACTCTGACTGACTATTCTAATATGTATCTATTTATGTGTAGCGTAATTATGTATCTATCAATATCGATTTCTTATCAGATCAGTAAAAACGTGATCGTTCCAAATCTATTATAGGTACATATTATTATATTACGTGAAGATTATAAAAACATTTACTATCAATATTTATAAATAAAATGTGCCAAAAACTTCCGAACAAGAGTACCACAAAAATATCGATGATGGTCAGAGGCAGATAACAAAAAGGCATTAGGTGGTAGGTTTACGACAGGTAGAAAAATTTATATACCTGCTTATTTTTAAAGCCATCACTAATGAACCAAATACACTAATACATACAAAAATAAGTTAAACGGTAGCCGGTAACGGACCTTTGATAGATATATAATATAATATCTCTTTATGTGGTATTAACTTCTTTTAATTATGTACCTAATATACAGGGTTTTTCAAGTTGATGGGCTATTAGAAGTATATGAATTAGTAGAAGGAATTCAATTCTGAAACTTGGGCTCATTTGGTTATTGTTTATGCCGCTTCTTTTAAAAATATTTTCAAGTTCGATTTACATCCGGTTTAAACGGAAGTCGATACCAACTTTCTTATTTTAAATGGAATGGTATATTTTTTACGCTGAATTCGAATAAAACGTGTAATTCTAAGGTAAGTTTGATAACCAACTTGTACACCTATGACAATCGGTTTCTGAGTTAATTTAATTTATAAAAAAAAAAAAGCGCTACCGCAACCCAAATTATAAAAAATCATAACTTCCACAAAATACGACTTAGAGTGTTGAAATTTTTACTAGTAATAGCTGAATATTAGTGCTAACGCCTTGACAAAATTGAATTAAATAATTTATACAGGGCGTTCAAAATTAAATTCTAAAATTGAAAAACTTTAAACACGAATTACCTCGTTTTTTCAAATGGCACTTACTATTTTTTATTTTTTCAATCGATTCCTTTTTTTATCCTCTTTCGATCTATATGGATACTTACTATTTTAAGTAATAATTCAAAATTATTCCAAAATTTTCAAATAAAATAGGAAGTATCCATATAGATTGAAAGAGGATAAGAAAAGGAATCGATTGAAAAAATAAAAAATAGTAGGTGCCATTTGAAAAAACGAGGTAATTCGTGTTTGAAGTTCTTCAATTTTAGAATTTTATTTTGAACGCCCTGTATAAATTATTTAATTCAATTTTGTCAAGGCGTTAGCACTAATATTCAGCTATTACTAGTAAAAATTTCAACACTCTAAGTCGTATTTTGTGGAAGTTATGATTTTTTATAATTTGGATTGCGGTAGCGATTTTTTTTCTATAAATTAAATTAACTCAGAAACCGATCGTCACAGAGGTGTACAAGTTGGTTATCAAACTTACCTTAGAATTACACGTTTTATTCGAATTCACCGTAAAAAATATACCATTCCATTTAAAATAACAAAGTTGGTATCGACTTCCGGTATAACCGGATGTAAATCGAACTTGAAAATATTTTTAAAAGAAACGGCATAAACAATAACTAAATGAGCCCAAGTTTCAGAATTTAATTCATATACTTCTAATAGCCCATCAACTTGAAAAACCCTGTATACCTACCTAATAATATTGTAGGTATAACCGAAAGCCCCCGTATTTATATTAAAACTATTTTGTGTATATACGTGTAGCAAAATTGTTATCTAAAGTGGAACGTTCCTGATAGATACCAATTTTTATCTTGTCAGTCTACAATCTGTTAGTTAGCGAGTGTGTAAAAGAATTATTTGTCGATTTCAGTCGATTGTGTCACGTACAAGAAATAGCTTCGGTTATCAGGAACTTAAATATTATGGAGGTCAATAAATATAACAGACTTCCAGCTTTAGTGGGAACGGTAATGATTTTTTGCGGTCTTTTGGTTTTTATAACGTCGAAACCGTCAACTATCCGAATACAATTGGGAGACGATAATGAAGAAAATGCACTAATAAAAGCGTAAGTATTTTCATATAAAAAAATATACATTTTTGATTAATTCTATTTGTATTGGTATCTAGTTATTTAACTGAAATTCCTACGATTAATTGGGGCTACAAATGCGATGGTGAAAAGTGCGAAAAAGTCTTAGAAGATAGTTCGTCGTCTTCGTTCGTTAGTTGCTCGATGACTTGTGGTAATGGCTCAAAATTATGGCCCATCCCCAAGGAGATTAGCGGTTTGAGTAACCATTACGTGAATTTTTTACCAAACGAAACCGATTTTTCTACAAACGCAGTCGAGCCATCGAAAAATCTCGTGGAAGAAGCGCTGGAAATATTTAAAAACAACATTCACGTTCCTAAAAAACAACCGATTAGAAGCCGCAACGCTCATTTGGTCCTCAACGTCCAAATAACCGACTCAAATGTCACAACAATAACACTGACAACTGACGAAAGTTATCACCTCCTGGTGACCCAAAAGAATAGAGAAATTATCGCTGTAATCACCGCAGAAAATTTTTTTGGTGCAAGACACGGTTTGGAAACGCTTTCTCAATTAATTTGGTACGACGAAAGCACCGAAACACTTAACATTTTAAACGAGACGGACATCCACGATTATCCCAAATTTAAACACAGGGGAGTCATGGTGGACACAGGAAGAAACTACTTTGCAGTCGATAGTTTAAAAAGAGTTATCACCGGTATGGCCGCGAATAAACTAAACACGTTTCATTGGCACATAAGCGATTCCCAAAGTTTCCCTTTTGATCCCCCGAGTGTACCACAAATGGCCCAATACGGGGCCTACAGTCCATCAAAAACCTATGATGCAACCACCATTCAAGATCTCGTTGAATACGCCAGAGTCAGGGGGGTTAAAGTTGTGATAGAAGTCGATAGTCCAGGACATGTGCAGTTCGGTTGGGACTGGGGGCCTGACGAAAACCTTGGGAATCTAACCCTAAATTGCGGGGACACTACAATTGACCAAACACTAAACCCTTTTAACAACAATTCCCTTGACGTCCTCGAAAAGATTTACAAAGATATTGGATATTTGCAAACATCAACGGAAGTTTTTCACATAGGGGGTGACGAAATCGACAGGACTTGTTGGTACGGACACAGCCCCGACGGTAATTATGTAGAATTCTGGACCGAATATCTGTCTCGAATGGTGAAAAAATTGTACCAAGCAAATGCCGATAATCCCCCAAAATACGTGGTGGTTTGGAGCAGTGACCTAACCCAAACGGAACATCTAACCACCTACCTCCCCAAAGAGAACACTGTTGTCCAATTTTGGTACGGTTCAATAAATTATTTAATCAGGGAGAAATACAAAATAATATTCTCTACTGTGGGCAAATGGTATTTGGACTGTGGCTTTGGAAAATGGAGGGAATCTAAAGGAGCCGCCTGCGACCCATACACTCAATGGCAAGTCGTTTATGAGTATCAACCCTGGAAAGAGTATTCAGTGGACTTAGATACCGTATTAGGGGGTGAAGTTTGCTTATGGACAGAACAAGTTGGCGAAGACACTTTGGACACAAGATTGTGGCCGAGGGCTGCAGCTTTTGCTGAAAGGATTTGGTCAGATCCCATCAGCCCAATTGATGATCAAACCTCAATGGACGTTTATCTTCGACTGTCCACCCAAAGAGAGAGGCTTATGCAAAGGGGGTTGAAGGCTGAAATGCTGTGGCCCGAACGGTGCGTTCAAAATCCTCAATTTTGTCCATAAATACGACAACAACAACAACAACCACCACAAGGGTTCTGAGTGATGATTATTTATTTATGTAACATAATCGGGTCGCACGCGCTTTAAGATAAGGGACGAGTTCCTTTAGGTATTAAAATAAATCCACCACTAGAGAATTGTATTATGTATGTATGGTGGGCACATCAAATAATATCGTGCAGTTATCGTTGTCACCCCCAGGTTAATTATTAAAATTCGCGTTTGGTTTTGAACCCCTGTCTGTCCATTATGGGGTACGTACTCGATAAAATTTTACTCGCAAAAAAATGTGAAGTAGGGGTGGCTTCACGGATTATGTTACTGGATACAATAATATAATATGGGGTTGATATTTTAATTATTATCCGGTTTAGTGATGACGATTATGATGATGGGAACTGAATGAGGAATTGAAAACGAAAATGCTCGTAGGTACATAGCAACAATAACAAAAATAAGACTGAGAGTGGTCGTATTTTTTTTTGTTTTTTAATAAATAATGATGTATCTATGTACTTAATTGTTAGATAAAAATATTTATTTATTACAAATACCTGATAGTGAGATATCAAATTTATGATATGTAGGTAATTGTGCAAAATTTTTATCAATACTCACGTTGAAGGTACCTACTAAAAATAAAATTATTAATAAATGGTAAACAATTAGAAAAATACAAACTTTATTAATTTATTTTGTAAACATTGTTCAAAAAATATTATTTATTATTATGTACAATTTTATATATTTATAATATATTTTTTCTTGACTAAGTATGTACTACTTATGTATTACAAAAAATTGTTTTGCACAAAAAAAATATCCATCCAGTACCTACCTATATGATTATTAATATTATTGTACAAAATCACAGCTTTCTATTTATTTATTTATTTATTTTATTACATATATTTTCACCCTTTATGTGTCTAAAAAATAATCTCAAAGGTCTGGTGAAGCATTTTTGTACATATCGCAGATAATTTTGACAATAGGAATATTTCCGATGGTTTTCCGAAAAAACAATTCTTCTATCGTCTCCCCAGAAACGTTTCTCAACAAGGGCAAAAGTAGCAGCAACTTGCCAAAACGTAACGGTTGTCCGGGGTGTGCCGTTGCAATATATTTGTTAAGCATCAGTTGTGTTTGGTCCTGAATAATTCCCACACAACCTGGATTGCTCAAAGATTTTTCCTCGCTCGTCCCGACACTGCTGGGCTTCTCAAAACTAGTCTTAAAAAGCACAATCGCCCTT
Organism: Agrilus mali; assembly: GCA_029378335.1. Lineage (NCBI taxonomy): Eukaryota > Metazoa > Arthropoda > Insecta > Coleoptera > Buprestidae > Agrilus > Agrilus mali. The sequence goes on from CM055660.1 coordinate 994,678, forward strand.
AAACAAGCAAACTCGTGGGGATCGATTTGAAATTGCGCAAGACGAGATAATATTTCTTGAAATTGTTTTATCTCGTTCACAATATTGTCTGCTTTGTTTGGATTTCTTTCCAAAATACCACTGTAATGGGTCAAATGTCCCAATTCCAGTGGCATAAGAAACTGGGCCGAACCCAAAACGAAGAGTTCTCTCCAACTTTCTTCTAGTAGTAGGAGTTGGTCTTGTAATGGTAAACTGGTGAACGATGGGACGTTTTTGGCCCATTTTACGTTCATAAATATTAGACGAGCAGCGCTTTCGCAAGTAGACGCTGGACTTATGAGGGGTGGAATTGCTGTTGGCGGCGGAAATGATATCGAAAATGGAAACTAAAACAAAAATATTTTAATATCTACGTATTATGGGAGCTTTTTTATCTACCCTTGGTATAGTGGCTGCAACATTGCATAGAAAAGACGCTGACGGCAACATGTTAATGGTATCTATTGCCGGAGGAGCTGACCTGGATTTGGGCATGGCTAAGTCCAGGACAGGACTCACTGAACTGCCCATGAACCTTTGGCTAGTTTCGTTGAATAGTTGGGCCATTTGTTGTCGACGTAAAGTTGAGTTACGAGGCCCTCTTTCGTGCTGAACAGCTAAAATAGAAATCTAAAATAAAACCAGAATCTCCACCTTTAACAACTACCCCTTTCGTTATGTAACCTTTTAATTAAGGGGAGAACTACAAACCTCTCCTTTATTAGTGTTTACCATTGTTAATTCCACTCATTAAGCTTTAATACTAAGTCAAGAAGTCACTTCAAAGGGGTTGTAAGAGTTGCTTACTTGTAACGGTCATTTCTTAAATGACTTCTTGGCATCTGATGGAGAAGACTAATTGTATGTACAGCTGAAACTTGTTACCATCACCAGGTGACATAATATTCGACTTTGTAAGGGGTTTATTGAGTGCTTATGTTTCTTTTTTAGCCCTTTTCTCATGTAATGTAATTATTCTTAATTCTGTATAATAATAGGGGTTGTCGAAAAGAATAATTTTACAGCAAAAAAATTTTGGGGTTTGTCGGCAGGTACTTGAACATTAGTTTTTGACCATCAGCAGAAGCAGTTACAGTTGCAGTTGCTAATCCGCTTATTATTTTCCCGGTTATCTGGTACAAATAATCGTCCTTCTACTAAACTCACCGTCCTTATTCATCCCTGCTTCTTGACACTTTGCTAATCTGCATGCCCTGCACTGATTTCTATGAGTTTTGTCGACAATGCAACTGCCCTCGGCTTTCGCCTTGCAAACGTACTGGCGGTTCCTTCTGATGGATCTTTTGAAGAAACCTGCGCACCCGTCGCAGGCGAAAATGTTGTAGTGTTTACCCGACGAGAAATCGCCGCAAACTTTACAGGGGATGTCCAGGATACGGCCTAAAAACAACCCTTTTAGTAATCTACAATAACTAATAAAATAATTTAATTTGGGGTAGTTACAAGGATTGTTATTTTGTCACGTTGCCAGGGTGCATATAATAGGTGGAGGTATAATAATAATAATCCCGGAAGAAGTATAATGAACAGGAAGATTGCTCCTTTTTAGGATGATTGAAACAGCGATATGGCTCTTAGGGTAGGCATTTATATCCCCCCTGACAATTAGTGTTGAATTTCAATCTTCCAAAACAGGATGTACCATTTCCAGTTCCGTTTTTCTATGGATAACCTACATTCTTGTTATTCACAAGTGCTTATATACGTACATACGCATAGGAACAATGAAATAATATTAAGGGTTAAATTAAAAAGAAAAAACAATTCGTTTTCTTTTTTTCGACAAATAAATGAAGAAAAATATTAAGAAATTTCTAACCTAAAATAAAAATCTGTACAAGGGCTGCTTTTTGTGTAAGTTTAACAAAATTCATCCCCCTAACAAATAAATATTTGAACACTAGAGTTTTGTGGACATTTGTTGCCATTCTGGATTTTTTTTAATGAGAATAAGATCTTTACACAAATTGTTTTTATTATATAGATACTGGGAACACTTTCTTTTGTTTATCAAAACGTCATATCATTTGTTTTTATGACTGAAACGATTTTTAATGCAAAAATGTCAAACACATATTTACCTGTTATTAAAATTAAAAAATATAATTGATAAGGGTCATTGTTTTAAATTATATTGCATTAAAAGTTATTGTGCACGAAGGTATCTATTTTCCGGGCTAAAACAACATGGTGCTTTAAAAACAATTGATAAGAGATTGCTTAAATAAAAACAAAGTGTTCAAACATTTGGTTGTTATTAGGACTCGTGATAAAAAGAAATTACTTATAATACATATGTCAAAATAATCTCAATTATTGGCATAGGTTATAAAAAACTACCCCTATGATATGATATGAGCACTTCCCTACCTAAACAAGAAAATAAATTTTCACATAGAAACGAAGACACAATTAAGTATTTATTTTTGAGCATTTTTGGATTTGGGGGTAGAATGCGATCAATAAAATATCTACGGAAAATTCTCACCACCAATTAAAATAACTCGTCTTCCAATTTGTTTTTGTCAATAATTTTCAAATTACCCAAAAATGGTACTCACTGGACGACGAAGACAGTTTTATTTGATGCATTGAAGTATCCATGGACATAAGCCCCTGTTCGTGTCCCTGCAAACTGGCACTAGCACTCAACATTTTCCTTGACACACTATCAATAGGTAAATAATAACTAAAAACAAAAAGTCGCGATGGTCCCTTGTTGATTTCGTCACCACAAACGAACGCGGTTGTCTGCCATTACAAAACAATTGAATGGGACTTTTAAGCGTTATAGGCGCGCTTCAACTTTTCCGAAAAAGTTTTTTTCACTACGTAGGTACCCAGATGTATTAGGGCGTAGGGCATGAATGACGAAGTCGTTTCCCTTTTTGACTCGACCGGGGCGAGAGCTTATTGGTCGGCGGCGCGGTACCGTGGGGTGAATATAATCGTTAGCCCATCCTACTCCACGACGAGCGTCCCTTTTTGTGTTAAATCAAAGGGAGGGGTGCCAGGGCCTCTTCCTTCGACAGAATTTACCTTTATGATTAATCACAAATAAATTAACTTTAACAATATAATAATAACAAATTTTTAGTGCACATATATAAAAAATTTATTGTCTTTTAAGAATAACACATCAACCCTTATGAAATAAATTTAATACTTAGGTACTTAGTAATCAGTTTTTGTTTGTAATTTATTTAATTTTCCATCACGTAACTACTTGTAGTAAGTAATTAATGTTCGGGGCGTTCGTACAAATAAAATTTCAGAGGGTGAGCGCCCCGTACACCACTTATAACGAACGCATGTATTAGGTAGGTACACAGCCCGAGGAACCGAAGTATGCTCACCATATCAAAATATTTTTAATAAGGGTGGTTCGAGTTATGAAAGTACGGGATCATACAGCAGCAGATCATTCCGCATATCAAAATAATTTATAGATAGATATCTACATACGTAATACATACTTCACGCATGGTTAACTTTTTTAGTGCTCCAGGGGGAGGCTAAATTAGAACCTTCTTATTTGGGAGAGAGACAATCGTTTTTATTTCTCAACATTTTGCACATTTTATTCATATATGTAGATATCAGTATATAAGACGTTACATATTTTACAACCCCTATTGTTCAAAACAATAGTAAATATGAAATTCCCATTGCAAGAGTCACGTAATTACGTATAACGGCATCCTAATAAAGGTTATCTATCCACTAACAATAAGAATAAAGTCAATGGGGTTAATTATAACAACCCCCCGCTGTTCTTAAGAAGCTTGATGAAAGGTGAATGTTTGTTGTAATATATACCAAGTTATGAATGAAAGCAATTACCTACTCACTTGGGAAGTTCCAAATTGGTTAATTTATGAATGGGGGTTGTAAGTATTATATTATCTATACGTAGTTTAGACGGAAGATTGTAATAAAGTTTACAACTTCAACAGAAGCAATTGTTTAATATTCATTGATAAATTTACCCATTTGGGGGTTGTTAATTGTTCCTGTGAAACAACAAATTTAAAAAAATTACACGGGGAAATACAAACTGTTCAAATTTCCCCGAAAAAATTTATTTACAACCCCTATTACTGTTCACCATTTTCCCATACCAATCAACGAGTTTAGAGTCAATAGTTTCATTTCAATTTCTACAAAATTTAAATTCCATTGTAAGTACCTAATAATGGAAAGAACATTTTTATATTAAAGGTAGTGGACATTATTAGCGATAGACTTAATAAAAAAATAATGAAATTAATATATACCTAATAAACACAAGAAGTTAGGTTAAAGGAAAATGAATAAAATTATTTCCAAGTTGATTTTAAAAATACCGGCAAAGTGCGAGTCGAACTCGCGCACCGAGGGTTCCGTACAAACATGTATATATGTGATGTAACTAAAAATTTAAGGTTTTCGGAATTTTTCCTTTATATGTGCTATAAAACATTGCTTCATGCCAAATTTCAAGATTCTAAATCGACTGGAAGTACCCTTTAGGTTTTGATTCCCTTGCGAGTAGTTGCGAGTTTGAAAATATGCGGCTTAAATTGCTGTTTCTTTTGATTGCGTTGACATAGAAGTTTGATTTTATTACAGCTTAAAGGTATTATAGACCTGAGTATTTGATATGAATTTCAATTTAATACCTCTACGCGTTCATGAGGAAAGGGGTAGTAACTTTAAAATTATTAAAAATATTTTTATTATATGATGTAGATAACTAAAAATTTACGGTTTTCGCAATTTTTCCTTTATCTGTGCTATAAGACGTTCCTTCGTACCAAATTTCAAGATTCTGAGTTCACGGGAAGTACCCTGTTAGTCTTGATTCGAAAATATGCGGAAATTTGCGGCATAAACGACTGTATCTTTTGATTGCGTTGGCTTAGAAGTTTTATTTTTTCACAGCTCCAAAAGGCAATAGACCTGAGTATTTGGTATAAATTTTAGCTTGATACCTCCACGCGTTCCTGAGAAAAAGGGTCTTAACAGACGGACGGACAACGAAGTAATCCTATAAGGGTTCCGCTTTTTCCTTTCAGTTACATGCTTTTGTTTTTGTTGTTCAATCCTTCTTTCGTTCATTAAATCAATTAAGTGGTAAATACGTAAAGTAAAGGATAAAGAGTTCCTACCGTCGTTGATTATTTCATGCACATATGCAATCTTAAATTTTATAGGGCTTAGTATACCATAGTGTGAATTGTATGTATAAAATTAAAAACTATTTTAGGCACTAATTAATAGATAATAATTAATTCAGTCCACCAACCAATTCGTCATCAATTTCATCGAACCCTCTTTTCCCACGAGTGGCTAGTAGGTACAAAAAGATGATTTATCCTGCTAATTACAAGCACAACAGGAACACTGATAGTTAGTTATACATACGTACGTACGTAGTGTCAACACGTAACAAAACCACCCCTTAAAATTATCTATCTACGTGATGTGTCGAATATTTTGTGAATCTCACGAACATAACGTACCATATGTTAGTGTTAGTTTCAATTTTACAATCAAATCGAGAGCAAATTATTGTATTGTGTCAGATGGCGCTAACAGGCGGGGGTGCATTACAGTATAGTGCATGGGAATGCCGGAAACAGTCACTTCCTATGATGACGACGATGGCATGTATCGTCATCGTCATCAGGGGTTGTAATGGGTAATAAATAATGGCATATGCAGATGATACAAATCACTGTCTCTTAATAGCTGTGTGAAACAATTGTTTTATTTCTGAAAACAACCGAAGGTATTCGCCATATACAGGGTTTTTCAAGTTGATGGGCTATTAGAAGTATATGAATTAGTAGAAGGAATTCAATTCTGAAACTTGGGCTCATTTGGTTATTGTTTATGCCGCTTCTTTTAAAAATATTTTCAAGTTCGATTTACATCCGGTTATACCGGAAGTCGATACCAACTTTCTTATTTTAAATGGAATGGTATATTTTTTACGCTGAATTCGAATAAAATGTGTAATTCTGAGGTAAGTTTGATAACCAACTTGTACACCTCTGTGACGATCGGTTTCTGAGTTAATTTAATTTATAGAAAAAAAATCGCTACCGCAACCCAAATTATAAAAAATCATAACTTCCACAAAATACGACTTAGAGTGTTGAAATTTTTACTAGTAATAGCTGAATATTAGTGCTAACGCCTTGACAAAATTGAATGAAATAATTTTTACAGGGCGTTCAAAATAAAATTCTAAAATTGAAAAACTTCAAACACGAATAACCTCGTTTTTTCAAATAGCACCTACTATTTTTTATTTTTTCAATCGATTCCTTTTTTTATTCTCTTTCGATCCATATGGATACTTCCTATTTTGTTTGAAAATTTTGGAATAATTTTGAATTATTACTTAAAATAGGAAGTATCCATATAGATCGAAAGAGGATAAAAAAAGGAATCGATTGAAAAAATAAAAAATAGTAGGTGCCATTTGAAAAAACGAAGTAATTCGTGTTTGAAGTTTTTCAATTTTAGAATTTTATTTTGAACGCCCTGTATAAATTATTTAATTCAATTTTGTCAAGGCGTTAGCACTAATATTCAGCTATTACTAGTAAAAATTTCAACACTCTAAGTCGTATTTTGTGGAAGTTATGATTTTTTATAATTTGGGTTGCGGTAGCGATTTTTTTTCTATAAATTAAATTAACTCAGAAACCGATCGTCATAGGTGTACAAGTTGGTTATCAAACTTACCTTAAAATTACACGTTTTATTCGAATTCAGCGTAAAAAATATACCATTCTATTTAAAATAACAAAGTTGGTATCGACTTCCGGTATAACCGGATGTAAATCGAAATTGAAAATATTTTTAAAAGAAGCGGCATAAATAATAACCTAATGAGCCCAAGTTTCAGAATTGAATTCCTACTACTAATTCATATACTTCTAATAGCCCCATCAACTTGAAAAACCCTGTATATTACACAGTCATTTTTTTATCAATAAAAAATAAATACTTCACATGTAGATTCAAATTATCGAAGTTCGACTGTGTATATACCTAAGTATATTGTGGCTGGCTTCTTTTCTTTTTATTTTCGACAAAATACCTACTACAATAATCTGTTTGCATTACGTAGATACTCTTTTGAAAAGAATGCTAGAACGTTAGTACCTAAATAAGTAATTGTCCTAAAGCTATCTGCTAATCTGGCTTTTGTGCAGAGATCATAGTGAGTGCATTGTCTGATGCGGTTTGCAGCCGGCAAAGAAGGCTTTGATCCGACTAATGTCGTTAGTATTTTGTCTCTCTCCCTTTTTGAGATTACGTGCAAATGATAAGAAATAATGTCTGAATTCGTACACCGCTAATTGTCAGGAGGACAACGGAGATTCATCCCTGTGATACAGCGCTACTGCTGTTAGAGTTGTGATGGAGATCAACAGGGGATGATTTTCAGTTTTAGTCAATGCATCAACCCTCCACTACCGAAATATAAACTACACTAAAATAATTTTTTTTTGTTTCAAAATTTAGTTGAAACAAACAAAATAATATAAGTTAGAAGAATGTTCTACTGTTTCACAATCAGTTGTTACTTTACTAATATGTAATAACAAAAATTGTTCTTTCTTTTGTCTTAATTATTGACAGAGTTTTGTTGTTTTAGAAACATATTGAGATAAATGCACATTCTGCTGTTCCAATTTCTTAAAATGTTATGGCCCTTTGATAAAATGCAACTATTTTGTATTGTAAGTGATATATTGGAAAAAAATTATGTTGGCAGACATTTTGGACTTCATCGGCCTTTGGAACATTGTATAAAGTCTTTGTAACGTCCCAAAGGCCCTTTCTGTCTGTTGACGGCTGAAGTTTTTGTTGAAGTAATCTGGTATTTAGTCGCAAAGGCACAAAGGCACCTGGACCCGTCGACAATGAACAAAATTGTAATGCCTGAACTTATTACCTTTAGTCCAGGGATGTCCAAAATACCTTAACATCCAAGTATTCAAATTAAAAAAAAAAAAAACTTCAGTTAATATTTCCAACATTGACTAATAATTTATTAATTACAGAATTCAAAAATTTTTTCAAATTGTTTATGAAACGCCTATTAGAAGTAAGTGATTTTTGTTTTGTACATCCCTGCACCGAATGATGCCATATGCATCATGTAAACGTTCTGAAATAACATCCCTTACATAGATAGCAACCCCTAAGAGCGTACAACCTTTGCGATTCCCTCATTGTACCGATCCATCCGAGCGACTAATAAGGATAACTAGAGTTAGGTCAGTTCTTTTGAAAAACGGCGAAAAGTAATAGCGCAGCACATCTCTTCCAGGTGCGTTCAGGACTTTCTACTTGAGCGCAGCCCTTCCTGACTTTCTTAACAAACGCATCAACTTTTAAACACAATATAATTTATCTAGTCTGAAATTATGTATTTAAAAACGATAAAATAAACGAATCTTATTACATTCAGTTCAATTGTCACACTTTTGTTTTATCGTGTCGACAAAAGGGAATTTTTGTTTTCCCTTTGGACAAATGAAGACTATTTTTGTTTCTTGTTATTTCTCTTAAAAGTTTTTGTTTTACTTTTAAACAAATAAATAGATACAAAAACTGAACAAATTACACTGAATTTCTAAACCAATTTCTTGATACAAATTAAATATTTCACACATTTCTAAGGTTCGAATAATCAGGTAGGTAAATAATAAAGGTGATGTTCATTGACAAATGTGTAGAATAGCGACAATGGTAATGGTGACAGGACCATTTAGAATTATGAATGGACTTTTTGCTCGGTATTTAGGCCACAATATGTGTCAACAGACCATAAATTTGTCAGAACGTCACTATTATAATAATGTGAACCGGTGAAATACCTACAGAAAAAATTCTGTGCTTTAACTTTATTATTGCATATTTTAAATGACAGTGGCTGGACATAATTTGATTTGATTGACATTTTGTGTTTTTGATTCGATCTCTACGTAGGTAGGTAGTAGGTATTAACACAAACAAAACGCTTATCTGTGTGGTGTTTTGTATTATGTCACTTTCGATTTAATCGTTGCCTTTTGTGTTTCCTGCTGGCTACCTGAAATGGACTACCGACTATCAAAAAGAAGAACGTGATTTTTTGCAATAGCCTCTCTTTTTCAACGGCACAGATATCAAATGACAGATAATGAAGTTCACGTAGTGAACTCTGTGAAAGAACAGGAGAATATAATGAAGATGGTAAGATCAGGTGGACAACTTCTACCAAAGAATAACCGTCAAAGAAACCATGGAGGCATGGGAAAATTCATCCAACGACACTAAATAACGAGGTATTTTCTTTTCTTAAAGAAATTTAATTGTTTTTATTTGTTTTAAACAATCGAAAAAGTGTTAGGAAACTAAAGAAGACTTGTGAGAATTTGTTAAAGTGTTTCAAATGTTCGTCAAACAAAAGAAAACGTCTAACTAAGAATTTGTTTTAAGTTGAAATTGTTTCAAACAGTTTCAAATGTTTGCAAATATAATAAAAGAAGATGACTTTAAAGATTTTGTTTTTTAAATGTTGTGGTTGAATTTGCCAACGTATGAAAGTGTGAGAATTGCGTACAACAAGACAGAACGAGCTGGAAAAAAATCAGGTGGTACAAGATCTAATAACAAGAGCAACGGTCAGGAAGGGAACACAAAAGGTACCTTCTTGAAGTTGAGCACTTAAATGGTATATGTAGGTACCAGCGACGTCTTAAGCTACAGGTTGTGGGGCGGAGTTGCTTTTTAAAGCTACATCCGGGGAGGCACCAGATCCTTAAGGATCTTCTAACAGTCATTTCGACATCCTTTCCTTTGATAATAATGGGAAACGATTTTTCGGTTGGGCAAAGAAAACGGTTTCTCAGTTTATAACAAACATCTACTAATTGTAAGTAAATTTATTTCATGATGCGATGTGAATTTTTGTTTTATTCCTCTTTTAAAAAAGCTTCTGCAACAGACATCATACCGTGAGAAGTCTGTCTGTTCAATAAAATAAGAAGTGAGAATTTGTATGGGGTTGCACCACTGCGATATTATGGTATGATGCTGGTAGGTGCTTTGATGACTGACGAGACGTCTCTCTCGTCGTTCAAAAGGTGAAGTGTCCTTATCATTGTTCAAAGGAAAAACCAAATAAAGGTACGATGTTAAAAGAAAGATTCATCTCCTCGCCATTGGTGGGTACTGACTGATTGTGAGTACCAACGATTATATTAAATAATAAAAGAGAGCCCACTAAATACATTTATCCACAGCTGGATACCAAATCTTCTTGGTACATCAAAAAAGGAACGATATGATGGGAAATCGTTGTGGGCATTGTATTGTTTTGTTTTTGTGGCTTCTTTGGGAAACAACAGGTGAACAAAACAATTAGGATTTTAGGGTAGGTATTCAACTGTTTCAACTTAAACAATTGAAGTTGCCTACTGTTCCACTGTTTTAATTCAAATTGTAGTTTTGAAAATATTAGTGGGAAAATGAACATTGTTATAACCGTCACATCGCATCGGATCGGTTTTTGCTGATGGTCGACATAATAATACAATAAACTCAAAAGGCCAACAAGAAGCGTACAATAGAGGATTGTAGTTTTGGTGTAAGACGACACCTCGGTATCTTCTTACACGTAAGTACAAGAACTCAATAGAGCTGGTCTTTAAAAAGACAGGATGTTGGAGACTGACATGACTGTAGGTAATAAGTATATGCCTACAATATAAAGGAAGATGCGAAATTAAAAGGCACGGTATAAGTCAAGATGGTGGTAGCATTAAATGTTACATGTACAGGGTGTTCTACTTTCTAAAGAAACAAATATTTAGATTTTTTGTGATAAATAATCGTAGAAACTAAACTGCCTCACTGCTTACCTATTAAGTGATTTCCCCAGAAAATTCAACTCATGGATGTTCGAGTTATCGAAGTTTGGTCGTACTTAATATGAAAATTCCTATTTACGAGTATGAATTAACTCCATATGAACCGATTTTTAGTTTTTTAAGACCAAAATAAATTTTAATAGAAATCTAAATATTTTTTTCTGCTCTACCAACTTTTTAAATTTTCTTTTTTATTATTCCCAATAGTAAAAGCATGAATAAAATCAAAACTATTTTATAATACACTCCATAGATAATAAAAATAATTTTAAGTACGTAAGTGAACGTGTACTCATGAAAATTGTTTTAGAGAGCTATAATTCCAACGCCTTCGGTAGCTCAGTTGGTAGAGCGGTGGACTGTAGAGGAAACAAAATGTAGACATCCATAGGTCGCTGGTTCAAATCCGGCCCGAAGGATAGTTTTTTTTACTTCATAAAACAATCTATTTATATACTTCAGTACTTTAAAATAAAATTTTGTCGAAGCTAAGCCATCTATAGATAACAATTAGATTCTTATGTTTGTTATTACATTCGAAAAACTTTTTAAAGTGCTATATATCTACTAGTTTTTGCACTTCAACCAAACCATATTGGTTATTTGTTCTAAATCTAAACAAATAATAATGTTATTAGGGCAAAAAAAAAAAAGGAAAATGAAAGTGTTATTATTATGTAATACTTAATAAAATAATAGGAAAACGTTTTTAGAATGTGAAAGAACCTTGCAAGGTCGGGTACACGATAGAACTGGCACGAAAATTATTCTCAATGTCGTAACTCCACATCAGTACTAATTAACAATACATATATATATATAAGTATTTATGTACCTACACTAATTATTTTCTCATATGCATCTATCTATTGTATGTAACAGTAGCAGATAATTAAGTTCTTTATCTTATACAACACGAAACAAGCGCAAATAAATTTTTAACAAAAACAATTGATAAAAATGACTATAAACAATCGAACAAAATAATAAAACAATACAGAAACAAATGACTAAAAAGTGAATAACTGTCTCAAAAAAAATGTTTTCTTTAATATAAATATCTAAAAATGTGACAAATTGATCCGTAATTTAAGTTTTATTTATTAATTATAGGATAATAAATAAATCAATATTGTATTGGATAATAGTTTATTTTACATTAGATTTTTCTTATTATCTATATGTATTTATCAGATAGAAATAATAAAATTGAAAAATGAGCAATTAAAATTTTTTAATTATATACAATCAATCAATCAATCAATAGATCACTTAACTAATGACTAAGATCAAGATATAAAATCTTTACTTGCTACCGTATAAGATAGATAGACAGGGACACGACACATCATACTTATATCAAAATTATATATTAAAAAATGCTTGGGAACAATAAGATAATTAATTAATCTACCTAGATAATTTACTAACTTATGGCGCCTAATAACGTAGAGTACAAATCAGTCCAAAATTGACATTCGATACAGTACCCCATTTACATCATACAATTTACTTAAACACTCACTGTGTTAATTAAGTATTGTTATTGAATTAGCTATTTATTTATTTACGTATAGGCAATAATTTAAATCTGAATCAACATTTATAGATGCAATTTATAATTTTTTTTGGTTGTTGCAGAAAGTAAGTCCAAATTAATTAAAATGTAATGTTTCGACCAAAATGTAGAAAACTATGCTTGTTTCAACGTTTCGGTCAAAATTAAATACCACCAACCAATCGTCGTGTTAGCATTTTTTAACCTGTTCACCCCCCAAAAAAAAAATATCAGAATAAGCTATTATTAAGATATTTCATAATCAATAATCAATATCACCACCCTGAAACTACATATAGGTAATGTATATATGACGCATGTCGAAATGTACATTAAACAGCAATAATAATTAATTAGTGGATAATTGATTATTTTGCTGTGGTAAAAGTTAGCTTCAGTCGTTTTTATCACAAGAATAATATACGATATACTTAAAGGTGATTCAAATTTTATTGTCTTGGTTGTTTGTTTGTTTTTTATTTTTATTTTGAACAGTGGCAAGGTTAATTTTTGTTTTCGTTTTAAACAAATGCGAAATGTTTTTTTTTTGTTTTCGTTTCTTAATTTTGATCACAAAAATATTCCTCAACCTTTGGCAGCCCAAAAATTATCGAAATGTTACCCTCACAAAAAAAAATGGATAAGAACTTTTTTATAAATAATTTTATGCTCTTTTAAATAAATAGGCTTAGTCCGTCTCCTGTAACTTCATTTGTTTAAAAGATATAAATAGACGAAAATGTATGTATAGTAAAGTATTCTTTTCGATTGTCTTTTTATTAAAAAACAAAAAACAAGAACAAAATAAATTTTGAGTCACCCTAATATAGATATGGTTTTCTATCAACTCAACACAAAAAAACTGATAAAAATGGCAAGTTCTTCTCACAACCGAAGAAATATGCAACTTATTGAAAAAGATATTATTATAACGATAAAAATTTCATCAAAGCGTCATAGATTAGTCTTGGATTGATGGTCCCGTCCGCCGTGTATCGAACACCTCGGAGCGATCCATCGTTGTGACTCACAACTCCATATTCCCCCACAATGAACCCATCTGGGGTCCTCTCTTCAACCCTATATTTCCTAAAGTTTCTACCCTCCACGACGTATCCTACTTTTTGGTTGTTGTCACCTTGTTTTGTTGGCGTACTTTTGGTGTTATCATTCGGCGACGACGGTTTAGGGGATGGTACGGGCTGAACCCCGTGTACCCTACCGTTACTTAAAACACTAACGCTCTCTTCTACTTCGTAATTCTTTTCTGGTTCACCGTAAATTCTTTGTTGGTTGTGGTGGTGGTGGTTGTGATCGTTTATTACAGATTTATTATTTTGATCGTCCTGCGATTGCTCGTAAGATTTAGTGGATTGTATTGTGGAGGTTTCGACAACGTCTTGTTGGTTCTGAAGCCCCCTCCACTCGTTTGGGGTGCTTTTCAAGGGCGAGTTTGTGTACGTAAACGAGCCATCGTCGTTGTGATTTTCTTTGCTGGGTAGTTGGACATTTTTGTTGGTCCCTCCTATGTAAAAGTTGTTTCCATAATTAGTGTTTGTGTCGTAGTGTCGCTCTTGGCGATCGTGTTCCGTGTTGTCCTTGTTATCGTCCTGACTTTGCCATTGCTTTGGAGGAGAGTCCTGGGGAAGGGTGTGGACTACTGAGGTGTACGATACGGATTTAGCTTTTTCTGGATCATTTGGGTTATCGTGGAATATGAGGGTCTGGTGGTGGTAAGGGGAGAGATTGTCCTTGTCTTCCTCACGATCTAATCCTTGATAGAGGTTAGAGTTTGGGTTTATTAGAGGAAGAGCTTGAGGGCTAGGAACCGATTGAACTCTTGCAGGATATTCGTTGTCGGTGTTATCGGGGTTTTGGGGATGGTCTTGTGTCACGGGGGCACTCTCCTCTACACTAAAGTCACTTTTACTCGATTCCGCAACAATGCTGGGTCGATATTCTGATTGTATCACAGCCTTGTCGTATCCACTTTTTGGGAAGACAGTCTGGTCCATTTCCGGTTTTCGGGATGATGACACGCTCACTGCCAAAACCACCACCTCCTTCTCTCCTCCTTCCGGTGTACTCGAACCGTACTGGTTCAACTCGGAAGTAGTTTCCGGGGCCGTCATCGTGGGGGTATAATAGTTTGTCAATAGGGTACTTCTCGTCTGTCGGGAATAGTCTGTGGTGCGTTTGTTTGGGTTCGCGTAACGCTGTGAGGGCTCGGATGTGGTGTTGATTTTAACGAGATCCTCCTCGGCTGGCGAATCGAGGAGAATTGCAACAAAATCTTCACCGAAAACGATGTCGTTTGATGAACCGCGCTCCTGCCTTGCAGTCGGCAGGCCTACGGTTACCATTGTACAGCAGCACAAACTCTAAAATTAAAAAAAAAAAGAGCGTCACATTACATTTTAACAAACCCTATAACGTCCACAAGTCGGATTTCAAGAAAAAACCGAACTTAAGCAATTGTTTCTATCAATGATGCCTATTCAACTTTTTAACATTTGACAATTCTTATAGAAGTTACTCAACTGTTTCAACATCTTGTTTCTACTTCAGCAATCAACTGTTTCGATCTCTACTTGAATTATTATCAATTGGGGGTTGTCTTTAAGCTTCCTAAACACTTTAATGCATCCTAATTTTAGAAAAGTCGTAAATGTTACTTCTGGTAGGTGAGTAATAATAAGCGATTTACGAGTTGGAGAAGAAGTTGCAATCTTGTCGTGTACAAAGGTGACGTTATTTATGTGCCACCACCCAACAACAACAACAACAACGAGACATCGAAAGCAACAACAAAACTATAGTGTCGTTGTTTTCTTCTGCCTATCTATCTAAAGGAATGCAGCAGTTGCCTGAAAGATTTTTATTCCGATATTGTACATTCGCGTTCGCACTGCTTGCTGACTCTGGAATCGCGCATACTGAGCCTTGATTTTACTTTGTATACAGGGTTTTTCAAGTTGATGGGCTATTAGAAGTATATGAATTAGTAGAAGGAATTCAATTCTCAAACTTGGGCTCATTTGGTTATTGTTTATGCCGCTTCTTTTAAAAATATTTTCAAGTTCGATTTACATCCGGTTATACCGGAAGTCGATACCAACTTTCTTATTTTAAATGGAATGGTATATTTTTTACGCTGAATTCGAATAAAACGTGTAATTCTAAGGTAAGTTTGATAACCAACTTGTACACCTCTGTGACGATCGGTTTCTGAGTTAATTTAATTTATAGAAAAAAAATCGCTACCGCAACCCAAATTATAAAAAATCATAACTTCCACAAAATATGATTTAGAGTGTTGAAATTTTTACTAGTAATAGCTGAATATTAGTGCTAACGCCTTGACAAAATTGAATTAAATAATTTATACAGGGCGTTCAAAATAAAATTCTAAAATTGAAAAACTTCAAACACCAATTACTTCGTTTTTTTCAAATGGCACCTACTATTTTTATTTTTTCAATCGATTCCTTTTTTTATCCTCTTTCGATCTATATGGATACTTTCTATTTTATGTAATAATTCAAAATTTTTCCCGAAAATTTTCAAATAAAATAGGAAGTATCCATATGGATCGAAAGAGGATAAAAAAAGGAATCGATTGAAAAAATAAAAAATAGTAGGTGCCATTTGAAAAAAACGAAGTAATTCGTGTTTGAAGTTTTTCAATTTTAGAATTTTATTTTGAACGCCCTGTATAAATTATTTAATTCAATTTTGTCAAGGCGTTAGCACTAATATTCAGCTATTACTAGTAAAAATTTCAACACTCTCAGTCGTATTTTGTGGAAGTTATGATTTTTTATAATTTGGGTTGGGGTAGCGATTTTTTTTTTTATAAATTAAATTAACTCAGAAACCGATCGTCATAGGTGTACAAGTTGGTTATCAAACTTACCTTAGAATTACACGTTTTATTCGAATTCAGCGTAAAAAATATACCATTCCATTTAAAATAAGAAAGTTGGTATCGACTTCCGGTATAACCGGATGTAAATCGAACTTGAAAATATTTTTAAAAGAAGCGGCATAAACAATAACCAAATGAGCCCAAGTTTCAGAATTGAATTCCTTCTTTCTAATTCATATACTTCTAATAGCCCATCAACTTGAAAAACCCTGTATAAGTACTGGTGGCTTTGCGAAACTTGGAATAAGATGGCAAACAAATGGGACGCACGAAAAAACAATCAAGACAATCAGCGCTCTTCAACTGTTAATATTTGGTGAAAATTAATTTTAAAAACTCTGAAGAAGTCTCAAAGAGGAGAAACAGAGACTAAGGTGACATTTGGTGTTGGTACCTACCTACAATTTATGTGGGTACTTCGGTCATTTATTATGTAGACGCAAATGTATGTAAAGAATGTGGAATGAATCAAGTAGATCACCGTCAATGACTTTATCTAATTTTCAGGCATTTATTTAATAATATTATAACAACGACAGTATTCGCATACGTATTATACACTTCATGCTCTAGTTATCAGACACGTAATTTATTATGCAGATATGTATAATATAAGTACCTATGTCACTTTACTTTTTTTTTTTTTAGGAGATAATGGCTTTTTCGTCTCTCAAGTTCACGTACCTATATAATACGTATGATAATGTGATGCAACGTTCAGTAGTTGAAACAAAAAATGAACGATAGCGCAACTGTTTTAAAGTTGTGGGTGGCAACTGAAGGAGTGTTTCAGATTTTTTAAAAGACTAGACAAATGAAAAATTGAACCGTATTTTGTTTGAACTTAATTCGCGGTGATGACCTCATCCATCAGATTTTTATTCGAACCGATTCGAAAACTTCCTTGCTATTTATTGGACATTGGACATTGAAACTACTTCATACATATTTTCATTTCTTTTCCGCGTTTATAATACATTAATACACTTACATATGTAAGTATTTATAACCGTAATTAATTAATCAATCAGTGGCAGCGCCCTAACAGAAAATCGAGCGCCACTGATTTTTTAATTTTAATTATAATACAGATACGTCAATTAAGAGATGAACAGTAAATTTTTTGTACAAACAACCAAACCAATGGAATTTAAATGGTTGCCTATCGAATTAGCTCATGATTCTTTTTCTCCGGTAGGTTGGTAATACCTACGCCGTTAGAAGGCAAAAGATCAAAGTAAACCTTGACGCGTTTTGTGTAATGACTTGCTTTCCGATTTGATAGGATAGCATATGATAGATAGATAGGTGGGTGTGCATGTACCTAACTATAGATATAGTTATATATTTGTTATTTACATGTCTATTTTATATGCATCGGTGTCCTTTAAACAAAAGAGTAATAAATCGTACCCTAATTGCATATGCACTGATACAAAAAAAGGTGTACGAGAAGACTCAAGAAGAGTGTTCTGGAAGAAGTCGAAGATAAATCATGAAACAATTGAAGGGGGTACAAATAAATAAAAGACAGGAGGAGCGTGCCGGTTAGTCAATTATTGTTTAAAACAGTTGCGTGTCATTTAGTCAATTGTTTTAAAACAATAGCATATCAGACGGCCAATTGTTTAAAACAGTAGCGTGCCAGTTAGTTAATCGTTTATTAAGCCAATTTATCTGTTGATATTACTAAGTAACGTATGCAGTGTGATATAAATCAAAGTGAAATAAATAAAAAAAAAGACCATAATAAATAGCTACGTCGAGAAAAAGTTAGCTAGAGTCATGAAACGAAAGATATCAAGAAGATTAGCTGCAAGTACCTATACAATGCATTCATATTATTGCAGATAAATTAGTCATGCAATTAATTTAATAGTTACAAGAACGTATCTAGAGGTAGTTAAAAAAATATAGGAAGCAGGGTGATCACGAATTCTTCATTAAGTTTCTCTGTAGGTACAATTTTATTAGCCACAATCACAGTCACAGTCACAGTAAAATTAGTTACAGCCACACCACCACCGCCTTCAATTTTTTCAACTACATCTACTTATTATGTATTATGTACCTAGGTACCCATGTTCGCTTACGTCATCTTTTGTGCAATGCACCCACTAAAAGTGCAAGGTAAAAACAACATCAACAACGACGGCGACAACATTGCAAGCTTTTTATCTACTGGTAGATCGTTGTACCTATCTATATAGATACCTACATATGTATGTGTGTATTATAGGTACTTTCGATACAAAAGTAATTATAATAAGTTATAACTGTAGTATATAATTTTCGGTTCTGTTCTACCTATAAACGCCCTTCCCACAGTAAGAAATTGACTCGAGACTGACTCACTAAACCCACCTAATGTAATTGTAAAACCTGAACACTTGCTCTATTTAGATTTCTTATTATTTGAATGGATTTGAATTTTACTTAATGTAGGTACTGAGGTTTTAATTAAATTATTAAGGAAAAATATCCACTTGACTTATTATTAGAAGCCACAAGTCCACATTCTAATACTTAAGTAAATTTTCAAGATTCAAATATTCCCAAACGATGGTGGGTAGTAAAAAATCATTTATTAGCTAAAATTGTTTTGTGGGTGGAAAATTAAAATGCATATAGGTATGTCCATATAATAAATAATAGATCATGAAATCCTACCAAATCAGGTAGGTACCTAATGCATGGATAAAAGGAGAGCAAACAACAAACAGCAAACGTACGTATGGTAAGAGCTAAGGCGTAATTTAAAGGTCAAATAGCTACGTCATACCGCAGCAGCAAGCGCGACGGACGCTCAAGTGCCCTAGACCCAGAGAAACGCGCTTACAATTATTAGTACAATGTAATTCATTAAGGACACTTGTTAATTAATTAATAAACCTCTTCCTATGCGTCCAAAATAACCTTTAATTAATCCACTTTTGTATACAGGTATCTACTTTCAGTTCAAAAAGTTTGTCACTATAAATCAGGATTACCTACGTTTCGAATATATTCCTCCCTGTGTTGTCAGAAGACGTACGGTATGCATGACTGCACCTTGGACCAAATGTTTTAACTAATACATTAAATTCATAGATTATATAGGGAAGTATAT
This sequence comes from Agrilus mali, assembly GCA_029378335.1. Lineage (NCBI taxonomy): Eukaryota > Metazoa > Arthropoda > Insecta > Coleoptera > Buprestidae > Agrilus > Agrilus mali. The sequence continues at coordinate 1,014,237 of CM055660.1, forward strand.
GTAGATAATATGTACTTAACATTTACAATAAAAAAAATTATTTATAATGTTGCATAGTTGACACAAACAGACAGACAGACAGACATGGATACGAGTCCAACTAATAGTTCGACTATCAATTGCCACGCCCTTTTTCGACCTTTACCAGCTACTCACCCAACTCACTCACAGTCTTTTTCCATTGTTTTGTAATTATCCGGATATGTGTATTTATAAATGCATTATTATTATTAAAAGCTGTTACGGCTTGTCACCGCACCGCACCGCACCAGTAACAGTAATAATATGTACCTATATTAAGTCTTATTTAACGTTATTTACTGTCACTATCACTATCCATACATAATATCAGAAAGTACAACCGAAAAATGCATTTGTTGTCAACCCAAAACAAACTATGTAAGTATAGCATTTGTTTCTTAACATATTGATTGAAACAACCGAACAACATTATTACAGATTTTGTTCTGTTCATCTTCTGTTAATAAATATAATGAGAAACAAACAATTGACGTTAGATTGCGTAAATCAAACTATTAGGTACCTATTTCAATTTTGTTAAGGAATAATGTAGGTATTAAATTTTAAGTACGACAAACTGATTCAAGGTCTACTGGAATTACAGCAGAACCTGAAATTTACCTGATCACCGACATTGCAAATTGCAATCATTTTTTTATTTATTTTTTAAAATCGATTATGCGTAGGGTGTTCAACAACCTTCGTCAAGGTTATGAAACCGATCGGATGACAATTGCGATCGTTTTTCAGAGAAAACAATTAATTAACAGAAATACTATATATATATATACAGGGTTTTTCAAGTTGATGGGCTATTAGAAGTATATGAATTAGTAGAAGGAATTCAATTCTGAAACTTGGGCTCATTTGGTTATTGTTTATGCCGCTTCTTTTAAAAATATTTTCAAGTTCGATTTACATCCGGTTATACCGGAAGTCGATACCAACTTTCTTATTTTAAATGGAATGGTATATTTTTTACGCTGAATTCGAATAAAACGTGTAATTCTAAGGTAAGTTTGATAACCAACTTGTACCTACACCTATGACGATCGGTTTCTGAGTTAATTTAATTTATAGAAAAAAAATCGCTACCGCAACCCAAATTATAAAAAATCATAACTTCCACAAAATACGACTTAGAGTGTTGAAATTTTTACTAGTAATAGCTGAATATTAGTGCTAATGCCTTGACAAAATTGAATTAAATAATTTATACAGGGCGTTCAAAATAAAATTCTAAAATTGAATAACTTCAAACACGAATTACTTCGTTTTTTCAAATGGCACCTACTATTTTTTATTTTTTCAATCAAATCCTTTTTTGATCCTCTTTCGATCTATATAGATACTTCCTATTTTAAGTAATATTCAAAATTATTCCAAAATTTTAAAATAAAATAGGAAGTATCCATATAGATCGAAAGAGGATAAAAAAAGGAATCGATTGAAAAAATAAAAAATAGTAGGTGCCATTCGAAAAAACGAAGTAATTCGTGTTTGAAGTTTTTCAATTTTAGAATTTTATTTTGAACGCCCTGTATAAATTATTTAATTCAATTTTGTCAAGGCTTAGCACTAATATTCAGCTATTACTAGTAAAAATTTCAACACTCTAAGTCGTATTTTGTGGAAGTTATGATTTTTCATAATTTGGGTTGCGGTAGCGATTTTTTTTCTATAAATTAAATTAACTCAGAAACCGATCGTCACAGAGGTGTAGGTACAAGTTGGTTATCAAACTTACCTTAGAATTACACGTTTTATTCGAATTCAGCGTAAAAAATATACCATTCCATTTAAAATAAGAAAGTTGGTATCGACTTCCGGTATAACCGGATGTAAATCGAACTTGAAAATATTTTTAAAAGAAGCGGCATAAACAATAACCAAATGAGCCCAAGTTTCAGAATTTAATTCCTTCTACTAATTCATATACTTCTAATAGCCCATCAACTTGAAAAACCCTGTATATATATAAGTACCATCGTGTAAAAATTGGTGGATTATATGGCCATTTGGCCATGTCCAGAAAAGGGTAACATCCTTTAATAAATTAATTATTTTTATGATTCTATTTTCTTGGGTACCTATGTATATGGTTCAATTTATTTATTTACTTAATCAATTATATGGTTTGATACAATAATGTAGATATTTGCCCAAAATTTGTTCTGTTCTACTTCACAATGAATGGTCTGATAATCGGAAACAAATTATTCATCATAAAAAAATCGAGTGACCTTACAAAATAAAATTAATTAATTTACGAAAAATCGATTATTTATCGTTGTTAGTTATGAACACACACTTCATGGTTTCATATTAAGCAGTCTCTTAGGTATTATATTTTTTATTGCGCCATGTTGTTTCAGCTCAGAAAATTGATACATAAAAAAAAGATCGTCCATATCGATTAATTAACTATTGATACATTTATAGATAGTAATAAAAGTAAAAGAGGTCGAAACGTCGCGTTGTATTAACTTTAGTTTATTGTTTCTTAAATTTTTGATCTAATACTTTCAATTCAATTCAATTCAATTCAATTGTGACTTCATTTTTTTAATTGCACATTTTCTTAGCAATTTACGTAATTCAAATACACAACAAAAAATATTTTGTGTAAGGATCTTATCCTTATTCAAAAAAATCCAGAATGACAACGAATACCTAATACAAAACTCGAGTTTTCAAACTTTTCGTAACTTTAAGAAATTAATTTGCAAAGTAAAAAAAAATTCATAAATTATATTAAGTTAGCAGGAAAGAAAAATTGATGATTCAGTTATAAAATACTTATCATAAATTTTACGTGAGAGCCCAGAGTTCGGTGTTCCCGACCGATACAATACACTACTTTCTTTTTTTTTTTTTTAGGTAATTGTCCAAAAGTACGACAACGTCCAATACCAATACCAGCAACAAATAAAATTACAACTTTTGAAATCTGCAAACAGGTATGTAGGTAGGTGCTCAATACATAATTACTTAGTAGGTACATAATAAAAGACCATTAATTAATTAACTTCCGATTGTTGTGGGCTATTATAGGCAATAAATAATAAGTAGGTACGTACCTAAGATACCAAAAGTGGTTAAGATTAAGAAATCCGGGTCACGAAAAAATTTAACGCTCTCATTAATAGACGAAAAAGCGTCATCGAAACTAATGTAATATAATGGTTATTCCAACCATACCAACGAAGAACGAGAGCTGTTGAACAGGACAGGTAGATACGTAAACTTGTCTTCATAACCTTGACATCACGAAAATATCCGCTTTTTTTCGATTCAGTTCCGGATAAAACACCGACAAACTTCTGACCGCAAATCGAAAAAAAAAACGAAATAGAGCAAAACCGATTTCACATTAATGACCAATTAAGACAAAAAACATTTTACACAATTTCCTTTTGAAAATCATTACTAAAATAAAATTTTCGAAATTATTATAAGGGGATGTAAAGGTAAAATAATTCTGAGAAAAAAGTTCTTTTATAATTGGACTTAGTTCCTTGAGGGAGATTTGTTAAGGCGTGGGGGAAGCCCTATTCCACCTAAATGTGAGATTTTACTGGATTTTGATAGTTATCCCCTATGAAATCTTATAGAGGAGACCATCAGGAGCTTGTATGTCCTTTTTCTTCTTCCTAAGGTGCCATAAAACCCTAATTTGTGAAACGTTAGCATTTTTAAACTATTTAACCCCCTAAACTCTGTTATCTTGCTGCTAGGGAAGTTTTGGGGTTTACTGTGTGGTTTCCTGTTACCTTTGTAGACATCACAGGTTCTTACTACTCTTTTTGGCCGCAAATGGGTAGGAAGGAGGTAGATAAGTTGCGTCGAAAAAAACAAAATAAAGCAAAACCGATTTCACATCAAAAATTATTTTTCCAAAATCACTTTGCACAATTTCCTTTTGTAAATCATTATCTACTAAAATACAATTTTCTAAATTGTAAGGGGATGTGAAGGTAAAGTAACTCTGAGAGAAATGTTTCTTTTATAATTGGACTTCGATCATTGAGGGAGATTTGTTAAGACGTGGGGGAAGTCCTATTTCACCTAAATGTGAGATTTTACTGGATTTTAATAGTTATCCCCTAAGAAATCTAATACAGGAGACCATCAGGAGCTTGTATGTCTTTTTTCTTCTTCCTAAGGTGCCATAATACCCTAATTTGTGAAACGTTGACATTCTTAAACCATTTAACCCCCTAAACTCTGTTATCTTGCTGTTAGGGAAGTTTTGGGGTTTACTGTGTGGCTTCCTATTTCCTTCGTAGACATCACTTTTTGTAGGGTGCCCTAATATTTGTTGTTAGGCATTCGAAACCGATTGATCTGCATCCAAGATCGTGCGCCATCCACTTCGACAAGTCTAGTAATTTATGTCCTAATTTTCCGTTCTAATTTCTCGAAATAACCAACAACCAACCGGATTTGATTATCAGATCGTCTCACAGATACTATCAGAAAATAAAATCTACGGTCGTAAAAAATTAATTAATGTATCAAATGATTCGATGTGACTGATGGCGGTAGAACTTCTAGACGAAGAACTTTTTTTTATAATTATTTTATGTTGGTTGGGGTTTTGTGTGCACAGTGCAATGCAGAGCGGAGTCGAAACTGTCGGCCTTCAAGAGGCATTCCACAAAATTCAGAAACGCCACTTGCGAAACTTTAATCAGATTCTTTTAATAAATAAATGAAAGAATGAACAGAACGTTTTGCCAACAGCCCCGAGACCACAACTCTCGTAGCAAGCAAATGTCCTTGTCACCTTTGTCTAGAGTACGAATTAATATCGACCACCAATATCTTTTGTAGGCACCTACACCTACAACGACTGAAGTGGAGCAGATAATACATTACAATTTGAAAGTACTACTTACTATTAGGTACAATAATAATAGACTGAACCCAAACCAAAACTAAAAACACAATAAAGCAGCTAGTTAGTGTGATAAATACAAAAGTTCAATTTATTGCTAGCTAAGTACATTACAGTACAGTACAGTACAGAGGATACAGAGGATATCAATAAACTAATGGAGTAATACCTCTCTGCCTTCTTTTTTTTTATAATAAAGGGTGTTGGTCTCACCCTAACGTAAATCTGGCCTTCAAGGTGAGTTATAAAGTAAAATTGTAGAAATTAATCTCATACGACCCATCTCGGAGCTTCGTTTTATGGCCCATTTTGTAAACACGAAATCTCCCAATTAATTATATTATTTTTCAAAGTAAAATTTTTATTTTCAACCTGTCGTAAAGCACGCGAAAAAGAACAAACTAAAAAACCGATCGTAAGCCACAAAGAATTCGACAACTTATTTGTTTTGCAACAGATTGACTAATTGTTCTTGTCATCCGTTGCGAATTAAATTGAGTCAGAAATATGCGACTGACTGTCCCATGATCGTTAAAGGCAAACAAACATTCCAATCTGATTAAGAGATATTTCCCATTACGAAAATGGATTACTAATAACAAAAATTAGTAAACGTTTTTGAGGAGACTAACTGTTACTCTAACCATTTAAAATAAGTGATCTACATCTACTGGCTTTTGAACGCAATTAATAATCTTAATTACGAAACAGTCTTTAAGTAGCCAATCAATTTTTTTTTCATAAAGAAAGAATTTGTGGAAATAAGTAGATACGATACGTAAATGAGTCAATGCTCAACAGTTGCAATGGAACGTTCGTTCGTTGTTAGGAAGGACAAAGAGGCGAAGGCGCCGGAGATGTGGTCGGCATTGAATGTCCTTCGCGACTTTTGACCCGAGTTTCTCTGAAATTCCTGCGTTCCGAACTGAAACAACCTCGAAACCTTTTGACACGCGATACGCCATTAAAAATTAAATGAAACGAAAAAAGAAGAAGGTTTACCTTACGAAAAAAGTTTAACAACACTAGAAACATTAGATTGTTAACAATTGCCACCCAAAACAATTTCAATCGGAAACAATCTCCAAAAACTTCTTCTTATTTTGTTTGATCGATTGTTATTAAACTTCTTTTGTTTATTTACATTTCCCTGTAAAAACGTTTAATAAAATATCAATGTAATATCTCGTGCCTAAACATGTTGTAATAATCATTCACTTCAGCCTCAATTGTACTTTTACCAAAAACTGATTGCACTTGTAACTCGTTCTCATGAGGTACCTACTCAGACATCACTTTGTAAACCCACTCACCCACCTATTTTGCTCTCGATATTTCAAATTTATTATTGACACAATTATTATTCTATTACCAAATAAATCTATACATACATCTGTCGAAATATTCGTTTGGTTTTTGTTTCTTATTTTTTAACAAGGCAGTTCAGTTGTTAACACGATTAATTTCGAAACGATGATCGATCTATCGATTGATTCTTGATTGCTACGTGAACTAATTTACACTGTTTCTTCATTGACCTCCCAAAAGCTATTTTCCCATCACCAATTTATGATTTACCCATTGTTTTGCTGCTACTCTTTTGGATGTCAGTGAACAGTTCAACCAATTTGAACAATACTTGTACTTTAAAATTCCAATTACAGTACGTTTTTTACGGTGAAAGGTGCTAATTGTTACACGTCTGCCTAATTGTGAGAAATTCGTATCAGGAAGCGAAACGTGATTCGTCAATTAAAATGGTTTTTATTTCAGATGGTGGTTAGTTAAATGGCGAGGCCACCGGGTCTAGTCTACATACATATAAATGAATTACATCAGCCAAGGTTGGCGTTTTCCACATACGTGTACTTACTCAAATACAATTTCATAAGATTTTCTATTATAAATTATATCTACTTCTTATAGGCATCAACGCGCAACGGTCATCATATTGTTATTGTTCGTTTCTGGTGCCAATAACGTGTACTTAATGTACGAATCCAAGTTCAAGGAAAATTGAAAAACAGTTGAAAGAATAACAAAAGAAATTCAACTAACGACTATTTAATTATTGTACCTATGGTAAATATGCATATGTAAAAGAAAATAAAAATAGGAAGAAACAAATACTAAATACCATAACGACCTTAAGGATTAACGTTTTTCTTTTTAAAACGCACAATAGCCTTTTTAGAGGTTAACTTGTTGCATTATTCAATATTTTCTTTATCTAATTAATTATTTATTTATTAAATACGTTAGAAAGAAATTCTTTTACGATGACATAACGGAACAAAACAAAAACTTAGAACACGTGTTATCTAAACGAAATAAAAACAACGAAACATCAGCTTCTGTAGAAAAACATTATTTTCCCTAACAAATATTTGTCAAGTCGTCATTTGTTTCTCGGTACGATCAGTAGGTACCTACACAAATCTATGTATGTCTTCTTGTTAACCCTTTTTAGCAGCTTATGAAGGAGAAAAACAAACCGTTCGTTGGTTGTTTTCGTTTTCGTTGTTTTATTGCCTAGGTAGATACTCATATGCACGTATGCAAATACATTTACCATATGGGTCTACCCATGTATGTTTATATTATGTTGCTCGTCTCTTATCTTTATGCAATCGCACTACCTATACATCTTCCTCCGGTTACAGGGGAGTATTTTACAGTCTGTGACAGTATAAAATGTACAGCCATCGGGTTAATATAACTCCTAGTAGTGGTAGGTAGGTAGGTAGGTACCGTATCGTAGGTACGTGCAAAACAAAGATCGGATTTAATTTATTTCTACTGAGAAATGCCATAACTACGGCCATTGATACCTAACTATAAAATTATACCGAAAAAATAAACAAAGTCAAACAATAACGGTGTTATAAGAAAATAGAGTTGAACGATGTAGGATGGATAGTACGATCTGTCAAAAAACAATTCCTAGTTAAAAAAAAAGAAGCCTGAACGGTGTAGGATTGATAATACGATCTGTCAAAAAAACAAGTTCTGCTCTGAAAAAGTGAATAACGTCAAATAATACAAAAACTACACGATCATAAATGGATAGTATAAAGTGTCAAAAGCAGTCTCCAGTTTAAAAAAAATTGAAAAACATCAAATAATAATGAATATTTGAACAAAAGAAGGCTGAATAGTGTATCATGAATAGTAGGTACGATCAGACAAAAAACAATCTCTATTGTAAAAAAAGTTGAACAACATCAGCAATAATGAAGATTGCAACAAAAGAAGGCTGAACGTCTGAACGATGTAGGATGAGCAGTACGATCTGTCAAAAAACAATTTCTAGTTTAAAAAAAATGAACAACGTCAAACAAGAATGAAGCTATTAAAAAAAAGAAGCCTGAACGGTGTAGGATTGATAATACGATCTGTCAAAAAAACAAGTTCTGCTCTGAAAAAGTGAATAACGTCAAATAATACAAAAACTACACGATCATAAATGGATAGTATGAAGTGTCAAAAACAGTCTCCAGTTTAACAAAAATTGAAAAACATCAAATAATAATGAAAATTTGAACAAAAGAAAGCTGAACTGTGTATCATGAATAGTAGGTACGATCAGACAGAAAACAATCTCTATTGTAAAAAAAAGTTGAACAACATCAGCAATAATGAAGATTGCAACAAAAGAAGGCTGAACGTCTGAACGATGTAGGATGAGCAGTACGATCTGTCAAAAAACAATTTCTAGTTTAAAAAAAATGAACAACGTCAAACAAGAATGAAGCTATTAAAAAAAAGAAGCCTGAACGGTGTAGGATTGATAATACGATCTGTCAAAAAAACAAGATCTGGTCTGAAAAAGTGAACAACGTCAAATAATACAAAAACTACACGATCATAAATGGATAGTATGAAGTGTCAAAAACAGTCTCCAGTTTAAAAAAAAATTGAAAAACATCAAATAATAATGAAAATTTGAACAAAAGAAGGCTGAACAGTGTATCATGAATAGTAGGTACGATCAGACAGAAAACAATCTCTATTGTAAAAAAAGTTGAACAACATCAGCAATAATGAAGATTGCAACAAAAGAAGGCTGAACGTCTGAACGATGTAGGATGAGCAGTACGATCTGTCAAAAAACAATTTCTAGTTTAAAAAGAATGAACAACGTCAAATAAGAATGAAGCTATTAAAAAAAAGAAGCCTGAACGGTGTAGGATTGATAATACGATCTGTCAAAAAAACAAGTTCTGCTCTGAAAAAGTGAATAACGTCAAATAATACAAAAACTACACGATCATAAATGGATAGTATAAAGTGTAAAAAAGCAGTCTCCAGTTTAAAAAAAATTGAAAAACATCAAATAATAATGAATATTTGAACAAAAGAAGGCTGAACAGTGTATCATGAATAGTAGGTACGATCAGACAGAAAACAATCTCTATTGTAAAAAAAGTTGAACAACATCAGCAATAATGAAGATTGCAACAAAAGAAGGCTGAACGTCTGAACGATGTAGGATGAGCAGTACGATCTGTCAAAAAACAATTTCTAGTTTAAAAAGAATGAACAACGTCAAATAAGAATGAAGCTATTAAAAAAAAGAAGCCTGAACGGTGTAGGATTGATAATACGATCTGTCAAAAAAACAAGTTCTGCTCTGAAAAAGTGAATAACGTCAAATAATACAAAAACTACACGATCATAAATGGATAGTATAAAGTGTCAAAAGCAGTCTCCAGTTTAAAAAAAATTGAAAAACATCAAATAATAATGAATATTTGAACAAAAGAAGGCTGAACAGTGTATCATGAATAGTAGGTACGATCAGACAGAAAACAATCTCTATTGTAAAAAAAGTTGAACAACATCAGCAATAATGAAGATTGCAACAAAAGAAGGCTGAACGTCTGAACGATGTAGGATGAGCAGTACGATCTGTCAAAAAACAATTTCTAGTTTAAAAAGAATGAACAACGTCAAATAAGAATGAAGCTATTAAAAAAAAGAAGCCTGAACGGTGTAGGATTGATAATACGATCTGTCAAAAAAACAAGTTCTGCTCTGAAAAAGTGAATAACGTCAAATAATACAAAAACTACACGATCATAAATGGATAGTATAAAGTGTCAAAAGCAGTCTCCAGTTTAAAAAAAATTGAAAAACATCAAATAATAATGAATATTTGAACAAAAGAAGGCTGAACAGTGTATCATGAATAGTAGGTACGATCAGACAGAAAACAATCTCTATTGTAAAAAAAGTTGAACAACATCAGCAATAATGAAGATTGCAACAAAAGAAGGCTGAACGTCTGAACGATGTAGGATGAGCAGTACGATCTGTCAAAAAACAATTTCTAGTTTAAAAAGAATGAACAACGTCAAATAAGAATGAAGCTATTAAAAAAAAGAAGCCTGAACGGTGTAGGATTGATAATACGATCTGTCAAAAAAACAAGTTCTGCTCTGAAAAAGTGAATAACGTCAAATAATACAAAAACTACACGATCATAAATGGATAGTATAAAGTGTCAAAAGCAGTCTCCAGTTTAAAAAAAATTGAAAAACATCAAATAATAATGAATATTTGAACAAAAGAAGGCTGAACAGTGTATCATGAATAGTAGGTACGATCAGACAGAAAACAATCTCTATTGTAAAAAAAGTTGAACAACATCAGCAATAATGAAGATTGCAACAAAAGAAGGCTGAACGTCTGAACGATGTAGGATGAGCAGTACGATCTGTCAAAAAACAATTTCTAGTTTAAAAAGAATGAACAACGTCAAATAAGAATGAAGCTATTAAAAAAAAGAAGCCTGAACGGTGTAGGATTGATAATACGATCTGTCAAAAAAACAAGTTCTGCTCTGAAAAAGTGAATAACGTCAAATAATACAAAAACTACACGATCATAAATGGATAGTATAAAGTGTCAAAAGCAGTCTCCAGTTTAAAAAAAATTGAAAAACATCAAATAATAATGAATATTTGAACAAAAGAAGGCTGAACAGTGTATCATGAATAGTAGGTACGATCAGACAGAAAACAATCTCTATTGTAAAAAAAGTTGAACAGCATCAGCAATAATGAAGATTGCAACAAAAGAAGGCTGAACGTCTGAACGATGTAGGATGAGCAGTACGATCTGTCAAAAACAATTTCTAGTTTAAAAAAAATGAACAACGTCAAACAAGAATGAAGCTATTAAAAAAAAGAAGCCTGAACGGTGTAGGATTGATAATACGATCTGTCAAAAAAACAAGATCTGGTCTGAAAAAGTGAACAACGTCAAATAATACAAAAACTACACGATCATAAATGGATAGTATGAAGTATCAAAAACAGTCTCCAGTTTAACAAAAATTGAAAAACATCAAATAATAATGAAAATTTGAACAAAAGAAGGCTGAACGATTTAACATGAATAGTACGATCAGACAGAAAACAATCTGTATTGTAAAAAAAAAGTTGAACAACATCAGCAATAATGAAGATTGCAACAAAAGAAGGCTGAACGTCTGAACGATGTAGGATGAGTAGTACAATCTGTCAAAAACCAATCTCTAACCTAATATATTTATCGATAAAGCAAAAACATCGACCCTAAGCAATAAAATTAACTAAAATATATATCCATGCACCTTTTTAATGGTAGGTAGAGGTACATGAGTCCCATTTAGATGATTTTAATTTAATGTAGTACTAGGTAGGTAAGTAGGTAGGTAGGTATGTTACCATATACCGTACGTTGTAAAACATAAATTCGTTAACCGTTGGGTTTCATGATGTGTACAATTAAAGAGTCATGTTCTAATCAAACGAACCAAGCAACCAACTAGCAACGGTCCCGTTTTAATACGCCTTCTTGTCTGTCTGTCTGTCTTTGTGTCGTTCCCTTATTTAACTGGTCTCTTATTATCGCTACGCATCCCGGATTGCGATCATAAAACACCCACCGAACAATTTCGTATATTAAGTTGTTATATTATATTATACGTGGACGAAGATAATATTTATACGGTCGGAGCTTTCGGCAAGATTGCAATCTACCTACACACACACATATACAGACTTATTTATGGGACGCTGGCTGCGTTATATTATAGTACCTACCTAAAGACTATTCGTTACGGGTGCAATAAAACAAAAGAAAAAAAAAATGAAACAAATGAGATATGATATTCGAGTGCGTGGTTGGGACAGCATCGCGCCGGGTGAATCACGCAACGCACGGCATTAAAATATCATCAAATAATAAATTTATAATTAACATATAATTTGCTAAAAATTGTCACGCACATTGTGACCCTAACCTATAGATACCCTCGCCCCCTCATTTGGATACTCAGGTAGGTACTTTATTTATACGTATATAAACGTGTTAAATTGGAAAAATGCAAAAAAGTTAGATAAAATCTCGAATGTAAATCACTTTTGACACCAAGAAATCAGGAAGAACCGCCGTTCAATGTCGTCCGAGTATGTTAACCCAAAAAAGTACCTACATATCACCATTTTTATGGAACACAACCAACCAACCAACACCTTGGTATACCTACAAACAAATTATTCACGCATTAAGCATCAATCACTGATCGTACAACAAGATAAGCCGCCTCAAACGATAAGGAGATGTCAACTGTATCTCTGATGGATTTTCTTAATTACGCTATATTAACGTATTAATACTTATTCGCCTCTAGTATAGGTACCTAAATAGATTGTTAATTAATAAGTATCGCCGCCTGAGATGCGTTTGTGTGACATTTCGCCGAAGACAAATCCGAAGTGTCACAAGTAATTAGTAACGGTCGCTGGGAACTCCTTTGAAATGACCTCCGGAGCCCCCGTCCGTTTTCCGCGTCAACGATGACCATAGTCGAATTCCTTTGCATTGAGATATTCTGACTATAGTAGATGCTCTTCACGAGACATCACGTACCTAGGTATATGTATAACGTAGTACAATTACCAAAATCGAAATAATTGACTTCGTGTAAAGGTCAACCATCTAGAGGCGCCAAACAACACTAAATCGACTGGAAAACGCATCTTCATTAATTATGGATTCTAAAATTATAACGTGTTGTTTTTGAAGAATTCTTTTTTTTAATATAAAATTGCAGTCTTCGTGCTTCTTTTGTTGCACTTTCTTTTATTTAGAAGGCACCTGTTCTTCTTTTGTTAATGCCTGACGTCTTAATTGTTCTACTGTTTATTTACCATTTGTTGAGCATTCTTTTGTTATTCCACTGCGCTTATTAAATCTCCCAAAATTTATTATTTATTTATAGTAAATTCTATCTATTGAGATGACCTTCCTTTATAAATAATGGGGAGTAGGTATGATGAGTGAACAACACCCAATAATCTATAAATAGAAGTGATAGGTGTGATATGTACGATAAGTAAAGGAGGAAGGATTTTTTTGTGCTAGATCGTGATGCAGGAAAAAACTGGCGTTCGCATCCATCGTCTCAATTATTACGATATTTATTATAACAACATTTTAGGTACTATGTTCGCGCACAAAGTGAAGGAGTGACAAGTCTCATTGCCAAAATATTCCCACAACTCAGATAATATGTTATATTACTTATAAAGATATTTGTAATTTTATTCGCCAAACGAATATTAATTTAAATATGTAATAACAGCAATATTTACGATCTGCTAACAACTGTCTACTGCTACTGCAACATACAAATTTGCATCGATTTGTTTTTATAATAAGTAAAAAGTAACTACTGGGTAATTTGAAAATCAATAAAAGTTTTATAGTTCTTTATAGATAAATAGGTAGGTACCTGTGCATCAAGTAACATCATCAAACCATTAACATCAAGATTCAGGACTATGTAAATTTAATAGCAGACATACTCTTAGTTCTACTTAAAAATAAGTGAAGATCATAAAATAAAAGCCAACGAATATTCTCTGAAGTAGAAACAACTTGCTTGCTATTCTCTTGTTTAGGACTGACTGCGCGTAGTGTTTTTTTCTGTTTCTTTCTTTTTTTTTTTTTGAATCAAGTCCATAAATGTCTCTATCAAAGACATATATAACGCCGTTTTATCGGTTTGGTCGTGTGAATTTAACAGTAAGTGTAAGTGTAAGTTCAAGTGTAGGTACGTAGGTTGTCCTGTTCGTATACAAATTCTAAGTATCTATCTATACATAAGTACATAGATACTACTGGCTGCTGTTTGAATAATTTAATATTACGTCTATCGTATGTATGTAGATACTCGTACGGGTCGCCTACTGCCTTTAACAAGTCCGTAAAAGTTATAAAAAGTCTAGATCCCATTTCCAACCGGATACAGACATTTTTATAACAAATAACAAATGAGCAACCGAAACAAAATAGAAACTGTACATATACCTATTATAAAATGAAAATCGAACAAAATAATAGTTAACATACAACTGCAAACTGTTTTGTTTTTCGTTTGTTTCAAAACAATTTCCATTAAGTACTTAATCGTCTTTAGACGCAAATATGGTATATGTATTATGCAAATCGGGGTCAGTGTATGTGATAGGAAACCTATTTCGAGTAATTGATATATAATTTTTAATCAATGTTAAAAGTGATTGTAGGCTTTTGGAATTCTACCTTTACTTTCCCATGCACTTTATTTCCTTTATTCACTTCACCTAGACGAAATATCTCATTAAACCTAATAAATAGGAAGTGGATACCTATCACTACATCTCAAAAAACTAATTACGAACCACTGGTAGGTACACCAAAAATTTTAAATTAAATTTTCAATCTCTGTTGTCATTTACGAGTCGCCACCTGTTGACGAGGCAGACACATTGTCCTTAAAAAGGAATAAAATTTCCCGCTAATTCGTAATAAAAGATGCAATAAATTCTGATAAAAAAATCCAAACTATTTCTTTTGAACGTGTGCAAGCAAGCATTAAACATTACGCTGTACTGTGCGTATTTTACTCAACTCTACAAAATTGTCCTTGAATGTTAGGTGTGTCCTTAAAAAGGCAAAAACACACGCTTTTAATTACCTGCACACCAGTACAACTTATTATCTACAATCTACACTTAGTAGCAGGATTAAAAACATTTGATGTCCACAAAAGCGACTGATTTTAACAAAATTTAAGAACGATATTTTTAGAATTCAAATTGAGGCTGATTTTGAACTTATCTCGCCTGTTACTCGTTCCGAAAACATTCGCATATCATGCGTTATCTGTATGTCAATCAGATCAAACTGACCACATTTACCTAGCTAATAAGAATTATTATTTGTTGGGCAATTTTTTAAAAGGAAGTCCGATAAAATCTCATATTATAAACAAGTTTTTAACAGTCACTTGTTAGTGGGAGCTGTTAATTAGGCTCAAATTGTTTCTGATTCACGAACCCATTGCCAAGTATAGTAGGTAGGTAGGTACCTATACAAGGTAATTAAGATAAATAAGAAAAACGATTGGACATTTAGTTAGTTATTGGCTTGTCGTTTGAGAAATTATTTACAAATTAGAGGGCAGATAAATAATTTTCTGAATTCTTCAAATAAATATAAATCTAATTAATTCTTCAATAAACAACAGAATAACATCATCTCAAAATCAATAAATGAATTAAACGAAGAAAAGAAACAGAAGAAAAATAAAAAACCAGTGAAACAAAAACAGTTTTCATTCCATTTGTTTTTTGTTCCGTTTCGATTCTGTTTAGTGATGCTAACGTGATGTAGGTACCGTTTAAATAATTATGTGCAGAGTTAGATAATAATTAATTATCAATATTTGCATATTATCTGCACATATGAATGTAAATTGAAAA
The DNA here is from genome assembly GCA_029378335.1 of Agrilus mali. Classification (NCBI taxonomy): domain Eukaryota; kingdom Metazoa; phylum Arthropoda; class Insecta; order Coleoptera; family Buprestidae; genus Agrilus; species Agrilus mali. Next base: position 1,029,957 of record CM055660.1, read on the forward strand.
ATTAAAACTGTACAAAATTTACGATGTTTGCTTTTCAAATTAGCAGTCGCCATTAAGTCAGTGACCTTTGACATTGCATTGCAAAGGCCGCCGCTTTCTTCTTTTGTTTATTTACTTTTAAACATTATTACGTATTGAATAAAACAATTTTCGCGTTATTCTTTTGTTAAAGAAAGACAAAAAAGACAGGGAAAAACAAATACGCATTGTAACATTTGAATACTTGAATAATATGGTGTGGCGTTCGTTTGTTTCAAGTACCTACCTATAAGTAAATAGGTACTTATTATGCACTATGTAAGTAAATTGTAAGTTGTAAAATGTAAAATATGGTTATATATGTATTATTATTGCTATTATATTATTATTATTATTAAATATATACGTTCACACGTATCTATGCTATGTACTATATAATAAATACAAAAGCTGGGCCCGTATTAGAACCTATAGGTAATACCTAACCTTGAACAAGTTAGAAAATTGAACATTTACCTGGTAATACGAACCAAAGAAACATTCCGATGTAACAATTTTTTATTAAAAAGCTGATGAACACGATTTAATGGTAAAACAACAACCGTATGATTTGTATGGTTAACAACAGTTACCTACCTATCAAACTATCATTAATGTAAATTACATTACTTATATAATAATTATAAGTACTTTCAAAAAAAGTAATCGATATTATATTTTTCGAAGAAATTGTTTAAATTTTCACAACGGGCAAAAAAATGGTCTAGAAGCCGTTTGGGACTTTTTAAGTTTCAAGACCACAAAAAGTTAATGCTGTGCAACTCCAAATAATAAAAATAACATCAAAGTTACATTATTTTAAATTATATAATAATTGTTATATGCTATATATCTAATAGTACCGCCTAGGTGGGCGTACTATTTGCTGTTTGCAACACACATTTAATTAGGTATATTATGTACCTGTTACATGAGTACATGTGACATGGTCCGATTTTGACAGAAGGACCCAATATAGGAAGATACAACTGCAAACTAATTTTTAACAATAATAATTATTTATTTATGTATCCATAGATCGTCCGCGTGTCTGTCGAGAAGCCGCAACGTGCAACAGACACAAGCAAAAATAAAACACAAAGTGTGGGCTTGAGAGAAATGTTAAACAATGTCCTTGACACTTCCATTGTACACAATAAAACAGTACTTTCATATTATTTATCAATCTGCGTCAAACTCAAATTAATATTAAATGGGAGATCCATAATAGGTTTGAAACAAAATTCAGTTTACTCTCTTTTATTTCGGCGTTTTTGCTTTTTTTTCTTGTTTAACGCGTTTAAAAACAAAAGAAATCGAAAAAGTTGAAGCTCATTTCTACTGTTTTTAGGACTGTTTTACTCGTTTTTTTAAGGGACAATTGAAATAGGAAAAGCTGAAGCTCATTTGTAATGTTTTTAGAATTGTTTTATAAAGCCTTTAAAAATAAAATAATTAACAGGCACCCGAAACAAAACAAAGTTGAGGCATATTTCTAATGTTTTTGTAAATAATTTTTCCTCAATACAGACGCAGTAAAGATCGTTCTAAAAACATTCTACCCTAAATAATTTTGTTATTCAATTGTTACACTGTTAACAATTAATAAAATGTAAAGGATAATGTCTTAATCTGTGGTGTGTGGATAATCGTAAACAAATTTCTTTTGTTTTTGTAGTGTGGGAGTGATGACGGATGACGATGAAAAATGCCATTCAAGAAAGTGCATGAAATGTGAAATTATTATTACATCTATCGTAATTTCTACTTTGCATAGTTTGCCAACAGTACGTGACTGTAGATTTTATCCACTTGCCGTTTGAAATGATCTTTGGCAATCTTGAAGTTTCGTTGTCATGCTCGGTCAAGCGGTTATTACATTATTAGTATTGTATTCTTTTCTATTGTGGAAAATGCGAAGAGGTTTTTAAAAGAAAGTTGCAATTCACAGAAATTTTCGCCCTATAGGTAATTAAATTATTTATTGCTTGGGCTGCCACTTTAAGTGACTCGGACTATAGCACCGTATTAATAGATGGGGCTACGTACCTATAACTACTATATTATTATACTCATCATTAGATCAATGACTTGAGAGATAAAAAATGATGATGCAACATAGACTTCGACCGACTCCATTCATGTTTCATTAATAAACGATTTAATTGCAGTAAATCTCTAATTTTAAAAATCGATTTTAACCATGGACCCGACGACAGTCTTCATTTAGGTAGATACTAATCGACATAAGTCGTTAGAGGAACTCTCAACATCGATAAATACTTTAGAAAATAGATTTATATTAAGATAAAAAAGTAAAAGTCCTTCGAAGCAATTTTAAAACTATTTATCATTAAAATAACACGTACATATAAAAAAAAAATAAGAAGAAAGAAACAAACGAAATGTTCTTTAACGTGATTTGCAGCAAACAAATGAGAAAATAAACGAACCAAAAAACATTTTTTTTGTTTTACACTTTTGTTTCATTTCAATTGAGACCGTTGTTATTATTGTAATCGCAAGTTCAACTGTTACCTGCCATTTAATAATTTATGTTTAGGTGTTTGGGTATTCGACTACCTGTTAATTACATTTAAATGGCATACAAAACACACACACTTGCCTACATTTAGATAGGGACACAATAGTTGTTGGAATATTGCGTTGGTGTTTGTTGTTAGGGCTTTTATTAGAAACAATGGATGGCCTAAAAATGTTCGCGAAAAGAAGGACAGGGGCCAGGGAGGCAGGCACTCGGGCTAGTTCGTTCTATGTATCTATACATACGTACATATCGGAATGATTTTGATCTAATTAATTTTATTTGTTTGGTAAAGGTCACATGAACCTTACTAAGCAGCTTGGTTGTCAGTATTAGAATTATATCCAGTGCAACTCAAACAATGTAATAATTGTTGTCAAAATCTTTCTAAAGTATAAGTAGATGCAAGCAGATAAGTTAAGGTTAGATAGACGCCAGAAAGGTCATGAAACAAATAAAAGAATTCTATAAACAAAATGTGATTACAACAAAAGAGTTTAACAAGTTAGAAGCTAACCTAACCTAACTTGAAAATTGGTCTCTGTTAGTCGCCTCGTACGACTCGCCGAGACCTTTGCGGTGAGACTATTCTTTACCCCCGGCCTCACACGGGGGTGATTTTCTACTTTTTCCTAAAATTATTTTAAATAAACGAATATTTGCGTTAGCTAACGCTTGTAACACTATCTACAAGTTTTGTTTCTTTTATACAAAATAAACGATTCGCTTTTGTTTGTCTTAACTTCTGTACTTTCGTTTGAAAACAAAAGAATGAAATATTTCGATTTTGTCTTGATTTTAAAAACAAACGACTCTTGCTACTATTATAAGGTTAATTTTCGTAATACACGTATTTATATTATAGGTATGTATGTATGTTATATTCCTTGGACCCTCCTTTTCTTTAAAATATCTAATATCTATCTATGTAGGCACCTATTAATAAATTTATGCTTGTGTCTTAAGGTTATCCGAGGATATTAACAAATCAAACTGACACAACCTTCCGTGGTGCCGTTTCTTAACGCCGATTATTATGCTCCTTTTTACATACGTTCGTTCTCATCTGGTATTTGGCGCCGGTGTGTCATTTGTTTTACATACCAATAAATATTACCTACTTACATTCGTTATGTAACAGGTCATAAAAGTAAGTAAGTATTATAATGAAAAAAAATGCTGGTTGGCAGAAACAACACACGAGACAGACCGTTCGGAATTTGTTTTAAACAAAAAATAAAAGGACGACAGATTTTGTTATTATTTTCGGCAGTAGTTTTGCACAAGAGTTAAGAGCCGTGAAGGTGGTATTACAACAAACTTTAAAATTTTACCATTTACCGAATACTGTAAGTACGTAGTAGCATTATTAGCTATCCCGCCCGCACACTGTGTGAAACTCGATATTATTAGATATAACTTTCGACAACTTTTTTACAAATTCGAAATTTCCTATAGGGTTATTTATTTCTGTACCTGCTGTTTGCTTCAACAATTGAAATAACTTACAAACAAATGACAAAACAAAGCAAAGCAGATCTGCAGGTAGGTAAATAAATGTTTAACTAACAAGCGAAAATCGCAGAACAAATTAGCTGTAGCAGTCGTCGCGCGACAGGCTTTTTTTTCGAGGGAGATTAACAACAGCACCTAATGAGTGTTGTAGTTCAATTGGCTTTCAGCAATTATAGTAGATATCTAATAATAAAAAGTGTTACAAGTACCGGCTGATATTTTGTCACCTAATTACTTATACGTAGGTACAATAACTGATTGTGAATATTTTTACCTTTTTGTAGACCTACCGCTTTCTGATTTATTAAACATGAAACACGTTGAAATGCATATACATTCAAGGACGTTACTGTCTACTTTTAAGAGAATGTCCATAGATACCTAGTGAACTAAATAGGTAAACGGACTGTGAAACTACAAAAGAAACTCATTTTTATTATTATTTATCTGCCATTCGACAACAGCTATTAGGTACATATTTTTTAATAAAAAACACTCTTTTGTTATTATTTACCTACCTATTAGAATATTATAATTGTGAAAAATTTAAAGGGCGCCAAAATAATTTAAAATAATTACCTATGCTTTTTAAACAAACAATTAAAGGGTATCTACGTATAACAACTATTTAATTAATTAAGTCAATTCCGAGTAGTTATTGACATTCCAAATTTCCCCAAACTCGAAAAATTAATTAACAACAACACCAATAAACAAATACATAAATAATGCCTATTAGTGAAAGGCGACTTGTGGACGTTATTACAATAATATATATATATATATATTTTTTATTGATTATTATCCTGCCGCTGATGGCTGGTATTTTACTTACAAGGATGAAGTGCAATAGCAACGAAAAGCTTCCTCCAGGGATGCCGTGCATATCTGCAGCAGCTCGACAAATTCACAACATCTCGTCCTGTGCGCACTAATCGCCAACGTCCGTCTCACGCGCTCGTGTCAATCGCGTCCGCTCACCAAAGAGCCTCGCGAATCACTGCCGCCGCCGTTTGTTTTCCGCTACGCGATCGAAACCTCTCTATTATAACCACCAACGATAAACACTACTTATTATAAAAGACCCTTACGAACGATAAGGACGTTCGATGTGACGATCAGGATCAATTATATTATTGTTAGGTACTTCTTTACACGCACGGTGACCGTGTCTCTTCTTCCTTCTTTTCAATAAGCGTTCTCCTGTTTCACCAAAAGGAAAAAAAAAAGAAGCCGGTCGACGCTTTTGTTTGATTGAATTAAATTGTTATCGGAAGAGAAGCAGATGATGATGATGGTCAACTGTTAGTTAATAATAACGAACGCGCGAGGATGATGAGGATACAAAGATGCTCACCGTGGAGGAAAATCCTTTGAGGCGACAACGAACGGATTTCGTTGTTTATAAAGGACAGAAAAGGCCGGTGGAGTGTGGTGACTACTACCGATGTGACGTCAGCAGTTGCCGGACAGGATGACGCCTTTGACTTTACCGATTTTCGGGTTCTTCCATCATAAACATTAAGATGATAGAATAGATACCAAAATGATTATAATATGTATATGTAATTACATTATCCTTTATATACCCACTCACTAACAATCGCATTTCATTATTTTTATTAGGTACCTGCACACATTCTGGAAACAATTGCGCCCAAAATTGAACTTACGTATTTCATTTCTTCCCTTTGGCAATTGTTTATAGAAAGAAAAGATATATTTATGCAATTGTTCAGCAATAAAAACTGCATAGGTACTTCAATTTTTTTATGATCACCCTGTATATAGGTATGTTAGTTAGGTCATTAAAAATTCTGGTCGACGGTTTAATTTTCGGATAAGGCATTTCGAAATTAGCTCTTCTTCAAAAAGTCACATTAAACAACTACGGAGAATGTTGTCCTTTGGTGGATTTTTTTTTGTGGCGTCAAGTCCTCAAAGATTCGCGAAATTTATTCGGTATTTCGAGCAGATTATTACCCGTCACAGGTCGTACGAAATTGCAAAACTCGTTCCCGTAAGATTTAGAGCCGTAACAAAATCGGCGGCGCCAGGAAACAACGACGCATCGAAATTCCGATGTCCTGAAATATCTCAACGGGAGCTTGTATATGGATACACCTCTCTCTACCGATCGTCAGGAGCGTGGAAAATTCTTATTAAATACTTTAGGTTGAATTATAAATACTTACAAGTTTAAACAATCCTGCAGGATCATAATTTTTGTATTATCCTGTATCTTATCGAGTTTCGTTCTTCTCACTACACAAGATTTCCCTTGTTAACTCGCATGAGGTCCATAAACAAAAAAAACAGATAAGCAGAAAACTTAACGGAAAACAAAAAATGTGCAGAGCAATTGTTTATTACATTGACAAATGAATAAAAACTATTTTTTCGTTTGTTTCACTAGCATTTGTCAATTAAATTATTATAAGATTCAATTCCTTTTTTTTTACAAATTAAACCAATAGAAAGAAAATTCTAGTAAATTATCGAACTTAATCTGATTAGCATTTACGTAGTAGTTTTGTTGCCTAACCCATCGTTAAAGCCTCCATGTTCCGTCGAAGATATTCATAAGTGCATAAGTAGAACGTAACCAATAAGTGAATAAAACGACTTCTTCCAATAATTTATCGATTAATGACGTATTTTTATGCCAGTCGACAGTGTTTTATTGATCTAAAAGCCATCCGCGATCTAATACAACAACAAAGCTTCTTGTGTAACACTTTTGATGGCGCCTGAGATAATGTTACCAGTAAATGTAATCGATAATTACTCTTTTGTTGTTATTATCTATCTATAATAATATATTGTAACGTAATGTTGTTGTTTATGGGCAGTCGAACACATGAGAACTCTATAGGGATGCTGTAAACACATATACAGGGTCAGCATATTTTTTCATATCCCCAAAAACTATTTTTTCTTTGTTTGAAAAGCATACGTGACTTGTGTTTAAACTCTTTTAAAATTACCTATCGGAAAATTCACATTCACAAAAAAAAAATGAAAGGCAAATTAGTGATGATGACAGTGTGAATCATAAAAGTGTTAACTTAAAGCTTCAGAAAAGGCTACTGCACCTTATTGATTGTGACCCCCGAAAATAATGGGTGACAATGTTTTCCAACGACAACAATTATGGTGACTGTAAAAAGTAAATTAGTCAGAAAAAATGTCTAGAGAAGATAAAAACCGATGTAAACAACCGCATATGTATTGTAGATATCCCAAAAAAAAATTTTTTTATCTAATAAATAATTTACCTATTATTATCTAATAGATAATAAAAACAGTTACTTGTGTAATTTATAATAACTCGTCATAAAAATCTAAATAGATTTAATTTATATTACTTTTGGTTTGGTATGAGATTAAACTAAAACTATTCATAATTAATTGCCTGTTTATCTTAAGTTCATTAACCGAAAAAACAAAACCGAATCTACGAAAATACCTGAAATTAACAAAGACAGAATAGTAACATAACACGATCTACGTTAAACAATCGATAATGAACACCTTATAATAAATTGTTCGTTTATTTAAAAACAAAAATGAATACATAGCGTCTTTTGTTATTAGATTACGTACATAATAGAAATAGTTGAAGATTCTTTTTGTTTTTATCAAAACTAACACTTAACTTGATTCAACTTCACATTCACGTTGGTTTTATCAAAAATTTATAACATTGGACATTCTCTGAACAGTCCTTTCACAATATCTTTACAGAATAATACAATACTGTGATATTTATTGAAGAAAAATTATGAAATAAAATAATACTTTCGTGTCAGACAGACACATGCAGCATACATAGGTATGCAATATTCACAGGAGAAAATCCTAAAGCATCAGAGGGCAAGGATGTCAAGTTTAAATAGATACGTTACAATGTCAATATGCTGGTGAATCATGACAGTTGCCCAACACAAAAATTTACGAAATTACATATGCAATCGCGCTACCGCTGGCTGTCCAGGATGTCATAAATATCGATCTTAACTTAGTTCCTATTCAACTAATTCAATAACAACATCATCTCTGGATAATACCAAAATTAACACTTACAAGAAGTTGTACCTAGACGTTAATTAATAATTATTTTCAATGCCTTCAGGTAATACATGTGCATTTAAATAAATTACCTATCTATCGTCAGCTTATGTAAGTAATTAAAATAAAATTCTTTAGTTGTCTTCGATAAAACAAAACACAACTTTAATTACTTTTTAAAACAATCGAGGAAATTACGTTAAAAATTATAAATTAATATTCAATTATAATGACTTTAAATAATAATAATAAAATGACTGTTAATAACACAACAGTATCAATAATTAGAATTAAAGAGGGTGGTAAAGTTTTTATTCAATTTTTAGGGTTCCGCACCTCAAAAGGAAAAAGCGGAACCTTTATTGGATCACTTCGTGTTCGTCCGTCCGTCTGTCAAGACCCTTTTTCTCAGGAACGCGTGGAGGTATCAAGCTAAAATTTATACCAAATACTCAGGTCTATTGCCTTTTGGAGCTGTGAAAAAATCAAACTTCTAAGCCAACGCAATCAAAAGATACAGCCGTTTATGCCGCAAATTTCCGCAAATTTTCGAATCAAAACCTACAGGGTACTTCCCGTGAACTCAGAATCTTGAAATTTGGTACGAAGCAACGTCTTATAGCACAGATAAAGAAAAAATTGCGAAAACCGTAAATTTTTAGTTATCTACATCATATAATAAAAATATTTTTAATAATTTTAAAGTTACTACCCCTTTCCTCATGAACGCGTAGAGGTATTAAATTGAAATTCATATCAAATACTCAGGTCTATAATACCTTTAAGCTGTAACAAAATCAAACTTCTATGTCAACGCAATGAAAAGAAACAGCAATTTAAGCCGCATATTTTAAAAACTCGCAACTACTCGCAAGGGAATCAAAACCTAAAGGGTACTTCCAGTCGATTTAAAATCTTGAAATTTGGCATGAAGCAATGTTTTATAGCACATATAAAGGAAAAATTCGAAAAACCTTAAATTTTTAGATACATCACATATATACAGGTTTGTACGGAACCCTCGGTGCGCGAGTTCGACTCGCACTTGGCCGGTATTTTATTCTAAAAAATAGTTTCGAATAAATACTTAACCACCTTTTTTTGACTAATTATTTACACTACAAATTGAAGAATAAAATTGATATGTAATTTAAACTGTTATAAAATGTACCAACCATCGCCATGGTACTGTCGTCATACCGAGAATTAACCATCATAATTTTCGTTAACCATGATGGTTAGTTGTTGTCCTTTACAAAACAAACAAAACGTTTAAACCCATCATGTAATGGTATAAATGGTAAGATAAGCACCTTCCTCTTTACAGTATCGTGCCGAATGAAATAAAATAAAAAAAGACTTTTTTTTTATTCGAAATACCTACCAACCAATGCCACACACACTTGCAAATGCAGATTTTTTATAAGAAGTTTATGGGTTTTTCAAAGTTTCTCATTTACCTTACGCCCATCTAATTTGCAATCTTTGACGAAAGACGTCCATTTAAAATGAAATCTGACCGAGAATTTAATTTAATTTTCATGCATCGGAATATAAATTGACAATTTAGGAGCGTTATAAACGTTTCGTTTTTGTTTTTTTCTTTTTTCTTTCGCGTGTTAAAGTAGCCACGAATTATACCCGTACCATCGCACCACAGTTGGTTTTATTTTTTATGGTTACGCTTTACCCATCCCATCCTATATCATAACATACCATTCCATTCCCATTCCCATTATCCCATTTCATCCCGTCTCGAAATGCTTTTTTATTTATTTATTTATTTTATACAGGGGCTTTTATTATTGTCTATTATTTTTCATTTAATGGACGTAAGTACCTAGGTAGGTATACTCTCTCTATTAAATTTAAGATTCCGTAGACTATATCAATCAATCAACGATTTTGGAGTCAACAAATTAAGTTTCATTTCAATTTCCATCACAAAACATAATTTCCATTGATATACAGGGTTTTTCAAGTTGATGGGCTATTAGAAGTATATGAATTAGTAGAAGGAATTAAATTGTGAAACTTGGGCTCATTTGGTTATTGTTTATGCCGCTTCTTTTAAAAATATTTTCAAGTTCGATTTACATCCGGTTATACCGGAAGTCGATAACAACTTTGTTATTTTAAATCGAATGGTGTATTTTTTACGCTGAATTCGAATAAAACGTGTAATTCTAAGGTAAGTTTGATAACCAACTTGTACCTACACCTCTGTGACGATCGGTTTCTGAGTTAATTTAATTTATAGAAAAAAAAATCGCTACCGCAACCCAAATTATAAAAAATCATAACTTCCACAAAATACGACTTAGAGTGTTGAAATTTTTACTAGTAATAGATGAATATTAGTGCTAACGCCTTAACAAAATTGAATTAAATAATTTATACAGGGCGTTCAAAATAAAATTCTAAAATTGAAAAACTTCAAACACGAATTACTTCGTTTTTTCAAATAGCACCTACTATTTTTTATTTTTTCAATCGATTCTTTTTTTTTTATCCTCTCGATCTATATGGATACTTCCTATTTTAAGTAATAATTCAAAATTATTCCAAAATTTTCAAATAAAATAGGAAGTATCCATATAGATCGAAAGAGGATAAATAAACGAATCGATTGAAAAAATAAAAAATAGTAGGTGCCATTTGAAAAAACGAAGTAATTCGTGTTTGAAGTTTTTCAATTTTAGAATTTTATTTTGAACGCCCTGTATAAATTATTTAATTCAATTTTGTTAAGGCGTTAGCACTAATATTCATCTATTACTAGTAAAAATTTCAACACTCTAAGTCGTATTTTGTGGAAGTTATGATTTTTTATAATTTGGGTTGCGGTAGCGATTTTTTTTTTATAAATTAAATTAACTCAAAATACCGATCGTCATAGGTTTACAAGTTGGTTATCAAACTTACCTTAGAATTACACGTTTTATTCGAATTCACCCGTAAAAAAAATATACCATTCCATTTAAAATAAGAAAGTTGGTATCGACTTCCGGTATAACCGGATGTAAATCGAACTTGAAAATATTTTTAAAAGAAGCGGCATAAACAATAACCAAATGAGCCCAAGTTTCAGAATTGAATTCCTTCTACTAATTCATATACTTCTAATACCCTTATCAACTTGAAAAACCTTGTATAATAGTAGCAAATAAATATAAATATTTTATCTTAGGGGTTGTTCATAAAATACGTCACGCTAAAAATAAGCTTTTTTTGACCCCCTCCCCCCCCTGTAAATTTTACGTCACAAAAACCAAACTCCCCCTCCCTGAACATGATTAATTTTGATTGATAATACACCAATTTTGATATTGAAAAATATTGATTTTATTTTCATAATAAAATTTAAATAAATTAATAAATATATTTTGTAACGAACAAATAAATAATATTTCTATTTATCAGAAGTCCATGCAAGTATTCTGTAAAAATTCAGTTAAAACGTAACGTTGCCGTAGACCCCCGTCCCCTCTTGTCACATCTTGTCACACTCAGCAAGACCCCTCCCCCCCCCCTTGTATGCGAACGTATTTTATGAACGGCCCCTAATTAAATTTAAGTTCTGTTATTTTTTGTACGTTTCGAATAATTGGTAGGTACTAAATTTCTTCAATAATAAGAACGTCGATAATCTTCCTCTCAAAAATAAAAAAACTGTGACCATAAAAAATAAAGGTAGGTAGGTAGATAGGTAGATAGGTACTTGTAATAATACTCTACGTACTTATTTGCCCACATACAAGTAATTGTTATTTAACATATTAGGTAAAATTGAACCATGTTCGAATGAACCAGTTTTGTAAACATGCGTTTGGAATTCGTTACATGTTTGTAAGAATTTTAAGGACAGACGCTATGCTATGCCACGTACAAATCTGTTCTGTTGTACCTAGTCTGTAGGTAACCCTTTCTGAGGTCACGGTTGCTCTTATTTATAAGCTCTTACAATAATACATATATGAAATAAACTCTTGAAGCTACGTAATTGCAGTATACGTATAATTTTATTCTATAAACTTGAAAAAAAACAATTAAATTCTCACGAATAAAGCTCATGTGTAATTTAATTCGCTTTATAATTAATTAATTTAATTAAATAATGAAATGTCACTTGGGTACCTATGTTACTATATGTACTTACGGTTAAAGTTCAAGGCTATGAGTCTCAAGACTTTAAGGTCAATTAGAATTTTTTTCATGACAAAAACCTAACGCAAAGAAACAAATGAAGATTAGCTTTGTATCTATCTACTATTGACAAATGACGACTACTTTGGGATTATCTATAATTTCTACCCATATTTAGATTATGGTGATGAATAAAAACTTGAGAATGTTCCTTTCTAATAAAGTCTACTAAAATATCACCGATTGTTTTATGATTCATTAAAATAAGTGTCAGGCACCTTCACCATTTTATAACAATTTTCGTTTTAAAATATATTTTTTCTGTTTATCAAAAATTAAAACAATGAAACTACTCTTTTGAACTTTAGTTTAATACAAGCACAACATAATTTATTAGTATTAAAATTAGAACAGGTTATGCTTAATTAATTTTTTGCAACCAATAGGTAGTAGAATACGTATATCTAATATCGTAAATCTTGTCCATTTTTTGTTTCCCATATTTGCATTTACGTTAATATTTTAATGACTTTAATGGCGAGCAAGTTTTATACATGAATTACTGTAAATTGTAAAATAAACAATTCAAATTTTTACTGCTACGTATTAATTAAAATGTAAAATTCCATTAAATCATTGTTACGACCTCGTAGGTAATTATTGTCCTTCACAATTTATTAATTGTAATGGGTAATCTTAATTGATAAATATATTAGTTTTGTTGTAAACTTTTAAACAAATTAGGCAACTTCATATTTACATTTGTTTTTGAGGTTGTCTATCTCAAGAATTTTCAACTGTTGATTTAATAGCAACAAAATAGAAACGGTTTTGTTCAAGTGTTATCTATAACGATTTTTGCATTTGTTATGCACACTTTTGTTTAATTTGCGAATTCTTTTGTTTTCCAAAGATCATTCAGATGAATTTATTATTAACTGTGTTGCATTTTTCAACAACGAAGTAATAAAAGTTACAAAGACGTTGCTTTTTTTAATTAATGATCCTTCATGTTATGTTTTGAGAAGATTTCCGTGGCAGTTGATGATAATTATTATTAAAAGTGCCGAGGACGTCCATCGGTCACACCTGTGTCTTAACTTGCTTTATATGCACCTGATCCACATTCTTGAGCATTTGCGTTGCTACAACGCGATATTGAGTTTGACGTTTCTTTAAGAGAAAAATGCCCAGATGAGAGGTCAATTCTTTTTCACGCGAAATTACAGGCAATAAAGAAGGTTCACTTCCTTAAGGTGAATCCTTGAGGAGTTAACCATCATAAGTACAAGTACAAATAATAATAATAAGTATAATAATTAATAATTAACATTGTTTAACTTTAATTACCTTCGGCTCATCAAGATAACGCAAGATTATGATTCTACACGCCATTGTGAGTTTATTGATATGTCACACGACTATATTTGGGAGGCTCCTACATGTAACATTTTTAGGACGAGTCGCAGTTGAGCAAAAAATGAGTATTTACTCAAAATAAGCCGCAACTTTAAGAACTGTGGAGCTCAGAAAGCAATAACGACATTCCCTTAACTTTAAACGGACAGAGACTATATTTTTAGGATGAGCATTAAATGAGTTGGCTTTTACTCTTCAAGATTATGCAGCATTTGGCCTTACACGCCATTAAAAATCTATTGATATGCCACACGACTATATTTGAGAGACCCTAGCATGAAAATGTACATGTAACATTTTTAGGACGAGTCGCAATTGAGCAACAAAGGAGTATTAATTCAAAATAAGCACTACTTTAAGAACTGTGGAGCTCAGAAAGCAATAACGACATTCCCTTAACTTTAAACGGACAGAGACTATATTTTTAGGATGAGCATTAAATGAGTTGGCTTTTACTCTTCAAGATTATGCAGCATTTGGCCTTACACGCCATTAAAAATCTATTGATATGCCACACGACTATATTTGAGAGACCCTAGCATGAAAATGTACATGTAACATTTTTAGGACGAGTCGCAATTGAGCAACAAAGGAGTATTAATTCAAAATAAGCACTACATTAAGAATTATGTGGCTCAGAAAGCAATAATAACATTCCCTAAAAAGTAATTTTGCCTTTAAATGGACAGACGCTATGTTTTTAGGATGAGCAATAAATGAGCTGATTTTGGCTCGCTGAAATTATTTTATATTATATGTTTCTATTTATTCGTAGTTACGAGTTCATTGATACGGATCCACAACAATTATGTGCATGTGACATGTTCAGGACGAGTCGTAGATGAGCAATTAATGAGTATCTATCACAATACGCTACATATTTTATAAAAACATGACGTAAAAAGTTATGTACTTAAAAGGGTAGAAAAATCAGAACCCTCAAAGGTTATTTTTGTTTTTGTTACATGTTTTCAGAACGAGTACTATGTGAGTACCTGGCAGAGAAATGTCTTGATCATACATCCATACATTAGAGTTTAGTTCTTGCTTCCTTCTTTTGTTCTTTCGTGATTTATCTTTTGTTTTTAAAAATCGATAACAATTCCAAACAAAAACCAACATTGCGTAAGGATCTAAATGAGTAGAGCGTTGGTTAATGAGTCAGTTTTAAATTAAATTAGATTAAGGCATGATATATTTAAGTTAAGTCACCCGGAAGATCCTCCTATTGTTATCACGTAAATTTTTTATGTATGCTAGACACCTTAAAACCTTAAATGAAAGTAACGTCAATGAGTGTCATGAATACAAAAGAGCATTAGGCGAAATTTGGTTTTGATTTCTAATTTAAGATGAAACGTGATGCCCCAAAAAAATCGGTCTTCAAGGTGTGGACAGGCAATTTGAACCGTTTTGTTTGACATTTAGGTAAATGTAACAATTGATTGCGAACAAGTTTCTTGCAATTGTTTGACATCAAGTAAATATATCAAAACAGTTGCATATACTGCATTTAAAATTTGTTTCAGAAACAAAATTGATGACTACATTCTGAAACCTTTCCTTGTTTTTCTCATTATTACACTTTGAGTACATTATATCAAATCAAATGTGTTGTATAATAATATAAGTAACCTACAAAGGAATTTATTTATAGTTTAACAAAACGCATTCTTTTCTTGGGGCTTGTCTCTTTTACTTAGGTGCAAAAGTATTTGTTTAAATATTTTCGTACGTAAAAAGTTGAAGTCATTGTTGTGTCGGAAAAACAATGAGGAAAAATAAATAAATTTTTGTTTAAATGACATTGACAAAAATATTAATTCAAATTACAATTAGATTAGGCAAGTAGGTACCTCCTTATTTACAGGGTGGAATTTGCCACAAATATGAAAATATTTTTATTTATTTAATTTCAAAAATATTTATTCTATTACTACTATAAGTACATACTTTAAAAACCTTGATATTCATTCCAGTGAGTCAGTTCTTCACAAATTTTACCAAAATATGTTATGCCATTTAGACTAATTAAATTATGGTATTTCAAAAATTTCTTAACTACCAATCGTAGCTTGAAGCTAAAATTATTGAAAGGGCTTAGTTTTGTTTTATTTTTTTGTTACCCATACATATTTCTTTAGAAATTATTTTAGATATCGATAAAAATATAGATTTTTTCATTATAACAAAATGACAAATTTTGAACCCTCAATAAGACCAAATAACAGTAATTTAACACTTAAAAGGTTCATATCTTAAAAAAATATTTTTAAAGACCCTAAAGAGAGTTTCGTTTCGTCACGTCATGATTGCACAACAATTTTCCCTTAACTTTGTGTTTTTAGTGATATGAAGAACCACAACAAATATGTACTTGAATTCTGTTACAGATTATTTTACGATCATGTATTTAAGTGACTAATAAAAATACCTGACTTTATTTTTTTATTATTATTAGTTTATATACGTAAGCTAGAGACAGAGACGGCTTCTGGAGCAAAAACAAATACAAATTAATACCTAGTAGTTTCTAGCTCACTCATAGACTATTTCCCGTTAATGTAAAAGGATACTTGTCTAGGTGGTTTTATTAACGTACCTACCTATGTATGTATGTATGTATGTATCGTATAGATAGATATAATGGTACAAATAATACGAAGGCGCAAAAATATTCTTCGGCCCGACCTTGCAATATACCTACTACAAACATACACACAGTGGTAAATATCCTATGTGGGGAAGCGAAAGCTATAAAAGCTTTCAACAAATCTTAACCACACCGTTTACCATACAAACACGCGAAACATAGTGGGTGCCATGAAATTATACGTAAGTACCTAATTCATTTGTTTTTTGTTTTTTTTTTCTTGGGCAGGTTAGGTTATGATGCCTAATTAAATCTTAATCAATTAAAAATTAATTAATTATTAATAGAAAATTTTTCGAAAAAAAAAAGATCTAAAAGAATAGTTTTTTTATTTTACTTATCAAGTGTCTCATATTGATAAAAGTAACGAGGGAGGAGGTTAAAGTTCGATTAATTTTCAAAATTTTTTTTGTGATATTTTTAATTTTTGGAGTCGTAATGGTAGCTTAATTAAGCATAGGTACAATTTTAATTTGATTTTGACATTGAGGCAATTAAATGTGAACAATGTCATTAACCACATTAACAACTTTCCCTAATAACAATATTAGTAAAAGGCATAGGTATATTAGATTGCACAACCTACCTACGTGATTATTTAATTAGTTTTAACGCACTTTATGAATAAATTCATAATTAATTACTAAATCTAAAACGGTAACTAAATTCTCTAAATACATTTCCCTTTCAAAGAAACGTGTATCCTCTATGTTATGTTCGTTCTTTAAATGTTCGTCGTTCAAATGTCTCTTATTCAATTGTTCAGTTTTCAAATGTTCGATTTTCAAATGTTTGTTCAAGTGTTGGTCCAAAAACAATGAAAGTAAAAGTAGAAGACCTTGTTCAATGTTACGCGCCGAGTTATTTGGTGTAACGCTTTTTGAGCTGGTTACATTTCATTTGTATCAAATTGCATTGCTAAATGTCACCGCTTTTCAGTAAATTTGTAAGGCACATATCGTGTAGGTACCTACCTAGGTAGTACCATAGTTACTCAAGCTTGCAAATTTATTCTTCTACATATATAAGAAAGAAGTGGTCTGAATAGTTTTACAATATCAAGGTTTTGTATGAATGGTAACAACTAACAACAACTCTTATTATTAACCGTAAGCGAAAGGTTGAACACAATACCCTTTTAATTATTTATCTATTTATTATGGGTCCTTAACAACGAATACAATTGTCCAATTATTGTCTTAATTAAAAAATTCCTACAATTGTAATTGTCACAGTTGATTTTTAGCAACAAATATTTGTCCCAGTTAAATTCATATGAGTTTTTATTTCCTTCAGGCGATCCTCTTGGTAGCTGTGGCTGCTATTGCTCCATCGTGGAGTAGAGTGGTTCAACAACAGGACTATACAACCCCCACACCTATCCTGAAACAGATCAATCGACACAACGAGGATGGGTCTTACAGTTATGGATACGAAGGGGCTGATGGGACGTACAAGATCGAAACCAAATACCCCAATGGAGAAGTGTATGGTAAATATGGGTACGTTGACGACCAAGGGAAAGTGAGGGAAGTTGAGTATGGAGCTACAAGGAGGGGTTTCGAACCTGCTGGTAGCGAAATTAGCGTTCCACCACCGACTTTGGAACAGAACCCGAAGGCTGCAAAACCACTAGGTAAAATAAATTATTTACACAATTTTTCAATCAACCTGACCTCAACTCAATTAAATGTAACCATACTTTCTTTTTTTAAGGACCTAATGAGGAAGACGACGGTCAATACCGTGAAGACCCCAGCGTTTATTACAAAGACGACAAATACAATCACGACCCCCCACTAAAACAATACAACTCGTGGAATCAACAACCAGCATTGAAACAACCAAGTCGTCTCGACGATTTCGACAATTTCATCTTCAACAACCCTACCACTACACCTAGACCTTATTATCCACCACAAAGGTCTTACGACCCCCAACCTGCTTATAATCCTCGTCCTCAACCTGCTTACAATCCACCTCCTCAACCTGCTTACAATCCACCTCCTCAAGCTGCTTACAATCCACCTCCTCAACCTGCTTACAATCCACCTCCTCAACCCGCTTATAATCCTCAACCTTACAACCCCCCTCCAGTGCCTTATAACCCACCTCAACCGGCCTATACCCCTAATTACAATAACTACAACAATTATCCTCAAAACCCTTATGTACCAAACATCGACTATTATACAGGATCTTATACTCTAAACTACAGGTAGAGAGGGTGTTTTTTTTTTAATTGCTGTAAATATACTTAATTAAATAAATAGAAATAATATGCGAAGACTGATCAGGACGAAGCAGTTTAAAAATTTTTTTTTTTTTTTTGCTTCTGATCTGGTCAATTTATTATTGATAGATTGATTGATTGATTGTAGAATTGATTTTGTATTAAGTCAATTAAAACTGTTGTTCTTTTGTTACCTTGTTAAGTGTTAATAATACATTAGTATTTATTTACTAGTCTATCGAAGAAACGAAATTGATTTCTTCACCTCGTCACGTACAGATGTGTATTTAATTACATAATAAGAATTGTATCGAAAAACAATAAAAGAAAATAAAAAAAGTTGAATCAAGATCAAATAATCTTCCCACCTATAACAAAAGCAAAAGAAACAAATTTTAACAAAAGCTGATTTAAAAAACAGTTGAATTGCATAAAAAACAATTTTTTACCGATGCTAGTCTAGTAGCCAACTGTCAGCTCCAAAAACAAGTTTTTATTACCTAACATTAGTACCAATTCTTATTTAATCAGAAAGTTATTGGTTATTATATAAGAAATATTATTTATTATCGTCGATCAATTATACGTAGATATATTTATTAATGGTGCTCTACTCTAGTTTACAAAGCCTCCCACGGTATTTCGTCCTAATATCAGCAGAAAACTTCACTACATCACTTGGGTGCGTAGAAAGTGATTCAGTTGTGCAACTTCCAACTGGAAACTATTCAATAATAATGTTTATAAAATATATAAGATCATTAGAAATATTAGCGGTAATACTAATGACGAAATTGGGTGGAGTAGGTCGCATGGTTAAGGCCTTGAAATCGCCGATAGGTACCAGTACCAGTACCAATACCAATGGTATTATACGAAGGTATGCGGACGCCTCTGGCTACCGGCAGCGAAGCCGTTTCTTGGACAATTTAACGAAGATTGATTCATTGATCGGATCGATGTTAAATCAGTTAGAAATACCGATGGGTCTATAAATAAATTATTTATGTTGGATGGAGCAGAATGGGTTGCCTAACGAACAACAATTTCCTATCCAGAAAAAGTTTCAGGAACAAATTTTCCTTTTAACGTCTCATATTTTAATAAAAATGAAATTTTTAATATTTAATCAATAAATATGTAATCAATTACTTAAATGCAAAACAAAAATATTTTAATAGAGTAAGTATGAATGTATTAAAAAGAAAGTAAAAAGTTTTACATATTTAGTAATTTGTGACAAATAAACGATTAGTTGTTAAAATTATGATTTATTTTTAATTATCTTTTGATTACCTATTCTATCAAATGGTAGACATTAAATTTTTTTTCTAAAATGTTTTCCATTTATTATCGTGTTCATTGAAGTACAAAAATGTTTTTACCTGCCTTAAATATTTAAGTAACTAATTATAAGCAATAAATTAGGGACTTATTATAATTAGCAAAACAAGTGAATGGAAAAAATATAAATTAGAATACTTTCAGTTATAAATCATACCTTTTATACTTAAATATAACAGAGAATATTTTGAAACCTCCCACTTTTGTTAATAAAACACCCTGTATAAATATAAATCTCAAAAGATTTCATGGTAAAATGTCAAATTAAGTTTTTGCAAAAAATGTTGTAAACGATCGATTATCTATTAACATTTGTCGATAGATGAGCTAACCTCCTTATTAGGGATGCAGTTCAAGAACTGTAACACAACAGTGCCAGCGAGTATGATCTTTAAATTATTTAAATAAGTAGCACTTAAAATGCTGCATAATATCAATATTATGCAATACATATCTAGAATCTAGGTATTTATATACCTACGAACACACGTCGTTTTGCTACGTGTTTTTTTAAACGGCGAAAGTGAATTTGTTTTCAAACGTTGTTTTAATTTTAAACTACTTTTAAGTCACTCCCGCTCGTCGTTACTCAACGTGAAACTGAAAAATGTCTTTTTAATGGCACTCGCAACCGTAATACCTAACACTACTTGCTTATGTAATTGTACGTACCTATTTGCATATGGGGTAAATATGTAGTAATAAAATTGTAAATGAATCGATATTTGTAAACCTACCGAAACATTTACAAAGCTTCTATTGTTCGCGCTTAAACAAATGAAGTATCCTCAACTTTTGTTTGTCATTTTGAAACAATCGAAGACATCAAAACAATCGAAAATATCGAAACAATTCGTAAACGTTTTGAACTGCCCTACGAAGCGGCGCGGGTTCGATTCTTGAGTGATGCAAAACTTTTTTTATATTTTTATTTGAAGCCTCAACTTTTGATTTTATTTATTGTATGCAATTATTATATAACGAATATATTTCAAAAATTGTAAAATATAAAAAAAAAAGTTTTGGCCCAACGAGTAGAAAAATCGCCCCAATTGCGGTCCTGCACAGAAGAATTCTTTTTATAGTTTCCTGATTTTTTTGTCATGATTTTTCATCAACAATCGGTCTGCTCGCACGCATATAAATACACACACATACGTAACAATATAACAATAATATATGTATTACCTATTTGTTAAAGTTCTTGTAGTTAGAGTGAAAGGTATTGTTAGAAGTTTTAAGACAGACAGAAACCGAGTCATATTATATCAGTAGTAGTAGTAGTAGAGCACCGTATTGGTCGCCGGTAGAGACCAGGAATCAACGCCTGACTACCTTAGCTCCAGGACCTTGTAAGGCCCCTTCCATAAAGTGACATTTAGACCTTATAAAAGCCCCAACGTGACCCCCGCCTACCTCCAGTGCTGTGCCAATTGTTTCTGGACAACCATGTTGCTGAATTTTGTAAGTATTTCAACTATTTACAAAAACTTTACCTTTTTTTCAAAAAGGATTCAAATCTTGACTTAATTGAGGTGGGTGGAAGATACTTTTAGGGGTGAATGTTAATTACATATATTAATTATTCCTTTTTGAAAAAAAAAACTTTTTGAGAGGCATTTTTTTATTATTAATGATCTATCTTTAATTAAGTTTAGATAAAATTATTATATATTTAATTAAGAAATCGATTATCTATTTTTTGGTACCATATGGAGACCGGCATTTAATTTATTTATTGGTAGCATAAGTAGGCGTACCTACCATTAAGGCAACCACATGAAGAAAGTAGTGCAATCTCATTTACATTGGACATATTTATGTCGACCTTGATGCAATCACATTTGAATGTCAATCTTGTAGATATACGTACTTAAATAAATTGTTTTTTAAACAATAGCTTTTTAACAAAAACGCATTAATGATAACAATGTGGTGCCTCTCAAAAAAATACTGTTTTCTAAATTAAAATATGTACCTATGTACCTAGTTACTGATTTAACAATAAATTATTACATTCTCTAAATAATTTAGGTACATACATATTAGGTAATTAATTTAAGTCCAATTGCAAGGTAACCAAAAGTGTTATATTATACATTTACATATAAATATCGCATTTAACAAATTAAAAAGCTGACTGACAAGGAAGTATCCTTGACTGGTCCATGTTACATTGCAAAATTGCAAAAGGGTTCGTAACTCCAATTCAACCTCTTTTCTTTTTGTGGAAAAATTCTTTCAATGTCGCATTCCAAACAAAATAAATTATTTATTTATGTAAGTAATAATCCTGACCTGTTACCAATATATCAATCAACGCGTTACTACATATATAAATGTCATATAATTGATTTAAGCACCAGAAACACACCTTGATATTAAACATAATTAAAATTAATTTTACATTAATTAATTTCTTTATTAATGCGATTTCACGCCCAAAATAAATCGTTTGATCTAATTTATTGATTAATATTCGAAATTAGTCACCACATCATCCATCGCCCATCCTCAAATCAACTTTTATCGATCGTTAATAAATAATTAAGGTCTCACATTAAAAATAAATTAAACCAAAAATTTTTTAAAGGTACTAGTGGCCAGCCTGCTGGTTGGAGCCTTAGGCCAAAGAGACTATTTGGACGAACCCCTGAGGGGACCACCGCCAAGGAGACCGTCAGCACCGGCCAGAATAGACCCTGACTATTCCGGACCAACAGCCCCTAGAGCAACGCCTGTCCCAATCTTAAAACAAATCAACAAGTACGTACTTCTTTTACTAATTTATTTACCCTCTACGACTGTCAGTAATTAATATCTATAATTTTAGGCATAACGAAGACGGTTCTTACACCTACGGTTACGAAAGTGCTGATGGATCGTTCAAAATCGAAACCAAACTACCAACAGGGGAAGTGAAGGGTAAATACGGATTTATCGACGACGTAGGTAAAGTGAGGGTTGTGGAATACGGTGCGACCAAATACGGTTTCGAACCATCCGGTGAAGGTATTACTGTAGCTCCGCCAACATTAGTAGATGATACAACCCATAAAGACGGTACTTTCAAAGCCGAATATGCCGACGACTATTACGAACCCGCTGCTGCACCAGCCCCTAAAAGCAAGTACCAAAACTATCCCCAACAAAACTTCCCATCGAGAAACGTTGCCCCGCAATCTTTCGAACCAGCCCTTCCAAGAGCAAAACCACAACAATTTGCTCCATTGCCAAATCCACCTCCACAAAGAAACTTTGGACCCGCACCTCCCCGTGCCAACATTCCAGGAGGATCTCTTGCCCTTGATTTCGGAGGAACTGCAAGGGCTTCTCCCGTTCCCCTCAGGCCTCGGCCATTAGCTCCTCAATCGTTCCAACCAGAAGCAGTTCCTATCGAAGAGGAAAATTACGAGCAAGATCTTCCAGCTCCACCAAGGCCAAAGGTGACATATGCACGGCCAGCACCCCCACCACAACCAAGGCCCCAGCAACAGCAACAACCTTCCTTCCAGCCTGATTCCGACTTTGGACCACCACCACAGCGACCTGCGCTTCGACCAGCAGCAGTGACAAGGCAAATAGGAAACGGACCTGGAATTTTGGACCAGCTGGCCAAGGACTATGCACTTCCGGCCAACGGAGGAGCTCCCCTTCATGACATCAGCTTCGGCTACTATTAGTTTTAATATTGCCAGCCAGTGGGGGGACAATTTATTATGAAAGTATATTAAACAATTCGCGGTATTACGTGAGAGAAAGTCAACCTTGTGGTGCCCTTGATGTGAACTGTTTCTATTGTCAGAATTTATATCAATCGCATACGTAAAATGTAGTACTTATGTGATACAATGGGTACATATTGATAAAATCAGTTTTTCCATTGCTCAAAAAATTCTCCTTCTACTACTATTTCTTTTTTTTTTTCATAATCTATTTCTATCTAGTTCCTTTATCACTTCTTCTTTTGTTTTAATTAGGCGCTCTTGCTTCTTTAAATTTCTTCTTCTCCTTATATTTTTCAAATTTCTGATATTTAGTCCATATACATGTACATAAGGGTAGTCATATAGTCACATTATATGGTATTTTTATTTATGTACGATATTTGTGTAATATTATTTTCGTTTGCAGACTGTTACGTTTTATACATATGTAAGTGAGTAAATACGTAGGTATAACATTATTGTATGCAAGTGTGATCCTATACTATCATATAGGTGTACATAAAGCTGTTTGAATAAATAAAAAAAAAAATACCTACTCGACGTCAGTGTGTCTTATTAATATGGGTGTGGTACTACCTCAAGGCTGACCGACCAACTAACTGTCTTTTTCACAAAACATTAAACAATAGAAATGTGTTTGTTCGTTATAATTAAATAAGTAGTTCAGAGTTTAGAAAGCTATTTGGATAAAAATTTACTGAAACCAATATTGAATACACCCACGTTCTCTTTTCGGTTCAGTACCTTTAATGGGCACCTAGACTTTGCCCCAGAATTTCAAATATTCACTTACATAAATAGTCGATTAAGTTATTGGAAGGTTTAAGGCATAATTTATAAATTATACACGAAAAGAATGCTTGTATCTTATCATAAACTGTAATTTTTGGTTTTTATACCCTATCACCAATTTACCTCTTCAAACAGATAACTTTCTTTATCTTTGAGATATTTCATATAGATATTGTACTTTATAATAGTGTACTTCTTGATCTTAATATATAACTATCTAATAATAAAATACCAACAAGTATAATAATCATTTTAGGAATATTTAAATATTTTGCTCCCATTCTGGTACCTTCGAGTAATAAGAGCAATGCGAAGGCAAATAAATAAATAAATAGTCTTCCCAATGCAATTATAACACGAAAGTACCGTTGGGATCTCTTTAGTCGCCTCTTACGACACGTCGAGACAACGGTGAGGCTATTCTAATTCCCCCGCCTCACAGGGGTGCATTTTTATCCCCTTTTGTACGAAAATGTAACGATATGTATGTTGGGTTGCCTGCCTACACAAATTTTTCGACCAAATCTTTTTAAAAGTGGTCTGTTTTTATAACAACCGGGGGGGGGAGGGTCTATTCTATTTTTTTAAGCTTAACGGGTATATTTTTTTACCCCTTTTGATATAACTTAATATCGTGTATGATAGGTTGCCTGCTTAGACGCCATAATATAAATAAGATAAAGTAATGATAAACTTTCTACATTAAAATTTTATTGTAAATTCATTCATTCCGATTATCACTCTGACATCAGTACAAATTCCTATATAATATTTTAATACAATACGATAATAAAACGAGATAATTGACAATATATAGGAAAAGTGTATAATTGTTATTACCTAAGAATATAAATTTACTAGAACTTATACACGAAAATTTCTAAAACTAAAAACTTATTATTATTTTGGCCTATAAGTATAAGTAAACAAAATCTCAAAGTTTCACAAAATGATATATATGTTTATCGCTAAGTTGCAGCTTGCCTTTCCAGACTAAAGTTATAATTGTACTGCTTTTCCAATTGCTGTAAACTTTTCTCCGTTATAAACGGTATCTGAGCCTAAAACAAATCAATTAATAATTATCTAAAAGTATTAAATAAACTTAGTACCGCTCCATTTCCTTGAGAAGTCATAAACTTTGGATTTAAAATAAATGGAACTCCGGCTAACTCTTGATGCATAGTATTTGTTAATGTTTGATGAGGATTAATGGGGGGATAAGGGGCTGGTAAGGGTGGTTGGGGAGCTGCCCTGGAAGGAACGGGAGGAATATATCCAGGATTTAGAATTTCATAATCATGATCATCATCGAGATTTGGATACATATCTGATGTTTTTGAATTTTCTATGTTTTTCTTGTTTATATCGTTTTTATTTGCTGGACTCGATGCATTTTGATAATCCTGAACATTACCCATTTTATAACAAATAGTTACTCCGTTAATTTCCCTGAAAATAATTATTCAATTAAAAAAAAAAGTATAGGAGTTATGCTATTGTAGTTTAGGCTGCAAAAAGGTATAATAAAGTGAGTATCTAGTAGAGAGCAGAAGTACTTGCAGGAACTTACCCTGCTAAATTAAAACCCTCCGGTGCTTTTTTTAGACGACTACAAACTATTATATCGGTTACAGCAGAAGAGCAACTGTTAAGTGATCCTAGTTTGTAACAAAGCTGCTTTTTACGCCAAGCCCTTTGATCGGTGTCAACAGTTTTGTAGAGTAAACTATAACCCTCGGGTGGCGCCGATTTTTCATTTATTATACTGACTTCCTGAATCACAAATCCAGGAATACCTATTTACAGAGCAGTTTATAGACATAGACAGATACAGTGATTATTTACAGAAAACTGTAAATAAAATAATAGAAATGTGCTTCAGCCTATGTAAAAACAGGATTGCTTGTGCATATACATAAATATGTACCTAACATACCACAAATTTTTTTATGTACATATTTTAACCCAGCATCCCAAGTAACAAAATACAAGACATAAAAATCATACCTTCAGTTTTTGATAGGCACAAATATCTGGCAGTCTTATTAATTTTCAAAAACGACCCTTCTCTCCATAAATCTGCGTCTTGGTCTGCGTCGTAAGTCTTTATGATTGGATAAAATCCCAGGGGGCACTTATCAGCACTATTGACAATCTAAATTTGGAATTTAAAAGTTTGATAACGAACGATAATTGTCAAACAATAATCAACGTCAAAAACATGTGTGGGCCTCGAAAAAATAAACTATTTCGTAATTTTACCTGAATTGCTGTTAGAGGCCGGTCGTCAGGTAAGGCTGATGAAAGAGTGTTCGCAATTTTGTTCAATTGTGAATGTTGTAACATTATTTGTGATAATAGATTGTGTATGAACTATAATACAAAACAAAAGTCACTGACTGATCTATGAGTTTGATGTTAAAAATAGCTCTCAGTTCCTTATTTACTTACTTCTAACGGTCATACTACTTTTCAACACTTGTGGAAGTGTATTCCATGAAATATATAGTCACTTTTTAAAATTTACCTACTTTTAATTGATTCTATTCTGATTTAAGTTTGCACAATGAGTTTGGATGAGTTTAGTCTCAGTTATCTTTAACTCATCAAGTTATCATCATGTTTTCTCTGATGTTCTTATTCTTTATCTATTAAGTGCTCATGAGTCATAATTAGTTGTGACTATTGACTCTAATCCTGTAATCTGCTAAATTATTTTGGTCCGCTTTGAATTCTACAGTAACATCTTAAAATTCTTCGAAATTTGAAATAATTCGAACTAATCGAAATAAAATAATATCAACATAATCATAGTCACAACCATGTAACTGAGAATCATTGATAGTTATAGCACAGTATACTTAGAAGTATACTGTGGTTATAGTTACAGACTATAGTAATCATAATAATCACAAATGTAATCATAGTCACAGATTATTATTATTATGAGTTGCTGCAGGACTTTATTCCATTGAAGAATGGCCTATCACAATCAAAGGAATAGATTATTCAATTTTTACCATATTTGACTACGTATTTTGGCACTATAATCACATTTATTATGCTCATTTATCGTTAATTTGGCGCGAGTATAAAATTTGAATTGAATAATTAGAGATTTGCCTGAGGATTGCCCGAGTTAGACTAGGTTAAGTTCGTTTTTTATTTTCACGTTTTTAAATGCTTTCGAAATAATGAATGAAAATATTATTGATAATATAGAAACTATAGCACATTTAAATGAGTATTTAATAAAACATGATAATTCGGAATCATTTTCTTATTTTTCCAAAATCCCTGAGGACTGCAAAACATACCCATGTGTACTAGGGATTGACGAAGCTGGACGAGGCCCTGTCTTGGGTTAGAGCGTTATATAAATAACATTATTTTATAAATTTAAGTATATTAATTTTAGGGCCAATGGTGTACGGAACGGCTTTTTGCTGTATCAACTCAATGCAAACCCTAGCAGCTTTGGAATGTGATGATTCCAAAGCTTTAACCGAAGAAAAACGCGTAGAAATACTTTCCAACTTGTTAAAACAACGTAATAAAGTGGGTTGGGGGGTGGAAGTAATATCCCCCACATTTATTTGTAATAGTATGTTAAGCAGGAGCAAATATTCTCTTAATCAAGTATCCATGGACTCAGCAATCGGTCTGATAAGAAAGGCCGTTGAAAGTGGTGTTAATATTAGCGCTGTTTACGTGGATACAGTAGGGCCACCTGAAAAGTACCAAGCGTACTTGGAGAGATTGTTCCCAAATTTCAAAATAACTGTTGCCAAAAAGGCTGATTCAACTTATCCAATTGTATCAGCTGCCAGTATATGTGCCAAAGTTACAAGAGACCAAGCTCTGAAAGTGTGGAAATTTTCAGAAGATTTAGATGAAGCTGCATCAACTTTTGGAAGTGGATATCCTGGAGGTAAATAAGGATATACTCACTTTCATATTTGCAATAAAAAGCTTCATTTGCATTTATGTATTTGCAGATCCAGTCACAAAGAAATTCTTATTTGATTTCTGTGATCCAATATTTGGATTTCCCCAATTGGTACGATTTAGTTGGTCAACTGCTAGCACAGCATTAGAGGAGTCTGCTTATCATGTAGAATGGGAAGCAGTAGAAGAAGAAGAAGAAAAGCAGTCCAAGAAAAGTAAAGCCCTAATGTCCTCATTTTTTAATATGACAAAATCTGATACAGATTCTAAAGTTAAAAAGCATAATTTTTTTAAACACAGAAATTTGTCCTCAGCGTTTGAATTGTAATTATTTGAATATATAATAAAAATGCCTTATTTTGCAATAACTACGGTATTTTTTATTTACTGATTAAATAGTTACAACAAGAATTGCTTATTAATGAATCTATTTAAGTATATAATCTACTTTTTGTATATTATCATAATTACATATTACTAAAACTTTACAGTTTTTTTATACAACAGTGATGGGCAGAAATAAAAATTTCTATTAGTTAAAAAAAATCTTACCAACACAAAATAATTGTTTTAAATCACATAATCAACAAAAAATGTCTTACTATTAAAGCTATTATTATGCTGTTTGTAACAAGAATAAGTAACTTTACAATCACATTTCCTTAAACATTTTTTTTTATTTACTTTAACAAGATAATACACATTTGGATTTATTAAAAGTTAATAATTCGCTCACTAATCCTATTTATTATGAACAAACAGTAGTTTAGTTGTATTTAATTATTTCTTCAATTAATAATTAATAGTCAACTATAATATATATATGCAATTGCAATTACGTACTGATTTCTTTTCAATTAAATAGATTGTGATGACTGGATGTGGTTGAACTTTGGGGAGGGGAGGGTTGAGTTGTACGTAGTTTGCGAAGAATTTTAAAATATAAGATTAAAGCCTTACAAACCTAAATCACTTTGGTAACTTTAAAAAGAACATAAATAAAATGCAGCATCGTAACAAATACTGATAAGCTCTTTATACATACAATAAAGTAAAACGAGGAAGAAGAACAAGACAAAGGCTGACTAAATATTAAAAGAAACCTTTTTCATAGAGTTCTAGCCTCCCAGAGTGGCGAGTGCCTTGAGAAAACTCTCTGGTGTTAAGATATGAGAAGAGCCGATTATCACCTCCCAATTTTTAACAGCGTTTGTCACCTCATAGGCACATCGGATTTCGGAAAAACAAACCCCTCCCACAACGAAAACTATCAGACGGGGGACATTTTTTATCGTCTGCTGGCCCTTGTCTTTATGCCAATGTCCATAACGAGCACTAAAAGAAAAAATGTACAACATTTATTGATTAATTTAAAAGGATTTTAGTGTGTTGTACCTTGTTGGGGCATGATATCCTGTGGTTTGTGCTCGACTTACGTAAAATGGGAAATGTTTCTGATCAAGTTTATCATCGATTGCATCCTCCATTACGTCTTTAATAACAGGTGTCCAACGTGACATCTGATAAGTTTGTTCTGTGATACGCTCCTTCCTTGGAACTGAGTATTGCTTTTTACGAATTCCTCCCTAGAAATTATCGTATCATGTTAACACCCCCCACCAGAATAATTTTTTTTAATAATTACGTCTGAGATTACGTTCACCCCCAAATATTGTAAGTTTGCGATCGTTTGCTTGTCTTTTATTTGTGCATGGGTGGCAAGTTTGGATAGATTTTCGTCTGTAATGCCATTTTTAGTCATTGCATACAGTGCAATAATCCTCATCTTATCGTATTCATTGGTTATCTTTGGATCAAGTAGGATTGGGACAATATTACGCATGTGGTCTTTAATTTTTTCTCCTTCGGCATCAGTGCCCATGGCTAAGTCCTATAGGATTTAGTTTAGAAGAACATCATTTACGATTTACAAAAATTACTTACTTGTTCTACTTTGCACAATTTGTCCACATATCCCTGATATGCTTTCATGCAGTCTTCTGCCAAGTGTAAATGAGTAGAATATTTGGAGAGTTCTTTCTGGTATTGTGGCATCTTTTTGATCATTTGGGAGAGATCTTTGATTGACTGTTTATCTGTTTGGGTCATGCGCTTAGAATCGGTAAATTTTTTCAAGTTTTTGGTGACACTTTGGGAGACAACGGCGATGTGTTGGTGGCGCAATTCTACCCACAGTTCGTCATTTTCGTCAAGCAAAACTTCCTTCTTTTCAGCCGACCCCGCCGTAGCTTCATAACTTTACGAATAAAAAATTAATAAATTTGCTACAAATGTAAGCTATTTTTTTTACCGATATACGTCGTTTTCTATTGGTAGTAAATCGTAGGCCATTGCCTGGAACGTTAACTCGTGTAAAAGGGGTGACACACAATCGAACCCTCTGTCCAGAATTAAGAGTTGGGAACGGGCCTTTTCCGGTCCCTCGCCCATTGTCGGTTCATCCGCTTTATAGGCGTCTAATTTTTGCTGGATTAACTGTGCTAATTCTACATTTTTATCCCAATCCCTACGTTGAAAAGTAATTAACACAATTTATTGTTACATAGAAATTTTCTTACGCTCTGTAGCGCACTGAAGGATATTCCCCGAGAGTGGCGCAGAGGGTTGCTATTTGTTCAGCCATACGTTCCATGTTTGCAGTTCTTGCAGCAGAAAATGATGGATCATAAAAACATTGAAAGGTGTCGGCGCAATCTAATGAGAAAACCTGAAATATTGAACTATTTTTGTTTTTGATATTAATTAATAAACCTACACATATACATAAACGAATATCTACTTAGAAAAATGCTTATATCAAGTGTAACCTTAACATTCGCACATTTGAAGGGCATGCAAGTTAGTTTAGTGCAAATAAAAAAAGCAAAGATCGTACATTACAAAAAAAATACAGATGCGACATATAATTTCAAATTTCGTGACACACACCTGAGACTCGTACGGAAGGAAGGCGATATTGATTTCCTTCAAAGTTTTTATTTTCTTGGCAGCGCAAGATTTACACAATTCATTGAATAATTCCTCCGGGCACACTAAATAACAAAATTAGCTTTAATCTACTTAATTAACACCTAGAGTAGGGATTGTTAATTAAAAGAAAACAACTCGGCTGATACCATAAGGGCTCATTTTACTCCTTTTAAGTACAAAAAAGCCCAAACTAATTTTGATTTGAAATTTAATACAAGTAAAAAAATCGTTATTTTTCATTTGGTACATTAAACTACTCTAATTAACGTATATTAAAGTAACAGAAGACAATTATTTTAATATTTTAGTTTGTAAAAAGTTCTTAGTTTTCACGTAAAACGGCTAGGCTAATAAAATACATCGTTACCACCACCAATACCAAGACACAACATTACATACTCTTGTATGATGCTTTTAGAGGTAGTTAGTTTTTTTAGAAGAAGCCAAAAACATATTCATAATTTTTTTTATCAATACCTGATCTTCTACTGGTACAAACGCAATATTAATTTCCTTGAGGGCTTTGATAAATTTCGCGACCTTAGCACGGCTTAGTTGATAAAAGAGATCATCAGGACAAGCTGAGAAAAGGTTGATAAACAGCATGTTATAAAATAATAAATAATTCTGGAAGTGTATATGTTGTTAATCACCTTCTGTAAAGAAAACATGTGCAGCCCTGTACATTGGACGAGGCCCTTCAAAATCGTTTATAAGAGAATGAACTGACTTCTCACTGGGGGTTATCAAATAGACTCCCTCCATTGTCTGCAGGGGTTCGCGTCTTTTATTAATATCCTCTACCACTGCAAAATACCAATAAATATTTAAAAATCAGGGTTTTAATGAATAGGAGGATAAAAAGACTAACATGTAATGCCCTCAGCTGAAATGTCGTGCATTTTACAACATGCAGAGACCATTCGCATGGAAAGTTGATCCACAACAAGTACTCTCCATTCAACGTGCTTGGAAGGTCCATTCTTTTTTGGACCTTTGTATTTGATGACTTCATTCATAATTTCTGAAAAAAAAACCGTTATTGCTTTCTTATGGTAATTAATGGTGGCTCTTCTACCCCCCCCCCCTGCCACCCTATCAAGATCCTATACCTATTCCTTATCATTGTCAAGATCGTGGGGATTCCCTTATTCCCTTATTACTGGGACAAGCAGTGACATCCCTTATTAGTTATATTAAACCTCCTCATGACATCTATCGCTAATTACAATAAAATAAAGTAATGTAATTCCTTTTTAATGTTGAAGTCGCCCCTTTTCAATTGTCTCTAATAAATTTAACAACTTATTAATAATTCAAAAGGAAATAGAGCGGAAATTGTTATCCCAGAATATACAAATTTTGTTACACCCCTATGACTCATATGAAGCAATATATGCTCCATACATGTATAATTTATCAAAGTACTAAAATTATATCATTAATTTATTAATCGATACGCTCCATTAATGAAGCTATAATATATTTCAATGAAAAACAAGTATTATGATATTTAATGTCAAAATGTACACTTACTTTGACCCACTTGTCCTTTAAGTGCCATTTTGTTGGGTGCTCCTTTTCTTAATAATGCTTTTTATTGTGAATTTCTTAACACGAGTGTAAAAATCAATTCCAAAACACTTGGCCACTTTTCAATTTACACGGTAAAAAGATTTACAAACATGGAACTGCTAAAAACTAATTGTCAAAGTGACGTTTAATTCTGTGGTGACAGGTGACGTCTTTTAAAATAATTGATAAAACTCCATTGATATATTTATAATAAAATTTTATTGTGTGTGAACACCCTAATAAATTATAATTAATAAGTCCAAATACTTATTATTTGAGTTTACTAACGATGTACAAATAGAATATGTTCATTGTAAGAAACCTATTTTAATTTTTAGAATTTGTTTGAAAACTTAACATGTTTTTATCAAAACTAATTTGAAAATATCAGTTGGTTACATTGCTTCGTAACGTGTGGGCTTACTTTTACTCAACTATTTCCACTGATAGCTAAATATCTATGGTTCTTAATTTCTTAACCTTTTTTAGTTGTAAATGTGTGTGTTCCTTATAACCGGAGCCATATTGTGGTAGAAAAAATAGGAATACACCACTAAAATATGGTAAGCTGTGCTTAAAACTAAGCTTATTAAAACGTTTATAATAGAAAGAATTATTTAACTACTTTTTCATTAAAAAATTTAACTTATCAGTTACAGTGATGATCATAGATTTTTAATAACATAACCAACAACTGCATATTTAAATAAATGTTTTTTACCCCCTAATTTAAGTACTTGCATTGTACGTTTCTTAAGTACTAAAACAATTCATTTTGTATTTTAGGGGTTTGTAAAGGTGGTAAAAAACAAGCAGTACTTTAAGCGTTATCAAGTTAAGTTCAAGAGGCGCCGCGAAGGTAAAACCGATTACTACGCCCGAAAACGTCTTATTACTCAAGACAAAAATAAATACAACACCCCCAAGTATCGATTCATCGTTCGTTTATCAAACAAGGACATTACGTGCCAAGTGGCATATTCCCGAATTGAAGGTGACAAGATACTGTGTGCAGCTTATTCCCACGAATTACCTCGTTATGGAATTAAAGTGGGCCTTACAAATTATGCTGCAGCATACTGTACTGGTTTATTATTGGCCCGAAGATTGTTGAAACAATTGGATCTTGATAAGATCTATGAGGGAACTACAGATGTTAATGGGGACGAATACAATGTAGAAGATGTCGATAGTGGTCCAGGAGCCTTTAGGTAAGTTATTATCATTAGTTGTTTATTAATTAGCAATAGACAAATTATTGTCTTAATGATGAAGTAAGCACATGCGCGTCATCTGACTAGCATTATTTTTGGATAAATTGTTGTGGGCTTACATGTTCTATGTAACTCACATCATTTCTTCCAATCTTTTGCCCTGGGCATGATCGAAGTGCAATTCTGAACATTATTTATAATCTATTTTGTACAAAGCAAAAGATTACTACTCTTACATTAAAGTATTTTCTGTTTTGTATTTAAAGGTGCTACTTGGACGTTGGTTTGCATAGGACAACGACAGGAGCTCGTATTTTCGGAGCCATGAAGGGTGCCGTTGATGGAGGGCTTAACATTCCTCACTCTGTTAACCGTTTTCCAGGATTTGACAATGAAAGTAAATCTTTAAAAGCTGATGTACACAGGAGCCACATATTTGGACAACATGTTGCTGATTATATGAAATCACTCGAAGAAGAGGACTCTGAAGCGTTTAAGCGTCAATTTAGCCAGTACATCAAGCTTGGCATAACAGCTAATCAGGTATATTTCTGCACTTGCATGTATTTTTTTCGATAACGTCCAACTTAATTACTTGAGTAATAATTTCATTATTCTGAAGTGTCGCAGTTGGACAAAATTAACAAGGGTGTTACCTGTTTTTTTGTTACCAAAAATATTTTGGTGATGGGGTGACTTCCAACATAATATTGAATTAATTTTGTCTATTTTAAAATGTTTTCTTATTGTTACAAAAATATTCCTTTTTAATTTAGATTGAGAACATTTACAAAAACGCTCACGCCGCTATTAGGGCTGATCCTTCACCACAACAGAAGGAGCCTAAAGCACCACCGGCGAAGAAGAAGAGGTGGAACCGCGAGAAATTGTCATTGGCAGAGCGCAAGAACCGCATTGCCCAAAAGAAGGCTTCGTTTTTGAAAAAGTTGGAAGCGCAGGCTGAGCCTTAAACTATTTATTGTGTTAACGTTCACGTTCTGCGTTTAAATAAAATAATAAAAATCTGTAACATATTGCCCGAGTTTTAATTTCCTAATTAATTTTGATACATACAACAAAAGTTTCCATAAATTGTTGAATCTTACCAATTATGAGGTTTCTGTCCTAATAATTTAGAGGGGATGTCTCAATGAAGACAATTAATTAATTATAATTTAGTTTTATTGTAAAACGGGACTATTCTGTCGTAACATATCTTCGTGTAATAGTAACTTGTGATTCATTTTTTCCATATTGGTGTAAATGTGTTCAAGAGTCCAATGTTTCCTAAGAAGGGCATCATCTACAGTGAAGTGACCATGACGTATACACTGGATTTCCGAACAGTATGCGGTGGAGTGGAGTTGTATCCCTATATCATGGATCAACGTTTTCAAATACATTTCATATTCGTTTATACATTGCACCTCTAAAAAATACACCTTTTTTTATTTATTTACTAAACTTTACAACAACGAATATTTTTTACCTATTGTAAATTGGGGTGATTGAAAATCCACACATTTAATTCCATACAAAACCGGGATTTTAGACGACGCTGGTCTAATTAAACCACTAACTGCCAATTCGTATGCAGCTTGAGATTGAGTATCCATTCCGCAAAGTCTAAAATAATCAATTGTATGTATTAAGATTAGCAAATTATTGATAAATAAGAGTGTTATGTTACTCACTCAAACATTTTCTTTTGATGAGCTGCTTGCATAGAAGTGAGTAATTTTTCAATATGTCTGAGTCTAATAAATTTAAAAGTTGATCTTTCAATGACTTTTCCATCTTTGAAGTAGGTGTCAGTGGCTTCACCCAAAACACCTTTCACTTTATATGTTCTTGCTAATCTGTTCTCCCTAATTATTTTAGCAGCTTTTGTGCCATCGTTTATTCCTAACACTACAATGTTATCTTGTAAAAAATTAATTACATAATTAAAATATATATTTTACATAAAACACCACTGGTATTAGGTCCTAAATAAGACGACCATGAGCATGATACATCTTGAAACTGATATCTTGGCCCCACAACTAATACATCGTCTGCTAAATTAGGTTTTTTCAAAATGGTTAGTTCTTTGGTTGTGTCTCCTTCTATTTGAAAATATTCTCCTGGAGGCCTTACTTCTAACTTGTCTAATCCTGCAATCCATTCACGAGCAAATTATTTTTCGATACTCATTAATTATTATATTTAAGTAAAGAAAACAATTCAAATTATACCTTAAAAAAATTAACATAAATGAATAGTAGTAATGTGGAATTAAACATTTTAGTTGTAAAAATGTACTATTTTAAAAATGTTATAATTATAAGATGTTGCTATGCATTGCTAAATAGTTTTTATTATTTAACTTAATTTTAAATACATTTATTTTTGTGTGTAAATATTTTGAAACTAAAGGCAAAAAATTGTTTTCCAAGAGAATTTTTTTATTATCTGTTTATCTAACTGAAACGTTGATACTGTACTATCGTTAAATATAATTAAAATTTTAAATAAAAAATTAAATCATAATTAATAGCCTTTCAAGTTTCCCGCCAGTTGATTTAGCGATCGTGTGTCGAGTTGCACAATAATAATTTTGACGAGTATCAAAATAGTTTTGAGTGGAGAACACAAGACGAAAATAATATTTTTTGTGAATCTTATAAAAACATATTTTTTAAGGTATGCATGGAATTAATTAATTTTTATTTAGTTACCTGAACAAATCGCATTTATAATGTTTTTCCTAATTTGATTACATTTTATACCAGCCGGTTTATAAACGCAAATTACACCTTTTAAATTATTCCACAATACTTTCGCGTTTGTTGCTAACATGATCGCATCCTTATCAGTATCACTTTTTAATTGTAATTTGTTGCAAAACTGTTTTTCTGTTTTTTATAAGGTTATTGTTCATCTTTTCAATAGGCAGGCAATTGACAGCATCCGTTCTGTTTATATAGGTGCTGACATTGTAGATTTAAATTTATTTCAATTATTTTTATTACAATTATCTGATTACTCGGTGGGCTTAATACTTAATTGATTGAGCATTATTTATCTTCCTACAGTTGTCGTTAATAATTTTAAAACCAAATATTTTTTTTATATAAATATTTGTTAAATATTAACAGAAATTTTAAGCAATATCTTTTAATTTAATTCAATATTACGGTTAGCGATTAAAATATACCTAGTATGTTTTATCGTTTAAAATTGGTAATATAGCTTAAGATAAGATGGCGTACGAAATATTGCAAATGGCGTCCAAATTGCGCTGCAAAAATGTATCTTACAGCACGTAACTTTACGTTATTCTTTAGGAGGATGGCATCTGCAGTTCCTGAAGTTGATATTGAACCAAGTGGAGTCTTTAAATATATTCTTTTAAACCTGACTATATCAGATCAGGGTAAAAACGAAGAAAAAACGCTTGTTAGGGGTTATGCAAAGTGTAACTACCATGGTAGGTATTTGTTTTTTAATCAGAGCCTCCCTTCTGTTTTCAAACAATGATCTGATGTTTTTCAGTCGATGTAAATGATCTTGTAACGGATGAATTAAACAAATTAAAAGAAAAAGGTTCTTTTAATGAATGGAAAACTAAAGTTTTGGGGGGTGGTAGAATTATTCACGACCCTGCCAATAAAAATATAAAAGTTTATGGATATTCACAGGTAATAAGTCCTAACCGCATTTGTATTGTCTATTTGGACTTTATTTATAATTATTTTTTAGGCATATGGTAAAGCTGAACATGCAGTAACTGTAGAATTACTTAAAAAAGTTTATCCCGACTATGACATCAGCTGGAGTGACGAAGGCTATTAAAATAGAAATTTAATTTGACTTAAATTATTATCCAAAATATCAGCTTCACAAAGGGTCACATTTTTTTTTTGCTGTCTAGGACACTTTTTCTTATGTAAGGAAATTTAATAGAAATAAAACATTATGGATGATACAACTTGTTGTTTTCTGCTTTGATTTTATTATTATATTTGCCATGCAGTGATTTGAAATAATAAATCAAAATTTTATTTATGATAAGATTACCTATTTTTACAAGGTCAGTGTTTTTATTAAAGTATTTTATTATGTCTAAATAAAGAAAGCAAACAATCACGGAGCCAAAGGTGACCAAAATGGCGGCGAAGGGACTATAATAAGTATTTTTACATTTATTAGACTAAAATTTTTCTTGAAAGATAATTTTTGGAGTAATTTTAAACTTTTTGCTTATATTTTTATAGATGCTAACGTTTATAATCATATTAGTATTTCTGTTTTTGTAATTACTTACTAAAATAAACTTATAATTTATAATAACAATAATATGGTAATGGTACTTCTGTTTGACAATGGACATTTTTCTTTTGTTTTGTCATTATTTTACAGTTGGTAACAACTAAAACAGATGTTTTTTGTTTATGTCCTCAACATGCTCAACATTATTATTATTAATGAACCGGTTGTTCAAGTGTTAAATTTAAATTTTCGTGTATAAAACGGTAAAAACAAAATATTAAACATGACAAGTGATTTTTGTATTCCAAATCGTCTCAATCTTATTGAAGAAGATGACCCTATGGGAAGGAGAACTGCTAAGGCCAGAAAACTGATTTTTCATTCTTATAAAGCATCGTTACAATTGTTAAATAATCAGAATTCTTTGTATCTGTTAAAAAACAAATTAAATTATTTAAATCACAATGTAACCGATAAAAAAATGCAAGCATATAAACAGTTTTTTGCACAACAACGTAACAATTTTGGAAAAGGCTGTACATTTGTATGGACCAATAAAAGTATTATTGTTAAAGACCTCATAAAACCATATGATTGTCTCCTTGATAGGGGTATTCCATGTGGATCGTTAGAAATAATTACCAGGGAATGTTTCGAACATTTTATTTCATTATTCTATGGGAATATTTCAAATAAAATTACCCCTGAATTTCCTAGAATGAGAAAGGTCCCGAGTTTTCCAAATTATTTAAGGCCCAGAATTACAGATACTGATACAGACAAAAACAGGGACACTAGAAATTTGAACAATCCCAAAAACGATTTCATGACGGCACGGGAAGTAAGTATTCAAAACAACAAAGACAATCAAACGAAAGAATCATTTGCTCCCCAAAAAAGAAAATTGGGTTCACGAAGGGGGTTTAACACTAAATTTGTATCACCACTGCTCTCAAACATGGAGAGTGAAAAGAGCACTGAGAATATCCCTCAAGAAGAAGAAGTTGATGAGAGATTAAAAAATATTGAACCACGCATGGTTGAACTAATACGGTCTGAAATTATGGACATCCAACAAAAATTAACTTGGGATGACATAGCTGGATTGCACTTGGCAAAAAGTGCTGTCCAAGAGGCTGTTGTGTGGCCTTTGCTTCGTCCAGACATTTTCAAAGGACTGAGAAGACCTCCAAAGGGTATCTTGCTTTTTGGACCACCAGGAACTGGAAAAACTCTGATCGGTATTTAACAATAAAGAGATTTTCCTTTTTCTCGATTTGATTATAATATTATCCTAAAGGTAAATGTATCGCGTCTCAAAGCAAGTCCACGTTCTTCAGCATAAGTGCATCTTCTATCACTTCCAAATGGATTGGAGACGGAGAAAAAATGGTCCGAGCGTTGTTTGCTGTTGCTCAATGTCATCAACCAGCAGTATGTAGTTGAAGTCTTGTTAATCCTAACTTTTTCTTATGCACTTGAAATGTTGCAGGTGATTTTTATAGACGAAGTAGATTCTTTGTTATCTCAACGTAATGAAACTGAACACGAAAGTAGTC
This sequence comes from Agrilus mali, assembly GCA_029378335.1. Classification (NCBI taxonomy): domain Eukaryota; kingdom Metazoa; phylum Arthropoda; class Insecta; order Coleoptera; family Buprestidae; genus Agrilus; species Agrilus mali. The sequence continues at coordinate 1,069,965 of CM055660.1, forward strand.
GGAGAATTAAGACTGAGTTTTTGGTCCAACTGGATGGAGCCACGACTGAAAACGAGGATCGTATCTTAGTGGTTGGTGCTACCAACAGACCTCAAGAACTTGATGAAGCGGCCAGACGAAGATTTACCAAGAGACTGTATATTCCTCTTCCTGATTATGAAGCGAGTAAAAATTGTAAATTCGTAATTTTAGGATTACATGTATTTCTTTGTTTTCAGGCTCGACTTGATTTGTTGCAAAGATTATTGTCAAAGGAACGACATATAATGAGTGAAAACGATTTTGAGGAGATTGCCAAGAAGTCTGAAGGATTCTCTGGAGCTGATTTACGAAATTTGTGCTCTGAGGCTGCCTTAGAGCCAATACGATCCATAGACTGTGGTAAACTCGATCAAATTGAAATTACTGAAGTATGAGTTTAATTTATTTTTTCCAAATATGCCCAAGCTTTTTTAATACATATATGTATACCTATTTTTTAGGTTCGACCAGTTGCTGTTGAAGATTTTCTCAAATCATTCAATGTTATTCGAGCAAGTGTTTCTTCGAAAGATCTGGACCAGTATATCGAATGGGATAAAATTTATGGTTCTGGCTCCGGAAATCCATAATATCATAGTTTTCTGATAAATAATTAATTGTTACAGTGTTGTATATTATAGTTCCTTTTGTATTTCACTTTTGTAAAAAACAAATAAAACATTTTTCATAGTTACACTTGCACTATATTTAGCTTTCCGCAAAAAACCCTAATTAATAGGATCTGTGTAACCATTTCATTTTTAAAACCACTAAAACTAATTCAGGGTAAATTTATTTTTATTACCTTATTACACAGTAGTAACAATAAATACATGTTCTTAAACTACTCTGCCTGTTGGTCCGCGAGAGAAACTTATTTGTTTCTCTTAGCTGGTATGACATTACCAGCCTTCCCCCTATCCGCCACCTGGGGACGCGCCCGATGGGGGTTACAGGCTCCCCACACGGGAAAAAAATGTGATACTTTTTCTAACAGTATCTATAATGCTTACTGGTGTCCCAGTAACGATTGTTGCTAACATGAACTAACAAAAAAAAAGATATATATGTCTGTCTGGGTAGTGGATAAAGGATATGTGGGGATGGTGGATAAAAGATATGTGGGAATAACGTAACGGATGTAAGTATTTCTCGGTCAGATTTCGGCTGTTGTTCTTAACCATATGGTTCTGCTCCACAAACATTCGTACAAATGCAGCTAATTATACTTTTCCCATTCCTGCAACATACTGAAGATCTAATTAAAAGTAAGTGAAACTAATTGTCAATAAAAATCGAATTTCTTTGAATTCCCATAAGGATGAAACGTAGCACTAATCTTCTCACTTTTAAAGCCAGCACTACCACTTACACTATTCTGACTTTACTGCACTATCACATTCCTATTGCTTGAAAAAAAAAAGGAAAACTGAAATGAAAAACCTAACAAAAGGATAACAAAGCGCTTAATACTTATCTCTAAGCCGCAAACCGCAGAATGTACCCCCCTTAAATATATTATATAGAACCGAGAAGACTGTTGTCCATAATGTAGAATATAACCAACCTGAACAACTAAATACGAGAGTGGACACGTGGGACAACAGAAACCATTATTTAGAATTATAATGAAAAAATTAATTAGTAATTATAATACGTATGTTGAGAATTTGATGGAGAACCGGAGAATTAGGTAGAAGGTAATATAATCGTTTAGCTAAATGACAACTATAGAAAATATATTATATAACAACAAAACGGTTTATGGTGTTTCAGAGAGAAATTTGTTAATCGCGCCCTTAACGACTTGTGTGAGGGTGTTTTGTGTGTAATTCTTTCTCCTCTAAAGTTAGAACAGAAAGAAACGAAGAAGGCAGGAACGATGACCCATGGAAGCTGAAAAAGAAAATGGGTAAAAATGTTAGTATCATCTTTGAATAAATATTTAAACGAAAAAGTATTTTACTTACCGCTCACGCTGAAATAAAAACGGACAAAGATTAGTAAAAGATAACAGATTGGATAATTTATTGTGAAACCACCCATAAGGTGGTAGCAATGTACTTACTCTTCTTTGGTTTAAATTGTAAATTGAATCTAAGTGTGGGATATGTGTGGAATTGATGAAAACTGTAAAGTTACTTTATAAACAAGTTTTGGGAGAAATAAGATTTTGAGGGTGTGCAGGTTAATCAAAATAAATTAATTTTGAAACTTAATTGACATATTTAAAATGAGATGAAGTAAATGAATAATAAAAAGTGTTGTGGGTTGTTTTGTGTTGTTAAGAATACAAAGTCCTAAGGCAGGACATTGTAAAAATGGGGTAACAGGATGGTGATTAAAATTAGATGAAGTAAATGAATAAAAAAGTGTTGGGAGTTGTTTTGTGTTGTTAAGAATACAAAGTCCTAAGGCAGGACATTGTAAAAATGCGGCAACAGGGCGGTAATTAAAATGAGACGAGAACTCGTGAGCACTCATTGCTCGTTGGACGAAATCACAACAGAATATTATTTCAGATAAAATGCAAATTTATAAATTAAACATAAGTGATTAAATGCTGAATTAATAATTTTAAAAAACTTTCAAACAAATAACAGATTCATTTTGTAAAAATGAAACCACGAGATAGTTAAATTTGTTATAGAATTGCCTAAATAGGTATTTATATATTGTGAAAAAGTGTTAATATCTCGCGTTTTATTTATACAGATCTAATTAAATGTATAAAAAAATTATAATTTTGAAAAATAAAAAATAAATTGTTATACTTGTGAACATGGCAAAATTAAATACTGAATGAAATTAAATAGAAACTTCAAGAATTTATTTGAAAATATTGGCGCCAAGTTTGAACCGATTCGCGAACCGCCACTGTATGCCAAAAGAAGGTATACGCGATACCCTACGTAGCACTTAACACTTCAGCTGAAAAAAAAAATCAAATAGACCCAGCGAATGGCAAGTAAAAATACATACAAATACATAGGTACATAAAATATAAGTGTAAATGTGTGCATGTATGTGGACACAACTCCTACCCCCAAAGGACGGCGTGGACAAAACCCCTATACGTATGCATATAGAAATTTTGATAATTACGTAGTAATATGCAGATATTAGAAATAAAAATAGTTGTTTTAAATGTTCTCCATCTTCTGAAATTACACTATCTTAAATAAATAATAATAACGACAAATGGTTAAATAATGGGATGTAAAGTGGACCTAATCGGCAGTTATAAGTTCAAGTATTGTAAAGCCCCAATAAGAATCAAAGGTTGAGGTTACAGGCGCCGTGCCTGCAACGTCGGTCCCTAACATGTTGAAGTTCAGATGTTTTCAGGAACGTCCGTGGAGCCCCACGTTAGGGGGCCAACCAAATAAAATAGCCCCAAAGCAATTAAAATGCGGCCCCACGTTAGGGGGCCGAAAAAGGAACAATATAAAAAACTTGCCACTCAGGTCTATTTGAAACAATATTGATTAGTGACTGACCTTTAGGCGTCGGCTAGACCTTACTAGGGTTCACCGAAACCTTTATCTACCCAGCGGCGGATGTCCAGGGTCCTCATCCTCACGACGATGAAAAGGGGGTTGAGGGGGTGAAAGCCATATTAGATTGGGGACGAGGTTACTGGTGGAATCATCGACCATATCATTCCATTATTATCCATTGCGAAAATAATATCATCAAATGGCACTTTAACAGTAATTGATAAAGGTAGGTACAGGAAATACAATGGAAACGTTCTGAAAATAAAAAGGAAACCTTGAAAATCTAAGAAAAAATAAAAAACATGAAATATTTACCTGTATCTTCTCTCCCTTCCTTAACTCCCTGTTCCATAATTAATTTTCTCATCATTTCTGACAACTTTATGTTCTGAAACTCTGCAAAAAGAAATCACAATTAGAAGGAATAATTCGAAGAAGCAAGGAAAAGGAACATACCTTTTCTTTAGTTTCTGCTTCATGTCTGTTGAGTCCCACCACCACCACCGCAAATTCCTCGACTATTTTGCGGTCCTCAACGTATGTATTTATTTTTTCCTAGGTGATAATTTCATTCTAAAATGAAAATTTTTTTTTATATAAAGCTGAAAACATTAGGGGTAGGTAAATAATTTAAACTAAAAGCCCTTGTGGACAAGTTTACCTGCATATCTAATCGAAGTAACGATTCATATTCGAAGTACATATGTTGTAGCTGCTGGTCTCTTATAGATTTATTTATTGGAAGTTGTTGGTTCTTCAAACTTCATCTTTAGCCTCCCTCTTCTTCTTCTTCATCCCAAGCCTTCTTCTTCAGTCTTCTTTGGTCTTCATCTTCCGTCGTCGTCGTCCTATCTTGTGATTTCTCTTCTATAATTAATAGGTATTTGTATTTCTGGATAATCTTATATTTTGGAACACTAGAATGGGAAAATGTAATTAATAACCGAAATTAGAAATAGTAAGGGAAAGGGTCGTACTCATTGTTCAATTCCTATACACCAGTCGTTGAGTCCCACCACCACCCCCGCAAATTCATCGACTGTTTTGCGGTCCTCAACATCTTCAATTTTTCGTAACTGTCAAAATCACGCTAAAATAAAAATTTACTTATACCGGAAACATTCGGTAGGTACATAATTTAATCTTAAAGACATTGTGGACAAATTTACCTATATTCAATCCGATTTATAATTCATATTCCAAATATGTATTGTAGTTGTTGGTCCAGGATAAAAGAATTATTGTATGTTATTGCAAGTTCTTCATTTAGAAGCCTTTATCTTCAGTCATCCTCTTCCAATATCCTCTTCAGTTTTTACCTCCAGTTTTCTTCTTCGGTCATCATCTTCAGTCTTCCTCTTAAATTCATCTTCAGTCTTCATCCTTGGCCTTCATCTTCTGTCTTCGTTTCCATCTCTTGTAATTTCTTTTTCTATAATTAATATTCCCATTTTTTGTTCACTTTAGATTCTGGAATTCTACAAAGGAGAAATGCAATTGAAGGATAAACTGTAAGTATTAAGGAATAGTTTCGTACTCTTTCTTCATTTCCTACACTCCAGTCGTTGAATCCCACCACCACCCCCGCAAATTCATTAGACTGTTTTGCGGTCCTCAACGTTTTGGGTTCTTTGGAATTGAAACTCTTTTTCTAGCAAAACAAATTAAAAATAACCAAAAATTCGTAAGGAAAGTTAGAAATTTTAACCTACAAAAACTTGTGAACTAATTTACTTACTTTACAATCTTGGTTATAATATATAGGTATATATTGTAGCTGTTGGTCCGGTCCAAGATAAAGATTCTTTTGTAGATTTATGTAACTGCAAGTTCTTGTTAATCAGTCTTCATCTTCACTCTTCCTCTTCCGTCTTCATCTCCAGTCATGATCTTCAGTCTTCTTCTTGGGTCTTCATATTCAGTCTTCATCTTTGATCTTCGTCTCCATCTCTTGCAAATCCTTCTTCTATTCCCATTTTTTGAACACTTTCGTTTCTGGAACTCTATATAGAGGAAATGCATTTAAAAGATAAATTGTAAGTATTGAGGGAAAGTGTCGTACTCTTTCTTTAATTCCTACATTCCAGTCGTTCTTCTTCTAGACCACTAGAAAGGCACACTTCTGGAACTTTCCACATTTTTCAAGTTCTCAGTAACATCTTGGTTTTGGTTTGTTGGATTCGCAAGAAGAATGAACTGAAAAAATCTAAAGCATAAAATATTAAATAATATGCCAATCTTTCCACCTTCCTGATGGTTCTCTGGATATGGCGACGGTGATTTCCACATATTAGGTCCTTGGTGCCACCTTAAGGATCGTACAACTCCAAGTACCAATTCGCTTATTATTTATTGTTCCTAAAAAAATATAAACTTGTGTAATACAACATATAGTTTGTGAGTTATCCATAGCTGCCTCTGATGTCTTCTATATTTCCATACATGTTCACCTGTTCTTCCTTTCTGAAACATTTTAAAAATTTGATTAAAAGAAAGTGAAACTGATCGTTAAAAATAAAATCTCTTGGAAACGTAGCACTAATCTTCTCACTTTTAAAGCCAGCACTACCACTTACACTATTCTGACTTTACTGCACTATCACATTCCTATTGCTTGAAGAAAAAAAAAAAGGAAAACTGAAATGAAAAACCTAACAAAAGAATAACGAAGCGCTAAATACTTATCTCTAAGCCGCAAACCGCAGAATGTACCCCCCTTAAATATATTATATAGAACCGAGAAGACTGTTGTCCATAATGTAGAATATAACCAACCTGAACAACTAAATACGAGAGTGGACACGTGGGACAACAGAAACCATTATTTAGAAATATAATGAAAAAATTAATTAGTAATTATAATACGTATGTTGAGAATATGATGGAGAACCGGAGAATTAGGTAGTAGATAATATAATCGTTTAGCTAAATAACAACTATAGAAAATATATTATATGACAACAAAACGGTTTATGGTGTTTCAGAGAGAAATTTGTTAATCGCGCCCTTAACGACTTGTGTGAGGGTGTTTTGTGTGTAATTCTTTCTCCTCTAAAGTTAGAACAGAAAGAAACGAAGAAGGCAGGAACGATGACCCATGGAAGCTGAAAAAGAAAATGGGTAAAAATGTTAGTATCATCTTTGAATAAATATTTAAACGAAAAAGTATTTTACTTACCGCTCACGCAGAAATAAAAACGGACAAAGATTAGTAAAAGATAACAGATTGGATAATTTATTGTGAAACCACCCATAAGGTGGTAGCAATGTACTTACTCTTCTTTGGTTTAAATTGTAAATTGAATCTAAGTGTGGGATATGTGTGAAATTGATGAAAACTGTAAAGTTATTTAACAAACAAGTTTTGGGAGAAATAAGATTTTTATTGATGATAATTTTGAAACTTAATTGACATAATTAAAATGAGATGAAGTAAATGAATAATAAAAAGTGTTGGGGGTTGTTTTGTGTTGTTAAGAATACAAATTCCTAAGTCAGGACATTGTAAAAGTGGGGTAACAGGATGGTGATTAAAATTAGATGAAGTAAATGAATAAAAAAGTGTTGGGAGTTGTTTTGTGTTGTTAAGAATACAAAGTCCTAAGGCAGGACATTGTAAAAATGCGGCAACAGGGCGGTAATTAAAATGAGACGAGAACTCGTGAGCACTCATTGCTCGTTGGACGAAATCACAACAGAATATTATTTCAGATAAAATGCAAATTTATAAATTAAACATAAGTGATTAAATGCTGAATTAATAATTTTAAAAAACTTTCAAACAAATAACAGATTCATTTTGTAAAAATGAAACCACGAGATAGTTAAATTTGTTATAGAATTGCCTAAATAGGTATTTATATATTGTGAAAAAGTGTTAATATCTCGCGTTTTATTTATACAGATCTAATTAAATGTATAAAAAAATTATAATTTTGAAAAATAAAAAATAAATTGTTATACTTGTGAACATGGCAAAATTAAATACTGAATGAAATTAAATAGAAACTTCAAGAATTTATTTGAAAATATTGGCGCCAAGTTTGAACCGATTCGCGAACCGCCACTGTATGCCAAAAGAAGGTATACGCGATACCCTACGTAGCACTTAACACTTCAGCTGAAAAAAAAAATCAAATAGACCCAGCGAATGGCAAGTAAAAATACATACAAATACATAGGTACATAAAATATAAGTGTAAATGTGTGCATGTATGTGGACACAACTCCTACCCCCAAAGGACGGCGTGGACAAAACCCCTATACGTATGCATATAGAAATTTTGATAATTACGTAGTAATATGCAGATATTAGAAATAAAAATAGTTGTTTTAAATGTTCTCCATCTTCTGAAATTACACTATCTTAAATAAATAATAATAACGACAAATGGTTAAATAATGGGATGTAAAGTGGACCTAATCGGCAGTTATAAGTTCAAGTATTGTAAAGCCCCAATAAGAATCAAAGGTTGAGGTTACAGGCGCCGTGCCTGCAACGTCGGTCCCTAACATGTTGAAGTTCAGATGTTTTCAGGAACGTCCGTGGAGCCCCACGTTAGGGGGCCAACCAAATAAAATAGCCCCAAAGCAATTAAAATGCGGCCCCACGTTAGGGGGCCGAAAAAGGAACAATATAAAAAACTTGCCACTCAGGTCTATTTGAAACAATATTGATTAGTGACTGACCTTTAGGCGTCGGCTAGACCTTACTAGGGTTCACCGAAACCTTTATCTACCCAGCGGCGGATGTCCAGGGTCCTCATCCTCACGACGATGAAAAGGGGGTTGAGGGGGTGAAAGCCATATTAGATTGGGGACGAGGTTACTGGTGGAATCATCGACCATATCATTCCATTATTATCCATTGCGAAAATAATATCATCAAATGGCACTTTAACAGTAATTGATAAAGGTAGGTACAGGAAATACAATGGAAACGTTCTGAAAATAAAAAGGGAAACCTTGAAAATCTAAGAAAAAATAAAAAACATGAAATATTTACCTGTATCTTCTCTCCCTTCCTTAACTCCCTGTTCCATAATTAATTTTCTCATCATTTCTGACAACTTTATGTTCTGAAACTCTGCAAAAAGAAATCACAATTAGAAGGAATAATTCGAAGAAGCAAGGAAAAGGAACATACCTTTTCTTTAGTTTCTGCTTCATGTCTGTTGAGTCCCACCACCACCACCGCAAATTCCTCGACTATTTTGCGGTCCTCAACGTATGTATTTATTTTTTCCTAGGTGATAATTTCATTCTAAAATGAAAATTTTTTTTTATATAAAGCTGAAAACATTAGGGGTAGGTAAATAATTTAAACTAAAAGCCCTTGTGGACAAGTTTACCTGCATATCTAATCGAAGTAACGATTCATATTCGAAGTACATATGTTGTAGCTGCTGGTCTCTTATAGATTTATTTATTGGAAGTTGTTGGTTCTTCAAACTTCATCTTTAGCCTCCCTCTTCTTCTTCTTCATCCCAAGCCTTCTTCTTCAGTCTTCTTTGGTCTTCATCTTCCGTCGTCGTCGTCCTATCTTGTGATTTCTCTTCTATAATTAATAGGTATTTGTATTTCTGGATAATCTTATATTTTGGAACACTAGAATGGGAAAATGTAATTAATAACCGAAATTAGAAATAGTAAGGGAAAGGGTCGTACTCATTGTTCAATTCCTATACACCAGTCGTTGAGTCCCACCACCACCCCCGCAAATTCATCGACTGTTTTGCGGTCCTCAACATCTTCAATTTTTCGTAACTGTCAAAATCACGCTAAAATAAAAATTTACTTATACCGGAAACATTCGGTAGGTACATAATTTAATCTTAAAGACATTGTGGACAAATTTACCTATATTCAATCCGATTTATAATTCATATTCCAAATATGTATTGTAGTTGTTGGTCCAGGATAAAAGAATTATTGTATGTTATTGCAAGTTCTTCATTTAGAAGCCTTTATCTTCAGTCATCCTCTTCCAATATCCTCTTCAGTTTTTACCTCCAGTTTTCTTCTTCGGTCATCATCTTCAGTCTTCCTCTTAAATTCATCTTCAGTCTTCATCCTTGGCCTTCATCTTCTGTCTTCGTTTCCATCTCTTGTAATTTCTTTTTCTATAATTAATATTCCCATTTTTTGTTCACTTTAGATTCTGGAATTCTACAAAGGAGAAATGCAATTGAAGGATAAACTGTAAGTATTAAGGAATAGTTTCGTACTCTTTCTTCATTTCCTACACTCCAGTCGTTGAATCCCACCACCACCCCCGCAAATTCATTAGACTGTTTTGCGGTCCTCAACGTTTTGGGTTCTTTGGAATTGAAACTCTTTTTCTAGCAAAACAAATTAAAAATAACCAAAAATTCGTAAGGAAAGTTAGAAATTTTAACCTACAAAAACTTGTGAACTAATTTACTTACTTTACAATCTTGGTTATAATATATAGGTATATATTGTAGCTGTTGGTCCGGTCCAAGATAAAGATTCTTTTGTAGATTTATGTAACTGCAAGTTCTTGTTAATCAGTCTTCATCTTCACTCTTCCTCTTCCGTCTTCATCTCCAGTCATGATCTTCAGTCTTCTTCTTGGGTCTTCATATTCAGTCTTCATCTTTGATCTTCGTCTCCATCTCTTGCAAATCCTTCTTCTATTCCCATTTTTTGAACACTTTCGTTTCTGGAACTCTATATAGAGGAAATGCATTTAAAAGATAAATTGTAAGTATTGAGGGAAAGTGTCGTACTCTTTCTTTAATTCCTACATTCCAGTCGTTCTTCTTCTAGACCACTAGAAAGGCACACTTCTGGAACTTTCCACATTTTTCAAGTTCTCAGTAACATCTTGGTTTTGGTTTGTTGGATTCGCAAGAAGAATGAACTGAAAAAATCTAAAGCATAAAATATTAAATAATATGCCAATCTTTCCACCTTCCTGATGGTTCTCTGGATATGGCGACGGTGATTTCCACATATTAGGTCCTTGGTGCCACCTTAAGGATCGTACAACTCCAAGTACCAATTCGCTTATTATTTATTGTTCCTAAAAAAATATAAACTTGTGTAATACAACATATAGTTTGTGAGTTATCCATAGCTGCCTCTGATGTCTTCTATATTTCCATACATGTTCACCTGTGCTGTTGTTCTTCCTTTCTGAAACATTTTAAAAATTTGATTAAAAGAAAGTGAAACTGATCGTTAAAAATAAAATCTCTTGGAAACGTAGCACTAATCTTCTCACTTTTAAAGCCAGCACTACCACTTACACTATTCTGACTTTACTGCACTATCACATTCCTATTGCTTGAAGAAAAAAAAAAAGGAAAACTGAAATGAAAAACCTAACAAAAGAATAACGAAGCGCTAAATACTTATCTCTAAGCCGCAAACCGCAGAATGTACCCCCCTTAAATATATTATATAGAACCGAGAAGACTGTTGTCCATAATGTAGAATATAACCAACCTGAACAACTAAATACGAGAGTGGACACGTGGGACAACAGAAACCATTATTTAGAAATATAATGAAAAAATTAATTAGTAATTATAATACGTATGTTGAGAATATGATGGAGAACCGGAGAATTAGGTAGTAGATAATATAATCGTTTAGCTAAATAACAACTATAGAAAATATATTATATGACAACAAAACGGTTTATGGTGTTTCAGAGAGAAATTTGTTAATCGCGCCCTTAACGACTTGTGTGAGGGTGTTTTGTGTGTAATTCTTTCTCCTCTAAAGTTAGAACAGAAAGAAACGAAGAAGGCAGGAACGATGACCCATGGAAGCTGAAAAAGAAAATGGGTAAAAATGTTAGTATCATCTTTGAATAAATATTTAAACGAAAAAGTATTTTACTTACCGCTCACGCAGAAATAAAAACGGACAAAGATTAGTAAAAGATAACAGATTGGATAATTTATTGTGAAACCACCCATAAGGTGGTAGCAATGTACTTACTCTTCTTTGGTTTAAATTGTAAATTGAATCTAAGTGTGGGATATGTGTGAAATTGATGAAAACTGTAAAGTTATTTAACAAACAAGTTTTGGGAGAAATAAGATTTTTATTGATGATAATTTTGAAACTTAATTGACATAATTAAAATGAGATGAAGTAAATGAATAATAAAAAGTGTTGGGGGTTGTTTTGTGTTGTTAAGAATACAAATTCCTAAGTCAGGACATTGTAAAAGTGGGGTAACAGGATGGTGATTAAAATTAGATGAAGTAAATGAATAAAAAAGTGTTGGGAGTTGTTTTGTGTTGTTAAGAATACAAAGTCCTAAGGCAGGACATTGTAAAAATGCGGCAACAGGGCGGTAATTAAAATGAGACGAGAACTCGTGAGCACTCATTGCTCGTTGGACGAAATCACAACAGAATATTATTTCAGATAAAATGCAAATTTATAAATTAAACATAAGTGATTAAATGCTGAATTAATAATTTTAAAAAACTTTCAAACAAATAACAGATTCATTTTGTAAAAATGAAACCACGAGATAGTTAAATTTGTTATAGAATTGCCTAAATAGGTATTTATATATTGTGAAAAAGTGTTAATATCTCGCGTTTTATTTATACAGATCTAATTAAATGTATAAAAAAATTATAATTTTGAAAAATAAAAAATAAATTGTTATACTTGTGAACATGGCAAAATTAAATACTGAATGAAATTAAATAGAAACTTCAAGAATTTATTTGAAAATATTGGCGCCAAGTTTGAACCGATTCGCGAACCGCCACTGTATGCCAAAAGAAGGTATACGCGATACCCTACGTAGCACTTAACACTTCAGCTGAAAAAAAAAAATCAAATAGACCCAGCGAATGGCAAGTAAAAATACATACAAATACATAGGTACATAAAATATAAGTGTAAATGTGTGCATGTATGTGGACACAACTCCTACCCCCAAAGGACGGCGTGGACAAAACCCCTATACGTATGCATATAGAAATTTTGATAATTACGTAGTAATATGCAGATATTAGAAATAAAAATAGTTGTTTTAAATGTTCTCCATCTTCTGAAATTACACTATCTTAAATAAATAATAATAACGACAAATGGTTAAATAATGGGATGTAAAGTGGACCTAATCGGCAGTTATAAGTTCAAGTATTGTAAAGCCCCAATAAGAATCAAAGGTTGAGGTTACAGGCGCCGTGCCTGCAACGTCGGTCCCTAACATGTTGAAGTTCAGATGTTTTCAGGAACGTCCGTGGAGCCCCACGTTAGGGGGCCAACCAAATAAAATAGCCCCAAAGCAATTAAAATGCGGCCCCACGTTAGGGGGCCGAAAAAGGAACAATATAAAAAACTTGCCACTCAGGTCTATTTGAAACAATATTGATTAGTGACTGACCTTTAGGCGTCGGCTAGACCTTACTAGGGTTCACCGAAACCTTTATCTACCCAGCGGCGGATGTCCAGGGTCCTCATCCTCACGACGATGAAAAGGGGGTTGAGGGGGTGAAAGCCATATTAGATTGGGGACGAGGTTACTGGTGGAATCATCGACCATATCATTCCATTATTATCCATTGCGAAAATAATATCATCAAATGGCACTTTAACAGTAATTGATAAAGGTAGGTACAGGAAATACAATGGAAACGTTCTGAAAATAAAAAGGGAACCTTGAAAATCTAAGAAAAAATAAAAAACATGAAATATTTACCTGTATCTTCTCTCCCTTCCTTAACTCCCTGTTCCATAATTAATTTTCTCATCATTTCTGACAACTTTATGTTCTGAAACTCTGCAAAAAGAAATCACAATTAGAAGGAATAATTCGAAGAAGCAAGGAAAAGGAACATACCTTTTCTTTAGTTTCTGCTTCATGTCTGTTGAGTCCCACCACCACCCCCGCAAATTCCTCGACTATTTTGCGGTCCTCAACGTATGTATTTATTTCTTCCTAGGTGATAATTTTATTCTAAAATGAAAATTTTTTTTTTATATAAAGCTGAAAACATTAGGGGTAGGTAAATAATTTAAACTAAAAGTCCTTGTGGACAAATTTACCTGCATCCAATCGAAGTTATGATTCATATTCGAAGTACATATGTTGTAGCTGCTGGTCTCTTATAGATTGATTTATTGGAACTTGTTGGTTCATCAACATTCATCTTTAGCCTGCCTCTTCTTCTTCTTCTTGATCCCAAGCCTTCTTCTTCAGTCTTCATTTCTAGTCTACTTCTTTTGTCTTCACCTTCCGTCTTCGTCGTCCCATCTTGTGATTTCTCTTCTATAATTAATAGGTATTTGTATTTCTGGATAATCTTATATTTTGGAACACTAGAATGGGAAAATGTAATTAATAACCGAAATTAGAAATAGTAAGGGAAAGGGTCGTACTCATTGTTCAATTCCTATACACCAGTCGTTGAGTCCCACCACCACCCCCGCAAATTCATCGACTGTTTTGCGGTCCTCAACATCTTCAATTTTTCGTAACTGTCAAAATCACGCTAAAATAAAAATTTACTTATACCGGAAACATTCGGTAGGTACATAATTTAATCTTAAAGACATTGTGGACAAATTTACCTATATTCAATCCGATTTATAATTCATATTCCAAATATGTATTGTAGTTGTTGGTCCAGGATAAAAGAATTATTGTATGTTATTGCAAGTTCTTCATTTAGAAGCCTTTATCTTCAGTCATCCTCTTCCAATATCCTCTTCAGTTTTTACCTCCAGTTTTCTTCTTCGGTCATCATCTTCAGTCTTCCTCTTAAATTCATCTTCAGTCTTCATCCTTGGCCTTCATCTTCTGTCTTCGTTTCCATCTCTTGTAATTTCTTTTTCTATAATTAATATTCCCATTTTTTGTTCACTTTAGATTCTGGAATTCTACAAAGGAGAAATGCAATTGAAGGATAAACTGTAAGTATTAAGGAATAGTTTCGTACTCTTTCTTCATTTCCTACACTCCAGTCGTTGAATCCCACCACCACCCCCGCAAATTCATTAGACTGTTTTGCGGTCCTCAACGTTTTGGGTTCTTTGGAATTGAAACTCTTTTTCTAGCAAAACAAATTAAAAATAACCAAAAATTCGTAAGGAAAGTTAGAAATTTTAACCTACAAAAACTTGTGAACTAATTTACTTACTTTACAATCTTGGTTATAATATATAGGTATATATTGTAGCTGTTGGTCCGGTCCAAGATAAAGATTCTTTTGTAGATTTATGTAACTGCAAGTTCTTGTTAATCAGTCTTCATCTTCACTCTTCCTCTTCCGTCTTCATCTCCAGTCATGATCTTCAGTCTTCTTCTTGGGTCTTCATATTCAGTCTTCATCTTTGATCTTCGTCTCCATCTCTTGCAAATCCTTCTTCTATTCCCATTTTTTGATCACTTTCGTTTCTGAAACTCTATATAGAGGAAATGCATTTAAAAGATAAATAGTAAGTATTGAGGGAAAGTATCGTACTCTTTCTTTAATTCCTACATTCCAGTCGTTCTTCTTCTAGACCACTAGAAAGGCACACTTCTGGAACTTTCCACATTTTTCACGTTCTCAGTAACATCTTGGTTTTGGTTTGTTGGATTCGCAAGAAGAATGAACTGAAAAAGTCTAAAGCATAAAATATTAAATAATATGCCAATCTTTCCACCTTCCTGATGGTTCTCTGGATATGGCGACGGTGTTTTCCCCATATTAGGTCCTTGGTGCCACCTTAAGGATCGTACAACTCCAAGTACCAATTCGCTTATTATTTATTGTTCCTAAAAAAATATAAACTTGTGTAATACAACATATAGTTTGTGAGTTATCCATAGCTGCCTCTGATGACTTCTATATTTCCATACATGTTCACCTGTGCTGTTGTTCTTCCTTTCTGAAACATTCTAAAAATTTGATTAAAAGAAAGTGAAACTGATCGTTAAAAATAAAATCTCTTGGAAACGTAGCACTAATCTTCTCACTTTTAAAGCCAGCACTACCACTTACACTATTCTGACTTTACTGCACTATCACATTCCTATTGCTTGAAGAAAAAAAAAGGAAAACTGAAATGAAAAACCTAACAAAAGAATAACGAAGCGCTAAATACTTATCTCTAAGCCGCAAACCGCAGAATGTACCCCCCTTAAATATATTATATAGAACCGAGAAGACTGTTGCCCATAATGTAGAATATAGCCAACCTGAACAACTAAATACGAGAGTGGACACGTGGGACAACAGAAACCATTATTTAGAATTATAATGAAAAATTAAAAAAGTAATTATAATACGTAGTTGAGAATATGATGGAGAACCGGAGAATTAGGTAGTAGGTAATATAATCGTTTAGCTAAATAACAACTATAGAAAATATATTATATAACAACAAAACGGTTTATGGTGTTTCAGAGAGAAATTTGTTAATCGCGCCCTTAACGACTTGTGTGAGGGTGTTTTGTGTGTAATTCTTTCTCTTCTAAAGTTAGAACAGAAAGAAACGAAGAAGGCAGGAACGATGACCCATGGAAGCTGAAAAAGAAAATGGGTAAAAATGTTAGTATCGTCTTTGAATAAATATTTGAATGAAAAAGTATTTTACTTACCGCTTACGCTGAAATAAAAACGGACAAAGATTAGTAAAAAATAACAGATTTAATCATTTATTGTGAACCCACCCATAAGGTGGTAGCAATTTACTTACTCTTCTTTGGTTTAAATTGTAAATTGAATGTAAGTGTGGGATATGTGTGGAATTAATGAAAACTGTAAAGTTACTTTACAAACAAGTTTTGGAAGAAATGAGATTTTGTGATTGATTGAGATTAGGTTGATCAAAATTAATGAATTTTGAATCTTAATGGACATAATTAAAATTAGATAATGTAAATGAATAATAAAGTGTTGGGAGTTGTATTGTGTTAAGAATACAAAGTCCCAAGTCAGGACATTGTAAAAATGCGACAACAGGGTGGTAATTAAAATTAGATGAAGTAAATGAATAATAAAAAGTGTTGGGAGTTGTATTGTGTTGTTAAGAATACAAAGTCCTAAGTCAGGACATTGTAAAAATGCGGCAACAGGGCGGTAATTAAAATGAGACGAGAACTCGTGAGCACTCATTGCTCGTTGGACGAAATCACAACAGAATATTATTTCAGATAAAATGCAAATTTATAAATTAAACATAAGTGATTAAATGCTGAATTAATAATTTTAAAAAACTTTCAAACAAATAACAGATTCATTTTGTAAAAATAAAACCACGATGAGATAGTTAAATTTGTTATAGAATTACCTAAATATGTATCTATATATTGTGAAAAAGTTTTATTATCTCGTGTTTTATTTACACAGAATTAATTAAATGTATAAAAAAATTATAATTTTGAAAAATAAAAAATAAATTGTTATACTTGTGAACATTGGCGCAGCCCTTGCTTGTAAACTATTAAAGTAGCAGCAAAATTAAATACTTAATGAATTTAAATAAAAACTTCAAGAATTTATTTGAAAATATTGGCGCCAAGTTTGATCCGATTCGCGAACCGCCACTGTATGCCAAAAGAAGGTATACGCGATACCCTACGTAGCACTTAACACTTCAGCTGAAAAAAAATATCAAATAGACCCAGCGAATGGCAAGTAAAAATACATACAAATACATAGGTACATAAAAAATAAGTGTAAATGTGTGCATGTATGTGGACACAACTCCTACCCCCAAAGGACGGCGTGGACAAAACCCCTATACGTATGTATATAGAAATTTTGATAATGATGTAGTAATATGTAGATAATAGAAATAAAAATAGTTGTTTTAAATGTTCTCCATCTTCTGAAATTACACTATCTCAAATAAATAATAATAACGACAAATGGTTAAATAATGGGATGTAAAGTGGACCTAATCGGCAGTTATATGTTCAAGTATTGTAAAGCCCCAATAAGAATCAAAGGTTGAGGTTACAGGCGCCGTGCCTGCAACGTCGGTCCCTAACATGTTGAAGTTCAGATGTTTTCAGGAACAACCGTGGAGCCCCACGTTAGGGGGCCAACCAAATAAAATAGCCCCAAAGCAATTAAAATGCGGCCCCACGTTAGGGGACCGAAAAAGGAACAATATAAAAAACTTGCCACTCAGGTCTATTTGAAACAATATTGATTAGTGACTGACCTTTAGGCGTCGGCTAGACCTGACTAGGGTTCACCGCAACCTTTATCTATCCAGCGGCGGATGTCCAGGGTCCTCATCCTCACGACGATGAATAGGGGGTTGAGGGGGTGAAAGCCATATTAGATTGGGGACGAGGTTACTGGTGGAATCATCGACCATATCATTCCATTATTATCCATTGCGAAAATAATATTATCAAATGGCACTTTAACAGTAATTGATAAAGGTAGGTACAGGAAATACAATGGAAAAGTTCTGAAAATAGAAGAGGAACTTTTAAAATAAATGTAAATAGTTATTACTGGGATGTATTATACCTGCATGAAGGTAACTTTTCCTTGAATATAAATAAAAACATTCTGTGAATATTATTGCCATCACAGGGTTGTTAAGGATTAACTTCTTATTCTGTAAAGAAGAAGAAAAGTGTTTTAATCAAAAAGCTAATTAAAAACGTAACTGATTTTGTTTTGAGCTGTAATTAATTAATTTATAAGTTTGTCACAACAATTTAAATTTTGGAAACACCCTGTGTATCATTAATGAATAAAGAGCCATCTCGAGTTTAAAATAAGAAAGTAGAGAATTATTTCAAAGTTCCTCTCTTCGGCAGAGAGTGCGCTGTAAGCAGTGTATTTTAATCAATACCATGGATCAATAATTTTCTGTAATTTTAATCTATGGTTTTTTTTTGTGAGCTGTAACCTTGAGCTCGAGTGTGTTTGTTTAGTGTTTTCATTTTATAATTTTATTTGTGAACATTGTATCCTAATATAATACAATATTTATTACAATTCTGAGTAATATATATTACAAAATACTGAAATCTACAAAATTAAAGTTTAAAGGACAAAGAGGTAATTAATTAAATAATAAAGTATATGTCTGAATTGTTATTACATTATTCTTAATGATTTTTTTTATAAATCTAATTCAATCAAAGTTCTTTTAATTTAATTTGTATTTATGTAGATTAAATAATTTTAATTTGCAGGTAAATAATTTTTAAAAGCCAAAACCTGTTTTATTTTCATTAGAACCAGGTAGCAGTTGGTTTTTTTACCTGCTCATAAGAAAGGATGATGGCTAGTTTAGATTGGTCTGTCTTCTATTATAGAGGTATGTGTTTTATTAGTGTCATAACACTTCAATTTAAAAAATTTATACATTTGTAAAGTGGCTAGTTAAATTAAAAAGTTAAGTAACAATTTATTATAATGCATTTGTAAATCGTTCATGTTCTGAAGGGTGTTAAATTATCAGGAAATGACTATGTAATTAGACTTCCTATATAATATTGAAAAATAACCGAAGCAATGTATTTCCATAACATAAAAGTTAAAATAAAACACAATTGAGTTGCAGTGAATAATTTTATTGTTTCGCCACAAAGTAACTTCTTTAGATGGTGAAGTAAACTTATCTTCTACTTAAAATCAGTTTACTGCCACAGTGTGACAAAATAATTATTGTGGAACAATAAAATTATTCACTGTACCTCAATTGTTGTGTTTTATTTTAATTTTTATACAAGGTACTTAAGATGTTTATGAGTATAATTAATTTTGTATTTTTCATACCTCATTTAGGGAATAGAAGTCTCATTAGAAATGTTAGAAGGTCTGCTTCCTTTGCCTCAAAGGAAGTTTTAAGTCCAAATGAATCCCTCTGGTTGATTTATGTAGGTGTTTCTACTGGCATTACTCTGTAGAAGTACAATTTTCAGTCCAATTACTGTAAAAACAGAAACACCTTAGAAAATGATACTGTAAGATACAAACAAGCGAAATTAACAAGAAAAATAAGTGAATTTAGGAGAAAATGTAACAAAGATATTTACTCATGTATTAAGTAATAGTTAAAACACGAGTAAGTTTACAAACTGTAAACTGTAAAATTCCTACCTTATTAAGAGAAGAATTCAGATAGAAGTCACAATAGGAAAGCAGGAAGATCCTAATTTTACTGCCTTGAAGAAGTTCTGAAGTCTTTTTCGGTAGAAGTTTCATTGGCAGTTTATGTGGGTATTAATATATTGAGTCGAAAAAGTCGTGGTATTAAATCTCTAATTTCCATTCCAGTTACTGTAAAACCACGGACAATGTCTTAGAAAAGACTATAACAGTATAGCAAGGCGAAAATTAATGATAAATTTCTATTGTTGTAGGCGTGAAAAAACTTCGACTGTTTTATAAGTGCCAAGTGAAAACAAATGAAATTTATGTAAAATATTTTAATAGTTGCTGTTAGAATACTTTCTTTTGTTGAAGATTCCCCTTTGAATACTTTTGTTTTGTAAGAGAAATATGAATTTAAGAGGAAATACATCAAAGATACTCGTACCTCCTGGTATTGTTAAAACAAGTTGTTTTATAAGATTCTATCATTAAATTAGTAAAATATTGACTGAAATACAGCTGTATATGACAATTAAAAAAGATTTGTACACACGAATATTCCCAATTTGGTCTATTTTCGTACTGATGGTTTTACAAAGGGGTTCAGGTATCAAAATGATAAATAATCATGTCAATACCTATAAATATTAAAAACAATCGTAGCATTAATTTCAATTTGCAAAAACTAACGAATTTATATCGATATCAATAAGTTATTTGCAGTTTTTATCATTTTTAATTTTCAACAAAGTATGGGTTACATTGTCGAAACTTTTATCATAAAAAATAACGAAAATCTTTTCGGGGCAAAATAAACAAATACATACCTCATGTAGGGGACCCTTAAAAGAACACTTTTTGATAAAAATCAATTTGATTTTAACACTTTTACCATTAACAATTTTCAAAAAAGCAGAGAGAATTTTGAGAGAAGTTGTCGTTAAAATAGCGTCACTGGAAGGGAGCATTATTGTCCGGCTGCGGGCCAATCAGAGGCGAGCGTTGAACTTAGGATTTTTAATGCCAACTTTTGCAAAGAGTAGGCGCGAAAATTTGAAATTCAAATAAGTGAAACCTTTCTGTTTTTAGAAAGATACCTATTTGAAGTTAAATTTTATGATGAGATGAAAGTAAAATAATTAAAAATTATTATTTATTAATTTAGTTAGTATATTTTTAATAATAACATTAAATAAAAATACTCAATATAAGTTTCACAAAACTTTTTAACACTACTAAATTTTGTGAAGCTTATATCAAGTGTTTTTATTTAATTTTGATATAAAAAATTGTTTTACAAACGCTGTGGAAAAAACTTAATTGAAATAATAAACATATTATTGTGTAATTTTCGAAAAACACTCGTCCTTGATTGTTTTATACGTACTGAATAAAAACAAATGATTTTTCTGTAAAATGTTTTAACAGTTGACGATAGAACACCTTTTTTTTTTGAATATTCTGTTGTGTATACTTTTGTTTTGTTAAAAATACGTGAATTTAAATGGGAATAAACAAAAGATACACATATCTCCTGGTATTGTTAAAACGAGTTATTTTACAAGATTCTGTTCATCAAGTTGGTAAAATAGGAGATGAAAGACAACTCTACATGACAATTAAAAAAGATTTGTGCACATGAATATTCGCAATTTGGTTTATTTTCGTACTGATGTTTTACGAAGGGGTTCAGGTATCAAAATGATAAATAATCATGTCAATACCTATAAATAATAAAAAAATCGTAGCATTAATTTCAGTTTGCAAAAACTAATGAATTTATGTCGCTATCAATAAGTTATTTGCAGTTTTTATCATTTTTAATTTTCAACAAAGTATGGGTTACATTGTCGAAACCTTTATCATAAAAAATAACGAAAATCCTTTCGGGGCGAAATAAACGAATACATACCTCATGTAGGGGACCCTCAAAAGAACGCGTTTTGATAAAAATTTTGTAGGTATTAACACTTTTACTAAAAGAAATTCTCAAAAAAGCAGAGATAAATTTAGGGGAAATGTTTCTTGAAAAATTACGTCACTGAAAAGGGGCATTGTTGTCTGGCAGAGATTCAACGCCAACTTTTGAGAACGCAGGAGCAAAAATTTGAAATTCAAATAGTAAATGAAGCCTTCAATGAGTAGCGAAAGATACTTATTTATTTGAAGTTCAAGTTTAATAGGGATTGTAATAAAAGCAATTATTATCTATTAATTTATTTTGGTTTTACATTAAAATATAGTACAATACTAAAACAATATATTTTTGTATTATACTGTAATTAATTAGGTACTAATATGATGTTGTGCGGAACATTTTCCTAAAAACTTCTTTCCATCTTTTTGATCGAGTTCTTCCTTTAAGGGGTTGAATGTTCTTCCACAAATATTTGTTACAAACGCCACAAACACTGTATTTAAACACCCTTTTACTTAATGAATTCACACCACTCACTTTAAAAAGATGCCACTCATCATAACTTCATAACACTATAAAGATAAAACCCTTATCAAAAGGGATTTAAGTTCTAAGCCACAAGCCCTTAGTTGAAGTAATTTGGTTTTTGAAGTCCTAATTACGTTTTAAAATCTAAGGACTTCGAGTTACCAATTACATTGTAAAGTAATTATATTTGAAGCCCTAAGCATTATAAGGGCTTGAATTGCAAATACATAATTAAAAATGGTTTTGATTTGCTTTGCACTTGAGTTGACTTCAAGCTCATTTAGAGGACTTCTTAAGGAAGTTTTCAAAGTACTTAAAGCCTTTTTTTTTAATATAAACTACCAAGCATTATTATAAAGTAATTTGCTTGTTCGTGAAAGGGTTTGATTTACAGTACTAAATGAGCTTAGAGGCGAATTTCCACGCAAAAACAGCCCTGTAATGTTTACGATTAAACATGAAACTATTTTATTTCTTTCCAGAGCACTTCTTAACCATAACCACGGACACGAATAAAGTATTGGACGTTTCAAAAGAAGATTAACATAATGTGTAAGTAAAGCAATAGGTATATAACTACTTTAAGAAAGCAAGTTGCTCTTAAATAGTTACTATAATAGGTACAAATTAACTATATGTTAATCTACTTTCTTTATTCAATAGTTTACGTTCATTTACATATAAATTAACAAAATATATATCATAATTTTCTCAACTGCTACTTAAATTTCTTCAAATGACTCATTTGCTTTATTTAACTGAAAATATTTATCTGTAGTTGTTATTTTGTTTAAACAATTGATCCCTACAGATAAATATTCTTCTGTTTTGAATTTCCCTTAGTTTTATTTTGTTTTAAGAAGCAGTTGAGTTGTAAAATATACTTAAACCAAAATGAAACACCAATTGTTTTCGTTTATTATTAAAGGAATATTTTTGTAAAGTTCCTACCTTATTAAACGAAGAAAGTGGGTAAACGCCTCAATAAGGATGCAAGAATATTCTAATTTCATTGTCCTGAAGGGTACTTTGAAGTTTGAAGTCCCTATCTGTTAATTTTTTCTAGTCGAGCTGTGTAGGTATTGGTATTGTGTTGAAGAAGACCTGGCTTTAATTTTCTTTCCATTTACTACAAAAACACAGACAATGTCTTAGAAATGAATTTGGTATGAAACTTAAACAAAAATTGATAATAAAGTTTCATGTCTGTGTCTCTGAAAAATGTTCGACTGTCCTACAGGTACCAAATGAAAACAACTGCTATTTTGCAAAATGTTTTAACAATTGACGTTAGAATGCCTTCATTTGTTACAGATACAAGTGTATGTACTTTTGTTTTATTGGAAACAAGTGAATTTTAGACAAAATACAGTAAAAATGTGTTTTGCAGGTATTCCGAAGCCAGGTATCAACACTTTTAGTTATTTCTTTAAAATTTGCAAATACGCATAAAACAACCTCGGCAAATTATTGACTTGATAATTTTAATTAACTTAGAGCCCTATTGAAATGATATTTAATCGTTTTTTACGTGTTTTTTACTTTGGGACATGTAAAAAGTTTTTTCGCAAAAATAACGAAACATCGAATGCCGCCGAATAAAACAATACTTACCATATGTAAAAGACCATCCAAAGAACGCGTTTTGATAAAATTTATTTAGGGCTGCGCCCTTTTACTATTAATAATTTGGAAAAATAAGGGAGCACGATGTCTCCATAAAAGTAGCGTCACTTGAAGAGACAGTTTTTTTCTAGCCAATCAGAGACCTTGAAAGAAGAGTTAAAATCACAGCCGACGTTGTTAAAGAAATTGCCAAAATTTAAATTAATTGTTTTTAGGGTATAAAACTTTTATTTATTTATTTAAATAACTTTATGATACAAGGGGATTATAATGGTTTTCGTTTTTATTTTTAAAAGAATTATTTTAGAATGTTTACATACATCAACTTCTGTTAAACTCCTATGAAGTTGGACGTACATATATCGATTAAAACTGGTTACTAGTATAATCGTTTTAATTTTTTAAACATTTAATTATAGTACAATTTAGTATTTTATTTCAGAGTTTATAAATTAAGATATAATTTATTTACTTTTATATTTTTAATATATGTACATATGTTAAGGTGATTCAACAAGTGTCAGGTTTGAACTTCATTTTTTTTTTCTTTAATAAATAGTTGATTTATATTTTGTCTTTCATTTATTATTGTTAAGTAGTATATATTAATATAAATATAAATATTAATATAAAGTGAAACAAACTTTCTGCAGAAAAATGAAATGAAATTCTATTGAACTAATTTTGATTTAATTATAAATACATTTGTGGTAAAATCATCTATAACAAAATTTCCTGATTTGGTAAATACATCAATTTTTTAATTAATAAAAGTTAAAAAAAGGACATTTGTTTTATTCTTCTTTGTAATACATAGATCAAAATGCGGTATGTTGTGGCTAAATGAACCAAACCGCTCAAAGATCATTAATCTGACTGCAATGACCTTGGTGCTTTAATGGTTAGTTTTCGTGTAAATTATTTTAAAAAAATTAATGAAAAACCCAAAATAAAAACTTTATGTGATTCTAAAACAACATTTTATTATTCCTTTTTTCATTACAGATGTTGTGCTCCCATGATAATGGTTGTTTTTCTATATACTGACTTAATTACTTAATTGATATTGTTCGAATAGTAGTCCTGTTATACTTAATTATTAGATTTAAAGGACATGGCTGAGGCTTGTATTAGTAAGGACGAGCTTTGGAGGGAATGTGCAAGTTGGTTAACGAGATGGGACGTGCTCAGGAGTGATCATAGAGTCAATTGGTCGACTGCAGACATCATAGATCTGGCAAACATTTTGAGAGATGGTGTTATCCTTTGCACCCTGCTCAGTAAAATGGACCCTGGCTGCATTGATATGAAAGACGTTAATCTTAAACCTGCAATGGCTCAAGTAGAGTTGTTTACATAGGTGTAAATGTCCTTTTTGTTTTAATTTACTGCTTTCTTTCCTAGTTTTTATGTGTTCGAAACATACAAACGTTCCTTAAAATATGTGTAGCTTCATTTGGATTAAAAGAATCTGATCTTTTCGAGCCCCTAATGTTATTTGATCTGACGGATTTCCACAAAGTTTTATGTACTCTATCGAAACTCTCACTAACACCAAAATCACAACAAAGTAGTATAAGGTACATATTGTTAAATTAAATAAGCATACATGCAGATAGATGATTCATTGTTATACTTTTTTAGAGGTTTTAGTGGCCAAACTCTAAGAAGGAAAGATGAAGATGTATATCACAACTTAAAATTCATGTAAGTTGTCCAACATTAGTCTGACTTATTATCTAATGAAGTTTTTTTAATTTACACAGTGATATTAATAAAAAGAACTTATTTTTCTTAAAATTGTAAAATAGTGACAATTTCAATTCCATTTATTGTTATAATAAGACATTGTGTACTTAAAAGCTCTTATAACACAGCATTTGCCAAGAAGGAAAAGAAGACTATTGACATAAGATCATTCTGAGACCCTAGCCAGGTCATTTTACAATCTTATACTCTCCTAGATTGAGGAAATAATACTTGTATAAATTTTAAAACTATAAAAAATTATTTACGGGAGTTTGTTGTTAATAAAATTGTCTTATTTTACTTGCGGCTCCTACAATACAGGGATGTTAAACCCACAAGGTTAGAACCTAGTTGGCTACAATTTACAATACCCTGTCCTCGGCCAGAAGATTCTGAAGAGGAGGTCTATGATGATTTATGTTACGTTACCTTCTCTGATTGCCTACCAGAGGTGGGCAATAATCTTTTAGTCTTAATTACGTATTTGGTTCCTGTTATCGTTTTTTTTTTCTTTTGCGTTCTTTCGTGCAGCTTGCCCAATATTAGCCACAGCATTGAGTTAATTTGCAAACATTTAGCTGATTTTTTAGGCATTGATTGAATTTACAATGATATTGTTTCGTTACGTATTATTTATCGGAGGGCGAATAAAATTTAATTTTTTTGGTCTTCATTTCTGCCTTATTATTTATTAGTATATTGTGGTCGTTGAGTAAAAATTTATTATTTTATATTATCTTACTTACTGCCTTATATTAGTGCATGGCTGTTTTTGTGTTAGTGATCCACCGTCAAGAATCGATCTAAACATTGACCAGTTTGACTACCACGACAACTACCATAAGGACGAGGAAATTTATCACGATTTATGTTTGCTACAAAACGTTACGGCTCGTCAGGAGGTAATCAAATATTTTGTTTTTTTTTTTTTTATTTTAATTTAATTTATAAAGTTTAAAATGGCTTCACTAATACTGATGAAGTAGGTACCAGTTAGCGTAAGTAACTATTATGTAATAAATTGTTTGATAAATGTTTTGATTGCTTTTAGATGTGAACATTTGTAGTTTTATTAACTAGGCAATTAATAAATTAATACAGTATTTTATTCTGTATTTCTAGTTAAGTATCCAGCCCCCTTTGGAGAAGCGAGACTTTGTAATCAAGGAACTTATAGAGACAGAACATAATTACGTGGAGGTTCTCAATAAGCTCAAGAAAAATTTCATGAGACCGCTCCAACCCATTTTAAGATTAGAAGTTCATTCAATTATATTTTGTAAAATTAATGTACGTAACTATTTTTGTATTACTATTTCTTTAAAAAGATTAATAATATTTTTATAGGAATTGCATGAAATTCATACGGGGTTTCTAAGTCAGCTCCTAAAAGTTGGCGTCGACAAGTCCGTTATGTTAAGTAATATTTTTATAAATTGGAGGGAAAGGTTTTTGGTTTATGGACCGTACTGTGCAAATCTCTCTAACGCCTGTGCTCTGCTACAAGAAAGCTGTGATAAAAACGAAATTGTAAATATGGTAGTTTGTGTAAGTTTCATTATATATTTTATGTACACTGATATTATGTCTGAAGGTATTTCCTATAATAAAAATTAAATTGTAGAGGTGTGAGAATGAGGATAATAATGGAAAGTTTAAACTACGGGACGTACTCTCTGTGCCAATGCAGCGTATTCTTAAGTATCATTTATTATTGGAAAAATTGATCGATCTGACTGATCCGGTAGGAACTCGACTTCATCGTTGTTTTTTTTTTTTGAGAATGTTATGGGGTCAATTTTCAGAACCATGAGGAATATAAGGAGTTAAAGAGAGCCAGAGAAGCTATGTTAGATGTAGCAGGGTACATAAATGAAACAGCCAGGGATAGTGAACATCTTGCCGTAATTAAGAAAGTACAAGAGAATTTAATAGAATGGGATCGTTCTTCTGATATCAAGTTGGAAAATTGTGGTCGACTGATAAAAGATGGCGAGCTTAAAGTTAAGGCACATGATGACCAGAAAACGAGAAATCGATATGTGTTTATTTTCGATAAAGTTTTGATTTTATGCAAACAAGTAAAGGTAAGTACCTACATTTTGGGGACGATTAAAAGCCCTGGGGAAATTATAGTTACTTCAAAATTATTCTATTCGCAAGCCAGAAGGCAGAACTCTTATTAAAAGAAAGAGCTTTGAGTCGTTATCAAAAGTTCTCTAAACTCCAAAGTACTTAATGAATGTGGCGTGATCCTTGAAACCCCACTGTTTGATGATCCCGTAAGGTTCGGTGTTGTTTTCAGGGAAACCAGTTTGCCTATAGGGGTTCTTTACACTTGCCAGATTTTCGTTTAGACGATTATAACAACAGGCCGATATTAAACAGAGAAGCAAAATGGGTCTACCAGTGGCACCTTGTCAAAAACGACCAGTCCACGGTTTACACTTTGTACGCCAGGAGTATCGAAATAAAACGTAAAATGATGAAGGCTTTAAGGGATGCCATGTGAGTAACGTTTTATAGAACTTGAAGAAATACGTCCTGTGTGTTTTTTTAATTTTATCGTTATTGTAGTGATAACGTTCAGCCGTCAGCTCTTGCCAAAACGAATCACAAATTCGAAATGCACACGTTCGATAAACCGATTACGTGTAACAGGTGCTCAAAATACCTTAAGGGTCTTATTTTTCAAGGCTACAGATGCAAGACTTGTGATATAGCCGTCCATAAGGAGTGCATTGCCGGTTCTGGGCGATGCGGCGCTCCTCCTCTACCTCCCCCCACCCTTCATTGTGACGCTCAATTAATGGATAAATTGTGGTAAGAAGTGGTATTATGATCGGAATTACAAGAAGTTTTTGAGTTCGAATTAAGTCTAGAACAAACCTTTAGGAAATTGACAGGTCTCTATTAAAAATGTTTAACAATGGTAACATATTTTGTTAAATTTACAAGGGAGGATAATTAAACCTTTTTGAATTTTAACTTGGTCCAAGATGTTAACAAAGTCCTATAATGTTTTATTCGAGATATTTATTTAAGGTTTGCTGGAGACATGGACAGAAACGAAGCCGCCGCCATTTTGGAACATCGCAGAAATGGTACCTACTTGGTACGAATACGTTCCCAAAGGGACGACACCGACAACTTCGCTCTCACACTAAAGTAATAATGATTCAACCCCTTTTAAATTTATTGTTTATCTATTAAATTAAATTAATTTCCTTCCTTTAGAACTGATAACGCAGTGAAACACATGAAGATATGTTGCAGTGTGGTGGGTTCCGTGAAGAAATACTACTTGTCAATATCTAAATATTTTAATAGCATCGAAGAACTCATCGAGAACTATCAGCATTCTAGTCTTAAGGAGAATTTTGAAAGGTACAATTATTTTCAATTTTTTGAACTTGTTTCTTTTATATGTTTTGTTGCACAGGCTCGAAGAGAATACTTATTTAGAATGGCCTTATCGTCAATTGCGAGCTGTTGCTGTGAGATCTTTCAATAGCGACTGCCCTGATCATTTATCCTTCGAACAGGGACAACATATCGTTGTGGTGGGACAGGAGGGCTATCAGGAGGGTTGGTGGAAAGGGAAACGGGATGATATGGTGAGTTATGGGTTTGTTATATGGTAATTATATTTGTTGATTTAAATTACGCCCTTATCGTCATCACACCCCCAGTTTTTCCTATCTTGAGGCTTTCTACGCATCTCCTGAAAATTAGAACACTTCACCATTAACTAATCTATTGTACATACATAATATTAGTTTATGGCTTTAATCAGCTCGTCTTGTTCTTGTTATTTAAAAGAAAGCACTTTAAATCGATTTAAAACGTTCCAAGAGTAAAACAATTTTTTTAAAACATTTCAGAACGATTTGGAATGTTTAAAAATGTTCCAGAACTTTCAATATCTTTTGAGAATGGCGGTAGAATGTTAGAGAATGATTAGAATCATTACAGGATACTCTGGAATGTTCCCGATTTTTTAAAAAATGTGTTTTTATTTACAGATTGGTTACTTTCCAAAATACTGCATACAAGTTCTTGAGTCGGTAACTCGGGAAATTTAGTATTCGATATTGTCACGAGGCGACCCGACGTTTCGATACATTTGTCAACAATCACCGTGTTGTTAGAATATTACATATATCATTGTTATGTATGTGCGTATGATGTAATGGTTTTTCTTCTTTTTTTAACATTTTTTTTTAATTTTATTTACTACCTACGTAGCAAAGATGTTAAATATATGTTTTGTATATTTGTAGAAAAATGTTTGTGAGATATATATATATATATAAAGGTACATAAATAGAGACATATATATACATTGAATTCAATTAAATAAAATATGTAATTGAATTGTTATTTTTAAATGTGCTTTATATAAGATATATACATATTTACATATAGATTTGTGTACAGTTTATACCTATAGGAACATTTTTTTTATTACTTTATATTTTACATGTTTACAGATTATATATTATTATTATTATTTATATACGTACAATTAATTAATTAATGAAGGACGCCATATACCTGCAAGAAGATTAATAACAGAAATGTATTCTTACATTCCGACATCCCAAACAACAAAGAAGAAACAATAATTCCGTGAACTATTTTTTTATTATTGTATTATTAATAAATCTTTATTTTATTACCCACTTTCCGTAGATTTTGAATAATTATTAAGCAATTATTAATGGATGCATTTTTTATTACCTATTTACAGAATTATTTTTTAAATAAATAATGTAAAAGCGTCAATAAATATTCTCTTGTTAATAAAAATAATGGTTGTCTTAATTTTTTACCCTTTCCCTGAAATGATCAGAAAAGGGAAAATATTTTGACCATAAAATAAAGTAAATAATGGCAAAAAAGATTTATTTTAAGAGGGGGGAAGGGTTTTAGTAAATTCTGATGGACCTTGTATGGAATTTGATTATAATTTTGACTCAAGTCCATTTTTAAATGGTAGATGTATGATGGGTTGCCGCTTTTCACAATAACTAAAGAACAACTTTTTTGGAATATAATTATTTTTTTTATTAAACAACACATTGTTTAATTGCCTTTTCTTGCTGTTGATGATGATATATTATTATAGTTTACAAAATCTGAACCTAAACTAACTTTATTTAACAAAAAAATGATGAAAAATCTTTAACCAAGTTTAATAACTAACCATGTATAAGTATAGACAAGGGAAAGGGAGATTTATTCTTCAATTAAAACATCTTATAATGACCAAATTATAATAATAAAAACAACCATGATCAAAAAATCATAACTAGCTATAAGTGCATTTAAATAATGAATGATCTGGTTTTAAAAATGTTTAGTATCTTATCATGTTGTAATAGGAGAGGGGGGGGATGAAAGAACAGTTTGATGACAGTAAATTGCCGATCTAAGGCCTTCCTGTTCTCCTTCTTTACTTTTGCTGTTTATAAATGGATTCTTTCTCCATTTATTTATTTATTTAAATGCTGAAAATGTCCCTGTGTTTCAAACACACAGTATATATATAAAGTCTATGGGTCCTCCCCACCTACACATTGTGAATATTTGTCTCGTTTTCTCATTCATAACCTGCTGATTTCTGTTTTGTTTGATAACAAGGCTGAAATGTGTCAGTAGTGGCCAAAACAGTGAGAAAGTGATAAAAAAGTTTGAATCTTCAAAGCCAAGTGTGGACAAATTTCAGTCCTGAAAGTCGATTTCCTCGACACTTCGATGTGAATGTCCGTCATTTAAGATGTAGTTTGTGAAATTATTGGGTTTTCAAATTAAAAGAATCAATTTATTGATTTTTTGGTATTTATTTCACTTTGTTGTTTTGTGGTGTGAGTGCTGAAGAGGAAATGCTGGACTCATCACCAGAGGATGAGGATTTTCCAGGGCGCCTGTTACATCAGGTATGACAGACACACAATTAATTAAATCTTATTAAAATCCATTCAGTACCTATTTAAAAATTTTCAAATATTTTAGGCAGCTCTTTGGGATAACACAGAATTACTGGAAGACCTACTGGAGGGTGGGCAACACTCATTCATTAATTCTCAAGACAGTTGGGGTAGAACACCACTGCATGCAGCTGCAATAACAGACAATTCACATTGTCTTCAGATTCTTTTAAATGCAGGGGCTGATGCCAATATACAGTGTGGACCTAGGGGAGAGAACAAAGTAGGATTTTAAAATTTGAATGATATTAAGAATGTGATGTGTATTTAAATTTGCAGACTCCTCTCCATTTGAGTGCTGAGCATGGTCATTGCAGCAATGTTAGTGTTCTGCTGCAACATGATGCAAACATGCTCCTGAGGGACTCAAATGGGATGACAGCATCTGATTTGGCTGATAAAGCCAGGCACACAAAATGTATGATGTTGTTAAAGGAGGCAGCTGGTGAGTTTTGATCAAAATTAGTTTTGTATTAATAAATAAAACAGAACAAATGGTTTTTATTGTTTTGAAAATTATTTACAAAATTTGTATTTAAAATCCAGAAAGAAAAGGGGCGAAATATGTGAGTATTTTGGTGTCTTTAAGGGGTCGCACAGTAAATAATAAAGGACTATATTATAAACCCTTGAGGCACTCCAATATTTACAGATTTCCATTTTTAAAGATCACTGCAATGTAAGGGATGTTGTGGTGAGGGTAAATATCTAAATGAACGATAGATGACGCACCATTAAAAAGTGGAGGCAAAAAAATTTGTCTTATAATTCGAAAATAATTATTAGTGCCGTTATAAAATAAACAAATTAAATTATGTCTAAGGAATAAAAGAAACATTTTAATTTATTTTCCTGAAGCTGATTTTTTTAGTTATCTATTAAGAAAAAAATATCTGATGAAAAGATCGAGTAGATAGGTACCTTATTAAATATTTCGAGAAAAGTTTTACTAATTTTGACCAAAAATACCTTAAAACACCGCACTAATGCGGTTTTTCAAACAAACCAACCTACATATTTTGAAATTGGTCCATGGGGTAATTAGTTATGGGGCCATAAACAGACATATACATACATATCAAAAAGAAAAGATGCGTTTTTATTTTTTAAAACAAAAAATAGTTCTTTGTAGAGTTTCTTTGTTTAAGAAACAAAAAAGTGCTTTTGTTTCTAAAACAAAAAATTATTATTCTTTGTTGAAAGTTTTTTGCTTTAAGAAACAAAACATATTTTAAAAGTCTGTAATTCGTTACTGATAGTTCCTTTTTGTTTTAAAAAATCAGAACACTATTGTTTTCTAAAACAAAAAACAATTTTTTGTTGAGTTTTTTGTTTTACGAAACAAAATCACATTTTTTGTTTGACTTTGTACTTGTTAGTGAAAAACTTTTTTAGGCAAAACAATATCGAACCCCCGTGTATATGAAAATCTTCTATCGATTGTGGAAACTGTTGCCCTTTAATTCGAAAGGTGAAATGAATGACATTTTCCCGATTAAAAGAAAATGTCACGTGTCCGATATTATACATAAAAGACGGATCTTTTGCGCTGTTTCGACCCATATAATACACGACACACTCAGTGGCAGATCAATGTGGCAGTTTCGCGTTAAACTTCCCACGATCCTTTTTTATTATTATCGCCATTTCGTCCCGCTATTGACATCGTCAGTTAGTTTCCTCCTCAGTCGGATGGAGGTCACCCACAAACCCCGTTTCCGGTAAAATGTGTTCGCTTAATAAAGTCGAACCGGCCCCAAAAAACTCATCTTGCCGGGCATGGTTAGATGTGTTATCACCGGCATACTGCTTTTGGTATTCCTTTACATTCTCATGGTGATGTTGAACAACAAATTCGACTTTTTTGCTTCCGTTCTGAAGAAATAAGAAATCCGCACCGTATGTACTCACATATTACCTATTTACCATTGTACAAACTTTTATAAAATTATTTTAATATTAAAATTTTTTTTTGGTGAAAATTTGATACTTATGTTGATGTTGTTTTTGAAAAGTCCTGATGAGGAGTATTGATTTTCCTAGCCGGCGTTGTGGCTTAAAATCGGCGTGATTGTGGCTTTCTGGTTACAGTATGTAGACACGATATTTACTTATCTATATATTAAAATTGTCTGTGATATTTTTTATACGCGGTTTTGAACTACATATATGATTACGTGCCCAAGTGTATTTTTGTAATTTTATTCTATTGAAAAAACAATATGTTCAAATTTTCACCGGAAGAAGGTGTCGATGCCTGTCATTATTTTGAGGATGATATTTTGTTGGCTGATGGTAGAACAGGTGAGTCGGAAATAATTCGAAAGTAAATAATACAAATGTAAAAGTTCGATATTATGTGCTAGATTTTCTAAAATTAGTTCAAGGGAATTGGACTAGTTGTTCAACATATTAGAAATCGTACAATATGTTATTATTTTACTCGAAATACTTTTTTTTTTTTAAATATTTGAACACATTTACAATAATAATCACATTGTTATTAAAAAAAATACCCCAATATTATTTGTAATACTTAATCCATGCTCTGTTTCTATATCAATGTATTTATTGTATATTTCTTTACAGATAAAAAAAGAAAATCTTAATTTTACGTTTTTGTTTTAGTCAGTGTTTTTTTCTTTTTTTAATAAATGCTACAGAGCACATTATTTGTCTTCTTTTATTTTGTTTTAATTGTTTTCTTTCATTTTTTTATTTTGTTTCATTTTTTTAAATTTTGTTTTAATTGTTTCCTTTTATTTTTTATTTTGTTTTGTTTCCTTTCGTTTAAATTTTAAATTCTGCTTTAATTGTTCTTTTCTTCATTTTTATTTTTGTACGTACATTTTGTTTTTAAATCGTTTTGTGTTGCAAATTTTTTAAAATTTATGTTTAGGTACATTATTATTTAATAAATTAAGTAAAACAATTGGTGTGACGAAGTTTTCTTTTTTTTTTAGATTCTAGAGAAAAAGCAAGACTTGATATTCACGCAGCTCTTCGAGATGCTGTATCCTCCGGAAACTACGACTTGGTACAGCAACTTCTCAGTTCCATCCCCAAATATGCGGAAATTATTATTAACATGGCCCCAAGTGGGGCCAACACTTTACTTTTTACGTATGTACCTAAATAACGTATAATAGATATTATTTTTATTTTATTGGTCATTATTTTAGAGCTTGCCAAACCGGAAACAAAAACATAGTAAAATTACTATTAGATAATGGGGCTGATGGCAGATCTCACCCTGTTACAAAATATTCTCCTCTCTATATTGCTTGTTATCACGGCTACAAAGAAATTGTAGAAATGCTTCTTTTAAAATTTCCAGAATTAGTACAAGTACGTAATCAAATAAAAATTGATTAACCAATAATTATTAGGTACTTATATTTATGTTTTAAGCAACACACTGTCGAAAGATGGCTGCCAATCCACGCCTGTTGCATAAACGGGCACTTAGGGGTGTTAGAGTTGCTTTTGAATTTTCCGTATCCGCTTCATATACAAAAAAAATTTTGGTTAGTAGGTACTTGGGGGTGGTTTTTATTGTGTCTGAAATGTTTTGGTTTCTTATAGCGATTCGTCAGGGAATTGGGAATTTTATATGCCATTTGACATTAACGCAAGAGATGCCACTGGGCAAAATATTCTCTATTTAGCCAGTCTTCTCGATAATATCAAACTGCTGCATTTGATTCTAAAATATCGAGTTAGGGCAACTCGTATCAAAAAGGTACATAAAAGTGTTAAAATGTTTACGTAGTTTTTAAGAACAATTGCATTGAGGTCATTTGTTTGTAATTTGTTTTAAAGTTTTCCACTGAGAAATAAAACAAAATAATTTTTTGTTTTATTTTTGTGCATTAAATAAAACAAATTCTTGGTACAAAAAAACAATAATTTTAGGACGAAGAGGAAGAGGTGACACCAAGTTCAGAAAGTAGTTCTGTTGTAAGTCCAACAAAAAGAATCTCCGATGGCATCCAATCAATCATGTTCAAACTAAGCATCACAAGGTGCAACTCTAAAGAAGAACAGGTTCGAGTATATTTTTGTTTTGAAAAAATTTAAACAAAAAATAATTTAAAAAATTTTTAGAACGATCCCAACACTTCCTACGTATGTCCCTTAAAAATAGACATGTATTGTCACAATAATACCGAGACAGCCCTTCATGCTGCTGTTAAGGGTAAACATTACGACATTGCAAACGCCCTTTTGAACGCCGGGGCAAACCCCAATCTCATAATAAGGAGCCTTCATGATATCAGCGAAGTTTTAGAGGATTCTTTTTATGGTGTAAGCGCTGATTTAATGGTTATTTATTTGTTAAGATTAGTAGTAAATTAATAAATAAATTGTAGAATTTGAGCTTTCTGCACCATAGAAGAAGATTCTACCATTGGTCAATCTACAGCACTCATGGAAGCTTGTAGGAACCGCGACATACCAATGGTAAATTTACTTTTGAAATATGGGGCTCGAGACGACGATTGTAAAGCCCTGGCGGTGGCCGTTGAAAACAGAGACGAAACTTTAACAGCAAAACTATTGTCTGTCAAGGTATTTGGGATACTTATCTAAATTTTTAGTGTTTTATGATAACATGGATGAATGGTTGTTAGGCTCATCCTGATCCAGAATTCAAAATCAACAAGAAAGCAATGACTGAGAACGTCCACCCTCCCCAGTTTAGCATTTTCTCTAGCATAACGTACAGCTCGATTTTTCCAAACACCCCTGTTATGATTAACTGGCATAACCAGAGGTGTCATTTGTCCCAAATTAGGTCCCAATGGCTCACTGATGCAGCCTTACATCTCAACCAAAAATTAAAACAAAATCCAAGAAACTATGACATCGCCCTTTACGCTATAACTCGGCTGGACATTTCGAAAAACAGTCTCAAAGCAATACCACCTGTTGTCTTTCAATTGCAGAGCTTAAGGTAAACAAAAGAATAATAATGATAATGAAATCTTTTGTTTGAGAAACAAAAGATACGATGTCAAAAACAGTTTTATGCAGTATTTTGTTTATAATCAGATACCTACTGTTTTTTTTAACTGAAAATAACAATAAAAACAGTTGATCTTCTGCTCTATAGTTTGTTTTGAATTAAAAAAGTAATTTCTTTTAAGGTATTTGAATTTGTCCCAAAACAAAATCGAAAAGCTGCCAATCTTAATGGAATCTCCAACAAAAAAAGTACTGAGAAGAAAAAAGACCCTAAACGAAACCCTTTATTACAATTGTCCAATTTTGGAGGAACTCTATCTTCAAGATAATAGACTCGATCAGATTCCCGAGGGAATTTTCAAACTACCCTCTTTAGTAACTTTGGTAATCTCTAATAATAAGCTCCAGGAGCTTCCCTACACCATGTGGGAATCTCCTAAGTTAAAAGAACTAAACGCGTCATTCAATCTCCTCAGAGATCTTCCATATGCCCCAGATGTGAGTTAATTTAATTTTGTTGTCTGTTTGAGTTGCCTAATTATTTATTTTTTGAGGTTTATAAGGAAGATTGTGATAAGATAAGCGTTAGCTCCAGTGATAGTCAACTGTCTAGTCATAGCGATCTCGAAGATAGCACGAATGTATTATTTTGTGGTCTTGAGTCAGACTCTGAAGAAGGAATTAGATACAAGAAGAAAGACAGATCTTTTGTGTAAGTCAAATTATCAACTTCTTTAAGGATGTTCCAACAAATAAATTTTTTAGACAATTGGAATTAAATAAGCACCATATTTGGAACAAAAACGTTGAAGTAACTGAGCAAATCCTCCACAACGATGAAACAGTATCAGAAGTGTCTTCCCAGCTTTCTTCCTTAAATCTTGCTCATAATCTTTTCACCAGCATCCCTGTTGTTCTTCCCTGTTTGGCGGTGAACCTAACTCGTCTCAACGTATCATTTAACTCTTTAAGATCAATGTCCCATGTTACCAGTTACCCAAGTTCTTTGAAACAACTCGACCTAAGTAACAATAGGATTACCTGTTGGCCCAGTTTACCTCAAATAGAAGCCCAGGACACCATGGAACTTGCAAATCTAGCTTGTTATGCCAGTGGGGGGGCCTTGAAAGAAAAAATGCCAATTGTTTCTGGTAATATATCTAGTCTTTAAATTTCTGATGATTTTCCAAAAAAATTTAAAACCCTTTTCTAGGAAAACGAGGGAGGTCTATTCGAAACGTCGTGTTGCATTCTGTCTGTACTCATAGGCGTCATCTAAGGTTGGATAATTTGAGGACATTGATCCTTGCAGATAATCAGTTAAGTAGGATACAATTGGCCACTGATGATGACGGTGACGTTACCAATACTGATGATGAAGAATCTGAAAGGGTATTTGGTACCATATAGGATACTAGGTACATGTTGGTTTTTGATATATTTAATATAATTTTAGACTCTAATGAAAGCAAGGCTTATGTTTCCAAATATTTCTATGCTGGATATTAGCAACAATAATTTAAAAGAAATACCGTCAAATATTTACGAGTTGCACAATTTGTCTGTTTTGAATATTAGCGGAAATCTGAGTAAGTAAATCTTTTATTAAAAAATATTTAATGTAACACATAAAAAATTGAATCAAAACAAATTTCTCAGTTGCTTTTTTTTTATATAAATACGTACCTTATCTACATATTTCATTTGTTTTGCGTTGCATTTATTATTTTCACACGATATTTATATTTCTTATTTTTAATATAAACAAGTGTTGTGTACATAACTTTTTATCGTCGATTGCGAAATACCAACTTAATTATCACGTTTGACATCCCATGCCAGTAAGTTGTTGTCGTCGGTAAAAATAGAGCGGCAATTTTAATTTTAGACATCAACGAACTCCCTCCACAGATGGGACTTCTGTCCCGCTTGTGGAATTTAAACACGCGCGGCTGTTCTTTACAAGAACCTCTAAAATCGATGATCGAGAGCAAAAAATACAAAACAATGGACGTGATTGGTTATCTTAAGTCGGTTTTGGAAGACGCAAGGCCTTATGCGCGCATGAAACTGATGATCGTGGGGGTGCAGGGGATTGGGAAGACCAGCCTCCTGGAGCAGCTCAGACAGGAGGGAAGTTCAAAACGAAAACCCATCGAGGTTTGTTGCTTCATTGATCAGTTTGTGTGCGAGAAATACGAAAAGGATTTTGTAGCATTGGACTAAAAGGATGGGGAACAAAAACATAAACGTAAAAACTGCTCGTGGTACAAATATATCGACCGTTGGGGTTGATATTGGCGATTGGATTTATGAGAAAAAAATTAGAAACCAGTCCACTCACGGGCCAGTTATATTTAGGACTTGGGACTTTGGGGGGCAAAAAGAGTAAGTAAAA
Organism: Agrilus mali; assembly: GCA_029378335.1. Lineage (NCBI taxonomy): Eukaryota > Metazoa > Arthropoda > Insecta > Coleoptera > Buprestidae > Agrilus > Agrilus mali. Next base: position 1,108,724 of record CM055660.1, read on the forward strand.
AAGTTTTTTGGTCATCCCTCAATAGTCCGTTTTTCCTATTATTTGTAGATATTACGCGACACACCAGTATTTCTTATCAAAACGTAGCCTTTATCTGGTTGTCTGGAAGATAACAGACGGTTACAAAGGCATCAACGAAATATCCCAGTGGCTTGTAAATATCCAGGCCAGGGCCCCAAACTCCCCCGTTTTAATAGTAGGCACTCATTACGACATAATTCAGGAAACAAACCCCAACCTTGCTGAAGAATATCAGCAAATTATCCGCGAAAAGTTTATTAATATTGTGGATGCAGAAAAGTGCGGACTTCCCCGCGTCCTCGACACCATAGAGATCAGTTGCAGGACTCGACACAACATCAAACTCCTTTGCAACTTGATCTACGACACTGTGTTCAGTTTGAGGCCTCCTGGTACGTATTGTATATTATTGTGATCGTATTTTGTTAAGTGGTTGAGACAAAACAATGTTTTTTGGTCTTTTGTTTTGTTAGGCAGCAAAGAGTTGCTGTTGGAACAAAAGGTGCCCGCGAAAATATTTGGCCCTGGAGGATGTTATTAATCATATAGCCATAGAAAGGCGTTTAAATGGTTTAGATCCGGTTTTAACGGCAGATCAATATAGGACAATCGTTATAACAGAATTGCAGCAGAGATATAATAGGACTTTTAGGGATTGGGCGGAATTGCATCAGGCAACGCTTTTTCTACACGACAATGGTTTGTTCAAAATATCTTTTGATCAATAGAACCCTAAAAAAATGTTTATGGGGTTTTCCCTAATTATTATTAATTATTATAACTAAGTGCAATCAAGCTTTAAGAATTTCTTTTTTGTAGGGGTTCTTTTACACTACGACGATGCAACTTTAAAAGACCTTTATTTCCTCGACCCCCAGTGGCTGTGTGACATGTTAGCTCACGTGGTAACCATAAGGGAAATTAACCCTTTTGCAAGGTCAGGTATTATGAAACTCGAAGACCTAAAACATGTATTTAAGGCCAGTAACATTGGCTCCATCGACACCAAAGACTACATCGTCAATTTGTTGAATAAATTTGAAGTTGCCCTAACATGGGACTCCAGGTACCAACAATAAAAATATTTTTGGTCGTGGATTTTGTTCAAAAAAATTTTTTAGAACGTTGCTGATACCTTCCCTGCTTCCTTCCGAGGAAGATATGCTGTTGGCCCAAAGTGGGCACTCACATTATCCAATGGTTAAAGTTAAAGTACCCTTAAGATCAAGGGGATGGGCCATAAGAAACAAAAAAATTACGATATCCCCAAAATCGGTTCTCTACAGCGACTCCACAGTTAATAGGAAATTCAAACTTGATCTACCCTCAGCTATTGCTTCAGAAAACGGTTGGTAAAATTTAAAAAAATCTTCTACTGTGTCACATTCTAATTTTTTTTCTCACAATAGTTGAAAGTCCAGATTCAGTAGGTGCTCTGTACCAAATATCCAGTCGTGGTTCAGGAAAATCCATCTCAAGATTGCTCTTGATGTCCTATTTTCCTTCCGGGTTTTGGTCGAGACTTATCACAAGAATTTTGGCTGATGAGACCATAATAGATATTATTAGATCTTTTTTTATTTTGCCCAAAGATGTTGCACAGGATTATTATTTGGCAAAACTTTTAGACTTTAAAGCTGAATGGATTTTGTGGCAAACTGGGTTGGAACTGAAATATGGAGATATGACCCTGTTCAAAATGAGGGAGGTTTTGCAAACATCCAACTCAATGTATCGCCACTTTAGGTCAGTCGACATTTCTTGATTTCGTGCTCCATTTCTCAAACCGATTTGTATTTAGGTTTAAATTAAAACAAGACGACGTTTGGTGCGACGTTGACATGCAGAGTTCTTCAATTTTGGAAATCCATTTTCCAGTTCATTCTTTAGTTGTCAAGCCCTTGTTTAGTGACAATGTTGACCTGAGCAAGTACAAGGTGACAGAAGAATTGACGATAGAATGTTCGAGTGAGTCAACCGCCCAACTTCTTGCCTTGGCTGTAGACCATATCGACATCCTCCTGGAAGATTGGTATCCAACTTTGGGCACCAGGTTCGTGCATACATCAGAGGGTAAATTTTTGGTGACCAGGTTAGTGCCATGCCCAAAATGTCTTGAATCAGCTGAAGAAATTGAACTACCATCAGCCAGTGATTCTCATCATGATGGTCCACCAAAGCATTTCTTGGAGGTGTGGAAAATAATTATTTGTTGTCCTGGTGGAGGATGATTTTTGGTCTTTCTATAGGCTTTGAATCAGGCAGATGAAGTCTCGTATCGTCTTCACAGGATTCGAAAATCTCAGGAATCTTACACTTCTGAGTGTGACAGTGGTGTTGGTCCGGATTCAGCAGGTTCCAGCAGGATTCCATCGGTTGAAGGGAATCCAAACGTTTCTGGTGACGATGCAAACTCTTCGAATCCAGTTTTTTACAGCTGGATGGTGGAGGAATCTATTTTGGCAGCCTACGGAAGCAGAAGCATAGTTTGTCCAACCCATTCTGAAATTTCTTTAGCACAGATAACACCAGACGTGGTAAGTGAAGTGTACCATGGACAAAACAAAAAATTTGGTTAACCTATGGGTTCTTCTGTAGATATTTATGGATTTGGGCGAGCGATATTTGATTAAACCAGAAAACATAAAAAAGGGCCATTTACTGGGCAGGGGAGCTTTTGGGTTTGTCTTCAAAGGTACTTGTAAAAATCGGGGAACAAACACAGTCGTGGACGTTGCAATGAAGATGTTACAACCTGTCCATCCTGGTACCAATGCCAGACAGTCTGCCTTAGGTATTTTATATTCTCCCAATTAGATGTTAAACTATTCTTGAAGCAAATTATTTGGATTTCAGTGGCCTACAAAGCAGCCCAAGGAAAATGGGATAGGGACCCATTACAATACGCCTGCAAAGCATATTGTACAGCGAGACAAGAACTTAATATTTTGGTATCTTTACGTCACCCCAATATCGTACCATTTGTAGGCGTTTGCAGCAGTCCTTTGGCTCTTGTTTTAGATTTGGCTCCCCAAGGAGCTTTGGACTTGGTTTTGAGGCATTACAGGAGATCAGGGGCCAAAATAGGGTCCTACACGTTGCAATCAATAATTCTACAGGTTGCAAAAGCCATCGAATATTTGCATCGTCAGCACATAATTTACAGAGACCTAAAATCTGAGAATGTGTTGGTTTGGGAGATGCCACCACCTTTTGTTGACCATCCTGATCATTCAGTACACATAAAAGTGGCAGATTATGGTATAAGTAGGTTGACTCTTCCTTCAGGCACGAAAGGGTTTGGTGGTACTGAAGGTTTTATGGCCCCGGAGATAATGAGGTATAATGGGGAGGAAGAGTATACCGAAAAAGTTGATTGTTTTTCTTTTGGTATGTTCATCTATGAATTGTTGACCCTCCATCAACCCTTTGAGGGACACGAATCGGTCAAGGAGTATATTTTGGAAGGAGGAAGGCCTCCTCTTACTTACAGGGTTAGTTTAACGATATTAATAACGATTTAGAATTCAGTAAAGGGGTAATTTTAGGAAACCATATATCCAAGTTACTGTTTAGACCTTATGGTCTTGTGTTGGTCTCAACATCCAAAAGATCGACCATCAGCTAGTCAAATTGTATCAGTTGCAAGTGCTCCTGAATTTGTTCATTTAAGTGACGTTGTCTCTCTGAGACACTGCGCTTCTGTGGTGGCTTCAACCAGTGCAGATATTACCAACATAACAGGTAAAATAAAACTAAGATTTGTTTTTTATTTTATTTGGTGAAATAATTTGATTTGTAGAAGACGGTCTTTCGGGTTCCGAAATTTGGTTGATGTGCGCCAATTCAAGGGTTGATTTATTGTTGGGAACTAATAGGGGTTGGTTGCAATACCATAGCGTTAATTTTTCGATACGTCCCACTGCAGCGTGTACAGTTGGCAACAGTATTTGGATAGGCGATTGTTCTGGGCATGTGCACGCTTATTCGTGAGTAATTTTTTTCCCATTTAGCCAGGTTTTGATGTATACGTTTTAGGGGCGCTGATGGTTATAAAATTTTCACTTACGCTCTCGAGAATGACACCAACACGTCTGTAAATGCATTGCTTTTCTTGCCGAATCTTAAGAGGGTTGCTTGCGCCCTTTCCAACGGTCGTCTGTTTCTGTTGAATTCGGAAACCATACCGAGCACCCCTAATGCCGCCGAGGGTAGTTTTGTAATGACGGAATTGGGTTCAAACCACATCCTTTATGCCCTGTGTGCCTTATGTAATAAAGATAATAACAAGTGAGTTCTAAATACGTATTAGAATTATTTTTCAAAAACAAAAAAAATGTTTCAAAAATAAAACAAAAATTACAACTGTTCAAATAAAAAAAAAATTTTTTCCAAAAAGTTTTTTGTTTTTAGAACGTTTGAACTTTGGTGCGGTTTGTCAGAGGGCGAAATATCGATTTATAAGTTGAGGGATCACAAGGTGACGGGTCACGAAATGGTGTCCCATTTCGAGCCCAAAATCGAGGGGGTTGACGTGGTGAATTTGATAAGTTCAGGGGATTATGTGTGGTCTTATATTCAACCAGGGTGCATTGTATACCAATGGGACCACAGTGGACGTACCATTCTTAACAAATTAGACTGTTCCAAATTGGTACCTTGTTCAGAAAGCTTGAAGTCCATCGCAATTGAAGAGTCTTTAAGTCCAACAAATTGCCAGGTTTGTCCATGCAATTTTAGGGGGTGTGATTGTCTGTTACCCTTTCTTAATGTAATTTAGGTGACTAGTATGGCAGTCCTTAACGAAGAATTGTACATTGGTACGAAATGGGGGTGTGTTATAATAGCCGATAGGGCGTCTTTGCGTCCCATAACAGTTTTCAGGCCTTTTGAGGAAGAAGTCCAAGCCATAGTGCCCTTGGGGTGTCCCCCTAGGAGTACCGATGGGTCCAAAAAGGATGTACCATTGGTTGCTACGTTTGGGCGAGGTTATCGAAGCCTTCTGACAAGGTACTTATAACTAATTTTATATTTTTTATTTTTGTTTTAAAAATACCATTGGAATTTTTGTTGCTATTAGGTATACCAACGCTTGGAGCAGTGTTGGACCAAGTGTTTTGCAAAGTCCCATAAATTATAATTCTCCCAATCCGTCTGCCAGTTCCCAAAATATTTTTGGTCTTCTGTGGAAGGCTGAGCATTGGGGGGTTTCGTAATAAAATATTATAGACAAAAAAATACCTAAAGAGTTGTTATTAATTATTTATAAATAACATACCTATTAGATATTATCGATTAGATTAATCTTATTACGAAGGTTGTGGTTAGTTATTTATTAGAGACTTTTTTAGTGAGGCTGATCGATTATTTTTTATTAAATCAACATAGACTGGTTTTTAATGTTATTATCTATTTATGAGCAGCTTCTTCCTTACATTATATTTATAGTAATATTTTAATCTTTAGATTAAGAAAACGACGTAGGTCCCTAATTTTTTAAAGCGTACCTATTTTGTTAAAAGTACGTAAAATATTCTTCAAAGAAGATTTTTTAACCTAGCACAAGATAAACATTCCTGAAAATACTTTTATTTAATCAATCAATATCAAATATATATCATTGTGTTGTCATTTATTTTACTTTATTCCTGGCTGTGTTTCCAATCAACAAAATAAAAATTGTTCAATAAATTTAATTATAGTTTATATAAAAAACTGATACAGCTACCAAAAAATAATTTTCTGTGATTATTTTTGCTTTTTGCTTATGTATTTTATTTTTTCTTGTAAATATAAAACTGGAACTGTTATACGTATTGATAATGGTTGGATATTATTATAATAATTAAATTATGATACGTCAACTGGATTTTGTGATAATTTTATTGTAATGCATTAGAATAATAATAAAACAAGTTGCTGTTGAAAATTATTTCTTTTTTCGGCTTCTTTTTCCTGATCTAATTAACAAAATAAATAAAAAGATAAGAAAATATTATTTTAAATATATTATTATTAAATTATATATATTTTATTGATTACACAGTTGCTTTAAAAGTCTATAGAGGGTGCATTTTGTATTGACGTGTAATACTGATTTTTTTATTTTGAAAAAAGTATAAGAAACTTTTACTATGTAATTGTTTGAAAATTTTACAGGGAGTGAGTTTTTCAATTTTAATTAATTTATTATTTTGAAAAAAAAAATACTTACATAAAAATTTCATTTTAAAATTCTCTAGAGGTTTATTTTAATGATTAACTCTAATAAAAATTTTTTACTTTAAAAAAGTTAAAATTCTTCAAAAATTTCTTGGTAAGATATATTGATTTTTTTATTGCTTTATTAATTAAAATTTTGTATTTTTTATGTACTTGACTAATACTTTAACGAACATCTTTTGTTAATTAATTAAATACATAATAATGAAAACTTAAAATCAATACAGACATCATGATATTAATTCTAGACAGTTACAAATTTTTTTTTTAATTATAATTGTGGATGTAATTCTCCACAAAATTTTATCAGGCATTTTTCATAAACAAACATCCCCTTTCCTAATTTGATCTGATTAATTATTGTCGATGTACGTAGGTACGCCAGAGAAATCGGTAAATGTATTTTTTCATAATCGACACACAAAATCGGATAGGTAGGGATATCATCCCCAGCAATTCCCCTTCCCACCCCCGTCCATATCTCCTTCTCCTCCAATGCTTCGATCGCGCCCGCTGCTTAAAGTCGCGGGTAGCGGGAGCGCGTTGGAATGCCAAGTATTTCAATTAATCCGCGAATCAAAAGAGATAAGCGACGCTTTATGGTCTGTGTGCCGCTGCCGTCGCGACGCCAGCCCGTGTAACTTTGCCTCCCCCGCCTCCTTCCTTCATCATCGTGCCGGTTGCCGCACCCCCGTCGCGCACGACAACCCCCTCTCTCTCTATCCACGAGAGGGATGCTGTTGCAAATACATACATTACATAGATAATAATTTTGTTTGCGTATGTTCCCGATTCCCCAAGGAACAAAATAATATCGTAACTAATAATTTATAAGTATATTGGATTGATATTTATTTCTGTTTTTATCACGGGGTTATTTTTTTGCTTCAGAATTATTGGGAATTACTGGAGAAAAAAAGATCCTGATTAATCCCCTATTTAAAATAATGGTGGTGAAATTTAGCCCCCCCCCCCCTATGATCATTTAGAATTTATCAATTTCCAAACATTGTAAAAAATTTAGTGTTACTCCTTTTTTTCCAACATTTAATTTATTATGCTCTCTTATTCTATTTTAAACGGTCTACCTGTTTGTCCCACGTACCCAAAAATTATTCTTCGATTGTCGATACTCAATAATAAACAATTGCTAAAAATTATGAATTAACAAAAAAGCATCTGATTGTCAATTGCTAACAAAAGCGTCTGATCTTCAATTGACAAAAACGAATCGTCAAAGCAATTGTTCCTCATTTGACAACATTAAATGCCAGGAACACGTGTTCTAAAGCAGTCAGAACAAAGTAGTAGCCTGAGATTCATTAATTGCGCCTCTATAAACGACAGATAAAAATTTCGAGGGGATACTTCACACCCTCTTTGACTTCTTTTCGATACACCGCTATTACGTGGACGTATGAAAACTCATACACGGTACGTTTGATTCAAATTTAAGTGTAGACTTAAATAAATACAACAAAAAACATACCGCAGGATTTTTTGCTTTTTTTTAAATCCAAACGTCCCACTTTTAATTAATAAATACTTAAAAATAAAATAGATAACGAGATGATCCTGCAAGTGCCCTATTGTAGAAAAAAATAAAAAAAGCCATGGTAACTTTGATAATAGACACTGGAAGTTTTTTGGGGGTTGAAAATCTGGAATATCTTGTAAAAATTGACCGATACCGTTGCGGGCGTCCGGACGGTATTAACATAGTCAATCATGCGGGGTAAGTCGCAGTCGCAGGGGTCGACTCCACTCGAACGGGTCGAGCACCGATACGCTCCCCATGTCCAAGCCATAGGCAAAGCCAAAGCTACCCCCTTGTTGTCGCTTGATATATGACAGTTTATATCAGTAAACAGACAATATGTGCAGCCATGCTCGTTACGCTATGAAAACAATATGAATTCCGACCGCATTTTTCTGCCCGGGCTACCGCACGTTTGATGTGTAATTACTTTTTTTCGGACAGGGCGAAACAGGGAGGGACGGGGGAGAGTGAACGGGGTTGAAAACATGACATTTATGAACGATCTGCAAGATTCATAATACAAATATGAGCTGGCTGTGGCTGGTGGTACGTACGAGGGGGTTGTAGGGTGGGACATATCTATTCATAAGTGCTCACCCTCTAATTTGCCGGTAATATTGTTTTATTAATTCGATAATTTCCACTTTACTACTTCGTTTGATGTTGCGATTATTGCAAAATGCGGTATCAGGTCTTTTGTTACCCGTCCCATCCCCCTACCAACATCCTGTTGTTATTACAGACAGACCATTAGTAAAAATTGTTGAAAATTCATTTATAGATATTGTTGTTATTGTTCAATTTTGCGGTCACCATTTCATCATGTAATCGTTGTTAAAATTAATTTAAATTCTAATTGTTTTGTGGTTGTTTACTACAAAATATTGTCATTATTGTTTTTATTGAAACGATTTGTTAATATTAACTTTTGTAGCTGAAAAAAAAATTAATTTTGGAATGGCGAGAGCAATATAAAAATATTTGTCGAGAATCTTCTAATTAGTTAGTAATATTATTATCTAATTATCAATCTTTAGGAAAAAAAAAATTTTTTTGTAGGGGTTCTTTTATACTACGACGATGCAACTTTAAAAGACCTTTATTTCCTCAGCCCTTAGTGGCTGTGTGATATGTTAGCTCGCGTGGTAACCATAAGGGAAATTAACCCTTTTGCAAGGTCAGTTATAATGAAACTCGAAGACCTAAAACATGTCTTTAAGGCCAGTAACATTGGCTCCATCGACACCAAAGACTAATACATAGTCAATTTGTTGAATAAATTTGAAGTTGCCCTAACATGGGACTCCAGGTACCAACAATAAAAATATTTTTGGTCGTGGATTTTGTTCAAAAAAATGTTTTAGAACGTTGCTGATACCTTCCCTGCTTCCTTCCGAGGAAGATATGCTGTTGGCCCAAAGTGGGCACTCACATTATCCAATGGTTAAAGTTAAAGTACCCTTAAGATCAAGGGGATGGGCCATAAGAAACAAAAAAATTACGATATCCCCAAAATCGGTTCTCTACAGCGACTCGACAGTTAATAGGAAATTCAAACTTGATCTACCCTCAGCAATTGCTTCAGAAAACGGTTGGTAAAACCCAAAAAATCTTCCACTGTGTCACATTCTAATTTTTTTTCCTCACAACAGTTGAAAGTCCAGATTCAGTAGGTGCTCTGTACCAAATATCCAGTCGTGGTTCAGGAAAATCCATCTCAAGATTGCTCTTGATGTCCTATTTTCCTTCCGGGTTTTGGTCGAGACTTATCACAAGAATTTTGGCTGATGAGACCATAATAGATATTATTAGATCTTTTTTTATTTTGCCCAAAGATGTTGCACAGGATTATTATTTGGCAAAACTTCTAGACTTTAAAGCTGAATGGATTTTGTGACAAACTGGGTCGGAACTGAAATATGAAGACATGACCCTGTGGCGAGAGCAATACAAAAATATTTGTCGAGAATCCTCTAGTTATTTTAGTTCAAAATAGGGGGATGTGTTAAGTAAACTTTAACTCATTTAAAGGGAAGGGTGTCTTTGAAAATATCACGTTAATGTTTAAATTCAATTCTTCCCTTTTACAATTAATTAATTAATAACATCCCATCAACTTTTACTCACTATGGGGGTGGAATGTGCCCAAATGAAAATAAGAACACTGCACGTACTTTCTTGACTAAATTGTTATTTTATTATCTAATATAAAACTTAAATAATAGGTTTGTTGGGGGGTAATATCTCAATATAATTGGTGGTTTTGCTCTGTCAGATGGAGATGCCTAAAATAGCTGCTAATTTTGGGATTGTTATTAATTTACAAATGTTGATCTCTCGAACAGGCACTTTATTAATTATTATCAGACCAAGATCAAACGTCAAAGTGCATCTGCATCTGGATGTGGAAATTGTTGCATTTCTCGTCCAATTATACGTGCATACAAACATAATTGATTGTAAGTTTGGATTGCAGATCAAAGGGGTTAATATGGATTTCCATTTGAACTATAACAAATATCTACGTATTACGACAATTTTTAAAATAAATTATTCTTTAAAACAACAAAAAATTAAGAGGGGTAAAAGAGATTCTGAGGGTCCTTAGCAGATATAAAAAGATCTCTAAGGGTAAAAGAGAGCCTGAAAGGCTCTAAGATACGTAAAAACTCTCTGTAAGGGTAAAAAAGGAACAAAAAGAAAAATATAATAAAAATGTGAGAGTAAATGAGACGAAAGAACACTCTGTATGTGGAAAAAGACCCTAAGAGATTATGTAAGAGTAGAAAACACCCTGAGAGACTTTAGGAGATATAAAAATATCTGTTAGGGTAAAAGAGACCAACAGACACGTAAGAACACTCTGCAAGGGTTAAAAAGTCTTTACTTTCTCTCTTAACCCATATCTAGATTTTTATGAGAGTTTTAATAAATATCTATTACAACCCTATTTATAATACAAAAAAGGATTTTATTACGTCTCTCAGCCCCTTAGATTTTCATTTGGTATACAGGGTTTTTCAAGTTGATGGGCTATTAGAATTATATGAATTAGTAGAAGGAATTAAATTCTGAATCTTGGGCTCATTTGGTTATTGTTTATGCCGCTTCTTTTAAAAATATTTTCAAGTTCGATTTACATCCGGTTATACCGGAAGTCGATACCAACTTTCTTATTTTAAATGGAATGGTATATTTTTTACGCTGAATTCGAATAAAACGTGTAATTCTAAGGTAAGTTTGATAACCAACTTGTACCACACCTATGACGATCGGTTTCTGAGTTAATTTAATTTATAGAAAAAAAATCGCTACCGCAACCCAAATTATAAAAAATCATAACTTCCACAAAATACGACTTAGAGTGTTGAAATTTTTACTAGTAATAGCTGAATATTAGTGCTAACGCCTTGACAAAATTGAATTAAATCATTTATACAGGGCGTTCAAAATAAAATTCTAAAATTGAAAAACTTCAAACACGAATTACTTCGTTTTTTCAAATGGCACCTACTATTTTTTATTTTTTCAATCGATTCTTTTTTTTATCCTCTTTCGATCTTTATGGATATTTTCCTATTTTAAGTAATAATAATTTAAAATTATTCCAAAATTTTCAAATAAAATAGGACGTATCCATATGGATCGAAAGAGGATAAAAATAGGAATCGATTGAAAAAATAAAAAATAGTAGGTGCCATTTGAAAAAACGAAGTAATATGTGTTTGAAGTTTTATAACTTTAGAATTTTATTTTGAACGCCCTGTATAAATTATTTAATTCAATTTTGTCAAGGCATTAGCACTAATATTCAGCTATTACTAGTAAAAATTTCAACACTCTAAGTCGTATTTTGTGGAAGTTATGATTTTTTATAATTTGGGTTGCGGTAGCGATTTTTTTTCTATAAATTAAATTAACTCAGAAACCGATCGTCATAGGTGTACAAGTTGGTTATCAAACTTACCTTAGAATTACACGTTTTATTCGAATTCAGCTAAAAAATATACCATTCCATTTAAAATAAGAAAGTTGGTATCGACTTCCGGTATAACCGGATGTAAATCGAACTTGAAAATATTTTTAAAAGAAGCGGCATAAACAATAACCAAATGAGCCCAAGTTTCAGAATTGAATTCCTTCTACTAATTCATATACTTCTAATAGCCCATCAACTTGAAAAACCCTGTATAACTCAAAATAAATTAACCTGAAAATCTATAAGGATTGTAAAAAAAACTGTAAGGGTAAAAGAGACCCCAAGAGGCTGCAATGTATGTAAAATCACTATATAAAGGTAAAAGATACCCTAAGAAGACATAAGACATGTAATAACACCTTGTAAGGGTAAGAAAGGCCTTTATTATATCTTTCAACCCCTACATTTCTATTTAAGTTTTAAAAATATCTATTACAACCCTATTCATAACATTTTACCCCTAATATACCACAGCATATAAAAAAAAGATTCTGTAAGGGTAAGAAAGGATTTTCTTACTTATCTGAACCCCTAGAATTTTATTTGAGCTTCAACAAATTTCTAGTGAGGCCATATTAAAAATAAATTATCCTAAGAAGCTATAATAGTTTCCAATAAATTTTATAGGGATAAAAACACCTAAGAAACCATAAGAGATATAAGAAAAAGATCTGTAAGGGTAAAATACCCCCTGAGATACTAAAAGAGGCATAAGATATAATAAAAGATTCAGTAAGGGTACAAAAAGATTTTACCCCAAGATGTTCATTTGGGCTTTAACAAATATCTAGTACGATCATATTCAAAATAAACTACCCTGGTAAGTTATAAAAAAGCCTATGAAAGTAGAAAAGGATTTTATTGTATCATTCATCCCCTAGATTTTAATTTGAGCTATAACAAATATTTAAAGTAAATTACTCTGAGACGCCATAAGAGGTATAAAAAAAGTTGGTAAGGACAAATCGGATTTTATTTTATCTTTCAACCCTTGATTTCCACTTGAATTTTAATAAATATTTGGGAGGCTTTAAAAGTTCTGTAAGGGTAAAATAAATCCTGAGAGACCACAAGAGTTTCTAAGAAGATCCTATGAGAGTAAAAAGGACTTTCATTGTATCACTCAACCCATAAATTTTGTCATCATGGTGTAAATGTCCTAAATATTTATTTTATTTACCAAAAAAGCAGAGCAAAGTAATTGATTTTTTTAATCTAATGAATTGTTTTTAATTTGTATTTTCTTAAGAAGTAAATTATTTTTGGTGGAAGTTTTAGGCATTTATTTGTATTTGTTGCATTAAAATAACGATGACCGTTAAGCATGCGGCGCGGCATTGGCACGACGCGACGGGGTTCGTTGTAAGAAGAAGTTTCATAATAAAACGGGAAGAGTAATTCTCAAAGGTTTTATTAAAAGTCAAACCGGACCCCTGCGCATTCCAGGCCATGCGTCCCTTTGGCTAAATTACAGATGTCTCCTCTCTTTATTCTCTTCCGGGGCAGCTAATTTATGTTGCTTTATTTGAAACAGCATCAGCAGCCAGCAGCACAAGTCGTCGGGCGTACCTTTTATACCTTCCCTTATTTTCAGCATAAAATAGAATAAGACTAACTAAAATATTTCAACGACACGAACAACCAACAAAATTACATTACCAAATTATCATTAAATCACTATTCTTAATATTATCTATATAAAAAGCATTTATAAAAAAATTGATGAATTTAGGAACATATGAGGATCAGATTTTTAAATTGTTCATGAAATCTGTAATTTAATGGTGTATTAGTTTGTCCCACGTATGTATATCTTTATGATTTTTGAAATTGCTAATTAAATGATCAAAATTTGCGGTTTATTTACAAAAAACATGTAATAATAATACATGGGACAAACAGATGGGATCTCAAATGAAAGGTTACAAGAGCATTGAGAGTAAAAATATACAGTCGAACGTCGATTATTATTGCAGAAAAGAATATGAGGGGGTTTTCGTGAAGAAGATTTGAATGGGACGTTTTCTCGATTCTATCGCAAGTTTTAACTTAAGGGGTGTTAAAGTTGACTAATTTGGTTGTAGCTACTGTAGCTGAATCTCAATCGGTTTTAATGATTGAAAAGTCGATTCATAATATATAGATTTTAAGATGCTTACAAGGAATGCAGTTCTAATTAAAAGTCAAAAAAGAAAATATGGTCAAATAAGTCGAACCAATTTGGTTGGCAATAGCACCACTTATGAGAAATTTGTCTAAATTTTACTTGATAATTCGAACTTTCGAATTTCTATTACTGGAATCGAATACTTTGTTGATAAATCACACTAATATTATAAAGGCGAAAGTTTGTGAGTGTGTATGTTTGTTACTTCTTCACGTCTAAACGGCTGGAGCGATTTTAATAAAATTTGGTATGGAGTTAGCTGACACCCTGGATTAACACATAGGCTACGTTTTACTGCGGGAAAATATTTTATTCCCATGGGAAAATCGATGAAAATGAATTCGCGGAATATTATAAATGCGAAAGTAACTCTGTCTGTATGCTACACAATCTCGCCTAAAATTTACTGAACCGATTTAAATGAAATTTGGTACAGAGATAGTCTAGAGCCTGAGAAAGGACATAGGCTACTTTTTAATGCGAAAGAAGGGTTGCAAGGGGTTGAAATAGGAAACTTTGTGCGGAAATTCCGTAATTTTTAAAGATTTTTAGGCTTTTGATTAGATATAAATTAATACGACATTCAATGTTTGTAACAATATTACCCTAAAAGGGATAAAATTAGCCGATGAAAGTTTTTGTGTAATGACGTCGTCCAAAAGCTTACGGCCCAGAGAATCAAAATATTAAATGTAAAAAGTTATAGAGGTTTTGTTTATTTGGATCAATAAAAGTAGTTGAATACTAAGCTATAGATATAAACTATTTTAAACTATAATTAAACTATATTAATATATAATATTATAAATGCGAAAGTCACTCTGTCTGTCTGTGTGTTACGCAATCACGCCCAAACTACTGAACCGATTTAAATGAGAATTTGGTACAGAGATAGATAAGTAGATATAAAGCTAGAGGCTTTGAAACTTATTTTTTAGGCTTTTGATTAGATATAAATACGACATTTAAAGTTTGTAAAAATTTTACCCTAAAGGGGGCAAAAATAAGGAATGAAAGTTTTTGTGTTATGACGTCGGCAAAAAGACTTACGGCCCACAAAATAAAAATATAAAGAAAAAAATTTTAAATGCAGCCTAAAGTCACTAATCCATGCGGACGAAGTCGCCGGCATAGCTACATAATATTTAGCGCCAACTTTGATAAATCGAATTTTTCAAAAATGTGGTGGACTTAAGCAGAAAAATATACAGAAGTTCCTTTTCAATTTAAAAATTCAATAATTTCTTAATAAAAAACTTTGGTTTCCATTTTTCTTTAGTTCATCATCTTCCCCACACTACCCGACCTCTTCCCTCCTGTAAGGTTCGATTCGGAAGACGCCTCCCCGTCTCTATGAAGTTAACAGAACTTAAGTAATTAATTTCGTTGCTTGTTCAGAAAGATAAGATATTACGAGTAAATTAACAATAAACTTGTTAGATGATGCCGTTAAATTAGCTGTAAAATGTTCCAAAACGGGCGGTTTGCAAAATTTGCTTTCAACCCTACCTATTATGGAGGGTAATTTAATTGATTCCACGAAGGTCGTCGTTGATGTTTTAATTGTTCGCTAAACTTCTCCTTAATCTACGTATTATACATACATATAAGTCTCCAGTAGAATCTCGAAATAGGAAAAGGGTGACTATTTCACAATAATTAATTAAAAATATATATTTTTTTTATAGAAAGAGTTCAAGTAGGAAAAGGGTCACAATTTCACCATCAACTAATTAATAAAATGTTTTTCTTTACATTAACAATAACAAATAGTTTACCATAAGGGTAGCGGGTAGGAACTTTTTCTTTTTATTAAAAAGGACCTACTTCAGGGTGTAGCGCCCCTGCCCACGCCAGCTCATGGTTTTCCCCGTTTTTGTTTAATTTTCTGGGAAAATCATGTCCCCTCCCTCATCTACCTTGCATCCAACCCCCAAAAAGCTTTACATTTTTAAAAATTTAAAACTCTTTTAAGTATATTATATATATATACAATACAGGGTTTTTCAAGTTGATGGGCTATTAGAAGTATATGAATTAGTAGAAGGAATTAAATTCTGAAACTTGGGCTCATTTGGTTATTGTTTATGCCGCTTCTTTTAAAAATATTTTCAAGTTCGATTTACATCCGGTTATACCGGAAGTCGATACCAACTTTCTTATTTTAAATGGAATGGTATATTTTTTACGCTGAATTCGAATAAAACGTGTAATTATAAGGTAAGTTTGATAACCAACTTGTACACCTATGACGATCGGTTTCTGAGTTAATTTAATTTATAGTAAAAAAAATCGCTACCGCAACCCGAATTATAAAAAAAATCATAACTTCCACAAAATACGACTTAAAGTGTTGAAATTTTTACTAATAATAGCTGAATATTAGTGCTAACGCCTTGACAAAATTGAATTAAATAATTTATACAGGGCGTTCAAAATAAAATTCCAAAATTGAAAAACTTCAAACACGAATTACTTCGTTTTTTCAAATGTCACCTACTATTTTTTATATTTTCAAACGATTCCATTTTTTATCCTCTTTCGATCTATACGGATACTTCCTATTATTTGAAAATTTTGGAATAATTTGGAATTATTACTTAAAATAGGAAAATATCCATAAATATCGAAAGAGGATAAAAAAAAGGATCGATTGAAAAAATAAAAAATAGTAGGTGCCATTTGAAAAAACGAAGTAATTCGTGTTTGAAGTTTTTCAATTTTAGAATTTTATTTTGAACGCCCTGTATAAATTATTTAATTCAATTTTGTCAAAGCGTTAGCACTAATATTCAGCTATTACTAGTAAAAATTTCAACACTCTAAGTCGTATTTTGTGGAAGTTATGATTTTTTATAATTTGGGTTGCGGTAGCGATTTTTTTTCTATAAATTAAATTAACTCAGAAACCGATCGTCACAGAGGTGTAGGTACAATTTGGTTATCAAACTTACCTTAGAATTACACGTTTTATTCGAATTCAGCGTAAAAAATATACCATTCCATTTAAAATAAGAAAGTTGGTATCGACTTCCGGTATAACCGGATGTAAATCGAACTTGAAAATATTTTTAAAAGAAGCGGCATAAACAATAACCAAATGAGCCCAAGTTTCAGAATTGAATTCCTTCTACTAATTAATATACTTCTAATAGCCCATCAACTTGAAAAACCCTGTATACATACGTAAGTCAATTAATTACCTACGTGAGGTGTTTTCCTTCACCTACTTTAAAGAGATTTGGCAAGAAAAAGTGGCTCTCCACTAACCCCCTCACCCAGAATTTTCCTATAACAAATTTTTAATTACATAAATGAAGTGAATTTTTTAAATAAAAAAAAATGTAAGATTTTTAATCAACGACTTTCCTCCCTTATTTAAAATTTAAGTGAGACTTCAAGATACTTTGCTGGACTTCGTCCCTCACTACTCTCCCCTTAAAATTCGGATCTCATATAATTATTATATAATATAATCGTCGATCATATTTAATAAACTATTACTATGATTAAGGGTAGTTTAATAAATAAAAAAATCATTTCGTTGTGCAAATATTTACTTTTGAATACGAATTAATTTATAATATAATATAATACATTCATACACTTCTACAAATCATACCTTAGATAATTAATTTTGTGATTGCACTAAATTAATTACTTAGTATCTAAAAAGTATTATTTACAGTATTTATTTATTTTTTTGATGAACAGCAGGGGACTTTTACACCACTTTTTTGCCCAAAAACATTCGAGATATTTAATTTCATTTTCGATCTTTGATATTGATTTAAGTCACAGCCATAATAACATGTGTGTCAAAAATTAATTTCTTAGTTATTGGCCAATTATATTATTATTTTTAATAAATACATACAACCAAATGAACACTTTAGGTAGGTAGATGTTTATTTATGTGTTGTCGACACTTGAACTGTTTGTATCGTTTGTATCAATTTGTTGCTGCTGCTCACTCAGAAGAAGTTGTTGCTGTTGCTGCTTGAGGGCTGCAAGCCTTTGGTGGGTCAGCTCCAGGTGGTGCTTTCGCCATTTTATGCGACGATTTTGGAACCAAACCTTCACCTGACAATGAAATCCAATCGTTAAATCAATCAGAAATCAATTTTGATGAATTAGAATACCTACCTGGGCTTCTGTGAGTTGCAGGGTGTGTGCCAAATAAAGTCTTTCGGGCCCTACCATGTACTGCTGCCTCTCGAACTCAGCCTCCAACCTTTCTAATTGTTCAGGCGTGAAAATCGTCCTCACCCTTTTGCTTTTACAATTTTTTTTGTTTTGGGAGAGCACGGGTTGCAAATGCTTGAAATTTTGTACTAAAACAAACAATTTCACCTTAAATGATCCTATTGATATTAACTGGATATTGAAATAATCTTAAGGTGTTAGATTTCGTTTTCGAAAGATTGAAATGGAGTTAAATTAAATAAATAACTTGTTAAGTTGACTCTTTTGAATAGAAACAATGGTGTACGTATACGTAATTAAAGTACCTACATAAGTAGGTGTTTCATTAAGTAAATGAGTAGATATTGGTTACCTACCCGTTGCAGTGGTTGTGTTCGTCCGTTTTGGTAGACAACTCGATCCTGGATAATGGGCCATTTCGACCGTGGAAGAGCCGACACCATGACGGAATGGTAGTTGGAGACGGTTACAACCTGATACCATGGTTCTTTCTGAGTTTCCGGAGTGGACACTCAAGTTTACCTGAAAGTTTTTTAAATATTTTTACTTGAGAATCAGTGGATTAATTATTATCCTTGATATATACTAATAAAAATAAATTAAAAATATAAAAAAGAGTAGAAAAAAAATATAAAAAAAGAGGAAAAAAATAGGATTTATTTATTATTATGTAATGTAACAGCGTGGAACTGAATAGCGGACTGACTTAGGTGCCGATCGAACGATATTCGAAGTTAAGCAACGTTCTCTCCGGTTAGTACTTGGATGGGTGATCGGACAACTTAGGGTTGTTGGTATCTATGCTATGATACAGTTCAAAGTAAAGGGTAGTGCCCAAAAACAACTTAGAAACTTGATATGTTGACTATGAAGAAGGATACAGTAAAAGCCAAAACTTCCCTAGAGTGAAGAAAAAAGGGGTTGTTGAATGGTTTAATAAAGATACTGTGCATCCCCAATGATATGACACCACACGTTGGAATCACATTCTAGTGGGACGTTGTTTAGTTTGCCCAAGTTGGTACTTAATAATAAAACAAATAAATAAAAACGAAAAAAACTCATTAATAAATAGTTAATTAGAGTTAGTTATTACCACTGCACTGAGATCCGTAGGGGTTGCCTAATTTCGTCTTCGTCAAACCTCTTCCGGCTGTTGAGCCCCAAAATAGCTTCGATTGTAAAAGATTTATTACTAGACGATTCTGGAGATTTTGATTTGCTTCTTGGACTAATGTTATCATCGTATAGAGTCGTTACTGATATGTCACTCGATAAATTGTCTTCTTGTTGATGGAAACCCAAAAATTGGGACAGGGGGGTTGAATAATTGTAGTGGTGTAACATTTTGGGGTGCAAACAACAACTACAGGATATTTACATACTTAGATGCCTATTAAATAATTAATTTTTTAATAAATTAATTAAATTAATTGTTAATTATTATCTATAATTTCAACTTCTCTTTGGGGGTTTTAAATTTTAAAAAATTGTTATAAATAAATGAAAAAAATCATATTTTATTGTGATTAGATTAAAAAAGACTCAAAAATTAATACTAAACCGTTTGGGTTAAACTCGCGTCAGGATGGAAACGAAAAAGTATTCGAGGACAAAATCGCACAATCACTAATAAGGATAATGCACCGTGTGACAGTTTATGTCCCGCAAAAATAACCAACTGATTAGCTCGTTAGCGCTGTTAGACATGTAACAACTTACTGTCATGGACCAGGAGGCAAAGGGCTTTCGGGGTAGGGATTCGGGCTCGTGCTTACCCCTCCACGGGGAGGTTCCCGGCTGGCTCAATGGCACCACCCTCGTCTATATCAGCGTCTAACCTTAATGACCCCGCAATTTTCCTACCTTTTGGCCACCGCACCAAATCTAATCGAAAATTATTCTCTTTAACATCAGATCTATAAAAATTTGGACCATTTGGAAATTTTAATTATGTAGGTGGATTTATTGAGTATTTCGTTATACAATTTTATAAATTTTAACAAGATGTGATGATTAAGGCTTTAATTTAGCAAAAAACAAAAAACATTTTAATTGCAAAATTTTCTTTTATGTACATACGTTTGTTTTATTGCCCATTCTTACTTATTTTCATTTGTTTTTCATCGCTTAAATTTTCATCTATTTTTCCCACTTAAAATTTGTATAATTTCTTTTCGATTAAATTTTGTGCAATTTCCATCTGTTTTTTTCATGCTTAGATTTATTTTAATTTCCATTTATTTTTGTAGCTTAAATTTTGTTTAATTTTTATTATTAACCCGAACTTGAATGCAAGATTTTATTATTTGTTTTTACGTAATTTTTGTTTAATTTTCATCTGTTTTTTGCTAAGACTTTTTTAGAATTTGTTTAAGATTCTTCTGTTTTTTGCTTATATTTTGTTTAATTTTCATCTGTTTTTCAGGTTTAAATTTTGTCTAATTTTCATCTGTTCTTTTGCTTTGATTTTGTTTAGTTTTTATCTGTCTTTTGCTAAGATTTTGTTTGATTATCATTTGTTTTTCTGCTTAGAATTTGTTTAATATTCATCTGTTTTTTTTGCTTATATTTTGTTTAATTTTCATCTGTGTTCCCAGTTTAAATTTTCATCTGTTCTTTTACTTTGATTTTGTTGAATTTTCATCTGTTTTCTTTTGTTTAAATATTGTTTTAATCCATTAAACTATTCATGAAGATCAAAGGGTATAAAAAGGGGCGTTGATAACTCTTAAATCTAAATAACCCCCCACAAAGTGGATGAAAAAAAATTCTCAAATTTTCTCGACCTCTTCTTCATTAAATCTTTCAGAAAATTAATGTCGCTGCACCAATATGTACGAATCAAAATTTTTAAAATATCCCCTAAAAGTTTATAATTTAATATAAAAATTCTAGGATAATTTTTCAATTTCTTATAGACGAAAATTTTAGCATCCTTTGACTTTTAATTTCAAATTCAGACAATATTGTATATTTTTTCCCTTTTTTAAGACTCAGGGTTGATAGGTAGGGACCTAAAATGATATAGATATAAAAAAGGGTGCGCCATTTCTTTCCCAATATATGTACCTATATATATATATATATATATACCTGCCTATATCCCGGGGATGATATTTAGACGGAAAACATCGCGGTTGTAAAGTGCGGTAGCTGCGGATAACACATTATTAGGGGTAGTTTGCGGCGGGTGGTTTTACGTGATTGTTTGCCAGGTCGCAAGGGCCGACTCCGCCCCTCGGCGAATCTTCCCTTGAGGACGCAGGCGCTCCCTTGGCGAAAGGTTACGCGATCTGGCCCCGGTAATACGCCCCCGCGTTAACAAATTTTTTGGAGGGGTTGATGTAGCCCGCCGGCGCTACCTCTAATTAGGTGTGTAGCTCAACTAACAGCCGTTCCTAATATAATATAACAATTAGGGTTTAATTTGCATTTTGATGTCTTTGTCAACACACTCTTGTCCTGTTCGAGCCCTTGAACGTTTTTCTTTTCGTTAAATTAAAGACGTACAAAAATAAATCGTTAGGTAATTGTTTGGATTTCAAAAATGTCGATTTAGGATTTTAAATGTTTTGAATTATGTTTATAGAAAATAATTTTAGTTTCAAGAAAATTGCCAATTCAAACAAAAAAGTGGTTTTTGAGAATTGTTTAAATAACTAAATTTTAGTTTACAAAATTTTGCCATTGTTTTTTTTTTGTATTCCATAAAAAAATAAAAAACTCGGTCCTGAAATTCTGATGTTATTAGAGAATTTTCAGTGGTAGCTTCTTTTTGTTATGCTAGATTATCAATAAAAAATAGAAGTCTCGGGGTTGTTTATTTATAAGTTCTGATTTTAAAGCACTTTGACCTACAAATTCCCACTTGCCACTTCAAACAAAATTATCCAAAAAGATTTTAGGTAGGTACTTATATAGAAAGTGGATTTTGAGGAGCATTTTCAATAAGAACTATTAAAATACTTAAACTTTGATTTACAAAATTCTAATATTGTTTTAACAGAATAAAAATCTCTGTCTTTGAACTTTCAAATTTGCTGGTACTCTTCTTCATGGTACCTAAAGTTTTCATTTGGAATATAAATAAAAATGGAAGGTGGAAAGTAAATAAAAATAGATTAGAAAAAGGCGGATTTTATTGATCACTGTTAATTTTAAAGCCCCCCTTGTAAACAAATGACCTACAACCCCTTTCTTACCAACTCAAACAAAATTATCCAAAAATCTCTTACTTAGAAAGTGGACCATTAACGAAACATTTTAATTATAATTATTAAAAATTATTTCAACTTTCATTTACGAAATTCTGTTGTTCTTCTTCTACCTTATATAACAATATAAGAAACTGAATCCTTCAAATCGAAAATTTAATTTCCGTTTATTTTGAAGCTTAAATTTTGTTAAATTTTTATCTGGTTTTTCTTGCTTCATTTTTTCTAATTTTCATCTGTCTTTGCTAAGATTTTCTTTAATTTTCCTTTGTTTTTCTCACTTAAGTTTTGTATAATTTTCACCTGTCTTTTTGATTAAATTTTGTGCGATTTTTATCTGTTTTTACTAACTTACATTTTTTAAATTTCCATTTGATTTGTAGCTTAAATTTTGTTAAATTTTCGTGTATTGTTTTTTTGTTGTTTAAAATTTGTTTTTTCTTTATATATTTTTCTAGCTTAATTTTTGTTTAATTTTCATCTGTCTTTTGTTAAGATTTTGTTTGAATTCCATCTGTTTTTTCTTGCTTAGAATTTGTGTAATATTCTTCTGTTTTATCTAAAAACATGTACGAAATTCTGTTGTCCTTTTTCTACTTTCAAATACGAAATTTTGAACTTAATAGAAGACAATAGCTAACATATTTTTATGTTAGGGATTGGGGTGGTTCATTGATGAAGTCCCCTTTTTTTAGCTTCTACCTACCTTCTTTTTAATTTGATATTCCAGATGACGAAATGGGGCACCCTGAAGAAAAATATCAGGAAATAATTTTTAGAAGAAAATTTAAAGGATAACGACAACAACAACATAATTAATTAAGTAAACAGAAGTTTAATTATTTTAACAATTTTTATTGAAATTGTTCGTTAAAATCAATTTTCTGTCTAAAACATTTTTGGATAATTTTATTGCTTCAAAATTAGAATTTATAAATGAACCACTCCAACTTCTATGATTTACTAACATTGATTGATATTCCACATGATGCGATGGAGTACCATAACGAAAAGTACCACTGAATGTTCTCTAATAACAGAATTAAAAATTTGCTTTGTTGTAAAGGGTAGAAAAGGTTTTATTATGTAGGTATTTTAATAATTGGCATTGAAAATGTTCACTTTTTGGGGGAAATCTTTTTGAAAATTTATATTTGAATTTGTACTTAAGCAAAAAGGGGTTCATAATTAGAATTTATCAACGAACAGCCCCTAATTAATTTTTATATTACCTACTTTCTACTTTCTATTGATATTAATATTGCTATAAGTATCCATTTGGATATTTTTATCAATGAGCTAGTTTTTATAAACAAACTAAAAATTGGTAAAATACTGCTTTGTCAATTAATTTTTTATTAATTTGTAAATAATAAATATTTATAAATAATTGACATCTTTTAGCAACTATAACATATAATTTTCTAATTCCATTAGGTGGTAGTTGCTCAACAAATTTTTAATTTTAGTTTATTTTAAGTTGGTTCATGCCACCTATAAAACAGCTGTTCAATTATCTACTGTTAAATATTGAGAAAACTACAGAAATCTGCGTACTTACATTACAATCGATATTCACCCTCACATCAAGGGATGGAAAATTGATTTGATACAAACTTTTTCCTTCAGATGGCACCCAAACAAATAACGAACTAACATCCAACACGTTTTTTTAAAAAAGTAATAAACATTGTTTTCTATCAAATTGTTTACCTAATAATCCTTACATGGTGCATGTTATTTACATACTTTGCAGTGAATGAAATATAGAAATTATTATTTTAACGTTTATTATATATATTAACAGTTGATTACGTAGGAGTACCTATTAATTAATTCAAAACAAATTGAGACAGAACATGGCAGATGGCAGCTAGAGTCCTAAAGGAAAATAATTTTCAACTGAAAATATTCAATCTACGACAGTAACAGATGGCAGAACAAGTTTAAAAAAGTTTTATCGTACATTATTTTTTTGTATTCATTAATGATATCTGCACAAGTTAATGAAATGTTATTTTAATCACCAGACAGATAGTTTGGATGTTTTAAAATTCTAAAGTTTATGAAATATTTTGTTGTTACCTTAACTACGAGAATGTTTAAATATTTGCATTTGTTTATTAAACAAAATCTGCACAACTGCAATTTTTTGTTCCACCAGGCATTAAAAAACAAAAAATAAAAAAAAAGATGTTGTGGTTAGTTGTAGCTACCTATTGTTTACTGATGTTCTTATCTTTTGTTAAACGAGACTGCATCTTCATTTGTTTAAATTACTTTTTAACTGATTGACAATTGACAACTTTACAAATACATATTATCAACATTTGTTTCTCTCCCAATAATCCATCACTCCTTCCAACTAATTTTATCGATCCTTCGACTTCATTAGGGTAAATCCTTATTAAGTTCATTATGTAGTATTAGGTAAATGAACGTTTTAAAACAACGTACATACCTAGATTTTATTTTTTAACGTCTTTTATATTCTCCTCGATGAAGTGCACAATGCAATCATAGTCACGTTTTTTGTGATAAGGTCATATACGAGGCACAACCGAAAAGTTTCTGACTTAACTTACCTTTCACATATTAAATAATTTCGTCCCTGTATTGCAATATATTTGACAAGTGTAAAATAGAGGTTTAATTAATAAGTACGTAATTTTTAGATCATAAACATATTTTTTTTATTAATAGTGCACATTATAATTAAGCAGAGAAATAAATTTTTGTTATATGTAGGTACTTAGGTACTCATTATTTAATGGAATCAATTAAAAAGGAAAAGCTTTTCCACACTTGTGGAATATGCGCCTTTTGCCTGGGGGGTAGTAAGTTTATGCGCACGGTAAGGGTAGTTTTAATATAAAATCAAACTGCCACATTTACGCGACCATTTACAGAGTGTTTTCCAAACATCCCCCAACTCTCTTAGACGAATCTACCACTGGGCCATAATTTGGTGAGTCACCATAACTTTAATTTATTTATATTATAATATTAAATAATTGCAATTGTTGTCTGTTCAGTGGTATTAAGTAGGTACTTTAATATTTTGGTGATTTTAAGGGGAATATTTTTTTAATACCTAATTTAAAGAGAATTTTCAAATTTATTTATTTATTTATTATGTAATAAAAAATTGAATATGTAGAAGAAAAATAAAATTGTAACACAAATTAGTGGTTGCAATTGGGACAGGGGTTGTTGCTTTTTTTGGGAGAAATTTGGCAATTAATTAATTAATATTATTAAGGGTAAAAAATTTGAGGCTTATTTTTTAAATTTATTTTTGGTGAGAAACAATTCGAAAAATAAAAGTTGAATTAAACTAAAAAAAATAAAAATATTTTTTTAGTGGGTGGATTTTTTGTAATAAATTAAATATACTTGTATTAAATTTGCAATCTCTTGCGACCCCCTTTTTTCCATAATCTAAAATTATTTTTCTATTTTATAATATGATTTTGTAAAATTAATTATTTTTTTGGTACCACACAAATTAATAATTTAATGGGTTTATGGCATCTACACCTAATCCAGTGACGTATGTAGGTATATACCTAATACTAAAAGTAAATAAATAAGTAATCAATTTATTTGTGATTTACATGTATTTATTGTAATGGAAAGTAATAATGTACAATGTAATAATGTTGACCATAAATCAGCTGGAAAAAATGACCGTTTGTGTTTAGTTTCTCTGTAGGTTGTCGAAAGCGTTTTCTTGTAGCCGTTGGCGATCTCTCAGGGAGCTTTTAAAGCTCAAAAAGCCTTCAGACGTCGAGCTTCCTGGCGTGTAACGGTCACTTTCTATCAAAAAGACCACATACATAATAAGTACCTATTTATATACTGTATACTATCGACAACATACGCCACATAAAATTTTTTTGAATGATTCGGACTTTCAAAAACACTCAATCAATCAATCAATCAATCAATCAATCAATCAATCGATCGATAATTCTTTTTAGAAGTTTACTCTTTTATATTTTTAAATAAAATTTATTGTAGGTATCTACCTTTTTTATTTTGAAGGAAATAATTTTTTTTTGAGTAACAATTTTTTAAAACTATTTCCATTTTTTTTTTATTTTTTAATTTAGGCCAGAAAACAAAAGGCGTTGATAACTCGATTATTCTTTCTTTTAACAATTTTATAAAGCAGTTTTTCAACTGTTTAAAGAAAACGACGAAAGTAATCCAGTAAATGTTTTTTCATTTTTTTTTTATTAACTTGAACATTTTTTCTAGCATTTGATTGAACATTAACAAGAAGAGGAATACAGGAGCTATTAAAATAATAATTATATTAATAAAATCAAAGAAGAAAGTTTTTTAAATAGCAATAATATGAACACATCGAAGACATTTTTAGCATTTGCCGCCATTCTACTTATACTGGTCGACGTTCAATGTTTTTATCTTCCTTTATCAAAGAGGGTAAGTCACAATGCATACAAAAATTAGAAAAAAAGCGACATTTTTATTTTAAAACAAGGCACAGTTGCATAATTTTAAATACATTTAATTGGATTAATTATCCACTACAGGCTTAATTAACATAAATAAAGCAAACATCCAGTTAATGATCCTATTATTATCATCATCAATGTTTTGCGTTGTTTGTTCTGTTCTGTGTAAAACCAAACCATAAAATCGATAGGTACCCATGTTGCGTAAGTCAATCAACTTTTGTTTTGTTCAATTATTTTGCTAAATTAAAAATACTGTTCTAAAAGGAGCGAACGACTTCTCAGGGGCGTTGATGATAAAACCGCAGCAACCACCAACGATCACAAACATCAACGTGTACAATTAATTATGTTTAGCAACACAATTATTAATTGTGCAGTAGTTAGTGCCAGTGGTTTAACGAAAGACATCTGATTGATTAAAATATATATACGTACATATATGCCTAAGTAAGAATTTTATGGTAAATATTTTTAAGGATCATCCATCAGCAGCATCCGGTATGGTCGATCCCAAGAAGAGACCTTTTTGCAATGCATTTACAGGTATTTATTTATCTTGTCTTAATTAAAATGATATTGTGGGAAATCTTAGACAAAGACTTAAGTGAAGCCAAGACGAGACGGTAGGCAACCAATTTTACAGGTTGAGGCAAGAGATCTTCTTAGTTCTATTTAAAAAGTATTGAGCAACGGAGAGTTACTAAATAATTATTAATTACTGTTCATCATCTCTAATATACAGGGTTTTTCAAGTTGATGGGCTATAAGAAGTATATGAATTAGTAGAAGGAATTCAATTCTGAAACTTGGGCTCATTTGGTTATTGTTTATGCCGCTTCTTTTAAAAATATTTTCAAGTTCGATTTACATCCGGTTATACCGGAAGTCGATACCAACTTTGTTATTTTAAATGGAATGGTATATTTTTTACGCTGAATTCGAATAAAACGTGTAATTCTAAGGTAAGTTTGATAACCAACTTGTACCTACACCTATGACGATCGGTTTCTGAGTTAATTTAATTTATAGAAAAAAAATCGCTACCGCAACACAAATTATAAAAAATCATAACATCCACAAAATACGACTTAGAGTGTTGAAATTTTTACTAGTAATAGATGAATATTAGTGCTAACGCCTTGACAAAATTGAATTAAATAATTTATACAGGGCGTTCAAAATAAAATTCTAAAATTGAAAAACTTCAAACACGAATTACTTCGTTTTTTCAAATGGCACCTACTATTTTTTATTTTTTCAATCGATTCTTTTTTTTATCCTCTTTCGATCTATATGGATACTTCCTATTTTAAGTAATAATTCAAAATTATTCCAAAATTTTCAAATAAAAAGGAAGTATCCATATAATCGAAAGAGGATAAAAAAAGGAATCGATTGAAAAAATAAAAAATAGTAGGTGCCATTTGAAAAAACGAGGTAATTCGTGTTTGAAGTTTTTCAATTTTAGAATTTTATTTTGAACGCCCTGTATAAATTATTTAATTCAATTTTGTCAAAGCGTTAGCACTAATATTCAGCTATTACTAGTAAAAATTTCAACACTCTAAGTCGTATTTTGTGGAAGTTATGATTTTTTATAATTTGGATTGTGGTAACGATTTTTTTTTTTTATAAATTAAATTAACTCAGAAACCGATCGTCATAGGTGTACAAGTTGGTTATCAAACTTACCTTAAAATTACACGTTTTATTCAAATTCACCGTAAAAAATATACCATTCCATTTAAAATAAGAAAGTTGGTATCGACTTCCGGTATAACCGGATGTAAATCGAACTTGAAAATATTTTTAAAAGAAGCGGCATAAACAATAACCAAATGAGCCCAAGTTTCAGAATTGAATTCCTTCTACTAATTCATTACTTACTTCTAATAGCCCATCAACTTGAAAAACCCTGTATACCATTTATTATATAAAGCGGTTATTTTAATATTACAAACAGACACTCAAATTTTATTTATTTGTACAGATCATCAACATTCGAGTTATCGAAGCTTAACTGTTATAATTGTAATATTTAATTTTTGACTTGTTCCCCTTTTGTTCTGTAGGTTGTGGTAGAAAGAGGACCAACATTCCTCCCCTGGCTTCGCCGGTTCGCGAAGACACTTCTGACGAGGAGTCCATAAGCACTTTGTTCGAATTGAGTGCTGAGCCAGCCGTCGAAGATTTATCGCGACAAATATTGTCCGAGGCGAAATTATGGGAAGCAATCCGCGAGGCGAACCATGAACTGGCCCGTCAAAAACAGAAATACGCGATGGAAAGTGAGGAGGCGATCCCTGCACGCAGTGCAACCGCTTCTTGTGCTCTACCACCCTGTATCATCTAAATTAATACCTACCTGCAATGTTCGATCTGACAGTCAATTTTTAAAAAACAAATTTGAGAAAAAAATGAGACGTTCGTTTATTAAACAAAAGAAATAAGTATTTTTGCTTTAAACAAAGAGCAAACTTTCTAGATCAATTCGATAGTTTTGTTTTTGTTGAGCGCATGATACGTTCATTTATTAAACAAAATATATATGCAGGTATTTTTGTTTTAAACAAATAGCAACTTTTGTTACGATTTACAAGAAGAAAAGTTTGTTCTCTTATGCCCAATATTTTTAATGCACTACTATATAAATTCAGATTAACCAGTAATAAAATAATATGATGTACTTAATAAATTTTATGGGTGTGAATTAAATTAAATTATTATATACGTAATAATAAGTTGATATTTTGTACAAAATTAATTGCTATCTAATAATAATTAACAAGTTATAAAACATATAAGCGAGTGTACCAGCTAAACATAAACAAATATAAAAATAACTACCCTTAAAAAATACTTTGCTACGATTGTTTGAACTTAATTGAAGTTCACATGCCATATATTTTTTTTCAAGCCCACAGAGGGTCAAAAAAGGGGTGCTGACAAAACTCACCCCTAAGTTCTTGCAGAAAGATATGTTTCTTAATTCTTTTTATTAATTAATTTAATTAATCTACTTATAACAACAACTAAAAATATGTAATTAAATACCCCTAGTTATCAAGTCCATAAAATATAACTTAAAAGTTATTCTACAATATCAATTTAATTCTTCATTTGTTATTTAACCCCCTGTATAAATTTTGCCCTTTAGATATACTTAATTTTGCAATCACCCTGTATATATTTATTTAAGAATCACCCTGTAGATTAATGACAAAGTAGATACAGATACCTAAGTAGATGTTGATAAAACGTGTTAGATGGCAGCCTCTGCCTCACTGGAAATTATTTTTCGTGGGAAAAGTCCACCAGGGGTCATGACAGTATGTTTTCGGTCAATAAATAATAGTTTGAAAAGATGATTTAAAATGTCAGATGGCACAACGTGTTTGATATCGTTTGAAATTATACCTAGATAATTTTTTATTTTATTGCTTATCTACAATTAGCATTTTTCTTTTGTTTTTATTAAATTTTCATTATTATTTTTTTTTGTCTCATGAAACGCCTTGTTATTTATTGAAATTATCCTTTCGCAAGGATTTTTTAAATTGTATAAAGTATAAATATTTTATTATTCTCAAAACATCATCTAAATTCTTCTATATATTATGTATTTCATCCACCTGATGAAGCCACAGTGTGGCGAAACGGTCGTTGTGGACTTATAAAATAAAATATTTGAAACTTAAAAGAGTGTTCTTTTATTTCATTGTTAAAATGGAGTTTCAACATGTAAAGGCTAATAGAGTGAATAATCTTCTATATATATATTTTTACCCTTTTAATGATCTTAATAAGTTCACAGAAGTAAAAAAAAAGTAGTTTATTTTGTTACAACAAATAATATTTAAGCATCTCTCGAAAAATAGAATTTTCTTAAAGTGTGTAGGTACCTAGGTACCTAAGGCTGAGGTGGTACCTATGTAAAATTCAAAAATTAACATTGAAAACATAAACTCTAAAAAAGATGAGATAATTGAATATATTTTAAGAAGTAATTAAAAATCGAAACTTGACTTACTGTATCATGGGTCTTGACAACTTTGGCCGCTCGACTTTTTTTCGTGTTAATAAAGTTTCATATGAGCATCCTACTCCTGATATTATCTTGGCTTTCAATGTAAAACAAGAAGACAAGAAAAGATATTAAAAATCTCATAATACGAACATCTTGGTTTCATTGTTTCAAGACAAGATCTAAAAAAATTCTTAACGCTGTAGCTAATAAATCTTAGAATATTAGATACTTGCAAGCTCTTGAACTTATTTATCTCGATACTAAAGGTTCTAATGGAATCTCATAATGTGGGCACTTCGTTTTTGGCATTGTCCAGTTGTGACGACAATGTAAGACAAGACAAGATAAGACAAGGTAAAACAACATGGACACAATTTTGACTTTACCAAGTTTTTCGACTTGTTCATCTTAACACTATAGCTAATAAAAATTTCATAGTATACGCTTCTCGTTATTGTTTTTATCTTGGATTTTAAAAACAAGATAAGACAAGAGAAGATCGACACAATCTTGACTTTAGGATGTTTTTCGATTTGTTCATCTTGACACTTATAGCTCATAAAATTTCATATATCGCTTCTCTTTTGATTATCTTGGATTAAAGACAAGATAAGCAAGGAAGATCGACACAATCTTGACTTTAGGATTTTTGACTTGTTCATCTTGAATTACTCATAAAAATTTAAAGCAAACTTCTTTTTGAAATTATTTTGGATTTAAAGACAAGATAAGTACTACAAGACAAGACAAGATCGACATCAATCTTGACTTTTTCGAGTTTTT
The DNA here is from genome assembly GCA_029378335.1 of Agrilus mali. NCBI lineage: Eukaryota > Metazoa > Arthropoda > Insecta > Coleoptera > Buprestidae > Agrilus > Agrilus mali. Next base: position 1,140,373 of record CM055660.1, read on the forward strand.
TGAGTTGTTCGTCGTGATATTTTATAGCTAATAAAAATTTCATAGTATACGCTTCCCATTTTTGGTTTTTAACTTGGATTTAAAGGCAAAATAAGGCAAGAGAAGATCGACACAATCTTGACTTTAGCATGTTTTTCGATTGTTCATCTTGACACTTTATAACTCATAAAATTTTTATAACCCAAGCTTCTGAAATTATTTTAGATTTAAATAAGACAAGACAAGATCGACACAATTTTGACTTTTTGGAGTTTTTTGACTTGTTTATCTTGACACTTTATAGCTCATAAAAATTTCATAATCTACGCTTGTCGTTTTTAATTTTATTTTGGATTTAAAGACAAAATAAGACAAAGCAAAACAAAATGGAGACAATCTTGACTTTATCAAGTTTTTCAAATTGTTCATCTTGACACTTTCTAGCTCATAAAATATTTATATTATAATTTTCTCCTTTTTGAAATTATCTTGAATTTAAAGACAAGATAATACGACAAGACAAAGCAAGATCGATACAATCTTGAGCCTTGCAAGTTCCTATTAATAATTTTTCAAAATTTTATGTTTTTGTGTATAATCTTGGTTCACAAAGCCAAATAAGGCAAGGATTCTTTTAGCAGGTCTAAATGCCACAAATTAAGATTTTATGATTGTTTAATTTCTTATGGCTCAGTAGTTTAAATATAAATAAATAAAAAAGTCTCCAATACGCACGTGAGGAATTAAACCGATTTTGTATTTTTCCACATCATTAGTTAAATCAATCACAATCGTGGCTTACTCTTTTGAACATTTCGGACTTAATTCGTAATCGTATATAAATAAACTTTAATTTGTCAGTAAATTACTTTGTTTTGTGGCTTCGCCACGGGGTTTTGGCAATAATTAGAAAACAACCCTCAATGGACGGGACGAGCATACCGAGCATAGATACTTAAAAAAGTTTAATCTTAATCTTGTGATTTCAATTACCGATTCACACTAATTTGTGATTAGGAACAGGATCATTTATAAATAAAACCACAGGGATAGTATTATGTACTCGTATGTACAGGACCTGTCCATATGCTTACATAATAAATACATTGTAGTTATATGTATGTAGACTGTAGAGTATTTGGTCATTTGTATTTGTTCTTTATTTATTAATAACCTTTGCATGATGAGATGGAGTTAGTTATACATATGTAGATGTAAATTTGCTGTAGGTATATTGCGGTTTATTTAATCTCGCTCGTTTATTTAAACATTTGCTTGTGCACCATCAGGTAGACGTAACAGGATTATTGTTTGCACCACTCGGAGATTTCCGTGAATCAAATAGCAGGATTATGCATGCATTAAAAGAACGATGAAAACTAACATTTAACCGCAGTATACATTTTGCTTATTATTCCTGGTGCAACTATGAGGTCTTTTGTGGCAACAACAACGTCAACGCTGTTACTGATTCTAATTTTAGTTGGTGGTGATGACAAGTCCAGATATAAACGACAAATTTTGGTTTTTCCTTATGGGGGAACATTTAAGGAATGTATTGTTTTTATAATATAATTTAACTATCAAAAAATATTTGTTTTTGTTTTGTAGATGGTTTTAGGGTTGAGTGTTCCAATTCCTGTGGGTCTACGCCAATCCCTGGCCTATTCCTTAAATATACAGTTCCTGTACAGCTTACCTGAAAATAGCAGCGCTTTTGGGTGGGATAACTACCCCCCAACGGTGGGAAAATCATTTTCCAAGAGACGTACAAAAAATTCTGACAGAGAATTAATTTATTTTGCTTTGGAAAATATTTTACAAAGGTAAACGAAGTTTCTTGTAAATCACCACTTAATTTTTTAATTTTTAGGTATGGTATAAACGGAAAACAGTGCATTTTACAAAGCATTTGCGAAAATTCCCAATATTCACTTTTTCATAAAGAAAATGGTGTTTTTGGGGAGTTATTACACATCTTCTTTACGTATGTAGTTATTTAATTAATTTCCTGACACTAATTATCTGTTGATAATATTTTAGCCCTTTTGTTGACAACAAAAACGATTATACAGACGCTTATTTAGCTGGAAAATATGGAATTGACTGTACAAATGAATTTTCCGGATGTAACTTGCAACATAATTTATTAAATATGATCTCGTTCATAGATGGCGATAATTAAAATAGTTATAGGTCTGGAAATAATGAATTTCAGAAGACAAAGGAAAAGTTCTGTTAGGAAATTAGTATTTCAAGAACCCTTTGGTTTCCCGACCATGGCATGTGCGAACAATAGGAAAGGGAGAAAAAATTCTCATTCACTTAATTATCCCCAAAATCTAAATATATATCAAAAAACGAATGGGGAAAATTTCCAATTGAAATGCTGACCTCATTAATGTCACTCACATTGTCACAAACGCAATAAATTATTAAAATGTAGTTTTATTAAAGAAAACTCCCTTTAATGTGCCAATTGATTTTTTTATTTACGATTACAGTAATAAGAGAGCCAAAAGTGAGTAAAAAAAAAGATTCCCAAGAGAGTCTTTGACGAGTACCTAAAAGAAACATTACTTAATTTGAATAAGTTCATATTATATTTAGGGAGTCATAAAGGAGTACATAACGAGTCTCAAATGAGTCGTAGGTGGGTACTTAAGAAATATTTTTTGGTCCCATAACGACGTCGCTTCTCAAACTATTTGAATAAAATCATAGTACATGAAGAGAGCAATGGGTGAGTACAGAACGAGTCTTTATTAAGTCTTAAATGAGTACTAAAGACATCTTTTAACCACTTAAACGATGTTGCTTTTCATATTATTTGAATAAAAGCACGGTGCATGAAGAGAGCAATAGTTGAGTACAGAACGAGCCTTTATTGAGTCTTTAATAAGTACTAATGACATTATTTGACCTTTATAACGATGTTGCTTCTCAAATTATTTGAATAAAATCATGGTGCATGAAGAGAGCAATGGTTGAGTACAGAACGAGCCTTTATTGAGTCTTAAATGAGTACTAATGACATTATTTGACCTTTATAACGATGGTGATTCTCAAATTATTTCAATAAAATCATGGTGCATGAAGAGAGCAATAGGCGAGTAGAACGAGCCTTTATTGAGTCTTAAATGAGTACTAATAAGATCTTTCGACCCTAAACGATGTTGTTTTCTCATATTATTTGGATAAAATCATGGTACATGAAGAGAGCAATGGGTGAGTACAGAACGAGCCTTTATTGAGTCTTAAATGAGTACTAAAGACATCTTTTAACGACTAAAACGATGTTGCTTTTCATATTATTTGGATAAAATCCTGGTACATGAAGAGAGCAATGGGTGAGTACAGAACGAGTCTTTATTGAGTCTTAAATGAGTACTCAAGGCATCGTTTAACGACTAAAACGATGTTGCTTCTCATATTATTTAGATAAAATCCTGGTACATGAAGAGAGCAATGGGTGAGTACAGAACGAGTCTTTATTGAGTCTTAAATGAGTACTCAAGGCATCGTTTAACGATTAAAACGATGTTGCTTCTCATATTATTTAGATAAAATCCTGGTACATGAAGAGAGCAATGGGTGAGTACAGAACGAGTCTTTATTGAGTCTTAAATGAGTACTCAAGGCATCGTTTAACGACTAAAACGATGTTGCTTCTCATATTATTTAGATAAAATCCTGGTACATGAAGAGAGCAATGGGTGAGTACAGAACGAGTCTTTATTGAGTCTTAAATGAGTACTCAAGGCATCGTTTAACGACTAAAACGATGTTGCTTCTCATATTATTTAGATAAAATCCTGGTACATGAAGAGAGCAATGGGTGAGTACAGAACGAGTCTTTATTGAGTCTTAAATGAGTACTCAAGGCATCGTTTAACGACTAAAACGATGTTGCTTCTCATATTATTTAGATAAAATCCTGGTACATGAAGAGAGCAATGGGTGAGTACAGAACGAGTCTTTATTGAGCCTTACATCTTAAATTAATATTTTCATTTATACTTTAAATCGTACTTATAGGGTTGTAATTTTATTTAAGTTGTTGCTCATGTATCTTTCAATTAATTTTCAAAACGTTTATGAACAACAACAATGCGTGGCGGATGGTGGACCCCGGATTTAATTTGAAGCACCAGGGATGACAATTTTAATACTTGGAATCGAACGTCAATGTTAATAAATAGATACCTACCTGTCTTGTTCGAATGGATTTGTTTATAAACGATGGCAGAACGTTATGAGCCTATGTATATACGAAGTATCTACAGTACGTTCATAATATTTATTTTACCTAATTTTATTTAATAAAAATGTAAATTTAACTTCATTTAAGTACAAACATTATTTACATTTCATTAAGTTGAAGCAAACGTCAATTCACTTAAATAACTTGATTTCCGCTTTGAGGAATCTTCGCACGGATCGCTGTGAAAAGTTTTGATAAATTTAGTTCTGCGTTTACCATAATTGATGTTATTGTTGAAATTGGCTACCAGTTCCATCTCTTTCACCATCTGAAATAAAAACCGTTACACTGGGATGCCCTTTATGGGAAAATTTGATTTCCTCAATATAAATAGGTCATGTTTGTCTGCTAATAAATCGAATTTAAAAATCACATTTGTTTTCTAAATACAGAGTTGACGGATTTCCTTAATTATCTTATGTATATTGTAGATTCTAACTAATTACTTCTCGGAATGTTATTCAAAAGGATACTGAGGAGTTTTCTAATGAAAATATTTTGAAACAAAATATTATTCCCTTTTAACCTCGGAGATTTTTCATAAAGGAATGCAATGCAAAGTAAGGAAATGCCCGGGAAATTTCTAGAAAAATAATAAAAATACTAAACCAACGTATCTACTTGGATTATTCTCCTCTTCTATTTTTATTATTTATTATTATTACAATGAAGCAGTTATAATTTTAAAACTCAGTTGAAACGTCTTTTATTTTTAGTTGTTGTAAAAGTAATTAAACTTTATTCGTCGAAAGAAATTCACAAACGAATAACTCCGAAAAGAAAATTAAAAGTTTGAATGAGAGCTTCTCAATTCCCGTTTCTCACAGTACAGTGTAAAACACGGGAATCATGTAAAAATCAAATGATGTTAGTTTTGTAATTCTCGTTTGACTTGGGTTAGTAAAATTGAAGATTGAAAATATTAACATAAAAGGAGAAAACAATTGAAAGAGGAAACATATGAAAAAAAATGAATCAAGATAAAAATTAAAGGAGCAAATAATGAAAAGAAGAAAAAAATTGAAAGATAAAAACAACGAAGGAAGAAAAAAATGAAAGAAGAAAAAAATGAAAGGGAAAAATGATCAAGGCAAAAAAATTGAAAGGAAAATAAATTGAAAGAGGAAAAAATGAATGAAGAAAAAAACGAAAGATCAAAGAATAAAAAAAATTGAAAGAGGAATAAATGAACGATGAAAAAAAGAAGAAAAGAAGAGGAAAAAGTTAAAGAAAAAAATTGAAAGGTGAAGAAATTAAAAGAAAAAAAAATTGAGAGAGGAGAAAAATTAACGAAGAAAAAAATAAAAGGGGAAAATGACGAGAGAAGGAGAAAATAAAAAAGAGAGAGAGAGAGGAAACAAATATTTTTCATGTAATTAAATAATGACAATAAGTGTTTCTTTTACCTTTTGCAAGTTGTTTATCTTTGTAGCTGAAGAAGAAGCCGTGGTGTTGATATTATTAGCAATCTTATTAAATTTCTTGCCTGGAACAACAAAAACAAATATTTATTTCTGAAACGTCGGTAAAATTCCCGGTACCATATCTGGGTCCACGGGAAACGTTTCGTCGTTTTTTTGAACTCTCATAACTTTAGTTTGGATGATGCTAAATAGTTAAAAATTTAAAGATATAATGACACCAGTACAATCATTAAACATACAAAGTTTGAATGTCGTAGCTATTATACTTGAGATATTATTAATGTCTAAAAACCCCCGATTTCGTCACTGATTCACTCACTGATCATCAAAATTCTTAAGGTACTTCCTGAAGTCCTAGAACGCTGAAATTTGGTATGTAAGCTAATATTACTACAAAGACAACAAAAAAATTAAAAAACCAAACCTAACCTAACCTATCCCCTCGGAATAGGAGGTGGAAGTTTGTATGAAACTTGCTATAACTACATAATCATGCAGTAATAACTATTGAAAAGCTAGATATATGAAAAAAATAATAAAATACTTATAACAAATAGAAAAATATGAACGTCATATTTTTTTGAAAATCATCCCCTAACTCTTAAAAATGGGGTGAAAGAAACACGGTGACATCAGCCGACGTCACTAGATGGCGCTGACTGTATTTTGAAATACGCTATCGAAATTTTTCTACTGCGAATGATGATCGATTGTTAGGAAATATTTGCATATCATATTCGTAATTTCGTAGTCGTATCGTATCGTCGTAGTAATTCTATAATTCGTTCGTATTATTTGTTACTTTAGTTACTGGTCGAAATTACTCAAAAAAGTCCATTAACCAACTTACAAAAATAAATGAAATCCCACCAAAAACATTTTAATGTAAAAATGTTGCCAAGACGAGTCTACATAGCTTACCCTGTGAAAAAGTTATCAGATCTCGTATAAAGGCAAGCTCTAAAGACTACACGCTCTAAACCTACAAGCTCTACACTACACCTTAATCAAAATCTAAAATAAAAGTGGTCAGATCTCATGTAGAGCCAAGATTCTTGATCTATGCGCCCTTACTTTAGCAAGACCAACTTCACATACTCTTCATTTTAGTCAAAACGTGTGGCTTGGCCGTTTTATTTCACACATGATGAACGAATGCCTATGAAATCTTCGTAACGGTAGCAAAACGGCCAAGCAAAAAATTACTTTTTAATCTCCGTTCTGCCTACGTTTTATAATAAAACTAAAACTTCATATTTGCACAAATACCAAACCAAAAAATGCATCAAAAAGGAATTGTTCCTTATTCACTTTAATTGGCGCAATCATCGCCGATCTTCACCATCTGCGTTTAAAACTAAAATCACCCTAACGTAAATTTAACTTCAGGCTGAATTGTCTAACATAAGACTATTGTAGATTTTTTTAATCTTTTGATACCTACCTAGTTGTTAACTAATTAGTTAAAAATAATAATTAATTGGATGTTGGGATCAGATATCAATCAACTAACACGACGAGGCTTTTTCTGACAACAGCTCAAGGCGGAATTTAATTGTAAATCAATTGAGCATCAGTTTAGAGGAAAAAATAAGTGTTTTCAATTTTCTAAAAACCACAAATAAATTGAGCAAAAGTTACATGCCGAACTGTGCCCTTTACTTTTACACAACTATTTGAATTACAAATGACAGGAGGTTGCAATTTTGCTACAAAAATTTTTGGTATTTCTAAAGTAGTCTCGGTGGGAGTCTTGCTCTCAGAAAACGAATGCTTTGTGCAACAAGATATTTTTTTGAAGTTTCAACTTCTAACATCTAGATATAAACAAAACAGAACATTTTCTTTTACTCATATTCCCATGAAGACATTTTTACTTTCCAAGATGCTCATTTTATAATTAATTTTTTAGGGGAAAACAAGCAAGGCAATATTTTTCAAATATAAAGGCTGAACCGTTTCCAAATTACAGTTTCCATTTCTTTTAGAAAACGTTATTGTATTCCAACAAACCTTAAAGGGCCCGGAAATAAAATTTAAATTGCTCTCACCACGATTTTTCCAATAAAAACTTAATAACATAATAAGTAATTAAACCCAAGCATCACGTTTTGACTAAAATGAAGTGTATGTGACGTTAGTCTTGGTAAAGTAAGGGCGCATAGATCAAGAATCTTGGCTCTACATGAGATCTGACCACTTTTTTATAGATTTTGATTAAGGTGTAGTGTAGAGCTTGTAGGTTTAGAGCGTGTAGTCTTTAGAGCTTGGCTTTATACGAGATCTGATAACTTTTTCACAGGGTAAGCTATGTAGACTCGTCTTGGCAACATTTTTACATTAAAATGTTTTTGGTGGGATAAAATATTCCAAAAAGTTTAATAGTCTAACCAAAGAAATCCTTGAGGAAAAAACATTCAAATTTGTTTTCCAACTCGTTAAAATTTTTTTTAAGATACACAAAAGAGTTAGGTAAAGTATGTAAATGAAGCATGTTAAAATATATTGAGTTTATGTAGGCACCTATACTTTAAGTTTCTGATCTCACCCCTTGGCAATTTATCTTCTTAAATTCAATTTTTTGTACGTTTTTTGATTTATTTATACTTTAGGCTGCCTTAAATCTGAATTACTTATTTATAATGTTTTTTTGGAATATGTAATTAGGCACTCACCCCGTCCTAAGATCGAATGTTTCCTAAAGGTGTACAACCACGACCTGAACTCCTTTCGAAAATTTACTGCGTAACTACCATAAACTATGGGGTTGACACAACTGTTTGAGACAGCCATCATGAACAGAGCATCTTGGAGCCAACTTGGAACTTTCTCAGCTGATTTTCTATCAGTCATGTACCTAAATAAACAAAAAGAAACAAATAAATACATAAATAAGTAATGAAAATGAAACGAATGGAGTTCTTAGTATACATAGAAATATACCTTAAGGGGTGGGAGAGACCCAATACAATTGTTTTTGCTTTTTAGGGAAACAGCATTTGATAAATTAAGTTAAAATTTTAATTGAGCTTAGAATGGAATTAAATCTCACTGCATCCTACGAAATTTTTCTAAGGGGTGGGTGAGGGCCCAAATAAAACAAAGACGTCTCAAGTGTAGGTAATTTAAGAAATATGTTTCAGTAAATAATGTTACTGAAAGATTTTTCATCCCTTAAATTTGCAAAATCATATTATTACGTTACATTTTGTTCAAGTTTTCGAAAAACTTCGTTACATCTTAAAATATACTTACGAGTCTGCATCGAATTTCATAACCGAGGTGAGTAGGAAATGACCTTTTTAAGGAAGAAACGTGGTGAAGAAAATTTCAATTCCTTACCTACTGATGAAATAAATAAATAAATAAAAATAGAAAACAAGAAATCTCTCACGTTAAGTTAGGGAAGAATTTAAGTACTTGTAAAAACTAATACTGATCGATAGATATTTATTTTACTTAAAAAAATTGATACTTTCAATAGTGCAGCTTTTGTGAATTTATTATGAAAACTCGACAATATTGTTTCAATCGATGGCGATCTTTTGTCAGGAGTATAATTGTTACAATATTGTCGAGTTTTCCAAATAAATAATTATTATTAAATAAGTTTTGTTTAATAAATTATATTGATTTAAATACGTATTGGATAGGTACATTTTATTCTATGTACCTATCTACTAAAAGCAAATATTGAATTATGTGATTCATTCTATTTATAATGTTCTGGTACCTAAACATAAATTATGTAAGGGGCTGTTCATAAAATACGTCACGCTAAAATTAGCGTTTTTTTAACCCCCTCCACCCCGGTTGTCACGCTGTGTCACACTTTCTGTGACACCCCTGTAAATATTACGTCCCCGGACCTGATAAATTTTGATTGATAATCCTCAAATTTTGATAGTCAAAAATATCTATTTTATTTTCATAATAAAATTTTAATAAAGTAATAATTATCTTTTGTAACGAACAAATAAATAATATTTCTATTTATCAGAAGTCCATACAAGGATTCTGTAAAAATTCAGTAAAATTTAAATTTGTTTTCAAAAACTTAATTTTCCACCCTTCTTCCTTTGTTTTCTACCCCATAATTACTTGTTAAAATTTTAGCATTCAAGCCAATTTTGTAATAACTGCTGAATCAGTTGTAGTGAACAATTAATATATGTTCTCTGCTTCCCCTTCGTTAACAAAATACATAATATACAGGGTTTTTCAAGTTGATGGGCTATTAGAAGTATATGAATTAGTAGAAGGAATTCAATTCTCAAACTTGGGCTCATTTGGTTATTGTTTATGCCGCTTCTTTAAAAATATTTTCAAGTTCGATTTACATCCGGTTATACCGGAAGTCGATACCAACTTTCTTATTTTAAATGGAATGATATATTTTTTACGCTGAATTCGAATAAAACGTGTAATTCTAAGGTAAGTTTGATAACCAACTTGTACCTACACCTATGACGATCGGTTTCTGAGTTAATTTAATTTATAGAAAAAAAAATCGCTTCCGCAACCCAAATTATAAAAAATCATAACTTCCACAAAATACGACTTAGAGTGTTGAAATTTTTACTAGTAATAGCTGAATATTAGTGCTAACGCCTTGAGAAAATTGAATTAAATAATTTATACAGGGCGTTCAAAATAAAATTCTAAAATTGAAAAACTTCAAACACGAATTACTTCGTTTTTTCAAATGGCACCTACCATTTTTTATTTTTTCAATCGATTCCATTTTTTGTCTTATTTCGATCTATACAGATACTTCCTATTTTAAGTAATAATTCAAAATTATTCCAAAAGTTTTAAATAAAATAGGGAGTATCCATATAGATCGAAAGAGGATAAGAAAAGGAATCGACTGAAAAAATAAAAAATAGTAGGTGCCATTTGAAAAAACGAAGTAATTCGTGTTTGAAGTTTTTCAATTTTAGAATTTTATTTTGAACGCCCTGTATAAATTATTTAATTCAATTTTGTCAAGGCGTTAGCACTAATATTCAGCTATTACTAGTAAAAATTTCAACACTCTAAGTCGTATTTTGTGGAAGTTATGATTTTTTATAATTTGGGTTGCGGTAGCGATTTTTTTTCTATAAATTAAATTAACTCAGAAACCGATCGTCACAGAGGTGTAGGTACAAGTTGGTTATCAAACTTACCTTAGAATTACACGTTTTATTCGAATTCAGCGTAAAAAATATACCATTCCATTTAAAATAAGAAAGTTGGTATCGACTTCCGGTATAACCGGATGTAAATCGAACTTGAAAATATTTTTAAAAGAAGCGGCATAAACAATAACCAAATGAGCCCAAGTTTCAGAATTGAATTCCTTCTACTAATTCATATACTTCTAATAGCCCATCAACTTGAAAAATCCTGTATAAGGAAATATGTTATCACTTTAGGTTTAACTTAATAATAAACTTCTGATGAAATCAAAGTTTGGCGAAACAATAGTAAAGTTGATTAATTAAATCTGTTAAAAATTTTTATTCGTCAAAATTAATATAAATTTCAACCAAGTATCTACTTATCAATTAAATAAATTAAACTATCTTTTGAAAATTTTTTACTCATTCATTCAATAATATCTTCCTTTCCCTTTTAGGTACTAGATACATACGTATAATTATCACATTTAAAAGCGTTTTTATAATAGTCGGTTGTTTACGAATTTCTGGCGATCGTAATACATACATACATACACGTATAATAGTAACGAGTGGATCCCAAGGGCGAAAAGGACATTCATCGATAAAATCGACCGTTTACGAAGCCTGAACGAGATAGGATTCGGAAACACGATAGATCACGTTTCTTGATGAGCACTGAGCATGAGGTTTAATATTATTTTTATTTGCATCAGTTGTTTTATTTGTGCCGGGTGAAAGGTTGTTTTAAAAATCGCTGCGTTTCGTGTCGCGTACCTACCTATAAGTAGTAGGTAATTAATTAATGTGCAAACACGTGAATTAGATAAACAATAGTTACTAAGCGTCTCTGTAGGTAAGTGTTGCATTAATTAACTTCTTTATTAATTATTTACGCTTGCTCAAAATGAAAATGGAGAAATGTAGCAAAATGTTGTTTCATTGATTAAAATTACAATTTTAATTGGTACAATACAAATCTATTTTTAATTATAATATTAGGGGATGTGATTGCGGCCCTGATGAAACTTTAAAACTAAAAGAAAAAAAAATTGGCTTGATCATGTAGCAATAGAATGTTTTTCTTTTGCTCTTTGAGTTGCTTGTTTCATAAATAAAAAATCGAAATATCTAATTAATTATGCATATGCGTGGGATTAAAATAAAAATGGAGGGAAGGAGTTTGAAAAAATCTCACAAAATATTATTTAAAAGGAGGGATTATTGATTGAAAATCTGACGTAACCTTTTGATCGAAATCAAGTAATTCGAGGCGTGAAAAAGAATTTCCATTGATTCATTTTGATTTATAATTTTAATGGTACATTACAAATCAATTTTTAATTATAATAGAGGATGCGATTGCAGCCCTGATGAAACTTTAAAACTAAAAGAAAAAAAAATTGGCTTTATCATGTAGCAATAGAATGTTTTTCTTTTGTTCTTTGAGTTGCTTGTTTCCGGGTAAAATTGAAAAATCGCTGGTTTGTGTCTACTACTATAATAGTAGGTAATTAAAATGTGCAAATGACGTGAATTAGTTTTAAAACAATAAGTTACTAAACGTCTCTGTAGGTAAGGTTGCTAATTAACTTTTTATTAATTATTTACGCTTGCTCAAAATGAAAATGGAGAAATGTAGCAAAATGTTGTTTCATTGATTAAAATTACAATTTTAATTGGTACAATACAAATCTATTTTTAATTATAATATTAGGGGATGTGATTGCGGCCCTGATGAAACTTTAAAACTAAAAGAAAAAAAATTGGCTTGATCATGTAGCAATAGAATGTTTTTCTTTTGCTCTTTGAGTTGCTTGTTTCATAAATAAAAAATCGAAATATCTAATTAATTATGCATATGCGTGGGATTAAAATAAAAATGGAGGGAAGGAGTTTGAAAAAATCTCACAAAATATTATTTAAAAGGAGGGATTATTGATTGAAAATCTGACGTAACCTTTTGATCGAAATCAAGTAATTCGAGGCGTGAAAAAGAATTTCCATTGATTCATTTTGATTTATAATTTTAATGGTACATTACAAATCAATTTTTAATTATAATAGAGGATGCGATTGCAGCCCTGATGAAACTTTAAAACTAAAAGAAAAAAAAATTGGCTTTATCATGTAGCAATAGAATGTTTTTCTTTTGTTCTTTGAGTTGCTTGTTTCATCAATAAAAAATCGAAATATCTAATTAATTATGTATAATATGCGTGGGATTAAAATAAAAATGGAGGGAAGGAGTTTGAAAAAATCTCACAAAATATTATTTAAAAGGAGGGATTATTGATTGAAAATCTGACGTAACCTTTTGATCGAAATCAAGTAATTCGAGGCGTGAAAAAGAATTTCCATTGATTCATTTTGATTTATAATTTTAATGGTACATTACAAATCAATTTTTAATTATAATAGAGGATGCGATTGCAGCCCTGATGAAACTTTAAAACTAAAAGAAAAAAAAATTGGCTTTATCATGTAGCAATAGAATGTTTTTCTTTTGTTCTTTGAGTTGCTTGTTTCATCAATAAAAAATCGAAACATTTAAGAGAATTCTCTGTTAATTACTTGCTTGAGAACAAAATAAAAATGGATTTTTTATCTGCAATTCATTTTAAAACAGCATTTTGTAATTTTATTGAATATGTAGTAGATAATCGGTAAGGTAATAGATAACTTTTTGACCATAATAGAGTGCAATTAAGATACCTATGTCAATTGAAATTATGTAGTTGAAATAAGTATTTTACATTTATTTGTAATAGATGTCCTACTGTATGGCATATTTGTAACTCTATACACTTCTTTTCCAATCCCAAACGTTGGCTCTACGAATTAATTCCTGGAGCAATTTTCCCGAAAAAAATGGAAGCGAAACTATTTCTGATTTTTGAGAATGAGCGAATTAATTCCTGATGAAAATATAAAAGACGAAATAATTTGTAGAAATATTTTCTCAATTTACACAATCAATCAATTTTTAGAAATTCTTGTAAATAGACAAAAACGAATGTATTGCTATGACTGTTTGCGATTGAAAGGCCTTTTTTAGCAATGTAAAATGGATTGCCCTAGCGGGGGAAAACAATAAAAGAAATAAATTTACAAAAAAAATTAGCCTAACCTAACCTTACCCAACCTAACCTAACCCTCCCCAAGAGTAATTACCGGTGTGATTTCTTGTTGTGTTATTGTGTTGATATATTAATTGTAGTTAGTCATTAAATGAGTTTCGAAAGGAAACCGGAAACAAACGAAATTATTTTTCAGGAATTGTTTCATTTGCAAAGCGAAATAATTTCTGGATGTTTTGCTTTTTCAAAACGAAACAATTCCTGAGAAATAAATTCGTTTATTCATCCAGAAATTAATTCGTCTCACTCAATCGTTTGACATGTTTTTAATGAGTTGTAGCTAAAACTCTCAGTACTAATTTTAAAGTTTAGAAAAAATGAGTGAAGATGCATCAAAGATAGAAATTTTAATAATTTAATTGGTAGCGAATGAACTTTATATAAAGAGCATTCTTTCATTAATTACATCATCATTAACAAAATTACTTACAAGATTATTGAAGAGGTGTCGGCCTTATTAAGATTTTCGATTCATTAGGCAATTTGAGTACCCACCCAAAAAGGGTAAGTACAAAAACAGAAAAGGGGAATAATTGTTGAAAGTCGAATATAAAATTAAATCAATTAAATGGTGGAGAGTACTTACTGCTCTTTGAAAACTGTATTTTCCGACACATAAAATCTGAATTCAACCCCAAAACAAGAAAATTCCGTAGAAATTGGCCATGAACCTCGAAAATTGAAAATTTTGCTTTTATTCTTCTTTTTCTCAAAATTGAAAGTAGATACAAAAGGATTAATTTTGATACACTTTTCTGACTGAAGATTTTTTTTCGTAATTAGCTTACCTATATATTAATACAAAAAGTGAAATTAGCAACCCCAGTTTTATTTTTTTAAGTACTAAGTACAACTGTTTTACGTGTTCTAATTTAATCATCAAAAATTGTGCCCCCAAAATATTAATCAATTTAGAAAACGTTATGTTTCATTTTTTTTATAGAACTGCTCGTTTTAAATAAAATAAAACACTACCACTTACACAGTTATTTAAAAAATTGTTAAAAGAATAAATCATTATTCTAATTTTTCCTTTAGTAATAATAGGGGATGATTAAAAAAAATTCTTGAGAAGTGTTCCTGTTCGTGAAAAGACAAATGTTTGCCAAAATTAATTTTATCTACTTACTGTTCCAAAAAACAAAAAAGAAACAAACCAAATTTTGACAACCATTTCTTTTGGAGGGGTGTTAGTAACTATTTTAATATTTCTAATTTTGTTTGACCAGTTAAACTTTTATTTTTATGACAATAATGTACTTTTATTTGGACAAAATAGGTACATAATAGAAATAACTTTAACATTTCCAGCTTTAATGTGCACAATTTACTTAAGTGGATACACATTAAAACGAGGCTCTAACTTTCATTTTAGCTAGTTTGATTACGTTATTATTTGAATCAATTTCTAGAGATAACTACCCCGTAGCTATCGTATTTTATCCTGACTTTAAGGAGAACTATTTATTTAACTAGTAAGTAAGTAAACATAATCTTTTTAAACATTGCCTATACTGGCATCGCTATGTAGACGATATACTTGTTTGTTTTAATGGTACAAAAAGACAACTAGACCAATTTTTTAAATTTATAAATAAAATACATCCCAAAATCAAATTTACCATCGAGCTAGAAGCCAATAATTCAATCAATTTCTTAGATCTTACAATTACCAAAATCAATAACAAGCACGAGTTTTCTATTTACCACAAACCCACAGAAACAGATACGATAATACATTCAACTTCTTTTCATCCTTTCACTCAAAAATTATCATATTTTCATTCCATGCTCTTCAGGCTTTTAAACTTTCCTCTGTCTAAAATAAATTTCAATAAAGAACTCAACAGGATTTATTGTATAGCTAAAAATAATGGATATCCAAAAAGTTTAATTACGAACTTGTTAAAAAACAAAATACAAAAAAAAGACTTTAAATTCGGTTTATCCTACAAAAACTACGAACAATAACTTTAACTGTTTAACTTATATAGGAGACATTTCCATAAAATTAGGAAAAGAATTAAAGAAAATTAATGAAAGTCAAATATCATTCAAAACTATCAACTCTCTAGGAAATTTTATCAAAAATAATAAAGACAAATTAAATAAAGAATCGAAATCTGGAGTCTATAGGTTAAAGTGTGGAGATTGCAATAAGGTGTACATTGGACAAACAGGAAGAACATTCAAACAACGAATAAACGAACACTTAAAAAGTTACGAACATCACAAAATGGACTCCAGTTACGCTGAACATTTGCTAAATAACAACCATAAATTCAACCCAGACTTTGATGTATTACATGTATCAAATAAAAGCAAAATGTTAAATTCGTTAGAATCGTTAGAAATAATTAACCATAATAGAGATAATATTTTATTAAACGATCAGTTAGAGATTAAGAACTCACCACTACTAAATCTAAAACTTCCCACCCCTTGAACTTGTATATAAGCCGCTATTGCTAATAAATATGTATCATTTCTTCATCCACCTGATGAAGCCACTGTGTGGTGAAACTATAGTCGTGGTACTTTTTCAAATAAACTTTGAAACTCAAAAAAGTGTGTCTTTTATTTAATTTATTATTTAACTAGATTAAATTGTGCTTATGAATACTTATGAAGAGTTTATCCATCGTTAGATATTGTCCATAATTAATTTTGCATGCAACCCTAATTATGGTACTTACTTATTAATATTATTTGCGACATAAAAGGGGGTGTACAGTGTCAGAAAAAATATGCTACTTTGTGTATTTTTTTTATTGTGTGTAGGTTGTATGCTGAAGCATATTTTGTTGCCTTTGCAGGTTTCCCGTTACAAAGTCCTTTTTTGTTTTTCATCGTTTTCAACGTTTTTGATCGTGTCTTTGTGGTGTACCATTTCTCTCTAGTGTAAATTTGTATTTCTGGTGGCAACAACTAATTGAAACATTTTCGGTATTTGAAATTCCCCAGGGGCACACAGGCTCAGGTTCGGGTTCACCCTTTTAATGAATATTATCAGGAAGTAATTTCCTATTGAAAACCACAATCCCAAGCCGTACTTTCATTTCAACGATTTATTCAAGCCAACCGCTTGATGGAAAAGTGGAGGTTAATCTAATCGTTTAGAAATGTACCTAAATAAGTCCCTGTTATTAGACGTCAATTAGAGGGAATGTTAGCAGAAACGCAGAAAATTAATCGATTAATCAAGAAATAGCAATGGAATTAATTATTTATTAATCAATAAAATTAATAATCAGTAACACAAGGGTAGTTGTGCAGATGTACTCAAAGTATCTAGTGGTGACGTTCTTTTCTGAGCCAAACATTTATAAACTTACCAAACTGTCATAAAGACGTACGGTGTCCAACAGCTGACGAAAACTATAACGATAATAACCGTTAATCTTAACGTTTTACTCCTTGCCCTTTCGATGTTGGTCATGTCTGACCTTCGAAGTCCTCCTTAAAAACAAAACCGTAACTTGAAGATTGTTATTTGAAACAACGAAACAGATATTCAATTTTTTATAAAAAACAGTTTCTTTAACTGCACCAATTGTTATTTGAAACAATGAAATACCTAGATGTTCATTTTTTTCTTTCAAATTAATTGTTTTTTATTTCTTTTATTAACAATTGATGACGTTCTTGAAAATAAAATTTTCTTTTTTTTTGTTGGCAATTTATCGTCAAAAGAAAACTTGAAGCTTTCCTTGTTACGTATAGGAATTTTATATTTATTGACCTTTGCCTAAAATCAATAACTTAACTTTACCTTTTATATCTTTCGTTTTACTCGTTATTTCACATGTGATTGCTGTATATACAATAATGATAACGAACAGGGGTACAAAATACATGGCTGTAACGCAGAACAAATTGTAGGCTATTTCTTGGGCGGGAGAATCGAAAAATCCAAACGTGACGCACTGCTGAAAACGTGGAAATTTCGGATGTGACGAAACGTGAAACACGAAGCTCTGAAAGAAAATTTAAATTATTAATATTATTAAATGTCGAGTTTATTTCAGTTGTCATGACAAGTTTATGTGAAGCGTATTTAGAAATTTATTATTTTTCATAATTTCCGGCTTGTGAGCGATTTTTTTTACCCAATATTTGCAGGAAATGCTACTTTTATTTTAATTTACGTGAGCTGCGTTGGTATTTTGGCAGTTTTTTTTGTCGACGATATAACAAATAGTAAAACAATAAAGCTTTCGTTTCGTTGTCATAAATATATTTGTTGACAACGACCCAATTATTCAATTCAGTGGAAAACTTTAGTCTCATTTGGACTTTTTTTGGATTTATTACACCAAATTATTTAGTCTTGTACTCTTTCTAAGTCCACCACATTGAGTCATAGTCTTCGTTTAAGTCTGGCTTGATCTTAGCATTGATTTTAGTCCAGCAAATTTTGTCTTGGTCTTGGATTTAGTCCAGGTCATTAAGTCACAGTATTCGTGATAGTTCAACCTACTCTAAGTCTTGACTTTAGTCCAAAACATTGAATGTTGATCTTGATTTTAGTCGAGAACGTTACATTGGACCTAGACCATCAGATTTAGTTTGGATTTTGACTTTAGAGGCCAAATTACTTATTCTTGTTCTT
The DNA here is from genome assembly GCA_029378335.1 of Agrilus mali. NCBI lineage: Eukaryota > Metazoa > Arthropoda > Insecta > Coleoptera > Buprestidae > Agrilus > Agrilus mali. Next base: position 1,158,957 of record CM055660.1, read on the forward strand.
GGTTGAAGTTCACACATTTAATCATAGTCTTTGTAGTAGTCAGGTTTGTCTTTGTCTTGATTTTAATATAGCATATTTTGTTTTGGTCTTATATTTAGTCTTGGACGTTTAGTCATAGTCTGTATTTTAGTCCAACTTAGTCTTAGTCTTGGTTTTAACCTAGTACATTTAGCTTTGGTCTTGATATTAGTCTAACACATTTCTTGGTTCTTGTCATCATATTTAGCTCTAATTTTGGATTTATTCCACCCATTATTTAGTCTTGTCTTTTCTAATCCACAACATTGAGTCATAGTCTTCGTTTAAGTCTGGCTTGATCTTAGCCTTGATTTTAGTCAAGCAAATTTTGTCTTGGTCTTGGATTTAGTCCAGGTCATTTAGTACAGTATTCGTGATAGTTCAACCTACTCTAGTCTTGACTTTAGTCCAAAACATTGAATGTTGATCTTGATTTTAGTGAGAACGTTACATTGGACCTAGACCATCAGATTTAGTTTGGATTTTGGCTTTAGAGCCCAAATTATATTGTTCTTGTTCTTGGTTGAAGTTCACACATTTAATCATAGTCTTTGTAGTAGTCAGGTTTAGTCTTTGTCTTGATTTTAATATAGCATATTTTGTTTTGGTCTTATATTTAGTCTTGGACGTTTAGTCCATAGTCTGTATTTTAGTCCAACTTAGTTTTAGTCTTGGTTTTAACCTAGTTCATTTAGCTTTGGTCTTGATATTAGTCAACACATTGTCTTGTTTCTTGTACATCATATTTAGCTTAATTTTGGATTTATTCCATCACATTATTTAGTCTTGTACTCTTTCTAAATCCACCACATTGAGTCATAGTCTTCGTTTAAGTCTGGCTTGATCTTAGCCTTGATTTTAGTCCAGCAAATTTTGTCTTGGTCTTGGATTTAGTCCAGGTCATTTAGTCACAGTATTCGTGATAGTTCAACCTACTCTAAGTCTTGACTTTAGTCCAAAACATTGAATGTTGATCTTGATTTTAGTCGAGAACGTTACATTGGACCTAGACCATCAGATTTAGTTTGGATTTTGGCTTTAGAGCCCAAATTATATTTGGTTTTGTTCTTGGTTGAAGTTCACACATTTAATCATAGTCTTTGTAGTAGTCAAGTTTGGTCTTTGTCTTGATTTTAATATAGCATATTTTGTTTTGAGTCTTAATTTAGTCTTGGCGTTTAGTCAAATCTGTGTTTTAGTTCAACTAAGTTTTACTCTTGGTTTTAGTCTGGTTCATTTAGCATTAGTCTTGATATTAGTCCAGCACATTGTCTTGTTTCTTGTGCATCATATTTAGCTCTAATTTTGGATTTATTCCATCACATTATTTAGTCTTGTACTCTTTCTAAATCCACCACATTGAGTCATAGTCTTCGTTTAAGTCTGGCTTGATCTTAGCCTTGATTTTAGTCCAGCAAATTTTGTCTTGGTCTTGGATTTAGTCCAGGTTATTTAGTCACAGTATTCGTGATAGTGCATCCCACTGTAAGTCTTGACTTTAGTCCAAAACATTGAATGTTGATCTTGATTTTAGTCGAGAACGTTATATTGGACCTAGACCATCAGATTTAGTTTGGATTTTGGCTTTAGTGCCCAAATTATATTTAGTTTTGTTCTTGGTTGAAGTTCACACATTTAATCATAGTCCTTGTAGTAGTCAAGTTTGGTCTTAGTCTTGATTTATTATAGCATTAATTTTTTTGACGGTTAAAGGTTGAAATCAATTCACTCACATAGACACAAATTGCACATATTCGTAGGTGGGTACCTACCATTAATGGGTTTTTATCAACATGCAAATTTATGTAGGTACAGTTAAATGCCTATTTGGGGTCTACCTGTGGAATTGAATAGATGAGTGACATGGTCCAGGCACAGGTCAGCATGTATTTTCCCCGTCTACGAGCATCGGTCACTTTTAGGGGATGTAAAACTGCAAAATATCGATCCAACGAAACGCATATCAACACGTTGCTACTCAGATAAAGTCCAAATGCCCTTAGGTACAAAAGTATTTTGCAGGCCAAATTACCTGCCACCCATTGGACTGTCACCCTCCAACCAATCTGTAACAACCAAGGGAGTAAAAGCAACAGAAAACTTCTTTGTGTAAATGAAATTAGATTCAACAATTAAATTTTTATTTTTCGATGTGTTGTACTAATTTGTTATTAGGTAGTTAAGGGGTGGATTAGATTTTGACCGTAAATTTGAAAGAGGACTTGTATAAATCTGGCTGGACTCCTTGATTAATAACCAACTAGAATTAAATAACACCCCTTAGAAAATATATTGATGGATTATGATTCACCACCTTCGTGAGTAACAAATAAATTTGAATAACAAACTTTTCGTTTAACCCCATTTGATCGAAAAAGAAATTACAAGCTTTAAAGATTATTCTGTACGAGAATGTAAATAATACTCTCACCCTCAAACACCAATATGTAAAAAAGGGAAAATAATCTAAAATTATATGATTTATTAGATAAATTTTTTACTTATTTAATTAAAATTTATCGTGAAATTAAAATTAAGCTCCACTTCTGATTGAAATAATTTCTTTACAATGGCCACATTTTATTAATTGGGGTTGAATTCGGTATTAGAAATACAATAATTCAGATCTATCCTAAAGAGTAAAATGGAGACTTTTGGGTCATAGGGTCATTTAGATTATAAGAGCCACTTAAACAAATTTAAAAGCTCGAATGGGAATGTGTAAGTGTTAGTGACCCTTTTTGTTTGATCTTCAACCCTAATACAAAAAAGTACATTATACCTATCTGATAATAAAATTTAGCTATCAATGTGGCCATGTGTGAAAAGGTCCTATATTTTCATTAATGACGCATTATATCTACCTTCAAGCACCTTCCTATATGGAAAGTGCACTTTAAATGCTCATATTGCATGTGGGAGTTATTTTTATTTAATGGAAAATACATCAGGAATTTTTAATTAATTGAATGTTAAAAAAGGTTTGGTTTTTGGAATATTTTTAATATTTATAGATATTTTTGGGGGTTAAAAAATAAAATGCTGAAGAGATAAATAGGATTACGTTACATTAAGAATTGTTCGTTTTATTCGATTTTATTATTAAATTTTTGTATTATTTCTTGAAAATTGATATGACGAGATAATATCTCATTTCATTATTAAACTCATAGTTAACTGATACGTTGTTAAAAACTTACTTAGGTACCGAAATTTAATTTTACAGTCCTGAAAGAATAGAATAATACAAAGGATGATATTTTATATATATATACATAGTATAGACATAATTTAAAAATCCTCATAATGGAACTGTATTTTTTTCTTTTTTCTCATTTTCTTAGTTGAATACAGGGATAAAATAAAGTCACAAAAAATTTGTGGATACAAACAAGGAAGTATTGTAAAAGAGAAAACTAGAGAAATGGGGTAGTAATAGGATTCATGTTAGGGGAACAAATAGGAGTAACAAGGGGCAGAGGTAGGCTCAGGATTAAATTAATTATTACTTGGGAAGTTTTGGTTTTTGGGAAAATGTGAAGATAAGCTCAGGATAGATACAAGTTAACGAGGTGCAGCATTCAAATTGTGTTTTTCTATGTATTTTAATTTCTTTTAGAGAAGAGATGTAGAGACTGAAGCAGGTGCAGTTCGTTTTCATATACGTCGTAAAAATTAAGGGTGACGGTAGTAAATTAAAAAGAAAAATACCGTCGATATAAATGGTGAGATATTGGTAAAGAAATTCTGGGAACAGGGAGAGTTATCGAAGTCAATAAAGAACAGGAAAAGTAGAATAACTTCTGAGGCTTACAGGGATATCTATAGAAACATATTGGGGGTGCAAAAATAGTAATAAGGGACAGAGGATGGCTTAGCTTCGGGATACCGTTTAAACAATAATAGATATATCATATAATCTATGTCATTTTCATAATTCTAGGGAAACTTTGATTTACGTAATCCGGTAATTTAGTGTAGACATCATTTTATAGTCTTCATCGTGGGTTCTTGTTCTTTTGTTCTCAGTTTCTTTTCATCTTTTGGTTAGATATTGTTTTTGTTAGCATCTTCTTGTGCTTAAGCACCTGCCCACATGGAAAATGCTCATATTACTCGTCATACGTTTGTGGTAGTCATTTCAATTTAGTGCCAACCTGTTTTTAATCAAAGTACAAGGTGGCGTTCGTTCAAAAAGGACTGGCTTTTGGAATATTTTTAAACTTTATAGTTATGTCTGGGGGTTAAAAGATAAAGGGGTAAGGAGATAAATGATATAACGATATGTTAAGCTGTGTGCATTTTATTATTAAACAATTAGAGATATGTATCGTCGTATTACCTCACAAAGGGCGTGCCTAGCACAAATTAACTCTCTAATAAACCGTTGGAAATTATTTACTAGATATTAGTATATATAAGTTTTCATTTTGGTACATACGTATAATTTGAGTGGGTCTACCAAAATTTGTAGTAGGTATATTTCTAGTCAAAAGTTTATAACTAATCAAAAGTTCATTACTAACTAACTTAAAGTTTTGTTACTAGCCAAAAGTTTGTTATTTATTACGTACCTAAGGGTTTGTTTAGTCTACCTTTAATATCTAGTAAAATTTTTGTTATTCTATTTATCTATGTATACCTATGTACATAAATCACTTTTCTAAACAGACTTTCATATTATTACATATAAAAGTAATTTGGTCTGAAGCAGTTTGATCTTTTATGAAAACAATTACGTAACGGAATATTGAAACTTTTTTTTACTTTAGTTGGTTTTACTGTTTGCGAGGAACTTTAATTTATTTTTATATTTTTTGTTCTATTTCACCGTCTAACATGTGTAACAGACAGCCGTAGAATAAATTCGAAAGGATTTTTGGCCTCTTTACACAGGGTTTTTCAAGTTGATGGGCTATTAGAAGTATATGAATTAGTATTAGAAGGAATTAAATTCTGAAACTTGGGCTCATTTGGTTATTGTTTATGCCGCTTCTTTTAAAAATATTTTCAAGTTCGATTTACATCCGGTTATACCGGAAGTCGATACCAACTTTCTTATTTTAAATGGAATGGTATATTTTTTACGCTGAATTCGAATAAAACGTGTAATTCTGAGGTAAGTTTGATAACCAACTTGTACACCACACCTATGACGATCGGTTTCTGAGTTAATTTAATTTATAGAAAAAAAATCGCTACCGCAACCCAAATTATAAAAAATCATAACTTCCACAAAATACGACTGTTGAGAGTGTTGAAATTTTTACTAGTAATAGCTGAATATTAGTGCTAATGCCTTGACAAAATTGAATTAAATAATTTATACAGGGCGTTCAAAATAAAATTCTAAAATTGAAAAACTTCAAACACGAATTAATGGCACCTTCTATTTTTTATTTATTTAAATCGATTTCTTTTTTTATCCTCTTTCGATCTATATGGATACTTTCTATTTTAAGTAATAATTCAAAATGATTCCAAAATTTTCAAATAAAATAGGACGTATCCATATAGATCGAAAGAGGATAAAAAAAAGAAATCGATTTAAATAAATAAAAAATAGTAGGTGCCATTTGAAAAAACGGGGTAATTCATGTTTGAAGTTTTTCAATTTTAGAATTTTATTTTGAACGCCCTGTATAAATTATTTAATTCAATTTTGTCAAGGCGTTAGCACTAATATTCAGCTATTACTAGTAAAAATTTCAACACTCTCAACAGTCGTATTTTGTGGAAGTTATGATTTTTTATAATTTGGGTTGCGGTAGCGATTTTTTTTCTATAAATTAAATTAACTCAGAAACCGATCGTCGTAGGTATACAAGTTGGTTATCAAACTTACCTTAGAATTACACGTTTTATTCGAATTCAGCTTAAAAAATATACCATTCCATTTAAAATAACAAAGTTGGTATCGACTTCCGGTATAACCGGATGTATATCGAACTTGAAAATATTTTTAAAAGAAGCGGCATAAACAATAACCAAATGAGCCCAAGTTTCAGAATTGAATTCCTTCTACTAATTCATATACTTCTAATAGCCCATCAACTTGAAAAACCCCTGTATATTGTAACGAATTTTCTAGTCAAAGATATTTATTTAAACAATTATTTATTTAACACTATTTATATAACACTTAAACACTAACTTAGAACTTTTGTCTATTATTTATCGGTTTGTTTCGCGCACTGATGCTTTATCACAACTACTGTCCTCTGGCCCAAAGACGATCACTTTATATACACCTTTCGAACTTTCTGGATGATTCGAAAAGGAAATCCTGATTATTCCCGAATGATGAATAATAATTAGAATGTCGTCGATGATTCCAGAATTGATCTTGTTACTTGTCGCAGAATTGAATTCCTTCTACTAATTCATATACTTCTAATAGCCCATCAACTTGAAAAACCCTGTATACCTACCTACAATATATTATATATATTATTTGACGTGGCTTATTTTTTACATGAATTTTTGTTACGTTGCCTGAATTATTTTAAACATTTCTAAAAATTTTTTTGACTCGTTGGAAATTTTCTATTTCAAATAAGTATCTAAAAAAATTTTTGTTAAAGTATGTTTTTTTGTTACGTAGAGGTAGTTCTGTATCTGGTGAACCAAGAGCTTTGATTGATTATAAAGTACCTACAATGACTCTTTTTGGGTTCCTTTAGTTAATTTATTTTTTTTTAAATTTTATGGTTACTGAAATTATTATTAATAATAACTGATGGTCATTAGTGTAATTTATAATTGAAACTTAATTAATAAGTTAATCTCTGAACTATTTATTATTCTGTTTGAATAGCTCAGGGCAAAATTAAAGTGATGCATTAGGTCACTGGGGACGATAGAGGGTTTACAATTTATAATTAATATTAAACAAAATTAATTCACCAAATTAAAAGTAAAAATGCTTGAGTACCTTATTAGTCCATTCCTGGTTGGTTGTAATACAGTTAAGGCAAAAAGTTTAGAGAACATAGAAATTATACATTTATCTGTCGACATTTTTTATTTCACAAAGAACTTATTATGAAGAATTATTTTTTATTTGAAACTCATAATAAATTTTTTTTTTCAGTTGTTGCTAACTTCTTCAGACATAGGTACTGTAGTGATGTATAAAAATTTTGTTGACGGTGTCTATACGAATTTGCTATTTAGTACATTTCGTTGCTCATCAGATACCGAAATACCTCTAACAATTCGAAACTTTCCTTTTCCTGTTAATAAATTCACAGCTCCAACTTTCTCTATTATTTTTCATTTAGCTGCTCTGTAAAGTTTTGAACTTTGCATATTAATATAGATGACACTCTCCGTAAAGGAAAGCAACAAGCCACATGACCGACTATATGAGAGTTTTTTTTTTTGTTTCACTGCTTCGCTACAACCACAACAATCACAAAACTTCTTCTGTAAACATTAATATAATTAGAAACTTGTAAGCAGAATTTAATTTTCTAAATTGTCTACGTATTAACTGCAACAACTTACCTCAAGAGGAATCATAATAAAAGTCACAATAAGATCCGCAAGGGCCAGGTGTCGTATCATCAAACTGATCCGTGATTTCCGATGCCTGGTTCTCAACAAACTTATAAAAACACTCAAGTTCCCGACTGCCGCAATCACGAACAAAACACTGTACACCAGGACACCCGTGAGGGATGCCGCATTGAATTTTAAATGTTCAGGAAATGTATCGATGTCACTAACAACCCCTACTGAACCGTTTACACTAAAATTATAAGAAGAAGAAGAAGAGAAATTCTGTGGTAGAGGATTATATGTTATATTATAATCCATCCCAAGTATGTAAAGTAAAATGGGGAGGGTCGTCAAAATGTAAACTATTTTTAATCCATTTACTTGTTGTGGAAAAGTTTGGAAAGTTGATTAATGTTATGAAAAGTTTTCCCGAAGTTTATTCATTGCGCGCGTTATTGGACACGAGCTTTCAGTCCTACAGGACACAAGACGCATCCAATTGGAACTGGCGTTGAAAACAGAGAGAGCTCGTTTCACTCAGTTATGCGCAGGATTATTATATTATTATTACGTAGATATGTGTAACAGTAGAAGTATCAACCCTCTTGAAAATAGATTTCATATAATTCTTAAACTCATAATGAATTGATAGGTAGTTAAAAACTTTTTTAGGTGCTGGGATTTAATTTTAAGTCCTGAAAGGATAGTGATGTAATTATTTTCACCTTCACAAAATCCGATAATTTATGTATTCTATAGAAGTAATTTAAAAATTCTAATGATGGGTTCGTATTTTTTTCTTGTTTCTAGTTTTCTTAGATCATTACAGGGATAAAATAGTCACAAAAATACTGTGGATAGAAACAGGGAGGTATTGTAAAAGATATGCCACCAAAAACATTTTAATGTAAAAATGTTGCCAAGACGAGTCTACATAGCTTACCCTGTGAAAAAGTTATCAGATCTCGTATAAAGCCAAGCTCTAAAGACTACACGCTCTAAACCTACAAGCTCTACACTACACCTTAATCAAAATCTATGAAAAAGTGGTCAGATCTCATGTAGAGCCAAGATTCTTGATCTATGCGCTCTTACTTTACCAAGCCTAACGTCACATACTCTACATTTTAGTCAAAACGTGTGGCTTGGGTTTAATTACTTATTATGTTATTAAGTTTTTATTGGAAAAATCGTGGTGAGAGCAATTTAAATTTTATTTCCGGGCCCTTTAAGGTTTGTTAGAATACAATAACGTTTTCTAAAGGAAATGGAAACTGTAATTTGGAAACGGTTCAGCCTTTATATTTGAAAAATATTGCCTTGCTTGTTTTCCCCAAAAAAATTAATTATAAAATGAGCATCTTGGAAAGTAAAAATGTCTTCATGGGAATATGAGTAAAAGAAAATGTTCTGTTTTGTTTATATCTAGATGTTAGAAGTTGAAACTTCAAAAAAATATCTTGTTGCACAAAGCATTCGTTTTCTGAGAGCAAGACTCCCACCGAGACTACTTTAGAAATACCAGAAATTTTTGTAGCAAAATTGCAACCTCCTGTCATTTGTAATTCAAATAGTTGTGTAAAAGTAAAGGGCACAGTTCGGCATGTAGGTAGGTATCAAAAGATTAAAAAAATCTACAATAGTCTTATGTTAGACAATTCAGCCTGAAGTTAAATTTACGTTAGGGTGATTTTAGTTTTAAACGCAGATGGTGAAGATCGGCGATGATTGCGCCAATTAAAGTGAATGAGGAACAATTCCTTTTTGATGTATTTTTTGGTTTGGTATTTGTGCAAATATGAAGTTTTAGTTTTATTATAAAACGTAGGCAGAACGGAGATTAAAAAGTAATTTTTTGCTTGGCCGTTTTGCTACCGTTACGAAGATTTCATAGGCATTCGTTCATCATGTGTGAAATAAAACGGCCAAGCCACACGTTTTGACTAAAATGTAGAGTATGTGACGTTAGTCTTGGTAAAGTAAGGGCGCATAGATCAAGAATCTCGGCTCTACATGAGATCTGACCACTTTTTTATAGATTTTGATTAAGGTGTAGTGTAGAGATTGTAGGTTTAGAGCGTGTAGTCTTTAGAGCTTGGCTTTATACGAGATCTGATAACTTTTTCACAGGGTAAGCTATGTAGACTCGTCTTGGCAACATTTTTACATTAAAATGTTTTTGGTGGGATTTCATTTATTTTTGTAAGTTGGTTAATGGACTTTTTTGAGTAATTCGGACAAGTAACTAAAGTAACAAATAATACTAGAATTATTACAACGATACGATACGACTACGAAATTACGAATGTGAAATGCAAATATTTTTTAACAATCGATCATCATTCGCAGTAGAAAAATGTCGATAGCTTATTTCAAAATACAGTCAGCGCCATCTACTGACGTCGGCTGATGTCACCGTGTTTAAACTTTCACCCCATTTTTAAGAGTTAGGGGATGATTTTCAAAAACATATGACGTTCATATTTTTCTATTTGTTATAAGTATTTTATTATTTTTTTCATATATCTAGCTTTTCAATAATTATTACTGCATGATTATGTAGTTATAGCAAGTTTCATACAAACTTCCACCTCCTATTCCGAGGGGATAGGTTAGGTTAGGTTTGGTTTTTTAATTTTTTTGTGGCCTTTGTAGTAATATTAGCTTACATACCAAATTTCAGCGTCACAGGACTTCAGGAAGTACCTTAAGAATTTTGATGATCAGTGAGTGAATCAGTGACGAAATCGGGGGTTTTTAGACATTAATAATATCTAAAGTATAATAGCTACGACATTCAAACTTTGTATGTTTAATGATTGTACTGGTGTCATTATATTTTCAAATTTTTAACTATTAAGAATCATCCAAACCAAAGTTATGAGAGTTTAAAAAAACGACGAAATGTTTCGAGAAAAGGTGCCCTTGCGCTCCGCTTGGCTCGTCAAACAGGAGTAATGGGGGGCAGAGGGAGACTTAGGATTAAATAAATTATTACTTGGGAAGTTCTGGTTTTTGGGAAAATGTGAATATAAGCTCAGAATAGATACAAGTGAACGACGAAGTAAAGCCTTCAAATTGTGGTTTTCTGTGTATTTTATTTTCTTAAAGTGCCATAACAACTCCTTCGGGATAACGTTAAAAAATTTTTTAAAGAGTATAATATATCATATAATCTGTGTCATTTTCATAATTCTATGGAAGCTTTGGTTTACGTAATCCGGTAATTTAGCGTAGACATCATTTTATAGTCTTCATCGTGGGTTCTTGTTCTTTTGTTCTCAGTTACTTTTCATCTTTTGGTTAGAAATTGTTTTTAATTAAAAATATTTACCTACCAGAGACGTAGAGAAGGAAGCAGGGGCGGTTCGTTTTCATATACGTAAAAACACAGGGTGAGGGTAGTAAATTAAAAAGAAAAATACCGTGGATATAAATGGGGAGATATTGGAAAAGAAATTGGGGGAACAGGGAGAGTTATCGAAGTCAGTAAAGAACAGGAAAAGTAGGATAACTTCTGAGGCTTACAGGGATATTTATAGAAACATATTGGGGGCACAAACAGTAGTAATGACGGACAAAGGATGGCTTAGATTAGGAAATTTAAAGATAAGCCCAGGATAGGCACAAATCTGAAGAAAGTGCTGTCTTCAAGTTTTTTATTTTCTGTGTGTTTTATTTTTTTTTTTGAGCTACCATAACAACTCCCTCGGGATAGACACAGGCGAGAGTAGCACAGCAATATATTTTTTAAACGGTTCGACCCACATATAATTTCTGTCATCTTTATATTACTAGGGAAGTTTTATTTTTGAAAGTCCCCATAATGGGTTCTTGTTCTTTTTATCTCATTTTCGTTACATGTTTTTCAGTTAGACATTGTTTTTAATTGCATCTTCTTGTGCCAATGTTTCATTTTATTTAGCGGTTCGACCCCCCAAAGACTCTACTAGGGAAATTTGGAGTTGACTATACTGTGTGTGTGGTTTCTTGTTGTCTTCACAGCCATCAGAGTATCTAAAGCGTATGTTGTCAGTCATCCAGGAATGTCAAACACCCCTGTTTAATAATGTATCCTCCGAAGCACAATCAAACTGTAACTATTATTTTATATTAGGAGTTGTCCGGTCACCCATCCAAAATACTAAACCATCGAAACACTTTGTGTATAATAAAAAATGTTGTTTCAATTTAAATTCCGTAAGGGACGAGGGCAAACAATTCCTGTTTTTAATAAGCAAATATACCTAATAAATATTCTGGACAATCAGAAAGCACGAATTTACTTGCCAATTACGTTTCCAATAAGTAAGGGATTAAATTGAAATAGAAAGGGGTTTAGTGTTTAATTACTTATTATGTTATTATATTTTTATTGGAAAAATCGTGGTGAGAGCAATTTAAATTTTATTTCCGGGTCCTTTAAGGTTTGTTAGAATACAATAACGTTTTCTAAAGGAAATGGAAACTGTAATTTGGAAACGGTTCAGCCTTTATATTTGAAAAATATTGCCTTGCTTGTTTTCCCCAAAAAAATTAATTATAAAATGAGCATCTTGGAAAGTAAAAATGTCTTCATGGGAATATGAGTAAAAGAAAATGTTCTGTTTTGTTTATATCTAGATGTTAGAAGTTGAAACTTCAAAAAAATATCTTGTTGCACAAAGCATTCGTTTTCTGAGAGCAAGACTCCCACCGAGACTACTTTAGAAATACCAGAAATTTTTGTAGCAAAATTGCAACCTCCTGTCATTTGTAATTCAAATAGTTGTGTAAAAGTAAAGGGCACAGTTCGGCATGTAACTTTTGCTCAATTTATTTGTGGTTTTTAGAAAATTGAAAACACTTATTTTTTCCTCTAAACTGATGCTCAATTGATTTACAATTAAATTCCGCCTTGAGCTGTTGTCAGAAAAAGCCTCGTCGTGTTAGTTGATTGATATCTGATCCCAACATCCAATTAATTATTATTTTTAACTAATTAGTTAACAACTAGGTAGGTATCAAAAGATTAAAAAAATCTACAATAGTCTTATGTTAGACAATTCAGCCTGAAGTTAAATTTACGTTAGGGTGATTTTAGTTTTAAACGCAGATGGTGAAGATCGGCGATGATTGCGCCAATTAAAGTGAATGAGGAACAATTCCTTTTTGATGTATTTTTTGGTTTGGTATTTGTGCAAATATGAAGTTTTAGTTTTATTATAAAACGTAGGCAGAACGGAGATTAAAAAGTAATTTTTTGCTTTTCTCGTCCCTTCGCCCTTGAATTCGAGTTTTATGTTATAACCCACGGTCTTTGAAATTAGTTTCGTAAAATCCGAGCTATTTTGCGGATTTAGAATTGTATTTCTTTAATAATTCAGTTGAGGCAAAAACGTTTAGTATTGTAACTACATAAATGAAGTACTTCACATCAAACATTTTAAAGGCTAGGGATCCATTAGACACCCAGACCACAGGATTTTGTTTTTGATGGGTGAAAGCAGAAACCATTAACCTTCATCCTTTATAAAATATTTACCTACCAGAGACGTAGAAACCGAAGCAGGGGTGGTTTGTTTTCATATACGTAAAAAAACAGAAAAATACCGTGGATATAAATAGGGAGATATTGGAAAAGAAATTCGAGGAACGGGGAGATTTATTGAAGTCAGTAAAGAACAGGAAAAGTAGGATAACTTCTGAGGCTTATAGGGATATTTATAGAAACATATTGAGGACACAAACAGTAGTAATGAGGGACAAAGGATGGCTTAGATTAAATTTTAGTTTTCAGGAAATTTGAAGATAAACCCAGGATAGGCACAAATTTGGAGAAAGTGCTGTCTTCAAGTTTTTTATTTTCTGTGTGTTTTATTTTTTTTTTGAGCTACCATAACAACTCCCTCGGGATAAACACAGGCGAGAGTATCACAGCAATATATTTTTTAAACGGTTCGACCCTCATATAATTATCTGTCATTTTCATATTACTAGGGAAGTTTTATTTTTGAAAGTCTTCATAATGGGTTCTTGTTCTTTTTATCTAATTTTCTTTACATGTTTTTCAGTTAGACATTGTTTTTAATTGCATCTTCTTGTGCCAAGGGTGGCAATGTTTCATTTTATTTAACGGTTCGATCCCCCAAAGACTCTACTAGGAAAATTTGGGGTTTACTATACTGTGTGTGTGGTTTATTGTTGTCTTCACAGCCATCACAGTATCTTAAGCGTAAGTTGTCAGTCATCCAGGAATGTCAAACACCCCTGTTTAATAAAGTACCCTCCGAAGCACAATTGAACTGTAACTATTATATTATATTAGGGAGTGATCCGGTCACCCATCCAAATACTAACCAGAAAGAACGTTGCTTAATTTCGAATACCGATTGATAGGCATTTAAGCCAGTCTTCTATTCGGTTGTACACTGGTATATTACATAATAATTAATAAATCGTATCTTTTTTTATGAACTGTTTTTTTTTTATTTACATTTCTTGTAGGTATCTGCACAAATTATTGTAACCTTTACATTTACATTATGTGTAGATGTCGTGAGGGGGTTTTTGTATGGCTAGTTTTATTTCGACATTTAAACACTTTGTATAAAAAAATACATTGATAAAATTAAATTTAACTACAAATCCGAATTTGGTTTGAAATTCTAACATTACTATCTATCTACGAATACATATAATTACACTAATAAGAAATTCTTTCTAATCACAATTGTTGTGGTCAAAGGTATCACATTATAAAACTACGTAATAAAAACAGTAAGGATATCCCATGAATCAAACAATGACCTATGCATGATACGTATATAAGTAAATTGTGTAGATATTCATATTTACATTTATTAAAGTATAAAGTAGTATACAGGGTTTTTCAAGTTGATGGGCTATTAGAAGTATATGAATTAGTAGAAGGAATTCAATTCTGAAACTTGGGCTCATTTGGTTATTGTTTATGCCGCTTCTTTTAAAAATATTTTCAAGTTCGATTTACATCCGGTTTAAACGGAAGTCGATACCAACTTTGTTATTTTAAATGGAATGGTATATTTTTTACACTTAATTCGAATAAAACGTGTAATTCTAAGGTAAGTTTGATAACCAACTTGTAAACCTCTGTGACGATCGGTTTCTAAGTTAATTTAATTTATAGAAAAAAAATCGCTACCGCAACCCAAATTATAAAAAATCATAACTTCCACAAAATACGACTTAGAGTGTTGAAATTTTTACTAGTAATAGCTGAATATTAGTGCTAACGCCTTGACAAAATTGAATTAAATAATTTATACAGGGCGTTCAAAATAAAATTCTAAAATTGAAAAACTTCAAACACGAATTACTTCGTTTTTTCAAATGGCACCTACTATTTTTTATTTTAAAATAATTTTAAATTATTCCTTAAAATAGGAAGTATCCATATAGATCGAAAGAGGATAAAAACTGGAATCGATTGAAAATATAAAAAATAGTAGGTGCCATTTGAAAAAACGAGGTAATTCGTGTTTGAAGTTTTTCAATTTTAGAATTTTATTTTGAACGCCCTGTATAAATTATTTAATTCAATTTTGTCAAGGCGTTAGCACTAATATTCAGCTATTACTAGTAAAAATTTCAACACTCTAAGTCGTATTTTGTGGAAGTTATGATTTTTTATAATTTGGGTTGGGGTAGCGATTTTTTTTCTATAAATTAAATTAACTCAGAAACCGATCGTCATAGGTGTAGGTACAAGTTGGTTATCAAACTTACCTTAGAATTACACGTTTTATTCGAATTCAGCGTAAAAAATATACCATTCCATTTAAAATAAGAAAGTTGGTATCGACTTCCGGTATAACCGGATGTAAATCGAACTTGAAAATATTTTTAAAAGAAGCGGCATAAACAATAACCAAATGAGCCCAAGTTTCAGAATTGAATTCCTTCTACTAATTCATATACTTCTAATAGCCCATCAACTTGAAAAACCCTGTATAACAACAAGTTAACTTAACTTAATATTAATAGTATATTTAGTGTTCAGGTGTTTCTTTGGTTGTGAGAATGGGTTGAAAATTTGGGTAAAATTCGAAGCATCGAAACAACTGGGGCTTCAAAAGTTATTGAAACTAGAAAGGCCAGGGAAAACGAAGCCACCACCTGGCCTATATAGATAGCGACCATCACGGCTTTTCCTAAATGTAGGGGTTGATCCATGGTCATCGCCATCGTCCTTATGATGATGGGGTGGAGAAGATATGTACAGTACGTCACTCTGCTCAGGGGATACAGAATACTGGCAGACAATATCGAATTTACGTAACCTAAGACACACAAAAACAAACTTAATTTACAAAATTAATTGTTAACTTTCTTTAGAGATAATTTATTAACAATTTAATTTTTTTTCGTAAGAGTAGGTACCTGTTAGCAAGTCAACTGATATTTTATATAACAATTTTAGTCAGATATTTAACACGTGTTCTTTAGGTACGTATTGGGGGCGAAATCTTTCGTATTTTTTAGGAATAGTTAAATTTTATTAAAAAAACAGTGGGACGGAGAGGAATTCGTTTGCACGAGGCAATAGACAGAAGAGAAAACGTAAACATACTTGAATTCGTTTCTTTACCCCACTTGACATTTACTTCAAGCTCTTTTTAACAACTGGAGGGTAATAAAATAGAAAAAAATAGAGAAAGAAATAAAAATATTTTTAGTATTATTGGGAATTGATTTAGGTGCCAGCAGGTATATTTATTTTTCTACCCCTGACGATTGGAAATATTATTTATTGATTTGTTTTGTTCAGAGAAATACAATCTCAAACTTCCAATAAAGTAAATAAAAAAATCCAAATTGGAAAACTACCCCTAACCTAATTCTGATCGATGAAATAATACATATAATGAAACATAAGAAGATTGTTTTGAATAGTATTTAAATTAAAATTACCTCCATATCCTGTTGTGCATGCAATGACGATCCAGGAGAGTCCCAAGGCCCAGGCCGTGTGACTTAATGCACTGTAAGTGGCTGCAGCTGCTGGTGTCAGGTCCACTTCGTAAAGACCGTACACTAACGACACTAAACATGCTGCAGACACCAACCATCCTACAACGACTGCCAACTAAAAGCATAACAAACAAACTTTAATAATATGAAAGGATTGTATGTACGTTCTAATAATCTACAGGAATTAAGGATAAAATAATTAAATAGTATTTGTAGCTATTATTGTGTCTAGGCACTAGAAAATATTTATTTCATGGTCAAAAATAAATTCAGATTGATTGAACCCATTGCAGACGTATATCAAGCTAGCACGACAAAGTTATATTTCTGATTTCTAACCTACACTATAATTTTTCGCTAATTTGTCGTTAATTTGTTAACAAATCAAAAAATTTGTCGCTCGTGCCGTTTAGCCATAATCAGCTGGTAGGTATACTAGTTTGATATGAAGCTAGCACTACATATGGCATATCTCGAAAAGGAAATATCGTAGGATATTACTGTAAAGACCATAATTTGTCGTTAATTTGTTACCAAATCCATAAATTTGTCGCTCGTGCCGTTTAGCCATAATCAGCTGGTATGCTAGCCACGTATGGAAAATCTTAAAAAGGTAATATCGTCGGATATTACTGTAAATACCATAATTTGTCGCTAATTTGTCGTTAATTTGTTAACAAAACTAAAAATTTGTCGCTCGTGCCGTTTAGCTATAATCAGCTGGTTGGTATGCTAGTTTAATATGAAACTAGTACTACATATGGCATATCTGGAAAAGGAAATATCGGAGGATATTACTGTAAAGTCCATCATTTGTCGCTAATTTGTCGTTAATTTGTTGATAAATCAAAAAATTTGCCGCTCGTGCCGTTAAGCCATAATCAGCTGGTATGCTAGCCACGTATGGCATATCTTAAAAAGGTAATATCGTCGGATATTACTGTAAATACCATAATTTGTCGCTAATTTGTCGTTAATTTGTTAACAAAACTAAAAATTTGTCGCTCGTGCCGTTTAGCTATAATCAGCTGGTTGGTATTCTAGTTTGATATGAAACTAGTACTACATATGGCATATCTGGAAAAGCAAATATCGGAGGATATTACTGTAAAGTCCATCATTTGTCGCTAATTTGTTGTTAATTTGTTGATAAATCAAAAAATTTGCCGCTCGTGCCGTTTAGCCATAATCAGCTGGTATGCTAGCCACATATGGAATATCTCAAAAAGGAAATATCGTTGGATATTACTGTAAAGACCATAATTTGTCGTTAATTTGTTACCAAATCCAAAAATTTGTCGCTCGTGCCGTTTAGCCATAATCAGCTGGTATGCTAGCCACGTATGGCATATCTTAAAAAGGTAATATCGTCGGATATTACTGTAAATACCATAATTTGTCGCTAATTTGTCGTTAATTTGTTAACAAAACTAAAAATTTGTCGCTCTTGCCGTTTAGCTATAATCAGCTGGTTGGTATGCTAGTTTGATATATAACTAGTAACTACATATGGCATATCTGGAAAAGGAAATATCGGAGGATATTACTGTAAAGTCCATCATTTGTCGCTAATTTGTCGTTAATTTGTTGATAAATCAAAAAATTTGCCGCTCGTGCCGTTTAGCCATAATCAGCTGGTATGCTAGCCACATATGGCATATCTCAAAAAGGAAATATCGTTGGAAATTACTGTAAAGACCATAATTTGTCGTTAATTTGTTACCAAATCCAAAAATTTGTCGCTCGTGCCGTT
This sequence comes from Agrilus mali, assembly GCA_029378335.1. Taxonomy (NCBI): domain Eukaryota; kingdom Metazoa; phylum Arthropoda; class Insecta; order Coleoptera; family Buprestidae; genus Agrilus; species Agrilus mali. The sequence goes on from CM055660.1 coordinate 1,177,225, forward strand.
TAGCCATAATCAGCTGGTATGCTAGCCACATATGGCATATCTCAAAAAGGAAATATCGTTGGATATTACTGTAAAGACCATAATTTGTCGTTAATTTGTTACCAAATCCAAATATTTGTCGCTCGTGCCGTTTAGCCATAATCAGCTGGTATGCTAGCCACATATGGCATATCTCAAAAAGGAAATATCGTTGGATATTACTGTAAAGACCATAATTTGTCGTTAATTTGTTACCAAATCCAAAAATTTGTCGCTCGTGCCGTTTAGCCATAATCAGCTGGTATGCTAGCCACATATGGCATATCTCAAAAAGGAAATATCGTTGGATATTACTGTAAAGACCATAATTTGTCGTTAATTTGTTACCAAATCCAAAAATTTGTCGCTCGTGCCGTTTAGCCATAATCAGCTGGTATGCTAGCCACGTATGGCATATCTTAAAAAGGTAATATCGTCGAATATTACTGTAAATACCATAATTTGTCGCTAATTTGTCGTTTATTTGTTAACAAAACTAAAAATTTGTCGCTCTTGCCGTTTAGCTATAATCAGCTGGTTGGTATGCTAGTTTGATATATAACTAATAACTACATATGGCATATCTGGAAAAGGAAATATCGGAGGATATTACTGTAAAGTCCATCATTTGTCGCTAATTTGTCGTTAATTTGTTGATAAATCAAAAAATTTGCCGCTCGTGCCGTTTAGCCATAATCAGCTGGTATGCTAGCCACATATGGCATATCTCAAAAAGGAAATATCGTTGGATATTACTGTAAAGACCATAATTTGTCGCTAATTTGTCGTTAATTCGTTACCAAATCCAAAAATTTATCGCTCGTGCCGTTTATCCATAATCAGCTGGTTGGTATGCTAGTTTGATATGAAGCTAGCACTACATATGGCATATCTCGAAGAGGAAATATCGTTGGATATTACTGTAAAGTCCATAATTTGTCGTTAATTTGTTACCAAATCCAAAAATTTGTCGCTCGTGCCGTTTAGCCATAATCAGCTGGTATGCTGGCTATATATGGCATATCTCAAAAAGGAAATATCGTCGGATATTACTGTAAAGACCATAATTTGTGGCTAATTTGTCGTTAATTTGTTAACAAATACAAAAATTTGTCACTAATTTGTCGCTGAAAGATGACACATTCAAAGAATTTGTCGCTAGACGTATCTCCAGCTGATAAGCGAAAAACTGCTGGAAAACCATCAAACTATCGAAAGGTAACTTGTTGCCCAACTTGGGGGAAACAGGGAAAATCTTATTTAAAAAATTTGGTAAATAAATCCGATCTCTTAAAACAAATGTAACAATGAACTCCTTGATCAATTGTTCGATGGTTTTCCAGCATTTTTTCGCTTATCAGCTGGAGATACGACTAGTGACAAATTCTTCTCAATAATGTGTCATCTTTCAGCGACAAATTAGTGACAAATTTTTGTATTTGTTAACAAATTAAAGACAAATTATGGTCTTTACAGTAATATCCGACGATATTTTTTTTTAATATATGCCATATGTGGTTAGCATACCAGCTGATTATGGCTAAACGGCACGAGCGACAAATTTTTGGATTTGGTAACAAATTAACGACAAATTATAGTGCAAGTCAGAAATAAGAAAAATAGCTTTGTCGTGCTAGCTTGATATACATACGTCCATTGCAGTTAATGCAAGGATGTTGTTCTCTCTCTTACTGTAGGGCTAGTGTATTTGCACCCTTTTTTAATTTTCTATGCGTAGGGTCAATTGGCGCATACTTCATGAGCCCTCGTGTTTTAATTAAAATAAGTAATTTTAAAAAATAAAAAAGTTTATTAATTATTAAAAAAATTCAGTTGCACATTTCAGGGTTAATATTGAGAGCAACCCCCAAATGAACCACAAATCAAAAACACCACTGATTCCCAGAACAATAAATTTGTTAGTGGAATTTTGAGACAATCAAAAGTACCCTCTAATATTACCCTCAAACAGTAATAAATTTTGTCACATCGCTGTTGTGTGCCGACCAAAACAATTACCAAATTTAAATTTAAAATTAGCAACACATACACTCTAATTCGACGATAATAACGACTTGAAAATAACTCACTTTTGTCATGCGGATTTTGCAATCGGTTTTGAATAAAATCCAGCCCACACACATTCCAACAAGGTAGGGTCCTAAACGCGTCCAGGGCTTGTCGTATATTTTGTCGAAGTGAGCCAGGGGATCGTCGATTCCTGGAATGTGCTTATTACTGTACGCTATGTAACCTGTAGTTGTCCACGAACTCAGCATAAATACAACCAACAATATTGTGGCACTCTTGAAGTGGCTACAACAAACACTCGATAAATATGATTGGATTATGAACGGGATTTATTGGATTTTAAGGGATAAAAGGGATAATGAACAATGTAAAGATGCAAATATTTTGCCAGTCGATCAGTAAATTAATATTTGCATCATTGGATGTAAAAAGTAATTCAATAAATATTCTGTTCTTTACTAAGATGCTCTAAGATATTGATTTATTGATTTGTATTAGAAAATGATACAAAATAGTAATATAATTGAATCACGAAGGGGATTTATTGGTTTTAGGATTGTTAATCGATCAATAAATCAATACTTGGGTCTTTGGATGTAAAATAAATTTTGCTTCTGCTCCTTATTCAAAAATATCGGTTTATCGATTTATTGATCCATAATAGTTTACCTGCTTGCCAGAATGAGTATGACAGCCCCCACAATATAAAATTGAGTATCATCTGAAATGTACCAACTCCACAACATGCACTGAAAAAAATTAAATAATTATAAATTTGTATTAAAAAAAAGTCAATTACAATTTTTATTTTACCATTTCTTCTGTAGGGAATAAAGTGTTTATGTAAAGGATATTTCGCCACCAATATTTCGGGCAATTTTCGTGATCCATAGCTGCAGGCTCAAAAATGGAGTTGTAATTGAACCATTTCATGCTGACTTCAACAACCCCCAGCACGAATAAATACGGTGCACTTAATCTAAAAAGACAACAAGGCTACAAAATAAATATTGAATTTTTTTAAAGGAAAATGGGTAGAAGGGCAAAATCTTGGTCCAAAATATTTAGTCTTTGTCTTTGTGGAAGGGAAGGTTGTTCCAGTTTTTGCCTCGGGAAGCTTTTTTTAGAATTTAGTGATTAAACTTTCTTTATTTTTGTGAAAGACAAAAGAGATTTGATTTATTTATCATTGGGTACTACTGTTTACTGTTAAGTCAATTACTTTCTCTACAATACCTCGCAAATCTGTACACAATCATCCCCACGAAACGTATAAGTCCCTTCGTTATTCCCTTGTACTTAATGTAAGGCGATTCGAGCTTTCCCTTGGCGTTGCTTCTGAAGTACAGGAAAGAAACCAATAACCCACTCGTGAAAAAGAAAGTGTCCACGCTGAAAGCCCCGTTCGATATCGTTTGAAACAGGAACTCCTTCTGAACGATTTTTCGATATTCCATGTTATCTAAAACACATTAGTCGATAACAGTAGATGTAGTTGTAGTTTAAATCGACTTTAAAAATGTGTAAATGACAGCTTATATAAGTACATAAGGTGAAAAGGGCGAGGGCGTTAACTGAAAAGGGTGTTCTATGTTTGGGCTCGATAAAACGATTTCATTCTCAGGACGAGAACCAATCTTGGACTACAACCTCTTCGGTTCAAAAATATTATCCGGGACATAAAAATAAAGCGACTGTTTCGAAAAAAAGTCTAATCGATCGAAGTACAAGACAAATTAGGAGCAAGTGTAGTTAGGACGTCAATTGTCTTTTTTTGTTTTTCTTTTTAATAACAAAAGTATATCGATGTGGCCACTTTTTGTTTGATGTCCCGTGTTGCACAATAAATTTGTTGATTGTTATTTACCTGAGTATTTAAATGCAATGATGCAGGTATGTCCTAGTATCACCCAAGCCATGCTGATTGATTTTAATCCATGTATAACTGCTATTGTGTCACTTCCAACGCGTTGATCACATATAGATTTTATATTTGTTCTTAACGAGAACGATAAAATTATTTTCTTTGCCAACCAGACTGAAAAATTATAATAAAACAAATGTTTAGTTAAAAAATAACTTTGTAGGTTTATTTTTTATTTTTATTAAATAAGGGAGTGGTGGCTGCGCCCTAAGGTCACAAGACAAAATTAAATAAATTGACAAAGATCAAAAAGTTAAATAATTAAAAAGCACTTCTAAGTTCTGTTTATGGATTTGCGACGAAAACGTGTCCTTTTTTTTAACTTTTTTTAATTGCTCTTTGCAAGTGAAGCTTTATAATTAGCTTTTTATCGCTGAAAGGGCGAATATTTATATAACGACTCAGGGCTTCAAATAAAAATTAAAAGACTCATATATTTATTTTAAAGGACTGTTTTTGTTTTGATTACTGCCACTAATGTATATCAGGGGTGCACCACAACGCTCAAATTCAATCAATTTTTAAAAACCATTACTCAATCAGATACTTACTAAAAAACCCTCTTCTTGTTAACGTTTTGGGCTTGACACTTTCGATACCAATGTCTTGCGAAGGGGATGCAAAATTATCGTTTTCGGTGTTTCCAAGAGAACGTTTTCCTGTAGATATACAAAACATGATCAAAGCAATTTCCGGAGTGTAGAAACCTACCTAATACACCCCAATTAACAAAAATTCTCTCGTACGTACATAAACAGTCAAAATTTAAAAAGGAATACAAAAAAATCCATTTAAAAAATAAAATAAGGTTACACGTGGATCAATTTTAAGAAAAGCACTTTTCGTTTCTCAGAATCAACTTCTCTTTTTTCCCTTTCGTATATACAATTCATCAAATTCTTCTCAACATTTTTAGGAACCATAATAAAATTTGATAACAATTCTTGAAAAATTCGATGGAGTTGGCCTTTACTATATGAAAGTTTATTATATAGTACCTTCTTTTGAAGATGACCTCTTGTAGGTTGAAACGAATTTGTCAAGATTCAATAAAAATTTAGTGAAAGTTATTTTTCAAGTGTTTTATTTCATAAGGAAAAAATCAAAATTTGATAAATTACAGTAAGCCTGAGGGGGGTTTCTTTCACGTGAGATTTAATTGATTTCTAAATGCAATTATAACAATGCTCAGGATTAAAGATTCAATCCTACCAATGAAATTCGAATTCAATTAATGTTTAATAACTTTTCGAATATAATAAATTTTAAAGAGTCCCCTAGTAACCCTCTTGTACACAGATATTCTAAAATACATAAGTCCACGATAATTTATTTATAATAAATATATTTTTGTTGTTTAATTGTAGATATGTTGCAGTAAATTTTGCCCATGTCTCTGGTTATATTTAACGATTAGATTAGTAATTAGAAATTTGCATTTCAATATTACTGCCCTCAGGCCATATCTGCTAGATCCGTTCGGATTAAGTTTATTGTTCGAGTATATGTTCTTTGCAACCCTTTTCGACGAATATTTGTTCGTGCTCCTAGACTTAATTCCCATTAATTTATTATTCCCTTACTGTTCACAAATTGTTTACCCTGTTATAAGTACTTTTGGTTCATTTTGTCTCATTTTCTTTGCTCTGAACACTTTGATCTTAAGTACAGGGTTCAGAAATAAGGGGTTGTATTACGTTAGACTTTTATTAAAATCCGCCTTTTTATTTTCATGGCAAAAATTAAAGTTTTTCACTGTATTAGCCTTTACATGTTGAAACTCCATTTTAACAATGAAATAAAAGAACACTCTTTTAAGTTTCAAATATTTTATTTTATAAGTCCACAACGACCGTTTCGCCACACTGTGGCTTCATCAGGTGGATGAAATACATTAACGTATATTACATTTTCAAACTTATATACTAATTACAAAATTATGGAGGGGAGTTAAACTGTAAATTTAATAAAGGGGAGTTGTTTACATCTAATTGGTTGTTTAGTAATATTCCTAGTTTATTATAATTACCCGTATAAATAAAAAACATGAATTTTCAATTTATCATAAACCTACCCACACCGACACAATAATACATAACGACTCTTTTCATCCCTATTCACAAAAATTGTCTTTCTTTCATTCAATGTTACATAGGCTCATAAATGTTCCTCTTTCTAAAGCTAATTTTGAATTAGAACTAAATAGAATAATTCGAATTGCAGAGAACAATAGTTACGATAAAACAATTGTTACACAATTGCTTAACAAAAAACTTCATAGAAAAACTATAAATTCAATATACCCCATCATAAAATCAAAATCCGAAAGTAATTTTAACACATTTACATATTTAGGAAATATTAACCTAAAAATTAGAAAACATTTAAACAATAGTTTTGTATCATTAAAAACCAATAATTCTTTAGGTTCGTTAATTAGAAATGATAAAGACAAATTAGACAAAAAACATAAATCAGGAGTGTACAAATTAGAATGTAGTGACTGTAGTTCTGTATATATAGGTCAAACTGGTCGAACATTTATAGAGCGGATAAAAGAACACAAAAAGAGTTTTGAAAATAAAAAATGTAATTCGGCATATGCCGAACACTTAATTAGTAATAATCATAATTTCAATGAAAATTTCAAAATTTTACATATAGCAAGTAAAAGTCAGAAACTAAACCTATTGGAAAGTTTAGAAATTAATAATTATAATAAACTAGGAATATTACTAAACAACCAATTAGATGTAAACAACTCCCCTTTATTAAATTTACAGTTTAACTCCCCTCCATAATTTTGTAATTAGTATATAAGTTTGAAAATGTAATATACGTTAATGTATTTCATCCACCTGATGAAGCCACAGTGTGGCGAAACGGTCGTTGTGGACTTATAAAATAAAATATTTGAAACTTAAAAGAGTGTTCTTTTATTTCATTGTTAAAAATTAAAGTAATTCATCCGGAAATTATGAACGAATGTTGACATTAATTAAAAAAAAATCGAAACATTTTATGTTGCAAAAATTTATCGAAAAAGTTGGATTTAAAATAGTTTCTGGAACTCCCTTTTACTAGAGGTATTTCTGCCTTAATTTGAACCTCTCTCTCTCCCTCTTTTCCGAGATTTGGCAAGATTTAGTGACACTCCTCCCTTTAAATGAGATTTAATTTTTTCAGGGCTCTTCCCCACCCTATTTCGAGATCATATAATCAAAGACATTTGTATCTTCTTTTTTTTCTCGTAAATATAGTTTCAAAAATAACAAACATACCAGTATTCTGACAAGGGTAGCTACCCCATATGCATATTTGATCCTCATAGATATGTAGACATAATACTTACTGCCAATTTTTTCTTCTGTCAACCCTATGTCTAGCTTTGATGTAACTTCTGATACGTTGTTATTGTTGTTATTGAAAGGAATACAGGTGGGGTGCAAAGCGTTCATTTTTTGTTTCTCTTTTTGAGTCCTTACGTCGTACAGTGTTCCACAGATTAGCATCATTACAACTAATGAAGTCACAATGCTAAAAATAAGGATTGATATACGTTCCATAACATCGTTCACCAGTTCTATAAATAATGACACAAACCCCACACCATTCAAATCTTTTTCAGAAGTCGTACATGAATCCATAGAAGGATTTCACAAGAAGTTGCATGAATTTTAAATAAATATAACGGGGTTGTAGCATTAAAAAAATATTTTTGGGTCGTAAAGATTCAAAAAAAGAAGGACATCAGAAAAATTAATATTTAATAAATACCAGAGGGTAATAAATGTAGTGTCCTGCCATACATTGAAGTCGTGGTGTTGTGACCTGATGTTCTCAACGTTCAAACTGACCCTCTTAAACCCTTTTGCAGTTTCTTCCAAAATAAGTTGGATATCTCTCTGTTTACAAGCAAACGGTAAACACATTCCGAATTGTAGAAATCTGTCCTGTAAATGTAACTTTTAATTCACCCCTTCGTTTCGTTTCGTTTTAATTGAAGATTTAAGCGCTATGTACTGCACCTAGGTACATTTTATTGTTAACATTAGACAACAACAGAGTTTTCCTTATTGTAAAACTTAAATCTGTTTTAATCAAGATTGTTTTTCTGGATTTACTTGTTTACATACTGTCAACTGTCTCTTTATTAAATGGGATCAAAAAAGAGTATCTAAAGAATTAATTTAATTTTTTTTTTGAGGGGTAGGTTAGTAGTCAAGAAAATAGATTTTTGCATCATGCTCAGATAACGAATAAGAAACAGATTAATTTTGTAATTTAACTTTTGCCTACCTGCTCCGCCAAGTTTGATTTGAAACGGATCCGTAAAACACTAAACGAAACAGGGAAAGGCGCAGGATCATCATCTAATGACCCTAGACTATATCCTTCTGCTTGGCTAGGACTCATTGGGGTTGTGGAAGCTGAACGTTCAACTCTGGACGAAGTTTCCACCTGGACAAAATAATTTATAGTACTTGGAACAATGAAAACAAAATGACAGTTCCCAAACATCCTCACAGAGTGTGTTTGATGGTTTTAGGGTTGCAAATGTTTCTTTTGTGGGTTTTTAACTATTTCTTTGTCAGATGAACTGCTGGGATAAATAGAGACTTAAAAAGTGCCAAAATGGTATAATTAAGGGTGGTTGACAATTTTTAAAGGTCCCAGCTTTCCATATACTATTTTTGATAGTGTTAGGGATGCAAATAATGTTTTTGTAGGTTTCAACAATTTTCTAGCCTAATGTAAACCTCTTACTAAAATTTCTGATGTAAATGGAGGCATAAAAAGTGCCAAAATGATATAATTAGGGGTGGTTGACAATTTTTAAAGGTTCCAGCTTCCCATATACTATTTTTGATAGTTTTATGGTTGCAAATAATGTTTTTGTAGGTTTCAACAATTTTCTAGCCTAATGTTGACCTCTTACTAAAATTTCTGATGTAAATGGAGGCATAAAAAGTGCCAAAATGATATAATTAGGGGTGGTTGACAATTTTTAAAGGTTCCAGCTTCCCGTATACAATTTCTAATAGTTTTAGGGTTGAAAATATTTTTTTCTCTGGGTTTTAACAATTTCATTGCCAAATATTGACTTCTTGCTAACATTACTGTGGTAAATGGAAGTTTAAAAGGTACCAAAATGAGATGATTAAGGGTGATTGGTTGTTTTTAAAGTTCCCAGATCCTTTTAGATTATATTTGGTAGTTTTAAGGTTGCAAATTTTGTTTCGGGTTAAATAATATCTTCTTACTCATATTCCTTCTGCAAATAGATTTTTAAACGAAATAAATAATTAACGGTAAATTGCGAGAATCTTTTGAGTATTTTATTTTGTGATGTTGACTTACCTGTCTCTTCACTTTAATCGATTTCTTTGAGGAGCTAATCGTCTCGCACAAACCCCTAGAGCCTGTCCAAAACTGGTTGCCCCAAAACCACCCCGTCGAATATCTCCCACTTGCATCGTCCACTAATAAAAAAATTAATATTAGAATTAAGGAAAATGTTTTCTTTGAGTTTTATTATTTACAATTAATTAGAAAACTTTGTGAAATTTTCGTCGAAATTCTTCTTCTGATAATTACCTGTGCAAACATTCTTTTAGGTTATCAAAATAATATTTAATGAAATTCTTTTGCTAAATAATTTAACCAGATAAAGGCAGAAAAAAATTATCCGTTTATTTCAAACATGACTTAACCCTATAAATGAAGAAATTTAATATACTGCAATTTACCTAAATATAACCCCTTAACGGATTAAATATATGCAAGTATAAAAAGCCTAGATATTTAATATTTAAAAAAATTCATAGTGTAGATATGCGTTGTATGTATGAGTTTCAATTTACTGAAAAATCCTTTCGAGCATCGGTCAAGCTTTAATTAAAATCCATCTAAAATTTCTTTTGTAGCACCCCGGATGCTGCAGAACGGAAAACACATTTCAATAGGATTTGTATTTTCCAAGTATTTTCATGCTTCAATAATTATTAAATATTAAATACAAAAGAGATGTTTCTAAAACTGGGGAAAAATGTAATGACCATAACTAAACATGATTATTAAAAACAATATGACGATGGGTTACAGCAAACATTATATTATTTCACCCCCCATTTTTTTTATTGACAATTAGGACATAAATAAATAGTCAATTATTTATTTATGTATCATTTATTCCCTCTTAAGGGATTGTAACATCAAGGAATCAGAGTTGCAGAAAGGATAGTAAACTTAAACTTCTGATTTTCCACAAATAATAATTTTTTACTATTTTACCCCTATTGTAGCTCTGATTTTATTACGTATCTATTAAATAATTCATTCAGACCAACTTTGATTAAATTTGAATGAGATTAATACAAAAGTATTCTTTTTTAATTAAAAAGTAAATCGTTAAAATCGACCACGGAATTACAGATCAATATAAATTTTGTCAGAATATTATGTTTATTTATAATAAATTATTTAATTTGATTTTACTGATGTTGTAATTAAAGCTAAATATTTATTAATTAATATTAATGACAAGAGAGTAGGAGCACTAGAAATGTATTACCTACATTTATTTTCGACAATAAGCAAATAAATAATTTGACAATAATTTTATTTCTGCATTCATGAATAAATCACTTGTGTAATGGCATAATTTATTTATTTATTTATTCGTAGTGAATACACTCTTTTATACACGTCGACTTTAACAAAATAATAAACTTGTTTTGTGTCAAGGTTTTGACATAAAAAATAAAATTAAAACGATGAAGAAACTAATGCAAAATTGCATTTCAAAACTATGCAAATCCAAATAGAAAACATTAACTTTTAGTGTAATGTTATTTAATAAATTAAAATAAAATTATTCTGAATTTATTGTTAAATTTTTGTGGAGGCGCCGTACATACTTAAATATTCAATTTTTACTGATGTGAGTTAAGTTAAAAAACTTTTTTGGGTTTTAAAACTGAAATATAATTTTTGGGGCATAAATAAAAAAGTTGTGCACTGGAACTTCGATAATTTGAATCACCATATGAAAAAGAACTTCGAGTTATAGAATAATATGCATATGCATATGTATGTGCTTATTTTTTCAAAAATTTATTTAAACACCCTTTTTTTGGAAGTATTTATACTAATTTTTTATAAATTAGATTTTGTTCTATTTATAAGGACTGTTGAGCTAAAACAGCAGCCTGAGGGTTGTTACTATTGGAACGGCTTATGTTTCAGGAAAGTTCGTTTTCAATTAACGGGGGTTGGCACTGTAAGTGTGTAATTCGATGTTATGCCTTTTCCACATATCCAGAGCAATTAAATACCGAACGTTCACGTCACACCTGTACAGTGGTGGCGTAAATTCCATCCCGTAATGCATTACACCTACTCTTATAACATTTTGTAAAAAATAAAAAAATCTATTGCCATTCTTCCCCTAAAATGTTTCTCAACTCCAACTCAAAGCAACTTTGGAGGGTATAAATACTTTTATAATATCACATACCTACCTAAACTTTACTGCTGATAGTTTTTACAATTAACCCCTCAAAGTAATTGGATCAACGAATATTTTTTTGGGTTTCTGTATTATTAGTAGGTACTCTACTTATATAGAAAAAGGGGATGAGAGTTTCTGATGCATTTTGTCTAGTAGGGCGAAAAGTACCTATCAGTGCTAAAATATTATTTTATTTGTTTACTGCATTAAGATGGACGACTATTTCACCCTGTAATCTGTAGGTAATTAAAAAATATTTTAGAACGTTTGTTTGTATTTGGCTGAACGAACGAACCGCTGCTGACTGATCTTGGGCATTCGTTAACAGGTGGTGTGTAAAATGATGTCAGATCAATCTCCTACACACTTCGACTTCTACCACCTTTTCAAATACAATCCTTGACTTAAGCAAAGGAATAATTTTGAGGGGTGCTTTAATAAGTTCTGAAATTTAATCTATTATGCTGACGCGTGTTTAACTTTGCTCGTTAATGAACTAATGTTTTGCGATTGATACCAACTAAAATTTGTTAACAATTATTATTAATCCTTAAATTTTGCAACAAATTGTAATTCATTTATTTATGTATATGTAGATATACAGGGTCTTTCAAGTTGATGGGCTATTAGAAGTATATGAATTAGTATTAGAAGGAATTAAATTATGAAACTTGGGCTCATTTGGTTATTGTTTATGCCGCTTCTTTTAAAAATATTTTCAAGTTCGATTTACATCCGGTTATACCGGAAGTCGATACCAACTTTCTTATTTTAAATGGAATGGTATATTTTTTACGCTGAATTCGAATAAAACGTGTAATTCTAAGGTAAGTTTGATAACCAACTTGTACCTACACCTCTGTGACGATCGGTTTCTGAGTTAATTTAATTTATAGAAAAAAAATCGCTACCGCAACCCAAATTATAAAAAATCATAACTTCCACAAAATACGACTAAGAGTGTTGAAATTTTTACTAGTAATAGATGAATATTAGTGCTAATGCCTTGACAAAATTGAATTAAATAATTTATACAGGGCGTTCAAAATAAAATTCTAAAATTGAAAAACTTCAAACACGAATTACTTCGTTTTTTCAAATGGCACCTACTATTTTTTATTTTTTCAATCGATTCTTTTCTTTATCCTCTTTCGATCTATATTGATACTTCCTATATTAAGTAATAATTCAAAATTATTCCAAAATTTTCAAATAAAAAAGGAAGTATCCATATAAATCGAAAGAGGATAAAGAAAAAAATCGATTGAAAAAATAAAAAATAGTAGGCGCCTTTTGAAAAAACGAAGTAATTCGTGTTTGAAGTTTTTCAATTTTAGAATTTTATTTTGAACGCCCTGTATAAATTATTTAATTCAATTTTGTCAAGGCATTAGCACTAATATTCAGCTATTACTAGTAAAAATTTCAACACTCTTAGTCGTATTTTGTGGAAGTTATGATTTTTTATAATTTGGGTTGCGGTAGCGATTTATTTTCTATAAATTAAATTAACTCAGAAACCGATCGTCATAGGTGTACAAGTTGGTTATCAAACTTACCTTAGAATTACACGTTTAATTCGAATTCAGCGTAAAAAATATACCATTCCATTTAAAATAACAAAGTTGGTATCGACTTCCGGTATAACCGGATGTAAATCGAATTTGAAAATATTTTTAAAAGAAGCGGCATAAACAATAACCAAATGAGCCCAAGTTTCAAAATTGAATTCCTTCTAATACTAATTCATATACTTCTAATAGCCCATCAACTTGAAAAACGCTGTATAGCCAAAGTCGAAGTAAATTGGTTGGCAACAGCATCAATTATTATGAGATATACGTGCAATATTTACTTGATAACTCGAACTCTCGAACTTCTATTATTCGAATCGAATATTTTGATAATATTTGGCACCAACTTCGATCAGTCGAACTTTCTGGGGAAATTACTAAGCAGTGAGGCAGTTCACTTTGTACGATTATTTATTGTCATCAAAACATATTTTAAAAACGTTGTCGTTTAATCAAAAATTAGATATTATCAATGAAAAAATGAAAAGTGGTGCACTGAAAAAAGAACCACGTATATCTATCCATCTATCTTTTTATAAATACATGCAAATGCCCATTTACAAAAAAATAACCTCATAGATACGTGCATATGTCTATTATTATTCAATTACTCTCAATAGTTCTCGATATCATGAAGTTCTTTTGCATCACATGATGATTCGATTTATCGAAGTACGACTTTATTTACAATAACTCAATTTACAATTTGCAATTTTCATGTTTTTGAGACATTCGTGTCCTTAAGTACAAATTTAGCGGTCGTAGCTCAAAATAAAACTTGATTTTAATATTAAATCAGTCAAATATTAAAATTATAAAAAAGTCTCCCGTTTTAGAATCGTCGTCTCAACACTTTATTAACATAAATTCATATTGAAGGGCATTAAAAGAAAAAAAGAAACAAACTCGTTTAAATTTTACCTAATTTGAGGGATGCTTTAAAGCAATAAACGTACTCGTAATTTTCAGACTTTCAAAATATAAAAGAGGGTGGGTAATAAGTACCTACTCAGCTCAGAATTATTCATAAATAAAGGTCTAAGAACAAAAAATACATTAAGAGGAACTTTTCCAACACATTAAGAAAACCATTGTGTAGTTTTCTTTGAACTTTCATCCAAAAGCTCTGATCAATTTTAATATGATTACCCGTAGTGAGCTTTTCCAAAATTACATTCATCTACACACTGTCCTCCCTAAGAATTTATTTACCATTGGTCATAATAACTATTTACACCTATAAATAAATGTGAATTTTTTAACTCCCAAAAAAAAAGATGTTATGGGTAATAAAAACAAACGAGCCATCAAGTCTGTATTATTAACATTTACGCTATAAGTACTTAAGTAACCAATAAATTTATCTTATTACATTGTATACTGTATTAACGAATTCCTAAACAAAATTTCGCAAAATTTAATAACGTACATTTTTTAATAGTGCTCTATAAAAACTGTAAATGGCACGATGAGTGGGTCAGTGGGTGGTATTTATGTATGTTGTATGTAATTTCCTATTAGTAGATAGATATTGTGGTTCGAATTATCAAAGTACGACTATATTTTGTTTATTAAATGTTGGCATTTATAATATATTTAATATTTCCTTGAAAACAATGCAAACCAGGTCCACAGAAACAGCGGACCATTAAATAAATTGCAAAATTTATTTAATGGCCATTATGTTTTTGCGATTTTCATTTGGTAATCTTGTTGTTGCCCAACCCATACCTACCTATACAACTTTCGAAAGGTCTTTGAAACCAATTTAACAACTTCTTATACTTATAGTCAGTCTTTCATTATGAAACGTCGCAGAACACAACTTGTATGAAATTTTAATTCGATTTGGGAATCAATTGAAGCACTTCCTGTAGCTGTAGGCATCTAACTTTACTACTTTATAATCTTCAACTAGGTAACTTTGAAATTAAGCGAACACTTTTATTAAGTAAGAGTATTATTAATTATTTAGTTAGTTACACTTAATCTTGTTTAGAAGTTTAAATAGTTATGTAGGTACGTGTTGTTAGTTCAAATAGAATTTCGGTATCTCGTAATACTATTTACTAGGTTATACATATTACGATATTTGCTTAGCTAGAAACCTCAGTTTCTTCGTCAATAAATTAATTTTAAAGTAGTTGCCTCCATCACATACGACAATTTTGTTGTTAGGGTTCGTATTTTCCCTCTGAGTTGGCAAAAGCCAAGGACTTTAATTAAACCAAAAGGGCTTCAAATGCTTCAAAAGAGGTGATGTTCGTACCGAAAGGTCTTTAAGAACACCCTAATATGGCTTGAATTATGCTGAGAGATTCTTCTAAGGAGACGGCCGTTAATTATGTATACGGAATATCCGATGATTTCCCCATAAAATGACATTTGGTGACATTTTCCTATCCTATTTTGAACTCACGTAATTAAAGGATGTTCTCTAAGCCCTGAAGGGATTGGAAGCACATTTTGGAGAATAAAACGCCAAAAACTCTCTTTTTTCTACATATAAATAAACAAGATGGATTTATATTAATTATTTATCAATAGTGCCAAAATTTTGTAGAATAATTAGAAAAGCTAACTAAAAAGAATTCAATTTGATGTAGGATTGTAATCTTTTGGGATTAATTCTTTTTAATGTTGTGTTGTTCCTTTGTTTTTCCATATCTCGAATTTTGTTTGCGCATCGAGGCGAAACAGCTGCTACGAACCAATACACAAGCAAAATTCGTGATATGGGAAAACAAAGAAACAACACAACATTAAAAAGAATTAATCCCAAAAGATTTCAATTGTTATATACTCGTAGGTACCTACGAGTCCTAACAAATATTGAATATTTCAACACTCGAGTTTTGTGTTGAATGAGAATATGATCCTTACAAAAAATATTTTTATTTTATTTAATATGATGTCTATAGCTACATAATATATTGGGAACACTTCGTTGTGGATTTGAATTAAATTATTATGGAAATGCAAAAACAAAAAGAATGGAAGTCACAATTGAATTGAGTTGAAAGTCTTCGATCAAAAAATCAATACGACGCGACGTTTCGACCTCTTCTACTTTTATTACATATTATCAATAGAACGTCATATACATTGTTTAACACGTAAAAATATGTCACGAATACTGGAACGATTTTTAATGCAATAATGACAAACACATATTTAACATCAAGCTTCTGCTAATATAATGAATGGTCAGTTATTTAATTAATTCTTTTGGGTTCCGCACCTCAAAAGGAAAAAGCGGAACCCTTATAGGATCACTTCGATGTCCGTCCGTCTGTCAAGACCCTTTTTATCAGGAACGCGTGGAGGTATCAAGCTAAAATTTATACCAAATACTCAGGTCTATTGTTCCTTGGAGCTGTGAAAAAATCAAACTTCTAAGCCAACGCAATCAAAAGATACAGCCGTTTATGCCGCAAATTTCTGCAAAATTTTTGAATCAAAACCTACAGGGTACTTCCCGTGAACTCAGAATCTTTAAATTTGGTACGAAGCAACGTCTTATAGCACAGATAAAGGAAAAATTGCGAAAACCGTAAATATTTAGTTACATCATATAATAAAAATATTTTTAATCATTTTAAAGTTACTACCCCTTTTCTCATGAACGCGTAGATGTATTAAATTGAAATTCATATCAAATACTCAGGTCTATAATACCTTTAAGCTGTAACAAAATCAAACTTCTATGTCAACGCAATCAAAAGAAACAGCAATTTAAGCCGCATATTTTCAAACTCGCAACTACTCGCAAGGGAATCAAAACCTAAAGGGTACTTCCAGTCTATTTAGAATCTTGAAATTTGGCATGAAGCAATGTTTTTTTAAGCACATAAAAAAGGAAAAATTCCGAAAACCTTAAATTTTTAGTTACATCACGTATATACAGGTTTGTACGGAACCCTCGGTGCGCGAGTTCGACTCGCACTTGGCCGGTATTTTTTACATTTTATTGCACTAAAAGGTGTAGGTACTCTATCAATTTTCTGAACTGAAACATATAAGAAACTGCGTAAATGTGGTGACTCGGGGTCACAATTTTCGACAATTATTCTTTTCTTTGTGGTTGGTAGCCTTTCCTTCCGCTATCCAGTTGACAACAAACTACTTAATTAACGGTCCTGTGTTGAATGTTATGCTTAATTCAACTCCAACTTTCTTTTTGACACCTGTATGTTATGAACTCGCCTTGCGTAACCATCATCAGACATATGAGGCTTTTCGTTCTTGTTTTATTTAGCGCAACCAAATAAAATACATACACGTATCCGTACCTATGAGATATAATATATGCCTATATTTAATTGTAACTAAAAACACGAATACCAATCCACAATAAATTATTATTGCAACCGCTACTTACTTTAGAGGCTAAGATCACGGTGAATGTGAGCAGTGTCGACAAGATCTATGTATCCATATTACACATTTGTACATATTTGCGAATATTACGTGTGATGTGAATTATTGTCAAATATTTCGTAATATCTAAGAAAATTATGCGATACTGAATATTTTATCTACTTTTGTATGTTGTTATTACAGGAACTTGTGAGGAGAAAGTGGACGTCGTCGGTTCTTGCACAAGGTCGACCATGGTGAGTCAGCAACTTTTGATTATCATTATGCGTAAAAATGTATCGTTTTTCTTTTTTAATCGTCGGACCATAAAATGTATTATATAGACGCGACTGTGTGATTTCTAAACTCAAGTGTAGACACAGACCGCTCTACCAATGTCTCAAAGATCAAGAGCCTCACCAGATGTTTAAAAATTGCAAAAAGCCGATGGTGAGTGCTTAATTTTTTGAGATAAGTATGGGCCATAAACTATTCTATCAATGCTCCAAAAATTAATTGTCAGTGGTGGGAGGTTGACTTTTAGGGAGAGTACACCACTCTAATATTGTCTCAAAGATCAAGATCCTATTTAAAAGAACTGTCAACAGTTATGGTTCGAATTTTGCAGAAAATTTCTCTACAGTTTACTGTATCACTATCTCAAAAATTAAGATTCTCTCCAAGAAAACTGTCAATAATAGGGGTTTAATCACTAGGGAAAATATTGACCATAGATTGCTCTACTATTGTCCCAAAGATCAAGATACTCTTCCAAAAACTTTTCAATGGTGGTTGTTTGATTTTGTGGATAACAGACTGCTCTACCAGTGACCCAAAGATCAAGATCTTCTTTAAAGAAGTTGTCAGAGACAGGGGGGTTGATATTTAAAGACAATACAGACCACACCTTCCTCTATCAATAGCACAAAAATCAAGTTCTGTTTCAAAAGAACTGTTAATGGTTGGAATGTTATTTTTGGGAAAAATATAGGCCACAGACTGTTCTACTTTTACCCCAAAGATCAAGATCCTATTTGTAGGAACTGTCAATGGTTAGGGATCGAATTTTCGGGAAAATTTAGCTACAGACTACTCTATCAATGTCTCTAAGATTAAGATTCTTTTCAAGAAAACTGTCAATAATTGGGGTCTAATCACTGAGGAAAATATTGACCATAGATTGCTCTAGTATTGTCCCAAAGATCAAGATACTCTTCCAAAAACTTTTCAATGGTGGTTTTTTGATTTTGTGGATAACAGACTGCTCTACCAGTGTCCCAAAGATCAAGATCTTCTTTAAAGAAGTTGTCAGAGACAGGGGGGTTGATATTTAAAGACAATACAGACCACACCTTCCTCTATCAATAGCACAAAAATCAAGTTCTGTTTCAAAAGAACTGTTAATGGTTGGAATGTTATTTTTGGGAAAAATATAGGTCACAGACTGTTCTACTATTACCACAAAGATCAAGATCCTATTTAAAGGAACTGTCAACGGTTGGGGTTCGAATTTTCGGGAAAATTCAGCTACAGACTACTCTATCAACGTCTCAAAAATTAAGATTCTCTTCAAGAAAACTGTCAATAATAGGGGTTTAATCACTGGGGAAAATATTGACCATAGATTGCTCTACTATTGTCCCAAAGATCAAGATACTCTTCCAAAAACTTTTCAATGGTGGTTGTTTGATTTTGTGGATAACAGACTGCTCTACCAGTGTCCCAAAGATCAAGATCTTCTTTAAAGAAGTTGTCAGAGACAGGGGGTTGATATTTAAAGGCAATACAACCACACCTAGCCCTATCAATGGCACAAAAATCAAGTTCCTTTTCAGAAGAACTGTTCAATAGTTGGAATGGTATTTTTGGGAAAAATATAGGTCACAGACTGTTCTACTATTACCACAAAGATCAAGATCCTATTTAAAGGAACTGTCAACGGTTGGGGTTCGAATTTTCGGGAAAATTTAGCTACAGACTACTCTATCAATTTCTCAAAGATTAAGATCCTCTTCAAGAAAACTGTCAATAATAGGGGTTTAATCACTGGGAAAAATATTGACCATAGATTGCTCTACTATTGTCCCAAAGATAAAGATACTGTTCCAAAAACTTTTCAATGGTGTTAGATTGATTTTGTGGATAACAGACTGCTTTACCAGTGTCCCAAAGATCAAGATCATCTTTAAAGAAGTTGTCAGAGGTAGGGGAGTTGATATTTAAAGGCAATACAGACCACAGATAGCTCTATCAATGACACAAAAATCAAGTTCCTTTTCAAAAGAACTGTCAATGGTTGAAATGTTATTTTTGGGGAAAATATACACCACAGACTGTTCTACTATTGCCACAAAGATCAAGATCCTATTTAAAGGAACTGTCAATGGTTGGGGTTCGAATTTTCGGGAAAATTTAGCTACAGACTACTCTATCAATTTCTCAAAGATTAAGATCCTCTTCAAGAAAACTGTCAATAATAGGGGTTTATTCACTGGGAAAAATATTGACCATAGATTGCTCTACTATTGTCCCAAAGATAAAGATACTGTTCCAAAAACTTTTCAATGGTGTTAGATTGATTTTGTGGATAACAGACTGCTTTACCAGTGTCCCAAAGATCAAGATCATCTTTAAAGAAGTTGTCAGAGGTAGGGGAGTTGATATTTAAAGGCAATACAGACCACAGATAGCTCTATCAATGACACAAAAATCAAGTTCCTTTTCAAAAGAACTGTCAATGGTTGAAATGTTATTTTTGGGGAAAATATACACCACAGACTGTTCTACTATTGCCACAAAGATCAAGATCCTATTTAAAGGAACTGTCAATGGTTGGGGTTCGAATTTTCGGGAAAATTTAGCTACAGACTACTCTATCAATTTCTCAAAGATT
Source organism: Agrilus mali (assembly GCA_029378335.1). Taxonomy (NCBI): domain Eukaryota; kingdom Metazoa; phylum Arthropoda; class Insecta; order Coleoptera; family Buprestidae; genus Agrilus; species Agrilus mali. The sequence continues at coordinate 1,197,537 of CM055660.1, forward strand.
AAGATCCTCTTCAAGAAAACTGTCAATAATAGGGGTTTATTCACTGGGAAAATATTGACCATAGATTGCTCTACTATTGTCCCAAAGATAAAGATACTGTTCCAAAAACTTTTCAATGGTGTTAGATTGATTTTGTGGATAACAGACTGCTTTACCAGTGTCCCAAAGATCAAGATCATCTTTAAAGAAGTTGTCAGAGGTAGGGGAGTTGATATTTAAAGGCAATACAGACCACAGATAGCTCTATCAATGACACAAAAATCAAGTTCCTTTTCAAAAGAACTGTCAATGGTTGAAATGTTATTTTTGGGAAAAATATAGGCCACAGACTGTTCTACTTTTACCCCAAAGATCCAGATCCTATTTGTAGGAACTGTCAATGGTTACGGATCGAATTTTCGGGATAATTTAGCTACAGACTACTCTATCAATGTCTCAAAGATTAAGATCCTCTTCAAGAAAACTGTCAATAATAGGGGTTTAATCATTGGGGAAAATATTGACCATAGATTGCTCCACTATTGTCCCAAAGATCAAGATACTCTTCCAAAACCTTTTCAATGGTGGTAGATTGATTTTGTGGATAACAGACTGCTCTACCAGTGTCCCAAAGATCAAGATCTTTTTTAAAGAAGTTGTCTGAGACAGGGGGGTTGATATTTAAAGACAATACAGACCACACCTTCCTCTATAAATAGCACAAAAATCAAGTTCTGTTTCAAAAGAACTGTTAATGGTTGGAATGTTATTTTTGGGAAAAATATAGGTCACAGACTGTTCTACTATTACCACAAAGATCAAGATCCTATTTAAAGGAACTGTCAACGGTTGGGGTTCGAATTTTCGGGAAAATTTAGCTACAGACTACTCTATCAACGTCTCAAAAATTAAGATTCTCTTCAAGAAAACTGTCAATAATAGGGGTCTAATCACTGGGGAAAATATTGACCATAGATTGCTCTACTATTGTCCCAAAGATCAAGATACTCTTCCAAAAACTTTTCAATGGTGGTTGTTTGATTTTGTGGATAACAGACTGCTCTACCAGTGACCCAAAGATCAAGATCTTTTTTAAAGAAGTTGTCTGAGACAGGGGGGTTGATATTTAAAGACAATACAGACCACACCTTCCTCTATAAATAGCACAAAAATCAAGTTCTGTTTCAAAAGAACTGTTAATGGTTGGAATGTTATTTTTGGGAAAAATATAGGTCACAGACTGTTCTACTATTACCACAAAGATCAAGATCCTATTTAAAGGAACTGTCAACGGTTGGGGTTCGAATTTTCGGGAAAATTTAGCTACAGACTACTCTATCAACGTCTCAAAAATTAAGATTCTCTTCAAGAAAACTGTCAATAATAGGGGTCTAATCACTGGGGAAAATATTGACCATAGATTGCTCTACTATTGTCCCAAAGATCAAGATACTCTTCCAAAAACTTTTCAATGGTGGTTGTTTGATTTTGTGGATAACAGACTGCTCTACCAGTGACCCAAAGATCAAGATCTTCTTTAAAGAAGTTGTCAGAGGTAGGGGAGTTGATATTTAAAGGCAATACAGACCACAGATAGCTCTATCAATGACACAAAAATCAAGTTCCTTTTCAAAAGAACTGTCAATGGTTGAAATCTTATTTTTAGGGAAAATATACACCACAGACTGTTCTACTATTGCCACAAAGATCAAGATCCTATTTAAAGGAACTGTCAATGGTTGGGGTTCGAATTTTCGGGAAAATTTAGCTACAGACTACTCTATCAATGTCTCAAAGATTAATATCCTCTTCAAGAAAACTGTCAATAATAGGGGTTTAATCACTGGGAAAAATATTGACCTTAAATTGCTCTAGTATTGTCCCAAAGACCAAGATACTCTTCCAAAAACTTTTGTGGATAACAGACTGCTCTACCAGTGTCCCAAAGATCAAGATCATCCTTAAAGAAGTTGTCAGAGGTAGGGGGGTTGATATTTAAAGATAATACAGACCACAGATTGCTCTATCAATGGCATAAAAATTAATGATCCTTTTTAATGAACTGTCAATGGCTGGGGTTCGAATTTTGGGGAACATTTAACTACAGACAACTCTAGCAGTGTTTCAAAGGGTAGGGTTCTTTTCAAGGAAACTGTCAATAGTAGGGGGGTTTAATCTTTCTAATGATAATCATAGTTTCCAAAAAACTTTTCAATAAATAGCAAGTGTTTCATTGTTGAGGAAATTATAGACCACATTTCTCTTTATCAATGGTTCAGTGATTTTATAATTCGCTAAACAGGAACTGCTTGTTGTATAGGCCTGATTTTTTGGGAAAAAATAATGACTTCCGTCTAATCTATCACTGCCTCTTTAAGTGTTTAATCATAAAATTAATTGAGTAATTTTTCGAATCCGTGGATGCTAGGGATTTGATATTTGATTTTATTGGCCCCATTACAATTGAAATACCTTTTGTGTCCCCTTTTTGAACCAATTAACCTCATCAAAAGAAATACCGTTTCACAGAGGCGTTAATTTAATGGAATTTTCTAACAAAGACTTAATGGATAATAATTAAAGCTTTTGTACGTCTGCAATTTTCATTTAATTATCCACACTACAATATCAACCGAAAAGAAAATTTGGAATTAAACATTACACAACAGCGACATGGCAAAGAAAGTACAAACATACACACATAATATAAAGTTCCTGTCAGTTTTGTAACGTTTTTTTTCGAATGAAATTTTCTTTGTTACATAACGAAAAATAGCCGTAGGAAGGTAGTTATTTTTTCTTGTTTCCCTGACCTCTTCCTTTAGTAGCTACACAAAGTGCATACAATTACGTGCATGGATCCATACACAAATAAGTAAATGTTATTACTCTATCACTGTCTCAACAACAGCAACAATTACCCAGTGTTGAAGTTAAACAACGATGATATAATCCTTTACGTGTTCTTCTTGTGGGCTTGCATGTACGTAAATACAATACATATGTACGTGTCATTATCTGCGAATTTATTTTCTATTTGACATAGGTACCTACCTTACAAGAAGAAAGTACATACTTACATAAATACCATCCACCGACCCACTCATCGTGCCATTTACTGGTTTTATAGAGCACGATTAAAAAATGTACGTTATTAAATTTTACGAAATTTTGTTTAGGAATTCGTTAATACAGTATACAATGTAATAAGATAAATTTATTGGTTACTTAAGTACTTATAGCGTAAATGTTAATAATACAGAATTGATGGCTCGTTTGTTTTTATTACCCATAACATCTTTTTTTTTGGGAGTTAAAAAATTCACATTTATTTATAGGTGTAAATAGTTATTATGACCAATGGTAAATAAATTCTTAGGGAGGACAGTGTGTAGATGAATGTAATTTTGAAAAAGCTCACTACGGGTAATCATATTAAAATTGATCAGAGCTTTTGGATGAAAGTTCAAAGAAAACTACACAATGGTTTTCTTAATGTGTTGGAAAAGTTCCTCTTAATATATTTTTTGTTCTTAGACCTTTATTTATGAATAATTCTGAGCTGAGTAGGTACTTATTACCCACCCTCTTTTATATTTTGAAAGTCTGAAAATTACGAGTACGTTTATTGCTTTAAAGCATCCCTCAAATTAGGTAAAATTTAAACGAGTTTGTTTCTTTTTTTCTTTTAATGCCCTTCAATATGAATTTATGTTAATAAAGTGTTGAGACGACGATTCTAAAACGGGAGACTTTTTTATAATTTTAATATTTGACTGATTTAATATTAAAATCAAGTTTTATTTTGAGCTACGACCGCTAAATTTGTACTTAAGGACACGAATGTCTCAAAAACATGAAAATTGCAAATTGTAAATTGAGTTATTGTAAATAAAGTCGTACTTCGATAAATCGAATCATCATGTGATGCAAAAGAACTTAATGATATGGAGAACTATTGAGAGTAATTGAATAATAATAGACATATGCACGTATCTATGAGGTTATTTTTTGTAAATGGGCATTTGCATATATTTATAAAAAGATAGATGGATAGATATACGTAGTTCTTTTTTCAGTGCACCACTTTCCACTTTTCATTGATCATTATCTAATTTTTGATCAAACGACAACGTTTTTAAAATATGTTTTGATGACAATAAATAATCGTATAAAGTGAACTGCCTCACTGCTTAGGGATTTCCCCAGAAAGTTCGACTGATCGAAGTTGGCTTCAAATATTATCAAAATATTCGATTCGAATAATAGAAGTTCTAGAGTTCGAGTTATCAAGTAAATATTGCACGTATTTCTCATAATAGTTACAAAGTGGGAGATGGTCAAGTGGTTAAATGTCTTTTTTTATTTTTATTTTTTAGCTTTTTTACTTATAAGACACTAAACCCTCTGTAAATTAATTAAACTTGCACGTAGGTAACTATGTAATTATTTTTTTTTTTTTGAATGTATTACAACTGTATGTACATACAATAATTTAATTATGTAAAACAGCATTGAGAAAGTTATTACCCATGGCTGCTTGGAGATCAAGGTCTGCAGTCGTACCTGAGCTACATACAAAAGCGTAAAATACGTATATTTGTGACCACATAAGTCCAAGAGACCGTTACAATTTAGTATATACAACACAAACAAACAAACAAACAAACAAAAGCATTTAATTAATTTGTAATCCAGTCGCTGATTGATTACCTTTAGAGACTTGCAGTTTTTAGTATGTGTGTATTACTAATTGGTATTGCTTTTATTGGTACTATGGTGCCTTTTAATATAAGAGAAAGTGTATGTCTGTATGTACCTATATCCTACATAGTCCAGTTTAAGTTTCTTAATACTTAGGTTCCTTAAAAACGACTCCACATAGGTACGATTTATTATCTAAAGTAATATGATGCAGATACTTATAATATAATGAAAAATATTACACAGTTTTACCCGAGTACCTACGTGAAATAAAAGCACATAAAAAGAAACGCTTTGTTCGTCTCCATCACTTTCACTTACGTATAATGGGTGAAATAAAATGGGAAAAGTGCTTTGACTTGGTTGAAGTTTAATAAAACTAATTGCTTAGTAACTGTTGTGGTTTTGTTGTTATATAGGTACATCACGATGACTCGTAAATTTTTGAGTTTATTGCACATGGACACTTTTACCCTAAAGGAAATGTGGTATTAAAATTCGTAATAATTATTTATTCGTACTATTTCACACACAATAACTTCCTATATAATAATTAAGTTGATTAGTGGTAGGTACCTACTAAAAATCACAATTAATAATAAATATATAATAAATGTTTCAGGTAGCCACTGGTTTCAATATAAAACTTAAATTGAATTATTGTTGACCGTACCGTACGATAAATAAATAATCTCATGTACATAAATATTCTCTTTCTGCAGGGATGTTTCAATAATTCTACGCAAATTCAATTAACTCTGTGCTTTACTAAAATATTAATTATTAAAGTAAAATTTAAAACAGTTAGACATCATTTTATAAACAATTGGCGTGTATAGTCTGAGTCATTTAAAGTGGCAGCTCGGGCAATAAAAATGTAAACAACTGGTACTCTTATTTATACCTAAGTGCAATAATTATTTCATACGTAGTACCATCTTATTAACCATTTAAGTCTGTAAAGCTTAAAATAGTTTGAAATATTTCTACAGGACTTTTTTCAAATATGTTTGTAGGTTCAACAGCTACAAATATTTGAGGTAATTACCATAACTACGTATGTATTATGTACTTGAGAGTTTTTATGACTTTTTTATTGAATTTTATTGTAAGTTGCGAAGATAGAATCATAAATAAAGTTCAGACCATTATGTCCTGTAGGTACTTTTTATTATTAGGGCAGGTGTCAGTCGTATATCGCTTGAAAGTTTTATTACCACAGCTGTCACTTCACCATGAGAAAAACTATAACTCAAATATTAATTTTATTTCTAAAATAAAAATTCTAAATACAGTTCATCTATCGATTTAAATCTACCAAGTTTACAAAATAAACTGCTATGTATTTTACGTTTCTTTTTAAAAGGGTGGCATTATTATATATCCAAATGGCATATATTTATAGTGTGAGTAATTGAAAGTGCCAACTCGGGCAATAAAAATGTCAACAACTCTCTTATTTACACCTAAGTGCAATAATTATTTCATACGTAGTACCATCTTATTAACCATTTAAGTCTGTAAAGCTTAAAATAGTTAGAAATATTTCTACAGGACTTTTCTCAAATATATTTGTAGGTTTAACAGTTGCAAATATTTGAAGTAATTACCATAACGACGTATGTATTATGTACTTGAAAGTTTTTATGACTTTTTTGTTGAATGTCATTGTAAGCTGCGAAGATAGAATCATAAATAAAGTTCAGACCATTCTGTCCTGTAGGTACTCTTTATTATTAGGGCAGGTGTCAGTCGTATATCTCTTGAAAGTTTTATTACCACAGCTGTCACTTTACCATGAGAAAAACTATAACTCAAATATTAATTTTATTTCTAAAATAAAAATTCTAAATACAGTTCATCTATCGATTTAAATCTACCAAGATTAAAAAAAAACTGCTATGTATTTTACGTTTCTTTTAAAAAGGGTGGGCATTATTATGTTGTGAAATGGCATATATAGTGTGAGTCATTTAATAAGGCAACTCGGGCAATAAAAATGTCAACAACTCTCTTATTTACACCTAAGTGCAATAATTATTCATACTTAGTACCATCTTATTAACCATTTAAGTCTGTAAAGCTTAAAATAATTTGGAATATTTCTACAGGACTTTTTTCAAATATATTTGTAAGTTCAACAGCTGCAAATATTTGAGGTTATTACCATAACGACGTATGTATTATGTACTTGAGGGTTTTTATGACTTTTTTATTGAATGTTATTGTAAGCTGCGAAGATAGAATCATAAATAAAGTTCAGACCATTATGTCCTGTAGGAACTATTTATTATTAGGGCAGGTGTCAGTCGTATATCTCTTGAAAGTTTTATTACCACAGCTGTCACTTTACCATGAGAAAAACTATAACTCAAATATTTATTTTATTTCTAAAATAGAAATTCTAAATACAGTTCATCTATCGATTTAAATCTACCAAGTTTAAAAAAAAACTGCTATGTATTTTACGTTTCTTTTTAAAAGGGTGGCATTATTATGTTGCCAAATGGCATATATTTATAGTGTGAGTAATTGAAAGTGCCAACTCGGGCAATAAAAATGTCAACAACTCTCTTATTTACACCTAAGTGCAATAATTATTCATACCTAGTACCATCTTATTAACCATTTAAGTCTGTAAAGCTTAAAATAGTTTGAAATATTTCTACAGGACTTTTTTCAAATATATTTGTAGGTTCAACAGCTACAAATATTTGAGGTTATTACCATAACGACGTATGTATTATGTACTTGACAGTTTTTATGACTTTTTTATTGAATTTTATTGTAAGCTGCGAAGATAGAATCATAAATAAAGTTCAGACCGTTCTGTCCTGTAGGTACTCTTTATTATTATTAGGGCAAGTGTCAGTCATAAATCTTTTTAAAGTTTTATTACCACTACTGTCACTTTACCATTAGACAGACTATAACTCAAATATTTTTAAAAATTCTAAACATTAATCCCGTATCGATTTTAATCCACGGAGCTGTCTCTTGGAATAAGTAAAATAAATTAAGTAGTTCATAAACTACCCATATATAGTACACGTGTAGAGGGATACTTACAAATTAATAAACAAACAGAGAGACAATTTTAATCCCTTTGTAACATTGCTCGTGTGGTTTTATTTGATGCACAAAATTACATCAGTATTATGATCCGAAATCATAGAGCTTTCAGTAGGTATTTCCCAGGGGTAGTTTATCAGCATTTCGCATTTATTTTCTATCCGTTTCGGACGGACACTAACAGATTTTACTATTAGGCACGTACGGGCAATAAACGATTCTATAAATTTAAATTGGAAATTAATTCGATGCAGTTTTAAATGGAAAAGGAAATAATTACGATATTTTTATTGAAATAATATACCTACAAAGATTATTTGTTGATTGATTTTGTTAATATTGTTTCCAGATATTTATTTATTGTTAGGGATAATTTGCATTTAAATTAAAGTAAAATACTTAGGTATAATAATTTTAATTTAGTTATATTCAAGCACCTGTCAATTTAATAAATTAAAAGTTCATTAACAACTAAGTGCATTAAATTAATTTTCCCCCTAATGAAGCTAGTTGACGTCATATCTTTTTTTAACGAGATTTGATGAGATTTCTGGGCCTTTTCCCACCCCATTTCAAGCTCATGTTATCAATAGATGTATGTCCAAAGATGTCCCATTAAAAATCAAACACTTACTGCTCATGTATTATAAATTTCTGAAAACTATTGAAATTCCTTGAAGGTTTCATAATCAATAAATCAATAAATTAATAGTTCTTTAAGGTCTGGCAGATGTGCCTCACAAATGAAAAGCAAACACTGCAGTGATGTTCAAATAGTTTTCATGGTTTTGTCTGGTACAACATCAATTATACCTCACTATTTTTATTATTCAGGAAACGAATCAATAATCTAAATACGTTGTCGTGATTTATAGTTAAATATTAGCACCGAAAAGAGAACAAAAAATTTGTCTTTAATTAAGCAAATAGGTAATAATTTTAAAAATACGTGGCTTACAATTTAATATTTAATAATCCTTTGCTTATTCATTTATTATGATAAAAGGCCTTTGGAATGAAGACGTTGCTAAATATCTTATACATATTTGAAATTGTTAAATAAAATTTATTACCCATTGCAAAATACCTACAACAATCTATTTAAGTACATAATATAATTGTTTTCAATGTCTTCGTATTGAACTACCTATGTAATTATTTTACAATACTTTACGTATGTTACGAAGTTTTTTTTAAATGTAAATCCTTAATGCTAGTTGAGAGTTCTTTGTGCAGGTTCATTTATTAAAAAATGGTGAATTAAATAATTTGACGTTATTATTTGCTCATTAATCATTCATTATCTTTAAATAATAAGCCAAATTATGTATTTACATTCGGTGCTTGTACCTCGGTTAATCTTTAGGGACATTTAATGAACCCGTTATTCTAATTAAATAAAATCAGAATTTAAAAACTTCTCTAATAAATTTTAAATGGTGTTCTAGTGACCCCCTATTAATACCTCAATTACATAAGACGTTTTTATTTTTATTTAACCCCCTCCCTTCCACAATACTCAATACCATAATAAAATTTTATAAGATATAGTAAGCCTTGGGGGGGTCTCCTTCACGTGAGATTTAATTTATTTCTAAATGCAATTATAACAATGCTCAGGATTAAAGATTCAATCCTACTAATGAAATTGGAAATCAATTAATGTTTAATAACTTTTCTAATATAATAAATTTTTGTTGTTAAATTGTAGATATGTTGCAGTAAATTTGGCCCATGCCTCTGGTTATATTTAACGATTAGATTAGTAATTAGAAATTTGCATTTCAATATTACTGTCCTCAGGCCATATCTGCTAGATCCGTTCGGATTAAGTTAATTGTTCGAGTATATGTTCTTTTCAACCCTTTTCGACGAATATTTGTTCGTACTACTAGACTTAATTCCCATTAATTTATTATTCCCTCACTGTTCACAAATTGTTTACCTTGTCATAAGTACTTATGCTTCATTTTGTCCCGTGTTCTTTGCTCTGAACACTTTGATCTTAAGTACCTACAGGGTTCAGAAATAAGGGGTTGTATTACGTTAGACTTCTATTAAGATCCGCTTTTCCATTTTCATGTTAAAAATTCATCGGGAAATTATGAACAAATTTTGAGATTGATTAAAAAAATATCAAAGCATTTTGTGTTGCAAAAATTTATCGAAAAAAGGTGGATTTCAGGTAGTTTCTGGAAGTGGGGTTTAATAGACGATTAGAATTCAATTTTTTTAAAAAGGGGATGTCGATTAATTACGTGAGGTGTTTCTCCCTTAATTTATACCCTCTCACGTGAGATTTACCCTAATAAAAGTCTGAAAGAAAATTGTAACAAGTCTACGAATTGAAAACTTGACGTGTGTTTTTTAACGTCCCTTTTCCATTAAATGAGATTTTACTGAAATATTCCCCAAATTTGAGTTCATTTACGTAATCTTTGAAACAAAGTTGTGTATTTTATTTAATTCTGTTGGCTTGTTGAATTAGACAATTTGATACCATAGTCCTTATGCACTAGTTTGTTAATAAATTGATTAATTGATGATCCTAAAAATCTCAATCCCAGAATCGGTAATAAATAAATAACGAATATTTAAGTATAATATTCAAATCATCAACGTTTACTGAATTATTGTGGAGCATACGATAAATACAGAATCTCATCCACATAAATATTCTCTTTCTGCTGGGAATTTTAACTACTTAACGAATATTTACTGAACTGTATGCTTTACTGCAATATTAATCGTTAAACTAAGAGTAAAACACAAAACGTCAATTATTAACGTTGTGGACGGTTCAAAGAGAAATACATAAATTCTAAAAAAGTTGGACATTATTTTGCTAACAATTGGCATGTATAGTGTGAGTCATTTAAAGTGGCAGCTGAGGCAATAAAAATATCAACAACTGGCTACTCTTATTTACAATTATTTTATGCTACCATTCTGTTAACCACTTAAGTCAGTAAAGCTCAAAACAGCTTGAAATATTTCTACTGGACTTTTTTCAAATATGTTTGTTGGTTCAACAGCTACAAATATTTGAGGTAATTACCATAACGACGTATATGTGTTATGTACTTGATAGTTTTTATGACTTTTTTGTTGAATTTCAATTGTAAGCTGCGAAGATAGAATCATAAATAAAGTTCAGACCATTATGTCCTGTAGGAACTCTTTATTATTAGGGCAGGTGTCAGTCGTATATCTCTTGAAAGTTTTATTACCACAGCTGTCACTTAACCATGAGACAGGCTATAACTCAAATATTTATTTTATTTTTAAAATAAAAATTCTAAATACAGTTCATCTATCGATTTAAATCTACCAAGTTTACAAAATAAACTGCTATGTATTTTACGTTTCTTTTAAAAAGGGTGACATTATTATGTTGCCAAATGGCATATATTTATAGTGTGAGTAATTGAAAGTGCCAACTCGGGCAATAAAAATGTCAACAACTCTCTTATTTACACCTAAGTGCAATAATTATTTTATGGTACCGTTCTGTTAACCACTTAAGTCAGTAAAGCTCAAAACAACTTGAAATATTTCTACTGGACTTTCTTCAAATATATTTGTAGGTTCAACAGCTGCAAATATTTGAAGTAATTACCATAACGACGTATGTGTTATGTACTTGAGAGTTTTTATGACTTTTTTGTTGAATTTCATTGTAAGCTGCGAAGATAGAATCATAAATAAAGTTCAGACCATTATGTCCTGTAGGAACTCTTTATTATTAGGGCAGGTGTCAGTCGTATATCTCTTGAAAGTTTTATTACCACAGCTCTCACTTTACCATGAGACAGACTATAACTCAAATATTTATTTTATTTCTAAAATAAAAATTCTAAATACAGTTCATCTATCGATTTAAATCTACCAAGTTTACAAAATAAACTGCTATGTATTTTACGTTTCTTTTAAAAGGAGTGACATTATTAGGTATGTTGCCAAATAGCATATATTTATAGTGTGAGTAATTGAAAGTGCCAACTTGGGCAATAAAAATGTCAACAACTCTCTTATTTACACCTAAGTGCAACAATTATTTTATGGTACCATTCTGTTAACCACTTAAGTCAGTAAAGCTCAAAACAGCTTGAAATATTTCTACTGGACTTTCTTCAAATATATTTGTAGGTTCAACAGCTGCAAATATTTGAAGTAATTACCATAACGACGTATGTGTTATGTACTTGAGAGTTTTTATGACTTTTTTGTTGAATTTCATTGTAAGCTGCGAAGATAGAATCATAAATAAAGTTCAGACCATTATGTCCTGTAGGAACTCTTTATTATTAGGGCAGGTGTCAGTCGTATATCTCTTGAAAGTTTTATTACCACAGCTGTCATTTTAACCATGAGACAGGCTATAACTCAAATATTTATTTTATTTTTTAAAATAAAAATTCTAAATACAGTTCATCTATCGATTTAAATCTACCAAGTTTACAAAATAAACTGCTATGTATTTTACATTTCTTTTAAAAAGGGTGACATTATTATGTTGCCAAATGGCATATATTTATAGTGTGAGTAATTGAAAGTGCCAACTTGGGCAATAAAAATGTCAACAACTCTCTTATTTACACCTAAGTGCAATAATTATTTTATGGTACCGTTCTGTTAACCACTTAAGTCAGTAAAGCTCAAAACAGCTTGAAATATTTCTACTGGACTTTCTTCAAATATATTTGTAGGTTCAACAGCTGCAAATATTTGAAGTAATTACCATAACGACGTGTGTGTTGGGTACTTGAGAGTTTTTATGACTTTTTTGTTAAATTTCATTGTAAGCTGCGAAGATAGAATCATAAATAAAGTTCAGACCATTCTGTCCTGTAGGTACTTTTTATTATTAGGGCAGGTGTCAGTCGTATATCTCTTGAAAGTTTTATTACCACAGCTGTCACTTTACCATGAGACTGGCTATGAATTCTAAATACAGTTCATCTATCGATTTAAATCCATCGAAGTTGTTATGTATTCTACATTTGCCTAATTGAAAAAGAAAATCTTTGCTGGTTTGAAGTCGTAAATATTGCAATTCGAAGGTTTCTTGGAAAATATTTTCAAAGAGGTGTCTAATTAATTTTGTTTTTCTTTTCTGAAGAAATTATTATTTAATATCATTAATATTATATCATCTCAATTTAAAGGTGGACTTTTTTCAATTAATTTCGCGAAAGCTTTAATTGCCTACTTACCTAATAAAAAATAAAAAGCTTTTGCTTTTATTAAATTTTTTGTTTATTCATTTATTAAAAGCAGTACAGTACTTATTATTTTTGTTTATATAAAAAGAAAATCATTTAAATTCCTCTTAATATCATACTTAAATTCACTTTCTATTTGACTGTCGACGATTACACCACCAAAAATCAATAGAGAATTAAAAATACTCATACATACATGCATACCAAAATAATTCAATATTTGCAGAATATTACAACAACTTTGGTCCACAAAATAATTAATCATTAAGTATGTGGACAGATATTTGTGTTATTTCGTTAATCGTAAAATAATTGAGTTGAAATTAAGGGTATCTAAAAAAAAGTTTTGCTTTCTGTGTTAGTAGGTACGCTGGCATTTTGTAGTGAATTCTCAAAATAAGACCACTAAAGTTATTTATATCTACATAAATTTGGGTTTGGAGTAGCTGAAATTTTATCAGTTTCAACCCTTAAATACTTAAATATTTTTTGTGTGTTTATACGAACTAATATAATTCAAAAATTCGTACAGCTACTGTATTAATAGGTACTTACTTACATAAAACTAGTTTAAAATTATTTATATTAAAGTCTAAACAATTCAGAACTTTAAACGAAATTTTTGATAGTATTAGAATATATCGTATAGTATTCTTACTTTTAAGTGCCCATTTCTCCCCATTTTTCAGAGCATCTATATAGTGCCCCATATCGTCCTTGCATTCCCTGTTGACCGATTCAGAAACCACCCCCCATCGTGCCATAAGCAATTCGGGGTTGTAAAAATTAAGCTGATTGGCTAAGCTGGTCACATTAGTCGTTTCACTATTTTTTTCAGTAACTTTAAGGGTGCCATTTTTGGTCCCCGCGACTTCCGTTCGCGCCACACGTCCGAAAATCGCGATACAAAAAACAACGGTGATTAGCATCGTATTTTCTGCTAATCAACGGACGTCATAACAATGCAGGAAAAAGCGGTAAAATATTACTTAAAAATGCGGCGACGTACTACTACTACTACGACTTAGGTATCGTTTTGTCTTGCTGCTAAGGCAACAATGGTCCCCCTTCTTTTTTACCTAATCAGAGATATATGTAATAACTTTCTCCGGTGCCCCGTGTTTAGCGAGAGACACAAGTACAAGTACACTTTTCATTTTAACGGTACATCGAACGGCTCCTTTCCAAACTCTCACTCTCGTTCAATAAGTAATAATAATGACGTTTGCGTTTTACGGTAATGGTAAACCCTCAATTAGTAACATTTGACCCGGTACTTACTTGAATTATCTGCTGATGGAGAAAATTAAAAAAAAAAAACAGATTTAGATCAATGCGAAACTTTGCAAGATCAGGGACAACTAAATAAAATTACCAACAAAAAATATGTATTGCACCAGAATTACGTATTACCAATATAAAGCTGCAAAATGGTGTACATCCCCATTATTACATCGAGGGTTTTATGAGAGCTGATACAAAGTCACTTTTCACATGTCAAAAGAGTCTAAAGACTGGTGGCCTAGACTTATAAGTCACCCACAGAAAACTGCATGGTTGAAAATTGATTTTGACAAATGGCAAACTGAAGAAGACCCTGACGACGAAACGTACGACAAATTAAGAGACATCCGCGAAGACTACCGCAACCTGTACCTACAATAAGTTACAAAAAGAGGAACTGGGGTACAGTAGGGGTAATAATAATAAAACGCCACAATATTAAATATTTTTTTCTGCAATAAGAAGTACGTATAGGTATCTACATAATTGTATTTTTGCAGAGGATGTTAAAAAAGTTTATCTTGGATTTTACAATCTCCTGATGTTTGTCAGTTTTTTGTACATTTTGGTGGTTTTGGGGATAATGTACCTATGTAAAAAATGGATATAGATCATTTAACAGTGAGTGCCTATGAGATATTGGGGTCTTTGGTCATACTTTTGACATCAATACAATTTTTGGAAATAGTTCATTGCCTCCTGGGGTACACCAGTGGTAGTGCATTGACCACCTTTATCCAGGTTAGAGGTAAAATGACTGTGGTGAAGGTAGTTCTAGGGTCTGGGCCAGAATTACAAACGAATCCTGAAGTTTACTTCTTATTCCTCTTCTGGTCTTTCATAGAAGTAATAAAGTAAACTTTCTATAAGTACTGAATATACTAAAAGGTAATTATGTACCATTTTTAGGTACCCTTATTACGTTACCCAAATATATAAGAAATTATATAATTATTGACTTGTTGAGGTACACCATATGGAATCCTCTGTATCCTTTGGGATTTCTAATTGAATTAATCGTCATATACAAGGGCACCCCTTTATTTTTTAAATAATTTGACCTTTTAGGTACTTAAGTTTTTTTTTTTAATATATTTAAAACTCTCAATTAATTCCTTGAATCCTACAATCCTATAAGTCTTTAAATGTATGTATAAAATTAATCAAAATCATCCAACACGGTAATAATCAACTCCAATTATCCTCTCAGCAATACCAAATAAGTAAACCATCTGCAATGTCCCTAACAATGGTGCAATTACCATTATCCTGCAGACGCCTCCCTTGAACAAAGCTGTGACCCCTTCTTGCCTCAGTATCTTTACAAAAGCATCCCCAACACCTTTATACCGCGTTTCGCCATTAACCGTCTCTAAATTTTGCAATCGCGTTTTGATAACGTCTATTGGGGTGACTAACCATGAAGAAACACACCCTGACGAACACCCCGAAGCAAACGAAACCCAAGAGGCTGCTTCTCCCGACTCATCCTGTCTTCTTGGTCCTGCATTGTTCAGGTATGCAAATAAGGGAAAATAGAGGGCGGAAAATATGGAGTCACGTAATACTGTGGGACCCACGCCTTTGTACATGCCAAGAATGCCAAAATTGATTAGGATCCCTTTAATTACTTGGAGGGTTGTCTTTTGGGGCTTTCCAAGGACTGCAGCTACTCTACCTGCAAAATTATGGCTAAAAGATTCCAGAAAACTTTACCTAAGAAACATTTGACTGTATTTAGGGCAAGTCCAAGACCTCAAAAGTATCAATAAGTTCTTAGGGAGCTTGCTGCAAACCAATTTGCTGTTGATAATAAACAAGACGGTGTTAAAAATTAATTTTTGGTCTTAGACTGCTTTTAAGGCAAAAACCAAAACCATAAAATTAACACCACAGTTTTGGCCAACAGTAAAAATGTTAGTGAGACCTTAGGGAGCTTGCTGTGAACCAGTTTGGACTTATCGGGCTAAATTTTGTCTTTGGGACTTTTGGGCAAGCTTTCGTAATTAATAAAGAAGATGCTGTTAATACCAAAACTGAATTTACATTCGTTTAGGGGTCCAATTTTGGAAAAATACTTTTAGCTTTGATCTCATGTCATAATAAATATTTTATATGATATCTTACCAGAATTTTGCATCTGGATCTTTATAAGTTCCAAAGGGGTTGTAACGGTACATTGTATCACCCCTGTGAATATACCAGCAAGAACCTGTCGAAATATGGGCAGTTCCCCATTAACGTTTCTCAAACGATCCCGTAGGTATTCATTCCCTACCAGTTTGATCGATTTTTCGGGCATTAGGAGTACGATTACTATCCCAGAACCCTTGTACATTCCAGACAAACCTTCTCGTCTGTAGGTCTTTCTGAAACAGTCCAACGTCGATGTGTATTGCAACTGGCCATTGGGCTGGGGTTGTTGGGATTGGAGACGGGTTTTTACTAGGTCTAAGGGGAATGCAAGGGTTATACCGATTACTCCAGCAATACAAGCATTTGCCACTTTTAGGATAACATTTTCAAGTTTCATGACACTTACGTACAATACAATTATTAATATTGATTTAATTATTATTGATTGGTTGATTAATTTGACGAAACATCAAAATATTTTAAAGATACTGATACATGTTGAAAGTAAAATTCAATTTTGTTTTAAAAGTAGGACGCCACTTTAAATAATTTTTTTATTTAATAATATTTTGTATTTAGAAAGTTTTATTGATTTTTTAAATTCGATTGGCTAAATGATTTTGCCTTTGTATCTGCTCTTCCTAATTTTGTTGTCATTTTATAAATCTATCTATGGGCTTCAAATGTGTCATAGAATGAAGGAAATATCGATCGTGCGTTCTCTGAACTCTGCCCTAGTAGCAGCTGTAAATACTACAATAGATACAGTTTAAATGAAGAAGAATAAATGTAGGCCGCTATCATTCAGAGAATTTGTTTCATTTTTATTAGAACTTTATCTGTCGTAATCTCACAGTCAGTAGGTAAAAATTTGATTGTGTGTGTGTAAAGGAATCACGAAAACTGTGACAAGTTGTTGGTTTCTGTCGTTATGGGATTTTCATAAGTCATGCTCCAATTTTTATTCTGATATATTTTGAGAAGTAAATAGTCACTTTATTATTTATTATCTGTATGTAGATAGTTTATAATAAAATGGCAATTTTAAGTCCATTTGTTTATTGGGCCCAATCACAAGATACTATATTTGTAAAAGTTGACCTCAAAAACACTATTGTAAGTAACCCTCACTTATCCATATCTTTTTTAAAACTCTAAAAGAATATTTTATCTTCTAGAACCCTCATGTAAATTTAGAGAAACGAAACCTTGCTTTTCAAGCCAAAGGGGTAGGTGCTAGGGGTGAGAACGATTACACCTTCTCGTTAGATTTCTACTCAAACGTCGATGTTAAGGTAGTTGCTGATTTGACTTTTAGGTGTTGTAGTTTTGTGATTTTTGAGATGGTTTTAGGAGAGCAGATACAAAGTGTTGGACAGTAATGTCACTTTTAACATTTCAAAAGAGTCTAAAGACTGGTGGCCTAGACTTATAAGTCAACCACAGAAACCTGCTTGGTTGAAAATTGATTTTGACAAATGGCAAACTGAAGAAGACCCTGACGACGAAACGTACGACAAATTAAGAGACATCCGCGAAGACTACGACAACCTGTACAATAAGTTACAAAAAGAGGAACTGGGGTACAGTAGGGGTAATAATAATAAAATGCCATAATATTAAATATTTTTTTCTGCAATAAGAAGTACGTATAGGTATCTACATAATTGTATTTTTGCAGAGGATGTTAAAAAAGTTTATCTTGGATTTTACAATCTCCTGATGTTTGTCAGTTTTTTGTACATTTTGGTTGTTTTGGGGATAATGTATGTAAAAAATGGATATAGATCATTTAACAGTGCCTATGAGATATTGGGGTCTTTGGTCATATTTTTGACATCAATACAATTTTTGGAAATAGTTCATTGCCTCCTGGGGTACACCAGTGGTAGTGCATTGACCACCTTCGTCCAAGTTGGGGGTAGAATGACTGTGGTGAAGGTAGTTCTAGGGTCTGAACCAGAATTACAAACGAATCCTGAAGTTTACTTCTTATTCCTCTTCTGGTCTTTCATAGAAGTGATAAGGTAAACTTTCTATAAGTACTGAATATACTAAAACATAATTATGTACCATTTTTAGGTACCCTTATTACGTTACCCAAATATATAAGAAAGAAATAAAACTATTGACGTGGTTGAGGTACACCATATGGATTCCTCTATATCCTTTGGGATTCCTTATGGAACTAATCGTCATATACAAGAGCATTCCGTATTTCGAGAGGTCGAAACGATATTCACTCTCACTTCCGAACGATATTAATTTTTCCTTTTCTTTTCCCGCTTTTATAAGGGTTTATTTGCTATTGTTCGCTTTTCCAGTCATGTATCTTTTAATATCGCACATGTCCCGGGCCCGGAGAAAAAAACTCGTTTCGGTAAACATTAAGAAGATTTATTGATTGATTCGATGAAACGGGACGAGAGATCAGATTATTTTATTGTTTTTGTTGTGGATGGTTTAAAAATACATCTATATTAAGGATTTTATTAGGAGTACGTATGTTGGTGTGTACGTAACTAGTAAAAACAAATACGAGTCAAAAACATTAGTTATCAGTTTGTTGTGCTGGTTTGGTTTTCTGTGGGAAATAGGTAATTATGTATTAAGAACATGATACTTTCAATAAACAATCGACATAAAGTACCTATGGTCCGTTACTATAAACAAGAAAATTTGAGACGTCATCTTTGATTAATTATTCTGAAGAGATTTGCCAATTCAATAATGTTTTCTACTTTAGTAAGTAACAAAATATAGAGTGTACCTGAAGCTTTTGTTTATTTTTTTTATATACCTAAGTATAATAAACAACACAACATGAATCTTCGTGTTTGTTTTTTTACATTTGTTTATATCATAAGAAATACACTCTCGATTTTCTTGTTTGTTTTTGTTTTGATTTGTTTTAAAAACAATCGTGTTTTACAATTGCTTTTCTTTTTTATTTTTGAGAGAGCCAGCCTCATCAAGTTATTAGTTTTTGAAATGTTTTATCTTTTTGGCACGACCCAAAAAGTCATTCAAATATTACAAAAGATAGATAATTACCTAGTCTATTCAGATTTTTTCTCCAATGATCAATCCTGATTCCAAATTTTGAGTTTCTAGAGGACCTAGAAATGGCTTAAACTTTTGATAAGAAAGAAATGCTCTGGAACAAATGAATTATCCATTTTTTATCTTTTTTGCATGTCAAAGGAGCATTAAAATATTTGTAAAAGTCGATAATTTGTAATTTTTATATATTTCCTAAAGATTTTTAAAATTGTCTCATTAAACATACAAAATTGCAAATATTTTGATGTGGCAGTTTTTGGTTAGGTATGCAAAGAAGAAGATCCAAATAATAAATTTTTATTAAAGTATAGATATTAGTAACGCCCTCTTTCTACCATAAATAAATATTTATAATATTCATCTATTAATTTAAACAAAATTAGTATTTTTTAATTATCTTATGATAATACTGACTGTAAGTATTTATTACATAACATTACATTAGGTACAGTAGCAGATAACGACCGACGGGGTTGGTTATGAGTAAAATGTAAGAACTGACGTCTGATTCCCACGTACCAAAAGAAAGGGTGGCATGTCCTTCGTCAAAAGTTCCAACCAGGCTAAATACAAAGGGGCTGATATCACATTCTTTCGGGGCACTGGTAGGGTCATAACGATAAAACTGGCGTCGTGGGAGTGCTCCAGAAGAAGTTCACGTAATCGAAGATGTCTATTGGTCTTCTCTTTCATTGACAGGAGTTCTGAGTCTGATATTATTTCTGAAACAAAATAAAAATTTAATATACTTGTTACAAATGTCCAAACCACTTCTAGAAGATACAATCAATGGTACCTACAAATCAATAAATTTTTGGACTTAAAAAGACATTTCTATACTCAAAGACGTGACATAGTCAAACTTCAAATTCTTACCAGCGTCTGGGTTTTTGTTAGATTCCCGAAAATCAGCAATGAGTGAGTCAAAGAACTGTTGGGTAGACTCCATAGGTTTGTTGGTAACATCAGGCACTATCTGGAGGTCAGAATAGTCAATCCTAAATTTGGCCAACATGCTGGCCATATTCCTTTGCTCAACTTCCAACTCATTCCTCTTGTTTGCAAGCGTGAACACCCTCAAAGTGCATGTGCTCCAATTCCTCCTGGTCCTCATGATATATGGAAGAAGTAACGTTAAACCTACGGAACAAAAGTCTTGTAGCTCATTTCTTACGTACATTTTGTCAATTTATTATAATTTACCCCCATCGTCATACAACCACCAAACGTCAATGGTTCCCCGTTTCTGTTTCTTCTGGAACTGGAACATCTGACTCAACACTTCTCTTGGTGTATTATCAGTGGTGTCTTCCACAGAATGAAGAAATTCAGTTGACTTCAGTAGTTTTTTCTGAGGTTCTTCGACAGGATTAGGACTTGAGTTTACCATCTCTGTCTTCTTTCTTGTTTCCGGGGTGGAAAAATTACTGGCACTGCTAACTGACACCACCAGCAATATTAGAATAGATCGTAGCTTTTTCAAATGATTATTTTTTTTTACCTTGAGAGAGTTGGTCGTATGACCTGTTTCTTGGAACTGATCCATAACTGTTGCTTCGTATTTTTGAACTTTGGAACTCATCCTCGATTTTTACGCCCAATTCCAGGCCTTGCTGAAGACGCAAAATCGCCACTGCCATGTGAAGATCTAATGCAGTACTGGAAGAAAATTTGTAAATATTTAATGTCATTACTATTTTAAAATCATACTGACTGCAGCACTTCGAAGTACATGTCGAGTTCTTGTTTTGAGCATTTCTGCCAGTCATTTTTGTGTCCCATTAGAAGTATGTTGGGCCTCAATTTTCCAATCCCACAGGCTTTGAGGATAGCCTTTGCACCATCCTCAAAACTCATGCCATCCACTTGCATGTAGAAGGACTTTATTTTGTGGATCTTCAACCAAGACGTTGCCTTGTGGTTCAAAAGTGTGCGAACCCTTTCTGGTAAAACACTCTACAATAATGGAAAAACCTCAATATTTCTCGAGAAACTACGAAGTAGTACTTACTGTGTTGATGTGTCCACATACCAACATGGAAAGATTTTTTGTTAGAAGGCTTGAGAAGTCCACAAGGGCAGGCCTAGCACTTGGCATACCAGACAAGACTAGTATTTGAGGTCTGTAGTTTTTGACATGCTCCTCAACGTTGTTGAGCTGGTGCACAGCCTGGAGTGCGTTTCTGTAGATTTGGGCTTGAGTTGTGGAGCCCCAATTTACGTCTAAACATGTCACCACTCAAAATCGATTCATTGGGAAGTAAATTAATTGATACCTACCTGGTTTTCTATAAGAAACAAAGAGGTACAGGGCTAGTACAACCGAAAAGGTCACGAGGGCAGTCCACCATGATATCAAGAACATTACCAGGACACACAGGATGGCTCCCATCAAACTCAACCACATGTTATAATACTGGAATCGAAAAAACAAAACGATTCCAAGTTATACGAAATGATGGTCAAAACAAACCTTAAACGTGGGCCTCCACCCAACTGGTTTTGCCAGAGAAGCATGGAAAGTTGAGAAATTAATGAGTGTGTATGCTGCCAGAAAAAAGTTTGATATCAGTGGAGCTATTCGATTAAGTTCCCCTAAAAACCAACGATAGGAAATTAATTTTGGGCAGAAAAAGTGCTTCATAAAAAGTACCGATTAAAATAAAGCAGACTGCAATAACAAAGGTCAAAACGTAGCCCCGTATGGGCTCATTATTTTGCCCATATCCTTTAGCAAACCACTCTATGCGAGGATACAATTTGTCCTTGCAAAGTGCTTGGAACACTTTCGGGGCTGAAACTAGTGATGCCAGTGCAGAACTCAAAGTTGCTGCAAAGCACCCTGCATATATTATGGGACCAACCCATGAGACCAGCTCAATCACCTGATACCAAAAGAACAATTACCTATTTATTAAATTCATGATTATAAATGGTAATACCTGAAAGCTGTTCTGTAATCCATAAGAACATCCTCCTGGTGAGCAGTTTCTGAAAGTACCTTCCAGATATTCGGTCACATTTCCTGTTGCGTCCCTAACAACACAAAATCCAGCAACAAAACCCATGAGGATGTAGGAAAGGGTGGTTGTCAAAATTGCTAGAAGTGTTCCTTTTGGTATGGCATTTGATGGATCCTGAATTTTGATTAAACGGTTTACCTAACTAACTACCCTTACCCCCTTGGTAGTAATATACTTGTTTGTGTACCTTTAGATCTCCCGAAATGTTTGCCCCAGCCAGTATACCTGTAGCTGCTGGGAAAAACACGGCAAAAACAGAAAAGAAATTGTGATAGATTCCGTCGGATTCGGAAAACCTATAATCAGGATACAAATTATCCTTTAGTACAGTTACTAAAACACACAACCGCTGAAATTTATTAAAATCGCCTCCAACTCTGACTTACTGTTGTAACCGAGGAAGCCCTTGGCCCTTACTTCGTCACTGGTAGGACCAATGAAGCTACCAACGAAGTAATCCAAAATTGCAACACTTAGAATAACCAATAGAACATTTTGGGCCTGTACATGAATTTCATAAGAAATTAGTTAGAAATGAAAATTTTTGATGTTTACCTTAGCTTCCCACTCCATCCCAACAACAACTATGACCAAAAGGACTATGATTGTTATGCAGCCTATTATGCGGACATCCTGGACCCCTCCATCCACTATTTTTACCTCAAAGGATCTTAGCAAGTCTCCCATTGATTCGCAAAATCCAACAACGTACATAGCACAAGCCACAGCGTTTGCCAATGAAAATATAAGTCCAATTGAACCTCCAAACTCAGGTCCTAAACTCCTAGATATCATATAGTACGTCCCTCCTTTGAAAGTAATTTGAATTTTTATTTTTTATTATGATAGTTCTTTTAAGATTACGTGTACCTCCTTTTATCAGTCCATTTGTGCTAATGGCAGACATTGATAACGCTGTTATTGTCGTCACACAACTTGTAAGAAGAATTAGGGCTGTTGCTTGAACTACAATAAAATACATATTATAGATAAAAAATAGATTACTCATTATGGCAGTAAATTGATACGATATTTACCAACTCCTGCTTGCCCAACGACCCATGAAAGCCTCAGGAATAGCATGACACCCCATATGTTGAGGAGGCATCGTATCAGAACCCCTTGGATCCACCCAAATTTTATTTGTCCTTTTGACTCGTTTGGTGTGCCATTCATCATCTCGATTTGGGTATGTGACTGAAAAAAATTACAAAACTACTTTTGGGAATTTGTAAAAAGCGAAACTTAAATAAAAAAAAAAGAAATGGCAATTTTAAGCCCAACCACAAGATTAAAGTTGCTATTGTAAGTACCCCGTTTTTTTTATCTTATAGGACCCTCACAAATTTATAGAAACGAAAACTTGCTTTTCAAACCAAAGGGGTGGGTGCTAGGGGTGAGAACGATTACACCTTCTCGTTAGATTTCTACTCAAACGTTGATGTTAAGGTGGTTGCTGATTTGACTTTTAGGTGTTGTAGTTTTGTGATTTTTGAGATGGTTTTAGGAGAGCAGATACAAAGTGTTGGACAGTAATGTCACTTTTAACATTTCAAAAGAGTCTAAAGACTGGTGGCCTAGACTTATAAGTCAACCACAGAAACCTGCTTGGTTGAAAATTGATTTTGACAAATGGCAAACTGAAGAAGACCCTGACGACGAAACGTACGACAAATTAAGAGACATCCACGAAGACTACGGCAACCTGTACAATAAGTTACAAAAAGAGGAACTGGGGTACAGTAGGGGTAATAATAATAAAACGCCACAATATTAAATATTTTTTTCTGCAATAAGAAGTACGTATAGGTATCTACATAATTGTATTTTTGCAGAGGATGTTAAAAAAGTTTATCTTGGATTTTACAATCTCCTGATGTTTGTCAGTTTTTTGTACATTTTGGTGTTTTGGGGATAATGTACCTATGTAAAAAGTGGATATAGATCATTTAACAGTGCCTATGAGATATTGGGATCTTTGGTCATATTTTTGACGTCAATACAATTTTTGGAAATAGTTCATTGCCTCCTGGGGTACACCAGTAGTAGTGCATTGACCACCTTCATCCAGGTGGGGGGGTAGAATGACTGTGGTGAAGGTAGTTCTAGGGTCTGAACCAGAATTACAAACGAATCCTGAAGTTTACTTCTTATTCCTCTTCTGGTCTTTCATAGAAGTGATAAGGTAAACTTTCTATAAGTACTAAACATATTAAAACGTAATTATGTACCATTTTTAGGTATCCTTATTATGTTACCCAAATATATAAGAAAGAAATGAAACTATTGACGTAATTTTTAGGTATAACTCATGGAACTTATCGTAATATAGGTACATATGAGCATTCTGTAGGTACTACAGAATAAATTTCAATTCAATTTCCGAAATTGTTTAGTTGTTGTTAGATAATAATTAAATTGCTAGGCTTCAGCCTTTGTTTATTTTCTTTAATATGTTTTTACGTAGTGTAAACAACTTGCAGTGTTACTGTTAGTAATTATCGTCTTCCGGATTGAATAATTCAGCAGCAATAGCAATCAATTTTTCTGTTTCCCATTTTTAATAATTTTTCGTTACATACAATTATTTGAAAAAGAGCAACAAATTAATTTTTATTTAGGTAGTAGGTTTCGTTTTTACTTAAGTACGCTGCTTCTTATTGCAACAAAGTGTAAAATATCATCCATCCATCCATCGTATTTACGACGTTTTAAGGTCTTGAATTCTTTCATTAAACTCGTTTGTTAAATTAATGTAAGAACGCATTTCGCCAATTAACCGGTAGCCTTTGACAGTGACGAAGTGTTTCGATCTCCTAATTGATTTTGTTTCTACCATTGCAACAATTAGGAGCGGTCGTTTAATGACAAAAGATTAACATATTAAAAACAGCCTACGTACAAAATTTTTTTTAATTGGTTGTGAGTAATACCAACCAACCAATGTTGCACTTATTATTGAAATTAGTTTCGTAAACAACACAAAAAAGAAAATGTTTTTTTTTTCTTTAAATTTACGATCTGACTATATATTTCGACAAAAAAAGATCAATATTTAAGAGTGATTGAGGGTGAGGTGAGGTAAAAATTAAGTCTATTAATTTTTATCTGAGGAATAATTAATTTTGCAAAATATATTTAATTTACAAACATTGTGATTTGGCATTAACAAATACATATAATGCTTAATTTTCATCCTTTTACCACCAACCCCAATTTTTTAATAGCGATATTAGTACTGTAATAATCTTCAACTCTCAATGGTCGATACTGATCAATTATTATCAATCGATTAGTCATCCCCGCCAGGCGTCTACTGATGTCACTACTCACCCAGCAAACAGCACACACAGAGTGGGGAAGAGAATGAAGCAGATTTTTTTAGAATGTTAACAAGGAGTTCAAATATGTTCTAAGAAGTAAAAGAATGTTTTTTTTTATAACATTCCAGAAATTTTAAATTTTGTTCCAGAATCTTGAAGATCATTCAAGAATTTTTTCAGAATGTTAAAAAAAAAATGTTTTGAATAATTATGGGAAGTTCTGGATAGTTTTTAAATTCGCGAATATTCCAGAATGTTCCACCAAACGTGTAATAAAATTGTTACCCGAGCAACGCCGGGTATTGCTGCTAGTAATATAATAAATTAGTCACTAACAAGACACGACAAATTAATTATTTGATAAACATATTGTAAAATCAATCATTTGCAATTATAATATCTAATCGTATTTTTTTTTTGTTTATGACTCATAACTCAAGCAGTTTTCTTACGTTACAGCAACTGATATAATGACTCACTTAATTGTTTAGTCTTTTATCAAACAAAACAAAATCGAATTCAAAATAAATTGTTTTTTTGTTTAAATAACATAAATGCTACGCATTTATATTAAGGGTGTGTCTAAACTGTAGCATAGCGGCACATTTTCAGGTTCTTCCACCAAAAACAGTTGCTCTCCGCAATTGTTTGCTTACGCTACAGCCAATGAGACTCATGATTCTCCCTCTTCAATTGTTATTCTCGAAGAGATAGTTTTGTTCGCTTAGTGTGGATACACATTTATTTAAAAGGAAAAGTGTCTGGAAGTCGATGGTCGATATTTCGAACACCAGTTATAAATATTTATTTATTTTATATTACCTATACTGAATTAGTTGATATGCCTATGATTTAGAACTTTTAATCAAAAAAGTCCATATGGGGCAAAAAAAATTATTTAGAGTTTTCTGTAAAAACGCGAAGACGTAGCTTATGAACACCCTAATAACAATCGATAGTTAATTAAAAAATACATCTCCTGGTATGTTAAAAAATATGGCGTTCCATTTAAATTAATCAAGTTACAATCCCTTAAAGTAGTATTAATTTTTGGACACCCTATATAAGATGACGAGTTTACATAACATTGATAGTTTTATGGCATTTGGAACACCCTGTATAATATGAAAATAATTTTAAAAAGTAACCATAATAGACCCCCATATAACCCAAAAGTTAATGTTTTTGAAAGTCTGATATTTTGGCCATAAAGTATATGTATATGTATTATTATTAAATAACTCGAAGTCTCATGGTGGTTCGAGTTATCAAAGTTCGACTGTATTCACTTTAACCACCGTTATGTATTATATTAAAGCAATTTACCTTGTTCGATAATGTGGCATTATGCAATTCGTCTAAAGTTGGACGATTAGCAGCCTGGAATGACATTATGTTCCTGTAATTATCCAGGCGCGGTAACGCTTCACGAGTCATTTGCCTGAAAAATAAAAATAAGTGGATAAAATAGTTATTTAATTTGTTTACTGCAACAATAGTAGATACCAATAAATAATTATACGTGTATTCAAAACAATTTTCCTATTTCCTATTTTTAGCTTACTACGACATGATCTGTATATTAAAAAAAGAAGGCAAGGTGGAATTACGTTGCTGATTGTACTTTGTTAATTCTATCTGAAAAACTGGACCATGTAATCAACAATTCTTATAATTTTATTGTTCATTGTAAAACAACTTTTGGTATGTTTTGGTAGAAAAACCTTTGGGTTTAACTGTGGGGTTGGAATAAACTCTGGAAAGTTTATTATAATAATAAAACGTGCGAAAACTGTTTAATTGTAGTTAAAAAAATACTAATTAATTGAAAATTAAAATGTTGCATGGCCCTAAATTGTTTTTAAAAAGGGGTGGTTTTAGAAATACTTTAAATTACTTACCTAAAACTTTTGGCATATTTTGTGTCACTTTCCGAATTCAGCCGTGTCCTTTCGTTGATATCGATGTGAGTGTCTTCATCCTCGCTCTCCGTCCTATCCCCAGAAATATTTTCATCCCTCTCGGGAAGTCTTACGCGATGTTCCGAAGCATTACTTGTCACTTTTCTCACTTGAAACCGTTTCGCATTTTCTGTATTTTCCGCACCGGTACCGTTCGCTCTTCCAAAAAAAGTTTCCATTTCTAAACCTTCCTGTTCTTTCTTATTATCGTCTTCAACCCCATCGTTCACCCCGGCCATCTCCACAAATAAATAAATTAAAAATGAAATAATACGTTAAGAAGGTTAAACAGTTTTTTATGAAATCTTTTCACGAGAAGCGACCATCCGCTGTCTTATCAGTCAAACAAAAACTCGTGTGTGTCTCTATGTCTAGATACAGATATCAAGTGAAGTAAAAATTTTATAGAGAGAGATCGGCTTTTAACAGTATGTACATCTCCATATTGTGTACGTACCTATATGTGTAAATCTTTATGTACTTGGCTTCGAACTATCTATATATTATTATTGTAACTGGCGATGGCGTCTGTCCTTCCGCACTTTTATTATGAAATGATACAAACTTTACATATAAGTACCTACTACTATAGATTGAGACCCTTTAGATGGGTGTACGAGGGGTTTGTCAAAAAAAAAAAAAATGTACAGGTAAACCGGTAAACCTTTAGAATGGGAGGGACTCAGGAAGAGCAGCTGTAAAAAAGAAGGGTGCCAAAAATAAACACCTATGAAGGTATACAGGGTTTTTCAAGTTGATGGACTATTAGAAGTATATAAATTAGTAGAAGGAATTCAATTCTGAAACTTGGGCTCATTTGGTTTTTGTTTATGCCGCTTCTTTTAAAAATATTTTCAAATTCGATTTACATCCGGTTATACCGGAAGTAGATGTTAACTTTCTTATTTTAAATGGAATGGTATATTTTTTACGCTGAATTCGAATAAAACGTGTAATTCTAAGGTAAGTTTGATAACCAACTTGTACACTTATGACGATCGGTTTCTGAGTTAATTTAATTTATAGAAAAAAAATCGCTACCGCAACCCAAATTATAGAAAATCATAACTTCCACAAAATACGACTTAGAGTGTTGAAATTTTTACTAGTAATAGCTGAATATTAGTGCTAATGCCTTGACAAAATTGAATAAAATAATTTATACAGGGCGTTCAAAATAAAATTCTAAAATTGAAAAATTTCAAACACGAATAACCTCGTTTTTTCAAATGGCACCTACTATTTTTTATTTTATCAATCGATTCCATTTTTTATCCTCTTTTGATCCATATGGATACTTCCTATTTTATTTGAAAATTTTGGAATAATTTTGAATTATTACTTAAAATAGGAAGTATCCATATAGATCGAATGTGGATAAAAAAAGGAATCGACTGAAAAATTAAAAAAATAGTAGGTGCAATTTGAAAAAACGAGGTTATTCGTTTGAAATTTTTCAATTTTAGAATTTTATTTTGAACGTCCTGTATAAATTATTTAATTCAATTTTGTCAAGGCGTTAGCACTAATATTCAGCTATTACTAGTAAAAATTTCAACACTCTAAGTCGTATTTTGTGGAAGTTATGATTTTTTATAATTTGAGTTGCGGTAGCGATTTTTTTTCTATAAATTAAATTAACTCAGAAACCGATCGTCACAGAGGTGTACAAGTTGGTTATCAAACTTACCTTAGAATTACACGTTTTTTTCGAATTCAGCGTAAAAAATATACCATTCCATTTAAAATAACAAAGTTGGTATCGACTTCCGGTATAACCGGATGTAAATCGAACTTGAAAATATTATTAAAAGAAGCGGCATAAACAATAACCAAATGAGCCCAAGTTTCAGAATTTAATTCCTTCTACTAATTCATATACTTCTAATAGCCCATCAACTTGAAAAACCTTGTATACATATATACGCGGTCAGTTCAATATATAAAATGACACAAAATTTATTTAGATTGACCCATAGAAGAGTAATTTATTTAAAAAAAATAATAGTGAGTTCAGTTTATCGATAATCAATTTATGACTATAGTCCGGTCAATTTAGACATTCGAAGCTTCATAAATTCCCACCAAGCTGAAAATCAGTAAGATTGTTTAAAATATGATTAAAAATTAAATTTGAAAATTTCCCATCTTTCCCTTGTATGGAAAAAAATTTATTCAAAGTCAAAGGTCAAAAAAATGAGTTTCTCGCGGTTTTCAGCAAAACGGTAAGTTTTATCATAAAAATACTTCAGACAAAAATTGTAGATCATAAAATTATCTATAAAATATGTATGAATATTTTTTTTCCTAAGAGCCACCGTTTCTGAGATATCAGGTAAAATGGAACTCAGTCCCTTATTTTATACGCCAGTGTAACCTCGAGACAACATTTCTGTCTCCTGTTCAATTGTATGCGTGGCTAGGGTCTTATACCTGCTTTATATCAGTGTGCCCAATAAATGAAATACTGTTAGTCTCAGGGTTGCCAGATTAGCGGATTTTCCCCAAAAAATAGGGGATTTTTTTCTTTTGGGGTATTTTTTGGGGATATATTTTTTAGGGAAATTCTTCTGGGGAAAAATTTTCCTCTACAATCTTTTTTCTATTTGCACTAAATATTTTCTAGCTCTTGGGTATTTATTTGTCACAGCTTATTTTGGGGTATTTTAGAGATACATATTTTATAGATAATTTTATGATCTACAATTTTTGTCTGGGGTAATTTTATGATAAAACTTACGGTTTTGCTGAAAATCGCGAAAAACTCATTTTTTTGACCTTTAACCTTGAATAATTTTTTTTCCATACAGGGGAAAGATGGGGAACTTTCAAATTTTATTTTTAATCATATTTTAAACAATCTGGTGGGAATTTATGTAGCTTTACTCTTATTTTTTTGTTTAATTTGACCGGACTACTATGAAGAAAATAAAAAGGAGACTCACCCCAATTTTTTGTAACATTTTTCAATTGATAATGCTAGATATATAAGAAGTGGTTAAATGTCAACACAAGATAAATTTTCAGTTTAAACCTGATGTACGTAATATTATAGATTTTTGAAAACAAAAGACGCAAGAAAAAAAGTATTTAAAGAAAAACCAAATAAATACAAGAGAACGAGAAAAGAATAAAAAACAATCGAAAAGAAAACAAAAGAAACTTTAGTTTATTTTCTGAATGCTCCTCGTATAATTGCATGTATAGTTTTATAAATAGTGCATTTAGGTACGTAACTGCAATCGATACTAACCGCAATGGAAAATTACACACTATTCAGTAATTCAGTATACATGCACTTTATGCAACTTTTAAAATAACTTTTTAGCAACGCAAAAGGTAAAAGAAAATCCCTAGCTGGTCAGGTACTGAAACAAGAATCTAATAGATAGGTACATAGTTATAATACTACCTACTCCAGGTAATAATTTATTCTACCTGCCAGAGTGTATGTGGTAGATAGGTATATAATAATATTATATATAGAGAAGAAAAATGCCACCATTGCATATATTTACCTACATTAAGCCGGTTCTTGTGTTTTGAATATTAAATTTAAATTCCTTAAAGTTGGCCTTAAATTGTTTTGTTTTGCGGTCAGTAAACTTCCAAATTTTTTACACACCCATTTCAGATACGAATATAGAAAATTAGAGCCATTAATATACTGCTACAGTTAGTTAATTAATTACTAACTTAGTTATTTCATTCACAAATATCGTGTACTGTAGGTACTTAATATTTTTCCATGACAAATTAAAAACTTATTACTTACCC
Organism: Agrilus mali; assembly: GCA_029378335.1. Classification (NCBI taxonomy): domain Eukaryota; kingdom Metazoa; phylum Arthropoda; class Insecta; order Coleoptera; family Buprestidae; genus Agrilus; species Agrilus mali. The sequence continues at coordinate 1,229,084 of CM055660.1, forward strand.
AATTATTATACCTACATATTTTATTATCTGGCAAAGTTGTACATAGGTATAAAGTGTGTTTACATAGGGTTGATTGAATTTACATTTTCCACTTGGGAATACAATTTTTTCTATATACCAATTTTTAAAATAAACAAAAATTAACAATTATGTACTCACTATGTTTTGGGCTTTTTTTAACAATTTTCTCATTTCTTCAGTCTGAGTATTTTTTTGTCACTTTTTGATAGATGTCATTATTATCGTTTCAATTGTGACACGATAAAAGAAAATATATTTTATGTATTTGTTATGACTCCATTAATTATATAAGGACCCTTCCCTTCCCTTAGAGAAATCCATTGGGATATTATGCGACCCCTCCCTCTCACTTGAGATTTTTAAATGATAATCTAAAAATTAAAATGTTGACGTCAGAATTTCATCAACCCCTCTCGTTTTATATGCAATTCCTTTCACCGTACCCCCACTCACTTAATATATCCTTTTATGGTATTTTTATTGACCATCCCCCACCCAATTTTTGCACGTTCCCCTGGTAATAAAAGACAAATACCTGTGCAGGTGATTATTTATTAATTTACTGTAAATATTATATTGTTTCAGATACCTTACCCTCAAAGTGGGAGATAGGCTACCAATTGGTGAGTGATACATTAATAAGGAATAAACACAGTTGGGTAGAATTTACATCCCTGGTTGAAATATTAATTAATTACTTATTTACAATCCACTTTACACACAGTATTATATAATATAGGTACATACGTATGATTTGAATTCGTCACGTGAAGTAGGTATATAAATACCTTTGGAAAATATTAAAATATTAATTTATGATAGATATATATAGGCACTTTACATAGGTAGAGAAAATAAGCAATAAATAATATTTTTTTGGATCTTATACGTACTCTAACTTAAAGTGTGAGTCTAATTATTAAAAAAACTAAAACAATAGACGACAACATTGTTACCTTTTGTATACATAACAACGTAAATATTGGACAATATAAAGTTAATTTAGATATTTAATAAAAAATAATTTTATGTCAATATAAATATCATTTACTTTTTGATTAATTATTATGACAATAAAATTCTTATTTAAGTTAGTTAGATACAATTTAAAGAAGGTACACGTTGAAGTTTGAGATTTTATATAATTTTTGAAATAAGAAACGATGAAGTTTTAAATGAATCACAAAATATGTGACTCCGCCCATTTGTAACTAAATGTACCGCCCCTAACGAATTATCAAATTTTGAAGTACTTATTTCTAAAAATGTTTCTAGTGAAGTTTTATTTACTTGGGAGATTGATGACAATATCAACACACTCCTCACGATATATCTAATAATTTTCACTAAAAAATAATATTCATCATCTGGTGAACAAACGTTAGAAATTAGAACAAACAAAATATCAAATATCTTATGTTAAGTGAAGACAACATGCTTCCAGTACATCTAATTGTGTAACAGTAATTAATTATCAAATTGGGTAATTAAAAATGAAATACCTACATAAGTAGAGGCATTTCAAAATCTCATGAGCTTCTATATTGAGATGCGCAGAATCATAAATGCGTAACTAAATGCCTCAGCTGAAGATGCTTCTGTGTCTCATGAGATTTTGAGCTACCTCTACTTTACATTCCTTTCATTTTACAATTTCATCTTAACGTTTATCAGATTTTGAAGTACCTTTACTTTATTTTCCTTGCATTTTGCAATTTAATCTTGTACCACAATAACTCACAGACGAAGACAACGCTTGCACAAAACAATCCGATGAGTAGCATCCAAAATAAATATTTCATTTCGGTCAATTTTAACGAATCCGACCTCCAAATAAACGATTTAACCGAATAGAAACTCACTAAATTTTTATACGTAGCATAACGATACAATTTATTTATCAACCCCTTACTCTTCATTTCGTGTATCAAATTATTTATTTCGTCATAGAGCGGGAACCCCTTTGAAAAATACATGGTCATAGAAACAAACATCAGCTTTTCTTTAAGTATATGAAGCATCGACGTGCCATCTTCAGGGTCCATATACATCCTCGGTATATAAAATTTAATGAATCTATCCATGACTATTGCGGCTGTCTTTTGGTCCAAAGCAGATGCATTTGAAGCCTCCAAGTTCAAATTGGTTCTGTTACTATTTTCCTGAATATATCTGTCAATTTTATGGTTTATGTCCGGAAAAGCCTTCACATGTTTCTTGTGGATAATAACTTTGAATCCCATATCAACTATTTTTTCTATGGAGTTAATTTCGACTCCTCTGTGGGCTTTATTTAGGGCTCCTAGTAAGTGGCTTTCAAAATAAATGTCGGTTAGTAAACTGTAAAAGATCCAGAAAGTTAAGAGGACCCTTTGGGCCCTCGACATTGCCATTTTTGCAAGGGTTATCTTTAACATAATGCTCAGCGAGATTAAAATTGAGAAAGAAAATTCGAGTTTGTTCTTGAAGAGTGAAAATACGAAGAATATTATCGGCATTGTAAAAATTACGACCGAAAATGGGATCCAAACAGAACTCTGAAATTGATATACATATGAATTTTATTGGGGTGGTTGGGAAAGCCTTAGGGGATGTCCATTAATTGTGTGAAAATCATTTCTTTCTTGAAGAAATTTCCATCCTCTTTTCAAAGTGATTTTGGAGACACATAATTAATAAATCAATTAATAGACATCTCCTAATGAAGTGGTGGCTCCCTAAACCACCAAAAAGCATTCCTACCTGAAATATGTTTATTATACCCTTCCACCGTGCCTCGATATTTGCAGAATGCACCACCACGACCATATTATCTTCCATATGGGGGTAGATCATGTCAAAATCGACATTTTCCGGTGTATTCGCGTGATAACCACCAACAGCCAAGTCAAATTTTCGCTCTTGTACTGCTCCCAACCCCATTGTGTAAGAACCATTGGGAGTCTTGTGCCCCCAAGTGTGACATACGTAATCAGGATATTTAAATTCAACCCCAAGCTTTTCACCTACACTTCGTAACAAAAGAAATTCCAACCCCCTCATCTTTGGACACGTTGGACACATGATGTAAGGGGCTACGAAAGCTGGAATCACGTTAATGGTTGCGTTTTTCCATTTTGGGGGTCGTTTGGGTTTTGAAAATAAATCAATAGCTATGATGGTGTCATTAATAAAATTTTCGTCACTTAATGTTGCAATTGTGGTCGATTTGATCGATTTTGGACGCAGTCGTCCTTTGTCGAAAGGAAAATACGTTGACACCTTAAGTGTTGTAGAATTCACTGGGGTAAAAATTGCAACATTCGTTATATATTTGGAGAATAATTGTTTCAAGAGATAACTCATACTTCCTTTTTTGAATATTATAAAAAATTTTGCTCTTGGGTTCCAACCAGGCATTTCCTCAACAAAATCTAAGACGTTCTCAACTTCTCTTGATAAATCCACAATGTAGGAGTCGATTTTAATGTCCTGGTACCAATGTAGTTTTTTGGTCTTCCTGTTTATAGTAACCAAAGGTATTCCTTCAGGCACGTAGTTCCTCAGCTTGTGGCAATCCACACAAAAATTGATTTCTTTAGGACCAAGATATTTTTTGTATATCGCTTTTATATATTTATGATGGACGCTGCCTTCGGCGAATTTTATGGCAATTTCTGCGTCAATTCCAAAAACAAATAACAATAAAAGGAACAGTGGAAACATTTTATGTAATGTTTCCTGTTTTGCTCTATACATCCACATAACATAAAATAAATCCTTTTTGTGCTGAGGCCTTTTTTATATATGGTATATAATATACTTATGAATACATACGTGTCAAACATAAAGTTGTCTTAATGGATTTGTGTATTTAATGTCAATTATTTTGCACGCGATGAAATAAAAGAGGGTAAAGTTATTTATTGTAGTAATTTGTTTGACTAATTTGTTTCGGTGACGCCTTACGACATAATTATGTTATAATTTGTAACAATTTTGCTTTTGAGGAGATTAGCAAATATATAATTAAAGGAATTACTTTTCAAATTTGAAAATTTACCTCACATAAGCCTAAAAATCGACTCCTACGTTGTGGATTTATCAAGAGAAGTTGAAAACGTTTTAGATTTTGTTGAGGAAATGCCTGGTTGGAACCCAAGAGCTAAATTTTTTATAATATTCAGAAAAGGGAGTATTAGTTACTTCTTGAAACAATTATTCTCCAAATATATAACGAATGTTGCAATTTTTACCCCAGTGAATTGTACAACACCTAAGGTGTCAACGTATTTTCCTTTCGACAAAGGACGACTGCGTCCAAAATCGATCAAATCGACCACAATTGCAACATTAAGTGACGAAAATTTTATTAATAACACCATCATAGCTATTGATTTATTTTCAAAACCCAAACGACCCTCAAAATGGAAAAACGCAACCATTAACGTGATTCCAGCTTTCGTAGCCCCTTACATCATGTGTCCAACGTGTCCAAAGATGAGGGGGTTGGAATTTCTTTTGTTAAGAACCGTAGGTGAAAAGCTTGGGGTTGAATTTAAATATCCTGATTACGTATGTCACACTTGGGGGCACAAGACTTCCAATGGTTCTTACACAATGGGGTTGGGAGCAGTACAAGAGCGAAAATTTGACTTGGCTGTTGGTGGTTATCACGCAAATACACCGGAAAATGCCGATTTTGACATGATCTACCCCCATATGGAAGATTATATGGTCGTGGTGGTGCATTCTGCAAATATCGAGGCACGGTGGAAGGGTATAATAAACATATTTCAGGTAGGAATGCTTTTTGGTGGTTTAGGGAGCCACCACTTCATTAGGAGATGTCTATTAATTAATTAATTAATTAATTATGTGTATCCAAATTTACTTTGATAAAAGGATGGAAATTTCTTCAAGAAAGAAATGATTTTCACACAATTAATGAACATCCCTTAAGGCTTTTCCAACCACCCCAATAAAATTCAAATGTATATAAATTTCAGAGTTCTGTTTGGGTCCCATTTTCGGTCGTAATTTTTACAATGCCGATAATATTTTTCGTATTTTCCCTGTTCAAGAACAAACACGAATTTTCTTTCTCAATTTTAATCTCGTTGAGCATTATTTTAAAGATAACTATTGCAAAAATGCAAATGTCGAAGGCCCATATGGAAGATAACATGCGGGGTGAGTCTAGCAAATTTTGAAAATGTATGTTTCTCACATTGTAAATTTGTGCCAAATAATCTCAAAAATGAACATCACACATGATAAAGTTAACCCTCCAGGTAGGAGCCAAAATATATATTTTAGTTCTCCCAAATTTAGTGGGTCAACGTTCCATATTATGTCAACCTCATTGTACCACATTTTGTCGATATTATTTCCAAAACGGTACAATGATTCAATTAAACCAATGGTTTTAAAACCATACAACATTTTGTTTATATCATCAAATGGTGGAAACCCCTTTGTAAAATACATCGTCAGTGGGTAGAACATCATCTTTTTGGTCACTACGTGTACTTTTGGTGACCCATCTTTAGGATCGACAAAATTAAGAGCGATATAGAATCCTATAAACCTTTCCAAAACAATTACCGCGTTATTTTTGTGCTTAAGTGACTCGTAAACAGCTTTTAATGGAGAATTAGTTTTGTAATGATTCCGGATTATAAAACGATCAATTCCAATTTCTTCGTTATTAAATAATTGTAGGTATCTTCTATCAATCGCCACTTTTAGGCCCATTTTTTGGATTTCTTCGAATGAATCTATTTGCCTTTCTCTGTGGACATTGTTAAAGGCGCCTTGGAGATGACTCTCGAAATAAACGTCGATTAGGAAGCAAAAAATGATCCAAAACAATAACAAAAACCTTTGCGGTTTTGATATAGGCATTTTTGGTATGCACACTTTCAAAAAACACCCCAAACATATCAAAAATGAAACTGAAAGTTCATATTTGGTTTTTTTTAATGATATTACATAAAGTACAATCGCCATCAGGAAAATACTGACCAGTAACGATATCCAGACCGGTTTCTGAAACACAAATAATTTTAATTAAATCAAAAAAGTATTTGCTGTTTATAATACATACTTCAAAAATATCTATAATGCATTTCCATCTCTCCTTAACTGGAGCAGTGGGAACAACCATAACTAAATAGTCTTCCATAACAGGAAATGCCATATCAAAGTCCACACATTCTGGACAACTTACTGGAAAAGCACCAACGCCCATATCAAATTCCCGACCCTCTAACGCCCCAAATGCAAAATTGTATTTCCCATCAGTTCCTTTTTCTCCCCAACTACACAACCAATTTTTTGATAAGTTAAATGTAATCCCAGTTCTCGTACCAAGTGTTGCTAAATTAAGCCACTCTAATCCCACCAATCCAAAAGAACCAAGGATCATTATATAAGGGGGTAAATAAACTGGTACAACGTTTACTGTAATATTGTTCCATTTCTGGGGATATTTATTTGGAAAAATATCTTTTTGTCTGTTTGAATCGGTAACTGTTGTTATTGTTGCAATTATCTTTGTTTTAAGAACTTTTGGACGAAGTTCTCCATCCTTGAAAGGGTCGTAAGTTCGGATTATAAGGGTTGAATTGTCAGGGCTCGAAAAAATTGCAACGTTTACTATGTATTCAGAAAAAAGTACCTTTAAAAGGTAACTTGTACTTTTCTTATTGTATATAATGAAAAACTTAGCTCTTGGGTTCCATCCAGGGGTTTTCACCACAAATTCCAATCGTTCTTTTGTCCCCCTCGTTAAATCCAGAATGTAAGAGTCCACTTTATGATATGGAGGCCAGTTAACTTTTTTATCTTTTCGACTAATCGTTACCAAAGACACTGTTCGTGGTATTAAATGAATCAATTCGTCACAGTCTATGCAGAAATTTGTTTTTCCTGGGTCAAGATATTTTTCAAAAATCCGAAATAAATGTAGCCTATAGGGCTCTTGGTTTGGGTAGTCAAAAATCATTTCAGAATTAATTATTTTAGGATAATTTATTGATACAAGAAGGATTATAACTGCAACTAAAAACATTTTACTGCGTGTCTTAAACAGTAAATGGAAATGATTCTGTGGATTTCACATTTTATAAAGAAATAGTGTCGTATTTTTGCGTGCAGAAAATTGTGCAAAAATAAAACAAATTGATAAGGATATTCTAGATTTATTTTTTATGGTTTCATATTGCATTTTAATGGGATTATTACCCCTTTTTATATATAAATAACTGTGTGGTGTACATCTCACAAAAAGTAATTTTTTATGTTAGTTTAATGGCTGATAGATAAATTTCTGTAAGTGGATCGGTTATAAAAATTGTATCATAGAAAGTTAAAATTTGTCAGATAATATACAGGGTTTTTCAAGTTGATGGGCTATTAGAAGTATATGAATTAGTAGAACGAATTTAATTCTGAAACTTGGGCTCATTTGGTTATTGTTTATGCCGCTTCTTTTAAAAATATTTTCAAGTTCGATTTACATCCGGTTATACCGGAAGTCGATACCAACTTTCTTATTTTAAATGGAATGGTATATTTTTTACGCTGAATTCGAATAAAACGTGTAATTCTAAGGTAAGTTTGATAATCAACTTGTACACCTATGACGATCGGTTTCTGAGTTAATTTAATTTATAGAAAAAAAAAATCGCTACCGCAACCCAAATAATAAAAAATCATAACTTCCACAAAATACGACTTAGAGTGTTGAAATTTTTACTAGTAATAGCTGAATATTAGTGCTAACGCCTTGACAAAATTGAATTAAATAATTTATACAGGGCTTTCAAAATAAAATTCTAAAATTGAAAAATTTCAAACGAATAACCTCGTTTCTTTTAAATGGCACCCACTATTTTTTATTTTTTCAATCGATTCCTTTTTTTATCCTCTTTCGATCTATATGGATACATCCTATTTTAAGTAATAATTCAAAATTATTCCAGAATTTTCAAATAAAATAGGAAGTATCCATATGGATCGAAAGAGGATAAAAAAAGGAATCGATTGAAAAAATAAAAAATAGTAGGTGCCACTTGAAAAAACGAAGTAATTCGTGTTTGAAGTTTTTCAATTTTAGAATTTTATTTTGAACGCCCTGTATAAATTATTTAATTCAATTTTGTCAAGGCGTTAGCACTAATATTCAGCTATTACTAGTAAAAATTTCAACACTCTAAGTCGTATTTTGTGGAAGTTATGATTTTTTATAATATATATAACCGGATGTAAATCGAACTTGAAAATATTTTTAAAAGAAGCGGCATAAACAATAACCAAATGAGCCCAAGTTTCAAAATTAAATTCCTTTTACTAATTCATATACTTCTAATAGCCCATCAACTTGAAAAACCCTGTATATTTTTTTTAATATGAATTTTAGTGCTACTGTAATATTATTTTAAGAAATCGAGGAAACTAAATCCAAAATAAATATTTTAATAAACAAAAAGATTTCCATCAGTTTCCTGAAGTACCAAAACGCCTCTGCCAAAATATCTCAAGAAATAAGATCAAACTTGAAACCCCAAGTCCTGCAAACAACACCCAGTACACATATTTTAAATCGTCCAAACTCAATGGCTCGTTTTTCCAATCAACCTCATTTTTATGATAAAATAATTTTTTCATGTGTTTGTCGTAACTGTATAATTTTTCGATATACCCAATGGCCTTAAAATCACACAAGAGCCTTTCTATACCATCGAACAGGGGAAATCCCTTTGCACAGTAAATTGTCAAGGGGTAAAACATTAATTTTTTGGTCAAAACGTGAACAGTTGGAGAACCGTCTTTGGGATCGACGTAAATTAAGGCGATACAATATTTGATGAACCTTTCCAGGACGATTACAACGTTATTTTTGTTACCACCAATCGACATTGATTTATTTAGAACTTCCATTGAAGAATTGATTTCAAAATAATTGTGTGATACAAAACGATCGATTGGAGTTACTCCATTTGTGAATAATTGTAAATTTCTTTTGTTTATTGCAACCTTCATCCCCATTTGTTGAATTTCCTCAAAAGAATCTATTTGTTTTTCTCTGTGGGCAACATTAAAGGCACCCTGTAGGTGACATTCGAAGTAGGAATCGATTATAAAACAGTACGTTATCCAGAAAAGTAACAGCAATCGTTTAGAATTTGATTTGGGCATTTTTGAGATTGCAATTTTCAAAAAAGTAGCCAAACAAACCAGAAACGAAGTTGAAAGGTCATATTTTGTTGACCTAATGTAAAAAATTGATGACATCAACAAAATACTGGCAAGAAGTGATGCCCATAGTGATTTCTGGAACAAAAATGTATTTCTTTGAATTCTTATTAAGAATATTGTTCGATACTTACCTTAAATATATCCACAATACATTTTCCCCTTCCCTTAAATGGAGCAGTGGGTACCACCATAACCAAATAGTCTTCCATAACAGGGTAAGCCATATCAAAATCTACATATTCAGGGTAACTTACTTGGAAGGCCCCTGCGCTAATACTAAATTTATTTTCTTGCAAAGCCCCAAAAGCGTAACTGTATTTACCATGATCTCCTTTTACACCCCAATAATTCAACATGTCGGTTGATAAAAAATTAAATTTGATCCCCATCCTTCTACCAACCGCGTTTAATTTAAGGAAATCTAAACCTACGAGTCCTACACCTGGGATGATCATTATGTAAGGGGGTGAGTTAACTGGCAAAACATCTATTGTAATATTGTTCCATTTCTGTGGATATTTATTTGGAAAAAGATCTATTTGTCTGTTTGAATCGGTAACTGTTGTTATTGTTGCAATTATCTTTGTTTTAAGAACTTTTGGACGAAGTTCTCCATCCTTGAAAGGGTCGTAAGTTCGGATTATAAGGGTTGAATTGTCAGGGCTCGAAAAAATTGCAACGTCTACTATGTATTTGGAAAAAAGTGCCTTTAAAAGGTAACTTGTACTTTTCTTATTGTATATAATGAAAAACTTAGCTCTTGGGTTCCATCCAGGGGTTTTCACCACAAATTCCAATCGTTCCTTTGTCTCCCTCGTTAAATCCAGAATGTAAGAGTCCACTTTATGATATGGAGGCCAATTAACTTTTTTATCTTTTCGACTAATCGTTACCAAAGACACTGTTCGTGGTATTAAATGAATCAATTCGTCACAGTCTATGCAGAAATTTGTTTTTCCTGGGTCAAGATATTTTTCAAAAATCCGAAATAAATGTAGCCTATAGGGCTCTTGGTTTGGGTAATCAAAAATAATTTCAGGGTTAATTAGTATTGAATATTTAAATGAGGCAAGAACGATTATAATAACTGTAACCAGAAACATTTTTCTGCACCCCTTTAACAGTGAGTGGAAATTATTGAATAGACTTCTGCTTTTTAGCAAGAAATTTGTGGCGCATTATTTTTATGCACGAGACTATTTTTTTTTCCAGTTTATGTCATTATTTTGCATGCAACAAATTACAAAAAAATATGTAACTAACTATTGGAGAGTATTTATTAGAAAACTTTCTGCTTTGAATTTAAATATTTAATGGTAGTTTGAAAATTACTACTATGAACAATTGTTTTTTATTTTTCATTGTTGTTGCATATTGAACTTTTCTAAAACACAATTGGGTCTTTATTAGTATTGTAACTACTTCTGAAAATTATTTATTTATTAAGGGGTCAATTTTTCTTTTTGAAAGAGTATTTTTTTTAGTGTTGATTTTTTTTATAATTAATAGAATTATAAAAACTATTTATGTACTTTGCTTGAGTTTGATTTGTGCCACAATATCTCAAAGATTAATATAACCCCAGAAAATCCTAATCCACAAAGCAACATAAAAAATATATACTTCAGTTCGTCCAAGTCAATGGGATCAATCATCCACTTAGTCCCATGCTTATGGTACACCATTTGGTCAGTGTGTTCTCCATATCGATACAACTTTTTAATACAACCTATAGTCCTGAAGCTATGAACAATCCTTTGTAATCCGTCAAACAAAGGAGAGCCCTTTGTAAGGTACATAGTCATTGGATAGAACATCAACTTCTCTGTTACAATGTGAACTATTGAAGAACCATCATAAGGGTCTACGTAGTAGTAACCAATGCTATATTTCATGAACCTTTCCAAAACTATTACGACAGTATTTTTGTATTTTAGTGACTCGTTAACAGCCCTTATCAAAAAATTAGTTTCGTAATGGTTTCTAAGTACGAAATGGTCAATTTCAGCTTCATCACTATTAAAAAGTTGTAGATATCTCTTATTAATGGCAACTTTCATGTTCAATTTCTTGATTTCCTCAAATGAATCTATTTGTCTTTCCCTGTGGACATTGTTAAAGGCACCTTGGAGATGACTCTCGAAATAAATGTCGATCAGGATACAAAAAACGATCCAAAACAATAATAGAAATCGTTGTAGTTTGGATTTGGGCATTTTTGGTACGCATATTTTCAAAAAGCAGCCCAAGCAAATCAGAACTGAAGTTGAGAGGTCGTTTTGCGTTTTGGTCATTGATATTATGTGAAATACAGTCGTTACCAGAAAGATGCTGAGGAGACACAAAGTCCATGTCATATTCTGGAAGAAAAATAAATAGTCATCAGGTAAAGAAATAAAATGACGATGAAAAAAATTGGAAGATTGTGGAGGTAGGAGAGTTGAGCAGTAATGAGAAAATGGAAGACCAATTTAATTTTGGTCTTGATATGTATTGGCTGGAATTTCTAGTTTTCGTCTTGGTCTTCAGTTGGAAATGAAAAAAAGTGGATGAAGAGCAGAAGGAGCGAACAAAGAAAAAGGAAGATAAAATGATAGGAATTCTTCTGAGACATGGGGGATGGAACAGAAAAAATAATAAAGAAGTGTAGAAGAAGACCTAATACATAAGATTAACGTTTGCAAATACTTCAGTTTTTGGAGAATTGCAAAAATTGGTTCAGATAGAAGGAAGTGGATGAGATGAATGTCCAAGATCTAGTAAGAAGGGCGATGCCCAAAAGATCCCCTAGCTCATTCTATTAATTACCCACCTCAAAAATATTTAAAATACACTTCCATCTCTCCTTGACTGGAGCACTGGGAATCGCCATGATCAAATAATCTTCCATAACAGGATATAGCATATCAAAATCCACATATTCAGGATAACTCACTGGAAAAGCACCAATACCAATATCGAACTCTTGTAATTGTAAACCACCAAACGCGAAATTATATTTTCCATCCTCCCCCTTTTCTCCCCAACTTGGCAGTTGTGTTAAATAGTTAATCCTTATCCCCATCTTTCTTCCTACCCAGTTCATGTGATCCATATGTAATCCTCTTAAATTCAAACCTTCGATGACCATTATGTAGGGAGGTGAATAAACTGGAACAACGTTTACTGTAATATTGTTCCATTTTTGGGGATATTTGTTTGGAAAAATATCTTTTTGTCTGTTTGAATCGGTAACCGTTGTTATTGTTGCAATTATCTTTGTTTTAAGAACTTTTGGACGAAGTTCTCCATCCTTGAAAGGGTCGTAAGTTCGGATTATAAGGGTTGAATTGTCAGGGCTCGAAAAAATTGCAACGTCTACTATGTATTTAGAAAAAAGTACCTTTAAAAGGTAACTTGTACTTTTCTTATTGTATATAATGAAAAACTTAGCTCTTGGGTTCCATCCAGGGGTTTTCTCCACAAATTCCAATCGTTCCTTTGTCTCCCTCGTTAAATCCAGAATGTAAGAGTCCACTTTATGATATGGAGGCCAGTTAACTTTTTTATCTTTTCGACTAATCGTTACCAAAGACACTGTTCGTGGTATTAAATGAATTAATTCGTCACAGTCTATGCAGAAATTTGTTTTTCCTGGGTCAAGATATTTTTCAAAAATCCGAAATAAATGTAGCCTATAGGGCTCTTGGTTTGGGTAGTCAAAAATCATTTCAGCATTAATTATTTTTGGATAATTCATTGAAACAAGAAGGATTATAACAATTACTAAAGGAAACATTATCGTTATTCTGAAAAAGTTTGATTTAATTTTATTTACAGTTGATCTATGCATTTATTTTGTATTTGAAAATTATGGAAAAGGAAATAGATTGAAAGTTGTAATTTTGATTAGGAATCTTGTAGTTTAAATTGCATTTTTATAACTGATTCTAATTAGATTATTACGTATACAACAGACCAAGAAGTGCTTTTTAATGTCACCCAAATGGCACATAATAGATGTTTATCAGTAGATACCATGCAATGACTTATTTTATTATACTACTTTAAAATAACTTTATGCGATATGAGAGTAACAATTTTTTTTAGATCGTTACATCAACGTTAGTGCTGCTTTGTAATAATTTTTGCCTTTTTGAATGCCAAAAAGAAAACATTTAGGAAATTAACAAGGGCTTATATATAAAGTAAAGTTGATGACTTAGGCAACACATCATGCAGGTCTGGTGTTACCAATTTCATACTATTAGGCTGATTTTTTAATGCCCTTTTCTGTTACTTTAATTTAATATTTTTATTTCTTTATTAATTAGGGATTGTTATTTAAAATGAAGCAATCATTTTTAAACATTATCTAAATCTATTAATAATAAAATACTTTTGTTCCCATGTAATTCTTAATACACTATAGTACAAATATAACATTTTATTTATTTATAAATAATTTGTCATAATCATAATTTAATTCAATTACTACATATCAAAATGCACAGAATGTACCTTCAGAACATTTAGGAATTCAAAATACAAAATAAGATACATTTATCATACAAAATGTTTTCATGTTATTGTTATCCAAGTATTAATTTAAATATTATAGTTACAAAATTGAGGAAAATCAGAGGAACTAAAAAAAAGTAATTATTAGTGCTTGGGTAGGTACATATATTAAATAATAATGTTTCAAAACCTACTTCTTGCTACAGTTCGTATGGCATGAACCAAATTCAAAATTTGGGATTTAACACTGGGTTGTTCTCCAAAACCTTGAACAGAGGGACTTTTTGAGCTCCAACCAACTACAAATAAAAAAAACCAAATTAATACTTTATAAATAAAATAAACACACCACTCTTTCTCTGTTGATGATGTGGCCCAAAAATTTTGCTTACTTTTAGCTAAAAACCTTTCTTCATTTAATATACAAACAGCATTTAATGTTAAAATTGTTGCTTCAAACAAATTCCATAAAGTAAAGCCCATTTTTTGGAAAATTTAAGTTTGAAACGAACATCAAAACATACAACCTAACCTATATAATGTTACTTTGATTTAATGTTTATTTTTCTTCTCACAGTTAACTGGCAACTGAATTTACTGCATTTATTTAGCCTGTATTATAACCATAGATCTACATTACAACTGCTTTTATATATGGTATAAGGTGCCAATAATGTTTTAGGTAAAATGGCTCCCCACAACAACTTAAAACAATGATTATACTTCACAAAAATAGCCCTATCTATTTTATTTTAAGTTGAAATGTAAATCTGCTTTCGCCATTGGATTGTACATGCTTTTTTACATATTTTTCATGTATTGAAGGTTATTTTACAGTACTTAAACATATTTAAAATTCACGAGTGCCTTTTTGTGTTGATTAGATTAATATATTAGCTGTAACTTTTTTATTTGAACTCGAAATCAAAATCCGCTTTAACCATTGAATTGTACGTACATTTTTACATAAAATTCATATTTTGAAATTCATTTTACAGTATTTTAATATTATCAAAATTCACAAGGGCCTTTTTATGTTGCCTTTTAAATTGATTTGATTAATGTAATCGTTATAATTTTTTATTTGAAATCGAAATCATACATACATTTTTACATAAATTTTGTTTTTTGAAATTTAGTTTAAAATTCTTTGTCTCGCCACTTTGATAACATATTATTTATTTATTAATTTTAATATTCATACACATTTTAACAAGAAAAATATCCTAAATCAATTTCTTTAACTACAAACATTCCTCTTGTTTAACGGATGTCATAAAATATAGGTACCCTTTATAATTACATAGTTACGTATTTCGGAAGTTGTAACTTATTTTATAGATTTATTTTATCTATAGCTTGACAATAATAATAATTAATAAAATATGAAAATAACAACAGGAAGAAATTATCTCTACAAGAAGCTTATAATTTATTTGATAGTTTTCTCCTAACGACATTCAATTTGCGATTATGTTTACAAATTAACTGTCGTAAAAGGTACAATTGTTTATAAGTTTGCTTATTACTTAATTAAGTATATTTTTACTTAATATACCTATTATATTTTCTATTTCTTATATAACTTTTGTTAGTGGTAGTAGTAGATCTTTATAAAATTATACTTAAATGGCAATTGAATTGATTAAAGGTGTGGTCATAACTCCAAATTTGCCAGTCATTTAAGAGGATTAAAGTGTAACTTGAATATCGTATAGGTACCTAAAAGCGGATATGTTTGTGAAAGCTGCTTTCTTTTAAAATATAGATTGTTGGGCACCTAAATTGGTTTAATACGAAATTGATTTAATCTTGGAACTTTTGGGGAACGTTTTGTTGTGGAAAATTTCTCACCGGATTCCTTATTAAGTATCAAGTTTCGGTTGCAATCTCAATAAGCTTTAATTAAGAAGAATGTGAAATCGAACAGGTGACCACCGGTAGCAACAATCGACAGGTACATGGAAACGGTAACTTTCTTATTTTTGCATTTTACAACAAAACAGAACCCGATGATGTAAGTCCTCCCATCATCACATGCACGGAAATTATACGTACCATACATGCGGACGGGCTTCTCTGACCCACTTTTGTCCTTTCTCTTCTTTTTTCACATTACACGATGATGCGATGATGATGACCAGTACCCACGGTACGTTACATCCAAATTAAAGCCTTGCCCGGGGGCAAAGTAAAAGCTCCGTCCGGACCATTACTGACCCAACACGACAGGTGAGAGGTACCCAATATGAATAAGGGCATGTTACACAACAACGAAATGGATTTCTCGCCCTCCAGCCTGGCCAAATGCTCACTGTTTTCATTTTCACTAATTAATGCATTAATTATAATCATTATGATCATTATCATATCATTCTTGAGCAATTTCTACACACATAATTAATAAATATAACGCTCAATTAAGTACTCAGGTACCATTGTGAATCTCTCAGTCGTGTAACATTACACGCTTATTTTTCTTTAATGGATATAATGGTTAAACTGATTTAGATCTTAACCCATTAAATCATGGAGGATACCAAACCACAACGGATGGATGGAATCCTCTGAATTGGAAATAAAAGACGTGGTACGGTGACAAATGTATTTTTTACAAAAACTTAACCTAATAGCTTTATACAACATGAAAATAACATGGTAGATGGTAACGTGAGCGATGGTATTGCATCATAGACCCGTGTGATTGTGACAGCAGCACTTGTTTTCAGTTCATCAAGCCTCAAGGCTTAGTATGGGGCTCCGTATGAGCCGGATGGTATCCTTGGAGCTCCGTAGCTTCCGCTGGGTGCTGAGGCGTATGAAGTTTGTTCGTATTGAGCCACCTGGATGGCCTGTTTGATACCTTCGAGATCAACGCCGACAACGCGAGCAGAGTAACCAGGAACTCCGTAAGAGGAGGATGGTGCTCCGTATGAAGAGGATGGAGCTCCGTACGAGGACGAGGGAGCACCGTACGACGAGGAGGGGGCGCTGTAACCGCCGCCACCACCACCACCTCCAAGGGACGATGAAGATTGTTCTTCTTTCAATAGAATTTGACGGACTTGTTCCAAAAGGGCGGAATCAACTTGGGCACCTTCGGATGTTTGGTAGCCCGACGAGACCGCTTGGTATCCGCCTCCGCCACCCAGAAGACCGCCACCTCCGGAAAATCCGCCGCCTCCTGAGTAACCGCCACCGCCAGAGTATCCGCCGCCACCTCCGCTGGGTCTGCTGTAGGAGTATCCAGAGGGTGGTTCGGCTACTACGGCCATGGCCATGGCGAAGGCCATACACTGAAAACAACAAAAATCATTTAAATTAATTACATCAACAAAAAAAAACTACAATTGGGGCCATTTCTTGGTATTAGAAAATTTAGAGAATTTCAAGTGATCCCCAGCATTGGGGCCATTTCTTGGTACCGGTACCAACAGGCGAACGTTTAGGTACTTGAATTTTAATTGAATTTAAAATAATCTGGCATTATATATGGTGCCATTTTTTGGTACCCCACGAATTTAAACCGCAATAATTTAATTATGAACAAAAAACAAGAAGACAGATACTCGTCACGTTTATGTAAGGGGTTGCAAAAACGTTTCACTCTGTTTCCCGTTAGTAATTATCTAATTAATAATTTCTGTCACTAAATTTTGTATTGGTAATCCACTGACGTTTATCACCACGACACTACACAAAAAATGCCTACTACTTATTAGAAGAAGATGAAGAAGAACCTTACCACGGTGTATGTGTTCATGATGCTTGATGTAATGACAAGTGGTGACTGTACCGGGTTGAGGTGTTACGGCTTTTTTTATATCACACGAACGGCTGAGGGTGGGAAGACATGGTAAAGTCCATCAACGTGGCCTACTGGATTTTACTTTCACGTACTCTGATGCATCTTCTTTCTCTGCGATTTCGTCGTGTATACGTACCTATGTACGTATCGTATATACACACGACATCGTACATATTAGTATGTATATGCCTACGGTCTACTACAGTACATATTACCAAAACGAAGCGGAAGTTGATGGTCTCATTATCGGATTTTTTTAACAGTAACACTTCATGTCTTTGTACACAAGAGTAAACTCTTATTTCAAGTGGAGTCTTTGCAAACACAAATCGAAACAACTTTTTA
Organism: Agrilus mali; assembly: GCA_029378335.1. Taxonomy (NCBI): domain Eukaryota; kingdom Metazoa; phylum Arthropoda; class Insecta; order Coleoptera; family Buprestidae; genus Agrilus; species Agrilus mali. Next base: position 1,247,001 of record CM055660.1, read on the forward strand.
GTGTACTATTCAAGATTAAGGAAGTTCATAACCAACAAAATTATAATTTTAGTAAATTAGTTTCATGTATAGAAAGATAAGGGATGTTAAGGACATTTCAGGTTTTTGTATCTGCTATTGTTTAAAACTGTTTTTCTACTTTTTTTTGGACTTGACAAAAAAGTTTTATACCTTTTGTGCAAAAAGAGAGGTTCAAAGTAATGTTGAGGGATGTTTTAGCTTCTATTTATTAACCACTTTTTAAAAATAACTAATTTTGGGCTCTTGTCATTTTCTTCTTATTCAAAATAATTTAGAATTTGTGGTACGACTGAAAAGCTATTCAATATCTGTGATAAACAAAGAGTAGGACAAAAAGTATATTAAGGGAGGTTCTAGCTTTTGTTTTATTAAATACATTTTAAAAATAATTATTTTTGTACTGTTACCAGACTTTTTGGTTTCAAAAATAATTTAGAATTTGTCGATTAATAAAAAAATGTTTAACACCTACGATAAATAAGAAAAGAGCGAAAGAGGGATGTTAGGGGATGTTCTAGACTTTCTTTTATCAATTATATATTTAAAATAATTTATTTTGTGCTGTTGTAAAATTTTTTTGTATTCAAAATAATTTAAAAGTTTTGGACCGACAAAAATGTTTCTCAATATCTGTGATAAACAAACAGAAGGGCAAAAAGTAAATTAGGGGACGTTTCTAGCTTTTGTTTTGTTAAATACATTTTAAAAATAATTATTTTTATACTCTTACCAGACTTTTTGGCTTCAAAACTAATTAAGAATTTGTCGATTAATAAAAAAATGTTTAACACCTACGATAAATAAGGAAAGAGCGAATAAGGGATGACAGGGGACGTTTCTGACTTCCTTTGATCAATTATATATTTAAAATAATTTATTTCGTGCTGTTGTAAAAATTTTTTGTATTCAAAATAATTTAAAAATTTTGGACCGACAAAAATGTTTTCCAATATCTGTGATAAACAAACAAAAGGGCAAAAAGTACATTAGGGGACGTTTCTAGCTGTTTTTTTGTTAAATACATTTTAAAAATAATTATTCTTGCACTCTTACCAGACTTTTTGACTTCAAAAATAATTTAGAAATTAGTGACTGACAAACAAACCGTTTAGTACCTGTGATAAAAGAGGAGGAGGGTGAAAGGAGTGTTAAAGGACGTTTCTGGTTTCCTTTTATCAATAACTCATTTATTAAATTTTTTGCAATTCAAAAAAAGTAGAAAGGTATTATTTAAGCCAAGCCTGTAATCCACACCCCTTTCCCTTTGCAATTTTTAAACTTCATAATTAATTAATGTCCCCTTAATTAATCACCCCAACTATTGATTTAATTACGTAAATCCCAACTTTTGAAGATTGTGAATCATCAGAAATTTTTTACACAGACATCTCATCTTTTTATTAATTTAAATATAGATTGTATTTTAATGTTGTGCTTTCTCAAACACATAAAAATATAAGAGTCATTCGTGCTTTAATGAACGACACGAAGTTGTTTTACTTTGCATGCAAATTAAACATTAATAAAAATGAGAAAGAGGCTAACAATAATAAATTGTGCTCTTGTTTCTTGGTCCATTGTTATTTTTTAAAAATTTCTCGACACATGACATGTACCTAACGTTTATGTCGTATCATCTATTGTTATTTTTTTGTGTGTACTGCCTACAAAATAAATAGTAACATAACAGGTCATAGAGTTGGGTAACCTCGTTTGGCTCATCCTAGGATTTCATGAATACATAAGCAATGGAGTGTGTAAGGAATAATAAACAGTAACTATTATAGGAAAGGAATTGTTTCTAATAATTATTTTATTGTTACTGTCTCTAACCCTCCAAGAGTACTAAAAATGGGACCAAAATATTTTTGTGCAACTCTCACATTAATTTGTACTAATAATATCTTATATGCAAATTTCATAATAAGTTAATTACTTGTTTGACATTCAATAAACAATTTTTTCCTTGAGATGGATTTAATAATTACTGTCTGGAGACACAAGGACTTCAAATACGTAAGTGTTCCTGGTAATTTTTTCAGTTACAAACTAAACAAGGGCTGTAATCATCTTCAAATTAGTTATTACTAAATAGAGAAGTAACGTGAAGGTTTTTGGTATAAGTGTTTGTGTACGCTTTTTTTTGACAATAAAAATTTCAAAATTAAATAAATAGTAGGTACTTCAGATAGACAAGGACAAGCAGTTTTGTATCAATCATATATTTAGCCTTAAAATGTTTAATGTTAAAAAAATTATTTGGGTATTCTCTAAGCCATCAAAATATGATAATTCTATACTAATTATCATCATAATTTTATCTGTAAAAGTGCAACATCTTGTTATAAATCTAGTATTCAATAAAACTGGATAAAGAAGTCATTAGATGGTCTCATATTATTTCTCTTTCAACCTGAAAGTCGAGATTTATTTTGTACGTTACAGTAACTACGTATCTAATAAATAAGTTCAAACACATAGATACATACGTTACATTCATACACATTGCCTTAGTAACCAGGTCAGACACAAAATCATAACACAACATTAACTTTTGTTGCAACGACGGACGACTTGGACGCTTTTTTCCTTTCTCACGTACCGGTACACGCACATTTCTACACTCTAAAGTACATTAAGAAAAAGAGAAGATGTGTCTAATTAATTCACATCGTCGTGTTGTGCAAGACGAATACTTGCATGGGTTTCTATTTGTTTTGATTTGTTCTTTTTTTTTTGAAATAACAAATTTATTAGGAAACGGTTTGACCTTGTAAGGAAAATAAATTGAAAGTGGTTATAAATGTTCTTTATTTACATATTCACTTTCGTCGCTTATTCGCCCTTAGAGTCTCCAATGTTTTCTCCTTATACCTTTCAAACTAAGGTCTATCTCGTAATTTTTGTTTTGCAAAAGATGCTTTACCATGTTTTAAGATGCCCTACAATTAGTTATCTAACATATAAACCACTTTATGTTACCACACAATACTGCTTTAAAGCGCTATGGTCATTTAAATTATACCTACGCCGTCTGGTTATACGTACTAATAAAATTACTGAAAATTATGAGTAGTCCCTTAATACAGCAATGAATGCGTTTATGAATATATAAAAACATTGATAAACTGGATATTTTTAATAATAATAGCTAAGTAGTTAAATAAAAATTCCCTAAACTACGAAGTGAAGGCAGCACCAAAACAGTCGTAATTACTATAAAATAACTTTCTCACACTATATTTTACAACATCAGAGCCTTTTACTTGGTTTTAGTCCAAATAATTTACTCAAACTCAAGACCAATCGTAAATAAATTAAATTTTAAGTTCGTCGCTTGTTCACTCTTAGAGTCTCCAAAGTTTTTTCGTTATAACTTTCAATTTAGTGTCTATCTCGAAATTCTTTTTACAAAAGATGTTCAACCATTAGTTATCTAACATATAAACCAATTTATGTTACCATAGAATACCATTTTAAAGCTCTCTGGTTATTTAAAAAAAATCTACTCCAAGATTAAGCCACGTCTGGAGATATTTCTCATTAAAATAACTGTACAATTGCGAAATAAGTGAAAAAATGTTAATTACCGCCTAAAAAAGCAACGAATATATTTGTAAAAATATGAAAACATCAATAAACTAAAAATTTCTAGATAAATACCTCGTCAACTAAAATTTTCCTATGTAGCAAAGTAAAATCAGTACAAAAATAGTTTCCGTTACTGTAAAATACCTGCTGATACTATATTTTACAATATCAGATCCATTTACCTGATTTTAGTTCAAATAATTTACTCAAACTCAAGACCAATCGTAAATAAATTAAATTTCAGGTTCGTCACTTAATCACCCTTACAGTTTCCAAAGTTTTCTCGTTATAATTTTCAAATTAGGGTCTATCTCGAAATTCTTTTTACAAAAGATGCTCTACCATCAGTTATCTAACATATAAACCAATTTATGTTACCATAGAATACCATTTTAAAGCTGTATGGTTATTTAAAAAATGTCTACTCCAAGATTAAGCCACGTCTGGAGATATTTCTAATTAAAATAACTGTAAAATTGCGAAATAAGTGAAAAAATGTTAATTACCGCCTAAAAAAGCAACGAATATATTTGTAAAAATATGAAAACATCAATAAACTAAAAATTTCTAGTTAAATACCTCGTCAACTAAAATTTTCCTATGTAGCAAAGTGAAATCAGTACAAAAATAGTTTCAGTTACTGTGCAATACCTGCTGATACTATATTTTACAATATTAGAGCCATTTATTTGATTTTAGTCCAAATAATTTACTCAAACTCAGGAACAATCGTAAATAAATTAAATTTTAAGTTCGTCGCTTGTTCACTCTTAGTCTCCAAAGTTTTTTCGTTATAACTTTCAATTTAGGGTCTATATCGAAATTCTTTTTACAAAAGATGTTCTACCATTAGTTATCTAACATATAAACCAATTTATGTTACCATAGAATACCATTTTAAAGCTGTATGGTTATTTAAAAAAAATCTACTCCAAGATTAAGCCACGTCTGGAGATATTTCTCATTAAAATAACTGTACAATTGCGAAATAAGTGAAAAAATGTTAATTACCGCCTAAAAAAGCAACGAATATATTTGTTAAAATATGAAAACATCAATAAACTGAAAATTTCTAGTTAAATACCTCGTCAAGTAAAATTTTCCTATGTAGCAAAGTAAAATCAGTACAAAAATAGTTTCCGTTACTGTAAAATACCTTCTGATACTATATTTTACAATATCAGATCCATTTACTTGGTTTTAGTCCAAATAATTTACTCAAACTCAAGACCATTCGTAAATAAATTAAATTTTAAGTTCGTCGCTTGTTCGCCCTTATAGTCTCCAAAGTTTTTTCGTTATAACTTTCAATTTAGGGTCTATATCGAAATTCTTTTTACAAAAGATGTTCTACCATTAGTTATCTAACATATAAACCAATTTATGTTACCATAGAATACCATTTTAAAGCTCTCTGGTTATTTAAAAAATATCTACTCCAAGATTAAGCCACGTCTGGAGATATTTCTCATTAAAATACCTGTACAATTGCGAAATAAGTGAAAAAATGTTAATTACCGCCTAAAAAAGCAACGAATATATTTGTAAAAATATGAAAACATCAATAAACTGAAAATTTCTAGTTAAATACCTCGTCAACTAAAATTTTCCTATGTAGCAAAGTGAAATCAGTACAAAAATAGTTTCAGTTACTGTAAAATACCTTCTGATACTATATTTTACAATATTAGAGCCATTTATTTGATTTTAGTCCAAATAATTTACTCAAACTCAGGAACAATCGTAAATAAATTAAATTTTAAGTTCGTCGCTTGTTCACTCTTAGAGTCTCCAACGTTTTCTCGCTATAACTTCCAAATTAGGGCGTTTTCCAAAAAAAAACAGTTCTTACAAAAGACACTACAATTAGTTAGCTAACGTAAAAAATAATTTATGATACCATATAATATCGTTTGAAAGGTATATGATTATTGAAATCCATAATACATAACAAAATTTTCACGTCCTTTGTTCTTAATAAGAGCCTTTGGTAGTTTGTATTGCACCAAGCCAAGCCATATTACATTATGTTAAGCGTTTAATTAGCCAATAATTAATTTAAATAGAACCCATGAATGTTCTTTGCACCTCATTAAACTTGTTTAATAAGTGCCTAATATCTACTCATTTATTTCCAGATTGACATTACCTAATTCTTATTTAGCACTCGTATTATTTAACATTTTAAATCTAATCCTTCCTTGATGTTATCAATAATGAAACTCCGATGTCTGATTTTCTTGGCACCAAAACAACGTAGTCGTGCATAAAATTATTTGCTGGCCATAGATTTCTTCTTCTTCTTCTTCAGCTCTTCGATTAATTTAATTAAAATACTTTCGTTTAAGTTAGAAGAAAAAGTGAAAATCAAAAACAATTGAGGCTTGCATTTATTTGTTGTCTTTTGTTTGATAATTGTTACGTCCTATGCACACCAATAAACGTATATGTGTAGATAATCTTTTGTTTTAGAAGCACTTAAACGCATATTTGGGTTAATGTTCAATTTATAGTGTAAGTTAATTTAATAGATACGTAAGTGGACTTATATAACATATAAGGCAATGTTTAAAGATTTATTAACATCACATCCGACGAGCTGGTTGTGTGCTTTGAAGCACAAGCAGATATTTAATAACAAGGTGTTTGGAAGCTACCGAGAGAAAAAAGACAAATAACAATAATTAAACGTGTAAGCTCAATCTAACAATGTTATTCTGTTGGGCAATATCATTTAAAAACATATGATTTTATTTTTAATACGTGATTGTATATTTTATTAATAATTTGTAATAGTTGGATAAAAAAATAAATAGAACAGAAATTTAAGGCCTCTATATTTTTTCTTGCCGTTTAAAAATTGTTAATTACTCTTATTAGTTTATAGTTGCTTCACAGTCACAACCCAAAAGTCTTTAGGTATATTTGTTTATTAAATTATTTATTTTTTTCAACCTTCTTTCTCGTGCCCACAATAATACTGTAAGGAAAGGCCATAACCTCGTAGCGTGTTGCTGAAAATAATTTGCAATTATTTTTTTAAAATATTAGAACTGTTTTCGTTAATTGATCGCTAAACTGGTGACATACTTTTGCACACCTGTTGTTAATATAGATATTAATCTTAGTGTTAAATACGACCAATGGATTCGCAAAACCATTTTGTTCCGTTTGTTTACATAACTGTTTTACCATTGGTACCTACATCCACCGTGGTTTACATCAAACGGTAGTTATATTTGCGTTTTTTGAACATCACAGTAAAATTAAACAACTCAAATTAGATTTCTAGACTTCTATTTTTTTTTTTATTCAATAAAAATTGGTTTATAATCTAGTAAATTACTGTTAAAGTATCTTTTGCAACAATGTTTTTTTGTATAAACCCTATTTTCGACGCTATAAAGATTGATGTATCCAGAAATAGTGTCGTCTTGGTATGGGCATCATTTAAATAACCATAGAGCTTTAAAACTATATTCTAGGGTATCATAAATTAGTTTAAGTGTTCACTAGCTTATGGCAGAACATCTTTTGTAAAAAGAATTTTTCGATATAAACCTTAGTTTGGAAGAAAACTTTGGAGACTCTAAGGGCGAATAAGCGACGAACCCCAATTTAAATAAATTTATAATTAGTTTTGAGTCTGAGTGAATTATTTGGACTATCACCAAGTAAAACTCTCTGACATAGTATAATATTGTTTCAGAAAGTCATTTTATAGTAACTACAACTATTTTGGTGCTTTATATAAGAAAATTCTACTTGAATTTGTATTTATTATTAAAAATTTTCACTTTATACATTTTTTCATGTTTTGCTAAACATATTTATTGCTTTTTTAATAGGAAATTAACAGCTTTTTACTTATTTCACACTTGTGCAGTAACTTTAATAAGAAATATCTCCAGACATAGCATAGACTTGGAGTAGCAGTCATTTAAATAACCATAGAGCCTTAAAGCAATATTCTGTGATAACATAAATTAGTTTATATGTTAACTAACTAATGATACAGCATCTTTTGTACGAATTTTTGTTGAAATAAACCTTAGTTGAAAAGTTATGGCGAGAAAATTTTGGAAACTCTAAGGGCGAACAAGCGACGAACCTGAATTTTAATAAATTTATAATTATTTTTGAGTTTGAGTGAATTTTTAGGACTAAAACCATGTAAAACCCTCTGACATTGTAAAATATTTTGTCAGAAAGTTATTTTACAGTAACTACAACTATTTTGGTGCTATATATAAGAAAATTCTACTTGAACTTATATTTGTTATTAAAAATTTTCACTTTATACTATTTTCATGTTTTGCTAAACATATTTATTGCTTCTATAATAGGAAATTAACAGCTTTTTACTTATTTCACACTTGTGCAGTAACTTTAATAAGAAATATCTCCAGACATAGCATAGACTTGGAGTAGCAGTAATTTAAATAACCATAGAGCCTTAAAGCAATATTCTGTGATAACATAAATTAGTTTATATGTTAACTAACTAATGATAGAGCATCTTTTGTACGAATTTTTTTTTGAAATAAACCTTAATTGAGAAGTTATGTCGAGAAAATTTTGGAAACTCTAAGGGCGAACAAGCGACGAACCTGAATTTTAATAAATTTATAATTATTTTTGAGTTTGAGTGAATTTTTAGGACTAAAACCATGTAAAACCCTCTGACATTGTAAAATATTTTGTCAGAAAGTTATTTTACAGTAACTACAACTATTTTGGTGCTATATATAAGAAAATTCTACTTGAACTTATATTTATTATTAAAAATTTTCACTTTATACTATTTTCATGTTTTGCTAAACATATTTATTGCTTCTATAATAGGAAATTAACAGCTTTTTACTTATTTCACACTTGTGCAGTAACTTTAATAAGAAATATCTCCAGACATAGCATAGACTTGGAGTAGCAGTAATTTAAATAACCATAGAGCCTTAAAGCAATATTCTGTGATAACATAAATTAGTGTATATGGTAACTAACTAATGATAGAGCATATTTTGTACGAATTTTTGTTGAAATAGACCTTAGTTGAGAAGTTATGGCGAGAAAAGTTTGGAAACTCTAAGGGCGAATTAGCGACGAACCTCAATTTTAATTAATTTATAATTATTTTTGAGTTTGAGTGAATTATTTGGACTAAAACCAAGTAAAACTCTGTGACATAGTAAAATATTGTGTTAGAAAGTTATTTTATAGCAACTACAACTATTTTGGTGCTTTATATAAGAAAATTCTACTTAAATTTGTATTTATTATTAAAAATTTTCACTTTATACATTTTTTTATGTTTTGCTAAACACATTCATTGCTCTTTTAATAGGAAATTAACAGCTTTTTACTTATTTCACACTTGTGCAGTAACTTTAATAAAAAATATCTCCAGACATAGCATAGTCTTGGCGTAGCAGTCATTTAAATAACCATAGAGCCTTAAAGCAATATTCTGTGGTAACATAAACTAGTCTATATGTTAACTAACTAATGAAAGAGCATCTTTTGTACGATTTGTTTTTTGAAATAGACCTTAGTTGAGTTATGGCGAGAAAAGTTTGGAAACTCTAAGGGCGAACAAGCGACGAACCTGAATTTTAATTTTTTTGAGATTGGTCAATTTTCTCGATTGTAAATGGCTTTAATACTGTGAGATATTTTATCTGTTGAGTATTTTACAACAAATATCACTCTGTTGCAATAAATTTGTTTTAGTTTTTCTTAATTTTACAAGCAAGCTTTTTGTTTTCTTAAAATAGTTTATGATCAAATAAGGGTTAAATCCCTTTTTTATTGACGTAGTGCAGTTTGTTATATTTGCTCAATTTGGTTGACGTATTTTTCAACTTGGGCTAATTGAAATATCGTATTATATTTACTTTCTAAAAATAAACAAAGATATAGTGTCACAGATGATGCTTTAAAGTGGTTATGGATAATCTATCGTAATTTTCTAACATTGTTACGTTGATAAAATTGCCATAAAAAAAAAACCACCCCCAACGCAAAAAATATTTGTTTCTGGTCTAACATAATTGTTTTGGTAACACATATCCATCAGTAACTTTTATTTTGTAATTTATAACATAATTTTTATTGCCAAAAGCTAATGATGGTATTTGTTATTTGCATTAGGCTGTTGTGATTAAATATGCATGTCAAATAGGCAGATATGCCCGTTTAAATTATTAGCAAACATTTTTTAAAAGCATCAGCCAAAAGTAGAAAGTTCAGAGGACAATAAAAAAAATGCAAATGGAAATAAATAATTGGAGAAAGCCTTCGATAATACACACATAATTTTCACGTCCATAACAAGTCTTTAAAGCAAAATTTCTTTAAATATTTTTTATTACCTATAATGTGTAGTGGGTGGGTGAAAGATAATATTTAATCAAACATTCGTTACCCCTTTGGTACTAATAAATTCGTGACCTGACCTAATGAATAATGAACAACTTATGTAGTTATAAATTACATTAAATAATTTCCAACTTTCTCCACCTAATTTAACAATTTCTATTTTAGTCATTGCAAAGCAGTTATTTTAACGACCAAAATATCGTAATCATTTTGCTACTTCATCAGTAACTGACTATTATAAATGTTATATAAGGCGAAGATTGATGCTCTGAATATAAATTAAACAAGAAAACGCGTTTTGTTACTTTGACACGTTCTATTCAGCGTCAAAGGCAAACATTCTTGCATTAGAATAAATTTAAAAAAATTAAAAAAACATTATCAGAAGATGTTTTACTGATGGTCAATATTTTTAACCTTTATAGGATTATTAATTATTTATCATCTCCCTATAACAGCACAAACCTTAAACCCTTCTATATTTTTCGATTTAGTAGGTAATTAAGTTTCTGTTATCGATTGAATAAGAAATTAATCGAAGATGAATTAATAAATGAATTATAAAGATCGACGTGACCATACAGTTTACTTTTACTTTCTGTTTTCAACGTAGCAATAATTGTGGGTCACCAAGTACTTACAAAAAGTGATTCTTCTGGTCCGAGGTCGTTACAACTTTTACTCAAATCCGGTACAATCCATCACTGATTAAATACATTTATATTAATACAATGCTGTATTCACTTATAATATAATGTCCCATACAATTGCACCAGCGTTAACAGCAACTTATGGTATTTCAAAATTACTTTTCTAAATAGGTTCCTTTAGGATCTTATAACAGCTGTAACGATAAAGTGTCGTATTTATGTGGCCCATTTAATTGCTGTGAATCGCTGGTGCAATTGGGCAATAGTTTATTAATCGTTTTATCTTTTCTTAGCCCACTGTAATCTGTATAAATAAGTAGAGGCACTGTACCTGGTTGTTTATTCGTGAAAGTAACTATGGAAGAGTGCCTAACTTTAAACATTGTTACTTGTATTAGTCTCTTGATTGAATATTATTGCATAGATAAACATACCATCACCATACGACGCGACGCATCCTAACAGTGAAAGCAGTAAATTTATTGGAAAATACGTAAAATATGGAATTATCAGTAACCTTTAGCCATTATGTACAGACAGGTAGATAATTAAGACAATGCAGAATTACCTCTAAGAGCTTATGAAAGTGAAATTCACGTGCATACGACCTTATGGAAATTGAAAAGTTATTTTGAATACCAAAAAGTTGGATACCAATACAAAATTGATTAATTTTAATTTAAGAAAGCATACAAATCTAGCAATGTTTGAGTTGCCATCATTTAAATCACCACAGAGCTTTAAAACTATATTCCGTAAATTGATTTATACGTTAGCTAACTAATGGTAGAGAAAAACACCCTAAATTGGAAGTTATAACTAGAAAACTTTGAATACTCTAAGGGCGAACAAGCGACGAACTTAAAATTTAATTTATTTACGGTTGATCTTGAATTTGAGTAAATTATTTGAACTAAAACCAAATAAATGGCTCTAATATTGGAAAATATAATATCAGCAGGTATTTTACAGTAACGGAAACTATTTTTGTACTGATTTCACCTTGTTACATAGGAAAATTTTAGTTGACGAGGTATTTAACTAGAAATTTTCAGTTTATTGATGTTTTCATATTTTTACAAATATATTAGTTGCTCTTTTAGACGGTATTTAACATTTTTTCACTTATTTCGCACTTGTACAGTTATTCTAATGAGAAATATTTTCAGACGTGGCTTAATCTTGGAGTAGACAGTTTTTAAATAACCATAGAGCTTTAAAATGGTATTTGATGGTAACATAAATTGGTTTATATGTTAGATACCTGATGGTAGAGCATCTTTTGTAAAAAGAATTTCGAGATAGACCCTAATTTGAAAATTATAACGAGAAAACTTTGGAGATTCTAAGGGCGAACAAGCGACGAACTTAAAATTTAATTTATTTACGATTGGTCTTGAGTTTGAGTAAATTATTTGACTAAAACCAAGTAAAAGGCTCTGATATTGTAAAATATAGTGTCAGAAGGTATTTTACAGTAACGGAAACTATTTTTGTACTGATTTCACTTTGCTACATAGGAAAATTTTAGTTGACATGGTATTTAACTAGAAATTTTCAGTTTATTGATGTTTTCATATTTTTACAAATATATTCGTTGCTTTTTTAGGCGGTATTTAACATTTTTTCACTTATTTCGCACTTGTACAGTTATTCTAATGAGAAATATTTTCAGACGTGGCTTAATCTTGGAGTAGACAGTTTTTAAATAACCATAGAGCTTTAAAATGGTATTTGATGGTAACATAAATTGGTTTATATGTTAGATAAGGAATGGTAGAGCATCTTTTGTAAAAAGAATTTCGAGATAGACCCTAATTTGAAAATTATAACGAGAAAACTTTGGAGACTCTAAGGGCGAACAAGCGACGAACTTAAAATTAAATTTATTTACGATTGGTCTTGAGTTTGAGTAAATTATTTGACTAAAACCAAGTAAATGGCTCTGATATTGTAAAATATAGTGTCAGAAGGTATTTTACAGTAACGGAAACTATTTTTGTACTGATTTCACTTTGCTACATAGGAAAATTTTAGTTGACGAGGTATTTAACTAGAAATTTTTAGTTTATTGATGTTTTCATATTTTTACAAATATATTCGTTGCTTTTTTAGGCGGTATTTAACTTTTTTTTACTTATTTCGCACTTGTACAGTTATTGTAATGAGAAATATTTTCAGAAGTGGCTTAATCTTGGAGTAGACAGTTTTTAAATAACCATAGAGCTTTAAAATGGTATTTGATGGTAACATAAATTGGTTTATATGTTAGATAACTGATGGTAGAGCATCTTTTGTAAAAAGAATTTCGAGATAGACCCTATTTTGAAAATTATAACGAGAAAACTTTGGAAACTGTAAGGGTGATTAAGTGACGAACCTGAAATTTAATGCGTTTACGATTAATTATGAGATTGACTGAGTTATTTGGACTAAAACCAAGTAAATAGCTCTAATACTGTAAAATATAATATCAGTAGGTATTTTACAGTAACGGAAACTATTTTTGTACTGATTTCACTTTGCTACATAGGAAAATTTTAGTTGACAAGGTATTTAACTAGAAATTTTCAGTTTATTGGTGCTTTCATATTTTTACAAATATATTTGTTGCTTTTTTAGGCGGTATTTAACTTTTTTTTACTTATTTCGCACTTGTACAGTTATTGTAATGAGAAATATTTTCAGAAGTGGCTTAATCTTGGAGTAGACAGTTTTTAAATAACCAGAGAGCTTTAAAATGGTATTCTATGGTAACATAAATTGGTTTATATGTTAGATAACTGATGGTAGAACATCTTTTGTAAAAAGAAATTTCGAGGTAGACCTTTAGTTTGAATGTTATAACGATAAAACTTTGGAGACTCTAAGGGTGAATAAGTGACGAACCTGAAACTTCAAACTATCAATAGTGACCATTTGGTGAAACATATTTAATAAATGTAATAAATAAAACACAAGTTTTTTAGATGTTTCAACAATAATTTAATGTCCTCGACAATATTGTTTCGACCCACATGTGGTCATTATCAAGAGTAAACGATCGTCGACATTAAATTATTGTTGAAACATCTAAAAAACTTGTGTTTTATTTATTACATTTATTTAACCTGAAACTTAATGGGTTTACGATTAATTTTGAGATTGAATGAGTTATTTGGACTAAAACCAAATGAAAGTTTCTTATGTTGTAAAATATAGTGTCAGAAAGTTATTTTATGGTAATTACGACTGCTTTGGTGCTACCTTCACTTCGTAGTTTAGGTAAATTTTATATAACTAGCTATTTATTATTAAAAATTTCCAGTTTATCCATGTTTTTATATATTCATAAACATATTTATTGCTGTCATGAGGGACTTTACATAGCTTTTCACATATTTCATAATTTTCAGTAATTTTAATAGTACGTATAACCAGACATGGCGTAGGTATAATTTAAATGACCATAGAGCTTTAAAGCAGTTTTGTGTGCTAACATAAATTGATTTATATGTTAGATAACTAATGGTAGGGCATATTTAAAAAAGAAAAATACGAGATAGACCTTAGTTTGAAAGGTATAAGGAGAAAACTTTGGAGACTCTAAGGGCGAACAAGCAGCGAACCCGAATTTTTCTCGATTTTAGCTTAGGTAATTGGTTTTAAAAATGTTATTAGAGACTCCACAATTTTGTGTTTTGAAAAACTGTAACAATGTACTTTCCCTTTTAATTTAATGCTCTTATACGTAAGAGGGATTTGGAAGGTTTTATGAGCTCTTGCCAACTAGTATTAAAATTTCAAATTAATAGAAAAGCAACTCTTGTCCCCATTTTCGCGCGTGGTATTTCAAGAACATATTTAAGAAAATAAACAAGTCCAAAAATAAATTCAATAGTGTCAGTAATAAGGCAAAATTGGAAGAATAAATAATAATGTGGGATTTAATTAGCATGTGTCAACAAAATTGAAATTCTACTTTAGAATAGCCTAATTAATATGTAAACTACTTATACTACGTACACTCATTGTGTATTATATGGGTTTGTATCTATGTTCTATGATCTAACAGCCTGTTACACAAATACTTTAATAGATAAATAGCTTTTAGGCTTTTAGAACACCTCGTACTTTTATTGCACAACGTTTCAAAACTATTTGCTATTCTCTTCAGTGGCTATTTTAACACCAGTTGGTACTTGAATATCAATAGATGCGGACGTCGTTCAACATTACAATTTCTTGTTACCTTCACAAATGCACCAATCTGGAATATAACTTTGTAATCATAGAGCTAATTTTGATGTAACAAAATTAATGAGGTACCACAATTAGCTCTCTATAGTTAAAAAGAGAAATAATTATTTATTTATTATTGAATGAATAAATTAATCACTTATTGAAGTGTCTTGGTCTTTGGCCTAAAAAGTTAATTTTTTATTAATAATTATTGAGTAAAAGTTTCGTGACCATGCATGGTTGTAAAAAACTTGTTGACAATTTTACTTTATGAAAAAGAAAGTTTTTGTGGATTATTGCATTCATTACGTCTCCGTTAAGTATACTAATTAAACTAATTAAAGTTTGTGTGTTCGCTTTTAATGCAGGGACGAAATAACCGGTTGCCGTTGTCTAATAGACGGATTGAGTAAATGGTAATCAAGTTTCAAATTTCTCACAATTATCACCCGTGTAACACAACAACTTCCTTTTATTAGCATATTAAAACGAACGAGAAGTAAGATTGGTGGTATTATGTAAACAGAATTAGAAACTCGACGTCAAATTATCAAACTTTTTTTTTTTTCGTTGTACTAAACGCAAACACTAAACAGTTTACTAATATTTCCTCAAAAACTACTGTAATGCTTTTTGCCACTGATTTTTAATATTGTTTATTAATTCTCCCACCCTTTATGCTGACAACAACAAAAAAAAGGTCTCAATTCTCCCACCCTTTGTAGATTCCTTTTTCTTTGATGTTCCGATTTGTATAGGCTCATAGACGACAATAGCAGAAAATGTCGGAAGTGAAAATGCATATTTAATACCTAGTAAAAGTAATTTCCTCCTATGGCATGTCTTCCGTATTTAAATAAAGACGTAACATACGAAGGCACTTTCTTTGTCTAATGTAAAATGCGGGTTTAGAAAGTGAACGTCAAAGACAATCGGCCTTGGCCTTCAACATCGTCCATGTGGAGCACTAGATAATACATATTTTAATGTTTATCAGTCTCATAGGCAAGAATATTGTAAGGGTCTTAAAATAATCTCGTGAGTGCAGGAACATTAGGAGAAAGCTCCCAACAGGAAAATAATTAATAACTAAAATTGTAACTAGTAAACTTTTTAACGTAAGAATTACTTAGTTTTTACTTACGGATTTTCAGTCTTTTCTATTCCATATATTTAAAGGAAATAAATTGAAAAACAAAAATTGTAAAAGCTCGCACGAAATTGAAGATGTTCCATCAAGGGCGAGTTTTATATCCTTGTAATTGGATAATTCATGTCTCCCCAAGCTTTTTAGGTATATTTTGACCCTTTCTCCAAAATTAAATAAATTTTAATTGGAAATTGTAGAAACTCTCTTAAAATTAAGATCTTCCATCGAGGATGAGCTTTTTATCCTTATAATTAAATAGTTTCTTCCTCTGAGACTTTTTCTATAATTTTTAGTCTCTTCTCCAGGAGTAAATTAGGAAATAGAAACAAAAATTGTGGAAGCTTAACCTAAGAATTGACAGTTCTTACATCAAGGATTCAGCTTTTTATCCTTATAATTGAAATTTTCTCCCAGATTTTGATATTTGACCTTCTCCAGGAAATAAATTGTAAACAAAAATTGTAGAAGCTCTCTAAAATTGAAGATTTTCCATCAAGGATGAGCTTTAATCCTTATAATTAAATATTTTCTTCCTCGTCAGACTTTTTCTATAATTTTGATCCTTTCTCCAGCATAAATTAAAATTAGAAACAAAAATTGTGAAAGCTCACTCAAAATTTACTCAAATCAAGGAGAGTTTTTATCCTTGTAATTGGAAATTCTTCTTCCCTAAGATTTTTAGTATATTTTGACCCTTTCTCCAAAAATAAATTAAATTGGAAAATTGTAGAACTCAAAATTGAAATCCCATCAAGGATGAGCTTTTTATCCTTATAATTAAAAAATTTTCTTCCCCTCAGACTTTTTCGATAATTTTTGTCCTTTCTCCAGTAGAAAATTAGGATTAGAAACAAAAATTGTGGAAAGCTTACTTAAATTGAAGTTCTTCCATCAAGGATGAGCTTTAATCCTTATAATTAAATATTTTCTTCCTCGTCAGACTTTTTCTATAATTTTTGATCCTTTCTCCAGGATGATTAAAATTAGAAACTAAAATTGTGAGAAGCTCACTCAAAATTGACTCAATTTCATCAAGGACGAGTTTTATATCCTTGTAATTGGATAATTCATGTCTTCTCCAAGATTTTTAGGTATATTTTGACCCTTTCTCCAAGAATTAAAGAAATTTTAATTGGAAATTGTAGAAACTCTTTTAAAATTGAAGATCTTCCATGAGGATGAGCTTTTTATCCTTATAATTAAACATTTTCTTCCTCCTCAGACGTTTTCGATAATTTTTGTCTCTTCCTCCAGTAGTAATTAGGATTAGAAACAAAAATTGTGGAAGCTTACTCAGAATTGAAGTTCTTCCAGCAAGGATGAGCTTTAATCCTTATAATTAAATATTTTCTTCCTCGTCAGACTTTTTCTATAATTTTGATCCTTTCTCCAGCATAAATTAAAATAGAAACAAAAATTGTGAAAGCTCACTCAAAATTTACTCAATTCATCAAGGACGAGTTTTATATACTTTAATTGGATAATTCATGTCTAAGTTTTAACCCCAAGATAAATTTATGGAAATTTAAAACTCTTTTAAAATTGAAGATCTTCCATAGAGGATGAGTTTTTGTCCTTATCTAAATTAAATATTTTCTTCCTCCTCAGACGTGTTTTCGATATTTTTGTCTCTTCCTCCAGGAGTAATTAGGATTAGAAACAAAAATTGTGGAAGCCTACTCAAAATTGAGAGTTCTTCCAGCAAGGATGAGCTTTAATCCTTATAATTAAATATTTTCTTCCTCGTCAGACTTTTTCTATAATTATTGATCCTTTCTCCAGCATAAATTAAAATTAGAAACTAAAATTGTGGAAGCTCCTCAAAATTGACTCAATTTCCATCAAGGACGAGTTTTATATCCTTGTAATTGGATAATTCATGTCTCCCCAAGATTTTTAGGTATATTTTGACCCTTTCTCCAAAATTAAATAAATTTTTAATTGGAAATTGTAGAAACTCTTTTAAAATTGAAGATCTTCCATCGAGGATGAGCTTTTTATCCTTATAATTAAACATTTTCTTCCTCCTCAGACGTTTTCGATAATTTTTGTCTCTTCCTCCAGGAGTAATTAGGATGAGAAACAAAAAGTGTGGAAGTTTACTTAGAATTGAAGTTCTTCCAGCAAGGATGAGCTTTTTATCCTTATAATTAAACATTTTCTTCCTCCTCAGACGTTTTCGATAATTTTTGTCTCTTCCTCCAGTAGTAATTAGGATTAGAAACAAAAATTGTGGAAGCCTACTCAAAATTGAAGTTCTTCCAGCAAGGATGAGCTTTAATCCTTATAATTAAATATTTTCTTCCTCGTCAGACTTTTTCTATAATTATTGATCCTTTCTCCAGCATAAATTAAAATTAGAAACACAAATTGTGAAAGCTCACTCAAAATTTACTCAATTACATCAAGGACGAGTTTTATATCCTTGTAATTGGATAATTCATGTCTCCCTAAGATTTTTAGATATATTTTGACCCTTTCTCCAAAATTAAATAAATTTTTAATTGGAAATTGTAGAACCTCTTTTAAAATTGAAGATCTTCCATAGAGGATGAGCTTTTTATCCTTATCTATAATTAAATATTTTCTTCCTCCTCAGACGTGTTTTCGATAATTTTTGTCTCTTCCTCCAGTAGTAATTAGGATTAGAAACAAAAATTGTGGAAGCTTACTCAGAATTGAAGTTCTTCCAGCAAGGATGAGCTTTAATCCTTATAATTAAATAGTTCCTTCCTCGTCAGACTTTTTTCTATAATTTTTGATCCTTTCTCCAGGATGATTTAAAATTAGAAACTAAAATTGTGGAAGCTCACACAAAATTGACTCAATTTCATCAAGGACGAGTTTTATATCCTTGTAATTGGATAATTCATGTCTCTCCAAGATTTTTAGGTATATTTTGACCCTTTCTCCAAAATTAAATAAATTTTTAATTGGAAATTGTAGAAACTCTTTTAAAATTGAAGATCTTCCATCGAGGATGAGCTTTTTATCCTTATAATTAAACATTTTCTTCCTCCTCAGACGTTTTCGATAATTTTTGTCTCTTCCTCCAGTAGTAATTAGGATTAGAAACAAAAATTGTGGAAGCTTACTCAGAATTGAAGTTCTTCCAGCAAGGATGAGCTTTAATCCTTATAATTAAATAGTTCCTTTCTCGTCAGACTTTTTCAATGATTTTTTATCCTTTCTCCAGGATAAATTAAAATTAGAAACAAAAATTGTGGAAGCTTACTCAAAATTGAAGATCTTCCATCAAGGATGAGCTTTTTGTCCTTATAATTAAATATTTTCTTCCTCCTCAGAAGTTTTCGATCATTTTTGTCTCTTCCTCCAGGAGTAATTAGGATTAGAAACAAAAATTGTGGAAGCCTACTCAAAATTGAGGTTCTTCCAGCAAGGATGAGCTTTAATCCTTATAATTAAATATTTTCTTCCTCGTCAGACTTTTTCTATAATTATTGATCCTTTCTCCAGCATAAATTAAAATTAGAAACTAAAATTGTGGAAGCTACCTCAGAATTTACTCAATTCCATCAAGGACGAGTTTTATATCCTTGTAATTGGATAATTCATGTCTCCCCAAGATTTTTAGGTCTATTTTGACCCTTTTTCCAAGATGAAATAAATTTTAATTGGAAATTGTAGAAACTCTTTTAAAATTGAAGATCTTCCATCGAGGATGAGCTTTTTATCCTTATAATTAAACATTTTCTTCCTCCTCTGACGTTTTCGATAATTTTTGTCTCTTCCTCCAGTAGTAATTAGGATGAGAAACAAAAATTGTGGAAGTTTACTTAGAATTGAAGTTCTTCCAGCAAGGATGAGCTTTTTATCCTTATAATTAAACATTTTCTTCCTCCTCAGACGTTTTCGATAATTTTTGTCTCTTCCTCCAGGAGTAATTAGGATTAGAAACAAAAATTGTGGAAGCCTACTCAAAATTGAAGTTCTTCCAGCAAGGATGAGCTTTAATCCTTATAATTAAATATTTTCTTCCTCGTCAGACTTTTTCTATAATTATTGATCCTTTCTCCAGCATAAATTAAAATTAGAAACTAAAATTGTGGAAGCTCACTCAAAATTGACTCAATTTCATCAAGGACGAGTTTTATATCCTTGTAATTGGATAATTCATGTCTCCCTAAGATTTTTAGATATATTTTGACCCTTTCTCCAAAATTAAATAAATTTTTAATTGGAAATTGTAGAACCTCTTTTAAAATTGAAGATCTTCCATCGAGGATGAGCTTTTTATCCTTATAATTAAACATTTTCTTCCTCCTCAGACGTTTTCGATAATTTTTGTCTCTTCCTCCAGGAGTAATTAGGATTAGAAACAAAAATTGTGGAAGCCTACTCAAAATTGAAGTTCTTCCAGCAAGGATGAGCTTTAATCCTTATAATTAAATATTTTCTTCCTCGTCAGACTTTTTTCTATAATTTTTGATCCTTTCTCCAGGATGATTTAAAATTAGAAACTAAAATTGTGGAAGCTCACTCAAAATTGACTCAATTTCATCAAGGACGAGTTTTATATCCTTGTAATTGGATAATTCATGTCTCTCCAAGATTTTTAGGTCTATTTTGACCCTTTCTCCAAGATGAAATAAATTTTCAAATGGAAATTGTAGGAACTCTTTTAAAATTGAAGATTTTTCATTAAGGATGAGCGTTTTATCTTTATAATTATATGGTTTCTTCCTCCTCAGACTTTTTCGGTATTTTTTATCCTTCCTCCAAGAGCAATTAAAATTAGATACAAAAATTATGAAAGCTCACTCAAAATTGAAGGTCTTCCAGCAAAATCGAGCTTTTTATCCTTATAATTAAATAGTTTCTTCCCCCTAAGACTTTTTCGATAATTTTTGATCCTTTCTCTAGGAAGAATTAAAATTAGATACAAAAATTATGAAAGCTCACTCAAAATTGACTCAATTTCATCAAGGACGAGTTTTATATCCTTCTAATAGGATAATTCTTCTCTCCCCAAGATTTTTTAGTCTATTTTGACCCTTTTTCTAAGATGAAATAAATTTTCAAATGGAAATTATAGGAACTCTCTTAAAATTGAAGATCTTCCAGCAAAGATGAACTTTTTATCCTTATCATTAGATAATTATTCTCTCCTCAAGATTTTTTAGTCGATTCTGACTCTTCCTTCAAAAGAAAATAAATTTTGAAATGGAAATTGTTGAAGCAATTTTACATCCAGGACGAGCTTTATATCCTTCAAAGGTGGTTTATTCTCTTCAAGCTTTTTTAATTCTTTCCATTTATTATTTCAAGAAGAAATAAAATTATTTATTGGGGTAAGTGAAAGATTCCAGGAAAATTTTTTTTCATTTTGATTCACTTTCATTTTATTTCGTAGTATTTACGATATTTGGAAAGATATTGATGATATGAACTGATGATTGTACATCTTCATCTGGCACGTATCCAATCTCAGCTAGTTTCATAATAACAAAATTAATTTTTAACATCAACTCATACACTTCCTACATTCAAATTGTCCTTTCTCTGGTGCTTGTAATGTACCTTACGTACAAGTTTAAACGATTCAAGCTGCAAAAAAAGCCACTTTGGATTCGTGTAAGTAATAAAAGCGACCAGTGAACTCCTTTCACTGGTGCACGAGGATGATTAAATGTTACTTTCCTTTACAAAATAGCGTGAATTTGCCGCATGACCTTTCACCTTTGCAGAGGTTATCGGTGTTCAAATAAATGCAGGCCTTTCATACCATACCAACATAGACAATACATAAAAAAATTATTTGATAATCAGTGCATAATCTGCTGATAAATTATTTATTGTAAGGCCTACCTGTACGTATATTTGTTTATCATCAATTAATTAATTAATTAACAATTAGTACCTTGAGGTGACTAATAAAAATAAAGACAGTTGAGTAAAGCATTTTTTGTTCGATTAAGAAAAAATAATTCGTGATTAATTTTTTTTTTAATATAAAAGATTAGGTGTTAGAAGAATAGAATAAAAATAAATAGTTAGTTGGTTAGCAAAGGATTTTTATGTTGTTATATTAAATTAAAATTAGTAAATTTCTTGTATGTACAGCAAGTGTCCTTTTAGAACTAAATAATTTTGTCTAAAGCACCAGTTTTTATACTCAGTATGCTTTCATATAGTTTTTGCTCGATAATTTTAGTTACAGTTTACAAACTGAAGAAGGGGAAGGCAAGTGCAACTTTTACTAGAAAAGTGGAACATAAATGAGTAAGGTAACACTGCTGCCACGTCGTGGACAAAAGTGAAGTCACAAATTTCTGAATAACACCTTAAAATTGTTTATAGCGTTCACTGTAGTCAACTTCAAGGCATTGTTAAGGTTTTGTTAGTTCAGGGAAGTACCATTAGATGGTAACTTAAATAACATCAGAAATTTTATCTACTTCTGTGAGTTATCCTTCAGATGATCCAAGTTCAAGTGCAGTACTTTTAATAGGAACTCGAACAAGGATAATTTTAATTTTAATAATACTGAAAAGTTCCTTTTTTAGTAAAGGCTAGTAAAAAAGATTTTTTTAAATATTTTATTGTAATGTATAATTCCAAGCCATCAGTAAACAAGAACATAAAATTTTGTTTTTATCTGTACACTAAATTCATTGGTAATTCCAGATGACCCCTACTCTCACTTAATTGCATTTATTAGAAAGCAATTCTTTTTATTCGTTTATAGCAACTAAATAAATAAATAAATAAATAATTCGTGATCATTATTACATTATTTCTAATGACATTTCCGAAGGGAAAAAAATAAATATTAATTATTCTAGTGACATCATTTTTTAATATATAATTAATAATTATTTGAATGAATTATCCATAACTGGACCATTGTATAACACTTCAGGAATTATTAAATAATACTTTCCTTTGTTTATATAATATATATATATATATATAGGTACATAGGTATCTATTAGTTTTGAATATATAAATAATAGTAGATGCTAAACTTTAAACTTATTATTGAAATATTGACTATAACTTTCTACATATATGTACATAAATACTGCTGCACATTATACACCTGTTGTTGCAAACACGTAACATTTATTAACAAATAAGGTAAATAATATACAAGATCATATTAAAAAATTCATAGGTATTACATTGATTCTGATCTGATGGCTAACGATAAGTATTTTTTAAATATAATTAAAAGTCTTTAATTTATTTGCTATTATTGTCTGTATCATATATATTATAGACTGTGGATTACCTTCTGTATTATCCTTAAAAAAAATAAGTACCTTTCAAATTTCACGACGAAACATTGATCATAAACAGTGATAAAAAGTAACTTAAATGTGGTTCAAGAAACTTAATTAAGAACGTCAGGTTTCAGTAGCGTAGAAGGTGCTTAAGTACGATTAGCAATAATAAAAAGTAATTGTTATAGAAAAGTAATTAATAACAAACAAAGAGTACTTGGAAATAATTTATTACAACTACTGCAATTTCAACGGAATTGTAAAATATTTTTTTTGATTTGTTAAAATTATCTATTTATTTTAATTACATGATTGTTTATTTATAAGTAAAATTATTTTGTTGTTCTCTAATAGGAATTAGTCAGTAATAATTCAATTCAATAATCATTTATGTGATAATATTATTATGAAATGATTAGCTACATTTTTGGTATCATGAGTTTCCTTAAAATTATAACACACTTCCTGTCAGTCCTACATCCGCGTTTAAATTCATGAGGAACTAGGAAATAAATTGTTTACTAGCAAATCTCGTTATCATTCTTACTATACCTATACCTACACGTGTAATAATTTATTTAATTTGAGACCACAAGACATTTTGAGAAAATCTGAACTGTAATTAATTATTAATTGATTAATTAATACCATATGGTTTTATCTGCTCAGGCATCGTTTCCTCGGTGGTGCAAAACTTTTTTTTACTTTTTTCTTCGTCACAAACCATTTTTATTTTAAGTATCTACATAAGTATTTCTTACAACATAAATTTCATCCCCTTCTATTTATAATAATCTAATATCATTATGGACGTTGTTGTTAATGTACCTAGGTACCTACTACTGAACTGATTTAATTATTTATTTGTTTTGAAATTTTTGCACGTTGATGATTTTTATGCCTCGATTTTTACACTTTCTCTTTCACTTCCCAATGACCATTTTCTATTGCTTTCTTCTTTTTGTTGTCATTTAATTTAAAGATGGTTCACCTCTAATAAATAATGCATACGTAAATATTCAACGAATACTGTGTAACTATGTATTGGCGTTATTAAATAATAAAACTGACACATAACACAAAAGGCGGGAAAATCTCTGTACATATTTTATAGGCTCGTGCATGCTAATGCATTATTATTCAATGATTAGCATACGTAATTAACACTACAATAATTATTACTTGTCTTTACATCTTCTCGATTAAACGGCGTGGTAATTGAGCGATTGTCACATTTATTTATTTAGCAATTTGTTTACGTACAATAAATCTCCGCACGATCGCCTTTGAGAAAACCCATTCATCCGTTAATTATGAGAGCTGAAATTGTGAAGAGAAGAGCGTAAGTATTATTGAAAGGGAGGGTTCATTGATTAAAAATCTCACGTTCAGCAAACTTTTGTTAAATTTCGTTTAAGAAAAAGTGAAAGTCATTGATTGAAAATATCATGCATGACAAAATGGGGAGGGGAACTAACGGTTCAGCATAAAGTCATTAAATCCTATTTCTAAAGAAGGGGGTAATTTATTGAAATTATTTTTATCACGTTGAGGGTGAAACGTTTAGCAAAATATCACAAAATTGTATTTAAAGGGAGGAAAGTATTGATTATAAATGTCATGTCTGTTTGAAGAGGAGAGGTTCAACATTGAAAGTGGAAAAGTTGAGAAAATTGCCAATAAATCTCATTTAACGAAAAGAGGTAATTTATTGAAAATCTCAGGTCAAATTGATAGTGGAAAGGTCCAGAAAAATTTTATTAAATCTCATTTAAGGGAAGAGGTCATTAATTGAAAAATATAACGTCAAATGGGGGGAGGATAAGTTGAGAAAATTGCCAATAAATCTCATTTAACGAAAAGAGGTAATTTATTGAAAATCTCAGGTCAAATTGATAGTGGAAAAGTCCATAAAAATGTTTTTAAATTTCAATTGAAGAGAAGGGATCATTGGTTGAAAAATCTGACGTCAAATTGGTGGGGGGGAGAAGTTAAGAAATGTGTTAAATAATTTTCATTTAAATGAAGGTCACTTATTAAAAATATCACGTTAAATTGACAGTGGAAAGGTCCAGAAAAATGTTATTAAATCTCATTTAAGGGAAGAGGTCACTTATTGAAAAATCTAACGTCAAATGGGGGGAGGAGAAGTTGAGAAAATTGCCAATAAATCTCATTTAACGAAAAGAGGTAATTTATTGAAAATCTCAGGTCAAATTGATAGTGGAAAGGTCCAGAAAAAATTTATTAAATCTCATTTAAGGGAAGAGGTCATTAATTGAAAAATATAACGTCAAATGGGGGGAGGATAAGTTGAGAAAATTGCCAATAAATCTCATTTAACGAAAAGAGGTAATTTATTGAAAATCTCAGGTCAAATTGATAGTGGAAAGGTCCAGAAAAATTTTATTAAATCTCATTTAAGGGAAGAGGTCATTAATTGAAAAATATAACGTCAAATGGGGGGAGGAGAAGTTGAGAAAATTGCCAATAAATCTCATTTAACGAAGAGGTAATTTATTGAAAATCTCAGGTCAAATTGATAGTGGAAAGGTCCAGAAAAATTTTATTAAATCTCATTTAAGGGAAGAGGTCATTAATTGAAAAATATAACGTCAAATGGGGGGAGGATAAGTTGAGAAAATTGCCAATAAATCTCATTTAACGAAAAGAGGTAATTTATTGAAAATCTCAGGTCAAATTGATAGTGGAAAAGTCCATAAAAATGTTTTTAAATTTCAATTGAAGAGAAGGGATCATTGGTTGAAAAATCTGACGTCAAATTGGTGGGGGGGAGAAGTTAAGAAATGTGTTAAATAATTTTCATTTAAATGAAGGTCACTTATTAAAAATATCACGTTAAATTGACAGTGGAAAGGTCCAGAAAAATTTATTAAATCTCATTTAAGGGAAGAGGTCACTTATTGAAAAATCTAACGTCAAATGGGGGGAGGAGAAGTTGAGAAAATTGCCAATAAATCTCATTTAACGAAAAGAGGTAATTTATTGAAAATCTCAGGTCAAATTGATAGTGGAAAGGTCCAGAAAAATTTTATTAAATCTCATTTAAGGGAAGAGGTCATTAATTGAAAAATATAACGTCAAATGGGGGGAGGATAAGTTGAGAAAATTGCCAATAAATCTCATTTAACGAAAAGAGGTAATTTATTGAAAATCTCAGGTCAAATTGATAGTGGAAAGGTCCAGAAAAATTTTATTAAATCTCATTTAAGGGAAGAGGTCATTAATTGAAAAATATAACGTCAAATGGGGGGAGGAGAAGTTGAGAAAATTGCCAATAAATCTCATTTAACGAAGAGGTAATTTATTGAAAATCTCAGGTCAAATTGATAGTGGAAAGGTCCAGAAAAATTTTATTAAATCTCATTTAAGGGAAGAGGTCATTAATTGAAAAATATAACGTCAAATGGGGGGAGGATAAGTTGAGAAAATTGCCAATAAATCTCATTTAACGAAAAGAGGTAATTTATTGAAAATCTCAGGTCAAATTGATAGTGGAAAAGTCCATAAAAATGTTTTTAAATTTCAATTGAAGAGAAGGGATCATTGGTTGAAAAATCTGACGTCAAATTGGTGGGGGGGAGAAGTTAAGAAATGTGTTAAATAATTTTCATTTAAATGAAGGTCACTTATTAAAAATATCACGTTAAATTGACAGTGGAAAGGTCCAGAAAAATGTTATTAAATCTCATTTAAGGGAAGAGGTCACTTATTGAAAAATCTAACGTCAAATGGGGGGAGGAGAAGTTGAGAAAATTGCCAATAAATCTCATTTAACGAAAAGAGGTAATTTATTGAAAATCTCAGGTCAAATTGATAGTGGAAAGGTCCAGAAAAATTTTATTAAATCTCATTTAAGGGAAGAGGTCATTAATTGAAAAATATAACGTCAAATGGGGGGAGGATAAGTTGAGAAAATTGCCAATAAATCTCATTTAACGAAAAGAGGTAATTTATTGAAAATCTCAGGTCAAATTGATAGTGGAAAGGTCCAGAAAAATTTTATTAAATCTCATTTAAGGGAAGAGGTCATTAATTGAAAAATATAACGTCAAATGGGGGGAGGAGAAGTTGAGAAAATTGCCAATAAATCTCATTTAACGAAGAGGTAATTTATTGAAAATCTCAGGTCAAATTGATAGTGGAAAGGTCCAGAAAAATTTTATTAAATCTCATTTAAGGGAAGAGGTCATTAATTGAAAAATATAACGTCAAATGGGGGGAGGATAAGTTGAGAAAATTGCCAATAAATCTCATTTAACGAAAAGAGGTAATTTATTGAAAATCTCAGGTCAAATTGATAGTGGAAAAGTCCATAAAAATGTTTTTAAATTTCAATTGAAGAGAAGGGATCATTGGTTGAAAAATCTGACGTCAAATTGGTGGGGGGGAGAAGTTAAGAAATGTGTTAAATAATTTTCATTTAAATGAAGGTCACTTATTAAAAATATCACGTTAAATTGACAGTGGAAAGGTCCAGAAAAATGTTATTAAATCTCATTTAAGGGAAGAGGTCACTTATTGAAAAATCTAACGTCAAATGGGGGGAGGAGAAGTTGAGAAAATTGCCAATAAATCTCATTTAACGAAAAGAGGTAATTTATTGAAAATCTCAGGTCAAATTGATAGTGGAAAGGTCCAGAAAAATTTTATTAAATCTCATTTAAGGGAAGAGGTCATTAATTGAAAAATATAACGTCAAATGGGGGGAGGACAAGTTGAGAAAATTGCCAATAAATCTCATTTAACGAAAAGAGGTAATTTATTGAAAATCTCAGGTCAAATTGATAGTGGAAAGGTCCAGAAAAATTTTATTAAATCTCATTTAAGGGAAGAGGTCATTAATTGAAAAATATAACGTCAAATGGGGGGAGGAGAAGTTGAGAAAATTGCCAATAAATCTCATTTAACGAAGAGGTAATTTATTGAAAATCTCAGGTCAAATTGACAGTGGAAAGGTCCAGAAAAATGTTATTAAATCTCATTTAAGGGAAGAGGTCACTTATTGAAAAATCTAACGTCAAATGGGGGGAGGAGAAGTTGAGAAAATTGCCAATAAATCTCATTTAACGAAAAGAGGTAATTTATTGAAAATCTCAGGTCAAATTGATAGTGGAAAGGTCCAGAAAAATTTTATTAAATCTCATTTAAGGGAAGAGGTCATTAATTGAAAAATATAACGTCAAATGGGGGGAGGATAAGTTGAGAAAATTGCCAATAAATCTCATTTAACGAAAAGAGGTAATTTATTGAAAATCTCAGGTCAAATTGATAGTGGAAAGGTCCAGAAAAATTTTATTAAATCTCATTTAAGGGAAGAGGTCATTAATTGAAAAATATAACGTCAAATGGGGGGAGGAGAAGTTGAGAAAATTGCCAATAAATCTCATTTAACGAAGAGGTAATTTATTGAAAATCTCAGGTCAAATTGACAGTGGAAAGGTCCAGAAAAATTTTATTAAATTTCAATTGAAGAGAAGGGACCATTGGTTGAAAAATATAACGTCAAATGGGGGGGGGGGAGAAGTTAAGAAATGTGTTAAATAATTTTAATTTAAATGAAGGTCACTTATTAAAAATATCACGTTAAATTGACAGTGGAAAGGTCCAGAAAAATGTTATTAAATCTCATTTACGGGAAGAGGTCATTTATTGAAAAATCTAACGTCAAATTAGGGGAGAAAAGTTTAGAAAATTGTCATCATTTATTGAAAATAATACGTCAAGGTCCAGCAAAATTTTAATTAAAGGTGAGGTGTCATTGATTGAAGAATCGGATATCAAATTGTAGGGGAGTATTTGCAAAATCCCCTTAAATCTCACTTAAAGGAAGAGGTTTATTGATTTTAAATCTTACGTACCTATTTATTTCAATAGATTAAAAAAATTGTTACATTTTTTTTGAGATTTGTAAGGGGGATGGGAGCTTCTACCACATCTTTTCTGATTACACTAAGGGGTTGGAAGGGGTCCAAATTAGCAGAGAAACACCAACGTATTTAACGTGAATTTCTTTTTATTTCGTTATTTGTTTTATTGATATAAAAGACAACAAACTTTTGCCAAAAATATTGGGTATTACTTATTGAAAACTGTTTCATCCCCTGAGACTAATCCAAACTTTTCTTCAGGTACAATAATTTTTTTCTTTACTTTTAATATATTTTTATTCATTCCTGAATGTTGCATATTACTTAATATAGATTCCTTCATCCCTTAAGGCCAACATAAATTTTCCTGTGGGTACAGTATATTTATTTTACAAATTTTTATAAAACAAACGTCTTGCTTCATTATTTATTAAAATTGGTAACAATATTTGCGAAATATGTCTCGATTATGTACACTAAGTATGTATCTGTATTATTAATTAATAGCTACTAAAATCCATAAAAAAGTTGTCTGTTGTCCTTTCACCTTAAATTAGTTCGTTCGTTCGGAATTGGCTGAAGTCCAATATCTTTTTTTTTTGCCATTTCAAGTCTCTGCGACATAGGTCTACGCCTCTGAACTAAAAGGCATCTCAGAGAAAGGCTTTCTTCCACTTCTAATCCAATCTAATTCAACCCCTTCGGTATAAATACGCGATTTTAGTGGTACCGTCCATCAGTTTCGTTTTATTTCTCCATTATATACACACACTATATACTTAGTGTTAGTTTGTTGTTATTATTATCTACCACTCCCAAAAGATGAAGGTAAGTTTAATAATAATACGTAGTAAAGTGAGGTGTAAAAGTGACCGGTGAAAGTACGACATTACGATCGTGTGAATCGCAGTGTATCATTGCAAAAATACTTTTTACTTTCGCCCAATCCAATAAACAATTAATAAAATTATATGTAGTTCAACTTGTTCATTTTCTCGTAAATTATTAATTATTATATATAAATAAAATTTTTGGTGGACAAATATTTAATTTAAGGGGATTTTACAGACCGTTTTGGCTACAGCCCTTTTGGGCCTTATCGCTGGAGTACAGTCCTTCCCAGGAATCGTTGACTGTAAGTATTTAAACTTATTATTGAAACAATTGGCCAAAAGTCCAACCCCTAATAAGTTCTCGCATATTACCATGATGACAAAAAAAGATTTTTACTTGGGGGTGACCAAAATACATTTGAAACATTCATAAGTCCAAAAAAATCCAATATTTTATCTTACAATCCATAATCCACCCTTTAGCCCACATTGGATCTGGAGGTCTTGCCCTCATAGCAAGTGGAGGTGGTGGTGGTGGTGGTGGCTTCGGTGGTTCCCACGACAGTTACGGTGCCTCCCTGTCTTCCGGTGGTGGAGACAGTCACTCGTTCGGGGGTGGCCACACAATCTCCCTCGAAAGTCTTGGAGGACATTCCTCCGGTGGTCTCGGCGGCTACTCCGGTGGCGGTGACCACGGAAGCAGCGGAGGAGACAGCGGCTTCGGTGGGGGTGACCATCACGGAGGAGTCAGCATCGTATCTTTAGGGGAAGGAAAAGGAAGCTCTTTTGACCTCACCGGTAATAAGAATTTTTCGATTTTAGTGCATTTTGGGTTATAACGTTGTATGTATTAAGGTGGTCATTCTCATCATGGTAAAATCTTCGGAGGTACTATTATCTCTTCTGGTAAACACGAAGGTGGGGCTCATGCCCAACAGGCTCTAGGATCTTCCGGTGATTTGGGGGATGAACACCAATTCTTGTCTGGAGCTGGACATGGAGGTGATCACGAAGTTTCTAGCGTTTTAGCTTCATCCGATTGGTCTTCAGGAGGCCTCGGTGGTGGTCATGGTGGCCTTTCTTTGAGCAGTGGTCATGGAGGTGGTGCTGAATACATACTCACGCACTCCGATTTCCACTAATCATATAAGTAAAATAATAGTCTGCCTAAAAAAATGTCACCGAACTGATTTCGCTTTTGTCTAATTTCTTTGACCGACCAAAAATTATTTACGGTTTTCGGTTTCGAACGGTCAACATACTTATGTAGACGTGTACTTTCACTTTTGCTGCTGGCAAGAAGTGTCTTATTCCTTCCGATGTACTTTCATTTAATATTTTTTTTTGGCATTGATTTATTGTGTGCCCTGCTGATGAAAATTTAAATGAAAGTACCTAAGTAAGTGGTTCTCAAGATTAACTAGTGAAACTGAATCTTTTCTTTTTTTGCTTTTTCTTTTGATCACTTTTTTGTAAATATTAAGTAGTTATGTTATGTTATCATGTTGTTGACTATTGTTTGTTGTTGTTGTTAATTTTTTTGTACTGAATTTTATAATAATTAAAAAAAAATGAAACATTTTCTCGATTATAATTATTTTCATATCCTTGCAACTATTTCCCTTTTCTTTGGGAAAGAGAATTTGCAAAAAGAAACAAAAAAAATGTTTAAAATTTTATTTGCACTTCACTAATTAATTGAACCATACAATGCACGTTAATGAATTTTGCAAAAAGCAAAATTTATAATATGTAAATGTGTATGCTAATGAGGTGGGGTTCTTCCAATTTTTGGTCTTGACTGGAAGACAGCGTTGTAATAATGGCACTGATTTGATGGCATAATTTTCGAGCTATTACACAGGACATCTACAAAAAGAAAAATGTTTTTATTTTACAATAAATGGTTTGAAAAAATTATAAATAGTTATCTAACCTTACTTAGCATAAAATATCAAAAGAGAAGGGCATGACATAAAAAGAAATCGTTAAAATTTTAAAACAATAATCTAAATTTGGTGCAGTAGATTGTTTATTAGGAAATAAATTAATTAACGTTTTGTAGTTTGTAGTGAGAAAGTTATTTTATATCGTATCAACTTTTTCTTCTACCTTCTCGCAATTTTTTTTTCTCGTTAAACTTCCAGGAAATATACGAGTCTTGTTCATATAAGTAATAGAAAGTTGTGTTAGAAGGATATTTAATGATTTTTTTTTATTAACATACCTGAACTTAGAAAACCATCTTGCAATTTTATATTAATATAAATAATTAATTTGTGAACAGAAAAAAATATACAGTATGTCTGAAAATGGCAAACTTTTTTATTATTAATTTTAGGAATAAAAATTATTCCTTTTAAAAAGTTTCTTCTACAAGGCCTGACACTAAAAATACAACTATCAGATATCAATTTTTTTCAGTTGTATACGAGGGTTGTCAAAAATCTGAAACTTGTTTCTAATAACATTTTACGTTATCATACTGATTTTATATTTTCTATTTTAAGCCTTGTACACAAATATTTGTTGCAAACTTTTTTAGAAGTACTGCATATCACAAGAAATATTTTATTGAATTAGAATCACGAAACAGAAATCAATAAATAGAAAATAGTTTAATTGTTAAATAATTGAGAGATGAAAAGAATTTTTTTTATACCAGTTTTATATTTTTAATTAATAAATAAATAGACAGATATACAAATACATAAACAAATAGATAAATAAATAAATAAATGAATAAATAAATACAGGCAAACTTCGATAACTCGAATCCCTTAATAACACGAATATATATTGTAGCGACCAGTGACACTGTACGTGTGTGCGATAACAATTTGTACGCATGTACTTCTTATCGCTAACATGTTTACGACACAGCCACAGCGTACGACTTCCCTTTATCAACGTAAATTTACAAGCTCCAGCGACAAGTAACAAGATCAATTCTGGAATCATCGACGACATTCTAATTATTATTCATTATTCGGGAATAATCAGGATTTCCTTTTCGAATCATCCAGAAAGTTCGAAAGGTGTATATAAAGTGATCGTCTTTGGGCCAGAGGACAGTAGTTGTGATAAAGCATCAGTGCGCGAAACAAACCGATAAATAATAGACAAAAGTGATATAAATAAGTTCTAAGTTAGTGTTTAAGTGTTATATAAATAGTGTTAAATAAATAATTGTTTAAATAAATATCTTTGACTAGAAAATTCGTTACAATATACAGGGGTTTTTCAAGTTGATGGGCTATTAGAAGTACATGAATTAGTAGAAGGAATTCAATTCTGAAACTTGGGCTCATTTGGTTATTGTTTATGCCGCTTCTTTTAAAAATATTTTCAAGTTCGATTTACATCCGGTTATACCGGAAGTCGATACCAACTTTCTTATTTTAAATGGAATGGAATATTTTTTACGTTGAATTCGAATAAAACGTGTAATTCTAAGGTAAGTTTGATAACCAACTTGTACACCTATGACGATCGGTTTCTGAGTTAATTTAATTTATAGAAAAAAAATCGCTACCGCAACCCAAATTGTAAAAAATCATAACTTCCACAAAATACGACTTAGAGTGTTGAAATTTTTACTAGTAATAGCTGAATATTAGTGCTAACGCCTTGAGAAAATTGAATTAAATAATTTATACAGGGCGTTCAAAATAAAATTCTAAAATTGAAAAGCTTCAAACACGAATTACTTCGTTTTTTCAAATGGCACCTACTATTTTTTATTTTTTCAATCGATTCCTTTTTTTATCCTCTTTGGATCTATATGGATACTTCCTATTTTAAGTAATAATTCAAAATTATTCCAAAATTTTCAAATAAAATAGGAAGTATCCATATGGATCGAAAGAGGATAAAAAAAGAAATCGATTGAAAAAATAAAAAATAGTAGGTGCCATTTGAAAAAACGAAGTAATTCGTGTTTAAAGTATTTCAATTTTAGAATTTTATTTTGAACGCCCTGTATAAATTATTTAATTCAATTTTGTCAAGGCGTTAGCACTAATATTCAGCTATTACTAGTAAAAATTTCAACACTCTAAGTCGTATTTTGTGGAAGTTATGATTTTTTATAATTTGGGTTGCGGTAGCGATTTTTTTTTATAAATTAAATTAACTCAGAAACCGATCGTCACAGAGGTGTACAAGTTGGTTATCAAACTTACCTTAGAATTACACGTTTTATTCGAATTCAGCGTGAAAAATATACCATTCCATTTAAAATAAGAAAGTTGGTATCGACTTCCGGTATAACCGGATGTAAATCGAACTTGAAAATATTTTTAAAAGAAGCGGCATAAACAATAACCAAATGAGCCCAAGTTTCAGAATTGAATTCCTTCTACTAATTCATATACTTCTAATAGCCCATCAACTTGAAAAACCCTGTATACCTTGAAGTATTTTTGCGTCACATAGTAAGTCGAGTTATCGAAGTTCGACTGTAATTAAATAAATAAAACTTACCACAATTGTAATATGGTATTGACATGTCATTGTCATCCGAAGACGAAATTGGGTAAACCCTGCTACTCCTACAATCAACCGTATGCCTAAAAAAATAAAAATAATTTACCCCTCTACCAACCATTTTTTATTTTTTCTTACGAGCAAGTATATGAGTTATTATTTGACCAATTATTGCAATGGCCTTTATCGAGCTGATCCACGTAACATTTAATTTTGTCATAACAACTGCAAGAATATTTGCCACGTCTTGTGTGATTTGGGCAGTCTGTGGTTTCAGGTGTGGCAAGGAACAACCTTCCAAAGTTCGAATAGTCCCTGTAACAACCGTAATATGTTTCTGGCATGTTATGTGTTCGTCGTACACATTCAGGTTTTGGTTGCAGTGGTAGACATTTAACTTTTGGTCTGGGTCGTAGACATTCAGGTTCTATTGTTGATGGCACCCTTTCGAGTCTTTCTTGTAGTGGTACGCATGCGGCTCGTGGTTTTGGTAGTGGTACACATTCAACTTTTGGTTGTAGTGGCAGACATTCAACTTTTGGTTTGGGTTGTATACATTCAGGTACTATTTTTGGTGGCACCCTTTCTTCTTCTTCAGGTTGACATGTTGGTGATGGTACACGTTCATGCTTTTTTTTTGGTAATGGTTTGCGTTCTACCAGCTTTGATTTTGGCTTGGTTTCTGCAACGTGCTTTGGTTCAGGAGAAGAGTAACAGGATATAGGCTGGTACTTTTGAAATCGTGTTTTGTTCGGATGCTTGGGATACTTTGGAGACGGTTTCTTTTTATTAGGTTCGTTAGCAGTATGGCGCTTTTTGGGGTCTGCTTCTGGAAGGGTTTTGAAATCTGTTTTTGGAAGAGTTTTTGGAGGAGTTTTGTTGATAACTAGCTTTTCATCAACCCTTTTTATGTTACCAGGAGACTTTTGTTGGACATGAGCTACAAGGCCTTCCTTTTCTTCTGAAGATACGCATTCAGGTTCGTACTGTACCACCGAAGGAAACATAGTTTCCTCATGTGGCTTCAGGATCGCTATTGACCCATTGCTTTGTATTTTAGTTTTATTATGAAGACCACATTCACTAGTTTCCTTCAAACAATCTACTAGTTTTTTATTTTCTTCGTCTGGCGGTTGTTGTTCTTGTGTTTGTGGCTTTTCTTCTGTTTCAGGCTCTTCTTCTGTTTCAGGCTCTTCTTCTGTTTGGGGCTCTTCTTCTGTTTGTGGCTCTTCTTCTAATTGCGCTTCTTCTTTTGTTTGCAGTTCTTCATCTGTTTGCAGTTCTTCTGTTTGTTGTCCTTCTTCTTGTTGTATTCGCAATTGTTTTTCTGTTTGTGTCTCTCTTGACTGTACATATTCTACTTCTGTTCCTGCCTGTAATTCTTCCTCTTGTGTTTCTGCATGTTGCTCTTCTGGCTTTAGTGGATGTTCTTCTTTTAGTGAAACTTCGTCAGTGACGATCAATTGTTTAAAGTCGCTTTCTTTGAAAGACACTCTCTTCTTGTCTCTGTCGGAGTCAGACCGACTTAGCAGCAGGCTACTACTAGACACAACGACATCGACTACTTCAACAATTATGGTCTTTTATTATTTTATTTTTTCTACTGACCTTCCCTTTTCTGCATCCTCTTGTTCTATCTTTTGGATAAGTTTATCCTGCTCCGCTGAATCCATGCAAAAGTATTTTTAATAATAAAAAAAAATTTAAAATAGTGCTTTTACCTGGATCCAAATAGACCTCATAAGTTGGTACTGGGTTACTCTTTTTCCTTGTTGGTACAATACCTTGTTCAATTAAATTGTGTGGTTTGACGTTCCTGTTCAACGAGGCTGGTTTACAGAAACACGACAAAGGTTTTTCTGAAAAAAATGTTTTATCAAAATAACATCTTTGTATTTTTTGGAACTCACCAGCGTTTGGTAAATCTACAAGCCTGTAAAATTGCAATAAACTTTCTCCATAGTATCTTCCCCTAACACTGTCTGCAATGTCCAACTCGGGTTCCAAAAGGTCCAACTCGTTCTCTGGCGCTATGTTTGACCTGCAGGGGCAAATATCGAAATTATCTTTCATGTGCATCTTGTAGATAAACTCCAATTGATTCTTGGTCTGTTCGCTTTTTGTCATCTGCGAATTAGAAGCACAAAATGCAATTCTGAAGAACCCAAAAATATTGTGGATACTAAAACCTTTGCTTGCTCCAAAATAGCTGTCCCCAGACTTGAATTTTTTGCCTCTGCATTGATCGTTTTGTCCCTCAGGATTGCAAAAAGGGTTCCGTTCACATATGGCATGCAGCATTCCCTAGTGGTGCCCAAAAAGGACGTTAGTAATTTCACCATATCAGATGCTATACTTCTACAAACGTTCTTGGCGTCCCTTTGTAGGCACAGGTTCATCAATAGAGCTACTGCATATTCCAGACAGTAATCGTTCAAGCAATCGTAGTTCTTACTAAGAAATGTTACCAGGTATTGGATTAGACCTAAAATACAAAATTAATTTTGGGGCGACATATTAGGGGGTCCAAAAGTACCTCCTTTAATCATAATTTCCCTGGATCGTTTTCTAAGGCTCATCTTCTGGAGTGTTGCAATGAGCATGTCCT
The DNA here is from genome assembly GCA_029378335.1 of Agrilus mali. Classification (NCBI taxonomy): domain Eukaryota; kingdom Metazoa; phylum Arthropoda; class Insecta; order Coleoptera; family Buprestidae; genus Agrilus; species Agrilus mali. The sequence continues at coordinate 1,284,079 of CM055660.1, forward strand.
GCACAATCAGCCTAACATATGTTTCGTTAATGACAAATTTTAAAAGGGTTTCTTTTAGGAATTCCTCGTCTTCGCACAAGTAGTCTCTTCCAATTTTTAAGGACGCAAAGCAATTCAAAATTCGGGCAGCATTCGTCTGGAAAATAAGAAAATTGGCAACGTACCAAATAATTTTTTTTGCTGAAACCGAAAACGCACTTGGACATCATTAATTTCCCCATTTGTATCTGGTTGTGTTTGCAAACACTTCTTTATAATTGGAGCATCATATTCACACTTCTCCTTAGCACTGTTTAATCCAAAAATATTATTTTGAATGTACGACTCCATCTCACGATTTCTTATTTCATCATTGGTCTGGGTGATACGCTGGGCAGAAAAGGGTCTTAACAATTTATTTATTAAAGGGACCATAAGATCCTCCAGAAAATCTTCATCTGTTTTCTAAAAGTACCTAGATATAGATACGTACCCATCTGAGGGCCTGCAGTAACAATTCTTTTGTAAGATCAGTTCCCCTCAGGAGATGATACTTGACCCTGTTAAAGTCCAAAGGGAAATAATCTTCAATTGGGACAGCCCCATAAGCAACAGCATACTCGGTATAAGAAACTTCTCGTCCATCGTCCATAGCTTCTTCTTGGCTCATGCAAGTATTGCAACAACATTCACATTCATTACGTTCTTCAGTAACTTTCTTGCAATGACCCATGTCTATATTAGTAAAATTTTCTTCGGGTTGGTCTTTTGGGGTGTTGAGATCGTCGTGATTGTCTGATAATTCCATGTAAAAATCTTCCAGTTCATTGACTGTCTGATTGACTAATTCGAACTCTTCGAAATTTTGGTGGTAGAGTTCAGAAAGCTCATTTGAGTCTGACGTCGATAATGCTGTGGTGTTTATTTCAACTTCTTCCTCACACTCTAAATTTTTAACAGAACAGGGATTTAATGGCAAAAATTACGTGATTTTGATGTTACCTTTTGCATTCTCGCCTGTTTTGATGCTTTTGGTAAGATTTACTGACCGCTGTGGAGGAACAAAGTCAGTGTCGTCTTCCAGGGAATTTTTGGTTGCTAAAGATTGAAAGGAAGCTTCAGTGCCACTTTTGGAAAACTTATTCACTTGAATTTTTACTGACTCAAGTAATCGAAAAGTCACACCTGTAAATGTTAAAACATTTCTTGTAGGGGAAATTTAATTGGGGGTGGTTGAGAATAGGAACAGAAACTTTTTGGGATGTTCTTTCCGGATTCTCAATTATCCCCACCACTAATATACGTTAATAAACTCACACATCAAGTTTTGGCAATCCTTTTTAAATATACTATCAATTTCCTTGTTACGTCTGCTGTCAGAGCCAATGGATTCGAGTGAATCGTCGTAATGGGGATAAATTTCTTCTGCATAGCAGACGTCTATGTCTTGAAGGGTGTTTGTATTTTCGACGCTATGGACCCGGTAACATTTCGGGTAAATGTTCACAGGGTAAAATTCGAAATCACTCGTGGGTTTATCAAAAGACGTGGATATGGACGATGGGGTTAAAATGAGGAATTTTGGGGTTGAATTGGTAGCGATGTGGAACTTGTGGGCTTTACTCTCCAATTCGAGGGCTTTGATTGTCTCGTGAAAATTGATATTTTCTAAAAACTATAAGAGTACTTATTACATTATGTAAAATACCTATGTACTTAAATATGTATGTGTTAGGTAGGTACTTTTTATAGTCGTACCCACTAAAAGTAAAAAAAAACTGATTTATTGCCCCTTAAATGCAAATTACTAACTATTACTACATATGTAAGTACTTTTACCTTGCCCTTTTAGAATATAAATTGCTCTACAGGTAGAATACTAAAAATACTTTACTCGATGCATATCGTGGGGGTGTGTTGGGGTAAAAAGTGCCTATATAAAAAGTACAACAAAAATATCACACTTACTAAACGAATAGTTTTCAAAATCCCTGGTATGTCTTCAGAACTATAATATTAACAATTTAATAAGATAATCACTTTGGTACCTACTTAACCGAAGACTTACGGTAACGTTGTGGTCCACTTCCTTTCAGTCATCTCTCGATTTAATTTATCGTTAATTATTATTAACACTCTGATATTTACACCAGAAATTTCTAAAACCACGTCTCGAATAGAAGTATTTGACAATCAAAATGTACCGAATCGATAGAAGACGTCAAATTTTGCATGTTTCCATCTAGTTATCATTGCGTGCTGCACGAAAATTTTGCCCTTTTAATTTTATACCCAACTGTGCTGACTTAATTAGCTTGGCCAACGAAAGTTTATTTGTTTATTGAAATTAGTAACGCCTAGAAACGGTTTGAACCCCTTTTGTAATTTATTTATAAGAATCTTTATGGTACCAAAAAAAAAACTGGGCCAATGAGAAAGTCAATTATTCACACCCCTTGGAAGGCACAAATATTAACTACAAGATAACATCTCTTAAACCTACTTATTATTAAGTATTTTTTTTTTGTAAATGATACAATTCCAATTTATATTTAAACATAAAACGTACTCTTTCTTGTATTAATGTAAAAATAACTGCTTATTTAATCATTGTTTCTATATTTTAGTACTTATTCAGTTGTTATATTTATTATATTTACAATACAAACGTTTCAAGTTCGTATTATCTACCATACAATTGTTTTAAAACGTTTTTATAATCTTTTAAATCTGTATGTATTAGTGATATAGATAATTCAAATTTGAAATTTTCGCGCGTCATTTAGTAATTTTTAGTGACATTCGAGATAACCATAGCAACACTGGTTTTTTCAAGATGGCCACCTCCCCAGTCTTTTCGTGGTCGTGGCCGGCCATTGCCTATGCCGTATAGGTTAAAAAAAGTTTCAAAAAATATTTAAATAATCCTATAGTGATAAGTGATATAATATGGTGCAAAAGAAGGTGAGAATTTCTAGTTTCTGTTGTGCATATTATTTTTAATCTACAAATAGATCAAGTTTAGTATTTTTAATTAATCTTCACACATGGATTCCGTTTGTGAATTGTCAATTGTTGTTATAAAGACATGATGATTACAGTATTTGCTATTCCGATAAAACATGAGAAAAACTCTGTTACCACCAAGTAATCACTGAAGAAATATTTTTGTGAATATCCTAAATTCTTGTGTGTGGCATGTAGGTGCTAATGTTGTGGTTTGTGATTTTTACAGCCGAAGAAGAAGTCAGGGAAAAAGGTAGCAGCTGCTCCTTTGGCCGTTAAAAAAGTCGAAGTAAAGAAGGTGGTTAACCCTTTATTCGAAAAGAGACCAAGAAACTTTGGGATCGGTGAGTTCCAGTTTATGTTGAACTTTTCCTAACAACTTTTACATAATGATGAGACTATTTTCTGTCACAGATTACTAATGTTGACTTTAAAAACGAGCTTTTTAATACTGATATTTTGTATATTTACAGTGTTTTTGAATATTTAATGAATTACTGAAGTGTAATATAATTGTTCTATTTTGTTGTAGGGCAAGACATCCAACCTTCCCGTGACTTATCTAGATTTGTAAAATGGCCCAAATACATTCGAATTCAAAGGCAAAAGGCTGTTTTACAAAAAAGATTAAAAGTACCACCACCAATCAACCAATTTACACAAACTTTAGACAAGCAGACAGGTACATTGACTTTTTTGTAACTTTATGTACATTTTTTTTACAAAATGTGTTGTCATGATGACTGTATGTATTTGCTATCCAAAATAGTTATTGCAGAAGAAATTTTTACCACAAACAATTACTGATTTATTTCTTGTTAACTTAAGTATTAAATAATAATTTATAATGAAGACCTTTCTGATGGTATTTTTTTTCTATTACAGCCTCTCAACTTTTTAAAGTGTTAGAAAAATATCGACCTGAAACAAAATTACAAAAGAAACAACGTTTATTGGCACGTGCTGAAGCTAAGGTTGCAAAGAAAGAGGAGAAACCAACAAAGAGGCCCAATACTCTCCGAGCTGGTACCAACACTGTAACAAAACTTGTAGAACAGAAAAAGGCACAGCTGGTAGTTATTGCCCATGATGTTGACCCTATTGAGGTGAGTAATATACTGCTAGTTTTGCATTTTTCATTCAATTTCCTGTATTTATTTGTAATTTTCTCCCTATTAACACTATAACAACATTTATATTTATTACAATGATGCTAATGAATTTCTTCACCTGACAAACTTTTACAAAGTTAACCAATATGAAGACAAGCTTTCCTGAGTGTACCATTTAATCATACCTTACAGTAATCCATATATTTAATTTTATAATTATAAAAAGGGTTTTATTGACATTATTAGTTGGTATTATTCCTTCCTGCATTGTGTCGAAAAATGGGAGTTCCCTACTGCATTGTAAAAGGTAAATCTCGTCTAGGACTGCTTGTAAGACGAAAGACTTGCACCTCTGTAGCCCTCACTCAGGTAAAATGAGAAATATCTTGTTATTTTTATGTTGTAATGTTAAAAATCGTTCTTTAGGTTGATTCTGGCGATAGGGCGAACTTTAATAAATTGATAGAAGCCATTAAGACCAACTTTAACGACAGGGGTGACGAAATAAGACGTCACTGGGGCGGTGGCGTGTTGGGCTCAAAATCAGCCGCACGTATTGCTAAGATTGAAAGGGCTAAGGCCCGAGAATTGGCCCAGAAACAGGGCTAAACTGTTACAAAGTTATTTGTATTTGTATAAACATTGACCTCACAAATAAAAACAACTTTAAAAAACAATTATCTTTTAATTTCTTTTTCCATTCTCTAGGTACTTTTTTGTATTCAATGATGACAATAAAATAAAAAGATTATTAATACAAAAAACTTCTTTTATTTATTTAACGTATTTGTATGTTTCTTTTATTTGCAGCAGAAAATATTCAATCAAATATTAATTTATTTTATTATTCCAGGACATCCACTAGGACATTATTATTATCTGATTCTTTAACTGTTGCATATTTTTCAGTAATATTTTTATATAGTCTTTCCAAATGTTGTAGCAAGTCGGTGTAGTTAATTTCATATTTCAGCATTGTAAATGGATCCTTAAAAACAAGGAATTAGTAATTATTGTAACACGTTGTACAGTTAGTACAGTGTTAATAAATTATATATTCGTGAGGGCCGTTCATGATAGGAATTTACGAAAAATTTCCCCTTTTTAAGGGCTTCCCCTGTTAAGATTAAAATTAAGGTTACTTATGATGCATCTTGTCGAATTAAAGTATACCCCTCGTAATTTACGAACGTTCTCTTAGGCTAACGCCAGCAATATTGCCTCATTAACTCTATGTTGCTATATTTAATTTATTTACTGTTAGTATTCGTCCATCATAAGAAGTATATGTTGAAGCAATTTCAACATAGTGCTCATAATTTTCTAGAAAAAGTTTTTCCATTATTTCTCGCAATTGGGTAGGCATCTGATTAAAACTATCATTTTCCAGCATGCCACAAATAGCAACCCTTAACGTTTGGTATTGTATAAGGTCGTTATATCGTGTAAAGCCAGCAGAACTATTTGCCTAAAAAATTACCCAATATCTACTTAGGCCAGTTTACTTTTTCAATATATAGCTTTAGTGTTGTTTCTTACTTTATATACAAATGGTTCACTGAAATACGAATTTTCAACCATTAAACTTTGAATAGCTAACAATATGTCAGATATTTGTTGAGTAGGGTTCCACATGGGCCCCTCGCAAGTTCTGAAATTAATTTCTTTACATACTCTTATTTATTATTCAGAGCTGGACAATGCCCTCATTAATAAAACGGTTTCGAGCCATTTACTTGATATGCTTTAGTGCTTGATGCTCCGAATACTTTTCAAATTCTAAGGACTTTGAATTACAAATCACAAAAAATAGTTACATTTTTCAAAACCCTAAACAACTGAAAAGAGGGTCGTGGCAGACCATATATAAAAACTAGAAATAAACCAAAAAGCTTAACAAGTACTCTGAAGATGCTTCAAACCCATTAAAAGGACTTGGAGCACTTTGAAACACCCTTTTGAAAAGGTTTTGAGCATTTTAAAAGGACTTCAAAAAAAATTTTGAAAAAAGATTTCAACCACTTTAAAAGGACTTAAAGCATTTTTGTCCAAATAATGCCTTGTTTAAATTAAAAATTATAAAAAAAAAGTCCCTAACACTTGTTTGGAAACGGATTTGAAATACAGTTCTAAGCATTAAATATGAATCACTAAAGTTCTGCCCAGCTCTGCTCTTATTTTAAATGCTTATAAAATTTACCCTAAAACACCCAAATAAACTTTCCCAGATCTATGAAAATTGGGACCAAACTGAACATTTTCTATGTTTGTAGTCATCAGTTTGACTTTGGGTGGGTGGAAGGGGTAGTCATTGGGACACTTTAGTACAAAATAGAAAAACCCTCCTTCATAGGGTGTATTTGCGACTCCGGTAATGATTACGTGTATAAACTTTAGATTATTATCGTCGATCACTGCGTACAGTCCAGGGGGAGGATCATTGAAGTAATTTACCAAATCGCTGTTTAATACAATACAATTATTGTTAGAAAGGGTTGGAGGGATATTACGTATATTATAAAATACAAATACTGACCGCTTTATGCGAACAGTTGCTGTACTTGATGGAGCATTTGCCTCGTTATCATCAATTGGATTCCAGTGACCATGACTTTGTGTTAAGGCACCTTTAGAAAATACGTATTTACTGTATTAAATTAAATTAAAATAAAATGATGACCAATGCAATATAAATACAACAACGTATGTACCTATGGAATGAGCGTGAACTTTTACACATTTTATGGTTTTAAAACTGATAAGGTCATTACACATTAAGAATTTTATTTTAGTTTAGTTCTTTGACAATAAAATAGAAACATAAAATATTAACATTTGTAGTTGGCGGTTGTCTGTTCTGAAGTGCGCCTATTCAAAAAAAATGCGGTAAAGCAGATTTCATAGATAAAATATTTTCGTACCTATGAGTGCGCCAAGCATCCAAAATGTCCAAAATATTCATTGATGCGAGTAGTGGGGTAGTAGTAGATAGATGGTAGATAGGAGAGAATAAATGTAAGGTTAGGGCTTTTTGTTTACTAGTAAACTACTATTCTAACAATTTCAATAATAAATAATATAAAACCTAGAAACCGTTTTGTCGAATAGGGTTTTTTCGTACTGTTGAAACGATGTCTATACCTCTTTTTCCGACATTAAAACCCAAACTGATCGATTCAGCTTGGTTTAATGTCGATCAACCCTGTGACGACGAAAACGAAGTTACTCAGCTGGAACAAGAATACATTGCATGGGTAAGTTTAATCGGATTTACTCTAGTTAAGAATTTATTAAAGATTTTGGGTATTTAGGAGGAAGCCATAGGAAATAAATACAGTGACATCACTCCGATTGGAAAGACTTCCACAGAGGTGAGAGAAAAGCAGAGTAGGTATACTTATGTTATGGGGAATTTATTAAATTTTTAATTTTTCAGAATATGGACGATGAAGAAGAGGAAGACGACGAAGACGATAATGATGATGATGAAGAATCAGAAACACATGATGAGGAAGAAGAAGAAGAAATTGAAATGGATGTCCCATATGACTCCAATTCATCAGTAGGGGCAAATATAAGGATGGTACAAGGAAATGGGGGGTCATAATAAAAAATAATAAAACCGACCCGAAATTTTTTAAAGGATAAAAATCTCGTCATTACTGTATTGTATGAATGTTGTTGATTAGGGTATTTGTGTAATATATTGTATTAAAAATTTTTTTAAGGAGAAATAAAAATTCGACCCATGTTCTACTATTTATTAAATTTACCTATTAATTTGGTATGTCAATACAATATTAGTCGTACGGAGTAGGTACTTTAGGGGGGGTGAAATAGTTGCTTAGATCACGTGCGAATTATAACCAGTAGGAATTTGAGATACAAAAATCTTGGCGCCTCGTACAAATATAATCGGAAATAATATTTTTTACTAGCACTTTTCGGATTTTTAATGTCAAACTATTATGACAACTTACTTTTTAAATAAAAACCATTATAAATAGTAATTTATTATATAAAAATATATAGTATATAATAATGTTAAACGTCCTTCTGTACTACCGCTTCTACGAGTCTCTTGCGTAATAGAAACATTATTATATTGCTGAAACTGGTTACAAAAGAGAGATGTGAATATAGTGAAAGGTAAATTGTCAATAAGTGTATAGGTTTATAAACCACTTTATCTTATCCGTATGTCCTGCATAAGAACCACTTCGGAGTTTTTATAATAAACAACCCCCTTTGTCTTAACAGGAATTCCAGAATTTTGTATAATCCTCACTGGATCAATATATCCTTTTAAGGTTAGTTTAAATACATTAACATTTGTTATTTTAATTATTTTTGTAATTTTTATAGTGGGTAATAAGTACAGTAGTTTATCAAAGGGTAATTTATCGTTTTTTTTTTTGAAGCTTTTATATAAATAAGAATTATCGGCTTATCAGGGTTACGTATTGAAGCCTTTTAATTCTTATTGATAGCATATTAAAAAATAAAAAACAAGCAGTAGATTATTTTTTTAAATTATTTATTTAACAAATTATATTCTACAAATGTTGTATGATAATGAATGAATGATGTGATAGGTTTGTTTTTATTGGAGGGCTGATACTTATTTAAAAAAATACTTTTTGGGAAAAATACATTTTTATATGTGCTTATTTAATTTTCTGTTAGGATGTGATAGGTAGGTACTTAGTTGCGGAAATAAAATTTATTTTATTTTGTGGCCACTGCTACTACTATTATCACTTTTACATTACTATCTTATCGGAAAAACGTGAATACGATAACGATTGGTTTTAATGAATATGCAAAATTTCTGGTATTTACGAATATTTAATATTTGCTCATGCATTAGGTATATTCAAGAGGTGACGCAAACAAATTTCCGATAAAATCCCACGACTATGACAAAGTACATAATAAACTTTAATATTAATAAATAAATTATTTTTGAAATAGTAACAACAATTTTCTTAAATAAAAAAAAAAAAGATTTAGTACCTGTTACTGCATTTTTTTGGGTGTCTGATGAATTTTAAATTCAGTTAAGAAAAGGTACATTATTTATTTTACTCTACAGTCCAAAATAATTATCGATTATTGTTTATTTTTATTTTTAAACTTAATGAACGATATTACCTTTATATACAGTATATACTCATCACAATTGGTAAATTGTGATGCAATCAGTCGATATCCACACGTAGGTACATATTTGATATTCACTGTTGTTACTAAGGAAAATGGTATTTTTGTTATAAAATTGAGCCCAGGGTACCTTGGTATTAATTTAAATATCGATAAGCAGGTGTGTGGTATCGAGTGCAAAATTGGTGTCGTGTGCAAAATGCAATTGGAAATACATAAATACATACGACGACAATTTTAAAACAAGATTATTTTGTCATAGTGTCATCGAATGTCTCCCTGTCCCTATCAGTCTCATTCACAGCAATTAACTTTTAGATAGCTCAACGATAGCAGTCAGTCACGTCTACAATTGCTATAAACAGACCATTGTCTTCACAGTAAACAATGCTTATTATAATTTAGCTTCATTTGTTTAATAATAAATTGTATATAAAAGGAAAGACAAATGATTGTTAATAATAATAATAATTTAAAAAAAAGAATGTTTCAAATTGAATAAGAAAAAGAGAAAGGAAAAACAAGCGATTGTTAATAAAAAAAGAATTTCACATTTTTTTTCAAAGTTAAATGTTGTTCACGTTGAGTTATAGAATTTACTACTCGTGTTAAAAGTTGAATTATTAGACTGTATTTCAAGGATCTTTAAACAATAGTTGTTATTAGGTACATTTTGCAACTAATTTTTCGTCGTAAAAATAATTGCTTAGCTATCTCGACAATTTTTATAGTAAGTACGTAATCAGATATTTCTCAAAAAATTGTCCCACTCTCCTCTCGTATTAATACAAACAATAACATTATAGTTTTGTTGCCGAATTATAAAACTTAACCAAACATATTTTACTTTAATTAATCCAAAGACGAAAATATTAGTAATTTATTACCAATTAAAAATTTTAAGCCTATTTTAAATGGTTACGGTAAATTTAAATTTAAAATTCAGCATTGGACTAAATACATACTTAAGTAATTTTTAATTTAATTATGGTCTCGAATATTGATTAATTATTTTAACTAATTGATATTAAATTTTAATAGTACCTATTACATTATTTTTTCTTCTTATTTTATTCTAATATCTACACATTATATTACGATATTTATGACCACAAATATTTTTATTCTTCTAACAGTAATGTACGTCTTATTGTTGCGATTTTTGATTGGCTGAGAGCTTATTGATAAACATTTTGTACTGATATTGAAAACCGCAAGAGCCTCCACACTTTACACATTCAATTGTCTTTTACATTATCATTGTTTTTGAACCCTTCGTATTACCATCACCTACCTACCTATTTGCAGTAAGTTGCAATATTTTTACATAATTATTAATGTTCTAAATTATTTAAATTAGTTTTTTATTTAATACTAGATAGGTACATTAAATAGGTAAATACATTTATAATAGTTGGGCAGGTCATTAAAAATATTTTTATTAATTAATGGATTTCTTAAAATCGATTTTCAAGTTTTTACTAGGTACTTATTTATGTAATTGCCTGCCAGTAATTACCAAAAATAATAATACTTATGTCGTTAGATTAAAAAAATGAGGTGAAACTAAGTATTTATTGGAAAAAAATTTCAAAACTTGCTAACAAAAAAAATATTAGCTGAAGGTATTTTTTTAAATATACATAGTATTTGTTGCAAAGGAAAGCTTGTTTGCAAAGTGTTAAATTTAATGCTTGTTGGGCCAAAAACGTGTATAAAACTTTACCTTTGTTGTGGCAATCAATAATTAGGTCTAAAGTTCATTTATAATACAATACTTAGATCCAACATATTTTATGTCAAATTGCCAGTGAGTTTTAATCGATATTATTGGCGTGTATTAATTTGTCTTCTAAGATACTTAAATTTTTATTGAAAGTTAATACTAGATAAGTAGATAGTAGTACCTACCTAGTTGTTAAAGCCTTCAAAGTCTTTTTAATTTGAAAGCGTTTGTGCTGCCAACTGCCATTTCGAGACATTCTTTTTTAATTAGTCCAATAAATATTGTTAAGTGTCTGCAACATATACTATGTACTTATAACAATCTCTTTAAATTATATTATTAACGTTTAGTATTATTATTCAAAATGAACATGTGTGTATTGTGTGAATGTTTTTGTAGAAAGTAGCTAAGTATTTTGTATGACCGTAGGTATATCTATCTATACCTAGTTTTACGCACTAATATAGTGAAAGTGTTTTACAATTAGTTAGTTCTGTTTCAATATCAAACAGGGGCAGTAGAACAACGAACAAAATTGCTAACTAAAGTATTATACCTACATAAATAAAAATTGTGTGTTTGGTGCGTTTATTTAAATTCAAAAGGTTTGTGTGTTTTGTTGCATTTTCTTTTGTGTTGTTAGGTATCTTCTTTTGTCTATTATTACCAGCTACTTTTTTGTTTTAGTCGAAAATTTGTTTTGTTATAGGTATAATTCTTTTTTTTTTGTTTTTAAACAATTGATCAGTAACAAAAGAAATAATCTTATTGCTTGTTTTGTTTTCTTTTTAACTAAATTTTTATTGTGCCAGTTGAAAGCCTTGTGGTGTGGCTACAACAAGTGAAGGTTACTTTTTAACATTCTAAAAGTTTATTCTTGACAAAAGTTACCTGCATATTTTACATTTATTAATCTGCATAGGCATTCAAAAAAGTATTTTACAGTTTATAACATAAAAGTAATAACTACTTACTGATTTATTTACTATAAATATAAAAGCATCTGTTATCTATTTCAAATATACACATCTCAGGAGTTCAATACATTTTTGAGTACATAGTACTTTAGTAGTAGTTTAAATACAACAAATATTAAAATTACATATTTTTTAAAATGGGAGGGTGGGTTAATTTTTATTACTCTATTTTTTTTATTTAGCTCATTGTAAATTACCCTCTGAAAAAGACTCAATAATATTCTAGTCGTGGACCCTGTCTATTGTAGTTAAAATTCATTCATTTTAGAAATGGATCACAGTCACCATCACATGGATGATGGGATGATGGACACAAGACTTGACCATGACCATAATCACAATGACAACAGCTCTTCCGATTCCTCTCATTTGCATTCAATGCAAATGCAAATGTGGGTCAGTAAAAAAAAAAATTTAGTACCTATGTGAGGGATGTTAATAAAAGTCACCTACCCTAAACCTTTGCTTTTAGTTTTACTTCGGCAATTCGGCGACGGTTTTATTCGAAAGTTGGACGTTTAGTTCTTTGGGAGGACTAGTTGGTTCTATGATAGGTATTTTCTTTTTAGCTGCGTTATATGAAGGACTAAAATATTATAGGTAGGTAACAAACAAACGACGATAATAAAATATATTCGACTAAATTTTTTTTAAGGGAGTATTTATTCTGGAAAACTTACAATGCGCTTCAATATCGTGCAGTTACGTTACCCTCAGAGAAAGGGGTGGTAAATGACGAAAATCAAGTGGTTCAGTAAGTAGTTTTCACTATTTTTTTTTTTGTGTGTAGGTACATACAGACACATTTGCTTGTTTAAAAAAGATAATTATAATTGTAATTATTACGGATCTGCGCACTCATTAATGATTAAAGAACACTATTGAGAATTGAGGGTAATATTGACTAAAAGAATTTTCATTTTATGCAGCATGGTTGGTGAGGTCATCCATAAACAGCCGTAAGTTTGATTAAACACTAAATTTTCGTGTTTATGTAATGACACCAAATAATGCATGATAGATATCTGTTTATTTTGCAACTTTTGCTTATACTATATCTATAATATCTAACATTCGCTTATTTTTTAATTGGCACGCTTTTGTTACCATTTACTTGCACTTGTTTGTAATTTTCCATTATGCGTTCGCCCTGTATAACACTTGAGCCTATATACAAGGTGAATCCAGGAAGTACTTTGACATTTAATAACAACAGTAGCCATATTGAAAAAATAATGCGAAACCCTCTTTTGTTTACTTACAGGCCAACTATACTGAGTAAAATGCATTTCTTTCAAACGTTTCTGCACGTGGTTCAAATAACCCTTTCGTACTTCTTGATGTTGATTTTTATGACGTACAACGCGTGGCTGTGCATAGCGCTGGTCTTGGGGGCTGCATTCGGTTACTTCCTATTCGGTTGGAAGAAATCTGTTATCATCGATGTGACGGAACATTGTCATTAGCGTTACACCCCCGTGTTCATAGGGGCTCACGTCTTGGTGGTCAGACGATGTACGGAAAAATGTAAGGCATCACAACAATAACGGCCCGATCGCAAACACCTTTTAATATCTCAACAAAGCAAAGACAGTATTCATGTGTCATAAATAATATTTATTGGCACAAATTTAGGGGATGATAATGATAATAGGTATTGTTATGCTTTTTCCCGTGAATCTTTAAGCTCAAAAAGTTTTCACTTGCCAGTAAAATTTTTATCTGTGTAATATATGTAATTATGACTGTATAAATGTAAGCATTAAATATGTCCGAATTATATTTTAAAATAAACTCCACTAATTGAATCTTGGAACACAAAAAAGGCATACGACAATGGTTATTTTTCGGGAACATAATATTTATTATTTTATGGACATATCAAATTTTGACAAATCAGTAGCCAGGCCTAAATTTGACTTCTAATTTTTTATTTTTAAGCACCAGGTACTTCTTGACACTATTCTATATTTATCGGTTTATTTTCAACCCCAATTTATTCGTTAAGTTTAAGTATTTTTTAATTACATAATATTAGGTAAAGATGTTAGTACAATAATTAAATGCAAACAAAAAGGCCTAAACTCGTTTGATGTTGGTGGACGTGGAGTTTAAAACATCCTCTCTGCAAACCTTTAAAATGCTGCCAACCTCTTTTAGACCCACAAGGTGGGATTGTGCACCCTCAAAGGGTTAGGTTACGGTTAGCGTAGATTATTGTGATTTGAACTTAATCTTACAATTAATTTATTATCCTTTAGAAATAATTGTAAGGCTTAAGTTGGGTTGGCAGCAATGGAATGTATAAGTTGATGTCGTAAACTCTACTTGTGCCGTTGTTCTCTTTATGGTATTTGAACCTTTATTATTATTGTGATCCACCCTGTACTGTACATATTTAAAAATTTACATAAAATTTAAAAATTATAATTCTCCTTTAAATCAAACTCAAAACAAAAAGAAAACAGAAGACTGGAGAAAAAAGGTAGTCAAATATTATTTATAGCTTACAATTAGAATAGGAAAGAGAGGGACTTATAAAGATTTTTGTTTTGTAAAAGTTATGCACGAATATTAATAAATTATTTTAAAAAACGAAACAATTTTTAGACAAACGCATTTGATACAACAAAACTATTATTTTATAACAATATTTTACCTATTAAATGTGACGTCACCAATGGAAATTGGTGGTCAGCAACTTCTTCATTCTCACATATTTCTAATAAGTAGTTTTTCTTGAAAAAAACGACTCCTTTTTCTTTATCAAAACACGACGAGTTGCGAGTCCCCTCTCTTTTCTAGCCTAATAAGATTTGTATATGTAGTGATATAATTTAAGAAGTAGAAATGGTACTGACTTTTAAATAACTATACTACTCACGCTAACAGCGACTATCATATTTAATAATTCAAAATAAATTATTCTGCTGACTGAACATCGGTATAACGGATTCGTTTTTGAAATGTTAAAATGAAGTGACACACAATAAGGGCTTTTTTATAATGGTACAATCTACGTATGTATAAAAACTTAATAAAATAAATGTATTTGCTGACTTCATATCTAAAATAATATCTATTGTGCTTAAAAAAGGAAGCTAAAATATAACATTCTATCTATATGTATTATAATAAGTCAGGGAAGTTTATTGATGTAAAAAAATATAATAAGTACATATGTATAAAAATTGCTTATTTTAAAGCAGTCTTCCTCCATTAATTAAATAAATATCTATTGTACGAAGAATCCAATATTATTTTTTATTACGTAGGTATTGAAATAAAACACCACCAATCTCTACTTTTAGTAAATTTTATTAGTAACACAATATTTATCAGTACAAAATATCATCGATAAGAAAAAAGAAAATTGAAACTCATACACGGAGTCCTGTGTGTGGAACTCGACTAAACAGAAATTTTACATATGTATCATGAAAATACTTACAAGAAATTTAACATACAGTAGTAGTAGCAAGTAGTAAATGTGCACCTGGTGCCTCTATCATTATATAAAATAATGCTCAACTCAAATGCAATATGCAACGCGGACGTGTCTTCTGTGTTATATTTTACTTTTTTATAAATTTGGTACACAGATGGACACACTATCATCGAAAATAGGATGCTACATTCGCCGCGTTTGGTGTCGTCATCTACAGAACGTTCTGGTTACGCATGAAATGCTGGTCTCCTTCGGAGACAAAACGTTTGCGTCCTCTGGACGGCATTCTTCTCTGTACATTTTCGGAAATGAAACCCTCCTTGTGACAACGCTCCACAAACCGATCGAGAATTATATAAGCCAGTGGAACATCCATAGAAATGTCGTTCAGATCGTCAAAGACGCGCAAAAAGCCTCTTTCCATCTGGTCTCGAGTAACTAGCACAGCTTCATCGAATGCCTTCAGTAATTTACAAATAGCTTCCTCTTTCAAGGCATTGTTGGCCTCCAGAGCCATCACGATGGCCTCATAAACGAGTTCGTGATGAAAATGAGGAACTTCTAAAGCCCTGAGGCATCTGGATGCCTCCTCAATGTCAAATGAAGACATATATTCTTGCAAGAGGAGAGTCATCTGACGAGTCAAATATTTGACGGGACGTAGGGCACCTCCGATGCCCCAGACGTTGTGCAAACGTACTAGACCATGCTTCATGGAGAGGAGTGTGTGGGCACGGTCAAGAGCTTCCAAGCACACTGCGGTCTCGCATTTTCCCTTGGATGTTTGAATAAACTTGGGTGGAATGCAATCGTCGGCAATAGCTCGGGCTATAAAGTTGCCCAAGACTGTTGGGGCGTCTGGAATATCAATAACCAAATCAGGCAAGTTTGCAAGAAGACTTTCGAAGGCTTTGGCGATATCTACTTCCGTAATAACGTGTCCGAATAGGTCCGAAATGAGAACTGAAGTCATCTCTTTGTGGGAAGATTTATGATCCATGGCGATTTCAATTGCTGTCTGGACAAACAAAATCTCGTCGATTTTTAGGTACCGTGTCTCCAACGGATAGTTCAGCCTCGTGAGTGTCTCCGTTCTCGAAATATTCCAGAATGATGGGGTCCATTTTCTTTCTCAATTCCTCATCTTGAGTATCGGGAATGACAGCTTTCAGCTCAATGTCCCCATTGGTCATACTTTCACTGTCGTAGTTGGGATCGTTAATATCTTCGTAAGCTTCCAGGAGTTCGGAACCGGGAAGTCCCCAAACTCCTTTACCTCCTGCTCCACGTTTTTTTGGTAGACCTCGGCCGAAACCGTTGCGGGACCTTCGACTATTCTTCCAGCTACGGGGACCATGAACGAAATTGGTCACTGCGACGTTTTCCTTGCTGTTTTGACGACTAACTTTCTTCGGCTTACGTTTGATCAAAACGTCCCCGCTGGACTTTTCTTCATTAATAACTGGATCTTTCTCGTCCAATTCGCTGTCGATAGCATCTACTTCTGCGGTAGCCATGCTTATTTTTTAAATTGGTATCGCTAATAAGTTTCCACTTCTTTAAAAAATTTAAAATCTGTAAGAAATAAAAATGGCCGTGTTAATAGAAAAGAGTGACATCTAGGGGATGAAAATTTATATGTTTATGTGTAGGGGTATTTGCTTTTATGTGCCTACAGTTAAAGTGGTGACAATATTAATTAATTAAAAATAGGTAGGTAACAAGTTTTAAAATTCAAAATTTCGCGGTTTATTACAGTCTAATGCACCTAGTCAATAATTTTATAAGCACTTTTTTTACATACTGCTGATTTTTCGAAAATGGTACTACTTTTCGGTTACCAAATAAAGGCAATGGTACTACTTTATAGTTGCCAATTATTAATAACCAGAAATACTATTCTACCTTATGTAAATAATGATATTTTATTTAGGTTTTCGTTAATTAATAATAAATACATTTTTTGGCAAGATTATTATGATAACCTTCAAACCAAATTGTCTTCTGTAAATTTTCAAACGCAATTTATGACTACTAATTGATTCTAATTTATTAAAAAATGTTTGATATTAACATTAAATATTCTCTTTTATAAACAAACCTAAGAGCAAAAATTCACCTGTCAAATAATGATTTTATACCAATATCATCTTATTTTTTTTATAACTTACCAAAATATTTCACTTAATATTCCCTGCAGAGTCTAGGTACATAAACTACAATGTTATATAAAGATTCCTCAATATATAATGAATGTTATTTACCTTTTAGTATTTTATAAAAATAATCACGTTTGAAATAACTATTATCAACGGATGATCAGGTTTTTATAATTAGTTTTCTATCATTTAATACGTACAAAACAAATAAAATAAGCCTACATCTGTATTTTTACACACGTCAACAAGATAACCGGTCTACGTGACAAAAACACTACAAATGCCAGACAAGACACAAAGAGAAGAAAATAATTATTTCCTTAAAACACAAATATCGAATTATCTTATTCAATAAATGCGTATTTTATGAGACTGATTGGCGTGGAAAAGGCAAAAATTTTGATTGAAGAAAATACTACTACGCATTTTCCGTGAACCAGTGTTGACACGTTTATAATTTATGTAAACATCTGGGATAGCTATGGTACAAGTATATTTGAAAGGTTTGGTTTTAATTAATGATGTAAAACAGAAAATTACCTACTGTCACTCGCTGTACAGTGGTGAGACAGATTGTCTCCTGTTTTTTTCCGAGAAAATCTCGAAAATTTTCCGGACTTCTCCGTTTCGCGATAGAAAACAACCGGCCATAAACAACTCACTGTGTGTTATTTTGAAACTGGCTTCACGTCTGCGTGACCCCAAATGTTTACGTATCTTTGTCTCCCCTTGCCCACTTCGATATTCTAAACGAGAAAGAATGAGATGGGAAATGGAACCGCCTCTTGTAGTTCTATGGAAATGTACGAAGTAGTACTTGTAAATAGAGAAAGGAATGTTCTAGCATTGGCAATTACTATTTCAACTCTTGCCATTACAGTGTGGTAATAATTATTGCTAAATTTAAAAAGACGATGACCTGAGAAGGATTTTTGCATACACTACACAATTGCATTTCGCAACCTTGGTCTAAATTCTCTTTTGGCACTTTTTAAAATTATTTAATCTGATAAAAGTTTTTTATTTTCAAATAGGTACATATGTAGCTATTTGAGTACATTATAAACTTCACAGTTTATAATATGAACATATCAAGTATTGCTCAAGCCTTCTCAACTATTTTAAATTAAATTGAATTAAATTATAAACATCCATCACATGATAAAAGCACCTATATGTACAATGTACATAATAGGTACCAAAATTCTACTACATACATCTATATTATACAGAATATTCAATAAATTAAAAATTTTTATGTATCCACCAAATTATTATAAAGAATTATTATTCCCAGACAACACAATGTATTTACAAATAAATAAATAAATAACAATTCCCAATAGTTATCACGAGAAAATGGTTTTATATTTACAAATTTTTAAGTTTTGTTTTACCAAAATGGAGTACCCTGTGTTGTATTTACAAGTGTAAAATAGTAATGGCGGCTATAGATCGACCAATCACAATCCGAGGGTATCGCAATTACATAGGGGCTAGGGGCTATGTAAATTAGTAAATATACCTATGTAAAGTTTAAAAGACCTGTATATGGTCTGTATCAAAGTACATACTGATTTGACAGCTGACGTTTACAAAAATCTCATTTTTAATTAATATTTCAAAATAAAAATAGCTCAAAGTTATTTAGCAGCGTGACAAAATGTTATTATTGTTAAGTGGACAATTACTTTAACCCACTGTATAATTTTAATACCTTAATAGTAATATCTACCAATAAAATAGGTAAGTTTACAAGCATTATGTAGGGCTTTTGTAACAAACAATTATTACTTTTTTAGCCATACAAGCTTAACAATGGGGAATTCAGGGCTTAAACAGCACCTTGAAACAGCAAAGAAAACTGGTGTTTTGAAAATATCACAACAAAAACTCAACGAATTTCCCCCGGGACTCCTCCACCTCGACATGAATTTACGTGTCCTGGATATATCTGAGAACAAATTTACAAATTTACCCCCCGAAATTAGCAGATTCATTCATTTGAAACAGTTAAATGTTAACCGTAACAAGCTTTCGAAGTTACCAGATTGTATTGGTGCTTTGACAAAATTGGAAAATTTAAGTGCATCTCACAACTATCTGACATCAGTACCTCGCACTGTATCAAATTTAATTAACTTAAAACAAGTTTATTTATGTGATAATAGGATAAAGGATTTTCCAACAGTATTTTGTGGCTTAAAGTACCTCGATATCTTAGACTTATCCAAGAATGATATCAATTCAGTTTCTGGTGAAGTTTCTAATTTAAATGTCACAGAACTGAATTTGAATCAGAATCAGATTTCAGAAATTTCGCCGCAAATTGCAAACTGTCCACGATTAAAGACATTACGTTTAGAAGAAAATTGCTTGCAACTAACTGCAATACACCCTAACATTTTATCAGACTCTAAAATATGTAATCTTGCGTTAGATGGTAATTTGTTTGAAGTAAAAGACCTTGCTGATGTTTCAGGATATGATCTTTACATGGAAAGGTACACTGCAGTTAAAAAGAAGATGTTTTAGGGCTAAACGATGCCCCAAAATTCTTTATTTACCTATAAGCTTCGACAATCGCCTTTTATCTAATTCTGGTGCTTTCTGTCAATTCTATTTTTAAGCTACGAGACTCATGTTAATATCCTGCCAATACACAAATCAAATGCTCTGTATTATTTTCTGGGTCTTCATCAACTCTTTGGTCAGCATTACAATTGAATAGAATGATTGTAAAATTTTATTTAGTTCTCTGTAGTTCATTTTTTTAAACCATTACACAATTTCAAAATTTAGCTTTTGTGTTTGTAGAGTGAGGCTTTCTCTATTAAATGATGCTATAGCTACTGTAAAATATAATAATATTTTGAATTTTTCATAATTGAAGATCATTATCACATTTCTAAAATATAATTTTATTCTTATATTTTGTAGAGTTCTGGTGAAATAGTTGATTGACCCTAACGTTTAAATCTTTAAAGTATCCGTTTTACAGTAGAAAAATAGTCGATTTTTAAGACAACGTACAAAATTAATCTTTTAATCGGTGTTACCCTTGTAGCATGTAAAACACTAGTTTATAGCTAAAAAAAAGTCAGGGAACTTGGTTATTTGTTTGCGCAAAGTTAACCAATTCCCTGCCAAAAAATCAGTTATAATATAATAAGCAGAGCATTATTACGAGGGAACATATTTTCTAAGATCAGCCTAAATCATATTAACTCGTAGTATTTCAAGATAAATGCACATTTGCATCTAAATGTATTATATACTATTCTGTGATGTTATAATATTTCAATTTTCCTTACCAATTATGTAAATAAACACAAACTTCTTTGATGGAACTACTAACTTGTAATCTTTACAAACTTAAAATGACGTTAATTCAACTATTTTCGTAAAGGCACTGGTGATTGTTTTCTATTATTGGCAATTGTTGCATAGCACTATTACCAAAACTCATTTTCGTTGTATATTAGTGTCTTTCACACTTTTAAGTTGAATTTCCCTTGAACAATGGTGTTTTCAACTGTTGTTGTTTATTGCGTACCACTGTCACCAACAGTCATTTTCTGAATATCTGGGTATATTAATTAGTATCTTTTAATTTTTTCTAGTTTATTTCCAGAACTGCCCTTAATTTAAATGGATCAAGCCACAAAATGCACATTTTTATAAAGATTATATACTACAACACCAACTTTGTAGTGTACATTTTACTTTATTACTTAGCTATATAGTTACCTATTACACATTTTAATAAAGAATTCTTACTTTTAAAAAACAAATAAGAAAAGAGATAAAGTCTGATTTCTATTTATTATTTAAGAACTGCATTTAAGTAAGTTATATTATTATATTTAGTAAGTGTGTAAAACTACTTGGAAATGAGTTAGTTAGATGAATTTAGCATCTGTGCAAATATTTATTTTGAATCTTCAATAAATATATATATTACTGTAAAACAATCTTTCTTGTGGGGAAATTAAATTTTGAAGAATATAAAAAAATTACAGATAAAAAAGTTTAGTCTACTTATGTGACCAGCATTACAGTGATGTTTTGAGTAAAATCGTCGAAAGAGAGACTTTTGTATACTTAAAGTTTTAATAATTATGTTAATGCGTTTAAAGATTGTACAATAACAAATTTATTGTTTGCTTTTGCAGATATTTTAAAACTGGCTCTTCAATTAAAAGTTTAAGAATGTTAAAATTTTTTATCATTAAAAAAGCCTTATTAGTAAGCATTATAAAATTCCTGTTTTACTTTTTAATGAAATACGTAAATAAAAATTTAAATATTTATATAATAGACTATGTAGGTAAATATAGTTTGTAGTAAATTTTTATTCGTTGTCGATTTGTTATTTATTCAAACAGTTAGTCGATTTGAGTTGTTTATCTGACTTCGTCCGAATGTCCTTTTTTATATTGGCCTCGTCACCTCTTATCTAATGATCTAACTCGAGAATACGTTTGTATGTGTAAAAGGCATTCATTATTACATTCCTTTCCAAGGAAATGGTTTTAGTTTGAAATAAAGGTCAACTATTTTTAGATTTTAAAACGAAAGAAAAAAACTGCAGTTTATGCATTTAATTATAGGGTCGTAACTTTTGTTTAAATAAAATTTTGGTCTCTCTAATAGCCCTTGCGGCTGTAATTACTTTAACTTTAATTTGTATTCTTTGAAGAAATAAATAGTTTAAATCAAATAATTATTGATAATAGGTTTTATATATCTCCAAAATAAAAACTTGTTTATGCGAGATTTTAACAACTTTAAAAAAAATTAAAAGTTGAACTTCCTACATTTGGAATGAACAGTAGGGTTGTTATTATCTAAGTTGAGCAAAATTAATACTTTATTTATTAGGGGCAATTTCATCACCAAATGAAATTGGAAAAAGCGAATTATTAGAGAAATCCAGCAGTCTCTTTTAAATCATCCCCGACGCACACTATCAAATAATAAATAAGAGCAGTTTAATTTGCGTCCAAAGAAACAACACGTAGGTACTTTATTTGTTAGAGGGTGACACCAAATGAAAGTTTAAACTTTCTACGTTTGGGAAAAAGAGGGGTGCCATATCCCAAGTGCTTAGAAAAATATAATGCCCTCCTTAAACATACCCCCAAAGTATTCTGTCAAGTTCTACGTAAATTAGAACATTTTAATTTGCGATAAAAAACAGTAGGTAAAACTTTATTTACTAGGGGGTGATTTTAACACGAAATGAGAGTTTAAATGAAGTTGCTATATCTCAGATCTACAAAACAATTAAGCTAACCCCATAGTTTTATATAAAATACTAAATAAGAACGTTCTAATTTTCAATAAAAACACTGGCTATTTTAACTATAAGGGGAGGATTTTAACCTCAAATGAAAACTTAAACTTTCTATTTTTGGAAAAAATTGATTTGCATTATGTACCTCGTATCCCTAGAACAATCCAGCAACCCCATTTAAGCCAACCCCTACGTATCTTATCAAATACTTGGTAAATAATAACGTCTTCATTAGCGTTAATAAACAGCAAGCACTACATATATTTGAAAGCTTGAACTTTGTACTTTTTTGGAAAATGTGGTTGTGTTGTCTCAGATTATTAGAAAAACCCAAGAGCTACCCCGTTGAGGCCAATCCCAAAGAATTCTATCTAACACTAAACAAGGGAACTTCTTTTAAAGGGTGATTTTTACATAAAATGAAAGCTTATTTTTATTGTTATGGAGAGTATTTATAGTCATCACAATTACTGATGAATCAATATAAAAATCATTTTATTTTTTAAAAATTTTCTAGGTATCTATAGTATAATTATGGTATTATTAATAATTAATATTAATAAAAAACATTTAAAAAAATTTAAAAAAAAAAAAATTTCAAAAAATTAGGTAATAATTTAATTTTTTCTTGATAGCGGATTTCTATCCTTTCTCCTCCAAATACACTCACCCTTTCTAAAATTTAAATACTGTAACATTCGGTATAAAACAATATATTTTAATTATTTATTAACTAAGTATTAATTATTTATTTTAATAATTAAAGTTCTAATTTATACGAATTAAAATCACAATTATTCGTATAAAAACACTTTTTTCTTTTGTTACAGAATAATTCTAAATGAAGTGAATCCATCATTTCATTCATGGCAAGTTTTAAGTAATGTAAGTCTAAAGATTTTTTTTAGTTATTATAATGTGTAACAATCTAATAATGATATGAAGTTTTCGTAGTACCTACATACAGGTAATAAAATTTTTAATTAGATTGAAATTAGCTGTATGATTACTGCACAAAGGCGATCTTTTGTACAAGAACATTTGCCTTCGTTAATTTTATAGGAAATCAAAAAAAAAATTAAAAACATTATAGTACATACTTCGAATACTCTCCGTAATTCCTTTTCGATAGCGCCACCAGTCTTTTCCTCTGACCGCAGCTTTGAACGTTTAGGTAGTAGTTTGAAAATTTCCGCGGTGATTAAATGTTGTCAAACAATGGCGTATTTTGTTATTAAGTTATAATTATTTATACCGGTTCGATTCGGTTTAGTGAAATTAGTAAAAATCATTCGATTTTCGTATCATTCTGTACTTACTTGGAATATTGCGAAAATAATCTTTATTATTATATAGAAAATTGTTACTCGTGAAAACAGCTGATCAACATTTACCCTTAATTGGATTATAACTTTTGTGATTACATATAATTATTGGGTGAGTTTTTCTACATTTAATTTTTTCTCGAACTTTCTTTTTGTTTGCGTA
This sequence comes from Agrilus mali, assembly GCA_029378335.1. Taxonomy (NCBI): domain Eukaryota; kingdom Metazoa; phylum Arthropoda; class Insecta; order Coleoptera; family Buprestidae; genus Agrilus; species Agrilus mali. The sequence goes on from CM055660.1 coordinate 1,308,436, forward strand.
TAATTATTTTTTCTCTATCTATAAAAGCGAATCGTGTTAAGATTTTGTCCCTAAAATATGCTTTAAATAAATAACCGTTTTTATATCAGCTTTACATAAAAAGAAAAAGCCTTTGAGAATAAAATTAATTCACGCTGTCTTATACTTTTATATTTTGTTTAACACAAATATCGTGCTAATTTTAGATTTTTATGAAACATTTTAGTACAGAAATGAATGTAACAAATTTAAATTGCCATATTTTCCACTTTCAGTTGGTTTTTCCGACTTTGACTGCGGTAGTTAATGCATTTTTAGAAAATTGCTTTTTTTATACGATTCTACTTGTGTTAGAGAAAAATCGTTCTACAAATCGCTTAATTTCATCATTCGCTTTGTATCTGTAGAGTGAAAATTTTATTTTTTTGTAAATTATAAGTGATAAAATGACTTGAAACTTAGCGCTCACACCTTTTGGGATCCTCGCAATTAGTATATAGGCCCGGCTCGCTATTTATATCGTCGGTAATAGGGTCATATCAAAGGCTGAGAGTATCCCTCCTACTACGCCGAGTGGCCATAGGTGTAGTTCGCGTGAGGATGGGGAAATTAGCCGAGAAGGTATGACTTAGACGTCGTATATTACTAACGATCTAGCTGAGTCAGGCTAACACTCTTTATCGGTTATTCGCCAACTGTCCCCTGCACCTCTCAGGTTATACGTAACTTGGGAGTTGTAGGAAGGTTGACGACAAGTCGATAAATGGGGGGCCCTTGACTAACAGGGATGGTTTTGCACTTTTTTTTCACATTTGTTTTTTAAAATTATTTTTAAGAAAATACTGTTTTACGCACATAAAGAATTTTAAAATTTAATTTACTGTTTTGTGTGATAAATACATGTGTGTGATTTATATTATTAATAATTTAATCCAAAAATCACTTAATTGTTTTGAAAGATTCGAACTAATATTTTTTATTGAAGTAATTTTTGTTTGAATTTTTAAACTGCAATTATATTTTTTATTTTTAATGGTAGATATATATGTGCCTTAAGTAGGTATTTTCATTAAATTATTATTATAAACAAGCCTGGTGACGAAGATTTGTTATCGTTTTTTTCCTTGTAATTATTCAATTGCAAGTAACATCATTAAATATTAAAAAATAGAAATGTGATATAAGAAACAATGAAATTTATTTGGTATATGTTTAATAATATAACCATTAACAAAAATCTAAATAAATTAAAGTTAATTTTCCACACTTCTAATAATATCACAAAGAGGTGGTGATAGTTTGTGTATTTTACCATTTATAGGGTTTAATATTAAAAATAAATTAACTGACTGTAAAAAATCCTAAATATTACGATGCTACACCTTTCCAAAAAGTTATAATAGGACTTTCTGATTTTATGAACAAAACTTTATAAGAAATTGACAAGGTTTTATAATTTTACATAGCGTACTATCTGGCCTTGTCTTTCCCGAATACTTTCTCTCTCTAAAATCATGTGACCATTCAATCTCGATCGGTCGTAAGCTAATTACTGTTCTCGTATTTATAAAGTGGTTAAAAAAAATCAAATTAAAAATATTAAATCTTGGTTTTATCATTTTCAATTATATCACATTTTAGCTACTTCATCTTTCAGAGGGAGTGATCTAGATAACTTTTTCTATCAAAAAAATTATTCATCATTTCGATACTTTATCTTTCCAAACAGCTCTAGTAAAATTTTATATTTTTTTAAACAAAAAATTTAAAAAGAAAATAAAAGAAATTTACCCGGCGCCTTCACCATTTTTTTCTGTAAATTATTTATTAATCTTGTGTTATTTATTTTGTTTTTGAGATTTCTATATTGACACAATTGAATATAATTATTTTGTATATCTTTATTATTGTCTCTGAATACAGTTTTTTATCATTTTAATTTAATACCATCCCATAGTTAATAAATAAAAATTTTCTACCCGGCGCCTTCACCATTTTTTTTTTTGTAAATTATTAATTAATCTTGTGTTTTATTTTTCTTTTAAGAAATACATTGACACAATTAAATAAATGGTTTAGATTTTCACCGAGCGTACTTTCTGGCCTTTTCTTTTCCGAATACTTTCTCTCTCTAAAATCATGTGACCATTCGATGTCGGTCTGTCGTAAACAAATTATTGTTCTCGATTGAATAAAGTGGTTAAAAATCGTTAGGATCAAATTAAAAATATTAAACCTAGGTTTTATCATTTTCAATTATATCTCAAACGGGTGGTGGTGATTTTAGTAATCTCGATAATTAATCTATCGAAAAAAAATCATCTTTCATTTTTTTGCATAATTTTTTTTAAACAAATTAAAAATAAAAATTTAACGGGTAATTTTTTGTAAATTATTAATTAATCTTTGTTATTTATTTAAGAAATAATTGACACATTAAATAAATGGTTTAGATTTTCAGACTTACTTAATCTGGCCTTTTTTTTCCGAATACTTTCTCTCTCTAAAATCATGTGACCATTCGATGTCGGTCTGTCGTAAACAAATTATTGTTCTCGATTGAATAAAGTGGTTAAAAATCGTTAGGATCAAATTAAAAATATTAAACCTAGGTTTTATCATTTTCAATTATATCTCAAACGGGTGGTGGTGATTTTAGTAATCTCGATAATTAATCTATGAAAAAAAATCTTTATCATTTCGATATTTTATCTTTCCAAAAAGCTCTAGTAGAATTTTATATTTTTTTAAATCAAAATTAACAAGAAAATAAAAGAAATTTACCCGGCGCCTTCACCATTTTTTTTTGTAAATTATTAATTAATCTTGTGTTTTATTTTTCTTTTAAGAAATACATTGACACAATTAAATAAATGGTTTAGATTTTCACCGAGCGTACTTTCTGGCCTTTTCTTTTCCGAATACTTTCTCTCTCTAAAATCATGTGACCATTCGATGTCGGTCTGTCGTAAACAAATTATTGTTCTCGATTGAATAAAGTGGTTAAAAATCGTTAGGATCAAATTAAAAATATTAAACCTAGGTTTTATCATTTTCAATTATATCTCAAACGGGTGGTGGTGATTTTAGTAATCTCGATAATTAATCTATCGAAAAAAAATCTTTATCATTTCGATATTTTATCTTTCCAAAAAGCTCTAGTAGAATTTTATATTTTTTTAAATCAAAATTAACAAGAAAATAAAAGAAATTTACCCGGCGCCTTCACCATTTTTTTTTGTAAATTATTAATTAATCTTGTGTTTTATTTTTCTTTTAAGAAATACATTGACACAATTAAATAAATGGTTTAGATTTGCACCGAGCGTACTTTCTGGCCTTTTCTTTTCCGAATACTTTCTCTCTCTAAAATCATGTGACCATTCGATGTCGGTCTGTCGTAAACAAATTATTGTTCTCGATTGAATAAAGTGGTTAAAAATCGTTAGGATCAAATTAAAAATATTAAACCTAGGTTTTATCATTTTCAATTATATCTCAAACGGGTGGTGGTGATTTTAGTAATCTCGATAATTAATCTATCGAAAAAAAATCTTTATCATTTCGATATTTTATCTTTCCAAAAAGCTCTAGTAGAATTTTATATTTTTTTAAATCAAAATTAACAAGAAAATAAAAGAAATTTACCCGGCGCCTTCACCATTTTTTTTTGTAAATTATTAATTAATCTTGTGTTTTATTTTTCTTTTAAGAAATACATTGACACAATTAAATAAATGGTTTAGATTTTCACCGAGCGTACTTTCTGGCCTTTTCTTTTCCGAATACTTTCTCTCTCTAAAATCATGTGACCATTCGATGTCGGTCTGTCGTAAACAAATTATTGTTCTCGATTGAATAAAGTGGTTAAAAATCGTTAGGATCAAATTAAAAATATTAAACCTAGGTTTTATCATTTTCAATTATATCTCAAACGGGTGGTGGTGATTTTAGTAATCTCGATAATTAATCTATCGAAAAAAAATCTTTATCATTTCGATATTTTATCTTTCCAAAAAGCTCTAGTAGAATTTTATATTTTTTTAAATCAAAATTAACAAGAAAATAAAAGAAATTTACCCGGCGCCTTCACCATTTTTTTTTGTAAATTATTAATTAATCTTGTGTTTTATTTTTCTTTTAAGAAATACATTGACACAATTAAATAAATGGTTTAGATTTTCACCGAGCGTACTTTCTGGCCTTTTCTTTTCCGAATACTTTCTCTCTCTAAAATCATGTGACCATTCGATGTCGGTCTGTCGTAAACAAATTATTGTTCTCGATTGAATAAAGTGGTTAAAAATCGTTAGGATCAAATTAAAAATATTAAACCTAGGTTTTATCATTTTCAATTATATCTCAAACGGGTGGTGGTGATTTTAGTAATCTCGATAATTAATCTATCGAAAAAAAATCTTTATCATTTCGATATTTTATCTTTCCAAAAAGCTCTAGTAGGATTTTATATTTTTTTAAATCAGTTTTTATTAATTTACATTACATTTTGTATAAATCATTTTATATGATAAGATTAAGAATTTATTTAAATTATGTCTTAACTTATATAATTTTTAATAATTTAAGTACATTTAATATGATTTGGAAGCCTTGTGAATGTTGTAAATTTAATAAGTATTTAATTTTGTTGCAGTTTTTCTGAATTTTTCTTCTCACACTTATGGTGAATGTTCTTCAGGATGCGGCCCCTCCAGTAAAGAAGATGTGACGTGATGGTGGTCAATCGGTGAGTTTTTTATTTATTTGCATTACATTTTGTACTTAGTTTAATTGTTTATAACAATTAATTTTTTCTCACAGACATTTGATTTCATTTTATTAACTTGATGTAACATATTTTAATTTTGATCTAATTTATTTCGAGATCAAATGTCTGTTAAAAAGAAAACAATTGTTATAAACAATTAAAAGACATGCCTTTAACTTTAAATATCTTTCATACCTGTTTATTAGTTTTTGTTCAAATTATAATAATATTTCCTCACTTCAATATTACTTATTAGGTAGGTACTTACCTTTTTAAAAGTTTTCTGTTGCACATATCTTTGTTTTCCTTTTTAATTGTTTATAAAAAATATTGTAAATTTAATATGTATTTAATTTTGTTACAGTTTTCCCCGATTTTTCTTCTCACACTTATGAGGGAAGAATGTTCTTCAGGATGCCGCCCCTCCAGTAAAGAAGATGTGACGTGATGGTGGTCAATCGGTGAGTTTTTTATTTATTTGCATTACATTTTGTACTTAGTTTAATTTTTTCGTTTTATTAACTTCATGTGAACATATTTTAATTTTAATCTAATTTATTTAATATCACATGTCTGTTAGAAAGAAAACAATTAAAAATTAACTTCTAACTTTAAATTAAGTATATTTAATTTTTATTAATTTTTGCTGGAATTATAGGTACTAATACAAATTTCTTTTTGTTGCAGGGGACCATCATCCGGATCGTATCGCGAGTGTCGGGAGTGCGGGAGTGTTCTGGAGCGTCCAGATTCGGGCTCCGAAGTCCTCAACACCCGGAATCTCGGAATTTCCGGGTTCCTGGGTCTTGAAAACTTCGGAATTCGAATCCCAACGCCTCCAAAACTGTGGATCTTTCGGGATCCATTGTTTTGGTGGAGTTGGAATTCGGATTTCGGGGTTTCCGGGACTCAGTATCCCGAAACTTCCGAATCCCAGATGCTGGGGGCTTCGTAGTCTGAATGTGGTCGCCCCAACGTCCGGGGCCTGGACCCGGACGGTCGTCGAATAACAAAAACGTTCGCACTAGACCTGGTAGGCGTGAAAAATGTATTTTTGTCTTTTTAAATAAAACACAATATAAGGTTTTTCTTGTTTTATTTCTGTCTCCTCTCCCCCTGTGTCTCCCCCCGCACCCCCTCACCCGCCCTCCCCCGGGCCCCCGGCCCTCCCGGGGGCCCCCGCCCCCCTTCCGGGGTGAACCCCACCCGCTCTGGGTGAAGTGTCACCCCCATTCACACTAAGGATGAGAATGTATGCGAGGAGTGTGTTATGTTGGAGAGGGTACAAATTCATACCCTCTGCAACATACATCCCCTCTCTCATACACTCTCATCCCCATTCGCTCCGAGGGTGAGAATGTATGGGAAGGAGTCCATTGGCTCCCATGCATTCCCACCCTCGTTCATTCTCTCATACTTTCATACATCCACGCATACAATCTCGCCCCCTTTCATTCTAAGGAAGGGAATGTACAAGAGAGAATACTTGTGTGAGAAAGGGTATGAATTTATTTTCATACACCTTCTCACACATGCACTCTCCTCATACATTCTCACCCTCATTCTTACATTCATACATGTTCACCACTTATTCATTCTGAGGGTGGGATTGTATAGAAGATAATACATGTGTAAAAAAGGCAATGAAATTATTTTCATACCCCTTCTTACACACGAACTTTCTTCCACACATTCTCACCCTCATTCGTTCATACAATCATACATTTTCACCCTCATGCACTTTTTTATTCATTCATTCATTAATTTAAACATACGTACATGCTCATTCCTTATTCATTCTGAGGAAGGGAATGTACAAAAGAGAATACTTGTGTGAGAAAGGGTATGAATTTATTGTCATACTCCTTCTCACACACGCATTCTCCTCGTACATTCTCACCCTCGTTCTTACATTCTTACATTCATACATGTTCACCACTTTTTCATTCTGAGGGTGGGACTGTATAGATAGAAGATAATACATGTGTAAAAAAGGCTATGAAATTATTTTCATATCCCTTCTTACACACGCACTTTCTTCCATACATTCTCACCCTCATTCGTTCTTACATTCATTCATACAATCATACATTTTCACCCTCATGCACTTTTTTATTCATTCATTCATAAATTTAAACATACGTACATGCTCATTCCTTATTCATTCTGAGGGAGGGAATGTACAAAAGAGAATACTTGTGTGAGAAAGGGTATGAATTCATTTTCATACTCCCTCTCACACACGCATTCTCCTCCATATATTCTCACCCTCACCCACTTTCTCACTTTCATCTACACAAACGCTCTTTTTCATAATCTCTTTCCCACATATTTCTTTTCATCTACTCACACTTTCGTGCCCTCATTCTCTTTATCACTTGCACAATCTTCTTTCTACCCTCAATTTCACTCTCTTGCTTACACTTGGACTATCTTTTTCATACTGTTTCACCCTCTCACACTTTTTTACATTTTCAGTCGACCCGTTCTCTCTAATTTACATTTTCGCTCTCTTACATGTTCATTTTCACCCTCATTTGCTCAATGTATTTTCGTACTCTCATTCTCACCCCATAACAATTCCCTCAGCCCACAATTATTTATTACAGTGACAGCGACAAAATATTCAAGAACTAATTTACAAGTAAGTATATAAAAAGTACTTAAATAAATAAGGAATAAACCCTAATACAAATTAAATACATAATAGCTAAAAATAAGATAAATACATTTCAAACAGTATAACTATTTTATCTTAAGATAAACAAATTAATTTTCTATAAATACAATAAATAAAAATTATTCTAACAGTTTAAAATTAATTTAAAATATTTCGTTTTAGTTTTCGTAATTAAAATTATTAACGCTCAATCAACGTTACTACATATAACAATGAATTTACTGTTGAGATAAATTAATACTGGTGAAGGAACCGGGTAAAATTAATTTAAAAACTTCTAGAAGTTAAGGGGTGTAAAAAGTTCTGCTTTTTGTTATTTGGTGCTGAAAATGTAATTAGTAAACAATAAAATTACATATGAAAATTGAAAATATCATAAAAGTTACTCTTATGAATACCAATTTTGGTGAAGGTGCCAGATCATAATTAATAAAAAGGGTGTAGGTATTATTTAATTTTAGCAATAGTTAAGCAATAACAAATAAATTAATAAATAACTGAAATATATTAATCTGCAGTAAAGTTAAGAAAAAAGAAATTAAATTAAAAGTGAAAGTGCAAATTAAAAATCTACAACAATGTAAAGGTAAGTACGTATCAAAAATATTATTTACATCTAATTATTTAAATAAATTGTATAAAAGTTAAATTTATTACTTGTGGGACCTAACCGTCTGCAAAAATAATTTATAAGGCTTCTACGAGAAAGAGAAACATTAATTAATAAAAAATGATTGTAAACAAAAACTAAAAAATGAGTAATTACGATAAATTTACTAGTTAAAAGAAATGTAATGTATAAAATGAAAAAAAAAAATATGTATTTAAAGTGAAGTGTCTTTTCTTGAAAAGTTGCAAAAAGAAAATACAAAAGTGTAGGTATATTTTGTCTGGAAATTCAACTTACTTTTTTGTTTTAATTTCGAAAATTTAAATGTAAAATTGTAAGTAAAAAATAATTTTAAATTTAAAGAAATCAAAAAAGCAAAACTCCTTACAACAAGATAAATATCCACCAAAAAGAAATATTTATAAATCATTTAAGAATTTTAGAAGAAGATAAAATTAACTGCGATGAATAACAAACAGCCCTAACAATAAAAATTATCCGTTCTCCTCCCTTATTGGAGGATGAGGTGTGGAACTTCGTCAGGCTACAACGATATCCTCGAATTTCCAAAGAGATGTTCGTCATGATTGAAGCTGAAATTAAAAACAATATATATTAAAAAAATTAGACCCAAAATCGATGAAAATTTTTAGCTATTTTCAATTTTCAATATAAAATAAATTAAAATTACATAAACTTGATCTTACGATGAATTAAAAAAAAACATTTACCTCGAAATAAAAGTCGTCAATTCCTCTACCCTTAAGTGAAAGATGGAAGTGGATTTTCGTCAACATACCAAAACATCCTCGAGTTTCGAACGACATTGGTCGCAATTAAAGCTGAAATACAAATGAAAATAATAAATTAAACTTAAAATTACAATTTAAGCTTAATATAATAAGTTAAATAAAAAAAGGACAAATTTAACAATGAATACATAAACAACACTTACTTCGAAATAAAGATAGTCTCCTCAGTGGAAGATGAAGGGATGAAATTCGATGTAAGTACATAGACATCCTCCAATTAGAAAGACGCTGAAATATAAAAATAAAATTTTTAATAAATATTTGAAGCTTTTCTCAAGTTATACTTGTACTAAAAACAAAATAAAATTGTCTCGATATAAAGTGAATTAACAATGCTTACTTCTCAATCAAAATGGTCCATTTTCCCACGTTCAATGACAGGTAGGGGTATAAGGACATCCTCGAATTTCCAAAAAAATGCTCGTCAAGGTTGAATCTAAAATTAAAAAAATGTATATATATAAAAAAATTCTCAAAAATCGATGAAAATTTTTAGCTTTTTTCAATCTTATCTTGATATAAATTAAATAAAATAAACTTGATCTTACGATGATCTAAAAAGAAACATTTACCTCGAAATAAAAATCGTCCATTACTTTACCCTTAAGTGAAAGATGGAAGTGAACTTGAGTCAACATATAAAAACATCCTCAAATTTCGAACGACATTGGTCACAATTGAAGCTGAAATACAAATGAAAATAATAAATTAAACTTAAAATTACAATTTAAGCTTAATATAAGTTAAATAAAAATAAAACAAATTTTACAATGAATACATAAACAAAACTTACTTCGAAATAAAGGTAGTACATTCCCCTACTCCTCAGTGGAAGATGAAGGGATGGAATTCGATGTAAGTACATGGACATCCTCCAATTAGAAAGACGCTGAAATATTAAAAAAATTTTTATATAAATATGTATTTCAAGCTTTTCTCAAGTTATACTTGTACTAAAAACAAAATAAAATTGTCTCGATATAAAGTAAATTACAAAATGCTTACTTATTAATTAAATAGTCCATTCAATGATAGGGTATAAGGACATCCTCGAATTTCCAAAATGATGCTCTTAACGGTTGAAGCTGAAATTAAAAAAAATATATATGTATATTTAAAAATTAGACTTAGAATTCGATGAAAATTTTTAGCTATTTTCAATCATATCTTGATATAAAATAAATTAAAATAAAATAAACTTGATCTTACGATGAATTAAAAAGAAACATTTACCTCGAAATAAAAGTCGTCAATTCCTCTACCCTTAAGTGAAAGATGGAAGTGGACTTTCGTCAACATACCAAAACATCCTCGAATTTCGAACGAGATTGGTCACAATTGAAGCTGAAATATAAATGAATATAAAAATTAAACTTAAAATTCAAATTTAGGCTTAATATAATAAGTTAAATAAAAAAAGGACAAATTTTACAATGAATACATAAACAACACTTACTTCGAAATAAAGATAGTAAAATTCCCCTACTCCTCAGTGGAAGGAAAAAGGGATGAAATACTATGTAGGTACATGGACATCCTCCAACTTAGAAAGACACTGAAATTTAAAAATAAAATTTTTAAAATATTTTAAGCTTTTCTCAAGTTATACTTGTCCCTAAAAACAAAATAAAATTTCTCGATTTAAAGTGATTTAAAAAAATGCTTACTTTTTAAATTTAAATAGTCCATTCAATGATAGGGTATAAGGACATCCTCGAATTTACTAAAAAGATGATCGTCACGGTTGAATCTGAAAAAAAAATATATATTAAAAACTACTCAAAAATCGATAAAAAATTTTCAGCTTTTTTCAAATATTATCTTGATATAAAATAAATTAAAATTAAATAAACTTGATCTTACGATGAATTAAAAAGAAACATTTACCTCGAAATAAAAATTGTCCATTCCTCTATCCTTAAGTGAAAGATGGAAGTGGATTTTCGTCAACATACAGAAACATTCTTGAATTTCTAACGACATTGGTCACAATTGAAGCTGAAATACAAATGAAAATAATAAATTAAACTTAAATTTAAATAAAAATAAGACAAATTTTACAATGAATACAGAAACAATACATACTTTGAAATAAAAACAGTACATTCTCCTACCCTCAGTAGAAGATGAAGGGATGGAATTCGATGTAGGTACATGGACATCCTCCAATTTAGAAAGACACTGAAATATAAAAGTTAAATTTTTAATAAATATATCAAGCTTTTCTAAAAGTTATACTAAAAACAAAATAAAATTGTCTCGATATAAAATAAATTTAAAAATACTTACTTATCAATAAAAATAGTCCATTTTCCCACACTGAACGATAGGGGTACAATTTCGAAAGATCATCATCGAAACTGAAATTAAATAAATGATTTATCAAAATTGCTTAATTAGATTAATTTAAAAAGTATTACCTACTTAACAATAAAAACAATGCATTCTCCTACGCTTAGTGATAACAGGTGGGTGGAACTCCATCAAGGACATGAAAAATGATGTTCATACGAAAGATATTCGTCACCATCGCAGCTGAAACAGATGCCAAATTAATAAATAAATAAATACTTTATTAAAAGTAGATAAATATTTGAAGCTTATTTTAAGTTGGATGTATATTTTGCTTTACGATAAATTTAAAAAATACTTACTTTGAAATAAAAATGGTCTTCTCTTTTACCCTTACTGGAAGTTGAGAGGGTAGAACTCTTTGAAGACAGAAGGACATCCTCGAATTCCGAAAGATACTGTTCACCATTTAAACTAAAATTAAAAAATAACTAAATAGTTGCTCCTTCAATAAATTTACAAAATCAATTTTCTAAAAATGTCCTGGAAAATTTTAATTTTTTTTTCGATTGATGTGAAGTTTACTTTAAAATTTCTTTTACCTATTTAAAAGAGGATAGTAACTGATACATAAAAGACTTTTAAATTTCCAAAATCAATTTTAAAACAATTTCGAAAATCTCAAAATTTTTATTGAACATACAAAAACAGACTTCACTTCGTAGTACTTTATTTCGTCTATTTGAATTGTAATTTAAAATCCATTTTAGCCACCTGAAAGGGAGATTCCGAAGCTTAGTAACCCCTATATAAATTTTCAAAATCGACTTTTTAACAATTTCAAAAATGCCCGTGAAAATTTAAATTTTCTTAATCGATAACATAAAAACAGACATCATTTCGTAGTGCCCTAACCCCTTTATTGGAAGTTTAATTTAAAATCTGTTTTAACCACCTGAAAGGGGAGATTTCAATGTATAGAAATCCCTATTTAAATTTTCAAAATCTATTTCTCAACAATTGAATTTGAATTTTCTTCGATAAGATACATAAAAAAAAGATTTCAGTTCGTAGTGCCCTAGCTCATCTATTTAAAATTTAATTTAAAATTAGATTAACATCTGAAAGAGAAGATTTATATGTATAGAAATCCCTATTCATTTCCAAAATCTGTTTTTCAAAAATGCCTGTGAAAATTGCAATTTTCTTGTATCATCTTGAAACAAAAGAATTTAATAATAGTTCCAGCTCAATAATTTAAAGTTTACGTTAAATTCATTTTATACATCTGAAAGAAAATATTTCGATACGTAGAAACCCTTATTAAAATTTTATAATAAAAAGTTCTCGTAATGACTTTTCTTCATTTTAGTTACCTGTCATAAATGCAAACGTCACTTAGCGATGCAGTCCTATTCCATTTTAAATTTCATATTAAATATTATGTGTACCTAATATTCAGGCCATAAATTTATCGTATTTTCTCTTTAACTGAGTAAAAATAGTAGCATTCCATACATTCTTTCTATGTATGGGTATTTACACATACATACCTACAAACGTGTTTCTCAAGGCGTTTATGTGACCTGACGATAAAACAAGGTCAAAGACGAGTGGATTTAAAAATTTTATGTATAACAAAGCAATAAGTTGAAGGCTATTGAAATAAAATTAATAATACTAACTTTCCAGTATTAAAATAATTAGGACACATGTGAACAATTACATGCTTTTTTTTTTAATATGAATTTAAGGATGCTTTATATATGTAATCTAAATAATAAAAATAAATTTTAATTGAAAAAAAGTAATAAAAAAAGGCGAAATAGAGAATATAAAAATTAAGTGTCGCAAAATACCTATTAATTGCACGAATAAAAATTGGCGAAAAATCAGCGGAAAAGTCTTATAAAAACTTAATTAAATTCCATACAAAATTTTGAATAAAAGAAATGTTTTTAAAAAAATGTTAAATAAAGTATTAATTTATTATAAGTAGTTTGGTCAAGTGAAAAATTATAAACTTAACTTTCTATGAAACCACAAAATTAATTAAAAGTATATTTAAAATATTTTCTAATTCATTAATTGATGATTGTTAATTAATTAAATCAAACCTACTAGGTATACAGGGTTTTTCAAGTTGATGGGCTATTAGAAGTATATGAATTAGTAGAAGGAATTCAATTCTGAAACTTGGGCTTATTTGGTTATTGTTTATGCCGCTTCTTTTAAAAATATTTTCAAGTTCGATTTACATCCGGTTATACCGGAAGTCGATACCAACTTTGTTATTTTAAATGGAATGGTATATTTTTTAAGCTGAATTCGAATAAAACGTGTAATTCTAAGGTAAGTTTGATAACCAACTTGTACACCTATGACGATCGGTTTCTGAGTTAATTTAATTTATAGAAAAAAAATCGCTACCGCAACCCAAATTATAAAAAATCATAACTTCCACAAAATACGACTTAGAGTGTTGAAATTTTTACTAGTAATAGCTGAATATTAGTGCTAACGCCTTGACAAAATTGAATTAAATAATTTATACAGGGCGTTCAAAATAAAATTCTCAAATTGAAAAACTTCAAACATGAATTACCTCGTTTTTTCGAATGGCACCTACTATTTTTTATTTTTTCAATCGATTCCTTTTTTTATCCTCTTTCGATCTATATGGATACTTCCTATTTTATTTGAAAATTTTGGAATAATTTTGAATTGTTACATAAAATAGGAAGTATCCATATAGATCGAAAGAGGATAAAAAAAGGAATCGATTGAAAAAATAAAAAATAGTAGGTGCCATTTGAAAAAACGAGGTAATTCGTGTTTGAAGTTTTTCAATTTGAGAATTTTATTTTGAACGCCCTGTATAAATTATTTAATTCAATTTTGTCAAGGCATTAGCACTAATATTCAGCTATTACTAGTAAAAGTTTCAACACTCTAAGTCGTATTTTGTGGAAGTTATGATTTTTTATAATTTGGGTTGCGGTAGCGATTTTTTTTCTATAAATTAAATTAACTCAGAAACCGATCGTCATAGGTGTACAAGTTGGTTATCAAACTTACCTTAGAATTACACGTTTTATTCGAATTCAGCGTAAAAAATATACCATTCCATTTAAAATAACAAAGTTGGTATCGACTTCCGGTATAACCGGATGTAAATCGAACTTGAAAATATTTTTAAAAGAAGCGGCATAAACAATAACCAAATGAGCCCAAGTTTCAGAATTGAATTCCTTCTACTAATTCATATACTTCTAATAGCCCATCAACTTGAAAAACCCTGTATATAACCTCAAGTTGATGAGGAAAAATTTGTTGCTGTTGTCATGTCCTCATTTTCCTCATTAACTTGAGGTTATATATACCTAGTAGGTTTGATTTAATTAATTAACAATCATCAATTATTGTATTGGAAATTAACTACCTAGATACTATAAAAACATTCTTCAATTAAAATATTTTTGTTCATAATAAGTAATTTCATACAAAAAGAAAAAAATAAAAACTAAGTGCATCAAATTATTGTATTTAATTACGTAGATATTGATATAAACGAAAGAGTCAGTATATGAAAAACCAATAAAAATATTTCCAAACACTAAAATTTTCATATTAAATAAAAAACCTTTTAAGGATATTAGAAATGTTTTTAGATTTTCTCCCTTAAACTTCACCTAGCTAATATTTATTTACCTTAAATAGTTAGTTCTAGTAAGAATAAAAAACTTACCATTTATTAGATAGGTGTATTTCTTTCAGCAAATGTGTATTCCAACAGAAATATTTCCTCGTTATTCACAAAACTTGTCATCTCTAGCAGCAAACAACTACTAAACTGTTATTTATGTGAAGCAGAGAATGTCCTCGGAGCGACCCACCAAACTACAACGTTGTTTTTTATTCAAATTATTCATTTACATTCATTAAACACTCAAACTCGACTTTAATAATCACAAAATAAATTTAATTTTAATTAGTAATGAGCTACAGTCATCACATACATACATTACCACGAACAGGTTAAATCTCGACTCTCGACAAATATTTACACTTTCCCGAAGTTTTCCGATTTGATGAGTCGAACTGTGTTGCTGAAAATCGTTTGTGGCGCCCCCTGAAGGCTTCTGAAGAAAGTGTTGAAGGAAAGTTAGACAACTAACAGTTTTCAATGATTATTAACAAAATTATGGAATGTTACGAAGTAACTAAAACTATATTTGTAATGTAGTTTTCGAAATTTTGGTATTTGGGCCCTTTTCTCACTGCTTTTTTTATTGTTTTAATTAGGTAACAAATATAACAAAATATATAATATTATTATTTATGGAAAATACAAATTGTTTTTGTTATTTTAAAAATCCATAAATAATTATATATATACCTACCTAATTAAAAAAAAAGAGCTGCCTAAAAATCAACCAAAAGTGAGGATTTTAAAATCATGATTTATTCACAAGATATGTAGATAATATTCATATCATAAGAAAGAAATGCTTTTCATTATCATATTATTATAATAAAAATACATATTAAAAATATTGACATTCAATATTCACGTGATATTACAACCGGAACACGTCTGTTTTTTACCCCTTCGTTGTTCTTCATTTTCCAAGTCGAGTTTTCTTCTTAGTGCGTCTATATTGAAATAATTAAAATTATATTTATTTATTAAAAATATAAAAAAAATACCTGCTGTGGATCTTTTATCGATAGCAATGAGACTATCGTAAAGTTCTTTGATTGGGTTTGCATCTGGGGCCAAACCATGGGTCCAAATTAACAGCATTCGGAAACCGTGTTCTTTGTAGCTGGATGGACCTTAATACCATCAGTGTCATTAATTAATTTTAGAAGTAATTAAAATTTTTTTTTAATTTTAAATTATTGTATCAATTAATTTAAATAGATAATGTTTTATTTGTTCTATGAACACAAACTTAGTATTGTGAGGGTTCGAGAATATAATTGATATCTTTAGATTCAGAAATTCTGCTACAGGCATCAGAACCAATCGATTAAATCAATTTCATCCCCTAGAGCATACACAATACAATTGGAAACTTTAATGAGCCGTTTTAAGCTTTTGTTCGATTCATCCCTTAACTGGAAGTATTTAGGTATATATAGGCAGCAAT
The DNA here is from genome assembly GCA_029378335.1 of Agrilus mali. Classification (NCBI taxonomy): domain Eukaryota; kingdom Metazoa; phylum Arthropoda; class Insecta; order Coleoptera; family Buprestidae; genus Agrilus; species Agrilus mali. The sequence continues at coordinate 1,324,733 of CM055660.1, forward strand.
TGAAATACAACACAATGGAACAAAATTAAATACTACGAAAGATAGGAAATAATTAAAAAACAAAAAAGTTGTTACTATAGAGTTTTCGTTAATTTTTATTGTAGGTGTTAATTAAAATTAAATTTTTTATGTGCATACTAACTGTCACCTGTATATTGGTGTTCAATGGCTCGTACATGTTCTTCCGTGAAAGCCCAATGGTAAGCTAATTTTTTCCAATCGCCTGGTTCGAGTTGTTTGTAGGCCAGTTTGAAAATAACATCTTTTAACCTTTCACTGTTCCATTTGCGCCCATCATCCCTTGAGGAATTTCTTAATTTTTTCCTAACACTCAATACTGGCTTCAGGCCTCCACCCTCGTTTTCTTTTTTGGTCGGTTTACTGGTCTGTTCCTAATCACATCACAAAAATTCTCATTAATGAAGGATTTCTTTATATTATGAGCAGATTTCTTGATGTAGCTTTCTCGATGTTTTAAGGGGTAGATTTCTAGATATCATGAGAGGAGATTTCTCGACATTATGAACATATTTCTCGATATCATGAGGGGCAGATTTCTCGATATTATGAGCAGATTTTTCGATGTTATTAGGGTCAGATTTCTCGATATCATGAGGTTTAGATTCCTCGATATTATAAGGGGTAGATTTCTCGATATTATGAGCAGATTTTTCGATATTATTAGGGTCAGATTTCTCGATATCATGACGGTTAGATTCCTCGATATTATAAGGGGTAGATTTCTCGATATTATGAGCAGATTTTTCGATGTTATTATGGTTAGATTTCTCGATATAATGAGGTTTAGATTCCTCGATATTATAAGGGGTAGATTTCTCGATATTATGAGCAGATTTTTCGATGTTATTATGGTTAAATTTCTCGATATCATGACGGTTAGATTCCTCGATATTATAAGGGGTAGATTTCTCGATATTATGAACAGATTTTTCGATGTTATTATGGTTAGATTTCTCGATATCATGAGTGTTAGATTCCTCGATATTATGGGTAGAGTTCTCGATATCATGAGAGGTAGATTTCTCGATATTATGAGTAGATTTGTAGATATTATGAGAGGTAGATTTTTCTATATAATTAGGGGTATATTCCTAGATATTATGAGTAGAGTTCTGGGTATTATGAGGGGTAGATTTGTCTATATTATCAGGGGCAGACTTCTGGATATTATGAGTGTATTTCTCGATATCATAAGGGGCAGATTTCTGGATATCATGAGGGTAAGTTCCTCGATATTATGAGTGGAGATCTCGATATTGTAAGGGGTAGATTTCTCGATATTATGAGCAGATTTTTCGATGTTATTATGGTTAAATTTCTCGATATCATGACGGTTAGATTCCTCGATATTATAAGGGGTAGATTTCTCGATATTATGAACAGATTTTTCGATGTTATTATGGTTAGATTTCTCGATATCATGAGCGTTAGATTCCTCGATATTATGGGTAGAGTTCTCGATATCATGAGAGGTAGATTTCTCGATATTATGAGTAGATTTGTAGATATTATGAGAGGTAGATTTTTCTATATAATTAGGGGTATATTCCTAGATATTATGAGTAGAGTTCTGGGTATTATGAGGGGTAGATTTGTCTATATTATCAGGGGCAGACTTCTGGATATTATGAGTGTATTTCTCGATATCATAAGGGGCAGATTTCTGGATATCATGAGGGTAAGTTCCTCGATATTATGAGTGAAGATCTCGATATTGTAAGGGGTAGATTTCTCGATATTATGAGCAGATTTTTCGATGTTAATAGGGTTAGATTTCTCGATATCATGAGGGTTAGATTCCTCGATATTATGAGTAGATTTGTAGATAATATAAGATGTAGATTTTTCTATATCATTAGAGGTAGATTCCTCGATATTATGAGTAGAGTTCTGGGTATTATGAGGGGTAGATTTGTCTATATTATCAGGGGCAGACTACTGGATATTATGAGTGTATTTCTCGATATCATAAGGGGCAGATTTATTGATATCATGAGGGTAAATTCCTCGATATTATGAGTGGAGATCTCGATATTGTAAGGGGTAGATTTCTCGATATGATTAGTAAATTTCTAGATGTTATGAGATGTAGATTTTTCTATATAATTAGGGGTATATTCCTCGACATTATGAGTAGAGTTCTGAGTATTATGAAGGGTATACTTCCCTACATTATCAGGGGCAGACTTCTCGATATTATGAGTGAAGTTCGCTATATCATGAGGGTTTGATTGCTCGATATTATGAGTGGAGTTTTGGATATTATAAGGGGTAGATTTCTCGATCTTATGAGAAGTAGATTTCTCGATATTATGAATGGTAGATTTTTCGATATCGATAGGGGTATATTCGTCAATACTATGAGTGAATTCTGGGTATTATGAAGGGTAGATTTCTTGATATTATGAGGGGCGGATAAATTTAATTTCATAATTATCCAAAGGATGACATCAGCAATTAATTGTTCGATAAACCGTAAATTAATTTATACATGCAAATGTACGTATGTACATAAGTAACCTCTGGGGTATGTAAATGTTATTGTGAAAGTATGACCAATACCAATAGCTACTACTCACATGAGGTAGATAGTCGAGCCTGGCTGTTTTAATGATCATGTCAACGATGGCAGTGAAACTACCCCTTGCAGCTATGTACAGGGGTGTTCTACCGCCTTGTTCCCTTTGTTCTATATTAGCACCGGAGGCCAACAGCAGGCGGCATATTTCCGTTCTGCCCATTTCCGCTGCAATATGAATAGGAGACTGTAAACGCTGAAACAATTGCAACGTTTTATCCCGGAATTCAATAACCCAAAGAAATCGTTTCAGGATTTCTACTTTTGAAATAAAATTGAATAGGGTAACTATTTTTTTGGCAAATTAATCAAATAATACGCTACATTATAAATTGCGATATAATTATCTGTAGTTTCCATAAAAACATCAAAAAAATGTGGAGATAAAATTAAAAAAAGTAATCTATTAAACTTTAGATCCCTGATTTTCGTTTGTTATTTGTTTACTGCATTCCTATTTTTTTAAATAATTACAAATATAATTGTCAGAAAGATAACAATCCAAAAAAAAAATCTTACCGCGTTAAGTGCATTGAGATCGGCGGCACCTTTGCCGATAAGAATTTCTACAGTGTCGATTTCATTTGATTGACAGGCCAGATGTAAAGCTGTGTTACCTGCCTGTAGATAATTAATAAAAAAACTTATATATAAGTATTATATTTATGTACTTTAATATAATCTGTGGCAAAAAAAACATAACAATACCATTACCACCATTTTTTAATAATGGGTAATTTTATCAAAATCGATAAAAAAGTAATTGTTTGCAAATTAAAAAAGTGTGCACATAAGTACCTTGTTTGGTTTATTTATTGATGCTCCATGTTGTAGTAAAGAATCTAAGATGCCTCTGCTTCCTAGGCTGCAAGCAATATGGAGGGGTGTGAACCCTTTCTGAAAAGGGGTCCAGAGCTAAGATTTAATAACAACCTACTAAAAATTAGTTTAGGGGTCATTAAATTTGAACCCCTCCAAGGACGACTATCCATCCTCCCCTTTATATATAGAATTTTTATTTAAAATATAAATAAAAATTGTCGTGACATTTTCCACATTCATTAATAATATGAGCTTTTTTCTATAAATTTGGACCTCTTTCTTCCCTTTGAGGAGATTACGTAAAATGTGTTCTTACAGAATTTTCAGCATCCGGATCAGATCCTTGGTCCAAAAGCAACTTAACGATTTCAGTTTGTTGTTGTTGTGCGGCCAAATGAAGCGCCGTGTTCCCTTCCGCATCCCTGGCTTTTCCCAAGTCCGCCTCGTGGGCTAAAACTAATTTTGCCACCTCGACATGTCCTTTTTCGCAGGCGAAATGTAACGGGGTCCTTTGATCCTAAAAATTTAATCACTGTCACAACGCCCATTATTAAATAAATGCACAACAACGAAAATTAATTTTAAATCCACGAAAGGGAACTTCTAATCCGTCTTCCCTTATTTATTATAATTTCCTAAGCGACGAACAATGGGAACGAGTTAATTAATAAAGTTCCCCCAATTAAACTTCAGGAAGAGAATAGTGTTTAATAAACGTATTCGAATTAACAAATAAGTAACGTCGTCTTTTTAGTTGGAATTAGTTTAATTAATTCATTTAAATGATGCACTCAGTCTATTAGATAGAATACAAAGCAAAAAATAACAACAACAACAAATGCTGATTATGTTTATGTTCTAGACTCTGTAGGATTTGTTTTATTTTTCTTTTTCTGTAAACCAACGAAACTGTGGGTACACAAAGTTTAATTTAGACTGAACGTGAAGAAGTTGGGCCACCATATTTTTAAAATTATTTAGTACCTTGTCCATTTTGTCCAAAGTGGCTCCAACACTTAAAAGTTTCTTGACTACTTCTACGTGGCCCCCAACAGCTGCATGGTGCAGCGCTGTTTGGCCCTCAACATCTCCACAATCCACCCTGATATCTTCCAGGGTGTCCAGAAGGTAATTTACAATATCTGGCTTATTATTTTTAGCAGCACACATTAACAACGTGTAGTTTTTCTGAAAACAACACGTCTTGTATTTTTTTGTCTATTTCCATTAAAGGTACCTATACGTAATCAGAATTGTAATAACGTTTTCAAGGATGATTGAATATTTAATAAATTGATTTTTCGGGAAACCAGAACGACTAACAAAAGGAGCTTCTGAGCGTGAATGATTTAGTGGGTACCTTGTTAGTAGCATTTGAGTTAGCACCAGCATTTATTAGTAATTGTACAGCATTTCGATGTCCATGCCATGCTGCCATAAGTAAGGGCCTCATTCCGTACTGAAAATATTGTAATTAAAAATAAATATAAAAGTCCAAATAATCCAGAAAATATCTAGGTGGATATATTCTTTTAATTAAACCCCATTTAACAATTTTAGAGAACAGAATAAGTGCTAAGACAATTTATACAGTATGTTTAAAAAAGTTGGCAACAAATGAAAAACTTTTAATGTTGATTTGTTTTTTGAGAAAGAGATTAATGCAGAAATTAATACAGGGGGTTTATAATAAAGGTTAAATAAGAGTTTTCAAGGGGTGTGAAAGTTAAAGCTACCACCACATCAGTCAACTTTGATATCCTTTAAGGGAAAAACTAACGACAGAATCCAGAAAACGTCCCATTCAAATATTGTTCAGAAACAAAACACCCCTTATACTATATTCTGCAATAATTTAAAACGAACCATCTTGAAGGACATTAAAAACTTTTATATAATAAAATAATAGGTACATATATACCCTCGTTATTACTTTTGTTGCCCTTACCTTGTCTTTTGATTCTATGTCACAATTAGACGATATAAGCATCTCCATGATATCTGTATTTCCCCTGCTCGAAGCCCAATGCATAGGAGATCGTCCATACTAATTATAATAGGTACTATGTAAATTATTTTTACGTTAAGTATTTATCACCTAATTATACAGATAACACCACTAAATAATAACTGATAAGAAACTTTATTATTTTCTATTATCCATGAAAAATTGTAATTTTCGAAAACCTAGTCAACAATTTCCGGGTGAAGAGGACCCAATATACAAATTATGTTATTTTATCAAAATATTAAGTGGTTAATGTTAAAAACTGTTCATGCAATTTTATTTCTATTAGATAGTAACAGCCATTACGTAAAACATTTTCAAAAAGCAATTCGTAACTTACGTTATTTCTAGAATTGACATCTACTGGTTCCTTTAATATTTTCCGAACAGTTTCTGTATCATTTTTGATAACTGCTTCGTGAAGAAGTAAATTGTTCCGATGTATTTCGTCCCTTCTTTCCAATTCTTCGGGGGTGGAAGGAGAAAGTCTGGCCCCAATGGGATTAAAAGTCTCCCAAGTCGTATTCATTGTTACAAATTAACCCATTCAAATAATTTTTTTTAAAAAACAATTTTTATATAGTTTGCTTTGCACACGTTTCATATGTTACATATAATATAATTCGAATTATTGGAAATACGTTCAGTGTACGTAGTACGTGATGCAAATTTGATAGGAAATAGACGGGAAGTGTGCCGGAAGCTGTCTAACTACGCTGCATTCTTTATTATCAAATATAGTAGTGAATGCTCTTATTTCGTATAATATGCGCGATGCGATGCCTTGCTTGCATTCTCCATTTACATTTCACGAACGATCCTGAAACAAAAATACGGAAATTGGTAGATACAAAAGTCTAGAATACGAGCTCTAATAACTATAAATATTTAAACACTTGTTGTTTGAGAACATATTTAAGCAATCTCTTATTATATTATTTTTTACCACAGTGTTGAGTATGTTTCAAGGAATAAAATATCGAAAATGCCGAAAAATAAGAGCCCACGTGCCGGATTTGATTTCTTTTATTTTATTAATTATTTATATGGGACGTTTTAATTTTAATTATGCCCCTCACCCTTTAATCAATTTTTAGTTATAAGTCAAAAGAAATTACCACAATTTCCAATTAATCCCTTCCTTTAAGTTAAACTTGATGATTGTATCGAGGAAGCTTTCAAATATTGTAACTCCATAATATCGAAGAAATAAAATAACACAAGTTACAAACACAAATTTATTGTACCACAATGTACATTTCGCCACACAGTGGCTTCTTCAGGTGGAAGAAAGTAATACAACTTAAACTAAATAACAATTCGCTTAAATACTAATTACAAAAGAGGGGATAAACTATACATATTCTACTTAATGTTCAACAGAGGGGAATTGTTAGTGTCTAATTGGTCATTCATTATCAATCCTTTTTTATTTAACTTATTAATTTCCAGACTTTCGTATAAATTTAATTTTAGGCCTTTATTTTCTATATGTAAAATTTTGAAATTTTCATCGAAACTGTAATTGTTGTCCATTAAATGTAGCGCATAAGTTGAATTATCGTTTTTATTTTCGAAACTTTTTTTGTGCTCTTTTATGCGATCTTTAAAGCACCTACCAGTCTGGCCGATATAGGATTTGTTGCAACTACCGCAATTTAGTTTGTAAACCCCTGATTTCGTGTCTCTATTAGAATAATCTTTATTGTTTTTTATATATTTGCCAAGTCTATTGTTCGTTTTAAAGGAAATTATTGAATGAGTGTAATCTGAAATGTATTTGCCCACTTTAACTGAAAAATTCCCTAAGTATGTGAGTGAATTAAAGTTAGTTTTTTTGGTAGCTATATACGGATAAACCAAATTTTGCGTTTTTCTAGCTAATTTTTTATTAAGTAATTTAGTTACGATTGAGGTATCAAAGCAATTGTTGTTGGCAATAACATATATTCTATTCAATTCTTTATTGTAATCTTCTACTGACATTGGTACCGTTATGAGTCTATGAAGAGATGAATGAAAAAAGGCCAATTTGTGAGATACGGGATGGAAAGATTTTGAATGTATAATAGTGTCAGTGTGAGATTCTTTATGATAAATTGAGAATGAATGTTTGTTATTTATATTAGAAATAGTTAAGTCAAGAAAATTTATGGATCTATTTTGTTCTACTTCTAAAGTGAATTTAATTTTTATGTGTAATTTATTTAAAAAATTTAATAGTTGAGACATTTGTCTGTCAGTTCCTAAAAAGCAAACTAAAATGTCATCTACGTAACGGTACCAATATAAGCATTTCTTAAACAGAATATTTCTACTAATTGTTGTTTCTAAATTATTCAAAAATAATTCTGCCAGTAAAGGGCTCAGCGGGTTGCCCATTGCAAGGCCTTCTTGTTGCTTGTAATAGGTATTTTCGAAAACAACATAATTTTGTTTTAAGCAAATATTAAGTAATGTGATTATTTCCTCAATAATAACCGGGTTTACCAAATTGTCTTGTAGGTGGAATTTAACTATATTTAAAACTTCATTAGGAGGAATACTAGAAAACAAATTGCAAACATCGAATGAAATAAATTTGCAATTTTTAGGTAAGTCTAAATGAGAGATTTTATTAATAAGGTCTAGTGAGTTTTTAATTGAGAAACTAGGTTTAAAATTTATGAGGAAAAAAAAAAAGGATTGATAATGAATGACCAATTAGACACTAACAATTCCCCTCTGTTAAACATTTAGTAGAATATGTATAGTTTATCCCCTCTTTTGTAATTAGTATTTAAGCGAATTGTTATTTAGTTTAAGTTGTATTACTTTCTTCCACCTGAAGAAGCCACTGTGTGGCGAAATGTACATTGTGGTACAATAAATTTGTGTTTGTAACTTGTGTTATTTTATTTCTTCGATAAACTTGATGAGATTTTGCTACCCTTCTCCCTCCTAATATTGACCTTACATAATTAATTTAAATATGTGTCCTTAAAAACTAAAAACAATTTATTGCTCCTGTTTTCTGTTTTTATTTTTCCTTATCTGTTTACCCTGAGAGTTTATTGACAAAAGATGCTCATATCGTATCTAGTTAATTAAGGTGAACTAAATTATGTTTCAAACATAGATACAAAGGCATGTCGTGATTTACCTGCCCACGTAGTACGTTAAAAAAAACATCTTCTACCAACGGTTTTTCTCTGTAAAAATTGTTCCGATCGTGACATACATATTATTTCTTTAATCCCATAGATAGTTTTCGATATAAATGCGAAAAAGTTGGAAAACTTGCGAATTGCAATGTTTAAACATACGTAGATAAAAAAGGGTGGACAAGTTTTGTTGGGCCTATTTTCGATATTTTATTCTTTAAATCCTATTTTACATTGTGGCATTCTTGAATTACTGTTAAAAAATTTACAAAAAATACATATCCACCTTTGAGCTCTAATGACTGGCGTAATACGAGTGTATTAACATTTATTTGTTAGTGCTCCTATTATAAAATGTTTTAAATAAAAAAACCTAAGCTATCAAGTTATCTTTTTTTTTATATATGTGGTGTAATTAAGATAACACAAGTGAAAACGCGTGGGTAATAGAAAAATAAGAACCCACGTGCCGGATTTGATTTCTCTTTTTTTATTAGTGTTTTGCTTTTAATTATGCCCCTCACCCTTTAATGACTTTTTAGTTAAAAGTCAAAGGAAATTACCACAATTCTTTAAATAACGAGATTTCCAATTAATCCCTTCCGTCAAGTTAAACTTGATGAGATTTTGCTATCCTTCTCCCTCCTAATATTGACCTCACATATTTTATATAAAATATGTCTCCTTAAGAACTTAAAAAAAAATATTGCTCCATATTGCTCCTGTTTTCTGTTTTTATTCTTCTTTATCTGTTTATCCTGAGAGTTCATTGGCAATAGATGAAAGTACAATACCGTATCTAGTTAATGATGGTAAACTAAATTTTGTTTCTAACATAATTATGTATGCAAAGGCATGGCGTGATGTACCTGCCCATTGTTATCAATCCCTTTATCAAGAATTGGCAAAAAAACAATGGGAAATAACATTAACATAATTTAAACAGGTCATAGTAATAAAAATTACTTATGTAGGTAGGTATAACGGAAATTAACGAAACTGCTATAAAAATGGTAACGGTACGAATGGTATCTAATACAACAACGTTCTGACTTAATGCGTGGCAGTTGCTTCGTGGTTGGTTTTCTTTTGTGCTAAACGATAACTTAAAGAAAAAAACAATAGGATAAAAAATTAATGAGTAGCAAAAATTGTTATCTACATTAATAAACGTTGAGTGCTTTGTATAAAAAAAGACCGATAGCAATTAAGATGACTTTAGATTGTAACTCCAACATATATAAGTAAACAAATTTTCTATCAAATTTCATATTTGTATTAGCCAAGAATTAAGTGCTGTACTTAGTGAAAATAGTGAAGTAAATTAACTGAAATAAGAATTTAAGTATTCTTTGGAAAATGGCCCTTTCCTGTTCAGTTTTTACATTGAGTTCATTATTTTTACTTTTTTTGTAAGTTTATTAAATTAATTTTCTATTATTTTATTAAACAATAATTTAATTATCAACCTCCAACTCAATTTTTAGCCAATTGTGAACCAATTTTAATAATTATTTTAAAATTTAAGGATATTACTATTTAAGAATTACATTTAGTTAATTTTATCAAATTCGAAAATGTTTTCAATTTTGTAATCACACGTAATATTTGTGAAATTTATTGCTTTTCGGTAATTTGAATTTTAAAACAGTATTTGTATATAAAAGAAACTGGAACCTACGACCGATGTGACGTTTTCGTGTTGATAAGATTATTTATGCAATCGGTACTATCTTGTAATTATTGTAAATTTATATTTATTGCATTTCATTAAAACAAAAAATATATAAACAAATTAGAATCGTCAACAATTTTCAATCACATTACCACGATTAAATAATTGAACGTTACGTAAATAAATTATCTTTTTGTTTTAACTGTGCTGATGTTCAACTTTTTCATAAGCCTAATAAAGTTTTCTTTTAGGTTCAGAGAATTTAATCAATTATTTCGTTGGGTAATTTTCTTGAAGTTTTAAATTAAGTATAATAATAATTGTTGTTTCAGCCCCCTCAGTAAGGGTTATGTGGTATATTCAGATACAAACATAACAATTGAGCGCGTTGCTAATCCCGTAGATCATGGCGAAGGGCTCCATTGGGACTCAAAAACGGAAACACTTTATTACTTGAATACATTTCAGTCAGAAGTAGTTCAGCTGAAAGATGGAGTCCTAACAACCCAAACAATTAGTAAGAGGGTTATATTAATAATTACAAAACTATTTAGAAAACAAAATCTTCTTTTATTGTAGATAACTCGGACTCTATTGCTTCAGTAACTCCTATTGCTGACACAGAGTCAAAACTTCTTGTAATCTGTGACAAAACAGTACGGGTTTTGGATTGGGATGGCGCTAGTAATAATTCTGGGCTAGTAAATTATCAAACGCCGTTAATCAGTGATTTAGAACCAACGAAACCAGACAATAAAGCCAATGAAGGGAAAAGTGATGAACATGGGAGATTTTGGATAGGTATAATATAAATACCAATCAAAACTTCAGTAAAAAAAATTTTAATAATATTTTAGGTACCCTCACAAGAAATCCAGACGAATCTGTTACAACAACGGGGGGTAGTTTGTTCTTAATAAATAATAATGGAACGAGCAAGAAAGTTTTGGAGAATATTACCGTCAGTAATGGACTTGCTTGGAACAGTAATAATACCAAGTTTTATTTTATAGATAGTAGAAACAGAACAGTGTCCTCTTATGACTATAATAGTGAAGATGGGACAATTGGTAATTGGTAATTTTAATACTTAGGGCCAAATACATGATTTTTATCATTAATTTAAAGAGTAAAATGTATTTTACAGTAGACTCGTATCCAACGGTCTAAGAAAGTACTTTTCTTACGAATTTTTTGTGACAGGCTGTGTATGTTCTGTATACTGCTTCTGAAAATTTCTTTGTCGTGTTTTAAAAATTCTTAAAAAGAAAAATATTTGTTAAAATTAGTAACTGTATTAGGTACAAATTTCACCAACGATTTCCCCTATTTCTTATCTTATTATAGATAACGGGAGTGAACTGTTTAACCTGTCAGATTATCCTGAGTATTCTGACGACGTTATTCCTGATGGAATGGCCATTGATTCTGATGATAATCTCTGGATAGCTTTATACAAGGGAAGCGGGGTAAGTACAATTTATTTTTCTGTAAAATCAAATTTCGAATTTCTTATTTTTCAAATAATAAGAAATAAAGTTGTTTAATTTTGTGCTCTCAAAATGGGGAAAGGGATCAAGCAGAAACTCGTCAAATTTTCTCACCAAATGTCGATAAAAGGGAGGAGGGCCCTCAACATCTTACAAAATATCAGTAAAGGGAAGATATGCCCACAAAATGTTAGTAAAGGGGAGGGAGGTCCACAAAATATCACTAGAGGAATAGGGTTCCCACAAAATATCAGTAAATGGAAATCAGGCCTTCAAAATTTTACAAAATATCAATAAAGGGGGTCGAGGCCCATTAAATATCAGAAAAGGGGAGGGATGCCCACAAAATATGAGTAAACGGTTGGAAGGCCCTCCATGTCATACCAAATATGAGTAAAGGGGAGGGAGGCCCACAAAATCTCACTAAATATTGCTTAAGACGAGGGGATGGTCTTCTTATGCCATTTCTACACCTATTTCTGTTTCTAATATGTCCTTAACCTTTTTTCTACTACTCTTATCACCCTATATTGCTTATATCCCTTTGGTTCCTACACCACCCTCTATTTTTCAAATTCCCCCAACAGTTCCTTATTCCCAACCCACCCACTCCATCCCCTGTATTTTCATCACTCACGTCGTATTTACCAAATAAATTTTCTGTTTCCAAAAGAATTATTTACTTATATCAAAGGGGTGACGACATTTTCGTGCTCACTAACAATACAAAGGAATTGAATAACGTTCACGTTTTCGTCGTGGGCGACAAACGTTCCTTATCATCGTTATTTATATATGTATAATTTTATATCTACGTATATATGCAGCGAGTGGGTACTTCAACAACACGCCGTTATTTCTGTTTTTATTTATTGAAGACCTTTAACCTTTAGATTCTTCACGTGGATTCGAAAACCGGAAACCTTATCGGCTTAATTGAGATGCCGGTAACGCAGGTAACTGCCGTTGTGTTCGGCGGAAAAAATCTTGACACACTTTACGTAACAACGTCTAGGCACAATTTTAATGAGTCCATGCTGGAGCAACAGCCTTACGCAGGGAGCACGTATGCAATAACGGGACTCGGGGTAACAGGGACCGTTATGAATGATTACAAATACGGTGGAGACATACAGCAGTTTTTATAATTATAGATATATACCTTAGTAATTAAAAAAAGCATATGTATTTACTGTTTTATTATTTACAATTTTGCCCTTAATCCCTTGAGATTTTTCTATTATCCTTAAGATTGTTTTCAAACCAGTATTTCTCGAGACTAAAGGCCTCTAACAGTAAGAAAATCATAACTGACGTAAAGATTAATGTTTAATTAATTACGAAAATCCAACAATTTTTGTGAGAATAAACAGGACACAAAATTAAAACGTATTTTGTATGGCGTTTTAAAATATTTAATAAATTAAATGATGCTTTACAAAACTAATTTCAAAAATATATAAAAGAAAAAACACTACTCGCCTAATTAACTATCAACTAGAGGCGTTGATAATGACAGGGACTTAGGGGCAAATTATAGCGGTCACCCGCAACACCACCCTAACCCTTCTCACTCGCTTGCTTGATCTTACTGGCCGTTTTTCTGGCTCTCTTTCAACTCTCAAAACTAATTATTTTATATCGACCTACATAGTACTCTTTTAGTTACCCCCAAACGGAACTTTTGCCGTGCAATTATGTCGAAGTTTCGTGCGGTGGTTTCGTGTTTCGTAAAATCAAACACGTTGCATATTTAAATTAGAATAAATAATGTAATATAATAAAATTACTGAAAAATTAATTTTTGAAAAATATGAGCACTATGTGACAATACGTAGAGTAAAAATAAATAGAAATGGAATTGTTTGAGATGTTGTATTGCAAGGGGATGGTAAAAATAGGGTAAAATTGATAATAAACTACTGAAAATAAAATTTTGGCGGTAATAATTTTTTAGAAAAATCACCGTTTTCCAGTTTTTGTTGTTTTTCTATTATATGTGAAAATAGCTCCGACCCTCACGATTCAGGTTTCATTTTAAAGCACTTGCAGTTCTCTACATATTGTAGCGACCAGTGACACAGTACGTGTGTGCGATAACAATTTGTGGCATGTACTTGTTATCGCTAACACGCTTACGGCGTAGACACCGCACACGTTACTTTTCGTGTTATCAACTTACAAGATGTAAATCATTCTCCGGCGACAAGTAACAAGTTCATTTCTGGAATGATCGAGGACTTTCTAATTATTACTCATCATTCGGGAATACTCAGGATTTCTTCTAAATTTCCTTCAAATTATCTAATTTTTCTTCTAGGACTTTTGAGTTTTCCTTTAATTCTTTAAGATTCTTTGAATTATCATTGAATTTTTCTTCCAGTTTTTCGTTTAATTTATCTTCAAGGTTCTTTGAATTTTCATTTAGTTTCTTTTCCAATTTCTTTTCGAATTCGTCCTCAAATTCATACGTGCTGGGATCGAAACCTTCTTGAATCAAAGCCTCCTCGAGCCGTTTCTGTAAGATGTTCTTAGTACCAGACGTATCTTCGTCTCGCTCCTCCAGTTCGCTTTTCAATTCGGCGACTTTCAACTCGAACCACTTTTTCGGCATTTTTATTTATTTTGTATTTTTATTACATTAGAAAATTATCTGGGGATCGATTTGCAGACCCCACACCTGAAACCAATTGTAACGAATTTTCTAGTCAAACTATTTATTTAAACAATTATTTATTTAACACTATTTATAACACTTAAACACTAACTTAGAACTACCATTTATATTACAACAATTCACTTATTTATATTACAATTTATTTATATCACTTTGTCTATTATCGGTTTTAATTCGCACTGATGCTTTCTTCCAACTAACTGTCCTTCGGTCCAAAGATGATCACTATATATACACCTTTCGAACTTTCTAGACAGGAACTCGAAGAAATCCTGAGTATTCCCGAATGATGAGTAATAATTAGAAAGTCCTCGATTATTCCAGAATTGAACTTGTTACTTGTCGCCGGAGAATGATTTACATCTTGTAAGTTGAAAACACGAAAAGTAACGTGTGCGGTGTCTACGCCGTAAGCATGTTAGCGATAACAAGTACATGCCACAAATTGTTATCGCACACACGTACTGTGTCACTGTCACTCATTGGAACAAAAATCACAAACGATTAGATTAATAGAACAGTTTTCGAGATAAATACGTAAAAATTGCAAATTGCAAGTTTTAAACATACATAGATAAAAAAGGGCGGACAACTTTTGTAGGACCTGCTTTCGATATTTAATTATTTGAAACCTATTTTACATTGTGGCATTCTTGAATTACTGTTAAAAATTTTACAAAAAATACATATCTACTTTTAAGCTATAATGAATGGCGTAACACGAGTGTATTAACATTTAATTGTTAGTCCTTCTATTATAAAATGTTTTAAATAAAATAACTTAAGCTATCAAGTTATCTTTTTTTTTTTTTTAAATATGGTGTAATTAAGATAACACAAGTTGAAACGCGTGGGTCATAGAAAAATAAGAACCCACGTGCTGGATTTGATTTCTCTTTTTTTATTAGTGTTTTGCTTTTAATTATGCCCCTCACCCTTTAATGACTTTTTAGTTAAAAGTCAAAGGAAATTACCACAATTCTTTAAATAACGAGATTTCCAGTTAATCCCTTCCTTCAAGTTAAACTTGACGAGATTTTGCTACCCTTCTCCCTCCTAATATTGACCTCACATAATTTATATAAAATATGTCTCCTTAAGAACTTAAAAAGAATTATTGCTCTTGTTTTCTGTTTTGGTTTTTCTTTTTCTGTTTATCCTGAGAGTTCATTGGCAATAGACGTAGGTGGGTACACACCGTATCTAGTTAATGATGATAAACTAAATTTTGTTTCTAACATATGTAGTCGTGGCGTGATGTACCTGCCCACGTACGTACTTCTCAACACCGATTGTTATCAATCCCTTTATCAAGAATTGGAAAAAAAACAAAAGGCAATAACATAAACATAATTTAAACAGGTCATAGTAATAAAAATTACTTATGTAGGTAGGTATAACGGAAAATAACGAAACTGCTATAAAAATGGTAACGGTACGAATGGTGTCTAATACAACAACGTTCTGACTTAATGCGTGGCAGTTGCTTCGTGGTTGGTTTTCTTTTGTGCTAAACGATAACTTAAAGAAAAATACAATAGGATAAAAAATTAATGAGCAGCAAAAATTGTTATCTACATTTAATGATGACGCTCTTAGTAAACGTTGAGTGCTTGATAGAAAAAAAGACCGATAGCAATTAAGATGACTTTAGATAGTAACTGCAACATATATAAATAAACAAATTGTCCATCAATTTTCATAGTTGTATTAGCCAAGAATTAAGTGCTGTACCTAGTGAAAATAGTGAAGCAAATTAACTGAAATAAGAATTTAAATATTCTTTGGAAAATGGCCCGTTCCTGTTCAGTTTTTACATTGAGTTCATTATTTTTACTTTTTTTGTAAGTTTATTAAATTCATTTTCTATTATTTTATTAAACAATAATTTAATTATCAACCTCCAACTCAATTTTTAGCCAATTGTGAACTAATTTTAATAATTATTTTAAAATTTAAGGATATTACTATTTAAGAATTACATTTAGTTAATTTTATCAAATTCGAAAATGTTTTCAATTTTGTAATCAGTCGATATCACACGTAATATTTGTGAAATTTATTGCTTTTCGGTAATTTGAATTTCAAAACAGTATTTTCATTAAAAAATAAAAACTAAAACCTACGACCGATGGGTGACGTTTTCGTTTTGATAAGATTATTTATGCAATCGGTGCTATGTTGTAATAATTGTAATAATTGTAAATTTAAATTTATTTCATTTCATTAAAACAAAAAATATATAAACAAATTAGAATCGTCAACAATTTTCAATCACATTACCATGATTAGAATAATTGAACGTTACGTAAATAAATTATCTTTTTGTTTTTACTGTGCTGATGTTCAACTTTTTCACAAGCCTAATAGAGTTATCTTTTTGTTACTTGTATTTGGGATCAAATTAATCAATTATTTTTTGGGATAACTTTCTTGAAGTTTTATATTAGGTATAATAATAATGGTTGTTGCAGCCCCCTCAGTAAGGGTTATGTGGTATATTCAGATACAAACATAATAATTGAGCGCGTTGCTGATCCCGTAGATCATGGCGAAGGGCCCCATTGGGACTCAAAAACGGAAACACTTTATTACGTGAATACATTCGAACCTGCAGTAATTCAGCTGAAAGATGGAGTCCTAACAACCCAAATAATTAGTAAGGGGTTACATTAATAACAGAACTATTTAGAAAACAAAATCTTCTTTTATTGTAGATAACACGGACTCTATTGGTACAGTAACTCCTATTGCTGACACAGAGTCAAAATTTCTTCTAACCTGTGACACAACAGTATGGATTTTGGATTGGGATGGAGCTAGTAATAATTCTGGACTAGTAAAATATCAAACACCGTTAATCAGTGATTTAGAACCAACGAAACCGAACAATCAAGCCAATGATGGGAAAAGTGATGACCATGGGAGATTTTGGATAGGTATAATATAAATACCAATTAAAACTTCAGTAAAAAATGTTTAATAATATTTTAGGTACCCTCACAAGAAATCCAGACGATTCTGTTACAACAACGGGGGTAGTTTGTTCTTAATAAATAATAATGGAACGAGCAAGAAACTTTGGGATAATATTACCATCAGTAATGGACTTGCTTGGAACAGTAATAAGACCAAGTTTTATTTTATAGATAGTAGAAACAGAACAGTGTCCTCTTATGACTATAATAGTGAAGATGGGACAATTGGTAATTGGTACTTTTCTTAAGAAATTTTGTGACAGGCCGTGTATGTTCTGTATACTGCTTCTGCTTGTCACATATAGTTTAGCTTTATTTATTTCGAACAAAAGTGCCATTTATTCGTACGTGCAGTCCTTGTTCAGGAAATAATTTGAAATGGATTTCGAATGAAGTATGAAAGTCTCACAATAATAAATTTGTAGAAAATTTAATTAAGTTGATCAGAAATTTCTTTATCATGTGTTTTAAAAATTCTTAAAAAGCAAAATATTTGCTGAAATTATTAACTGTGTTAGGTACAAATTCCACCAAGAAATTCCCCTATTTCTGATTTTATTATAGATAACTGGAATGAACTGTTTAAGCTGTCAGATTATCCTGAGTATTCTGACAACGTTATTCCCGATGGAATGGCCATTGATTCTGATGATAATCTCTGGGTAGCTTTATTCAGGGGAAGCACAGTAAGTACAATTTATTTTTCCGTAAAATCAAATTTCGAAGTTCTTATTTTTCAAATAATAAGAAATAAAGCTGTTTAATTTTGTGGTCTCAAAATGGGGAAAGGGATCAAGCAGGAACTCGTCAAATTTTCTCACCAAATGTCGATAAAAGGGAGGAGGGCCCACAATATCTTACAAAACATCACTAAAGGGAAGGGATGTCCACAAAATATCAGTAAAGGGAGGGATACCACAAAATATTAGTAAAGGGGAGAGAGGTCCACAAAATATCAGAAGAGGCAAATGATTCCCACAAAATATCAGTAAATGGAAGGCAGGCCTTCAACATCTTACAAAATTTCAGTAAAGGGGGGAGGCCCACAATATCTTACAACACATCACTAAAGGGAAGGGATGTCCACAAAATATCAGTAAAGGGAAGGGATACCACAAAATATTAGTAAAGGGGAGAGAGGTCCACAAAATATCAGAAGAGGCAAATGATTCCCACAAAATATCAGTAAATGGAAGGCAGGCCTTCAACATCTTACAAAATTTCAGTAAAGGGGGGAGGCCCACAATATCTTACAAAACATCACTAAAGGGAAGGGATGTCCACAAAATATCAGTAAAGGGAAGGGATCCCACAAAATATTAGTAAAGGGGAGAGAGGTCCACAAAATATCAGAAGAGGCAAATGATTCCCACAAAATATCAGTAAATGGAAGGCAGGCCTTCAACATCTTACAAAATTTCAGTAAAGGGGGGAGGCCCACAATATCTTACAAAACATCACTAAAGGGAAGGGATGTCCACAAAATATCAGTAAAGGGAAGGGATCCCACAAAATATTAGTAAAGGGGAGAGAGGTCCACAAAATATCAGAAGAGGCAAATGATTCCCACAAAATATCAGTAAATGGAAGGCAGGCCTTCAACATCTTACAAAATTTCAGTAAAGGGGTGAGGCCCACAAAGTATCAGTAAACGGTTGGAAGGCCTTCATGTCATACCAAATATGAGTAAAAGGGGAGGGAGGCCCACAAAATCTCACTAAATATTACTAAAGATGAGGGAAAGGTCTTCTTATGCCTTTTTTATACATATTTCTGTTTCTAACATGTCATTTAACTAGTTATCTACAACTTTTATCAGCCTATCTTGCTTATATGCCTTTGGCTTCTACACCACCCTCTATTTTTCAAATTACCCCAACAGTTCCTCATTTCCAACCCACCCACTCCATCCCCTGTATTGTCATCACTCACGTCGTATTTACCAAATAAATTTTCTGTTTTCAAAAGAATTATTTGTTTATTTATCAAAGGGGTGACGACATTGTCGTGCTCACTGACATTTACAAAGGAATTGAATAACGTTCACGTTTTCGTTGTGGGCGACAAACGTTCCTTATCATCATTATTTATATATGTATAATTTTATATCTACGTATATATGCAGCGAGTGGGTACTTCAACAGCACGCCGTTATTTCTTTTTTATTTATTGAAGACTTTTAACCTTTAGATTCTTCACGTGGATTCGGAAACCGGAAACCTTATCGGCTTAATTGAGATGCCAGTATCGCACGTAACTGCCGTTGTGTTCGGCGGAAAAAATCTTGACACACTTTACGTAACAACGTCTAGGCACAATTTTAATGAGTCCATGCTGGAGCAACAGCCTTACGCAGGGAGCACGTATGCAATAACGGGACTCGGGGTAACAGGGACCGTTATGAATGATTACAAATACGGTGGAGACATACAGCAGTTTTTATAATTATAGATATATACCTTAGTAATTAAAAAAGGCATATGTATTTACTGTTTTATTATTTACAATTTTGCCCTTAATCCCTTGAGATTTTTCTATTATCCTTAAGATTGTTTTCAAACCAGTATTTCTCGAGACTAAAGGCCTCAAACAGTAAGAAAATCATAACTGACGTAAAGATTAATGTTTACAGATTTATATTATGGAGTGTATATAATACATATTTACGCAGCAGTGCCATACCTCCTGGTTTATCAAAGGATTCAAGTTCCGGAATAATTTAATCTGCTTAAACATCTCGGTTATTAAACTTGGACAATCCCGAAATAGATAGCACAACCTGTTACAAAATTGAATCATAAAATTATGACGACAGCTTAAGAGTTTTATAGTTAGTTACACAGACGCCAGTTATGATACTTCGTTAGGCGGCGGATTTAACGAACACTGGGGCAGTAAAAAAATAATTACGAAAATCTAACAATTTATGTGATAATAAACAGGACAAAAAATTAAAACGTACCTATCTATATGTTTATAGAAGAGCGAATTTTGTATGGTGTTTTTAAAGATTTAATAAATAAACTGATGCTTTACAGAACAAATATAACACAAAAATATATATATAAAAAAAAAACTACTCGCCTAATTAACTATCAACTAGAGGCGTTGATAATGACAGGGACTTTTGGGCAAGTTATAGGGGTCACCTGCTACACCACCCTAACCCTTCTCACTTGCTTGCTTGATCTTACTGACCGTCTCTCTGGCTCTCTCTCTCCCAACTCTCAAAACTAATTATTTTATAGTGACCTACATAATGCTCTTTTAGTTACCCCAAACGGAACTTTGGAAGTTGGTCATGGCCTACTTTTGCCTTGCAATTTTGTGTGGTGGTGGTGAACACGATGCATACTTAAATTAGAACAAATAATGTAATATAACAAAATATAAAACAATTACAATTACAGAATTAATTTTGGAAAAATATGAGTACTATGTGACAATAAATAGAAATGGAAGTGTTTGAGATGTTGCATTGCAAGGGGATGGTGAAAATATTGTAACTAGTGAAAATAAAATTTTGGCGAAGTTTTCGTCCATTTCAATTTTTAATGTATTTGGAAAAGATTGGTCCTTGCTTTTGTGGAAAATGTGATGGATTTGTCTGTCATAATTTGACACATGTCACATGCAAAGAGAAGAGAGGGTATAAATTAGAAAAAAAAAACAATATCCCGGAAGAGCAGGATATGCCATTACAGCTTTTAGAAATTCTAATATTCTATGAAGTGTAATTACAATACATGTACATACACCAAAGCTTCTTGAATATTACAGGAAAACGTAACGTTTCTGATGTCCTGTCAAAATTCCAGGAAAGTACCTACATAAATTCGTGAACATACCTAATTTAAAAAAGTTCCTTGTTGTTTACTTCAGGACTCTATCATCCTGCATAAGTGTTTGCAAAACAGATAGAAGCATCAAAATAGTTTCTGTGACAGAAGCTACGTGCCACGGCGAAGGACCACATTGGGACCACAGGAAACAGGCCCTTTATTATGTCAACACGTTTTTACCAACAGTTTTTCGACTCAAGAATGGTGTTGTGACCTACCAACAAATTGGTAAGGAAATCGGTAGGAGATGATAACATTGAAGGATAATAAAGAGTAGGTACAGTAAAAACTGAACGACAATGAATTTTTTAGGAAGAGCGAAATCCATTGGTACTATAACTCCGATCGAAGGTACACAAACTAAATTTCTGATAACCTGTGACAGAGCAGTGTGGGTTTTGGATTGGGATGGAGAAGCAAATAATTCAGGATCTGTCGATTATTCAAAATCAATTATTGACGATTTAGAACCGGATAAACCACGCAATCAAGCTAACGACGGAAAGGCAGACACTTTAGGACGACTCTGGATTGGTATCTATTTATCATCAGTAAATCAAATCGCTTTCCTTTGCCATTTCAAAAAGAGACAATCGAACAAACCAACAGTTAACAAACATATGAACGACTAACAAATAAAAGAATATTTAATAAACAAATGAAAGGCTTATAAATAAATGAATATTTATGAAACAAATGAACGGTTAACAAATAAATAAACAATCGAATAGTTAAAACGCAGACAAACGAGCAGTTAAATTCTTTTTGTTTTTTTTTGTTTGTTTTGTAGGAACCCTTACAAGAAATCCAGACTTTACAGTAACAGAACCAGGTGGTAGTTTATATATAATAGATGAAAAAGGAGTTACAAAATTATTATTGCATTGTCTGACCATTAGCAATGGTATTGCATGGTCCAAAGACGATAAAAAATTCTTTTTTGTTGACAGTGCTGAAAAAGACATCAAAGTATTCGACTCGGATATTAAAAATGGAACAATAAGTAAGCTTTGTCTAAAATAATTTTCGTTAGATAGCAACAATTTTATTAATTCAGATAATCCCAGAAAACTTTTCCAATTAACCGATTGCCCAGACGTACATCCCTCTGGAATTATTGATGGAATAACAATAGATTGCATGGATAACCTTTGGATAGCAATATACAGGGGTGGACTGGTAAATAAACTTAATTTTTTTACATGTGTAAGTAATAATAAATTTTATACAATTAAAAGATCTTCCAAATTGATGGCAAAAATGGGACGATATTAAAAAAAATAGAAATGCCAGTTTCTGGGGTAACTTCCCTAGCCTTTGGGGGTCCAAATTTTGACATATTGTATGCCACAACGTCTAGATTTCAACTTTCAAAAGAAGTATTAAAAAGTCAGCCAGAATCTGGTAAAGTTTTCGCAATAACTGGACTGGGGGTTGCAGGAACCCCAATGAATAATTATGTATTTAAGGAAAGGTATTAACTATATGAAATAAAAATAAAAATATGTTGAAAATGGGGTTGTTTTGTATGTAAATATGCCATTTTAACAAGAGGGTCGTTTTAAGTCTCTACCACTTTTCGTTCTTCAGTTACTCTTACAGGATTGTTTTGGCTTATGAGGCCGTTATTAAAGGATTAATTACAGGTTCCTAATTAGTTCCTTTGCTTCTCCTACAGCTTTAGCCCAGAACTAACATCTTTTGATCAATTAATTATCATTATCAATAAAAAATTACAGAGCAAAATATTTATTTACAAAAACGTCTGCTGGTCGGTTTTGACAGGCCTTTCTTTCATTCCATTTGTCACGTTGCTTTCAACGAAGACCATCACTCAATTAGCGTTGGTTGGTTGGAAAACAATAATTAAAAATGTTAATGACGAAATATGACAGGTACGTATAAACACCTATCGTGGTCACCTACTGCTACGTATTTACTAGCAATCATCATTGCCTATACTAATACAAGTTCCAAGCCAAATGGAAATGGAACTTTAAATACTGCTGTCAAATTATATTATTGAAAAATAAAACGGGACTTATTAACCATCACCAGTGGCATCACTGAGTGGCAAATTTCCAGGGCAAAAATAGTGTAGGTGGGCAGCATATTATGTTAACGAAATCCATTCCATACTTCAAAATAAATAAGTAAATAAATTAGTAATACCATGTGACATAGGGACTTCTTGGTACCATCAATGGTACTACTAAGTTGGTAGAATTTACATAATTATTTTAAAAAATTTAATTTTCCAAAATAAATGAATGATAAAGGAAGTCCGTTCGTGTTTTGTTTTTAATTAACTAAGTACCTACATATTATAATTTTGGGAAACATTACAGACGTTAAAGTATTTGTGTCAATGTTTTGGAACGAGACAAAACAGAGAGAAGATGCTTGTTGTGATGTTTGTGTAGGTAAAATGTAAGTATGAATTGTATAAATATTATCCATGTGACAGAAATAGCGTCGTACAATACTCAAAAAAACTCATTCTTACGAATTTCTGACTTAAATATGCGTCCTGTTTAGCAGTATAAATAACCGTGGAACAGCACATAAGTGCAAACGTGATTTGAATATAATCTCGAAATTAGTTGGCAAGAGGATGATAGTACGACTTCAATAGATATCAAAGAAAGGATTTAAAATTGGCACCATTCAGGTGCCCATCAAGGACGATTTATTGGAGATAATAGTCAATTAATAAAGCCCAAACATTCTCAGTTGCATCATTCAAAACTTCATTCATTTATTATATGCAGACTTCTCAAGACAACAAGGACAATTTGTTGACTTTAATACAGATAATAAAATGCAAAATTAATCTGAAATTAATACAAATTTAACAGCATTTTTAATTCAAAATTTTATTTATTTAAATGACTCAAAGAATTCTCTCTATCTCAAGGATAATTTATCGAATTTATTCAAAACAATAATCAATCGATACAATCCAAAAACTAATCTGCAATTAATCTAAAATTTGATAAGTCTTTTTAGTTCAAGATTTATTAGTTTATTTTATTAAAACGACTCAAAGGATTCTTTCTATGACAAGGATAATTTACCGAATCTATTGGAGATAATCAATCAATAAAATTCAAATAATAATTTCCAATTAATACAAATTTTAATAGAAATCAAATAAATATTCCCATACTGATTTCTTAAAATGAACAAATGTTTTCATTCACACATTAAATTGTTGTTTTATTATCTATCGCTAAATGTTTGATACTATGAAGCTGATATTTATTAAAATAATATACAGGGTGCTAAAATAATTGAGATGGTATCTAACAGTCTATTTGTTCAAAATTTTATTTGTATATTTTGTTAAACGACTTAAAGGATTCTCTCAATGACAAGGATAATTTACCGAATTTATTGAAGATAATCAATCAATAAAATTCAAATAATAATTTCCAATTAATACAAATTTTAATAGAAATCAAATAAATATTCCCATACTGATTTCTTAAAATGAACAAATGTTTTCATTCACACATTAAATTGTTGTTTTATTATCTATCGCTAAATGTTTGATACTATGAAGCTGATATTTATTAAAATAATATACAGGGTGCTAAAATAATTGAGATGGTATCTAACAGTCTATTTGTTCAAAATTTTATTTGTATATTTTGTTAAACGACTTAAAGGATTCTCTCAATGACAAGGATAATTTACCGAATTTATTGAAGATAATCAATCAATAAAATTCAAATAATAATTTCCATTTGATACAAATTTTAATAGAAATCAAAAAAGTATTCCCATAATGATTTCTTAAAATGAACAAATGTTTTCATTCATACATTAAATTGTTGTTTTATTATCTATCGCTAAATGTTTGATACTATCAAGCTGATATTTATTAAAATAATATACAGGGTGCTAAAATAATTGAGATGGTATCTAACAGTCTATTTGTTCAAAATTTTAATCGTATATTTTGTTAAACGACTCAAAGGATTCTTTCTATGACAAGGATAATTTACCGAATCTATTGGAGATAATCAATCAATAAAATTCAAATAATAATTTCCAATTAATACAAATTTTAATAGAAATCAAATAAATATTCCCATAATGATTTCTTAAAATGAACAAATGTTTTCATTCATACATTAAATTGTTGTTTTATTATCTATCGCTAAATGTTTGATACTATCAAGCTGATATTTATTAAAATAATATACAGGGTGCTAAAATAATTGAGATGGTATCTAACAGTCTATTTGTTCAAAATTTTAATCGTATATTTTGTTAAACGACTCAAAGGATTCTTTCTATGACAAGGATAATTTACCGAATCTATTGGAGATAATCAATCAATAAAATTCAAATAATAATTTCCAATTAATACAAATTTTAATAGAAATCAAATAAATATTCCCATACTGATTTCTTAAAATGAACAAATGTTTTCATTCACACATTAAATTGTTGTTTTATTATCTATCGCTAAATGTTTGATACTATGAAGCTGATATTTATTAAAATAATATACAGGGTGCTAAAATAATTGAGATGGTATCTAACAGTCTATTTGTTCAAAATTTTATTTGTATATTTTGTTAAACGACTTAAAGGATTCTCTCAATGACAAGGATAATTTACCGAATCTATTGGAGATAATCAATCAATAAAATTCAAATAATAATTTCCAATTAATACAAATTTTAATAGAAATCAAATAAATATTCCCATACTGATTTCTTAAAATGAACAAATGTTTTCATTCACACATTAAATTGTTGTTTTATTATCTATCGCTAAATGTTTGATACTATGAAGCTGATATTTATTAAAATAATATACAGGGTGCTAAAATAATTGAGATGGTATCTAACAGTCTATTTGTTCAAAATTTTATTTGTATATTTTGTTAAACGACTTAAAGGATTCTCTCAATGACAAGGATAATTTACCGAATTTATTGAAGATAATCAATCAATAAAATTCAAATAATAATTTCCATTTGATACAAATTTTAATAGAAATCAAAAAAGTATTCCCATAATGATTTCTTAAAATGAACAAATGTTTTCATTCATACATTAAATTGTTGTTTTATTATCTATCGCTAAATGTTTGATACTATCAAGCTGATATTTATTAAAATAATATACAGGGTGCTAAAATAATTGAGATGGTATCTAACAGTCTATTTGTTCAAAATTTTAATCGTATATTTTGTTAAACGACTCAAAGGATTCTTTCTATGACAAGGATAATTTACCGAATCTATTGGAGATAATCAATCAATAAAATTCAAATAATAATTTCCAATTAATACAAATTTTAATAGAAATCAAATAAATATTCCCATACTGATTTCTTAAAATGAACAAATGTTTTCATTCACACATTAAATTGTTGTTTTATTATCTATCGCTAAATGTTTGATACTATGAAGCTGATATTTATTAAAATAATATACAGGGTGCTAAAATAATTGAGATGGTATCTAACAGTCTATTTGTTCAAAATTTTATTTGTATATTTTGTTAAACGACTTAAAGGATTCTCTCAATGACAAGGATAATTTACCGAATCTATTGGAGATAATCAATCAATAAAATTCAAATAATAATTTCCAATTAATACAAATTTTAATAGAAATCAAATAAATATTCCCATACTGATTTCTTAAAATGAACAAATGTTTTCATTCACACATTAAATTGTTGTTTTATTATCTATCGCTAAATGTTTGATACTATGAAGCTGATATTTATTAAAATAATATACAGGGTGCTAAAATAATTGAGATGGTATCTAACAGTCTATTTGTTCAAAATTTTATTTGTATATTTTGTTAAACGACTTAAAGGATTCTCTCAATGACAAGGATAATTTACCGAATTTATTGAAGATAATCAATCAATAAAATTCAAATAATAATTTCCATTTGATACAAATTTTAATAGAAATCAAAAAAGTATTCCCATAATGATTTCTTAAAATGAACAAATGTTTTCATTCATACATTAAATTGTTGTTTTATTATCTATCGCTAAATGTTTGATACTATCAAGCTGATATTTATTAAAATAATATACAGGGTGCTAAAATAATTGAGATGGTATCTAACAGTCTATTTGTTCAAAATTTTAATCGTATATTTTGTTAAACGACTCAAAGGATTCTTTCTATGACAAGGATAATTTACCGAATCTATTGGAGATAATCAATCAATAAAATTCAAATAATAATTTCCAATTAATACAAATTTTAATAGAAATCAAATAAATATTCCCATACTGATTTCTTAAAATGAACAAATGTTTTCATTCACACATTAAATTGTTGTTTTATTATCTATCGCTAAATGTTTGATACTATGAAGCTGATATTTATTAAAATAATATACAGGGTGCTAAAATAATTGAGATGGTATCTAACAGTCTATTTGTTCAAAATTTTATTTGTATATTTTGTTAAACGACTTAAAGGATTCTCTCAATGACAAGGATAATTTACCGAATCTATTGGAGATAATCAATCAATAAAATTCAAATAATAATTTCCAATTAATACAAATTTTAATAGAAATCAAATAAATATTCCCATACTGATTTCTTAAAATGAACAAATGTTTTCATTCACACATTAAATTGTTGTTTTATTATCTATCGCTAAATGTTTGATACTATGAAGCTGATATTTATTAAAATAATATACAGGGTGCTAAAATAATTGAGATGGTATCTAACAGTCTATTTGTTCAAAATTTTATTTGTATATTTTGTTAAACGACTTAAAGGATTCTCTCAATGACAAGGATAATTTACCGAATTTATTGAAGATAATCAATCAATAAAATTCAAATAATAATTTCCATTTGATACAAATTTTAATAGAAATCAAAAAAGTATTCCCATAATGATTTCTTAAAATGAACAAATGTTTTCATTCATACATTAAATTGTTGTTTTATTATCTATCGCTAAATGTTTGATACTATCAAGCTGATATTTATTAAAATAATATACAGGGTGCTAAAATAATTGAGATGGTATCTAACAGTCTATTTGTTCAAAATTTTAATCGTATATTTTGTTAAACGACTCAAAGGATTCTTTCTATGACAAGGATAATTTACCGAATCTATTGGAGATAATCAATCAATAAAATTCAAATAATAATTTCCAATTAATACAAATTTTAATAGAAATCAAATAAATATTCCCATACTGATTTCTTAAAATGAACAAATGTTTTCATTCACACATTAAATTGTTGTTTTATTATCTATCGCTAAATGTTTGATACTATGAAGCTGATATTTATTAAAATAATATACAGGGTGCTAAAATAATTGAGATGGTATCTAACAGTCTATTTGTTCAAAATTTTAATCGTATATTTTGTTAAACGACTCAAAGGATTCTTTCTATGACAAGGATAATTTACCGAATCTATTGGAGATAATCAATCAATAAAATTCAAATAATAATTTCCAATTAATACAAATTTTAATAGAAATCAAATAAATATTCCCATACTGATTTCTTAAAATGAACAAATGTTTTCATTCACACATTAAATTGTTGTTTTATTATCTATCGCTAAATGTTTGATACTATCAAGCTGATATTTATTAAAATAATTTACAGGGTGCTAAAATAATAGAGATAGTATCTAACAGTCTATTTGTTCAAAATTTTATTTGTATATTTTGTTAAACGACTCAAAGGGTTCTCTCTATGACAAGGATAATTTACCGAATTTATTGGAGATAATCAATCAATAAAGTTCAAATATTAATTTGTAATTAATACAAACATTAATAATTTTTCTAGTTCAAAAATTTATTCTCTTATTAGCGAAGGATTTTTTATACGATAAGGACAATTTATCGATTGTATTGAAAACAATGATCAATCGAATTAAATTACAATTAATATAAAATTTCAGTCCTTTTAGTTTAAATTTGTATTCAATTATTTTATTTAAACGACTACTGCAAGGATTCCCTCTACGATAAAGAAATTTTATCAAATTTATAAGAAATAACCAATCAATAAAAATGAAATTCAAATGTTAAAATACAAAAATTTATTCATAGAACGATTGGAATGATTGCTATTTAGTACGAGTTGTAGATATCTCGTTGTTTTACGTACAAACTGATAATTTTTTGCTCCTAGCTCAGGACAAGTGAGTCAAGTCGTGTCTATTTTTAGAACGTCTCTTTTTTGCTGATATGAAGATACGAGAAGATATTGAATAAACAACATTAGAGAGACCTGAGACGACCTCTTCAAAAGAAAAGCAAAAACATTAACGTTAATAGAATTCTAACGCAAACAAATCCTTTTAGTACATATGTACAACAACAACAACAACATAGGTACGCAATCACGCAATCAAAATCAAGGACTTGCATCCTGAAGGTTCCTTATCCTTACATTTTCCTATATCTTAAACAAAACTTAATGAATAATTACCTATCTAATAGTAATTGTGATTATGATTTCAATTTTTAAAAAAGTTGATAAAAAAAGAGAAATCAAGTTTACCAAGTTATAAATTTTCATAGGATTAAACATTAATGACTTTTGGAGTTTAATATTCCTTGTACTACAACATCTTCCTTTGAGTGAAACTTTAAGATTACGGATCAAAAGGGAATACTCTAAGTGATCCTGTAGGGTGGCATCCACTAATTGAATGAGCTTAAAATACGAGAGGAGTCCAACAAAATCTCATAAAACTTAAATTAAAAGGAAGGGAGCCATTGATAATTTTATAGCAACTCATTATTTCAAAGAATTGTTATAATTTTCTTTTTTTTTTTAATTAACAGCTGATTGCATGGTAAATCTCACTAAAAGGGGGTGAGATGATTAAAAGAAACATCACCTCAAGTACTAAATAGATTTAGGTACCCCCAAGGACTGTAATATTATTATTTTAAGCTGTAGAATTCAAAAAATGCAATAGGGATCGTGTGGGGTTGCTCAAAAGTGAACGATATTAGAATAATCGATTGAATATTGATTGGAAAAACTTCTAGGATGTTAGAAGAAACATTACAAGTGATTTTAAAGTTTAAAGTTGTCAGTCTTTACTCACCACTCCGAATTCTATAATTTATTATAGAGTCATGCTGTAAACTTACCCCTTTAACAATTATTTATTAAATGCCACTCCCAGTTCTTTTACCCTCACTTATTTAACACGACTTCTTAAATACCCATGGAAAAAATATTTCTATTTTTCCTTTTATAATTTTTCGGAATGGGAACTTCAATGTAAAAAGTTAAAAGTTGTTTTTGGTCACAGAATCCTAATTATCCCCCTGTCACCTAAAATGTTATTAATGATGATGATAGTACCTAATGACCATCAAAATTAAAGAACGTCCTTTTTTCCAGTTCTCACTCTCAACTCTCAAAAAGTTTCCCCCAGGGACAAAAATTTGCTCTTCCCCATCCCCATCAAATTAATAATTTAAAGACATCTTAGGTAGGTACCTACTCGTGTAAAGATTATTATTATTATTTCTTTTTCTTTTCCTGAAAATTACGTGATGTTACATTTTCCCTTAGAGATGTACAAGTTCACGTAGGTACCTGCCCCAAACCACCAATTTCATCATGTTACAAAGCAAAAGTGCGTTCCAAAAAAAATTGGTTCATAAAAATAAACGTAAAAAATTTATAGGTATACCTCGCCGAAAAATAAATATCGCAAGGTAAAACAAGAAGAATATGAAAAGTAAAAAAGTAACGTAACGGAAAAATTGAAAATTACATTACCTATGTGAGTTTATGAGTGGTTTATTTTCTAAAGTACCTAAGTCAAGATAATATACGAAAATATATCTAAGAGTTTAATTTTGAGGTCCAACACAGGAAAAAATAAAAGATATCATAATAAAAACAAGATATAAAACTGCTTTTTTGTTTCACACTGGCATTTATTAATTTTCCTACAATTGTTTCGGCTGGTCAGAACCTTTTTCAAAAGAGTACAATATAAATTCCAGTGTGAAACAAAAAAGCAGTTTTATTTCTTGTTTTTATTATTCCAAAAAGTTTCACAACAAACCGACTGCAAAAACAATTCGAGTTATTAAAAGGTATTAGTTTAAAATAAAAATCAAATCTTCAACATATTAAAAAATAATATAATGTACGAAGAAGAAAAAGGAGAAGAACGAGGATGGTTATTATATTATCCCTGAGGAACTAAAGTGCTTTTAAAGACAAGAATCACCCCGTTGTAAGCCTAAGCCTCTAGTACACACTTTCCAGGATCAAAATATGAACCACATTTCATTTTAATTAAAAGTAACACAAAATAAAAAAGTTTCGCCCTTAACGTAGGCGATGTGCTCTCGTTATTTTTAATATATATTCAAAAGAAACTATTTAAAATAAATCTACCGCCACGATACCGGTTAACGACTCTGAAGGACCAGAAAACAAAATAATTGTAACGCATTCTTTGACAACACCCCGTCAGACTATTCTTATGGATACGGTTGTGTACATTGATTACTTATGTGTATTTATAATTACGACTTTCTTTAAACAAATGTGTAAGAGGGTAAAAGCAGAAAAGGGGTGGTTATTATCCTTGAGGACCTAAAGTGCTTTCACCCCATTCAAGCCCTCTAATACACACTTTCCAGGATCAAAATATAAAGTACGTTTTGTTTCAGTAGTAGCATGACGAAAATTAAAAGCTGTCCATAAAATTAAAACCGATGTGCTCGCGTTATTTTTAATATTCAAGAGGAACTATTTAAAATGAATCTACCACCACCACGACGATACCGGTTGATTAATGATTCCGAACGACCAGAAAATAAAATAATTGTAACACATTTTTTGGCAACACCACCTCAGAGTGATTATTTTGTTTTCAAAAATAGTTCCACAGGCGTATTTTTGGTGAAACATTATCGGGTCAAGATTGACCTAGAAAGTGCAACCTACAGGGAGTTAGTTAACGGAAAGTAGGAGTGATAATAATGTGGATATTGAGATCAAACGTTACGTTCGTTGAATAGTTTTTTAAATAAATGTGTTTGAAAATTGTTAATGACCGGCGCGCGCTTTTTAGTAGACACAAAAACCGACGATTTTAATGGGCGGTTGTAACGAAAATAAAACGGACTTTTACAACTCATTAAAAGTCCGAGTTAGTGAACGTTAGGAATTAAATGTACAGACAACTAAATTTTAAAAAGGTAATGAATGATGCTCTGTAGATTTTTTTTGAGGGGTTGTAATAATTTCCTCAATTTTTTAAACTAAAAAAATCCACAACAAGAAGCGATTTTATAATTTAATAAAAAAATCTTACAACCCTTATAATAATGCTCAGGTACGCAAGTATTTCATTTATTCTTCACTACTAAAGACCCTTTTTTTTTGTAAATATTAATTAATTTTTGCATATCCCAGCCCTGGTAAATTACAACACAAAAAGTTTTGAGATATTGTTTCACGTTTTGCTAAACTTTTGAATGGTCTTGCGAAACGTGTGGTGCATTTAATAGGTGCAGGTTCACAACAGAAGGAAACTCATAAAGGAATCAAATTTTCTCCATGATTAAATTTCCAAAGTGCATAGTTTAGAAGTTGCTCGAGCTCAGAGTTGACAACGAATGCCTTGGTCAAAGCTGGAAAAACTGGGTCATTTTTTAACCCCTTACAACTTATAACGAAACAAAACAAGAACACGCCACTGAAGTTATGTTACTTATATTATTCAGTCAGGATTTTGTAATAATCCATAAAAAAATAAGGATCAACATTTATTTAGGAAAAGTCATTTGAAACAGTGTATAAAATGGTTTGTGATGAATCAGGTTTCTGAAAATTACTGAAAAGCGTCTATTTGTGATTCCACAAGCCGGGGATTTACCAATTTTCTGGTCGCCGAGCACGGTATGTCTCCGTTTAGCCCGGTTCCTAAATAAAATAGTTGGAGCGTGAGGTAATCTGAGCCAATAAAATTTCATGAGGAAGATTATTATACGAAACAATGTAAGCAGCAGGTTAAATTTATAGAAGCACCGTCTGCTTTTATCTGCTTGTAAAACAATAACTTTATAGAAAATCGATGGGGGGAGGGGTAATAAAATTGATACCTAATCGGTTCGAAGCCTGATCTTCACTTATTAAATTTTGAGAAATATTTTAAGCAAAAAGTGGAGGGTTGGAGAGGAAAAGCAGGAGAGTAGGACAAATTCTGGTAATGAAAGCATATTTTTTTGAAGCAGACAGGAGTAAAAGGAGGAATATGAAGACTTTAATTAGATTACAGTGACTAAGGCATCTAGTTCTAAGTTCTAAACGAGAGGGTTGGGGGGGGGGAGGGTGTTGAAGTGACTTGTAATATTTCTTAAGAAAAAAAATTGAGATGCACCTGTAAATATTTCAAACTGTCACTATCATCTAATAAGAGAAGTAGATAATTACACGACATGATTTGCGACCAGATATGTATTTGTCAATTTATTGTTGTAGGTACCTATATTTTAAAATAAATTTGGACAACACTTGCTATTATTATGTACATTTACAAATTCCCTATAATGTAGATATTTCAACATAGCGCTTGATTTACGATTCCCATTTAACTTGTTGCATTAAATAACAAGAAAATATGGCAAACAAAATCGCAAATTCGAACCAAACGACAATAGAATCAAAATGAAAATTAGAGAAACAAAAATCAAAATAGTCGCCCAAAATTATTTTACTATACTAAATGAAAATTTTTATTTGGGGGTAAATATATTTTTTTTGCATTTAGATTAGTAAATAATAAGTCTGAAAAAATTTCTTTGATTTGAAGTAGTTTAACACATAAATCTATCGTCACACTATCAATTTTATTTAAAAAAAATCTCAGGGGAAGTAATAAGTAAATTTTATCTTGATATACGTTGGCAGTAAAGTGTAATAAAAGTAAATGATAGTATATCAAAAGAGTAGGTACGAATCTATTTTTGAAATTGCCTTTTAACTACTGGTTGAGAAAATTTCATGAGTTTACCTAACTACTGCTTACTATCAGTACTTGGTAAAAAAACAGGAGAAAATAAATAAATTTCTTGGAATAAGTCAGCAAAATTTAAAATAAAATCGTCTATAAATCGAAGGCCTTTCAAAAACAATTTATTAACAGATTTTAATTATTTTATTTTATTTATATAGGTTCCCTTTTAATTGTTTTTACAAAAGGTTTGGTAACAATCACCTCTATACGCCTGTCTGATAAAATTTCTTTGATCTAAAATAGTTTAAGACACAAATCAGAGTATCAATTTTATTTTTAAAAAATCTTAGGGGATGTAATAAGTAAATTTTATCTTGGCAGACGTTGGCAGTAAAGTATAATAAAAAATAAAATATCAAAGTAGCTACGAAAATTTGAAATTGCCTTTTTACTACTGGCTGAGAAAATTTCATGAGTTTACCTAACTACTAACTTATTTTCAGTACTTGGTAAAAAAGCAGGAGAAAATAAATAAATTTTTTGGAATAAGTCAGCAAAACTTAAAATAAAATCGCCTAGAACCAATTTATCAACACAAATTGAGTTCAATTTTAATTGAATAAAATATTTTATTTTTTGGTGTCACAGTTAATTACACAAATTTTATGATTAATGTAATGGAAAGTGACACAAACACGAATTCTACATTTACTTTCACACACTTTCAACTGTAGATATTTTTATACCTAACATCCCACCCCAACCAAATTAAAATATAAATAAAAATACTAGTGTTACAAATTGTAAAATAATTTTCAAATGTGTACAAAAACAACAGACAGTTAAAAAAAGGATTTTTGCTTATTTATTTATTTATTTATATATACGAGTATATTAAAAAATTTTTAACCCCAGAAAACTTTTTACAGTTTTACCTAATATAAGAAAAAGTTAAAACTTTTTTATGGTAGAGTGAATCATAAAATAATTTGGCATGCTTTTGTTACCTTTGTCAGTTGTTGTTTACGAAAAATCGTCGTGGGGTGTCGTGTATATATGTATGTATTACAAACGTCAGCCTAACACATTCAAGACGGCGTCAAAGACTAAACATAAGCGTCGCGACGCTACTAGATACATAGAGCGTCCAACCAACCGCGTGGTCCATCGACCTGCACCTTTTATTCACGCATGCCCAACACCGTTTTTAATTCATTTGCACAACCACCGGTGGTTGGTTGCCATCACACCCCCTTCAAACACCTGTCTGTCACAGGGATCGTAATTTGTTAAAAATAAAAACAATTCAAACTAAAGTACTTGCACAAAAATATTGCTCAATTCTGTGACAAGGATTATAAATAAGGTAACAAACGAGAACCAACCAAAATAATATTCAACAACTTGTTTAATTAAAATGAAGCGCCTGCAGTAACATTTGATAATATAAACAAATGATTTATATCAACACTATAATTCTTTTCATAAAGGGATAATGTGAAATCGATGTTGTTCTATAATTTATAATGAATTTTAAGAAAAAGGGTCGTACGAGAACGATTGAAAATCTGATAAGTATCTACATATTTAAATGTATCGATTTTGTCACCAAAGAATTTATCTAAAATCAAACTTCGATATGTCGAATTTAATTGGTTTGCATAGCGTGTAATTTGTACTTCGAACTCCTGTTCATCGAATCGAATATCTTGATAACTCGAAGATAATATCTGACGCCAACTTGGATAAATCGAATTTTCATTTACAAAAAATAAAATCCTACATACATGTGGTATAAAAAAAATTAAGAGCTTTAAAGTTATCCACAGAATTAGGTGATAAATACTTTAACGAATTATATTATATGTAACATAAAACGTGTGCAAAACAAACTACATTAAAATTATTATTTAAAAAAATTTGTTTGAATGGGTTAATTTGTAACAATGAATACGACTTGGGAGACTTTTCATCCCATTGGGGCCAGACTTTCTCCTTCCACCCCCGAAGAATTGGAAAGAAGGGACGAAATACATCGAAACAATTTACTTCTTCACGAAGCAGTTATCAAAAATGATACAGAAACTGTTCGGAAAATATTAAAGGAATCAGTAGATGTCAATTCTAGAAATAACGTAAGTTACCTAAGAATTGCTTTTTGAAAATGTTTTACGTAACGGCTGTTACTACCTAATTGAAATAGAATTGCATGAACAGTTTTTAACATTAACCACTTAATATTTTGTTTGATAAGATAACATACTCGTATGTTGGGTTCTCTTTACCCGGAAATTGTTGACTAGGTTTTCGAAAATTACAATTTTTCATGGATAATAGAAAATAATAAAGTTTCTTATCAGTTATTATTTAGTGGTGTTATCTGTATAATTAGGTGATAAATACTTAACGTAAAAATAATTTACATAGTACCTATTATAATTAGTATGGACGATCTCCTATGCATTGGGCTTCGAGCAGGGGAAATACAGATATCATGGAGATGCTTATATCGTCTAATTGTTACATAGAATCAAAAGACAAGGTAAGGGCAACAAAAGTAATAACGAGGGTATACAGGGTTTTTCAAGTCGATGGGCTATTAGAAGTATATGAATTAGTAGAAGGAATTCAATTCTGAAACTTGGGCTCATTTGGTTATTGTTTATGCCGCTTCTTTTAAAAATATTTTCAAGTTCGATTTACATCCGGTTATACCGGAAGTCTATACCAACTTTGTTATTTTAAATTGAATGGTATATTTTTCACGCTGAATTCGAATAAAACGTGTAATTTTAAGGTAAGTTTGATGATCAACTTGTACACCTATGACGATCGGTTTCTGAGTTAATTTAATTTATAGAAAAAAAAATCGCTACCGCAACCCAAATTATAAAAAATCATAACTTCCACAAAATACGACCTAGAGTGTTGAAATTTTTACTAGTAATAGCTGAATATTAGTGCTAACGCCTTGACAAAATTGAAATAAATAATTTATACAGGGCGTTCAAAATAAAATTCTAAAATTGAAAAACTTCAAACACGAATTACTTCGTTTTTTCAAATGGCACCTACATATTTTAAATTTTTTCAATCGATTCCATTTTTTTTCCTCTTTTATTTTAAAAATGGAAGTTCCATTTTTAAGTCGAAAGAGGAAAAAAAATGGAATCGATTGAAAAAATTAAAAAATGGAAAGGTGCCATTTGAAAAAACGAAGTAATTCGTGTTTGAAGTTTTTCAATTTTAGAATTTTATTTTGAACGCCCTGTATAAATTATTTATTTCAATTTTGTCAAGGCGTTAGCACTAATATTCAGCTATTACTAGTAAGAATTTCAACACTCTAGGTCGTATTTTGTGGAAGTTCTGATTTTTTATAGTTTGGGTTGCGGTAGCGATTTTTTTTCTATAAATTAAATTAACTCAGAAACCGATCGTCATAGGTGTACAAGTTGGTTATCAAACTTACCTTAAAAATTACACGTTTTATTCGAATTCAGCGTAAAAAATATATCATTCCATTTAAAATAAGAAAGTTGGTATCGTCTTCCGGTATAACCGGATGTAAATCGAACTTGAAAATATTTTTAAAAGAAGCGGCATAAACAATAACCAAATGAGCCCAAGTTTCAGAATTGAATTCCTTTTACTAATTCATATACTTCTAATAGCCCATCAACTTGAAAAACCCTGTATATGTACCTATTATTTTATTATATAAAAGTTTTTAATGTCCTTCAAGGTGGGTCATTTGAAATTGTTGCATATTAGAATATAAGGGGTGTTCATGAAGAATATTTGAATGGGACGTTTTCTGGATTCTATCGTTAGTTTTTCCCTTAAAGGGTATCAAAGTTGACCAATTTGGTTGTAGCTATTGTGACTGATTCTCAATCGATTTTGATGATTGAAAAGTCGATTCCCAATTTAGATTTTAAGATACTTAAAAGGAAAATGGAAGATATTTTCCAATAGCTCTTGAAGTAGGTATAATATAAAAGAAATACAGTCAAACTCGAACGTCGATAAGTCGAACCAAATTTTTAGTTGGAAAATAGCATCAACTATTATGAGAAATACGTGCAATTTTTACTTGATATGTCGAAGATAAACTTTGGTACCAACTTCAATAAATCGAATTTTCGGGGGTGAATCTCTTAATAATGTACGATTTTAACGTCTCTTTTTAATAACGAGCGGTACTATGGAATTAAGTAGCGAGTCAGTTCAGTTTCTACGATTATTTGTAATCTAAACGTACTTTTTTTGACCAAAAATTAAATTTATCATTGAAAAATGGGGCGGTTTTAAAATTTGACTGTACATACTTCCTTTATAGTATGCATATTTAAAAAAATCTTAAAGTTTGCATGAAATTGTATTGTTTTTATTGGACACTCACGAAGTCAACATTTTTTTGCACAAGACAAAAATAATTTAAAAATACTTCAACAGCTTTGAAACAAAATTAATTTTTAATTATTTCTTATATTTCCTACTAACCTAACTACCAAAAACTCCCTATTTAATTATTAACCACTGCAAAGTGATAATGAGTTGAAAGGGTATCTAAGTGTAGGTACTATAGGTACTAGATACTACATAGAAGTATGTATTTAGCAATTTTGTTTAATTTTTTTTTTCTAAAAATACAACGCTGGTTATTATCTGTAAATTTTATTAGATACCTGGCTATAATATTTTCATCCCAGCATATAATTTGTTTATTTAATTAGATTTCCTAAGTAAACGTAATTTCAATTTAGCAGAAGTGGTCGTAAAAATAACCAAGTAACTAAATTTAGTCGGTTATTACGTACAAGGTACTTTTATAAAGTTGATACTTTTAAAATATGTGTAAATACCTACATACATTTTATATATTGGGAATATATTATAAGTATTAGATACCTAAAGCGACATCTACCAAATAACTGTAGAAACAATCTTATTATAAACCAACAAGGACTTTAGGTTACCGTCGTAAATAATGTAGATTTAAAAATAAAATAATTTAGGTGTCGTGTTGTTAAAATAAATATATTCCTATATAACAAAATAAATGGGGTATTTATTAGAAACAACTACGCAGGAAACTACAAAAAATCGATAAAAAGTGATTTTGAAAAACTTTATATGTACACGTCTTCTTTCTTTTCTAGTATGATTAGATTATTTTAAATTTTTGAACCATTGTTTTTTATTTATTTGTTTATAAAAATAACAAATGTATTCTACCCCTATTCTATCCCACAACTAACGAAGTTCCTGTAGAAGTAATTTCAAAAAACTCATAACCATCAATAACAATAATAATATTTTCTGATTTTCTTTGTGGGTCTTGGAACTCACTAAAACTTCAACATGTACTGTAAGAATTTATATTGACCTTAAATACGAAAATTGCTTTTATTAAGATAATGAGAATATGTTTGTTACTTTTTTAATAACATTAGGCAGTGTATTAATTCATTCAAATTACAATAATAAAATATTCATTATTTAAATAAAAACTTGTAAAAAGCTACAATTTATATATCCATCAGCAAAACGAAAAATAAAACTGTTGAGCTAAATAAAATACGTAATTATTGGTAGGTACCTATATTTGCATATTATTTTATTTATTTTTTATTATAAAATTTTCTTTTTCTTCCAAAAATATCCCAGGTACACATCAATTTTCCGCAACTGTAATATTCTATAGGTAATTTAAATATTTACCTTTTTGTTTTTGTAAAATTCCAACAACATATTCCTAATAAGGGCATTTTTCTTTTTACTAAAGTAATTAAAATACTGCGGTTGGACGTAACAAAGGTATTAAAAATATACGTAATATACAGCCCCAAAAACATTCGATTCGCTCTGAAAATAGAAAAGCCTAGCTAGCAACATTTTTTATTATTGTTATTTATTAACACCAGCAGCCTAATGTTAGTAACCAGCCAAATCAGCAACAGTTTGGTCCATTTCGTCGGCAATTGCCTTATAGCGATCTTTTTGAGCTGTTAGTTCATCTGAAATAGCACAAAGTTAGTAGAATTAGTTCTGCCAATAACTATTAGTATATTAGGTAACAACTAGCTACTAAAATAAATTATTAAGGGACATCAAAAAGTCCACAGCCTCGAGAACGTCTGTAAAGAAAATTGTTAAGTCCAGAAACAACTGAAGGATAAATTGAAACAAGAGTTAAAGACAAACATGCATCAGGTCAAAAAAAAAAAAAACAAAATAATTGAAACACTAAAACAAATGTTGAAACAGTGAAACAAAACAACTGAATAAAACAGAAAGTGTATTTGTATATAATATATACAGAAATTAAACGTATATTATAAATTAGAAAACGTAAAATTGATTTCTAGGTCAAAGTGCAGAAATAATTGACGTATCATTTCATAGTAAATAAATAAATAAATACGTGTATTAGATGTGAGTCGCTAATAATGTAAGATTTAAATTTGCCAATCTATCTACACTCGTTCATATTTTTAGTGTTCTTTAGATGAGAGCTCGCTGGAAGATGTTATGTGTTATTATTTTTTCATCCTTTGTGGTAGTAATATTTAATAACAATAATTATAATATACTAATAATAATAAAGGCTTGTAAGATAACGTAAAAATAAATTTACAAAATAAGTTCGACGAAGGCTGTGTCCAAGTCGTCTCCAATTTCCTTGTAACGTTCTTTCTCGGCAACAAGTTCGTCTGAAAATAGTGGAAAATAAAAATGGTAAATAAATGCTACTAAGTACTGAAAATGGACACTGTCCACAATTCTGGGTTAGAAAGCAACTAACTCGGAGGGCTGCTGCATATAGTTTTAGTTAACTGCTGCAAAAAACTGAAAAATAATTTTTTTTGCGTAATAATCTAGGGCACAATAATCTCGATTATTAATTGGTGTAAAAAAATTAAGGGTAAATAACGTATGAAATATTTGCCCAAGAAGTCTGCCCTTAATATGGCCGGATTAAGACAATACAACCCCCTACATAGTTAAGGTTTTTATAACCATCTCTTCTTCATTCTGTCAATATTTATGCCTCTTTATCTGGTAGTTCCAGAACTTATGTATAATTTTTTTTGTTGTACGTACCCCGGGTGGGTTTCGAACTCGGACCATCCGCGTACGAGTCAACAGTTTTAATCATTGGCCCACTGATGTTGGTTGCAATTTCTTGTGTTTTATTTTATTAAGAAAACACTTCTGATATACTTTTTTAGTAATATTTGATAGAATGAAGGAGATAATTATGGAAACATGAAATAAATGGGTTGTAAATTCAAATTCCAGCAACATTTATAGAATTTCTTTATTAATTTTGGATCAATTTTTTTACTTATGAACTTTAAAAATATAAAAAATTTTTTTGTGCCCTAAATTAGACCCCTTTAGTCGCCTCTTACGACACGTCGGGGCGACGGTGGTACTATTCTCACCCGGTATCACACGGGGTAAGAAATCAAAAATTAAAATTGCCAAAAGTCAACATTTTCTTTTGAATTTATTTGAAAATAATTGCATCTAAACTAGTAATTAAAATTTAATTATAGATTATATTATTAATAATGAAATATTACTAGATTAATTTATAAGCTTTCGTAAATACTTTTGCATAGGAAATCAGCTGCATAATATTGTGCAATAAGATTTATAGAATAGAAAAAGTCAATAAAGCAAAATTGTCAAGCATAGGCAGGTAGGTGATAATCGTTTTTTTAAATTTGTTATCAATCGAAGTAGTTACTTTCATTTTATACGACGCTTTTATCTTTGTTGTTTAATAATTAAAAATTATTACAAAATATTACGTAGGTAAGTATACAAAAAAAAATAAATCAGTTTTAGTAAACTACAAAGATTTTTTCAACTGTGAAAATATATCCTTTTTTTACCTTGCTAAATTATTTTCAGTAATTATTAAAAACAATTGCTCAGTTCAAAGTATGCGAAATTTTGAAAAAAAAAATAATTAGGTGGTCTTTTTTCATATATTCATACTATATGATTGTACTTACCTTTTATTTTCAAAAAATTTCTCACACATTCTCATACTTTTATTATTTTTTGAAATACATAATTGAGTGTCGTAAGCGTTATAAAGCAAACTCACACACGTCATGCAAACAAAAATTGGCACAGCCAGCACAATAAAAATGCGAAAATAAAATCAAAAAAACTATATTAGTTTTAACCACATAAAATACACAGTAATTAATATGTTATAAACAAGACTAAAATATTATTTAAATATAATACTTTTTAGAAAAAAAAAAAGATTTTCCTCAAGGCGTTTTCGGTTCAAGGAACCTTTTCCATTCGATTCGAATTTTCCGTTTAAGTGAAAAATCCAATAAAAAATAAATAACTTATCCGTTAAAGACATTAAAAGATGGCAAAAAGTCCCTTGATGTTATAAAAACATCCTGCTCTTAATATTTCATTTTATTGCCATTATTAAATTAAAAAACTGAAATGTACAATATACAAAAAAATCCTAGTAGACAGTGTTAGCGCAACTAACTGTTTTGGAAACAAAAGAACAAAAATATAAAGAAAAACAAAATCTGGCAAAATGGCAGTGTTGATCGTCGATGTTTTCGGTTTCTTTTATTTTGTGACCAACAAAAGACGCGAGCGCTACTAAGCAGAGCTTGCGCTAACACATTTGTTTAATATTACACGAACTTTCGAAAATTTATACGCAGCCTACTGCGAAGCACCTTTAGTTTGTAGATTTCTTTTCTTTTTAATTGATCGCGTACTACAACAGTACAGTGTGTCCAAAACGTCGCTTTATTTCATTTAAGTACCTACTATTATTTAAAAATATTGTTCGAAAAACAAAACAAAAACTACAAAAAAACAAAATAAAATAAATACCGGGTGGTCACAGATACGGATGTGTTAAGGACACACTGTAAAGGTGAAAAACAGCCATTTGTATATTTGCAATTAAATTAACAACCAATCAAG
Source organism: Agrilus mali (assembly GCA_029378335.1). Classification (NCBI taxonomy): domain Eukaryota; kingdom Metazoa; phylum Arthropoda; class Insecta; order Coleoptera; family Buprestidae; genus Agrilus; species Agrilus mali. Next base: position 1,367,939 of record CM055660.1, read on the forward strand.
TCGTGACGTGACTTTAAGTGTAGAAAATGCCTTTTTGCTGCTAGTTTGCAAATATATGAATATCTTTATATATAGTGAAAAATGATAGTGGGAATGTGATTTAAAAGCACAGCCCTAAAGTGTTACATGTTTTGAATGTCATGCAAAGTGGCTTCCATCTCGTCCGCTAACAGTTTGTTCTTTTCTTTTTCTGCCAACAGTTCATCTGCAAGGTTATTAGGTTAATGAAAACAAAATAAATAAAATTAAAAAAAAAAAAAATGAAGAACGATAAACAATCAAAAACAAAACGTAGCAAGTAACGTTTTAATTGCTTGTTGATTAAAGAAATTAATCATGTAATTATTAAAAAAATATAAAAAGCAAAAAACAACGACAAATGTAAGTACCTATTACAGAACACAGAGAACTAAATTTTTGAAAATATTTAGATCTGGGTGTTACTGAAAAAATATGAAGTATTTTAAGTACATCGAAATCACACACAGAAAACCAACAAATAGGTAACGTCTTTTGTTTTGTATTCTTTCTTTTTTTTAACTCACCTTCAAGTTTGTCAACTTCCTTTTGCAATTTCTGTACGGACCTTTCGGCGAATTCAGCACGAGCTTCAGCCTACAGAAAAAAATACTTTATTTTGTGCTCAAATGTCCCTCAAACATTTTTGATGATTAGTAAAAGCTAATTTTCCAAATTTTTTATTTTATTAGAAGTTACAAAATTATAATTTAATTTCCTTGAGATGCAAAATTGTAGCGTTTGTACGACTATTTCTTTATGGTACAGTTTTGCAAATATTTAAAATGAAGAACAAACGCCGATTATAAAAACAAAACACAAAAACAAAAGCTAAAATAGATATTCAAGTAAGCAACAAAAGCAAACTATGAACAAATGCAAAACGCTAAACCACAACAATTAAACAAATAATAAAAAAAACAAAAAACGAAAGAAAACAGTTTGCAAACACAACTTACTGTTTGTTATAAGAATTTATTACCGTAAAACCACCGTATTGTATTATTTCATTTGAACTTCATGCAAAATTGGTGCAGTGCTACAGGGCTTTAATCGAATGAATATAAATAATTACAAGATTTTACCACCCACACCAAATCGTCTATGTGCATGTATGCATATATAAAATATATAATTCAATAACATGTAGGTACATAACAAAGGCACGAATATTTTCAAAAAATAATTCAAAATTAAAATTAAAAACAGCAACACTAATTTAAAGTTTGAATGAATAATTTTTGTAATATTTACTTATAATATAAATTTTTAAATGAACTTACTTCACGTAATTTATCGGTCATTATACGTATTTTATCTTCGCACGTATCTCTGGTAGAGGCGGCCTGTATAAAACAATTACTGGGTATACTAATCATGCTAAGACACTAATTAAGTGGCCAAAACCTTGCCGTGAATGATACAAGAAAGAGTTTCCAAAATATCGATAACAACAAATCAATGCATTCAAAATTATTGTCTTCTTGATTTAAAAAAAATTTAAATGTCTATTTTATACAACGAGGTAAGGGTAAGAATAAAAAGTGGGAGGGAGAGTAGTCATAGAGATGGGATTCGATTAGGGGGTAAGAAGAATAATATTGGAGGACAAGAATATATGAGGAGGTAGAATGATGAAATTAGAGTTAGGGTAATATCATTGAAAAATACTGGTGAAAGGCATGAATAAGAAGGAGACTTTAGGGAAGGAAATAAGAGCAGCTTGGGGAGTTAATACGAAGACTGAGATGTCAAATTTGATCTGTAGAAACAAAAAGGAGCAATTTGTAACGGTATGGGGTAAGAATATTTAAGTAAAAAAAATCTTCAAGAGTTGAAATATGCTTTCTTACCCAGTGAATCAAGTGCAAAAATTGCTGATGGCTTCAGGGTGGGAACTAAGAACAACGTGAAGACCAACATGGAGACCAATGTCAAGACTAAATTGTCAAACTATGTAGATGATGAGAACCAAGAGATTTGCTTTTAAGCTCGAGTGAATGGGTAAATTGCTGGTGGATTAAGAGGTGGAAATTAGGGAGTCATATCAAGACTGGCATGAGACGAAGAAACGAACACAGAAAATTTTATAAGGGTAGAGGTAAGAAATCTAAGCGAGAAAGGGTGAATCAAGTAGGAAAATTGCTGATGGCTTACAAGTGGGAATTAAAGAAACTGGCTTCTGGGAGGGAATAAAATCCAATTAAGGGTAAAATCAGAACTTACGATTAATAATTAGTGATCTATATTTTGGAACGCCCCTTTCTGTAACCATTTTAGGAAATATATATATATATAAAATAAGTATCAGCCCCCACTTGGATCCCGTGTACCTACTCTAGACGTGAAAAATGTTAATTATAATACACATTATGATAAATACAAAGAAACACAAAAGCCTTCCAAGAGCGATTTGTTTTTTGTACGTAGGTGATTTTGGTGTGGTTGTTCGTTACCTCTTTGAGGGAACTGTCCAAGGCTTTGACGTGGATCATATAATTTTCCTCGCGCAGCGTCGCCTATAGACGGTGATGGGGGAAGGTCAGTATGAAAGCGAGCAAATAAATTAAAAAAATTGCATAGTAATTTTCGCCCACATTTCAAAAACGTCTAGAAATGTTGGCGAAAACTGTCGTATATGAGAATTATTTTCATGCAAATAAAAAAAACAAAGACAATCAAACAAACAAAAACCAAATAAATGAACAATAAAGGCGATTAAATCGAGGTTAACTGCGTTAGATAACAGTACCTCCTTTAGACGGGTTGTGAGATTCTTAATTTGGTTTTTGTATTCTTCTTCCCTTTGGTTGGCCTAATTAAACAATATTTATAAATAAATAAAAATGCTGTAAAAGAATTGTTATATAACACTAGGAACTAAGTAATTTATAAATACAATCAGAAAATGAAAAACCTGAACTTAAATATTTATGAGACTCAGATTTTTCATTTTTATTAGGTATGAAAAAACATAAGACGGCATATAAATTTTGTTGTATTAGATATTTATTGTAGATTGAACGATGAATCGTCTTATATTTTTATCTTATTTTTAAAAAAATATTAAAATTTTTTAGCGTACCTTTTCTTCAGAAACTTCGAGGGATTTGAGGTTATTACCTACTACTCGAAGTTCTTCTTCAAGTTCTACAATTTTACTGTAAAAAAAAAGAAAATTATTACAAATACATTTATTTTATTGTTTATATTATTGCTTGCTTATTTTGTGATTTATTTTTACTGTTTTGTGAACAATTTCTATTATTTGTGAACGTTTTTTGCCTTCTTATCAAGTAAAAACGGATTCATTAATTAAAATATTTGTCATAGTTATACAGGGTTTTTCAAGTTGATGGGCTATTAGAAGTATATGAATTAGTAGAAGGAATTCAATTCTGAAGCTTGGGCTCATTTGGTTATTGTTTATGCCGCTTCTTTTAAAAATATTTTCAAGTTCGATTTACATCCGGTTATACCGGAAGTCGATACCAACTTTGTTATTTTAAATGGAATGGTATATTTTTTACGCTTAATTCGAATAAAACGTGTAATTTTAAGGTAAGTTTGATAACCAACTTGTACACCTCTGTGACGATCGGTTTCTGAGTTAATTTAATTTATAAAAAAAAAATCGCTACCGCAACCCAAATTATAAAAAATCATAACTTCCACAAAATACGACTTAGAGTGTTGAAATTTTTACTAGTAATAGCTGAATATTAGTGCTAACGCCTTGACAAAATTGAATTAAATAATTTATACAGGGCGTTCAAAATAAAATTCTAAAATTGAAAAACTTCAAACACGAATTACCTCGATTTTTCAAATGGCACCTACTATTTTTTATTTTTTCAATCGATTCCTTTTTTTATCCTCTTTCGATCTATATGGATACTTCCTATTTTATTTGAAAATTTTGGAATAATTTTGAATTATTACTTAAAATAGGAAGTATCCATATAGATCGAAAGAGGATAAAAAAAAGAATCGATTGAAAAAATAAAAAATAGTAGGTGCCATTTGAAAAATCGAGGTAATTCGTGTTTGAAGTTTTTCAATTTTAGAATTTTATTTTGAACGCCCTGTATAAATTATTTAATTCAATTTTGTCAAGGCGTTAGCACTAATATTCAGCTATTACTAGTAAAAATTTCAACACTCTAAGTCGTATTTTGTGGAAGTTATGATTTTTTATAATTTGGGTTGCGGTAGCGATTTTTTTTCTATAAATTAAATTAACTCAGAAACCGATCGTCATAGGTGTACAGGTTGGTTATCAAACTTACCTTAAAATTACACGTTTTATTCGAATTCAGCGTGAAAAATATACCATTCCATTTAAAATAAGAAAGTTGGTATCGACTTCCGGTATAACCGGATGTAAATCGAACTTGAAAATATTTTTAAAAGAAGCGGCATAAACAATAACCAAATGAGCCCAAGTTTCAGAATTGAATTCCTTCTACTAATTCATATACTTCTAATAGCCCATCAACTTGAAAAACCCTGTATAATTAGTTATCTTATTTATATTTCAAGTTTAATCAATAAAACGTTTGTCAATTTTGATAATGTGAACAACTGATACCAAGGTAATTTATATAATAAATAAAATAGATAAATAAAATAACTATGCAACATATACTGTATTAAGGTCAGATATATATGTAAACCCCGAAAAAAATTTTTGTTAATACGAAAACAACACAAAAAATAGTGCAAAAAGCTATTCTACTGTTCGTATCCGTACCTCTCGCTCTGGTTAGCCCTTTCTTCAGTTCTTTCCAAGTCTTGTTCCATTAACACCAACTTTCGAGATGCCTAAAGCACACACATGCGTCGCAATTAGAATTTTACGAGGTTAGCGAAAAAGCTCAAAATCAAATTAAAACAAAAAACAAATTTTGATAAACTGCACTACAATTTTGTCTCTTATTTTGTTCCATAAAAAAAAGAAACAAATTCTACTATTGTTTCGTTTGCAAGACTATCACATCAAAATATGTAGTGCAGTCTTCAAAATCAGATAGATACACAATAGAAACAAAGTTAAATAAAAACTAGCTAAAACTGTTAATAATAATACATAAGTCATTATAAAACTGTAAAAAAGTTATTTAATTAATTAGAAACACATGCCAGAATTTCATAATTCTGGTGAAGTTCTCCTCAGGGATCTATCTATCCGCCAAGATGATACCTACAGAACTTTTTTTCACACATATGACTGATTAGATTAGATCGACACACATGCTAGTAACAATTTCTGTACTTATAGAAGCAGACATTTATTTTTACTAAATTATTTTTTTTATGACACCTACGCTTCACCCGCCTCTGCACGTTCTTCTGCCCTTTCTAAGTCAGCTTCTACCATTGCAAGTTTACGAGCTACCTGTTGGATAATATGTAATTAACTTTTTTGGCCGTAAATCCTAACAACAACAATAAGTATGTAATGTAACAATTTATTTGTTTATTAATTTTTAGTTAAAAACACACAAAAAAACACAAATTGCAGGTATGTGACGCAAAAACATTGGTTAGAGATTAAATCGATAAAAGTATTTTTGTCACATTTTGTTGTTTTGTTAGTAGAAGCCGAAAAAACAAAATAATTTTATCGGTTGACGTAAAAAACAAACACATGCTATTTTGATTAAATTTTAACAATAAATTTTGTTTTATTCTGTTGTAATAATAAATCGAATAATCTAATAAAACTAATTGAATAATTATTATTATTTTAAATTAACTGCTAAGTAAAAACATCTTTTTGAATGCGATGTCATAATTTTTTTCAAACTATCTCAATATTTTAAAAGATTCCCATTTTTTTAACTCATTCACAGAAACAAATATTACAATTTTGTTTGCTTTAAGAAAGCTGCTAACTTTGTTTATATTTCTATTAAAATTTGACATCTCGTGTTTAGGATAATTTATTTGCATAAACAAATAGCGACTAAAAATGGTACGAAAGTTAACCCTACTAGGCAACAAAATTTTTTCTACTGGCAAATGTTAGTAAAACCAAAAAGAATTGAAAATAAAAGAAAGAAACAAATGAACAGTAAAAAACAAAAAAAAATAGTAAGAGACAAAAGAACAGTAAGAAACAAAAAAAAATAGTAAGAGACAAAAGAACAGTAAGAAACAAAAAGAATAGTAAGAAACAAATGAACAGTAAGAGACAAAAGAAAGAAACAGTAAAAAACAAAAGAACATTAGATCTATATAACAACCATGGAACTAACTCTACCCAAAACATTTGCAGCTTTGGCCAGTAATGAAACAATTGGCAGTCTCTAACAACATTCTATCACCATGGAAATCAATAAATCACTAGTAGTGGTATCGATCTTGATACCTGAAGCTCGACAATCGAAGACGAAAAGTTTGTAATTTATTCAAATCTGTATTATTTTCTTCTTTAATTTTTGTTAACTACATTTATTAATATTGTCTCTATTGCGTTCATAAAATTATTTTTCAAAAACCCTGTAGTAAATATGTATTTTCCTATAGATAGTAGTATGTATTGTATACAACATTATCCAGTTAAACCCATCTTAACAAGTTTCTTTTTATAAGCTATCCTATCCAATAAAACCCCCGTAAGTAATATTATTTTTAAAGGATCACGTATCATGGTAATAAAACCCGTTACCATCGACCAACGACAATATAACATAACAGCACCTTGATTTATACGGACAGAGTTTTGTACCACGGTCGAGAACAAGTTTTTGTCAACTGATGGTCTCTTGGTTTACTTATATTACGTATTACAAAAACCAAGCGAACTTTAGATGACTTTGCACATTCAATTAAATTCTCGACTCGATGACCAACAAACAATAACGCACTGTACATACATATATATGTATATGTACATGAGGTACCATCTGAAAAGATGACAATATAACTTCAAATTTAATCATGTTGTGCCACTGAGGTGTTTCACTAAAAGATGGTCTCAAAAACTATTTCTTCACTGTATCACGAAATCTTCCCCTCCACCCCGTTCCGACACTCACTTTTTAAAAGACCATCATCATCATCACTAAATACACTATTACCATGAGAAGAATTCGCACCGCACATAATTAATTATCAATCGATTTTATCGATCGATGGATGAGGTAGAGAGTTCCATGGGTGTCTAGGTGTTTAGATTTTGTGGGTTAGGTACATTTTTTTTGCACACTTTTAAGGCACTCTCAAGTATAAACGTATTATATGGTAATATAACGGATTTTGGTGGGTTTGTTTTGTTTTTTTTTTTTTGTATTAGTGACACAACACGCAAAAAATTAAATTAAACGCTACGTTTCGGATTTGACCTCATCGTATTTTTTGTCGGCTTCTTCAGCTAAGAAACGGGCCTCTTTCAGCTGGTTCTCTAAAGCGTCCATACGCTCCTCATCCGCCAGAGAACGGTTTTCAAGTATTTTTCGGGCACTACAGAAATAAAATGCTTGTACAAGAGGAAAACATATCGTTACAAATTAATTGTGGTCATGGAAAGCCGAAAACCAAAGAAATAAACAGGGTCATAAAAAAATGATATCGATATTATTTTAAACAAACTATCTATGGATGAATTACATCATTTTACATTTATGATTCCCTCCTGTATTGTTAAATGACCTCCACTTTCTACCCCCATTGTTTAGTGACACCCATTTCCTCCCCTTATTCATTACTGACTTCAATTTTCACCCTCCCCCATTTAATAACCTCCGTCTAGTGACCCCTATTTCCTATTATTTTGTCTAGTGTTCCGTAATCCCTCTCCCAATCATTTAGTGATCTTTACTCCCTCCCCTTACTCTCTAGAGACTTTTATTCTAATGTCGAATTAATTTTAAATAAAATCGTCTGAACACCCTTATTGATCAAATTAGATTAACGTCCACTTCCTCTCCATATTACACTATATCACATTTTGTGATCCCTCTTCACCCCCTGTGGATTTATAACGTCAAATATCAATGTCCTCTTAAACAGCACCCTGCAACAATTTCTTTGGTTTTTGACTTTAAAATACTGCAGCAAATCCTCCTCGTCTATGAGACCCTCCAACGGATAACACTGGACCTAAATCCCTGAAAGACAAAACCCTATCTGCCCTAACTTACGAAGATTTTTTAAAAATATCGTCAAGATCAATGGACTTTATTTTTCAAAATAATTACGTGATTTATTTATTCTTTAGAATAATTAACTAAAATCCATTGATCTTGGATTAGAAAAAATTGTAGAGGCATATGGAGTGTCTTTTTAGATACCTCTTCGTATTTCTTATCAGCTTCCTCTGCTATTAACTTTGCCTGTGCTAGTTGACTTTCTAAAATGGAAACTCTATCATCCTCCATGTTGCTCCTATTTTCTAACGCTTTTCGTATCCTAAATGATTTAATAAATTCATGATGCGTTACGTTTTAACACATGAACCACTTGCACACATCCTTTTACACGCATTACTGCCACTTTTCCCTCTATTGAGCATAAAAATCAATAAATAATAACGTATTCTTTTCGCTACAGTAGACAGTGCGGGCATCCCCGTCAGTTTTCCGCTTATAAGCGATGTGGAGTGAGAGCAGCGCGCTTCTGATTGGTTGTTACACGCGCAGGTGCAGCGCTGAGCGAATCAGAGCGAAGAATTATGACAGTGGAAGTGGAAACGTCTTATTTATAAAGCCTGAGTACTGAGTAAAAAATGAAAGAAGTTATTGCCATGGGGTGAATGAATTCATTGCAAGATGTGCTTGAGGAACTGTTAGAGCAATTAAAAAACCTGTTGAGGCTTGTACGTTGCATGTTAACCAGCAATGTAACTTTTAACTTTTGCGAATAGAATAATTAACGTTACATTACTACATTAAATTAGAAGTGTTATTTATAAATGATGTTCTGGCAAAAATGTGTAAATAACTGGCAATAAAAATCATTCGTAAATCCGTTGCATATTATTTCGATTAATTAAGAGTGACGTAACGGTACTGGTAGATACTATATTATGTATTCGAGATTTCGACCTTTGCTTAAGAGGAGAACAAAACCGAATTTGTTGTATGTATGAATTTACGACCATCATCGTACCGTTTAGGCTATTAAAGCACAACGATCTAGTTATTAAATCATCCGAACATTACACATAGTACAAAAAATTGGATTACGTCATACGGTGGCCACGTCTACAAAACATCTAACGAATAATAATAATAGATGATACTATATTAATTTGTAATTGTAACAACCTTAGAAAATCAACGAAAAAGTTTCTGTAACTAATTTTATTTTATAGGTTAATAAAATTATTAAAGGCGGTCATGAAAAAAATACAAGAAGTTGCAAAAAAATTAAAAGAGAGGGGTGTGAAGACGTATCGGTTTTTGGCCATCTTCATGAGACGAAGATTAAAAATATTTTTTCTCACGACAATCGTGGTCAGCTGAAATATTTTCATATCAGACTGACCATCCTAGGACGAATCCCTGAAGATGCCCAAGCGATTTGACGAAACGTTTGAGAATCATCGCAATTACATCTCGAATGTTTGTACCAATAATAAAAATCGTTTTACAATATATTTATGTACTATGCCCGCTGCTATTATCGATTGCTAATGAAATTCTATACTCGAATTGATTCTGAGAAATGTTTCCACGGGCGTTCCTGATCGGGTATTGGTATTTTACCTGTCATGTTCAGGCATGTTGTGCGTATGTAATAGCTTGTAAGCAGAGATAAGAGATAAAGGAAACGGACAAGCGAGATAACGGGTACGTTATATACATACATAGAAATAATGTTTGTGCACGGTTGGAATTCAAAGAGACATGACGACTTGAGGTAGGTAGGTACGTCGCTCAAAAAATTACGATAACACTAACGTATCAGAAAATAAACAAAATTGTATCGGGACATTTAGTTTTTTTTTTTTGTTGGTGGGGGGAAAAGTGGCAGTAATGTCTTCACATTCGCTTGTTCTTTTGTGGACAAAAGAAAAACCCCTTTTCGAAAACTAACCGTTCACTTTCGTCAGCCGCGGCTGAAGCTTCTGCGAGTTTAGCGGTCGCGGTGGCAAGGCGCTCTTCAGAACGTTCTAAATCTTCTTCCAACAATTGGATACGACGGTTGAGAGCTGCCACCTCCGATTCCGCCTGAAACAAAAGAAAACATTTGTTAATTTTTATGAAAACAATTGAAAATAACAACAATTTCTGTTATCATCTACAACTTCTACGACACCTCAAAAAATGGTCCTTTGAGCTGGACTCAATTATAAGAAATAATTTCAAAGAAGATTCGTATACGTATTCAACAAGTTTTGTGAGAAATTCTTGAGTGCGGTAAAGTAATAAATTAGCAGAAGCTTTGTCTTTTTTATGTAAATTTTATACTTCATAACGAATGATATCATTTTGTTTGTTACCCAGAAAAATGTGAAATTAAATACCAATTTAGAAACATCGTGAATCCCTACTACCTACTAAAACTCCTTATCACTGATAACCAAATTTTATTATGTAAACGTTACGCGAATTGATGAAATATTGGAAAGTTGTTAATTGTTAAGAAGTCCTATGGGGCTATGTCTAGTTTCATAAAATTTTAAAAGAAACCCTCTAATTTCTCAAGCAGCATTAACCCCTAAATAGACTTATGTGATTATAATAAATACGTATTGGATAATTAATTAATATTTTGTATATCTATGTGACAAATAAGTAAGATAGCAATTTAAGTAAACTTAAAAAGTATGTACCTACAAATATAGTTTTTTTATTACCAAAACAAGCCTTAATTAGCGAATAGTCCCCAGCAAGATAAATTACAACCAAAATTAGCAATCTACTATTCTATTCTATTAACTAATTGTATGATTTAATTACTATATTTAGAACCTTTGCGATTTAAGGAATAATTTAATCTTATATGCAGTCTCCGCCGTTAACTGATTCATTGCACAATTAATTAAATACATATGTACATAATAATGATATTGCTGCACTTCCTATATGTTTAAATAATAATTATATTACAGTTCGAATCAGAACATCATTAATTAAGTGAAGCTGCATAGCCACTGATGGAGTAATAATAAATATATAGGTAGTCCACGGACCGTGACAAAAAGGACGGAAGGAAGTATGGGTTAAGTTACTTCCGGTCTATGGACCCGACGTAATGGTACCATTATTTTATTATTGTAAACCTACGCACTAAAATTACAAATCAATTTTGTTTAGGTAGGTACTACGTTAACAGTCAGTATTTGGTCAATACCATTGATTTGGACAAAAACGTTTCCGCATTTAAAACAATAAATTAGAAAGTCCTCAGTTATTGTTGGTTTAAATATCAGTTAATTGGCAAAGAAAGCTAACAAACTAATGACATCATTACATGTTATTAGATAACGGCTGACTAAAATTGTTTAAGGAGTTTTGCAATAATTAAATTAATGCCTATCGGTAATTAAACCATATAAAAGAAGGAAAGCCGATAGATATTCGACACTTGTGGAAAAAATCAACTACCAGAGATTATTTATAGCTTATCGCTGTAATTTCTGACCCGAATAGAACACTTTATCTTATATAATATGACATACAGACAGACAGATACGTACGCGTCTTGGAAGAGTAAATAAGTAAATAAATATATTTACTTATTTTATTTTTAAGTCGATTACCTAATTCATTTCTAACCTCAAATTAAACAACCTATGTACTACCATAATTTTAATTATTATAATTTTCAGTAGGACCTAAAAAATATTCGTTTTGAGAGGCAGCACTTAATTATCTTTTTCAAAATAAAATACCCACGTTCACTACAACATTAAGTGAGTAGGCATTTACTTGATAGATAATCTTATTCTATCGTGTTATCTAAACTGATCTTCTTCAAATTCCTTATCAGTCAGTCCTTACTTAAATCTTACTCATCAGAGAAATTGATCAATCAAGAGACTGGGGTATAAATAATTATATTTCCGGTGGGTACTACTTTTCGGGACCTTAGGACCCTATAAGATATCAGGTGGTTTAAAAAAAAGCGAAATGTTTCACGTCATCTTCGTGAATCGATTTGATAGAGGGGCAATGGACGAGAAACGAGATGTCTGCAACCTTGCACGCTATCATCAAAAACGGTTTTTTTTTCTACCTACTGAGACTAAATAAGTACAAAATACCGCGTATGGTTACAAAAATGGCCACTTTTTTCGCCGATAATAATTAAAGTGGTTGTAACGCCCTCGTTAACAGGAATCATAGAGCTCTAAACGTGACACAAGTCATCGTCAGCGAATATACATGTATACGTATATAGAATCTTACTTCTTCTCGCCGCATAATTTCGTTCTGAAGCCGTTTGTGATATTCCTCGCATTCGTCCTTGTACCGTTCCATTTCTTCCTTGGTTTGGCGCATTTTCTTTTTGAGCACGTCCAGAAGGGAACCCTGAGGAATTGTCGTCGTCATATTTTCAAACCGATTTTTAGTCACACAAACACCTGGCTCTCACAAAACACCCGCAACAACACGACAAGCTCACAGATCGACAGTAACTGGGCGAGCCGGCGGAGCAAAGATGGCGCAGCGCATGAGCACACTTGATCGACCACCTGCCAAACAAACGCTTCCTGTTTGAAAATATGGGCGCGGAACAGCAACCATTCGAAATTTTCTTTAGTATTTAAGCCGATTTTCGATTGTTTATAACAATACAACGCTACTAGAGAAGAAACAAATGCATGCGGCGTTCATTTATTTATATTTTATTTTATTTTCTCGTGATAATAGAGTACTCGCGCGTACATACTCACAATCAACGAACTCGTAGAGGTTGACCTACAATTACAATCCCTCCCAGAATATATACACAGTCGGTTAAGAAAATAATGTGGCCTTGGTTTATGCCGGCATTCCTTATTGCAAACGTCATTACTAGGGCTGCTCTGTTCGTATACGTATACGTATACGTATAACAAAAACCCACATAATATACATGTGAATTTTATCAAACATCAATTAATTTGGCATTACCTACCTCTAATTGGCGCAAACATTAAATTCAATTAATAATAAACTACACCACATATCGTGGTTCTTAATTAAAGGTGTCATTTTTCAGTTTAGTCAAAAACTCAATGGCTTTTCTAAAGAATTCTAATTAGTAATTATTATAAGAAGGTACATCTACAGTAGTGGCAGCCGCAGGTATACAGTCTTTCAAAGACCCATTCATTTAGTTATAGTCACCCTTTCACCGTCCCGTTCCAGGTAGAAGACAAATGTACCTCTTTAGGACAGGTAAAGGGGTTGAAAATTACAATACAACTTCTTACCTATACTACTACATAGGTACATTACAGTAGGTAGGTACAATGTTAGTGGTGTTAATTAAAATAATTACATAACAGTTACACCCTCTACCAACAAAGAGCCCCACGAAAAACTAAACAAATTTCATGTGCATCCTGTGCCTTTTGATAACGGTAACCCATGATGATGATGATGTCCATGCCCAGGCCCAGAAAAGTCAGCAGCAGTGCGCACATTTGGACGACATCTGACCTTTCCTCCACGAAAGCTTGTCAGACAGGCAGACGGTCAGTCCAGTGGGCACATTATTATATTAACCAGTTAGTACATAAGCCTACGCATGCATACGAGAAGCCATTTAGAGGCAAGAGAAAGAGAGATCGCACGAGCAACGAGACGAGACGACTCAGAGCCTGACACGAATGAATTCAGAGACACATTAAATCACGCCTGGTGGCATAATTTTGGCGTCCAAGTATACGTATGTACATATAATAGAAAGACTTTTCGCCATTATGATTGAGCGGATTAGTAAATAAGTAGCACAAATAGAACAGAACGTTCGAAAGAAATCCATAACTACATAACAATGGGCACATAAAAGAGCATTGTAACGCAATTAGATACGAAAAACAGTACGAGACTTGTTTACATTACACGATAACTCACAAGACAAAGACAAAGATTCAGAATTAAAACACAATAACAACGAATTCCTTTCCATATGGGGCAAATATTTGACTTGATAAGAGCTTTCAGTTGGTCTAGAAATCTTTCAACTTTGCATCTTTCTAAACTATGTACATATGAGCATATAGACCATACGTTTGTATGTAAACATCCGACCATGTAGTACATAATCAACATCGTCACCACGCGGAAGCAATCGGATATAGAAGGAGAGAACAGAACAATTAATCCCGAGAGAAATTCCCAGTCAGTCCCTGCATGGTTTATTAATAGACCAAAAGGCAACGTCACTGGCTTCCATACATGCAAACAAACAAACACACATACCTACACCCTCTAATAAGACATCCCATTACAACAGCTGATATTTGAAAACATAAGAATGAATGGTAGCTTCCTCAAGGAGATGGGATGTTAGTGAAAGATTGTGACGATGATGATGACCTAATCTCTAACATACCCTTTTCAACTGCGTGTTCATAATATTGTGGAGCTCGTTGCGAATGATGGAGAACTTCATGAGGGTGTCGGAACTGAATATGGAGCTGCCAAATGCAAGACCTGGATAGTCTGCACATCTTCGATTCCGCTTCCTGGTCTCCCTCTCTGCTACAACCTCAGCCCTTTCCGAAGTGCACCGGAGCCTTGCCAACTCCTCGATTTCTGGATCATCGCCTTCCTGGTCGCTCGATCCTTCGGCCGCTGGCCTGTCGACCAACGACATGTCTTGGACGTTTTCATCTTTGATCTGATCTTTCTGCTTCTGCTTGGTGGCTTTAGTGTTATTATACGACCGACCATTTTTGGTGCTCTTGAAGTCCCTTGACTTCTTGGCGTTATTATCGTCAGATTGACGCGTTTGCTGATCATCTGTAGTAGTTGTGGTAACCTTCGTTTCAGAACGTGACGAAATCGAATCAGCTGCTTCGTTCTTCTTAATAACACTAACATTATCTGTACTAGTACTACTAACTATTTCGTCATCACAATTTGTAAGATCTATAATATCACTAACAACTTGGTCGGCGCTGATTACAACATTACTATTATTAGCTGCACTGTTTTGGTTACTAGAGGCACTTGATATCACAGCCACGGGGGTGTTTATTTGGACATTACTTTGTTGTTGTTGTTGTTGATTTGTAGACGAGGACAGACGGTTCAGGTATTCGATGTCATCCCTGGAGGCATGAGTCGGCTCCAGGTAAACACGCCGTCGCGTGCCATCGTTACGGGGGTGGTGTTGGTGTCCTCGTTTTCTTGTGTTCCCCGAGCCGACTCTTTGGGACATGCTCACTGTCGAGACGAACGCTTATCATCCTTCGCTGCCATGTTGCAAACTGGCGCTACTGTGCCGCGGACAGCAGAGCCAAGTTTCACTTCGAGATTGCGCACGTGCTTCCTTTCAGCTTTTACATATGTATGTACTTCGATTCGAATAGGCCGCACACCAACCAGGCAACCAACAATTCTACAGAACGAGGAACGAAACTCGCCTACGTCCAGATTTTTTTCCTTTTCTTTTCGCGAATCAAAACAGGACTTTGGACTTTTTGTTATTGAGTTATTTTTTTTTATTGTTTAATAAATAAATAATAAGAAAAATATATAAGATAAAAAAGTATTGGCACAGAAGAGGGATTTCCGGGGGAACGCGAATAAATTTTTGGCAGTTAAATCATGGCCAGTATCCCGTTTGACGTCACGGGGACTAGCGTCCTGGATCGCGGCCCATATTTGGCAGTGGTCTGGATTACTATTAATAGAATTATCGTGTACGTGTAGTATTTAGTGTGTTGTGTACATACATCAGTACAAACACAAAGAAAATGCATGCGTGTGTTCGGTGTTCATTCAATGCCCACCACGTGAAGAAGCTCCGGACTGACTGACTGACTGTTATTAATATTAAATTTTACATTGTAATTGTAATACGTATCTCTATCATGTTATTTGGACCACCCACGTAAAATAAACCGACAGTTGTTATTATTAAACGTTATGTTTGTTACCTACGAACGTTCAAAGCCACAATGTCTCAAAATAGGATGATGATGATGACACCAATATAAAGGCACTTTTTGGAGATTTTTGCTCCAGATTATTATTAATTATAATGACGTGCGTGCTGTCTCTCGTTTTATACTAAGTAATAATTTGAGTTGAAAAATCTCTTGAAAATGTACCTTGAAAAGACTATCGTTAGGCCGCCATATTGGGAAAAATGGCCCCAAAATAAATCATTAGGTACCGAATATCTTTTACTGCAAAACAGCATTAGTAAAAAAAGCGTGTTAAAATAACATGTTCCACAAATATTGGGAACAACAATACATATTTTCGTTTTGACGTACTTATTTACGTAGAAATTAGGTAAAAAAGTGTTGTCTTTTTAAATCACTTTTGCCAAGCAAAATCTAAGAATCGAATAAATTTTGTTTTCGAGCCCTAAAAATTATTATTTTAATGTACCAACATCTTGTATCAGCTCAGAAAATTGATATACACTTTTTAGTGCACTATAATGGAAAAAGTTCATTTTTAATCGCAGTAATTTATTAGAAGACTGATGAATAGGTGTTTGCCATTATTGCATTAAAAATCGTTCCAGACGTTAATATTTTTATATCTAAAACAATTTCAATGACGTTTTGATAAACAAAAGTACGTAACTATTGACAGTACATAATAAAAACAAAAGAGGTCGAAAAGTCGTATTAAATATATACACGTAGTTTTTTGTTTCTTATTTTTTTTATCGAATACTTTCAATTCAATTCAAATCAATTGTGACTTCTCATTAGTCAAGCAAATATTTTTTTAAATAAATAAAATGTTCCAGGTACATTCATATATTAAGTAAATAAAAATATTTTTCTGTAAGGATCTTGTTCCCATTCAAAACAACTCAGAATGACAACAAATGTCTACGTACATAACTCAAATATTTAAAAAATTTTAAAAGCTCGTAGGTACTTCTCATCAACATCGATAATATCGACTCAATTTTTTATAACAACAAATTTCCTTATATTTTTTTTTAGTTTTCTTCTTTGTACTGTCACAAAACTTGTTGATTTTCCATACAATGTAATTAAACAAAGTGGTTAAGAATAATAAATGGAAATATTGACTCACATTCTGCAAAGCCTTATCTTTCTCTTCAAGTTTGGTGTTGACCTGAGTCAGTTGTTCTTGGGTCTGGTCAAGGTCGTTTTCAATCTGTTGGATCTTTTTCTGGAGAGAGCGAGCTTCTTCTTCGGCCTAAAACAAGCACATACGACGACTGTATCAATAATATCAACGACCTTTAATTACCACGTAACACATAATTGCATACAACACGAAAGAAACAATACAAAAATTCCACTACTTACACCAAATAAAATTTTGAAAATTAAAATCGAATACATATCTAATAGCAAAAGAAATCGTTTATGTCAATCAGTGCTGCTACATACACTCAATGACCATGCAGTGAGAGATTGAGTGATATGCAAAGGTGGATAATTAATTGTTTATTAATTATTACGGTGCACCTTTCGCTAATAGAATAGACATCAGACCCACGACGGCCCACGTCGGTAGATACAATAAATAATAATTAATTAATCAATCAAAACAAATTACCTTTTCAGCACGTAGATTGGCATCTTTGGCCAGCTGTTCGTTGTAAGCTGCGCGATCTAAAGCGTTGTCTTTTTCAAGCTTCATTGCTTGCATTTTCTTCTTGATCGCGTCCATGGCTGCTGTGTTTTTGTTTTCGACTTACCAACGAAGAAAATTCTGCAAAAGATAAGAAAAAAAAAAATGAAAAACGACGTGGAAGGAACTCAAGGATTTCGCCATTCGCAAGTTTTATTATGCTAATTATTATTAGATACTATTAATGGGCATATACAGGGTGTTTTTTGTTTGGTAATCTTAGTAAATATTTGCCACTAACCCCTGGTGGTTTTTGGGATAAAAGTAAATTTATGATAAGGGAGGATTAACAAAAACTGAATGACAAACTTTCGGATTTGCTAAGCACCACAATTTTAAATACAAAAAAAAAAAGCATACATATCCTTATCAACCCTTACGTTATTAAGAGTGCAAATAAATAAAATACAGTCAAACACGAACGAAGTTAGTTGTCAATAGCATCAACAATTATGAGAAACACGATTTAAACTGCAATTAGTTCTGTTTTCTGTCACTAAGTAACAAACAATACATTCTGCTAGAACGTTTTCTTGAGTTGCATACATAAGATATTTTAACCGCATGGAGGTCACAGTCTGATCCGTTTTAAGCGGAAGTTGACCTCAACGTGTCGTTATAAATAGTGAATCACTTTTTCGCGATAATGTTGTATGCAACCTACATACGTGTATTTTTGCATGCACTTAAAACCGGTCAGATCGTACAAGAATTTTAACAGCAAATTTGCTGAATTTGGACAAACGTAAATAAACTTCAACTTGATGAGTTTCCCAGAAATCCAGGAAACTTGCTGGGTTTACAATCACTTTCAAAAAATTTAAAAAAAAAACAACCCCAATGTATCAATTTTCTTCAACAGACCTGGAATCCAAAACTAAATGACTCATGATCATAATAAGAATCAAAACAAATCAAGTAAATGTATGGAAAATAAAATATTTTAATTCAGAGCCCTTCCTTCCCTTTGGTAAGAAGAGATAGGAATCCTCTTCCCATCACCCTCCCGTGGATTTTCAGTGAACCCTTCTCTATTTAAAATAAAATTTCATGAGATTTTGGAACCTCTTCCTCGCCCATTTTGGACTCAACAATGTCGATTTCTAAAATAAAAACTTAGTTTTGGTAACAATTGGTAATAAGTGATGGAAATCCTTTTCCCATCTCTTTCACGTGAGATTTTTCAGTGATCTCTTTTCTCTTTAATTAACATTTTATGAGATTTTGCGACCTTTTCCTTCGCCCATTTTATTTTGGACTCAATGTCCAAAATAATAATTTCCTTTTGGTAATATTTAGTAACATGTGATGAAAATCCCCTTTCCCATCTTCCTCACGTGAGATTTTCAATGACTTATTCTCTCTAAAATTTGAAAAGATTTTGGGACCTATTCCTTTACCCATTTTGAGTTCCATGTCCACATTAAAACTTCCCTTTGGTAAGATTTGTTAATAAGTGATGAAAATCCCTTTTCCCACCTCCCTTACTTGAGATTTTCAATGACTCCTCCTCTCTTTCATTATAATTTCATAAGATTTTGAGTCCTTTTCCTTCGCCATATTCATTTTGGGCTCGATGTCCAAAATAATAATTTCCTTATGGTAATATTTAATAAGAAGTTGTCAAAATCCCCTTTCCCATCTTCCTCACGTGAGATTTTCAATGACTTCTTCTCTCTAAAATTTGAAGAGATTTTTAGACCTATTCCTTTCCCCATTTTGAGCTCGATGTCTACATTAAAACTTCCCTTTGGTAAGATTTGTTAATAAGTGATGGAAATCCCTTTTCCCACCTCCCTCACTTGAGATTTTCAATGACTCCTCCTCTCTTTCATTATAATTTCATAAGATTTTGAGTCCTTTTCCTTCGCCATATTCATTTTGGGCTCGATGTCCAAAATAATAATTTCCTTATGGTAATATTTAATAAGAAGTTGTCAAAATCCCCTTTCCCATCTTCCTCTCGTGAGATTTTCAATGACTTCTTCTCTCTAAAATTTGAAGAGATTTTTAGACCTATTCCTTTCCCCATTTTGAGCTCGATGTCTACATTAAAACTTCCCTTTGGTAAGATTTGTTAATAAGTGATGGAAATCCCTTTTCCCACCTCCCTCACTTGAGATTTTCAATGACTCCTCCTCTCTTTCATTATAATTTCATAAGATTTTGAGTCCTTTTCCTTCGCCATATTCATTTTGGGCTCGATGTCCAAAATAATAATTTCCTTATGGTAATATTTAATAAGAAGTTGTCAAAATTCCCTTTCCCATCTTCCTCACGTGAGATTTTCAATGACTTCTTCTCTCTAAAATTTGAAGAGATTTTTAGACCTATTCCTTTCCCCATTTTGAGCTCGATGTCTACATTAAAACTTCCCTTTGGTAAGATTTGTTAATAAGTGATGGAAATCCCTTTTCCCACCTCCCTCACTTGAGATTTTCAATGACTCCTCCTCTCTTTCATTATAATTTCATAAGATTTTGAGTCCTTTTCCTTCGCCATATTCATTTTGGGCTCGATGTCCAAAATAATAATTTCCTTATGGTAATATTTAATAAGAAGTTGTCAAAATCCCCTTTCCCATCTTCCTCACGTGAGATTTTCAATGACTTCTTCTCTCTAAAATTTGAAGAGATTTTTAGACCTATTCCTTTCCCCATTTTGAGCTCGATGTCTACATTAAAACTTCCCTTTGGTAAGATTTGTTAATAAGTGATGGAAATCCCTTTTCCCACCTCCCTCACTTGAGATTTTCAATGACTCCTCCTCTCTTTCATTATAATTTCATAAGATTTTGAGTCCTTTTCCTTCGCCATATTCATTTTGGGCTCGATGTCCAAAATAATAATTTCCTTTTGGTAATATTTAGTAAGAAGTGATCAAAATCCCTCTTCCTACCTTTCTCACGTGAGATTTTCAATGACTTATTCTCTCTAAAATTTGAATAGATTTTTAGACCTATTCCTTTCCCCATTTTGAGCTCGATGTCTACATTAAAACTTCCCTTTGGTAAGATTTGTTAATAAGTGATGGAAATCCCTTTTCCCACTTCCCTCACGTGAGATTTTCAATTAATCCTCTCTTTAATTAAAATTTCACAAGATTTTGGGACCTTTTCCTTCGCCCATTTCATTTTGGGCTCGATGTCCAAAATAATAATTACCTTTTGGTAATATTTAGTAAGAAGTGATCAAAATCTCTCTTCCCATCTTTCTCACGTGAAATTTTCAATGACTACTTCTCTCTAAAATTTGAAAAGATTTTGGGACCTATTCCTTTACCCATTTTGGGTTCGATGTTCACATTAAAACTTCCCTTTGGTAAGATTTATTAATAAGTAATGAAAATCTCCCTTCCCACCTCCCTCTCATGACATATTTTTCACAACCCCTTTTTTCTAAAATTTTATGAGATTTTGGGAAATATTCTTTTGCCCATTTCGAGTAAAAGAAATGATACCTTGTAGGCTTTTAAAAATAAAAATAAAAAGTCCAGTTAAGCAATAAATAAAATCAAAAGGCGTCCAAATTCCGGGTGTGTTACAAGTACAATAATTAACATCAAGTATTCACTTCAAATTTAAACATCAAACATTTGTAAATACTGTTTTAGAATTTTAATAGGTACATCACTTTAGCCGTTGCAGAGTGTGATTAGAATAATAAATTCAAGTATTTGCGGAATGAACCTGTAACCAGTAGGTACTTTTATGAGATCACGACATGCTTTACGAAAATACATACGATAAAAAAAATATTGTTAATTCAGGTTTGGTTTACGGATACCGCCTATTAAACTCTTTCAACTTCAGCAATATCTTTCATGGTGATTAATGTGAGTCGAATAGGGGTACCAAAAATTTTTTTTTATTTTAAAAACGAATCCAACGTTTCGCCTCTTGTTTTTATTATTCTTTGTGGCAGGTTTCATGTAGTACTTAGTTTTCATCGACGTACAAAAACTACCTTGATAAAGCCTCAAAAAACAGGAGGCGAAACGTTGGGTTCGTTTAAAAAAAAATTGTTTTTAGTACCCCTACTTTTCGTCCAATCAGTATAACTGAATTTGACTGTAGTTATGATGAAGCAATTTTGGTATTTTAAAACATATTTTATCGTGTAATTAATACATTATAAGAATGCGGAAATGATTAATTTTCAGCGCAGAATATTATTGTTATTAACAGATAATTTACAAAAGAATTTCAAACATTGAGTTCGACTACGTAGATTTCAAACAAACCTACCATAATTGGTTGCAATGTGCAATGCAAGCAAAAATGCAATTTTTTATATTCGTAAATATTTTTTTATTTTTTGAGTGCATTGCGTTTGAAAAATAAACACGAAACACGATGTGAAAAACAAATGGGATAGGGATCTACGCACTTACGAGTAGACATTCTGAAGTTCTTTGAATGAGAACAAAATCCTCTTTTATTTGAGTTAATATACAGGGTGTTTGTTAGGCGGAAGGATGTAGGGAATTAAGGAGGTTAAAGCTCAGATCCTAATGAGCAGTTTTAACTATACATAAATTTAGTTTAATAATCGTTTTATGAAGAAACTGATTGCTCTTTTCTGTAGTTACTTATTTAAAGAAATTTTACATTTTTAGAAAGAGCATTAACTAAAGAAGTTTTTGAAATTATTTAAATGTCACTATCACTCTAATTTTTTTTTGTTATGAGCTTTCGAATATTGAAAACAAAAGTTTGAAGATAAACTCATGTAATAATTTGAGCTTACAGTAAACAGTAAAAATAAATGTAACTATCATGACAGGTGGTATTTTATTTAATTTTATTACCTAGGCTTAAAACGATATAAGTTTCGAAAATCTTAAAAAATAAGTAGTATAACTCAAAAACTATTAGACTAAATATACATAGTTAAAAATACTGTCAATTGTTAGGGCTTGTATATACAAATTAATTGCTACCTATGTATGTATATAGATTTGAAGCTTGAGGTCTTTCCTTTTTTGATACTTATTACTTATTATAAATTTAAATAAAATTAGAGTCACGATCCATCCCATCCACTAGAATAATAATACTACGATAGAAATATTATCACGTGCAAACTGGAACCACAATCCATCTATTCAATTCAATTTGTGGTAGGTAGCTGGGTGTAATATAAAGAAAATTAAAACTAATAGCTTTTGAAATGAATACTGCATTATCTGCTCATCTGGCCACAATAACTAATTAATTATTTAACTAATAATTAATATATTGAGCCATTTGACAATACCATGTAAGTATGTATAAATTTAAATCAGAAATTTACAGGGTGTTGTACCATATATCTAATAGAAAATATTAGAGAAGAAGTAAATACATACATACATAAGGAAAAATCGTCAATAAGGAACATAGTACAGTCAACCTCATTACGTGACACAAAAAAAAATGTATTTATTTCTTGTTACCTTTTTATTGGAAAGACTTAATTTTTGGTGAAAAGACAAAGTTTTCAAAGTACGTTTTGATTACAAATAATCGTGGAAACTGAACTGCCACGTTGTTATTAAAAAGAGAGGTTAAAATCGTTCATTATTAAGGGATTCCTCCAGAAAATTAGACTTTAGATCGAAGTTTGCATCAAATATTATATTCGATTCGAGTAATAAAACTGCGAGAGTTTGGGTTATAAACTAAAAATTACACACAATGCTATAACTGTCAACAAATTTGGTTCGACTTATTGATGTATGATTGTATTTTAATAGGTACCATTCAGATTTTGAAATACAATTACTAAAATTACCAAATTTTACTACAAAATATTTATAGTTAAATACGAGGGTGATCCTAAAGAAATTATGTACCTAATAAAAAAAATAAAACAAAAAAAAAAGATGTGTAATGCACGTCCCTTAAGAAGTCCTTTAAAATAGACTTCTTAAAAATTGTTTCTTCAATATCTACCCCTAACTAATACTACAGATATCTACTGAATAACTTAAAAAATATTCGAAAATACATTTTTGTTTTTAAAAATGTCTAGACCTCTACTTTCATATGGATTTTCTACCCCCTAATGTAAAATATTCTTCAACAAATAATGATTTTATAAAAATTTGAAGAATTTTTGCCTAGCACCTACTTACTATATGTAAATACCTATTGACCCAAAAAAAAAATTAACTTGCAAAATGCTCGAAAATAAATTTTTGGTTTTTAAAAATTTGTGGCCCCCTATTTTCTTAAGGATTCTCTTCCCCCTAATGTAAAATTTCCTTTAAGAAATGATCCTAAAAAATTTTAAAATTTTTGAATTCTCGGATTGTTATGACAGCTGGTGTATTTTTATATTTCTGGTTTATTATTATTCAGATTTTGAAACACAATTACTAAAATTACCAAATTTTACTACAAAATATTTATAGTTAAATACGAGGGTGATCCTAAAGAAATTATGTACCTAATAAAAAAAATAAAACAAAAAAAAAGATGTGTAATAGAAGTCCTTAAATAGACTTCTTAAAAATTGTTTCTTCAATATCTACCCCTACTATACTAGATATCTACTGAATAACTTAAAAAATATTCGAAAATACATTTTTGTTTTTAAAAATGTCTAGACCTCTACTTTCATATGGATTTTCTACCCCCTAATGTAAAATATTCTTCAACAAATAATGATTTTATAAAAATTTGAAGAATTTTTGCTAGCACCTACTTACTATATGTAAATACCTATTGACCCAAAAAAAATTAACTTGCAAAATGCTCGAAAATAAATTTTTGGTTTTTAAAAATTTGTGGCCCCCTATTTTCTTGAGGATTCTCTTCCCCCTAATGTAAAATTTCCTTAAGAAATGATCCTAAAAAATTTAAAAGATTTTTGAATTCTAGGATTGTTATGACAGCTGGTGTATTTTTATATTTCTGGTTTATTATTATTCAGATTTTGAAACACAATTACTAAATTACAATTTTACACAAAATATTTATATTTAAATAGAGGGTATCCTAAAGAAATTATGTACCTAATAAAAAAATAAAACAAAAAAAAGATGTGTAATAGAAGTCCTCAAATAGACTTCTTAAAAATTGTTTCTTCAATATTACCCCTAACTAGTACTACAAATATTCGAAAATACATTTTTGTTTTTAAAAATGTCTAGACCTTATTCATATGGATTTTCTACCCCTTAATGTAAAATATTCTTCAACAAATGATTTTATAAAAATTTGAAGAATTTTTCTAGCCTACTTACTATATGTACCTATTGACCCAAAAAAAAAACAACTTGCAAAATGATCGAAAATAAATTTTTGGTTTTTAAAAATTTGCGGCCCCCTACTTTCTTAAGGATTCTCTACCCCCTAATGTAAAATTTCCCTTAAGAAATGATCCTTTCTAAAATTTTAAATATTTTTGGATTCTCGGATTGTTATGACAGCTGGTGTATTTTTATATTTCTGGTTTATTATTATTCAGAATTTGAAACACAATTACTGAAATTAGCAAATTTTACAACAAAATATTTATAGTTAAATACGAGGGTAATCCTAAAGAAATTATGTACCTAATAAAAAATAAATAAAACAAAAAAAAAAGATGTGTAATAGAAGTCCTCTAAGCTAGACTTCTTAAAAATTGTTTCTTCAATATTTACCCCTAACTAGTACTAGAAATATCTACTGAATAACTTTAAAAATATTCGAAAATACATTTCTGTTTTTAAAAATGTCTAGACCTATACTTTCATATAGATTTTCTACCCCCTAATGTAAAATATCCTTCAACAAATGATTTTATAAAAATTTGAAGAATTTTTGCCTAGCACCTACTTACTATATGTAAATACCTATTGACCCAAAAAAAAAACAACTTGCAAAATGATCGAAAATAAATTTTTGGTTTTTAAAAATTTGCGGCCCCCTACTTTCTTAAGGATTCTCTACCCCCTAATGTAAAATTTCCCTTAAGAAATGATCCTTTCTAAAATTTTAAATATTTTTGGATTCTCGGATTGTTATGACAGCTGGTGTATTTTTATATTTCTGGTTTATTATTATTCAGAATTTGAAACACAATTACTGAAATTAGCAAATTTTACAACAAAATATTTATAGTTAAATACGAGGGTAATCCTAAAGAAATTATGTACCTAATAAAAAATAAATAAAACAAAAAAAAAGATGTGTAATAGAAGTCCTCTAAGCTAGACTTCTTAAAAATTGTTTCTTCAATATTTACCCCTAACTAGTACTAGAAATATCTACTGAATAACTTTAAAAATATTCGAAAATACATTTCTGTTTTTAAAAATGTCTAGACCTATACTTTCATATAGATTTTCTACCCCCTAATGTAAAATATCCTTCAACAAATGATTTTATAAAAATTTGAAGAATTTTTGCCTAGCACCTACTTACTATATGTAAATACCTATTGACCCAAAAAAAAAACAACTTGCAAAATGATCGAAAATAAATTTTTGGTTTTTAAAAATTTGCGGCCCCCTACTTTCTTAAGGATTCTCTACCCCCTAATGTAAAATTTCCCTTAAGAAATGATCCTTTCTAAAATTTTAAATATTTTTGGATTCTCGGATTGTTATGACAGCTGGTGTATTTTTATATTTCTGGTTTATTATTATTCAGAATTTGAAACACAATTACTGAAATTAGCAAATTTTACAACAAAATATTTATAGTTAAATACGAGGGTAATCCTAAAGAAATTATGTACCTAATAAAAAATAAATAAAACAAAAAAAAAGATGTGTAATAGAAGTCCTCTAAGATAGACTTCTTAAAAATTGTTTCTTCAATATTTACCCCTAACTAGTACTAGAAATATCTACTGAATAACTTTAAAAATATTCGAAAATACATTTCTGTTTTTAAAAATGTCTAGACTTATACTTTCATATAGATTTTCTACCCCCTAATGTAAAATATCCTTCAACAAATGATTTTATAAAAATTTGAAGAATTTGTACTAGTGCCTACTTACTATATGTAAAAACCTATTGACCCCAAAAAAATTAACTTGCAAAACGCTCGAAAATAAATTTTTGGTTTTTAAAAATTTGTGGCCCCCTACTTTCTTAAGAATTCTCTACCCCCAATGTAAAATAACCTTCAAGAAATGATCCTATAAAAATTTAAAAGATTTTTGGATTCTCGGATTGTTATGACAGCTGGTGTATTTTTATATTTCTGGTTTATTATTGTTCAGATTTTGAAAT
This sequence comes from Agrilus mali, assembly GCA_029378335.1. Taxonomy (NCBI): domain Eukaryota; kingdom Metazoa; phylum Arthropoda; class Insecta; order Coleoptera; family Buprestidae; genus Agrilus; species Agrilus mali. Next base: position 1,394,914 of record CM055660.1, read on the forward strand.
ACAATTACTGAAATTACCAAATTTTACTACAAAATATTTATAGTTAAATACGAGGGTGATCCTACAGAAATTATGTATCTAATAAAAATAAAAATAAAACAAAAAAAAAAGATATGTGTAATGGACGTCCCTTAAGAAGTCCTTTAAGATAGATTTCTTAAAAATTGTTTCTCCTATATCTACCCCTAACTAGTACTACAAATATCTACTGAATAACCTAAAAAATATTCGAAAATACATTTTTGTTTTTAAAAATGTCTAGACCTCGATTTTCATATAGATTTTCTACCCCCTAATGTAAAATATCCTTCAACAAATAATGATTTTATAAAAATTTGAAGAATTTTTGACTAGTACCTTCTTACTATATGTAAAAACCTATTGACCCCAAAAAAATTAACTTGCAAAATGCTCGAAAATAAATTTTTGGTTTTTAAAAATTTGTGGCCCCCTACTTTCTTAAGAATTCTCTACCCCCTAATGTAAAATTTCCTTCAAGAAATAATCCTATAAAAATTTAAAATATTTTTGGATTCTCGGATTGTTATAACAGCTGGTGTATTTTTATATTTCTGGTTTATTATTATTCAGATTTTGAAACACAATTACTGAAATTACCAAATTTTACTACAAAATATTTATAGTTAAATACGATGGTGAACCTAAAGAAGTTATGTAGATACCTAATAAAAAATATTTTCTTAAAAACTTATTAAATTCAGTGGCACCTAATAAAACAAAAAAAAAAGTAAAAGTTTACGACTTTCTTCACATTTTACAATGCAATATAAATATGATGACTCAACCAAATTGGTTCAACTTATCAAAAATTCGACCAATAGAAGTTTAACTATAATATATTGAAGGAAGAACTACAAAGTGAATAAGTAAAATACTAATTGTATGTTTGTATAGTGTTTTTAGTGACTATCATAAGAATGCTAGCAAGTAACTGTTTCTGAATCATAAAAAGACCTTATTGTTGCATAATATTACTGTCTACTGTTATTTTTGAAACAACTCTTATTAAAAGGTTTTTACTGATCGATCAACAAGTCCATCCACAAAATAAAAAAAAAATAGGACAGAGAAAGTAGCTAATACTTAATACAAAACAGGGAGATAAAAAACAATCATAAATATATTCTAAACGACGATTGCTTTCGTATTACATATGAACAGAACAACAATAACTTAATAACTTGTTTTAAGTAAAAATTTAAACGATAAGAGAAACCACATTCAGGTCTTTACACCCAGCATTCCTTTCAAGTCAAGTTCATTTGTGTCTTTGTCTCTTTTTACATTTACGACTGACTGACTGTATCACATCGCTGTAGGTACTCTGTAGCTTCAAGAAAAATGAGTCACAGGTAACGTCATTATGATGTTCAATTAATGAATCACCCTGTACATCTTTAATTGTCACAATTTTTTTAGGTATCCTACAGGTAGATATTTCATTTGTCTATTTATTCATGAATCACTATGTATATTAACACATATTAATAAATGCTAGAATTTTCACCCCCATTTTTAACTTTTTAACACAATTATTGATAGATATTAAAAATAAACTTTAGGTACACTTCAATTTAAAATATTTATATATTTGTCATTTGTTATCATCACTATTGCACTTGGAAGTACTTAAACAATTTATTTACTGGAGCGGAATTAATTAGAAAGTTCGATTATTATTTTTATCTTTTACCATATAACTTATTACGTTATGTTATTACTTATGTATGTAACTACAACCAGCTAAGGTAAGCAATAAAAAAAATAAAAAAAACTTTTTCTAGTTACAATTGCAATGTAAATTGTCTTTATTACATGTAATAAAGACAAAAGTGGACGGTCGTTTTTCTAAAATTGGTCAGCCAGTGCAATGAAAGATATCTTGTTTTGGACGGTTTTCGCGTAATAATAAATAATGAAAAGTTTATTTGCATAATTGTAATAGTGCCCACGAACACTTCATTTTTATGTAGGTATAATAAGACACTCGTTACTATCTGTTATACAGTTAAACTTCGATAACTCGAACGTACATAAATGACTCGAACTTCTACCACTCGAATCTAATATCTTGATAACTCTAGGACAATATTTGTCGAATCTCTTAACGCCTCTTTTTAATAGCAATGAATTGGTTCAATTTCTACGATTAATTGTCATCAAAACAAATTATCTATTGTAATTTATAATAAATAAATAAATAAATATAAATCTTCAATAATGTTCTCATCAATAATATAATTTATAAAATACAACCCCAAAAAGTATCTGTGCTTGATTACTTTTGAAAAAAATATTCATCAGTTATGATTAATTACTAATATTGTATAATTAATTGCCTCCCTTAATTAAGTACATGAAGCTACCAATGCAGGAGGGCCAACACAATTTTTTTCAGAATGCTTCTTCTTATTACACGACAACTAACTAAGTAATAAAAACTTTATGATGAAGAAGGTTCAAAGACACGAGTTTTGTGTGCTCCTTTTTTTTGTCACAGCTGCACATGTGGACTTAGTTTTGACAGATGAAAAAAGGCACTTTCTTCAAAAATGTCGTTAAACAAAACTGAACTTTAAAACAAAAGTATTAAATAAAACTTAAGTTGACAAATGAAGATTTAAAACAAAAGTATTAAAAAAAAGAACATCTACAACACTAAAACAAACGAAAAAAGACAAAAGAAATTAAAACAATTTTCAAATTTCTTTGAGGCCAATGGATTACTTATTCTTAAATAAAAAGATTTAAATAAACTATTTAATTGTAATAAAAATTAAAGCGTTTTGAGTGGGTCACGGCCTTGATTGAGAACCAATTTTCACTGTCAAAATTTATATGTATATGTATTGAATGTTAAAAATTTTTTTTTGAAATAAGATAAGTTAAAAAAATAAATATTTCGCAAGCCAACCCGGCTAGCTGTCCAAAAAAAGTAAAAAACAGAAATACATATTTGTTGGTAACCTCCCACAGGGCACGAACGAAATAGAGTTTCTAAAAATAAGTACGTTCCCAATTTCCATTCGTTCCTACGACATTCTTCTTGTTATTATCTTCACATTATGTCACTTTTAAAAAATGGAACTAACTACATATTTAACTAAATTAGGGTGCTAAAGTAGATCAAACCATCGCCATGTTTTATTATTATACATTTTTAAATATATATCCGATGACTATTTGAATCAGTTTAAAAAGTTCTAGAATTTTTACCAGAAAGTATCTGCACAAATGCCTACAACTTATGCTGATAAAAAAAACAAAATTACTTTCACCCTATTGATTGCAGTAAATTTGACGCTTTTATTGTAGGTGCTTATTTAGTAGTCACTTTTATCACTAGGTACTTAACAAAACCAGACCAGCAGGGGTTAATACCAATATCAATGGCACGTCAAAAACCGAATTTATATAAGAATTGGCCCGTGAAAGAAAGATTAAAAAAAAAAACAAATAAAATAAAAATATAGAAGAATGTGAAAGAAAAAGTCACTCACCACGTTCACGTCAGTGCTGCACAGCTTCAATGCGACTGAGTAAGAGCTGCGCGCTATCAGCTTACCAAACGCTCCTTACCAGGAAAGACCCCACTACTTAGGAGACTTGCTAGGAATAACCCTGCTATATATTTCACGAACTACACATATTTAGCCCCGATTCAGCGGTCTCAAAAATGTTTTGAGAAACAAATTTACAAATCAGTAGGCACCTATTTATACATGTACCTACCTATATAAAAATTAAAACGAATAACCACACTTACTTTTATATTCATAATTATCCCAAATAATAAATCTAATAAGGAATGGAAGTTTTTTTAATAATAGATACTATAAATATATAATTTAACAATTCAATAATTACCTATCTTGAAAAGGCTTTAGGCAAAACGTTGGTAGGTTATCTTAACAATGTTAATAAAGATCTTCCCCCTTTATTAGCTTGATTCGCTACAAATCACCCTTATTATTCAGAAAAAAATATATTTATGTAAGTAATTAAAAATATATTCCAAAAAAAGCCTTTAAATTTCGTTTAATTTTATTTCTCCTTTATTTTGTTATTGTAGTAGGTATATACATATGTATAGTCCATAAAATTTAAAATTGGACTGTATCAATCAATCATCGACTTTAGAGTTAATAAATTAAGTTTTATCTCAATTTCTACAAAATTTAAATTCCATTCATAAATAATATCTAGTGCAAAGCCATACGTAGATAAATGCAACTCAATCAATCATGAAAATAAATATTTTATCTTGCTTTTAAAACTTCCAATACTAGTCAGTAAATGATGCATAATATTTTAAAACAAAAGTTTTTTTTTTATCAATTATCAATAAGTTGGTTGAAGGAACTTGAGTCAAATTATTTCTGTGTTCATTTTAAATAAAAATTAAGATCGTTACTATGTACGAGTCAATGGCGTATTTCGTAAATAGATTCAATTTTGTGAGTTCTATCATTTTTTTATTGTTTATTAAAACAATGGGTAAAGGGCATATTGCTCCTACAGTCTCTGATTATTTCATACGGATGCAATCTTAAAATTTATAACGTATATGAAAACTGATGAAACAGATAATTCGAAAAGTGTGGAAAAAATTATAATTAAAAACATAAAATTATTGTAATTATAGAATTCTAATTTCATGACACATACCTATGTGAAAAAGTGAATAAAATTGACATCCATTAATTAGATGGGATAAAAATAGGGGGAAGGGATCCAACCAACACTCATCAATCTTATGTAAGGGAAGAGAGTCACTGAAAGTCTCACATCAACTTATTAATTCAATAAACTGTTACAGTTTTCTTTTCTCTTTAAGTTAAAAACAAAAATTAAAACTAATAAAAAGAAAAAACGTTTCAGATATTTAATGGACGTCCCTCCCTTAAGAAGTCCTTTAAGATAGACTTCTTAAAAATTGTCTCTTCAATATCAACCCTTAACTAGTACTACAAATATCTACTGAATAACTTAAATAATATTCGAAAATACATTTTTGTTTTTAAAAATGTCTAGACCTCTACTTTCATATGGATTTTCTATCCGAAAATGTAAAATATCCTTCAACAAATAATGATTTTATAAAAATTTGAAGAATTTTTGACTAGTGCCTACTTACTATATGTGAAAACCTATTGACCCCAAAAAAATTAACTTGCAAAATGCTCGAAAATAAATTTTTGGTTTTTAAAAATTTGTGGCCCCCTATTTTCTTAAGGATTCTCTTCCCCCTAATGTAAAATTTCCTTTAAGAAATGATCCTATAAAAATTTAAAAGATTTTTGGATTCTCGGATTGTTATGACAGCTGGTGTATTTTTATATTTCTGGTTTATTATTATTCAGATTTTGAAACACAATTACTAAAATTACCAAATTTTACTACAAAATATTTATAGTTAAATATGAGGGTGATCCTAAAGAAATTATGTACCTAATAAAAAAAAAAATAAAACAAAAAAAAGTATGTGTAATGGACGTCCCTTAAGAAGTCCTTTAAAATAGACTTAAAAATTGTTTCTTCAATATCTACCCTTAACTATACTAAAATATCTACTGAATAACTTAAAAAATATTCGAAAATATATTTTTGTTATTAAAAATGTCTAGACCTCTACTTTCATATGGATTTTCTACCCGAAAATGTAAAATATCCTTCAACAAATGATTTTAGAAAAATTTGAAGAATTTTTGACTAGTACCTACTTACTATATGTAAAAACCTATTGACCCCAAAAAAATTAACTTGCAAAATGCTCGAAAATAAATTTTTGGTTTTTAAAAATTTGTAGCCCCCTACTTTCTTAAGGATTCTCTTCCCCCTAATGTAAAATTTCCTTTAAGAAATGATCCTATAAAAATTTAAAAGATTTTTGGTTTCTCGGATTGTTATGACAGCTGGTGTATTGTTATATTTCTGGTTTATTATTATTCAGATTTTGAAACGCAATTACTAAAATTACCAAATGTTACTACAAAATATTTGTATAGTTAAATATGAGGGTGATCTTAAAGAAATTATGTAGGTACTTAATAAAAAATATTTTCTCAAAAACTTATTCAATCGTCTCCATACTCCTGCAATAAACAGTATAGGTAGAGGCGCCTAATAAAACAAAAAAAAAATCATGCTTAAAAAAGTAAAAGTGTACGACTTTCTTCACATTTTACATTACATCATCTATTTCTGTTATTGTCAGCATAAATTGTTACGATGCAATTGTGCAATACTATATTCATATGGCTCGGTACCTGTATGTAGTAGTAGTACGTGAAAAAGAAAATCGTTTTTACTTTTCGCCATGGATCGATCGGATCGGCCGATCGATGATACACTTTAAGTCGATTTCTCAGTCAGCAGTAAAAAGCAAGCGTCGTCATTGAAACGTAATGATAAACATATAAGGTGACCCAGTGACCAATATCTTTTGTTGATCCTCTTTTACACAACAACAAATGGAATTTGTCTCTTTTATTCTGCAGAAACGGGGTGCTAAAGTACGGTCGGTTTTTGACCAAAATTGAATCGTTTGGAATTAATTTTGTAACGGAGATAGAAATTTTAGGAAAATTTGGATTTATAGGGCCTTTATTTACAATCGCCCCAAATCCATTAAGTCCATATATGGGATTACGAACATATTATAAAAGACTTGTTACAAGGTTAAATTAATGGAATTGGCTGTGTATGCGATAACATACCTACAGTACAGTATACACAGGTAAATATACGTAAGTACGTATGTGTTTATGCACCTTGTGATTTACGTCTTTTAACCTTTTATGATAAAAATGGTCTTGTCGGTACATATACTTAATAAAAGTGTTGACCTCAGTGGCGTGGAATTTTCTAAAGGGCTCCCAGTACTCAGCAATTGCAACAATAACAATATGAAAATAATAATTAGTATATAATACGAAAAATATTAAGGTAAACCTAATAAAAGGTAATGGAACACCCAATAGATCACAATATTTAGAAAATGATTATTTGTTAATAATGTTGTTAATGAGGTAAAGGCTCATTAATTTCAAATAAACAACATCATTTTAAATCAAAATTAAATTGTGTCATTATTCATTAGTAGCCCATTAAAATTTTTATTTTCTTACCACTACCACCCACCCCCTATCTACTTCTTTTTTTAACATTTATGCACCCAAGGAAATTCCATTTAATCAAAATTGAAACTAAAAAAAATACATAAGGCACTTTGTGTTCTTCATCTTTTTCCCCTTTTCTTATTTACCATTTGATACGAAACAAAAACAGAATTCTTCTTTAAATATCACCATATCATTGTTTACAACATTTACATATGTGTTATCTTTTGTCTGGTACAAATTCTTGGAGATGTTAGTAATACAAAACACATTGTAAAATAACGTTAAGACAGTGGCTCTTCGACAGACTAATTCTTCAGTGTCTTTGACCGACAAATTGAGGAAACGAAAATTATGTCGATTATAACACATTTGTCTCACATTTATTGTTCAGACAACTTACACATACTTATATATATAAATATAAATATTATATTATTATGTATACATAAGTATATGAAGAGCTAATTGGTTCTGTAATAAACATTTCAATAATAATAATAATAAAATTATTTAACAGTTGTCTTCACAAATCGATAAAAAATTAATAAATCAATTTTCAAATTTACATTCGTGTCATTAATAATCAACTAATTCCAGATGTTCGTATTATTTATCGAAGGAGACAGGTGCACAAATTCTTATTCATGCTTAGAAACATATTTATTTATACATTACTAGCAGCAATACCCGGCGTTACCTGTGTAAGAATATATCACACGTTTGGTGGAACATTCTGGAATATTCGCGAATTTAGAACTATCCAGGACATCCCATAATGATTCAAAATATTTTCTAACTTTTTTTAACATTCTGGAACATTCTTGAATAATTTTCAAGATTCTGGAAAATTCTTGAACATTCTGAAACATTCTTGAATGATATTCAAGATTCTGGAACATTCTTGAACATTCTGAAACATTCTTGAATGATCTTCAAGATTCTAGAACATTCTTGAACATTCTTGAATGATCTTCAAGATTCTGGAACATTCTTAAACATTCTGAACATTCTTGAATGATCTTCAAGATTCTGGAACATTCTTGAACATTCTGAAACATTTTTGAATGATCTTCAAGATTCTGGAACATTCTTGAACATTCTGAAACATTCTTGAATGATCTTCAAGATTCTGGAACATTCTTGAACATTCTGAAACATTCTTGAATGATCTTCAAGATTCTAGAACATTCTTGAACATTCTTGAATGATCTTCAAGATTCTGGAACATTCTTGAACATTCTGAAACATTCTTAAAATTTTTGTTTATCTTCAAAAAATTTTTGGGAACATTCTTGAACATTCTGAAACATTCTTGAATGATCTTCAAGATTCTGGAACATTCTTGAACATTCTGAAACATTTTTGAATGATCTTCAAGATTCTGGAACATTCTTGAACATTCTGAAACATTCTTGAATGATATTCAAGATTCTGGAACATTCTTGAACATTCTGAAACATTCTTGAATGATCTTCAAGATTCTAGAACATTCTTGAACATTCTTGAATGATGAACTTCAAGATTCTGGAACATTCTTGAACATTCTGAAACATTCTTGAATGATCTTCAAGATTATAGAACATTCTTGAACATTCTTGAATGATCTTCAAGATTCTGGAACATTCTTGAACATTCTGAAACATTCTTAAATGATCTTCAAGATTCTGGAACATTCTTGAACATTCTGAAACATTCTTAAATGATCTTCAAGATTCTGGAACATTCTTGAACATTCTGAAACATTCTTAAATGATCTTCAAGATTCTGGAACATTCTTGAACATTCTGAAACATTCTCGAATGATCTTCAAGATTCTGGAACATTCTTGAACATTCTAAAATGAACTTCCTGTAACATTTATCACTTAGAGGTATGAAAAATAGATAGTAGCCGATTCTCAGACCTACTGAATATGCATATAAAATTGTGAACACCTGAAATACTTGATGATGTAAAGGTCAAAACTTTGAACAAAATTTACACAGTTCTATGAAAATTGTTTTATACATCAGAGAAAAATTTACTTATTTTTTTAATAAATAATAATTAAAATTTAAATGAAAAAACTAAAAGCAAAAAACTAGACATTTTAGAAATCTTAGAAATTTAAAACCAGATCAAAAATAACACAATAATTTTAAACGAAATTGAAAATATTCACAATTCAATAATTTTAGATATAATAGTACAAATTTCTCCCCCCCCCCCTTTCGACTAAGATTGTAATAATATATACATACCTATAAGGGGTAAAATTGTAAAACTCGATGATAATACTTCTCCTGAAGATGCCCTGGTAGGGTGAAGCAATTGTAGAGTTAAATAAAAATTATAGTGGAAATTGTGTTTTTATTTAAATTTCTATATGTATTTAAAAATAATTTTTGTGTTGTGCCTAAAAGAAGGAAACCATTCGAGTTATGTATCGCACATCCCCTTATCCCTATTTACATTTTAAGGGTTCGAAGAGAAAGAAAATGATATGATCATCGTTTCTGTATTTAAAAATATACCCCTTCAATACTAAACTAACCTACTCAAGTGATTTTAAGTATCATGAACATTTCTACCATATATACTTACACAAAAAAATATTTGCCTCGTCTTGTCCATAATAAGTACACCCTGTATATATAACTAACTGATAACACAAAAATTATCCATCAGTTACCTTTAATTTAATTGCAAATTTAATTAGTTATACCTCATTGTTGAGTGAATACTTAATAAACAAACAAACGTGAGAACAAAGAGGGGATGAAGGGTTTGTTGTGAATTCCTTCCAGACATTTTGGATTGAGTTATTATCCATTGTTCAAGTTAAACAATAAACTATAACAATAACAAAAACCCAAAAGTCTGAAAGTGAGTTTGTCTCATTAGTCGCCTCTTACGACACGCTAAGACCCACGGTGAGGCTATTCTCAACCCCGGCCTCACACGGGGGTAAAGGTAAACTACACACATATTCAGTTCAAAATTCACAACTGCTCCATTAATTGGCCACTCTGTAAAATATTGGTAACGATAACTATTAAATAAAAATTTATTTTATATTATTAAAGTATTCTGAATTAATTCGCAAAAATTTTGATGACTGCTCGTAAGGAGATCTAGTAATGCATGCAGTTGTAGAAGAAGGGGAAAGGAGGATCTTTGGTGGGGCCTGGGACGTCGTGGCGGCGTCCCGACGCTTTCCTATCAAGACAGTAACAGCCTCTGATCGCCTTCAGGCACAGGTAGGTCCATATATGTGACAATTGTTGACCTAACATTTTTTTAACAAGTCGTATTTTTTGTTTTGTTTTGATTGGTTGATTGTTTTTACATTACTTAATTTATTTTGTGCCGCTAATTAATAAATATTGTAAAAGAAGGTCTGGAAAAACTATAAAAAGAAATGTCTTTTGCTTCTGCACAGGCGTTAGCGTTATGCAACCAAACATGCTTACACATAGAAGATTCTATATTGTAGAAAGAAAGACTGAGAATATTTTCAAATCAAAAACAAAAGAAAATCGCTCGATTTTGTTTCGTTTGTTAACTAAATATGCAACATTTCGTTTGTTCTCGTTCTATCAATTGAATTGTCAAAGTGCAATTGTTTGTTCATTTGTTCAAAATAATTGAGTTTGAGTTGCGCGAATTTAGCTGTATTTTTGATGTATCAAATGTCGTTGAAGATTTCGTTTGTCGCTCGTGAAATGTGTAGAGAAACCGAACAATTTCCAGAAAGATTTGAACATGTAAAATGATTCTAAATATAGTGTGCAGTGAGAGATTTTTCTACTCGTAAACACTCGAAACCCAGTGATGACGCGCACGCAAATACCTCTTATACACACATTCACACAAGCATACAAATTTACAAAAAAAAAAAAATAGTTTTGGCATATTGTAATAAATACAAACATACGATATACATTTATAGTTAGCTTAAGTTTAAATGGGCGTCAACAAAAACGCCATAAAAAAAACTTTTTGTATGACCAGACATAGACATATTAACTTGCTGTTTGACTTTTTTTGTATTTTGTACGTACAAAATAAAATAAAAGTGTCTTTGGTAAATTTGTAGATTGGTTTTTGAATTATTTATTGAGGTTGTTTATCTACTTATTAAAATTATGTTTTTATTTTTACTTTTTGGATATTTTAGAGAATTTAAAAGGAATTTTAATATACTAATCCAAAACCAAAAATTTAATAATTTTGTCATTTCTAAAGTACATTAAATATTTAAATTTGTTGGATGCGCCGGGTCAAAAAATTATAAATACATTGCAAATGTTTTATTAACTTAAAATTAAGGTTAATATTAATTGGACCATTTATGTTCACTAATGGGTCCATGTTTAATTTTTACGAGCGTTACAGTTTTGTCTTCAGACCTATTTTAAAAATAATCTTGAATTGATGAGGTGGATAAGAATCTTTTTGGACTAATTATAACAGTAAAAAAGTGAAGATCTGAATATTCACATAAATTATCTTGTGACAATATTTTTTTAAATATTTGAATATTTGTCGTTTCTTCCAACCAAAGCCCAAAAGAATAAATATTTTTTTATCATTTCATTAGAATGTCGATGATAATAGGATTAAATTAGAATAGTTCTACATAAAATGTGGAATATTAGAAAAAAAATATAATTTGACCTATTTTATTTAGTATTAGTTCTGAAAAATAAAAATATAAAATTTTAACAACCACCAGCGAGGTTCTTGCAAGATATAGCAGATGGGGGCTTTATTTTATACAATTATGTCATGATACGACCTCTAAGACACCACAAAATTATTAAATTCCCATTTTTAAGTTGCTAAAAATTTTCCGAACCTTATCTTAAGCCAAATAACTTTTTTATTATGTGGTCAAAAAGCCAAAAAACTTTTTTATTAGATAGATCATAAGTCAAAAAAATACATTACTATAAAACGAGCATCTAATGTGTCATTTCGCCTTGTGATGAAAGGATTTTTTAAGGATTTCAATAAGCTATCCTTAAAAAATCCTTTCACCACAAGGCGAAACGTCACGTCGTATGTTGGCTGTTTTATAGTAGCAGTAATAAAAAACCTTTCTAACTTTGGTTTGTAATTGTGTAACATCTAATACTTTGATCGTTATCTTCGATAAATCGTCAAGTATCAAGTTACATTTCGGTGACGCCAGAAAATCCGTGGTCGATTGTTAAACTTTATCAAATTCGGGATTTCGTGCATGGATACCTTGATGTCGTTCGTCGAATGTGGGTCGAGAGCCTATTTATAAAACCGCCTTCGTTCGTGTGCTGCATGTTTGTTATAATATACACACACATATATATATATACACAACTTTAATTTTTCTTTCGAATAAGTTTTCGCGGTTTGGGCTGGCTCTTCAGCTTTCTTTTGCTGCTACTGCTACTGCAAAATAATATAAGTACAGTTGAGTTGAGCTGAGATCTGTTGCCTACCGGGATGCTGATGACTCCTCTGGCATAACATAACATACAGGAATGTAACGTCAGTCTAAACTAGGAGCGAGCTATTTTCGGGACAACTGGGATCATCAGCTGCTATTAAATAATGACGGCCTTTTTCAAACCAGCCAGTATTATGGGCATCATACGTATCATACGTAGTCATCCGGTTTTATTTCTGCAGCTGATGATTAATTAAATAAATAAAAAGTCGAAGTTTTTCTTTTTTATTCGTCTAAATCAATAATATTGACGTAATATGTAGCTTGTAGAACTTTCTCACTGAAGTCTACAGGAAAATGTGTCCCAATTTACCTAAGCGAATGGTAATGTCTTAATTAAAAACATAAGATGCCCTGGGCACTCATTTTTTTCTGTTGTGTGCTTCCTGAAATAATCCCTCAAATCAAAAACTATCTCTGGACGTTGATGGATTCTGCGGTTGGATATTTGTAAAACATTTTAATAAGTAATAAAAAACACACACCAATTTGTAGAATTGCAATTTTATTGTTAGAAATTCTCTTACAATTGTTTCGACTTCAGTTTTTTTTTTTTTATAAGAACTCTTTGAGGATGACTGTATAAGTCGAAACAATCGTAACAATAAAATTGTAATTCTACAAATTGGTGTGTTTTTTACTACTTACCTTTGAACTTCTTATTCTTAATCCTTGATTTCTTTGAATGAGAATAAGATCCTTACTCAAAATATTTTTAGTTTACTTAATATACCTATTGGAGACACTTTGTTGTGGATTTTAATTAAATTATTAAAGAAATGTGCATTTAAAAAGTCACAATTGAATTGAATGTATTCGATCAAAAATTTAAGAAACAAAACACTAATGCGACGTTTGGACCTCTTTTGTTTTTATTATGCACCACCAATATAAATTGTTTAGAAAAATTTTTAATCCAATAATGTAAACATTTTTTACACTTTATTGCACTAAAAGGTGTCCTGAAGGTATCAATTTTCTGAGCTGAAACAATATGATGCATTGAAAAATATGACAAGAGACTGCTTAAATATATACCATAACTGTAGCTAATCCTTTTAAAGTATAATCCCTAAAGCTCTTGTGTTTCCCTTTATTAATCGATAATTTTCTAAAAAGCGTGATTTTCTATTCCAGTTTTGTATCCGTGAGCCAAATCCAAAAAAACAGCCGCCACCATGGACGCGATCAAGAAGAAAATGCAAGCTATGAAGCTCGAAAAGGACAATGCACAGGACAAAGCTGACGCGATGGAAGGGCAGGCCAAGGATGCCAATGCCCGTGCCGAAAAGGTACATTCTTCAACAATACATCCACTTTAAAAATTGATAATGAGGTCACTTATCAAGGGTGGAATTGTCAGTCAATTTCCAAAATTCTGCTATAAATTACATAATGCATTAATGTACCATAAAAATAATCATATTAAAAAATATTTTTAAGGATACTAAATTTAAACTTGTTGCGATTTGTAGGTGAATGAGGAGGTTCGTGAACTCCAGAAGAAACTTCTCCAGGTTGAAAGCGATTTTGAAAGCAGCAAGAGACAACTAGAACAGGCCAACAAAGATTTGGAAGAGAAAGAAAAAGCCCTCACTAACGTAAGCCTAAAATATTATTTATTGGTTCATAACCATTTGAAGAACTTATTATTTGTTTCAGGCTGAAGCTGAGGTAGCTGCCCTCAACCGTAAAGTCCAAACCATTGAAGAAGATTTGGAAAGATCTGAAGAACGTCTTGCTACTGCCCAAACCAAGCTTGCTGAAGCTTCCCAAGCTGCTGACGAAAGCTCACGGTAAATAAATTTATCTGTAGTTAGGTAGTGTGTCAAAAAATTAATAAGATTGTTGTGTTTTTTGGCAGTATGTGCAAAGTATTGGAGAATCGTGCCCTCCAAGACGAAGAACGTATGGATCAACTGACCCAACAGCTGAAGGAAGCCCGTATGTTAGCTGAAGATGCCGACAACAAATCAGATGAAGTGTCACGTAAGCTGGCCTTCGTTGAAGACGAACTTGAAGTAGCTGAAGATCGTGTCAAAGGAGGTGATGCCAAGATCATGGAACTTGAGGAAGAATTAAAGGTTTGACTCAATTTTAAATGACTAAAGAACACAAGTAATAATAAAAAAACTGGAAAGGCGTCGACTATTATGACCTTGTTACCTAAAATAAGATCGTTAATTACAACAAATTTAATCAATTAATTGGTCAATATTATTGGATGAGTTCGGTAAGGTAATTTTACTATAAAAAAATGTTGCCAAAGGCAGCAACCGTAAAATATTTGTAGTGTAGAACTAAAGTGAATTATTTTTAGGAAGTTGGGCAGCTATTTTTACAAATTACTCAAAAGCCGGCCGATCTGTTATTTTGGCACGATCTTTAAAAATACACGATTATTTCCAGAAAACTATGTATCTCTCTAACACCACCTACGTGTTTTTAAAAAGACGTTTTGTTTTCGAAAATATTACCAATTTTTGAAAAGTTCAGCTGTTGTTGAATTTTTCAACTCTGGATTAGTCATTCACAACTCAAATAACAAAATCTATTCAAATCTTCAAAAGAAAATACAATTGATATTCACAGATTAAAGTCATAAATAAGACTCTTGTATTGGGCATATTTAATTATTAATATCAGGTCATAAATAAACATAACGTTAGTTGTGGTTAAAAGGTTAGGTTAGGTTAACAGTCGTTTTTAGTTACTCTAAACATTTTTAATAACCAGGTTGTTGGTAACTCCCTCAAATCTTTGGAAGTATCCGAAGAAAAGGCTAACCAAAGAGTAGAAGAATACAAGAATCACCTTAAATCGTTGACAGTCAAGCTAAAGGAAGCTGAAGCTCGTGCTGAATACGCCGAAAAGACAGTGAAGAAACTCCAAAAGGAAGTCGACCGACTAGAAGGTAAGTTTCCTCGAAAAATTCCTCCAACCCCCTAAAATTCTTTTACAGATAAATTTGGGACAGCATCCACTCTGCAGTCCTGATTCGCTCATTAATATCCCTCCTAAACCTCTTTACTCTTTACATATACATACATTTGGAGAGATCTATTCATACAAATAGGTCCAATAAGAATTTAATTATATTTTCATTAAACAGCATCTGCTCTATAGTCCAGATTTATTCACTAAACAACTTCCCACTCCTTTTGACTTTTTTACAGATTGAATCTGTAGTTCTCATTTTTTCAGTCCCTGTCAACTCTTTTACAGATAAATATGTAGAAAAATAATTAATACTAAAAAGTATAATTATATTTTCCTTAAATATCATCTACTCTATAGTCCTCGTTATTTCGCCACATAACCTACAACCTTTTTACTCTTTAATTAAAGGTGAATTTGGAGAGATTTTCATTAACACCAACAGGTACAATTTGTTATCATGATGCTTCCTTAAATAGCATCCACTCTATAGTCCAGATTTACTCAGTAAACAACCTCCTACCCCTTCTAACTTTTTTTACAAATTAACTCTGTAGGTCTCACATTTTTGGCTCCCTGCAACTCATTGAAGAAAATAATTAATACTAAAAAGTATAATTATATTTTCCTTAAATATCATCTACTCTATAGTCCTCGTTATTTCGCCACCTAACCTTCAACCTTTTTACCCTTTAACAGGTGAATTTGGAGAGATTTTCATTAACACCAACAGGTACAATTTGTTATCATGATGCTTTCCTTAAATAGCATCCACTCTATAGTCCAGATTTACTCAGTAAACAACCTCCTACCCCTTCTAACTTTTATACAAATTAACTCTGTAGGTCTCACATTTTTGGCTCCCTGCAACTCATTGAAGAAAATAATTAATACTAAAAAGTATAATTATATTTTCCTTAAATATCATCTACTCTATAGTCCTCGTTATTTCGCCACCTAACCTTCAACCTTTTTACCCTTTAACAGGTGAATTTGGAGAGATTTTCATTAACACCAACAGATACAATTTGTTATCATGATGCTTTCCTTAAATAGCATCCACTCTATAGTCCAGATTTACTCAGTAAACAACCTCCTACCCCTTCTAACTTTTATACAATTAACTCTGTAGGTCTCACATTTTTGGCTCCCTGCAACTCATTGAAGAAAATAATTAATACTAAAAACTATAATTATATTTTCCTAAAATATCATCTACTCTATAGTCCTCGTTATTTCGCTACCTGACCTTTAACCTTTTTACTCTTTAACAGGTGTATTTGGAGAGATTTTCATTAACACCAACAGATACAATTTGTTATCTGTTGCTTTCCTTAAATAGCATCCACTCTATAGTCCAGATTTACTCAGTAAACAACCTCCTACCCCTTCTAACTTTTATACAAATTAACTCTGTAGGTCTCACATTTTTGGCTCCCTGCAACTCTTTGAAGAAAATAATTAACACTAAAAACTATAATTATATTTTCCTAAAATATCATCTACTCTATAGTCCTCGTTATTTCGCTACCTAACCTTTAACCTTTTTACTCTTTAACAGGTGAATTTGGAGAGATTTTCATTAATACCAACAGGTACAATTTGTTATTATCATGCTTTCCCTAAATAGCATCCACTCTATAGTCCCGATTATTTCAGGATACCGATATTACAGCTGCGGTGTGTTTTCTCCGTTTCAGATTTCCTCCACCGCGAAAGAAATAAGTACCAGGGGGTTGTGAATGAGATTGAAAAGACCTTTGTTGAAATGTCGTCGCTTACCGCAAACAAATAACCGACGCAAATTAAATTGCTTTTCACTTTCATTTAACAACATTTACATACATACCTACATACAATATAACGCAACGTAGAGAACATTAATTTTTTTCTGTACGCTTATCATCCATAATTATAATACATAATAACAAATGCTGTAATTATTACTCGTAGATATTTACCAATTAATAATAATAATATTAGTGCTTTGGCTTTGTGATCAACCCTTGTAAATATTCATCTATTATACTTGACAAAATTGGAACATCTACAAATATTATTATTTATTTCACACAAAAATAAAACATTAAAAGTCGTTCTGAAAGCTTTTGGTATGTAAGTACAAGAATCTTTTTGTTTTTAAAATAATTCTTTCTGTTCTAAACCAAAATAATTCGTAAACGTCTTTGTTCGTGTAATTTATTAATTATCTATTTTTTATATAATAATGTCTCGTGTCTGATTTTTTCATTTTGTTATTGTCCCTACTTTAAGGTCCTTTTCTTAGGATCTTCTTTTACAGATTTTGTTCTTCGTGAAAAAAATAAATACAGAGGAGTAGTGAATGAAATAGACAAAACGTTTGTGGAAATGGCTTCTCTCACAGAAAACAAATGAACAGCGATCATCCCCTTTGCTGCACTTAACTATACCCAATATGAATCATAAATAATTAATTAACTAAACTTTTAATTATGTGCTTACACTAATTTTGTCCTTTTTTTTTAACACCATGTTAAATACTTTTTAATACTTAGAAAACCTGACCTTTTGGGATAAAAAAATAATATTATTTTTTTATTATTATTTGACCATCAACAGCAGCAAATTACTTTTTATAATAATTATTTTTTTTGCTTGCTCTTTGGGCTGCTTCAGCAAGGTGAGAATAAAAAATAGTGTGTGATAACGATAACAAATTTGTTGAATGTACGTTGTTTGTGTCCATTTGATATTTTGAATATGTTTAACCCTGGTATCGTTCAGGTGGTGTCTCATAGTCCTCGTCTAAAAGAATTTTTGATTATTGTCCTATTTTCAATAAAATATATTTAGTGTTATGTTATTTACAGCATGGTCATCGTATTCTAAAAAGCAGAAAAAGTTATGTCCTTCAGGATGGGTCATCTGAAATTATTAATAAAAGAAAGGGGTCTTCCTGAGTACGGTTTTATTGAGACTTTCTTTCCTCCACAAGGGGATGTCAACGTTGACCAATTTTTCTTCAAGTTTGCTCATAATGATATATATCTTTTTCAAATGTTGTTGGAAAAAAATTCCATATTCTTCTTAAACATGTCAGAACCGATTGAGAATCAACCACAACAGCCAAAACCAAGTTAGTCAACTTTGACACCCCCTGAGGGAAAAACTAGCCATGGAATCAAAAAACGTCCCATTAAAAAACTATCCAGAAAAACTCCCTGTATTCATTCATGCAATAATTTCAGATGGTCCTTCTTTGAGTTGATGATTTTTGATACGTAACTAGCACTATATAAAAGTATTTATTGTCCAAAATAAATGTACTGTTTTGAAAAATGATTCAACAACAAATTAAAGACTCTCAGGGGCTCTTGATGCACCCTTAAAACGTAAAATTCTGGATCATAAACAGTATTCTAATATTATATACACTACTGGTAACTTACGAACCGAACATAAAAAATATTCTGTTCGTAACTTCCTGATCTGTATTTGTTGTTATCATTTTCTCAAATTTCCAAAAAACAAAAACAGAATTTAATTTTTGTTCTATTTTCTAATTTTTAGACGAGCTTGGCATCAACAAGGACAGATACAAATCCCTTGCCGACGAGATGGACTCCACATTCGCCGAATTGGCCGGTTACTAAAACAACTTTATATTTTATACAACATAAGTTCAAACAACAACAAAAAAAATGTCGTGCCTTACATATATAATTTATCACGAACCTGTGCGCACGCGTGTCTTAAAAGCAACAAGTTGTTACTCCACATTACAACTTTAATTTATTTATAACTTATAACTGTAACTATTATATTAACCACCGTCGTCATATGCAATAAACAATTATTATAATTTTATTATTTACAAATTGTTCCGTTTGGCCGAATGAAGTGTAATAATAAATAAATATATTATATTATATTGTATATTTCATTGCGCTGTTGTATAGAAATTATCAATAAATTATAGACCATAAAAAATACTTCTTTATTTGGTAAATAATCTAATACGTTTCTGTGGGGTTGTAAATTGAGTTTTGATTAGAGCAAGGGAAATCTAAAAGTTATTTATTTGTTAATTGTGATACAAATAATTTTCTGGAGGGCACGAAGTAGCTGTTATATCTAGTACTCTTTTATTTCAAGGTTTGAAGAGAGCAAAAGGGTTAAATTTAACAGAAAAGAGAAGTTATTGTGGCAGGTCATTTATCTGATGCTTCCCATAAATTATTAATGAAAAATAAAAAAATACAAGAAGCCAAAATATTTTTTTATAATTATTCCCAAAAAGATATTTACAAAACGTAATCAAAAATAAAATTTGTAATGTACACTAAGAAGACGTTAATTCGTTCCCAGTAGTTTTCTTAAATGGCAATGTCGCGCCTTTTCGGTCTGTATATTGTCGATAATGTAGGATACAATAATATTGCGAGCAGAATCGCATCTATTGCTCGCTAGTTTCGTGGCTGTTTCAATGTTTACATACTTAATATACAGGGTCTTTCAAGTTGATGGGCTATTAGTACATGAATTAGTAGAATGAATTCAATTCTGAAACTTGGGCTCATTTGGTTATTGTTTATGCCGCTTCTTTTAAAAATATTTTCAATTTCGATTCACATCCGGTTATACCGGAAGAAGATGTTAACTTTCTTATTTTAAATGGAATGACATATTTCAAATTGTAGATTTTCTTAAAAAGTATAAGCAGTTATACGTTGTCCCATATCAAAAGACGCCAAATTGAATGAGGAATTCGAATGTGTAGTCAAAAATGGGTCATTCTATTAAAAAAAATTGACTTATGCCTCTTTGAAGTTGACCAACTTTGACCACAAAATTTCAACACCCTGTACATTTACGTTAAAAACCACATTTTTTTTTGATAATGTGAATAGTTATAAATAATTGTTACGAGTTATGAAGCAAAATCTCAAAAATTAATTGAATTATGGTTTTTCAAATGTTAACGTGCAGATGTCAAAAATTTTGAAAAAAATTAAATAACTCAAAATCCATCAATATTTTCGGAGTAGTGCCTCTTATAAAATATGCATGAATTCACATTTTCTATCAGAAAATGTAAACAAAAGTATGTCATTCCATTTAAAATAAGAAAGTTAACATCTACTTCCGGTATAGCCGGATGTACATCGAAATTTAAAATATATTTAAAAGAACCGGCATAAATAATAACCAAATGAGCCCAAGTTTCAGAATTTAATTCATTCTACTAATTCATATACTAATAGCCCATCAACTTGAAAGACCCTGTATATTAAGTATGTAAACATTGAAACAGCCACGAAACTAGCGAGCAATAGATGCGATTCTGCTCGCAATATTCAGGCCTATTCTGTAACTCCAAATCGAATAGAGATGCTTGAAATCGAATAGAAGTGGTGGGGTAGAATAGAAACTGTACGGAATCGGTATTCTGTAACTCCTCGAATCGAAATGTAAAGTCGACCATCGAAATATGACATTTCGACTGCATGGAAGCTGTCGAAATCGTTATTTCGATGGTAGAAAGCTCTTCGCACATGCGCCTACTGCTTAAAGTGGTTCTTAAGGCAGTGTGAATTTCTCTACCTGCTAAGGGTTTCACTGGACATCTGGTTTACCCTTGGGTACGTCACTCTCAATTCTCGGTATTCAACACAAATTTGCTTTATTAGTTCGGTTAGGTTAAAATAACCAACTGTCAGATGGTTACTAAGGCCCATATTCGCATGAAAAATGCAGTGTTGCCGCGTTTTTCACCTAACGTCTTGTAGAAATCATAAATTTCGATTGTCACGTCGTCTACTTTAGTTACAGAATACCAAAAATCGACGTTGAAAGACGCAGTAGAAGTGGGTACATTACGATCTCTCCACATCTCGATTCGATGCCTACATTTCTATTGAGTTACAGAATAGGCCTGATATTATTGTTTCCTACATTATCGACAACATACAGACCGAAAAGGCGCGACGTTGCCATTTAAGAAAACTACTGGGAACGAATTAACGTCCTCTGAGTGTACATTCTAATATATAAAATTCTCGTGTTACAATGTTAGTTGCCATACTCCTCAGAAACGCCTTAACCGATTTTTATGAAAATTTATATGCATATTCAGTAGGTCTGAGAATCGGCTACTATCTATTTTTCATACCCCTAAGTGCTAAAATGTTAAAACACTGCAGCAAGGCACTTATACCACCCTTGGTTACCATCATAAATCTATCCTTGATACAAGGCCACTTCCCATCGGCACTGAAGCAGGCAAAAGTCTACCCCAAGTACAAAGGCGGCTGTCAAACAGAAACCAGTAACTACCGCCCGATCTCTCTTATTCCTACCTTCTCCAAGGTCATTGAAAGAGTTGTGCTCAAACGAATAATGAATCACTGCAACACCCACAACCTACTTTCAGAAAACCAACACGGCTTTTTAAAAGGCAGATCTACTACCACAGCAATAGTCAACTTGGCAGAATTCATTATTGACAACATAGAAACAAAAAAATTAGTAACCAGTATCATGCTTGATTTCAGTAAAGCCTTTGACTGCCTCGGACACAACCTTATCCTTACTAAACTGGAGAACTTGGGAGTTAAAGACACCGCCAAAGCATGGTTTGCAAGCTACCTAGAAGGGAGAAGTCAAGTAGTTGAAATAAAATACACACGCAAGGGAACTACGCAAGGCATAAGATCAGCACCCTCACCAAACAAACGAGGCGTGCCTCAAGGATCGGTTCTCGGACCAGTCCTGTTTATTCTTCTAACAAATGACATGCCACAATATCTGAGTGAATACTGTACACCTGTGATGTATGCAGACGACACAACCTTGCTAGTAAGCGGAAAATCCACCGATAGTCTGTCTGTGGACTCATACACCGCAGTCAATATGGCATACCAGTACTGTCATTTAAATGACCTAGCCGTCAATGTTAATAAAACAAAGCAGCTAACATTCGGAAATAAACGAGAAGAGGCACCAAGGTTGCCGGATTTAATAATGGAAAACCATGCTAAATTCCTAGGAATAACAATTGATGAGAACATCTCCTGGGAACCACACATCAACGTCCTATCCAAAAAGCTTAACTCCTGCCTCTATGTCTTAAAAAAAATAAAGCACATGAGTGATGAGGCCACAGTACTAACTGCCTACTATGCTCTGTTTGAATCCCACCTAAGGTACGGTTTGATAGTTTGGGGGGGCACTACGGCAGGCAACTTCAAACGCATACTCATCTTACAAAAAAGAGCTGTAAGAACCATATCTGGTCTACAAGATAGAGATGGCTGTAGGGAATCATTTACAACCCTGAAAATCCTAACAGCAACTGCCTTGTATATCAGGGAGGTAATCTTGTATGCTGATAAGAAATCACCACCAAGAGGGGCAGACCTCCACACCCATGATACGAGACATGCATCCAGGTTCAACCTACCCCACCATCATAGCTGCCTATTCGAGAAAAAACCATCTTATGTAGGAAGCAAACTATATAACTACCTACCAGACGTAATAAGAAAGCATCAGGGGAAGCAGCTGAAGATAGAACTCACCCGCTGGCTTCAAACCCGTCCGTTTTACACCATCGATGAATTTCTTCACTGGAAGGACCACTACCCATAAAATAAAATATCTTCACACAATTTGTAAACCTGACTCTATTACATTTCTCTAAGAATTTGTAAATAAAGAAATAAAATATAAAAATATAAAAAAATATAAAAAAAGATAACGGTTGTCCACCCATAACTTTTTAATTTTTTGGACAAAATTTTTTATTTTTATTTTTGTATGATTTGGCATTAAAAAATACATATAACCCTTAATTTTCATCCTTCTACCACCAACCCCCATTTTTTAATAGCGATATTAGCACTGTAATAATCTTCAACTCTCAGTGGTCGATAACTGATCAATTATTATTAATCGATTAGTCATCCCCGCCAGGCGTCTACTGATGTCACTACTCACCCAGCAAACAGCACGGAGTGGGGATGAGAATGAAGCAGATTTTTTTAGAATGTTACAAATGGGGAGTTCAAATATGTTCTAAGAAGTAAAATAATGTTTTATTACCTATAACATTTCAGAATGATTTGGTAATGTTCAAGAATGTTCTAGAATCTTGAAGATCATTCAAGAATGTTTCAGAATGTTAAAAAAAGTTAGAAAATGTTTTGAATCATTGTGGGATGTTCTGGATAGTTCTAAATTCGCGAATATTCTAGAATGTTCCACCAAACGTGTGATATATTCTTACCTACCTGCTACGCTACTCTTGACATATGCAAGCCAAAAGTCACCCCTTTGTTACAATATTATAATTCTTGAAATTTTACATAAAGGTGAGTACCTAGGTACCTACCAAGTTTCCAATTTTTATAAACAACAAATCAAAGTGATTTAAATTTCGGGCATGTCTTATTGCGTTGTGCCAAAAAACAACCCCCGCGGTTCGCGGATGACGTCACCGTGAG
Source organism: Agrilus mali (assembly GCA_029378335.1). Classification (NCBI taxonomy): domain Eukaryota; kingdom Metazoa; phylum Arthropoda; class Insecta; order Coleoptera; family Buprestidae; genus Agrilus; species Agrilus mali. The sequence continues at coordinate 1,418,952 of CM055660.1, forward strand.
AAGAGCACGACGCAGTCGCCACCCCTATTGATTCATCGCGGGCATCGTTGAACACCATCCAGTCAGACATAACACTAAATCGCTTATAAAGACGTGTTGAAACCGGCTGGGGGTTAAAACCCCATTTGAACGTTGATAAATTGTTTGTGAATAAACAATTAACAGGGAGTAAGTAAAAACCGGAAAAATGACCGACGACGGGCCTCATATCGAAGCCATCGGAGGGGGTGAGTTTTCTACCTATGTACCTATATATTGTATACGGTTCGGAAAATAAGGGTGGTCGCAAGACGATGGCTAATATGTCGTTCAGTAATCGATGTTGTTGTTTTCTTTTTCTTTTGTAAAATTAATTATTTATACCAAAAGTCTACATTTTTATTATTATTTACAGAAGTCTACCTAACTAAAAATTATTTCAACTATTTGTTTATTTATTTATTTAGTTGTAATAATTGTTCAATTTAGTTACAAAAGAGCAAATGTTGTGTCATTTTGAAAAAAAATTCTACTCAGATTTGGTCAGGTAGTGGTAGGTAACTTATTATTCAGTGGAAAAGCAATTAAGCAAAAGCGTGACTCACGTTTCGTTTTATGATCAATGAGATTCGTACTTATATAAAATTATATACATACATACACATGTATGTATGAAGCCTTTAAGTGGTATTAGCAACAATGTTTTACACTGTCAATAAATAGGGATTAATTAAATTGCATGTTTTTTTGTTATTATCCGATGTTGCGTGCTGGACGACACATTTTCCAGATAATGAGGACAATTAACCAATTAACTAAAAAAAAAAACAAAAAGCTGACAAAAAAAATTGGATGTCATTTTATTAAATACATACTACCTTTTTTGAGTAAAATAATTAGCAGCCACCAAATTTTAATAGCAAATCGAAATATTTAAGTAAAATCTATTTTTCTTTTCTGGATTTATATTTCTGTTATGTAAAAGTTTTCGGTATAAAATTAATTTAACAAGCCATAAGTAATTAATTCTATTAATGGGGGATATAATTATACACTTTCACGGTCACCTGGTCCTATTAATCATAAAAAATCAAAAAGAGTATGAATCTTCATGGTTCTAGCCTCCAAATGTTCCATTTTACGGTGGATTTATGTAAAAAATAGTATAAGTATCTGTATTTAACTTTTCTGGTACTTTTATGCCTTTAAATAGAAACAAAACCAAGTTTTTATAAATACGTAATTGTCGTCATTATTTTTTTTATATTCTACATAAAAAGGCAAACAATTAAGCAAAGAAAAAATGGAAAAAGTTTATTTTTTTTAGTTTTCGCAGCTTAAAATAAAATAAATGAAAAACAGTCTGTAGTCCGGTCAAATTAGACCAAAAAATAAGAGTAAAGCTACATAAATTCCCACCAAGCTGAAAATTAGTGAGATTGTTTAAAATATGATTAAAAATAAAATTTGAAAGTTCCCCATCTTTCCCCTGTATGGAAAAAATTTTATTCAAGGTGAAAGGTCAAAAAAATGAGTTTTTCGCGATTATCAGCAAAACGGTAAGTTTTATCATAAAATTACCCCAGACAAAAAGTGTAGATCATAAAATTATCTATAAAATATGTATCTCTAAAATACCCCAAAATAAGCTATGTGACAAACAAATCCCCAAAAACTAGAAAATATTTAGTGCAAATAGAAAAAAGATTGTAGAGGAAAATTTTCCCCAGAAGAATTCCCCTGCAAAATATATCTCCAAAAAATACCCCAAAAGAAAAAAATCCCCTATTTTTTGGGGAAAATCCGCTAATCTGGCAACCCTGAGACTAACAGTATTTCATTTATTGGGCACACTGATATAAAGCAGGTATAAGACCCTAGCCACGCATACAATTGAACAGGAGACAGAAATGTTGTCTCGAGGTTACACTGGCGTATAAAATAAGGGACTGGGTTTCATTTAATTTGATATCTCAGAAACGGTGGCTCTTAGGAAAAAAAATATTCATACATATTTTAAAGATAATTTTATGATCTACAATTTTTGTCTGAAGTATTTTTATGATAAAACTTTCAAATTTTATTTTTAATCATATTTTAAACGATCTTACTGATTTTCAGCTTGGTGGGAATTTATGTAGCTTCGAATGTCTAAATAGACCGGACTACTGTTTTAATAAATAATTTTGTTAATTCCAGATTTCTTTAACGAGGTTTGTTTTCTGCAATTTTACGTTCTGATCATTTCTTTTTAATTTGTGTTTTTCTATGTACCTAGATTACAAAAAAAGGTAAGAACTCGATTTCGCGACGTAGCAGCAAAACGTTATACAGGGTTTTTCGAGTTAATGGGCTATTAGAAGTGTATGAATTAGTAAAAGGAATTCAATTCTGAAACTTCGGCTAATTTGGTTATTGTTTATGCCGCTTCTTTTAAAAATATTTTCAAGTTCGATTTACATCCGGTTATACCGGAAGTCGATACCAACTTTGTTATTTTAAATGGAATTGTATATTTTTTACGCTGAATTCGAATAAAACGTGTAATTCTAAGGTTAGTTTGATAACCAACTTGTACACCTATGACGATTGGTTTCTGAGTTAATTTAATTTATAGAAAAAAAATCGCTACCGCAACCCAAATTATAAAAAATCATAACTTTCATAAAATACGACTTAGAATGTTGAAATTTTTACTAGTAATAGCTGAATATTAGTGCTAACGCCTTGACTAAATTGAATTAAATAATTTATACAGGGCGTTCAAAATAAAATTCAAAAATTGAAAAACTTCAAACACGAATTACCTCGTTTTTTCAAATGGCACCTACTATTTTTTATTTTTTCAATCGATTCCTTTTTTTAATCCTCTTTCGATCTATATGGATACTTCCTATTTTAGTTGAAAATTTTGGAATAATTTTGAATTATTACATAAAATAGGAAGTATCCATATAGATCGAAAGAGGATAAAAAAAGGAATCGATTGAAAAAATAAAAAATAGTAGGTGCCATTTGAAAAATCGAGGTAATTCGTGTTTGAAGTTTTTCAATTTTTGAATTTTATTTTGAACGCCCTGTATAAATTATTTAATTCAATTTAGTCAAGGCGTTAGCACTAATATTCAGCTATTACTAGTAAAAATTTAAACATTCTAAGTCGTATTTTGTGAAAGTTATGATTTTTTATAATTTGGGTTGCGGTAGCGATTTTTTTTCTATAAATTAAATTAACTCAGAAACCAATCGTCATAGGTGTACAAGTTGGTTATCAAACTAACCTTAGAATTACACGTTTTATTCGAATTCAGCGTAAAAATATACCATTCCATTTAAAATAAGAAAGTTGGTATCGACTTCCGGTATAACCGGATGTAAATCGAACTTGAAAATATTTTTAAAAGAAGCGGCATAAACAATAACCAAATGAGCCCAAGTTTCAGAATTGAATTCCTTCTACTAATTCATATACTTCTAATAGCCCATCAACTTGAAAAACCCTGTATAACGTGAAAAACAAATTTATTTTTGCATTCAAAGTTATAAAACTATTAATACAAACAATTTTTTTGCAATTCTCGTATATTTTGTTTCATAAATCCGCCCCCAAAACAGAAGCAATTTTCAATTGTTATCATGAAAAAAAAAACAGATTACCCTAAAAGTGTAGGTATAATTACCACAAACGAAGTTAATGACGATAACTACAGGTAAGTACAGTCGTACTTCGATAACTCGAATCACCATTTATTTCATATCAGAGACAGATATAAGGTGGAAAATATATTTTTTCAGTGCACCCCTTTACACTTTTTTATAAGATTTTATTTTTGATCAAAAGACAAGACTGCTATTAAAAAGAGGCGTTAAAATCGTACATTATTAAGTGATTTCCCAAAAAATTTTAAAAATATTGTGTTCGAGCTATCAAGATATTATATTCGAATAGGTAATAGAAGTTTGAGAGTTCGAGTTATCAACTAAAAATCATCCGCATTTCTCATAATTTTGTTCGAGTCATCGAAGTTTGACTGTATTTTAATTACCTAATAGTTTTGAGCATTAATTTAATAAAACTACCTAGGAGCCGTTCATAAAATAAGGGGTCTTGCTGAGTGTGACAAGATGTGACAAGGGGGACGGGGGGTCTATGGCAACGTGACGTTCGCGTTCATCAAAAAATTTTACTGAATTTTTACAGAATCCTTGCATGGACTTCTCATAAATAGAAATATTATTTATTTGTTCGTTACAAAAAATATTTACTTTAAATTTATTTAAAATTTATTATGAAAATAAAATAAATATTTTTGACTATCAAAATTTGTCTATTATCAATCAAAATTTATCATGTTCTGGGGGGTTTAGTGACATAATATTTACAGGGGGGTCACAGAAAGTGTAACACAGCGTGATAACCGGGGGGAGGGGTAAAAAAAGCTAATTTTAGCGTGACGTATTCTATGAACAGCCTCCTACTAGTAGCCTGTAAGTAAATTCTAGCCAAACGGTAAGGAAAATAACCATTTATCAGTGGAAATTCACAAAATAAATATTGGCACCAACAGCAATCAACTCCTGGAATTAATTAGATAATATAATTAATTAAGCGAATTTTCTCAGCGCCACTAACTGTAACATGTCTTCAAAACAATTAAAGAACCGTCAGGGTTAAAGTACATAATAATAAATAAATAAAATCTATGTACCTACCTACTTCTAGGCTTGGTATATTATGTAGACTTCTAGAATTACGCCAATTATTGGCGATGATTATTCATACCTAGCTCAAAAAGTACGGATGTATTTAATGGCGATGATCATAAAATAGTTATTGTATATTATTAACATAAAAATACTTAATGACTGGCAGACTATTGAAATGGATAATGTGCTACACCTAATTATTATCTATTACCTAAAGACTTCTTTTTATAAATAAGTGTTATTGTGTTGTGATGGATGCTTAAATAATAACCAATTTGTTATAAATATTGGGTAATTAAACAATCAAATTTAAATGGCGTGTGACTTTGAACAACTAATTTGAGTTGTATCCAAGAAATGGGCACAAAAAATCAGGAAACTTTAAAGTACCATAATAAAACGTACTTACCTACCTGCAGAGCAAAAAAGTTACAAAGAATTTATATATTTACATAAAACAAACCGGTCAAAACCTGTCAGTGAGTCAGTTACATTGGTATAAATCTGCTTCAAATTATAAAGTCCAATTTTATAAAATTAATTCTCAAAGGGTAACTACTAGAATTTGTACCTACTTAGTTTTAATGAATTTTATAATATTCTTCTAGTTAAGTAATTAAAAAAAATAAATGAATATTTGTTAATACATATAAATATAATAAATAAAATGAAAAAATTTAAATTATCTGTTATTGTTTTTTTTTTATAGTTCATTCTGCAACAGTTGTCGGCTTATGCCTTGGCACAGGGATATTCGTGCTCTGTTTGGCCGCAATATCGTGCTTCTTTTATCGCCGTCATCGGCAATTGCATGCCAAACGACATGGCCCCGATCAACCCTTAGCTTTCCACACCCATCGCAGGCCAACGGCAGTTCGAAGTCCTGCGGGAGGAACCACCACCCATTATCTCAAAAAGAGTCCAAGTCCAACAAACCCGACAAAAACACCACCAGGGGTACGTAAAAATTACACCAACAAGCCTCAATAAATCTTCATTAGAATGATTAGGTATAGATCGTTATTTTAGGAAGTTTGTTAATAATGCCAACGGCCTCCATCAAAATTAAAAATAAAATTTTTGAATGGTCCTTCGAGCCGGATAATACAAAAATTACCACATTAATACATTTGGACCCCAAAATTGACAGTTTTGTTGTAAATAATAACAATTTATGATGTTTGCGAATAAAAATAATTAATATTTTTTGTGGAGAACAGGAAAAACTCATTTCATTACCGACGTGTGTCAACAGCGTGAGACTAATCGATCGGTTTTTTCTTTTATTACGTACCCACAACTGTGACCAATACAAAAAAAGATCTTCTCAAGATACATTACATAGGTACCTAAACCATTAATTTTTTATGTTTATATGTTACATATATCTACAATAAATGTTCCATTTTGTCTTTAAGAAAGGTCCTGTGTTAATTAAACGGCTCTAATATAACTTAAGGTTCGCAATAACGTAAACCCTCCACAAGCAGTTTATCACCGCAATATAACTCGAGCAAGTGTCCTAATTCAATTAATTAATTATACCAGCTGTCTGGCCCGAGCAGTCCAAGTCCTACAGGAAGTGTGGCGCCCTCGGAAAGCAGCGGAAACAAGTACGAGTCCTGCAGCGAGAAGAACGAGACCTCGTCGCAAAAGGACGCTTATAAATCCGAAAGTGAGACCCAAACACCAACCAAGGAAGAACAGGACATCAATGAGAAGAATTTGCAACAGAATCAATCATATTTGGGTCAGCTGGTGTTCAAATTGAGGTGAGAGCAATTCAAATTCTAAATTTTTAAAACGTTCAAATTTTTTTTGATCTACTTTACCAAATCTGATAAATTTTAAGGAATCCTTGAATTATTTGACTGAGGACGTCTCCTAATTCAACCCACATTTTTTCATGGTATTTGGATTCCAAAACTTTTAGAAAAGAATTTTCCATTTAATAACCTGTTGTTTGTGCCCTAGATTTCTCTCATATTACAGTACCCTGGTGCTATCATTTTTATCTTACAGTAGCTTCATCCATTCGTAACTGGAAAAACATCTGCCTCTAGCTTCCAAACTTATTTTCAAGAATCCTAGAGTATTTTGACTTAAGTAAATGGTCTCCCAATTCAATACAAATTCCTCTAAAGGAAAAGAGTTTACCATTGCTATCGTGGTGCTTTCCTAAAATTCCTAACTAAATATCCTGGCAGAGTCCAAGGTTTTTCTCATATTACAGTATCGTCCACAGTTTTTTATTTCCATCTTACAGACGCTTCATTCATTCTTTGGTCAAAACTCGTCTGCTCCAAACTCTCACATTTTCAGGACTTCGAACGACTCCTAATTCAATCCAAAGTCTTTCATGGTATTTGGATTCCAAACCTTTTAGAAAATAATTTTCTATTTGTTCTCCTGTTGTTCTACTAAATTTCTTCAAAGAATATTCACAAAAACTCCTAGATTCCTCTCATATTAGAATATTCTCATGTTATCGTTTTTATCTTACAGAAGCTTCATCCATTCGTGACTAAAGAATCATCTGCCCCTAGCTTCCAAACTTATTTTCAAGAATCCTGAAGTTTTTTGACTTTTGTAAATGGTCTCCCAATTCAATACAAATTCCTCTAAAGGAAAATAGTTTACCATTGCTATCGTGGTGCTTTCCTAAAATTCCTAACTAAATATCCTGACAGAGTCCTAGGTTTTTCTCATATTACAGTATCGTCCACAGTTTTTTATTTCCATCTTACAGACGCTTCATTCATTCTTTGGTCAAAACTCGTCTGCTCCAAACTCTCACATTTTCAGGACTTAGAACGACTCCTAATTCAATCCAAATTCTTTCATGATATTTGGATTCCAAAACTTTTACAAAAGAGTTTTCTATTTGTTATCTTGTTGTTTTCCTAAATTTCTTCAATGCATATTCACAAAACATCCTAGATTTCTCTCATATTAGAATATTCCCACGTTATCGTATTTATCTTACAATAGCTTCATTTATTCGTGACTGGAGAATCATCTGCCCCTAGTTTCCAAACTTATTATCAAACAATCCTGGAGTATTTTGAATTATGTAAAAGGTCCACCAATTCAATTCAAATTCCTCTAAGGGAAAAAAGTTTACCCTTGCTATCGTGGTGCTTTCCTAAAATTCCTAACTAAATATCCTGACAGAGTCCTAGGTTTTTCTCATATTACAGTATCGTCCACAGTTTTTTATTTCCATCTTACAGACGCTTCATTCATTCTTTGGTCAAAACTCGTCTGCTCCAAACTCTCACATTTTCAGGACTTCGAACGACTCCTAATTCAATCCAAAGTCTTTCATGGTATTTGGATTCCAAACCTTTTAGAAAATAATTTTCTATTTGTTCTCCTGTTGTTCTACTAAATTTCTTCAAAGAATATTCACAAAAACTCCTAGATTCCTCTCATATTAGAATATTCTCATGTTATCGTTTTTATCTTACAGAAGCTTCATCCATTCGTGACTAAAGAATCATCTGCCCCTAGCTTCCAAACTTATTTTCAAGAATCCTGAAGTTTTTTGACTTTTGTAAATGGTCTCCCAATTCAATACAAATTCCTCTAAAGGAAAATAGTTTACCATTGCTATCGTGGTGCTTTCCTAAAATTCCTAACTAAATATCCTGACAGAGTCCTAGGTTTTTCTCATATTACAGTATCGTCCACAGTTTTTTATTTCCATCTTACAGACGGTTCATTCATTCTTTGCTCAAAAATCGTCTGCTCCAAACTCTCACATTTTCAGGACTTAGAACGACTCCTATTTCAATCCAAATTCTTTAATGGTATTTGGATTCCAAAACCTTTTGTATAAGAGTTTTCTGTTTGTTATCTTGTTGTTTTCCTAAATTTCTGCAATGCATATTCACAAAAACCCTTATATTCTTCCCATATTAGAATATCCCCCATGTTATCATTTTTATCTTACAGTAGCTTCCATAATCCATTCGTGACTGGAGAATCATCCGATCATCTGCCTCTGGCTCCCAAATATATTTTAGATAATCTGCTTATCCAATTCAGATTCTGAATCAAATATTTGATTGTTTGAAGCTCCAATCTCTAAATTTGGCTTTCATTTATTCCAGATACAAACATGAAAAGAACGCTCTCGTAGTATCAGTGGTAAGATGCCGGGACCTACCAGCAAAAGATCCGAGCGTTGGTTCAAGTGACCCTTACGTCAAATTGCAACTCCTTCCTGATAAACAGCACAAAGTCAAAACCAGGGTTCTCAGAAAGACCCGCAATCCTGTCTATGATGAAGACTTCACCTTCTACGGCATCAACTACAACCAGTTACCCAGTATCACGCTCCATTTCGTTGTTCTCAGCTTCGACAGGTAATTTATCATCGTCTTTTTTGTTACCTTTATCAAAATCGAAAGGTATTGATAAATGCAACAAGTTTACCGCCTTTAAAAGACTTAGAGAAACGAGTAAAATGTACAAAAGAGACTTTTCCTTTCAATATTTGCAGATACTCTCGAGACGATATAATCGGCGAAGTGTTTTGCGCTTTGAACTCAATCGACATCAATCAAGCTGAAAATCAACAGATCGCTTTGTGCAGGGAAATTCAACCTCGAAGTCTTAAGGTGGGCAATAAACTACGTAATAAGATAGGTACTTTTATTTACCCCCTGCATTCCATAACGACTTTAAAGCCTTGACACAAAAATCTGTATCTATTTAAATATTTGTGATTACGTAAATTATCCTTATTTGTTCCAGATACGGTCCCAAGGGCGTGGTGAATTACTGGTGTCCTTATGCTGGCAGCCTGCTGCTAACAGGTTAACCGTTGTCGTCCTGAAGGCTCGCAATCTCCCGAAAATGGACGTCACAGGCCTGGCTGATCCTTACGTCAAGATTTATCTTCTCTACAATGGTCAGCGAATTGCGAAGAAAAAGACTCACGTCAAGAAAAGGACTTTGAGTCCTGTTTTTAACGAAAGTTTCGTTTTCGATATTCCGTCTGGTGGCGAAGAGTTGAGCAACGTTAGTTTAGAATTTTTGCTTCTCGATTGGGACAGGGTCACCAAAAATGAAGTAAGTACCTAATACAACGGTTCTATCCGGCTCGAAGGACCACCAAAAAAATATTTATTATTTAATTTTTTTTTTCAGGTTATAGGGAGGTTAGAGTTGGGTGGCCCCAAGTGCACTGGCAGTGCCCTGCACCATTGGAACGAGGTTTGTAATTCGCCAAGGAGACAGATAGCCGACTGGCACAAATTGCGCGAATAATACCAATAATTTTATTTATTATGTAATTAAGTGACGCATTTAGCTATCGTTTAAAAAAATTTCTGTAGTCTGGCAATTGAATATATTTAAATTATATCGATGTGCTGACATTAACGAAATAACAACAAATACCTACACCAAAAAAAAACATACCTACCATAGTCTTACATAAATAATATAATTAAATTGTACGAGGTACCCAGTACCCCCAACCACCCTCAACAAGACATCTATCTATCTTACTATTGATACGTAGTATTATGGACAGTGTCCAGGATCAGAATTCATGTACAACAAACAACTTTTATTAATATAATAGCTTAATGTGATAGGACTGACAAATATTTACGTAATAAATGTGACGCTTAGGTTACAAAATGTAAAATATTTTATTTATTTTAAATACTTAAAAACCCTTTGACTACAAATAATTTTTGATTTTTTTTGAAACAGTAACACCAGTTAAAAATATCTAAAAAATTTTACCCCATTTATTGTTCTGTAAATATCGATTTGCTTTTCCCGATTGACTTTACCACCCAAAAAAAAAAACAAAAATTGTTGTTGATGTTTAATACATACATACATAGATAGAGTGCATAAAAGTAGTTGCTATATAGGGCAAAAATGTACCTAATACTCTACTCTATAGATAGCAAAAAAAAAAATACATAAATAGAAACTTCTTATTTAGTACCAAAGGCAGCAAAAAATCATCATGTATTTAATTATTGTAGCATCTACTCGCGTAGGTAGCAATTTATTGTTAATGCAGAATTAATGTGGCAACATAAATAATAATACGTAATATCATGGTTTGTTAGTGTAGCACCTATCAGGCAAAATATTTTTATGAGCTTCTGACTGGATTAATTAATTAATTTGGTTAATTTAAACTACCTACCCAATAAAATTAAAAAATGAATCCAATCCAACAGAATATTTTTAGGATCTAAATAATTAAAATGTTAATTAAGTAAGAAAGGTTGAGGAACTTTAAACTGTACAAGTATTTCGTACAATATTACCATGGGGTTTTTTAAAGTAGGTTATGTAAGCCTTCAAATATTATTTGTTTGTTAAATACCTACTACCCCAAACAAAAACGAAAAAAAATTGTTGCTAAGTATTTAATTACCTACTATATTGCTACATTTTACAATTTATTTAAAAATGTACAAAATGAAATTTATGTATGTATTATGAATACAATTTGAAAAAGGCATGTTCAACCAACCAACCAACCCTGAGATACGTATTATAAAGTTAGAGTTAAGGCACAAGAAGACTGTAACAAAAAGGTATAGTTTGGGACACAAATAAAAAGCTGGACAGGGTCATAAAAAAATAGTAAAATACTGTTACTTTGCTACTGCAGCTACTTTTTTTGCTGTCCCAAAACAAGAATAGGTTTCTTATTAGAATAGTATGAAAGTGGTTGAATTTGTCTTAAAATTTATTTACCCCTTGCATAAATAAATTTGCAACGAATACAATACAATAGCTACTATGGTTGATGTCGAATGCCAAATATTTGTCATTATACAGGGTTTTTCAAGTTGATGGGCTATTAGAAGTATATGAATTAGTAGAAGGAATTAAATACTGAAACTTGGGCTCATTTGGTTATTGTTTATGCCGCTTCTTTTAAAAATATTTTCAAGTTCGATTTACATCCGGTTATACCGGAAGTCGATACCAACTTTGTTATTTTAAATGGAATGGTATATTTTTTACGCTCAATTCGAATAAAACGTGTAATTCTTTAAAGGTAAGTTTGATAACCAACTTGTACACCTATGACGATCGGTTTCTGAGTTAATTTAATTTATAGAAAAAAAATCGCTACCGCAACCCAAATTATAAAAAATCATAACTTCCACAAAATACGACTTAGAGTGTTGAAATTTTTACTAGTAATAGATGAATATTAGTGCTAACGCCTTAACAAAATTGAATTAAATAATTTATACAGGGCGTTCAAAATAAAATTCTAAAATTGAATAACTTCAAACACGAATTACTTCGTTTTTTCAAATGGCACCTACTATTTTTTATTTTTTCAATCGATTCCTTTTTTTATCCTCTTTCGATCTATATAGATACTTCCTATTTTAAGTAATAATTCAAAATTATTCCAAAATTTTAAAATAAAATAGGAAGTATCCATATAGATCGAAATAGGATAAAAGAAAGAATCGATTGAAAAAATAAAAAATAGTAGGTGCCATTTGAAAAAACGAAGTAATTCGTGTTTGAAGTTATTCAATTTTAGAATTTTATTTTGAACGCCCTGTATAAATTATTTAATTCAATTTTGTCAAGGCATTAGCACTAATATTCAGCTATTACTAGTAAAAATTTAAACACTCTTAGTCGTATTTTGTGGAAGTTATGATTTTTTATAATTTGGGTTGCGGTAGCGATTTTTTTTCCTATAAATTAAATTAACTCAGAAACCGATCGTCATAGGTGTACAAGTTGCTTATCAAACTTACCTTATAATTACACGTTTTATTCGAATTCAGCGTATTATATATAAATTTACCATTCCATTTAAAATAACAAAGTTGGTATGACTTCCGGTATAACCGGATGTAAATAGAAGTTGAAAATATTTTTAAAAGAAGCGGCATAAACAATAACCAAATGAGCCCAAGTTTCAGAATTGAATTCCTTCTACTAATTCATATACTTCTAATAGCCCATCAACTTGAAAAACCCTGTATATTATTTTTTATTAACGTGAGCTACGTAGAATTAATTTCATAATTAATTAGGTACCTTTTTATATTTATTTAATTTCATAAAATAATTATTATTCTAATACTTTAAATGATCTCATAAAATAAAACAGTAAGTTAATGGTTTTTGGCTTAATGAGCAAAAGTCGCCACAAAGGCCAAATTGGAAAATATTCGTTGCAAGGCTGATATAACGTAACAATATAATAATATATTGTATTATGTATGGTGTATCTGTATTACCTACCCTATGTCCGTTTTTTAAAATGACCAAAGTAAAGTTTAAGATTTTTTTAAAAGTGCAACTTAGTTTGTATGTTTGTGATATAGATTGATAAGCAAATACAAACAAAGAAAAAAAATGATGTTTCGCTGAAATTTAGCTATAATAATAATAATATTTTTAAAAAAAAAAAAGAATAGTAGGTACCTACCTAAAACAAAATTTGAAGCACGCTTTTATTACCTACACTATAATTACAAATGTATTGAATATTTAGCGTTTGTTTATTTAACCAAGAATGTCATTATTATGTACCTTTGTATGTAATATTACAAATGATAATGTAACTTCAGTTTTCAATAAATGCATCATTTTCTTTTTCGTATGTTTAATAATTCAAAAAGGCAGTGCTTTAGTCAAATTCATAATTAATCGATTTCGTCACACATAATCAAAGGTAGCCGCTGATAGCGATAGTGATAAAAAGTGTTCATACCCGTCATGACTTTAAAACGTGAAAACTTCATGAATACGCCATCAATATTCACCAGTCGAAGGTTGTAATTAATCACCAAAGCAGCACTTACCTTAATTAAAAAAAAAAAGTCTAAATTCTTTCACTTTAAAGTTGGATTTACCGTATCTGCAGGCTTTTCTGAGAGCTACATTGTAATTGAAAAGTAAATTAACCGAAGACTTGAATATTGCCTGCATTGAAAGCATTAATAAATTTCTTTCAAGTAACAATCTTGAAAGAAGTTAAAAAGGATCACTGCTCACTGCAGTCGTTAACATTACACCGGTGGTGGGGATAGCTGCATTTCAAGCGGCGTGTGTGCTACATAATGCGTAACACTGAGCAAACGTTTCAAATTGCTCAAAGCACAAGAACAAATCAATGCCTCAGGTGCAATTTATTGCCCACAATCTTGCAAATTAATTGAGGAAGTGCGCTGAACTTTCATGTTTAAACACCGTGTATAATTGCAAATAAACATTTCACCAGACAGTTATCTTTAGGCTCGTTAGAAAAACAAACGCGACGTGTTTACTTTACTATAGACTTGTCAAAAATGAAGAATATCATACCATAGGCACAACGCGCAACGTTAACGTTTTTATTAAGTTATTATTTAGGTTAATAACACAAATCCTTGCGACTTTTCCTTCTATAATGAAGCCATCGCTCGCATTTATATTTTCAAAAGGGATGTCAATCAGTTGCATGTCGCTTTGCAAAACGTGTCGTTGTTTTGTTAGCATTGGCGTAGAGCACTTATTACACACATTATATTCATAATATTTCGTCCTTGATTGTTTTGCGCTCATATAGAATTTATAAACGGAATACATATCGTTTTGTTTTAGCCTTGGTGACCTTTTAGAGTCCGCCGCATTAAGTGCGATCTTATTTATGCATACATATGTAATTGTGGACACTGCCACACTTTATTGAGATTTTTAATTAAGAATTTATTTACCTGACCACATTGTACCTATAATAATAATTTTTATTGTTATGATTTCAATTTTATAACGTTGTTTATATTATTTATATGGCTAAATAAATGGGTAGGGTATTATTAAGAGAGAATGAGTGGTCAGGATTTTTTAAAATTGTTGAGTAATTCTTAAAGAAATTTTAAATCACATTGATAAATAATTGTAGAGAGACCGTTGGTAAAAGTAAACAAATTTTCCTAAAGGACAAAAAAAATGGACAACCCTATTTCTAGCCCTGAATGAGCCAGCTGCAGGGTAGTTATTATGCGATAGATATTCTCCCCACGTTCTCCTAGAATTGGATGGAATAAATAGACGCCTAACATAAAGATTTAGCAAGATTTTCGACATTAAAATTTATTTTCCTGCGGTTACGAAACAAAACATAAATTTTGGGCAACTAAACTACCATATAATAATTTATTTACCTACGGGTTGTGACAAAAATCTATTTATGTATCAATTTATTCTTGTAGTAACTCTGGAGGAGGGTTTCAGTCCTTAAGGTTTCTGTATGATCTCTCAAGCCCTTTGATACTTTACTGCAGGTTTAAATTTTGTTAATTATCGTGTATAATGGACCACTCTAGCCCTAGTCCTCTGTGATCTTAAGAGTAGGAATTATTCCATAGAAATCCTCCCTACGTTTTCCTAGAATTTTATAAAATAAATAGAATCATACAATATAATATTATATACAATAGAATTTTATTTGCTTATCGGTTTTGCTAAAATTCTATTTGTACATTTATAAATTTATCCTGGCAATGGCTCCGGCGCCGGGGGATGTTTTTGGGCCCACAGGCTTCCTCTGTGATCTCTCGAGCTTCTTCATAGTTTGCCGCATGTTTAGATTTCTTAATTATCGTGTTTATACGTATCCCTACGTTCAGTTGACCCCATTTTACCCCAGTCTAAATATTTTAGACTTTTTGTAACTGAAGTTTCCATTTGGACTAATTACGTTGCAATAAATATGATACGTGAGTGTATTTATAAACGTATCTGTGAATGCAGGTACCTACATCAAACTTAATTAATTTATAGATAGAGAAAAGGAAACAGATTCTCTAATTCTAATTGTTTAAATAAACAATATAAAAGGATACTTAACACTAAATCATCGGTTATTAATTTTTTACGACTGTAGTATTAGTATTAATTATCTATATTCTTTTTATGGTCGAGGTATTGATTAACAAATAATAATCTATACCACATCAATTCCTTGGCCTTTCTTGGAGATGTTTATTGTCAACAAGCAATAAAATAATGTACCTACAATAACTGTGAGATGTACCTAATGGGATTTATTTGTTGGCCAGTTGGAGTTATAGGGGGATGATGAGACAGAAGTCTCAAAATGAGAAATTACATACTGAAAAAAGGAAATAATCAATTATTTCAGGATAGGATGAGGGAAAGTCAATGAATGAATTTTGTTGTTACTTTATTTCTGAGACCTATTTATTTATAAATAACATGCCACTGTACATAATTATATAAAAAGCCCCATTACAGAATATTGACAGAAAAATGGTATTCTTCTTATAAAATGTGTTTATGTTTATATTTATACTAATAACTACATTAGTTCTTTATATACTTTGCACGTATGTATGTATATTTATATCCTGTAGGTATTATGTACGCACATTTAACACAATAGATTAAACATTAACGTCGATTTTAAAATTTATGTAATGTTTGCCTAAGCCTTTTTCTTTTCACAAACAACTTCCCCAGTAACTTCCGTTTCCTAAAGAAAAACTTTTTCCAATACATCACCCCATTAAACAGTGAAAACGTGTCAGCGGCAGCTATTGTTACGAAAAATGTCATTAAATTTTTTACATTGTCCTTAATAAAATCCTTTCAACAAAAAATCCGTTGTTTACCTAAATTTTTTTCTGTTATGTAATTATTTTAGTCAATAAAATACAATCGAAAATAATTTTTCTGTCCTACTTTTCTTTAAATATTTTTTAGTAGAACGTGACCAACAAATTTTGAAACAGGGTGTTAAAAATTCCGAATTTCTCCTTTTGGCATTTTTTTACTACTTGAAAAAAATCTTATCTCGATTTGTATCTTTGAACCCCAAAAAGGGCCAACGAATTGATGTGGTCTAGATTATTAATCAATATTTACACCATAAAAAATATAATTAATACTCTGATGGTCTAATAACATAATTTAAGGAGTAGCAGTAAAAATTAATGATCCATGATCTACTGTTGTCCTTTTATATTGTTTATATAAGCGATTAGAATTAGAGAACCTATTTCCTTTTATCTACCTATAAATTCATTTAGTTTGATGTTCCTGCATTCACAGATACGTTTATAAATATCTACACTTACTTAGCATATTTGTAGCAACGTAATTGGTCCAAATGGAAACTTCAAAAGAATTTCTCGTTCTACCAGTTACAAAAAGTCTAAAATGTTTAGACTGGGGTAAAATGGGGTCAACTGAACGTAGGGATACGTATAAACACGATAATTAAGAAATCTAAACTTGCGGCAAACTATGAAGAAGCTCGAGAGATCACAGAGGAAGCCTGTGGGCCCAAAAACATCCCCCGGCGCCGGAGCCATTGCCAGGATAAATTTATAAATGTACAAATAGAATTTTAGCAAAACCGATAAGTAAATAAAATTCTATTGTATATAATATTATATTGTATGATTCTATTTATTTTATAAAATTCTAGGAAAACGTAGGGAGGATTTCTATGGAATAATTCCTACCCTTAAGATCACTGAGGACTAGGGCTAGAGTGATCCATTATATACGATAATTAACAAAATTTAAACCTGCAGTAAAGTATCAAAGGGCTTGAGAGATCATACAGAAACCTTAAGGACTGAAACCCTCCTCCAGAGTTACTACAAGAATAAATTGATACATAAATAGATTTTTGTCACAACCCGTAGGTAAATAAATTATTTTACGGTAGTTTAGTTGCCCAAAATGTATGTTTTGTTTCGTAACCGCAGGGTAATAAATTTTAATGTCGAAAATTTTGCTAAATCTTTATGTTAGGCGTCTATTTATTCTATCCAATTCTAGGAGAACGTGGGAAGAATATCTATCGCATAAAAACTACCCTGCAGCTGGCTCATTCAGGGCTAGAAATAGGGTTGTCCATTTTTTGTCCTTTAGGAAAATTTGTTTACTTTTACCAAGAGTCTGTCTACAATTATTTATCAATGTGATTTAAAATTTCTTTAAGAATTACTCAACAATTTTAAAAAATCCTGACCACTCATTCTCTCTTAATAATACCCTACCCATTTATTTAGCCATATAAATAATATAAACAACGTTATAAAATTGAAATCATAATAATCATTATTATTATTATAGGTACAATGTGGTCAGGTAAATAAATTCTTAATTAAAAGTCTCAATAAAGTGTGGCAGTGTCCACAATTACATATGTATGCATAAATAAGATCGCACTTAATGCGCGGATTCTAAAAGGTCACAAAGGCTAAAACAAAACGATATGTTTTCCGTTAATAAATTCTATATTAGCGCAAAACAATCAAGGACGAAATATTATAAATATAAATAATGTGTGTAATAAGTGCTCTACGCCTAAACTTGCGGTAAACTATGAAGAAGCTCGAGAGATCACAGAGGAAGCCTGGGGACCCAAAAACACCCCCCGGCGCCGGAGCCATTGCCAGGATAAATTTATAAATGTACAAATAGAATTTTAGCAAAACCGATAAGTAAATAAAATTCTATTGTATATAATATTATATTGTATGATTCTATTTATTTTATAAAATTCTAGTAAAACGTAGGGAGGATTTCTATGGAATAATTCCTACTCTTAAGATCACAGAGGACTAGGGCTAGAGTGGTCCATTATACACGATAATTAACAAAATTTAAACTTGCAGTAAAATATAAAGGGGCTTGAGAGATCATACAGAAACCTTAAGGACTGAAACCCTCCTCCAGAGTTACTACAAGAATAAATTGATACATAAATAGATTTTTGTCACAACCCGTAGGTAAATAAATTATTATATGGTAGTTTAGTTACCCAAAATTTATGTTTTGTTTCGTAACCGCAGGGTAATAAATTTTAATGTCGAAAATCTTGCTAAATCTTTATGTTAGGCGTCTATTTATTCCATCCAATTCTAGGAGAACGTTGGGAGAATATCTATCGCATAATAACTACCCTGAAGCTGGCTCATTCAGGGCTAGAAATAGGGTTGTCCATTTTCTTTGTCCTTTAGGAAAATTTGTTTACTTTTACCAAGAGTCTCTCTACAATTATTTATCAGTGTGATTTAAAATTTCTTTAAGAGTTACTCAACAATTTTAAAAAATCCTGACCACTCATTCTCTCTTAATAATACCCTACCCATTTATTTAGCCATATAAATAATATAAACAACGTTATAAAATTGAAATCATAATAATCATTATTATTATTATAGGTACAATGTGGTCAGGTAAATAAATTCTTAATTAAAAATCTCAATAAAGTGTGGCAGTGTCCACAATTACATATGTATGCATAAATAAGATCGCACTTAATGCGGCGGACTCTAAAAGGTCACCAAGGCTAAAACAAAACGATATGTATTCCGTTAATAAATTCTATATTAGCGCAAAACAATCAAGGAACGAAATATTATAAATATAAATAATGTGTGTAATAAGTGCTCTACGCCTAAACTTGCGCTAAACTATGAGGAAGCTCGAGAGATCACAGAGGAAGCCTGGGGACCCAGAAACGCCCCCCAGCCCCGGAGCCATTGCCAGGATAGATTTATATATGTACAAATAGAATTTTAGCAAAACCCGGATAAATAAAAAAAAAATTCTATTGTATATAATATTATATTGTATGATTCTATTTATTTTATAAAATTCTAGGAAAACGTAGGGAGGATTTAAAAATGGAAAAATTTCCCTTACCCTTAAGATCACTGAGGACTAGGGCTAGAGTGGTCCATTATATACGATAATTAATAAAATTTAAACTTGCAGTAAAGTATCAAAGGGCTTGAGAGATCATACAGAAACCTTTAAAGGGACTGAAACCCCCTCCAGAGTTACTACAAGAATAAATTGATACATAAATAGATTTTTGTCACAACCCGTAGGTAAATAAATTATTATATGGTAGTTTAGTTGCCCAAAATTTATGTTTTGTTTCGTAACCGCAGGGTAATAAATTTTAATGTCGAAAATCTTGCTAAATCTTTATGTTAGGCGTCTATTTATTCCTATCCAATTCTAGGAGAACGTGGGGAGAATATCTATCGCATAATAACTACCCTGAAGCTGGCTCATTCAGGGCTAGAAATAGGGTTGTCCATTTTTTTGTCCTTTAGGAAAATTTGTTTACTTTTACCAAGAGTCTCTCTACAATTATTTATAAAGTGTGATTTAAAATTTCTTTAAGAGTTACTCAACAATTTTAAAAAATCCTGACCACTCATTCTCTCTTAATAATACCCTACCCATTTATTTAGCCATATAAATAATATAAACAACGTTATAAAATTGAAATCATAATAATAATAATTATTATTATAGGTACAATGTGGTCAGGTAAATAAATTCTTAATTAAAAATCTCAATAAAGTGTGGCAGTGTCCACAATTACATATGTATGCATAAATAAGATCGCACTTAATGCGGCGGACTCTAAAAGGTCACCAAGGCTAAAACAAAACGATATGTATTCCGTTAATAAATTCTATATTAGCGCAAAACAATCAAGGAAAGAAATATTATGAATATAAATAATGTGTGTAATAAGTGCTCTACGCCTAAACTTGCGGTAAACTATGAAGAAGCTCGAGAGATCACAGAGGAAGCCTGGGGACCCAAAAACACCCCCCAGCCCCGGAGCCATTGCCAGGATAAATTTATATATGAACAAATAGAATTTTAGCAAAACCCATAGGTAAATAAAATATCGTAATTTAGTTGCCTAAAATTTACGTTTTGTTAATAAATTTTAATGTCGAAAATTTTGCTAAATCTTTTTGTAGGCTTCTATTTATTCCATCCAATTATCTATAGGAAAACGTGCATTGCATAGTAACTATAGTCCCCACAGACCTAGTGATGGCTAGTACTAGGGCTAGGGCTGGGGTGGTCCATTTTTCCCTACTATCTCTTTTTTAAATAAAAAAATATTATCCATTTATAGCATCTGCAAGAATTGAGACAATAAATTTTAAGAAACCTGATTTGTAATCGCCCTGTAGCACCAAAAAACCGGCCAAAAAATTCGTTATGAAATTACATAAACTCCGGTCATGCTAAAAATTGAGATTTATCACCATGATACGAAATAACACACATAAAAGCATACATTTTGATTTATTTGTTGAAGTTTTTTGTAACATTATTTAATATCTAATGTTGGGAACGCTAAAGCCCTTTTTCAACCCTCTTTGCAACCTCATTACATAATTATATAAAACAAAATTAACAACATTATTTGCAGAGTCTAACAGAAGAAAAAAAAAATGTTTAACGATCAGCTGAACGTTCTTTGTACGAAGTAATAGTAAACAATTTATTAAGTATTATCGAAGCAAACATTAAACGCTGATGAATAGTCATTATCCTATTTAGTTGTCATTAACAACTTGCCAATTCGATTGAATAAAAATCATCTATCATAAATCTATTAGTACAGTCTTTTTTTTAAGTGGCGCGAATGTACATCATACCTAATACATCGTCGATCGCATGCGCACATTCTGGCGCTCATAGAAAGAATTGTGAAGAATTTCGAGTTTGCTAACATCAGAATCAGAGATCCGTCAAACTTTCGCGCCGCAACACCTTCATATAATACCTAATTAAAAAGCCCGGTAGTATAATTAACTAATTACCTACTGTGAATATATTTATTAATATTTAAGTATGTAGCTAATACGTACTACTTATTAAAAATAAAAAAAAAAAGAAAGATGTCTTTTGGTGAAAACTTTATAAACAAAAGTGACCCTCTGACGTATTTTGTGAACAGACTTATTAAACAAAACAAATCCGTGGTGATGGAGTACAACTTCTCGGAAGAATTAACAGCATCCTCGTTCGGTCCTAAACGGGACAGTTTGGCCGTGGTGATTCCCATAACAATAATTTACATAATAATTTTTATTGGCGGGATTGTGGGCAACATAAGCACCTGTTTAGTGGTTGCAAGGAATAAAAAAATGCACACAGCAACGAACTATTACTTATTCAGTTTGGCAATTTCGGACTTGTTGCTGTTGTTCACGGGACTTCCCCAAGAAGTGTATTCGATTTGGTCGAGGTATCCGTACATCTTCGGGCACACGTTTTGTATCATCCGCGGATTATGTTCCGAAACGTCGGCGAACGCCACGGTTTTGACGATAATGACGTTCACGGTTGAACGCTATCTTGCCATATGCCACCCCTTCTTTTCCCAAACTATTTCTAAGCTTTCGAGGGCGGTCAAGGCGATTGTGATTATTTGGATTGCGTCGTTCGCCCTGGCGATACCTCAGGCCATGCAGTTCGGGGTTCAAAACTTTATCGAAGACGATCCGGAAAGTGAAATGTGCCAGATTTTGTATCCGCTAATGAAATACTCTTTCGAGGTGTCCACTTTGGTGTTTTTTGTGGCCCCAATGACTTTGATAACAGTCCTTTATGTTCTAATAGGGTTGAAGTTGAGGAACTCGAGTTTTGTGAGGAGAAACTCTTCGGAAAACGAAGAGGGCAGAATGATGAATACGAATTCGAAAAAGGTGGGAATTTCCTCGCAGAGGCAGGGAAAATCGACCCGGAAGGTTATCAAAATGTTAGGTAAGAATTGTGTGATTTAAGGGGTGACTGTTGTATATTTGGGGATGCATAAATCAAGTAAGATTTATGGCAACGAAACAACAAGCGTAACCCTTACATGTTAACATTATGTCTTCTTTTTCTACCCCTACCTAATAAATGTTTAATTTTGTCTAAAAATACAGAATTGTGTTGGTTTTTTGAAAACATCAGAATTCCACAAGAAATTTTGGTCGACAATCAACTAAAATAATTTATTTGGGGTTGTTTTTGATACATACTACAATTTACAATTCGAATAAAACTTTAATTACGTTATGAATAATTTATTTAGGTACCTAATACTTACATAAAGCAAAGCGTTAACACAAACTTTCGTGAAGTTACTTTGTAAAGCATTAAAGAGACAAATGGAACTATTAAAATCGAAAGCTCCAATTGTACTTCTGGGACACAGTTAAAGGACTAGGGTTACAGAGGTCTAGGCAACGATTACCATTTACAGGGCCAATCTCTTTTTAAAAGACGCAGAAGTCAGACAGACAATAATTTATTGACGATGATGTTAAAAGGTTGTACGAAACGTCAATCTATCTATCTATCTATCGGTCGCGTTATCTACGAAAGTAAGGGAAAAAGGAAGCGAAAGGGATGGATAAAAAAGAGATTAAAATGTCTTTTTTGTTATCAACTTCAAAAAAAAATGTTTTGCGGCTTTAATGGCATATAAATACATTTTTAGATAAATATTGACCTAGTAGTAAATTGTTTGTATAATATGTTTTATGAACACATTTTTTTTCTCATCACCTCTGCAAGATTTTTATCAAAAAGTGTTATAATTATCAGGAAGGTATTAAGGCATTAAGTATAATGTAGTGCATTTAGTCATTATTAAAAAAATAAAAATCTAATTATTTTTCCGTGAGCAGCAACAACAACAAATTAAAAAAATGATTGATGAATTAATTAAACAAAAATCTAGCAGCACAATCTTTTAGGAATTAATTTTTTTAACCTTCTAAAGGGACTTGAAATGGATACTTTTTTTATAAATAATAAAATTAAAACGCCGCCTACAAATGCGTTAAAATGATAACTTTTTTATGTACATACGTAAGTAACAAGTTTCTTTCACTGAGTGACTGGGGGGGAAAATTTTTTAAAAATTTTTTTGAAAAAATAGTAAAAGCTAAAATGTATATAAATTGATATTTATATATATATATATATAATAATAATAATATAATAAAAAAACCCGACAATATTACGAAGAAAAAGTGAAAACTGGACAACAGCTTGTTTTGTTAGAACAAAGTTCTGTTGGGAAACTTATAAAAAAAAATATTTTTGAAACTGTGATATTTAGGGTAACACTTATTAAATTTCTAAGGGTAGACAAACTTGGACTAATTGCTTAGGTACGACTTATATTATATTATATTATAAGAGGGTGCCGTACCGCCGAATTTGTTTGTAAATACGAAGAGTAATAATGCAATTTTGTGGTAATTATGAGGTTTCACAGGCATCACCCCTCCTCCCTTCGTCCTGCTTGTTGTTTATTAGGATTTTATTAAACATAATCAAATATTATTGTTCCCACAGCAATTTATCACGATACAAAACCTTTAAAAACTAATTAGCTTCGGCTGAGTGATGAGAAAATTGAATTAACAGACTCTGCACCAACATTAGTGTAAACAATCAGGCGAGAGATAAGTTTATCTTCGCATAGGGGAAATTTCAACACGAATTTTATTAAAATTCATCCACTACAGTATGTGTGTCTCCAAATAAGGTATACAGACTTTTTTTTTCGTCTAGTTTTAATTACGCATGTAAATTCTAATTTTAATTGCTAAATAACATTCGCACAACCTGGAAAATGAAAAATAACAGAGCTTTGAAGCAAGGCTGTGGTAAGTGCAGCCACCAAATAGTTAAAATATAAAATTAAACCAGCGCTTCGGTTTTATAAGTAAGTGGTAAAATCAAAATGAATTATTTTTTTAATTAAATTCATAAATCTACTCGATATTGGAACTTAGAATGTAATATTTGTTGAAATTCATTTACTATTTGCTTCCAAATAATTCCCTCAGGCCCTTGCTAAAGCTCTCCTTTATTTATTTTTAATTATGAGCATACATCGTCATTTTTAATTGCTAAATTTCATTCTCACAGCATGAAAATGAAAACGAATAAGCCTAAAAGCAAATTTGTGAAGTGTACAGCCATCTAGCGGTTAAAATGTGAAGTAACGTCAGGTCTCTGGTTGTATAAGAGGCAGAATGTGAATTTAAACATTACCTAAGTTATTTTTACTTTTTTTAAATGTTGAAGTTTATAAATTTACTTGATATGGGAACTTAGAATGTAATATTTATTAAAATTCATCTACTAAGTGTCTCAAAATAATTCCCTCAGGCCCTTACTAATGCTCTCCCTTATTAATTTTTAATTATGAGCATACATCGTCATTTTTAATTGCTAAATTTCATTCTCACAGCATGAAAATGAAAACGAATAAGCCTAAAAGCAAATTTGTAAAGTGTACAGCCATCTAGCGGTTAAAATGTAAAGTAAAGTCAAGTCTCCGGTTGTATAAGAGGCAGAATGTGAATTTAAACATTACCTAAGTTATTTTTACTTTTTTTAAATGTTGAAGTTTATAAATTTACTTGGTATGGAAACTTAGAAAGTAATATTTATTAAAATTCATCTACTATGTGTCCAAATAGTTCCCTCAGGCCCTTGCTAAAGCTCTCCTTTATTTATTTTTAATTATAAGCATACATCGTCATTTTAATTGCTCAATTTCATCCTCACAGCATGAAAATGAAAACGAATAAGCCTAAAAGCAAATTTGTAAAGTGTACAGCCATCTAGCGGTTAAAATGTAAAGTAAAGTCAAGTCTCCGGTTGTATAAGAGGCAGAATGTGAATTTAAACATTACCTAAGTTATTTTTACTTTTTTTAAATGTTGAAGTTTATAAATTTACTTGGTATGGAAACTTAGAAAGTAATATTTATTAAAATTCATCTACTATGTGTCCAAATAATTCCCTCAGGCCCTTACTAATGCTCTCCCTTATTAATTTTTAATTATGAGCATACAACGTCATTTTTGTTGCTAAATTTCATCCTCACAGCATGAAAATGAAAACGAATAAGCCTAAAAGCAAATTTGTGAAGTGTACAGCCATCTAGCGGTTAAAATGTGAAGTAACGTCAGGTCTCTGGTTGTATAAGAGGCAGAATGTGAATTTAAACATTACCTAAGTTATTTTTACTTTTTTTAAATGTTGAAGTTTATAAATTTACTTGATATGGGAACTTAGAATGTAATATTTATTAAAATTCATCTACTAAGTGTCTCAAAATAATTCCCTCAGGCCCTTACTAATGCTCTCCCTTATTAATTTTTAATTATGAGCATACAACGTCATTTTTGTTGCTAAATTTCATCCTCACAGCATGAAAATGAAAACGAATAAGCCTAAAAGCAAATTTGTGAAGTGTACAGCCATCTAGCGGTTAAAATGTGAAGTAAAGTCAGGTCTCCGGTGGTATAAGAGGCAGAATGTGAATTTAAACATTACCTAAGTTATTTTTACTTTTTTTTAAATGTTGAAGTTTATAAATTTACTTGATATGGGAACTTAGAATGTAATATTTATTAAAATTCATCTACTATGTGTCTCAAATAATTCCCTCAGGCCCTTACTAATGCTCTCCCTTATTAATTTTTAATTATGAGCATACAACGTCATTTTTGTTGCTAAATTTCATCCTCACAGCATGAAAATGAAAACGAATAAGCCTAAAAGCAAATTTGTGAAGTGTACAGCCATCTAGTGGTTAAAATGTGAAGTAAAGTCAGGTCTCGGTTGTATAAGAGGCAGAATGTGAATTTAAACATTACCTAAGTTATTTTTACTTTTTTTAAATGTTGAAGTTTATAAATTTACTTGATATGGGAACTTAGAATGTAATATTTATTAAAATTCATCTACTAAGTGTCTCAAAATAATTCCCTCAGGCCCTTACTAATAGCTCTCCCTTATTAATTTTTAATTATGAGCATACATCGTCATTTTTAGTTGCTAAATTTCATCCTCACAGCATGAAAATGAAAACGAATAAGCCTAAAAGCAAATTTGTGAAGTGTACAGCCATCTAGCGGTTAAAATGTGAAGTAAAGTCAGGTCTCCGGTTGTATAAGAGGCAGAATGTGAATTTAAACATTACCTAAGTTATTTTTACTTTTTTTAAATGTTGAAGTTTATAAATTTACTTGATATGGGAACTTAGAATGTAATATTTATTAAAATTCATCTACTAAGTGTCTCAAAATAGTTCCCTCAGGCCCTTGCTAAAGCTCTCCTTTATTTATTTTTAATTATAAGCATACATCGTCATTTTAGTTGCTCAATTTCATCCTCACAGCATGAAAATGAAAACGAATAAGCCTAAAAGCAAATTTGTGAAGTGTACAGCCATCTAGCGGTTAAAATGTGAAGTAAAGTCAGGTCTCCGGTGGTATAAGAGGCAGAATGTGAATTTAAACATTACCTAAGTTATTTTTACTTTTTTTTAAATGTTGAAGTTCATAAATTTACTTGATATGGGAACATAGAATGTAATATTTATTAAAATTCATCTACTATGTGTCCAAATAATTCCCTCAGGCCCTTGCTAAATCTTTTCTTCATTTATTTTTAATTATGAGCATACATCGTCATTTTTAATTGCTAAATTTCATCCTCACAGCATGAAAATGAAAACTAATAAGCCTACAAGCAAATTTGTGAAGTGTACAGCCATCTAGCGGTTAAAAGGTAAAGCAAAATTAGGGCACTGGTTGTATAAGAGTCAGAATGTGAATTTAAACGTTGTGTAATTAAAAAAATATTATTAAATAACCACAGAAATTCTTTTCTTCGCAAGATTATTGGCAGAGAACCCTGAAACCTCTTGCCCCAGTTATTTTTTATTTACAATAAACATTGATATTCATAGATCTCCCCGATCGACAAATAAACCTCACTGGAGCTTTCTTTTGAATAAAATGAATATTAATTTCCACTAGTAACAACATCCGTTCTGTTTAAATTGGAACATTACTATGTACTACGGTTGTGATTATACAAGAATAATGAAAAGCACAGTTTTGCCTTTTCTTACTTTTTTTTTTTTTAGTAGAAACATGACTGTCGGTGTAACTGCTATTTTATCAACGCCGTCATTCAATAACGTGGTTTTATTACGCCATTAACTAATGATTTGCGGAATTATGTGACAGATATAAAATGGTTTTATTTTTTTTTACTCGTAAAATAAAATTTGTAAACAATCGAGTGTGGTTTGGTAGTGTGCCCAAACAAATGCAAACTAATGAGAAACTAACAAAAGAAGATCAAGACAAGAGACATCCTGTATATTATGAGTCTTTAAACAAATGACTGTAAAAATAATACTAATTTAGATGTTTCTTACAGAAAAATCAAAACCTAGTGAATTTTTGGTAAAATAAATTAAAAAATAACAAGCAATCTTTTTTTAATAAACTAAATTATTCAAAGCAACAATCAACTAAACTAGAAGATAAAAAGTATTGATCGACCTATTTTTTTTTTTTTGAGAAATTCCCCGATTTAAACAATACTGTTATGGCTAGTGCTATCATTGTAATCAGATATTGAATTTCAAATTTCTGTTTTCCTTTTCCTGCGCTCACCCAAGGTGATATTTTTATGTACGAAATGTTATCGTAAACACCCGGAAATGTACTAAATTACTACGTTCTACCGCAAAACAATGTACGGCAATAAATTTTGTAGGAAACTGATTTTATGAATTATTGATAACAATGATATTAAGTACTTAAACTTGAGTAAATTTTTCTTTAAATTACAAACCCTAACATTTCAGTCCCTTATCAATTTTTTTATGCACCCCACATTGTTTCGGATCAGATAATTGATGCAACCTTTTAGTGAGTGCCCTTATCAGTTTGTAATTTACATTTCCTTAATTTAATTCAAATACCCACATACTACTTGAATATTTATGTAAAATTAAAATATTTTATGTAAGGATCTTATTCTTCAAATGCCTACAATTAGAAATTTTATACCTAATTATAGTCGAGAAACAATATTGGCTGAATGAATATTTTAAGGCACAAGAGCCGCTGATTAGCTATTGTTTTTACTCTCCGTCAACTGTTTATATTGCGAACCGAGAATCGTAATTACATTGAAAATTACTTAATATTGACAGAATACCTGGAAATAATACAAATAGAGACTTAAAAAATTAATTTCGTATTTCATAACTGCTGCTTTAATATTATTCAACTAAAATCACAATTTTGTGTGCAAAAAATCACAGTTACACAATTAGTTAGTTAGTTAGGTAATTAATGCCAAGAGGTTGATGACTTTTTTCCTGATTTGAATAATAAAATGTGTAAAAAAGATACCCTAAATGTACCATAGGTTTATACCTATGTAGACAATTATATAGTTGGCAAATAATGCAAAAATAATAATTTCGTTCGTCCTTGTTGAAACGTTTTGTTATTGATGGTTGTTTTTTAACGATAAATTATTAAAATGAGACGACCTTAATTATTCCTCAAGAAATTATCGTTTAAATTATTCAGTAATTGATTCTCACATCAAAGTGTCTGTGTGATTACTCGTATAATTATTCTTCTTAGGAAAAACCGAAAAGATCAGAAATAGCACTAAGGCAAAAACACACGGGGTAGGCAACAAAAATTAATCAAATATTAACTCGTGGCAGTTGAAAAAGACCAAAAATATTTTTTTTAATATTTATGTTCTTTAATTCTTTATTCAAATAACCATCGCACTGTCCACTGTACGATGCATTTAATTTTTAATTTTATTTGGGCATTCTGTTGGTGTTTTCTTTACGTCAATACGTTTATTTCTCTATTATTTTAGCCGAAAGGCTTGAATTTTGTTTCAATAGACTTTATCAACCCCTTGTCGAATAAAAAGGAAGAAAAGATGTTTATTTTGTTGAAGTAGAGGAGGCTTTACTCCACCTGCTCAGGCCCTTCTAGCGTTTCCAGCTATTTTGATATCCTCTTCAAAGACAATAAACGATGAAAACATTTATGTTTTTTTAACAAATAATGTAAGCCTAAAAAAAAGCGCTGTATACTATTTATAAAAAAAATATATGATGTAACCCTTAACCATATGTTTAGTATAATTACGAAGATAATGCTATTAAAAATATTTTACGACTCTGAATCCACGATTAAATCATACTATGTACAGCCTATTTGTCAACTTTCATTAATCCATAAAGTTTCCTTTGATTCCTTTGATAAAACAATTCTGCCATATCTCAGCCAAACAAAATTCCTCGCAGCAGAGATCACGCATTGCTAAACAAAACACAATGATGCTTGTTGGTGAAAGGAACGAAACGTCTGCATTGTTATGAATGAGCGTATTTAGTATGAGGGTTCCCCACCCCCCGACAGGAAAACGGAACCACCTCTCAACTTAATTCTCGTGTATCTGTTACAGAGCTGAACACAGTGGAGGTGTTTTGAGTCTTTTTAGGGTTTAGATGCATTGAATTTCAAGTTCTTAAGCGAGTGCAATGTGTTAAAAGTCCTTTCAAAATTTTCAAAACTTTTCAGTGAGCTTAAAGATCTATCAAAATGCTTAAAATCCTTTAAAAGCTCTTTAAGGCCTATCTAAGAGCTAGAACACCTTTCAAAATGCTTTAAAACCATTTAAAGTGGTTAAAGTCCTTTCAAAGTTCCATCAGAACATCAGTTTCAATGAGCTTTAAGGCATTTTAACGTGCTTAAGGACCTCTCAGACTGCTTTATGATTTTCCCAAGATGTTGTATGATCCTATAAAGTGCTTCAAGAGTTTTCAAAGTGCTTAAAATCTTTTTAAAGTTTTTTATGGCCTATCTAAGAGCTGGAAGACCTTTCAAAGCATTTTGAGACATTCCAATGTGCTTTTCAGAGTGCTTTAAGGTCTTTCAAGGTGTTTTAAGATCCTACAAAGTGTTTCAAGAGTCTTCACAGTGCTTTAAATCCTTCAAAATTCATTAAGGTCGATCTAAGAGCTGGAAGACCTTTCAAAGCATTTTGAGACATTCCAATGTGCTTTTCAGAGTGCTTTAAGGTCTTTCAAGGTGCTTTAAGATCAAACAAAGTGTTTCAAGAGTCTTCACAGTGCTTTAAATCCTTCAAAATTCTTTAAGGTCGATTTAAGAGCTGGAAGACCTTTCAAAGTATTTTAAGACATTCCAATGTGCTTGGTAACTTCTAAGAGTTCTTTAAGCCTTTCAAGGTGCTTTAAGATCCTATAAAGTGTTTCAAGAGTCTTCACAGTGCTTAAAATTCTTTCAAAGTTCTTTAAGGTCTATCTTAGAGCTGGAAGACCTTTTAATGCGTTTTAAGACATTCCAATGTGCTTGATGACTTCTAAGAGTTCTTTAAGATCTTTGAAGGTGCTTTAAGATCCTACAGTGTTTCAAGAGTCTTTACAGTGCTTAAAATCCTTTCAAAGTTCTTTAAGGTCTGTCTAAGAGCTGGAAGACCTTTCAAAGCGTTTAAGACATTCCAATGTGCTTGATGACTTCTAAGAGTTCTTTAAGGTCTTTGAAGGTGCTTTAAGATCCTACAAAGTGTTTCAAGAGTCTTCACAGTGCTTTAAATCCTTCAAAATTCTTTAAGGTCGATTTAAGAGCTGGAAGACCTTTCAAAGCGTTTAAAGACATTCCAATGTGCTTGATGACTTCTAAGAGTCTTTAAGGTCTTTGAAGGTGCTTTAAGATCCTACAAAGTGTTTCAAGAGTCTTTACAGTGCTTAAAATCCTTTCAAAGTTCTTTAAATCTATCTTAGAGCTGGAAGACCTTTTAATGCGTTTTAAGACATTCCAATGTGCTTGATGACTTCTAAGAGTTCTTTAAGGCCTTTCAAGGTGCTTTAAGATCCTACAAAGTGTTTCAAGAGTCTTCACAGTGCCTAAAATCCTTTCAAAGTTCTTTAAAATCTATCTTAGAGCTGGAAGACCTTTTAATGCGTTTTAAGACATTCCAATGTGCTTGATGACTTCTAAGAGTTCTTTAAGGTCTTTGAAGGTGCTTTAAGATCCTACAAAGTGTTTCAAGAGTCTTCACAGTGCTTTAAAATCCTTCAAAATTCTTTAAGGTCGATTTAAGAGCTGGAAGACCTTTCAAAGCGTTTAAAGACATTCCAATGTGCTTGATGACTTCTAAGAGTTCTTTAAGGTCTTTGAAGGTGCTTTAAGATCCTACAAAGTGTTTCAAGAGTCTTTACAGTGCTTAAAATCCTTTCAAAGTTCTTTAAGGTCTATCTAAGAGCTGGAAGACCTTTCAAAGCACTTTAAGATATTTCAATGTGCTTGATGACTTTTCAGAGTGCTTTAGTGTCTTTCAAGGTGCTTTAAGGTCCTACAAAGAGCTTCAAGAGCTTCCAAAGTGCTTAGTGTCCTTCCAAAGCTTTTTAAGACCTATTTAAGAGCTTGAAAATCTTTCAAAGTGCTTGAAAACCTCTCAGAGCGCTTGAAGATTTCTCAGAGTGCCTGATGCCCCAGTAAAGTGTAAAGCAAAGCAAAACCAGTACTTATTGTTAGTTAAAACTTTCAGTAAGGACTTTCGGCTTAGGGCTTGAAGCTCATTTAAATGAGGGCTTTTATAAGTAACCATATAGTCATTAGATGGTCAAAAAATATATTTTGAAGAAAGGAAGGGAGTGACGTAAGTTGTCGTACGTATTTCTCCCTTAAGTTCGACATTGAGTTGAAAAACTTTATAGATTATATAAGTATTTATATTGGAAAGCATTTCTTGGTACAAATAGTGAAGTTATAATTATAATTATAGCTTAATTACAGTTACCTACTATTGATATTAAAATTTATTGCTTCTGGTTCTATTCTTGGTAAAATTGAACTAACTAATTGCGATATTTGTCCAAGAATAATTTACTATTAAGCATCTCATCCTTGAGGACGTCAATAATAATAATAACAATAATCAATTTGATAATAAATTAATTTGCTGACTATGGTTTCTGTGTCTTAATCAAAATTGATATTTGTATCCGTCTGATTAGAGGTCATTTCTCGATATTTCGATAATGAAAGCAATAATATACCTTAGCTAGGATGCCATCACAACAAAAAAGTACTTATTGCCACAAACTAACTAAGTATGTTCATACATAACATATTGCCATTTGACGAAGGTAAACTACTCACTTAATATCAATTAAATCGAATCGAATATACCATGTCCGTGTATTTATCCTGTGCAAGTATTACTTGTTCTTCATTTTCTTGTACATAATAAAAACAAATGAATACTTATTACGATGCATATGTTTTTTTGTTATTAGGAAATGACTGGGATTTCCAAATTTGTGGTTGCAGATTTCATACACACAATTTCTCAGGTGAAGCTGCTGCTGCTCGTAAAATAAAGTAAACATCGTTGCACATATATATATTAATAATTAATAACCAAACAGATCTGTTTTAATAATAATTGGATTATCCAAAAATACCTCCCTTGGTTGATAATAATTCACCTTGTGAAAATAAGCAGGAAACGTAAAGTAGTAAACTTGCGTTGAATTATGATTTTAAAAATTCCGAGAAAATGCCTTTTAATAATTGATTGTGCTGTGCTATAAAAATGGAAATAAGTTTTGACTCTTATACTTGCACAAAAATAATTTTCTCATTAAAAAATAGTTGCATAAGAAATCCTTTCAATTAAGTTTTTTGATGGAAAGATATAATCAAAATTCTTATTTGGTTTCCTGTAGTAGTTAATATTTTGATAAATTCAAATAAATTGTAGGAAATAGGACTGTATTTGTGTAGAAATTTTCGCATTATGAAATAGGTAATTAATTTTTTTAAATATTTTACAAATTCAGACACATACCCTTGTAAGTTGTCCTTCAGACATTGTGCGGTTAATAGGCCAATTAATTAAAGTTAGAGGTATCAAGCCTTTCCAAGGAGTAATTAATAAAACAATCTAGTCAATAAATAATTACATACTGGGCATACAATCAGCTCTTTTTATTTTCCTTCACGCAGAGGTGATTGATGTGGAACAATAATTTCCAAAAAATCGTGACGAATCAGATTTATGACAAATGAAAAATGTCTTTCTGTACTCCAATTGTACGCGGATACGTATTTGGAAAGCTATTTGTCTCTATAATAAGAAGAACCACCAGGCTATTAATTTTAATGTTAATAGGAGTCTCCGACTAACTATTTATCCATTTAGCCAGTACGTACCTACAATAATTGATACTCTTAAGGTAAACCGATTCAAATTAATCGATCGGTGTTCAGTTTTATAAACCAGAAGAAGCAGCTTTCGTGTCTTCGTATACTAAATATTTGGAATCGCTAACCGAAGAAAAAATAAATTTGAATTATTTTGGAATATTTGTGTCTATAGATAGTCAGTCTATCCCATGCATGATCCTTTTCCAATTTTCTTGTTCGCCCACAATATTACCTTATTTCAGTAAAAGGTCTACAACTGTCTTACATTTTATATGTAGGGGTATGTTTAAGAAATGCATTGTTATTGGTCTATTACGGGGGCGAATGGGTCAATTTTTATACCATCTGTATTTGCATCCGTGTCTTTGACGATGTGGACATTGCAAATGTAGATACTCGTAAGAAACAGCTGTTTGAGACGTTTTAGAATACACAACAACATGTTCGAAATTGGAGGGCTGGTTTACGTTGATATTTTCTTTCCCATAATGTTGCACGTGGGTATTACATTACATTACAATTTGTATGAAAACAAAATCATTTTCTGTCCTGTAAATCATTATGTCAATAAAATATAAATAGTAGGTAATTAAATTTTGAGAATGCATATTTTTCTTAAACACCTACTTTTAGTAGTAATAGTAGTAGTACGTAGCAAC
Organism: Agrilus mali; assembly: GCA_029378335.1. NCBI lineage: Eukaryota > Metazoa > Arthropoda > Insecta > Coleoptera > Buprestidae > Agrilus > Agrilus mali. Next base: position 1,453,207 of record CM055660.1, read on the forward strand.
AATTAAATTACTTGACACCTCATGATTATTCAATTAATTAATTAAGAAAAATTAATAGTCACTTAAACTGTCCACTAATACTTAAAACTCTATTACCTACCTACCATGAAACTATGTATTTAATATGCAGACACAATGAATGTTATAACTAATTAATCATTAATTTCGTCGTTATTCTTGTTGAGTTGAGTTGTAATCATCATCAGTTATTCTTTGGACACAAAAAATGAAATAATCAGCAAGAACTATAGAATTACTTATGTAATACATGCTGCATGTTTCGTGTCAACACTAGAAAATACAACATAAAAAAATATTGAATAAATAAACAAATTTAAAGTTATTTTTGGTAGCCCATTTCATGGACTAATTATAGCGTGCGTTTTTTTTTTCTTTTCGAATACAGAAATAATATTATTAGATACACACTTTAGGCAAGTAGGTAGGTACATAAAAAAATCTTTATTTCAGTAAGTTATTCATAAATGACGCAAATTATAATACCTAACATAATAACGTTTCTTGATAAAAGCTGACGTATTAATAAGTCAAAAAAAATATAAAAAAAGTATTATAAGTATCAATACAAATTAGTGATAGATAGTTTACATATTTACCTAGTACTAGAAAACTAGAAAATTAATTATAATTTATTTTAAGGTACCTACGTAACAAAATGGATTTTTTTCGGGCCCATGATAGATATCTGTTTCTTTATCAATTTTTTATTTGTTCATGATGGATTAAACGACTTATGTACCTAAAGGTGATAAAATTGCACGCTGGCGTTCATAAAATCAAAATTTACACCTTAACGTTTTAGTAATGTAGAAGCCATAAAGTATCGAAATAAAAAAGGCCCCGCAATATAAACCCTTGCCACGCTATGTTTAGAAATATATTCTTCGTGGGTAGGTAACCACTATCCCAAATTAATTTCCAGGAATTATGAAGTCAGGCTCTAATGATGATAATGTTAAGAGAATAGGTACAGGGCGATTCATTATAATGTCGCCCCCCTTTAACTTTGTTATTTCGAGTGTCTCAAAAAAATTAAAAGTATGGTTATGTAGGTGCTAATGTATAACAAAAATTTGAAAAATGATCAGTATACAGGGAAAACCAAAAAGTTAATTTTTTTTTAAATGAATTTATTTTTCGATTCCTCGTAAAATTCTAAGCATAATTTATATAACATACTGTATACCTAAATTCAATAGTTTCTGAAATAATCGCATTTGAAATGTTATCATTTTATTAAACAACAACAAACCAAGAAATCTAACAATAAATAATATAACAAAAACAATTTTTAGTTAAATATAAAGATGCTCTACTGGGCTTCCATTTTCTTCAACACATTGTATAAGGGTTCTTCGCATTTTCTCTAATGAATCTGTTATTAATGCTGGGTTATTTTCATTTAAATTATTAATTTCATTCCGTATCAAATCTTTAAGATTACCGAGGTTTTCAATTTGGTGGTCGTGTACAGGGTTTTTCAAGTTGATGGGCTATTAGAAGTATATGAATTAGTATGCGAAGGAATTCAATTCTGAAACTTGGGCTCATTTGGTTATTGTTTATGCCGCTTATTTAAAAAATATTTTCAAGTTCGATTTACATCCGGTTATACCGGAAGTCGATACCAACTTTGTTATTTTAAATGGAATGGTATATTTTTTACGCTGAATTCGAATAAAACGTGTAATTCTAAGGTAAGTTTGATAACAAACTTGTACACCTATGACGATCGGTTTCTGAGTTAATTTAATTTATAGAAAAAAAATCGCTACCGCAACCCAAATTATAAAAAATCATAACTTCCACAAAATATGACTTAGAGTGTTGAAATTTTTACTAGTAATAGCTGAATATTAGTGCTAACGCCTTGACAAAATTGAATTAAATAATTTATACAGGGCGTTCAAAATAAAATTCTAAAATTGAAAAACTTCAAACACGAATTACCTCGTTTTTTCAAATGGCACCTACTATTTTTTATTTTTTCAATCGATTCCTTTTTTTATCCTCTTTCGATCTATATAGATACTTCCTATTTTATTTGAAAATTTTGGAATAATTTTGAATTATTACTTAAAATAGGAAGTATCTATATAGATCGAAAGAGGATAAAAAAAGGAATCGATTGAAAAAATAAAAAATAGTAGGTGCCATTTGAAAAAACGAGGTAATTCGTGTTTGAAGTTTTTCAATTTTAGAATTTTATTTTGAACGCCCTGTATAAATTATTTAATTCAATTTTGTCAAGGCGTTAGCACTAATATTCAGCTATTACTAGTAAAAATTTCAACACTCTAAGTCATATTTTGTGGAAGTTATGATTTTTTATAATTTGGGTTGCGGTAGCGATTTTTTTTCTATAAATTAAATTAACTCAGAAACCGATCGTCATAGGTGTACAAGTTTGTTATCAAACTTACCTTAGAATTACACGTTTTATTCGAATTCAGCGTAAAAAATATACCATTCCATTTAAAATAACAAAGTTGGTATCGACTTCCGGTATAACCGGATGTAAATCGAACTTGAAAATATTTTTAAAAGAAGCGGCATAAACAATAACCAAATGAGCCCAAGTTTCAGAATTGAATTCCTTTTACTAATTCATATACTTCTAATAGCCCATCAACTTGAAAAACCCTGTATAATGTCACTGTTAGTTATTTGTTTTCAATAAAAAGCGTGGTATCCTAGGACTTCTTGATTTGTAATAATTGTTTAATAAAATATTTGATGATAAAGTTTTAAACTCGAAATAACAAAGTTAAAGTGGGGCGACATTATAATGAATCACCCTGTACATATAACGTATAACTTTTGTTAATTTAATTAATTATGCATCGTCCAGTTACAATTTGGAAGATCCTTCCTAAGGGTTTGTATTTTTAATAGATACTAATGATTTAAATGATTAATTAATTATTCACAACAAGATTAATGTTTCAAAAACAAGTTCAGTATGTAGTTTTAGTCATTTTAGTTAGTGAGAAGATACAATTGTAAAAAGCAGCTACGAACAGTACTAAGTATATACGTACAAATTAATTTTAAGGACGAAACAGGACGTTCTCCACAATTTTCATTATTCATTTATGTCCCTAATCCTATATAGTTTCAATTAATTTTAAAAGAACTACCTACAAATGTACATTTACTTAATGCACTGTACACTTACATAGATAATAATGCCAGTTAGTTGATTAACTTGTACCTATGTATGTAGTTAGTTCAACGCTGTGTTCTGAAACAGGTGAATAAATTCCCTTCGTTACATTTAATGAATAAAACATTAATTTGGAATGAGAATGAGATCTATTTAAAATTTGCAACTTTCATTATTTTAGATTAACAAATGAGAAACTCTTTAACCCAAAAACAATTTTTAAATTTGTTTTGTATTGGTCGCAATATTTAAACAGTCTCTTATCAATTTTTTTTAATGCACCCCACGTTGTTTCAAATCAGTAAAATGTTAAAAAAATGCCCTAATTATGATTTTTCAGATTGTGACCTCTGCCTCCTTTTCTATATATATATATATATATATTTTAATATTGCGCGGGTTACCCCTTTTGTTGTTATCATTTTCATATTTCCTAATTTATTTTATTTGTCCCTCTTGTTATTCCCCGAGAACGTATGATTTTTTTTAAGTTAATGTAGAAGAAAACTTGTATTTCGTCATCCTGGAAAGTTGCCAAACTCAGAACGAAATTGTTGAGCAATATGTTTCAAATTAATGACTTGCAGTTCTGTCTGTTATAAACAGAGATTAGAGACAACTTCATTTATAAAACTAACTGATTCTTAGTCTAAAACTTTGCCTTATTGTGTTTATTTAGGCTGTGATACTGAACTACATTAGAAGTTCTCTATAGGTACCATAACTGTTATTTCGATTAATTATCATTTACTAGAGATGTGTCATTCGTGAATGATTCGATCTTTAGGATTGGATCACTTGAAAGTATTGAATGGTACGATCTTCGTTCTGCGCAATCGGTCGATCACCGAATGCTTAATCCGCTTAATCGGTATCCGCCAGTCGGTACTTCGTATTCGAATCAATACCTTATTTGTGATCGATACATAACGGACGACCGGCGACGGAATAAGATCAACTATCGAGATCGGGACTATCGAGTGCAGTGCAGTATTTAGTTTGCAAGGAAATATAAAAGACTCATTGAACATATTTATAAATATTATTCATGTCCTCGCTGGTTAGTAATTTAATTTATAAAAGCAAACAATACTTACTTTATTTCAGTGTTATCGAAAAGCGATTTTTCTTTTATTATTTATATGTACATTGTTACGTTCAGAAAGAGCTTCACTATATGTGTATCACTTGGTATATATGGATGTCAATAAAATATGTATCTAAACTATAAGAATATATATTTAGTTTTCTTTTTGCAAGAGAGGGTTTCTATACCAACATATTGTTACAACAATGCAACAATGTTTTTTTAACAATTTTCACTATAGAAATCTTCTCCTCGTCCAAATAAAACAGAGATAGCCATTGTATGCGACATGCGTTGCAAGTGGCAAGCACAAACAACAGAGTGATCGAATGAATGATTGATACAAAACATTCGATCATTTTTGTAGTCAATCACCGATCGATCGAATCACTATAAAGTGAATGAATGACACATCTCTATCATTTACCTTAATGTGGGTCATAAAATTGGAAAGAATTTGGAGACTCTTTCAATTTCCAAACATTTTAAAGCTAGGCATTTAGCAGTTTTTCCAGCGACGTGAATATTTTTGATTTACAGGTCTTGCCAATAAAAATCGAACAATTCTCGATTAAATATGATCTATGACAGCATCTGAACCTCAATAATAATCTTATAGTTTTACTACTTTTTTATTTTGTATCCCCATTTACCCATGAAATCTTCAACTTAACAAAATCTGAAACGATAATGGCAAATCGTGCAAAATCAAATCGCTATATACATTTCTGTGAGCCATTTACATTTCATCTAATCTAAACTTTTATCGCTCGCTATGCCTATTAGTTTCCCGAATAATTTATTCCAATTTCCGACAGTTTTCCTTATTCAAACAAACATGATGTTCGGCATAATTACCACCTGAAGTAGATCAATAATTCACATGCTAGATAAAAACAATTTCACATATAAAAATGTTATAATTCGTAGGTACGTGGAGATTTTTGTTAGAAAAGAACTGGACAAAAATATTTTTTTTAATAGCTAAAAATACCTATTAACAATTTTTTATAAACGTTGATAAAAAACGGTTTAATTTTTATACAAACATCATTACAAGTATGTACTTGCACACAGATAAAAAATATTTTCTGTGTTTCTATCGTAAAATTTATGTTATTAGAAAGTCCATTAAAAAAGGACATATTCATTTTGTATTTGTGAAAGTTAAAAGATTGCTCCAACCCTTGTCATCCCCTGCTTTCAAACGTGACTTCTCAACTGATATCTCCAATTTAAAAGAAATTCGAGCACCAGCTGCATCATCTGTTCCATTATTACATACGGCTGTCCCATTCCATCCCCTATTGCCTTACACTTAAACTTAAAATAAGTAAAAAAACATCACTTTCTTTAGGTATTTATCTTGGAAGATAATTCAAGGGTGCTTTTCTTGACAGATGCACCAGAAGATTATTTTAGCCTTCGTGACATTTCTGAAGGATTGAAAAAAGGGAATTGGAAAAAGCAAAAATAAAAGAACGCCAAACACGAACTTTATCAGATCTAATTACACCCCATGACTTGGAGTGTTTTAATCTAATGCCTCACAAGATAACCAAAACGTTTTCCCTTCGTAAATCGATTATAGGTACGTGTGTATAGTTGCTTATTACATAGGTACTAGAATAGAATGGGGTGAATTAAGTGCAGACATCTGGTAGGCACGAGGCGACTGGAAAAACTCAATCATGACTTTATGGATGAACGCAGTAATAAGAAAACTATTCAATTTAATTCAGTCATGTGTGAGAAAGCAGTTAAGTTAAAATAAACAAGACATAAAATGACATTGGGTAATTTAATTTCAAAAAAGTACGAATTATTTATATTTTTCGTGGAAAAACTATTGTATTGTATTAATTTCTAAGACATGTTCTGAATTCAAATTTATTTACATAATTTGATTAATTTCGGAAACAATGAGAGGCTAAAAAATTAATTATTAAACGCGAGGGGGTAATCTGGATCAAATATAAAATTTACATGAAGTTGCATTTACTTGAAAGTTTCCATAAATACCTACTTGTTTATATTCATTAGAATTTTTAATTGACTCGAACAATTAAAATTCTGATAAGTACGATAAAGGTTATTTACAATAGAAATGAGAATTTACTACTAACAATAAGATAAGTTTTTAGTCTATTATAATCTCTAAAAATCAAATAAAATTTTATTATTTGGCAATGCAATTTTTTTAAGGGTGGATGGATAATTGAATTGTACGTGTATTGAAGAAAGTTCATCCATTTGTTCCACGTAGTTGTCCACAATGTCACAAATATCTTTTGGCAGGTTTCCAATCTGATTTATCTAATCCATTAATTAGTTCTATTTTGACAGGAAATCTCGGGTTGGGGATAAAACGTATTAATACCGAACTTGAGAATAGTTTTTTCTTTCAACATTTGTCACCTAAAGTTTCTTGAAGTGGTCAAGATATTTCGCTTGTTGAGGAACTTGTGCGGTACAACTTAATTTATTGCTTTCTGGACTGAAGGTAGACCCTTGGAAAGGTCAAATCATATATCAGATAAGAATTAATGTAGGTACGAAACTGTAAATAAAAAATATTCACGTCACTAGAGAAGTAGTTGAAGAAATAATACTTTTGATGATCGTAACCAAAAATCTCTGTACGAATTATAACATTTTTAAATGTGAAATTGTTTTTATCTAGCATGTGAATTATTGATCTACTTCAGGTGGTAATTATGCCGAACATCATGTTTGTTTGAATAAGGAAAACTGTCGGAAATTGGAATAAATTATTCGGGAAACTAATAGGCATAGCGAGCGATAAAAGTTTAGATTAGACGAAATGTAAATGGCTCACAGAAATGTATATAGCGATTTGATTTTGCACGATTTGCCATCATCGTTTCAGATTTTGTTAAGTTTATGATTTCATGGGTAAATGGGGATACAAAATAAAAAAGTATTAAAACTATAAGATTATTATTGAGGTTCAGATGTTGTTATAGATCATATTTACCTAATCGAGAATAGTTCGATTTTTATTGGCAAGACCTGTAAATCAAAAATATTCACGTCGCTGGAAAAACTGCTAAATGCTTAGCTTTAAAATGTTTGGAAATTGAAATAGTCTCCAAATTCTTTCCAATTTTATGACCCACATTAAGGTAAATGATAATTAATCGAAATAACAGTTATGGTACCTATACAGAACTTCTAATGTAGTTCAGTATCACAGCCTAAATAAACACAATAAGGTAAAGTTTTAGACTCACAATCAGTTAGTTTTATAAATGAAGCTGTCTCTAATCTCTGTTTATAACAGACAGAACTGCAAGTCATTAATTTGAAACATATTGCTCAACAATTTCGTTCTGAGTTTGGCAACTTTCCAGGATGACGAAATACAAGTTTTCTTCTACATTAACTTAAAAAAAATCATACGTTCTCGGGGAATAACCGAAAAAACCACGGTGTTCAAACTTGTAAAAAAAAGATTTTTTTAACCCTATGTCCTGAACGTTTTCTTTCCTTACCGATATTTTTTTTTACAATCAAAATTTACATGTTTAATAATTACGTATGTGAACGTTCTTTATCATTCTGTTCCAGTTGCTGTGGTGATCGCTTTCTTCTTGTGTTGGGCACCGTTCCATATTCAAAGACTGTACACGACGTATGTGTCAAAGTTCCCGGAAAATTTTGACCGAGATACTCTACTAAAAGTATACACAATCATAACGTATCTGAGCGGAATTTTCTACTACGTTTCCACGGCTATTAACCCTCTACTTTACAATATATTCTCCCTCAAGTTTAGGGACGCTTTCAAGGTAAGGATAATCGAATTAAAATAAAACGTTCGGTGGTTGGTTATAAAAAAAAAATAATAAAGGTTCTTTTGGAGATTTACTAAAAAAATCGATTAAGAAAATATTTTCCAAGTTGATGAAAAATGCATAGAGTCAGACGGTAATTAAAATGTAGCGGCTAGGTTCAATTTACATAATAAATTTTTAATAAATTTTCTTTTCGATAAACTCAAGGGAGAAGAAAATTGCCAAATAATAATGGATAGAAATGTATTAGCATAAACAGTGGTTAATGTTTGTAAACACAGCAATAAAATTTAGCATGTTCCCAAAGTTTGAACAACACATAACATAAATAAGTTATGTAACAACAATTTAGGTAATGGTTTGCAAATTGTACCCCATTAAACAAACGTGGTAAGTAAATATGTAATTAGATTTGTTTCTGTGCAAACACTTCAATCAAATCGATCCCAGTTTAATTAATTAATGATCGTATTCAAGCTTAATTAACAATTTACCTACAGAAGAACAGATCTCGAGAGTTTGTTCAAAAAATCCCCCTTTGTTGGATTAAAAGAGGACTTTTTATTTGACCTTCGCAATCGATTTCAAAAAAGGGACAGGACAGTCACAGTCCTGGGATTTTTTATTTTTAATTTTCAGCAGCTAGGTATCTATTATTCGTTTAGTTTGTATAAAACTTGACACTTTAATTAACCCTCTTGCTTTATTTTGTCTGAATTAATTGTCTTATATACGTTTCTAGAATTGGTAATTAGGTATTAGGCTCTATAAATCTTTTCTCCTAATTTTGGGAGGGTCAGAATATTATAATATACTACTTAAAGTGGTCTGAAAATTAAATTAAGAAAAAAAAAGCTTTTCTACAACGATTTTTGTTATGGTTTACATACCTTTTTATACAATATCTAGATATCTATTTCTTATTGATATAATCAGTGTTAAATTTCATCTATTTTAGGGAAAACCGCATCTAAATCGATTAAGAATTAATCATAATATAGCTCTTTAAAGTTTTCTTCTTTTTATACGCTTTTACGTAATCATAACCTAACTTTTAATGCAACGAAGTATACTCCTCGCGGCATCGAGGGTGACTAACTCAGGAATGCAAGTTCATTGTTATATAACTGGGTCAATCGGTCAGCGTGACAGGTGGCTGGACAGGTGGCGCCTGGCTCTGTTTACAGTGGCAGGTGCAGCGCATTGGCCGTGACCCAGTTTTACGAAATTCCATGATGGCCGCCGACGTAACAGCGAATCAGATGCAGCCAAATGCATAGCGCCCAATTAAATCATTGGGAACCGCATTCCTAAGTCAGTAATCCTCGGTGCTTTGTAGGGTGTACTTCGTTGCGTCAAATTGTAGGTTGTAATTACGTAAAAAATATGTAATTAAGGAAAATTACGTTTAAAATGAAGTAAATTAGTTTAAAAAAGTAAATTAAGCACTTTATTTATCATTATTATAATAAATATTAATGAAACGTTTATAAAATGCCTTTAAAGAAAATAATATCTAATGAATTTTACTAAGTTGTATTGTATTTAAAAAAATCATGGGTGCAATTCACACGTGGTAGAAGTGAAACCTTCAAAAATTTTGGTTACTATGCCTTGGTAAACACGAATGGAGGGGGTACGATGCAGAGCACAAATAAGAAACACTGTATAATGCTTCCTATCTCATTTTCTCCCACTCTGTCTCTTTTTACTGTCGCTTTTTCGTTTCATCGACTTTAAAATCAAAACGGTACTATAGAAGCTTTCACTTCAAAAAACACTTTTGTTATTTGTTTCAGGAAACGTTTACGAGCTGCTTCAAAACGAAAAATTTAAATTGCCAAACCATGAAGAACTCGTACTACGTAATATCGAGGAAGAGACAGGGCACAATATTATCAACTGTTGACATCAGGCAACCTGGAAAACTAGCAAAGAAAAGCTCCTGCGAGTTTTCCTCGTTGACTGATATCAAAAGTTTTCCGAATCGACCTATGCGTTCATAGTCCGTAGTTTTTAAAGTACAAACTTCGTACCTGTAGTATAACAATCATTATTGTATACAGGGTGTGGCGTTTATAATCGTTATAAAACGAACCATGGCTTTCTGGCCCAAAATACAATAAAAAAATGTTAATATAATGAAAAATTGGCACCTAATGCTCGTTCTGTTAATGTGGTCAATATACTGATTGACGTTATTCATAAAGCTGCAAGTTTGCCAGGACCGGACCCAAAAAAATCATTATAATTCTAAAAAAAAAAAAATTTGCATCCAGGCTCAAAAGTGATATAACATTTCGGAACCCACGGTTTCAGTATTAATGAATATAAATTCAACACCTTGTATAGTACCTATAGTAAGAGCAACGTTAAATCAATTTAACTTTGTATATGTAGTTAATCAGTTTGATTTAATTTTACCCCTTTTATGTTAGGTATACACTATAGAGGTACAATTATTAAAGTCTGAAATGTATTACGTAATTACGAAAATGTAATAGATACTAAGTTACTAATTACTAATTATGTAGTTGTTTTATAATTAATACATTATAAGAACTGTTTGTAGAACCTAGGCAGAAAATAATGTGTGTCTAAATGTTTGTTAAATATTTAAGTATCTACCATGAAAAAGTCAAATAATGTTTAGAATGTGACAACATGATATATACAGGGAGAGTCAAAAAATTGTACCTATCTAAAAATGATTCAAGTAAAGTTTTCACCAAATTAACTTATTAATTTTGTAAAACTATTTCCTGTATAATCGAAAACAATTTTACAACATTAAGGAGTTCATTTGGTGAAACATAAATCATGTTTTCTAAAAAACAATAAGAAAGGTAAAATTTTCCATCGACAAACTTTTGGCTCACCCTGTATATATTTGAGTAGATAGATAACTGAGCTTAAAAAATGCTAATTATGTAGGTATATTAGATAGAAATTATCGTATCTATTATAAAAATACAAATATAAAAATACATAATTCTTGTCAGATTTTTTTAATAAGAAAATAATTTAAATTTTTGTTTTATTTTTTCTTCTTTATACCTAGCAATAAAAAATTGATTGTCATTACCTATTTTAATTATTTAGATCTTCAGGAACTATTAGAAAGCAAAAAAAATATCATCAAAAGAAAGTTGAATAATTTGTTGTTTATAAATAAATAATAAGTAGTTTTCTTGGAGTAACTCGCATAAAAATTAAATGCCAATTAATCTGTAGAATTGATTGACGCAATCTTTAAGATTAACTTAAATAACTACATACATATAAGTAAAATTCTAGGTAAGTTAGTGCAATCAAATTGTTTTTGTAAACAACCTTTTTACTCTTTTTTTTAATAATAAATCAACAATAGGTGGGTACGTCCCAAATTGCTTGGGTAAAAAAGTTGAGACAAGCATCAGTAAAAACCAAAAAGGTAGGCAAGTCATAAAAGAAATTAAAAAGTCCAAAGTACAAGATAATTTTGTCAGTTTTTTATTGTGAGACAGTTCAGACCAATTTCGAGAGTTGATTATCATGGAAAACTCAGCGTATCGAAAACGGTGTTTGTAATCAGAAAGAACTTAAAAAAAGAACCTGCAGAAAACTCGGCGTAAATCATAACAGCCAAAAAACTTAAACTTTATAAATTAGAAAGGAAAAAGTCGTTGATAAACCTGACAAGTTTTAATTACATTTCAAGAAAGTTCGTTAGTACCTATGTACGTAAATGTTCAAAAAATTTCTACATCATCCATCAGTAATTATTATTATTGTTAGGTAGATACTTATTATAATTTATTAAAGATTATTAATAATCTCAAACTTGAATTTAAAGGTTATTCAATAAATTATTATTTGTTTATATGAATAAAACGTAGAATAAGGTCCTGACCACCCCTCTTACAAAAAAGTTAATTGAGAGATAAACAAATTAAAAATTAACAATATACAGGGTGGGCCATTAAAAACGAGCCAGACAACTTACACAAAAAATGTTTGCTTCGTTTTGTCTATAATACGCCCTGTATATTATAATTAACTGATAACACAAAAATTATCCATCAGTTACCTTTTTATTGTATATTTAATTTAATTAGCCATATATAATTGTTAAGTGGATACCTAAACAAACAAACAAACAAACGTGAGAACAAAGAGGTTTGTTGTGAATTCCTACCAGACATTTTGGATTGAGTTATTATCCTAGGAACATTGTTCAAGTTAAACAATGAACTACAACAATTAACACAAACCCAAAATTCTGAAAGCGAATTTGTCTCATTAGTCGCCTCTTACGACACGCTGAGACCCACGGTGAGGCTATTCTCAACCCCGGCCTCACACGGGGGTAAATTACTTCTATAGTACATACATATTCAATTAAAAATTCTTTATTTTTTGTAAATTTATCATTGTTAAAATTCTGTGAAAATAAATTTTACATTCCTTAATTCTGAGTGAGTGACTACTCTATAACAACAACCTCTCGTCAAATCAATAAACTTGTTGATCGTACATACCTAATTATAAGATTGAGCCAAGTCAATTTAATTTATAATTATTATTTTAGTACAATGGAGGTTTAATTAACGTACATAGGTAGATAATGAAAACAAGTTTGGGGTTTCCAATTTAATTTTTACTAGTGACATTAACATTTCGGCACCTAATTAACTTTTTTGTCTACTTTATAATGGATTAATTGTGTGCATACACAAACATAATTATAGTATCTAATTATTTAGATAAATCTTTTGCCTGTACATATTTTTATTGTAAGTATACATACGTTTTACAACATTTTAACACCTTTTCTGTTGTTATGCGGCGAACTTTTATAGTTCGCTGTGTAACCACCGCGGGCTATAGTCAGTAGCGGTACCTTCATATAATAAATAAGGTCAAAGACAAAAATTCCAAGTAACATGGGGTGATGTAATTTATTTACAAAATAATGTTTAAATAAGTTTAAATTCACAATAGGTACATGTATTTATTAAAAATAGTTGACCATTAATAACTGTAGTAAAACTTCAATTTTTAATTATGTATATAATTTAATTTTTGTCAATACTAAATAAATTTACAAAAATTGGTCAATTAAATTTTAAAGTAGTAGTGTTGGGAAAATATTTCTTGTCGGCCCTGAATAGAAAAGTATCGTAAATAAACTGACGAAATTGTTACATTTCCGGTCCCAATTCTTCTTCCGGCTTCATGCAAGCCCTCGCTCCACATCTGTTTTTGCAACATTTTTTGTTGCCCCCACAATCCCTATCGGTAAAGCATCTACTTGAACAAATCCAACGTCCTTTAGGTTTACTGGGGCATGTTCCTGGCTTAACTGAAAAAGTTCCCGAAATTATAACCGCTCAAATAACACCGATTTATATATTTTTCATTTCTTCATGTTTATAAAAAACACCGCTTCTACCATTTATCTAAGTGATGATCATTGTATTGACCAAAAATCATTTCATAAATTATTTTTTACGTTTAAACAACCCCAAAAACATTCAGTCACATATTTTTTCAAGAAAATAATTTACTCACCACCTAAAGGTGCCTGTACCCTTCGGGAAACTGGTGGATTACACAGTGATCCCCCACAAAATGTTCTACAGCACATCATTCTTCCAGGACATTCATAATCAGATAGACAAGTGGATTTACAAACACTGGAATATAATATTGGAGGACATGTTCCCGATTTTCTACATTCGGCCACAACAACGAAAAATAAAAATACAAGAGAGGACAACAACAGATATCGAGTGTTCATTTTTTCTGTATCGACTATTTAGAAGTTGTTTGTGTAATGACGATTAACATTCTTTCAGCGCAAAAGGGGCTTTAAAGGAAAAGGGGAAGCCACAATTGTTCCATTAATTATTTGTTGTGCGGTAATTTGATTAGGCTTAAGTACCCGCCTAAACGAAAACACAACAGGATAACAAACCACAAAATTAAAATCATATCAAAATTTTTGTGGGTGTCTCGTATATATTTTGGCAATTGTAATTCCCAATTTCATCCGATAAAAAGTGTAGGTATGTCTTCCGATTATAATAAATATGAGACTTTCACAGCTATATACAGGGTGATTGTTTTATATTATAAACTAATATAAAAGTAATCTAGCACGCAAAAAGTAAAGGCGCTACTTAAAACAACGATGAGATATGAGCTGGAAGAATTCCAAAGAAAAAATAAATTCAGAATTCTTTAGGAATTTATTGCTCAGCATAAGGTATCGCTTTTATTGAAATACAAAACAAGAAAGTTTATATCGATGCACATTTTCTAAAAAACTAAACGGATAAACTTTCATTGGATAAGTGTTCCACTTCGCTGCTACTTATTTAAATAAATTATAAAATTTAAAAGAAGTTTAAAACAAGTTTCGCTTGCGCTATCACACTATAAATAATCACAATCAAATATTAAGTACGATAAAAAAACGTTAACGTATTAACATTAATTTGAGATGAATACTGTTGTTTTTCTCTATATCCTCGACAGTTGTTGTAAGAGATTTGATGGCAACAAGCTCTCTACCTTTTCGTAAACGTAATATAGAGGTAGAGACATCCAATTTAAGACAGATTTTGCCACCATACCCATCGGTTCAGGATACTGATGGGTCAATAGAGCCAAAAGGGCTGTAAACGAACACAAACCGGCAGTAAAAATAATAAAAAAAGGCAATTCTTTTTTAGGGTAAACGGAGACTTCGTGAAAAGCAGGCAAAAGTTCCCTATCTGCACATTCAGTACAAGTGGGATAAGGATAAAACAGGTGCCCTCTCTCCAAGGGGTATGGGAGCATCCTAAACGTGCCTTCCCAAGTACAATGGAGGAGATTTAGAGCACCATCTATGTTTTTCCAATGTTGTAAATGGAAAAACGAATAAGCTATGGCTTCCGAATCTCCCCGTTTAAGAACATGTTCGGGGGGTAAAATTAAGGGTTTTATTTCAAGTAAATATTTAGGAACGTGAGGATTAAATTCGACCGCCCGATGTATGGCTTCTACCGCGGACATTTCTGCGGCCGTCAGGCCCCTTTTACTGGCCACGTCTGCAGAAAACTTGTCCGCCACCAAACGGGCTTTCAATAACGCCGCAGTGTAACAAATGGTGGCCGATTTCGGAAGTGATATGTCGTCATATTTTGCAAGAACAGCTTGCACATCAGCATATGCTTGCATTTCCAAAAGAGCTTCGATAAGGTTCTCATGAATGTTTAAAACGTTCATAATTGGTGGCACTTCTTTAGTCAAATCGCGGAATATTTTGACAGCCTCCTTGAGCTTCCCCAGACGTCTTGCACACATGGCAAGACGTCTCTTTATATAAATTAAAACGTTTGTGTCTCTCCTATGTTGAGCTTCCAGTACAGATCCTTGATGTTGTAATTGTTGAGACTTCTTGTAATTCATTTCAGCAACTTTCAGAGATTGTTTGAATATTTTCTCTGCTTCCGTAATGGTTGTAGCTTCTTCTTCAGCAAGAAGTATATAAGCTGGGGCACACTCACTATTTAATTCAATGGCCCTTCTGGCTGCTTTAATACGAACTATAGGATTACGTTCTCTCCAGGCTGTTTGCATAATTTCATATTCTGCTTTCCCAATGTCAGCTTCACAAGTGAAAAAGGTCTGATGGTCTTGGGCAGATAAGTTCATATCATAATAAGTCAGTGGTTCCTTGTTGGTTGCCCAATAGAATCGTTGATACTCAGCTCCACGGAATAAATTTAATGGATTACGCCATACTTTGCATTCCGGGACGCTATTCGGGGGGCTTACTGAAGAATTACTGCCGCTATTATTACCACTTTCTTCTACACCTCCAATCCAAGGGCTGATATGGTTAAGGGAAACCTGTTCTATGAATGAGGTTCCGTACTTTCTAAAATACCACCATTCAAATATTAAAATTAAACCAGATATTAAAGAAGATGTTCCCGTCAATGCAACATAAAATTTTGGTGTTAAAGTACTCAGGAATAAAGCTGAATCCCACATCATCTGGAAAATAAAGATCAACATGAAAATGCCACAAATAAGTTTCAGTAACGTACCAGTTATTTTAGTGATACTTCACTAAAAAAAGGTATTCCAGACAAGAAAAACGGTGGTGAAACCTTTATAAATACATGCTTTTTTAAATAAAAGTTATTATTTCATGTACTTCAAATTCAATTGGTTAAAAATCAGGTAATGACGTACAATGGCAGTGGATAAATAAACACAAATACATTGTTTCTCCACTACCAACATACCAATTAAAAAAAGCAAAAATAAGTTTTGTATTTAACAAAAAAGATAAAAACATCTTTTTTAACATAATAACAACAACTAATTAATGTAAATCTATCAAAAAAAATTAATGTTAGTTGAACAGATACAAAATAACACACTTTGAATTAACACCAAATTAAATTTTGTTTTCTGAACATTAATTAATGAAATAATAAATTTCATATCTACTTATATGTAAAAAGCAGACAATAAAATAATTATATGTTATTAATTATTAGAAGGTTCAGTTGTGGATGAGATAGTTTTTATAGTTTTTCATACAGCAAACGCCACCTATAATTACGTAGAAGTACTAGTAAAATGTTGTATGTTGTGTATGTTGTATATGTACAAGAAAGTGGCAAGATGGAGCTGAAATTTTCATTTTAAAAAAGGTATTGGAATTCAAATTACCAAATTGAATATCAAAATATAAATAAAACGAATTTGCCTACTTATAATAATAAATTAAAGACATGGTAATTGTTATATCAGATTGCTTTTAAGAAGCGGTTCGTCCATATTTGTTTTCTGTTTGGACCAAAAAGAAAAAAATACATAAACCGTTAAAAATAAAGATTTTTCCCTTGTAGGACTCGTCGAACAGTTTACACCTATTAATCAGACTTTGTCTCTAAAAGCAAACTATGAAAATGGGCGAGGGAATAAAGCAAGTGAGAGTGGATAATTGGGGGGTGTTCTTCCTTCAAAGACTGCAAATGTTCTTTAATAAAACGGACTATTGCGATCTTACCCTTCAGTTTGAAGGGAATGTACAGCTTAAGGTCCATAGATTAGTCATAAATGCCTGCACAGAGTACTTTACATATTTAGAACAAACCTGTGGAATACACGGAGATGTTTTGATAATGCCAGCAGACCTTCAGGCAGATGTGGTTCTTCCAATTGTAAATTTTATGTACACAGGCATGTTAGAGTTTCATATGTCAGTGTTTGAAAAGTTACATAAAACTGCTACCCTTATGAACATAACCGTACTAACAAAACTACTAGATGCACTAAAGTCTCCTGGTCAGCCCTTTAAGCCACAGAAAATCAATAAGAAACCTCTACTTTCGAAATCTCACACTGTAAGCCCCACACTACCAGTAAAAAAAACTGTAAAGTCAGAATCAGATCTGCCTGCAACTCTTCCAGGCCGTAAGTTGCCCGTTTGGAAAAGAAAAACTGTTCCAAATCTAAATTCTCAAGGAATAACAAATAGTTTCACAGAGTTACGGAAAGACCCACTTTCTATGTATGATTCCACACCAAAGCCAACCCGCTTTGAATGGCCTGATGAAGAACTTCAGACTCTCAGTCTATTTGATACAGCATTTGATGATATTTCCTACACAAGTCAACCCCTTTTAACAAAAGAAGATGAACCTAAACCCAGTACATCTGCAGAGAAATCTAAGGAATCTCAAAATGGAAAGACAACCATCATAACTGTTCATGAAGATGTTAAGGAGTTCTTAAGGGAAACAAAACGAAGATCAAATCTTTCCGAATTCAATATAGACGAAAGTAGTTCTGATGCCGGTAGTGTAACTACAGAAAGTCATAAGAGGAAAGCCGACGACAAGGGCGATTCCCCACTGACCAAAAAAGTTCGATTTAATATAAATGAAAAGGAAAATCAGAACAGTAAAACAAAAGTAAATATCACACACATTGGAAAGACGTCTCCAGATTTGAGTCACAGTAAAATTATCACCGAAGTTTTAAAGCGATATCCCCATATTGTCAAGAAAAACAAGAATATAAAGCTCAAAATTTTGGCAAAGAACAACAGCAGTCCACCACAATCTAATGAGAAAGGACAAACGTTCAAAACTTCAGGAATAAAACTGCAAATGGCTAATGCAAATGAAGAAAAGTCCCAAACTGTGGTAGGTAAAAAAATACCGAGTTGCAACTTTACATTTCTTTTATATGTAGAATTTATAAATCTAATATTTTTCCAGAAATCTCCTACAATCGATAAAAAAGATGGCCCATGGAGCTGTAACAAGTGCAGTACCCCTTCAGAACCTTGCGAATTTGTTCTTTACTATTTATACCGGAAACACATGACTGATTTGCATAACGAAAAGTTCGATCCGCGTTTATGTAAATATTGTGGGCACAAATACAGTAAATATGACTTACTTTTGTACCATCAGTACACCAAGCATGGCATCAGACCAGCTGCACCTCACAACTTTCCCAAATGTAATCAATGCCCGTACATTGCCATAAATGAAAACTTCTTGGTGAGACATCAAATGAATCATACCAAGTTCGACGTTCAATGTCCTGAATGCAAAGTGGCCTTTAATAGCCGTCAAAATTATAACGCGCATGTGAGAATCACAGGACATACGGGAAAGTCCACCAACAATAATTATGATTGCCAGTATTGCATTAAGAAATTCCAAAGCGATTCGACTTTATTCTCACATATAAAAATGCTTCATCACGACGAAGCAATACGTGATGGCATGGTCAGCATTAATGAAGAAGATTCCTTCGAAGATATGGAAGACGAAGACGTTGAGGCACTCTTTAATGATCAACCGCAACAAGAACAACACCAAATTAACGAAAAAGATGTAGAAGAGGAGGAGTATGTTACTGAAGAGTATAGTACTTCTGAT
Organism: Agrilus mali; assembly: GCA_029378335.1. Lineage (NCBI taxonomy): Eukaryota > Metazoa > Arthropoda > Insecta > Coleoptera > Buprestidae > Agrilus > Agrilus mali. The sequence goes on from CM055660.1 coordinate 1,472,245, forward strand.
GAAGTACATCCTATGAAGAAAGATAAAATAAAAATATTGTCGAACGTAAAGGTGGACGGAAAACAGGCTCATGCTACTGGTCAACAGAGAATAACATTACAAGGACACGGTACAGAAACAGAAACGTTGACTAACGTTGCCAGTGGAATCGCTACTAGTTTAGGTAAATAGCTAATCACAATTTACAAAGCTTATTTTACGAATTATTTATTTATTCACAGGTCTCGTAGATATAGTAGTTTTAGACGATAATCAACAATATATCCTTCACTCAAATGATCAACATTTAACAACAGCCACATCAACCCACAATTCCAACCAGACCCAACCTGAGTTTATTATACCGGGTCTTACGGACACTCATACATTCTGCACGACCCAAGCCGGTAACGACCACAATACCATCATAAGCCAGACTATGCTAAATAATTCGGATATTGCGTCTACAGACGAACTGGTTATGGTCCTTACAGACCATGATTATGGGGATGGAAACCAAGAATCTGTCAGCGGGGATAATTCCAACATCGTGGTCCTCTATTCTCACCCTGCCGTTGGGAACGAGGGGCAAATAATAACCACGACGCAAGGTAACATAATGATTAACTCGGAAACTGGGGTCTTTGAACTAAGAAATCCCGAAAATTTCGTTCCTATTTCTGAAAATTCCGTTCTAATGGGAAATGGAACTCAAACTGCCAATTCCCAGATAGAATCGATCGAAATGATCCAGAGAGAAATCGATTCCCACAAGGAAGACCAAAAGATCGTAACGAATGAGGCGGACAAACCGATAGAAACAACTTTTATGCAAGAAGACATTATAATCCAAACAAATGACCAAGTATCCAGGCCAGTAATTGAAACACAAGCCCAACCAGAACCAAACAAAAACCAAGAAATGAAGCCACCGAAAATTGAACCAGAAGTGACAGAACAACCAATTGAAGAAAAGTCAGTTGAAATGCCAAATACGGACAACAAAATGGAAGTGGAGACAACAATTCAAGAGGAAGAAATTGGGGAAGACGAAGATAAAGAAGAGAGTTTTCTTGAGGATCCCACAAATGAAAGCCTTTCTGATGCCCCTATGCTAACACAACAAGAATGTTTCTCTTCACCACATCCAGTCAACTGTGAAGATCCACAGCCACTAATAAATGATGAAGAAGTTAATAGTGAAGAACCAAAGGAAGGTAGTGAGGAATGTGTAAAAGAAGCACTTACGAACGAAAATGAAGAGAAAGAGCACAATGAAGAAATACAACTAAACTACGAAAATTTGGAAACTTGTTTGGTTGAAAAAGTAGTAAACCCTGACAATATTGCCGATGAAGAGAGCTTGAAAACGGACTACAAAGGTGAAGAAACTGTTGAACAAAACAAACCAACAGAATATTTAACAGAAGTAACTTTTGAAAGTCCTCACGACTCTTATGAAGGTCTTGAAGAAATTAAAAACGTCAACGACCAAGAAATTGAACATGATGAGGTAGTTGAAGAAAACATTACTGCAGATGCAGAAGAAATACAAGAAAATCCAACCCAAAACGATCATGTTCCTGAAAACCTTAAGAAGGAAAATAACGAATTAAACGTGGCACATATTGATTCAGAGTCGGAAGTCTCCCAGTCGTATTCCGAAAAAGAATCGGAAGTAAGGAAAGAAAAATCATCATCAGCGAAAATTATTCTTGACGAATGGGAAGATACGGACTCTCAGCAATCAGGAAACACAGAGAGTAAAAATTCAAATACGAATGAAGTGCATAAGTTGATCGACGATTGGGAGGATGAAGACGAAGAAGACGGTAGAAAAACTAATTCTTAAGAGTAACTGTATATTGTATGTTCATTAAATGTGTAATCATGGAATGATTTTTATTAAAATCGTAAATAGCCGATGGTTTTATTTTATTTAATTTTTTTCTTGTTCAATATAGATATATAAATATATATATATATATATATATTAAAGCTGTATATTTAGTTGGAATAAGTGCCATTATATTTCCGTCTTTTCCACAAAAATTGTTTGTAAATTATTATAAAAAGTAATCAAAAACAATCAATCAATAAAAATAATCGATTGCAACTGAACCGTTTTTTTGGAACAGCTCTATAAAATTGAAAGGTCCAGTGAAATAAAACAAATTCCTAAAATAAATAAAATAAAAATGTACATATAAATATGAAAATTTGTGTTGTATATGTGTAAAGAGGGCAAGCTACCCCACGAGTAAAACTAATAAAGTAAAATGTTCCTCAAAAAATATAAAGTTGATATTTTAATCTCAGGATCATGTTACTTAAACTAAGGAGGTTACTTAATTAATGAAACTTGTTATACTTGTCATAAAAAATTTTATTCATTTCAATAAAAAACGTGAATTATTTACCTACAATGTACAATTAAAAATATCAATAGATAGGTAATCTCCTCCTCAGTAATTTGCTAATCTCTTTTTATTAAATATATGTATTTTAACGGAACATATAAATCATTGTACCATCCACTTGTGCTTCAATCAATTTCATTTACATTATAAGCCCTAGACTCCGAAGCTGGAATATTGATTAAAAAGAAATTTACGTTAATATAATTAATTTTGGTTTGCAATTAATGACCCCATCATTTTTATAAATAGACAAGCATACAGTATGATATACATAGGTATGTAATATACAATTACATCTAAACAATAATGGCGTAAAGTTGAGGAATTATAAGATACCGTTCGTGAAATACTGAAATCCGTCATACAATTTAGTTGAAATGGAATTAATGCTTCTTTCCACCATATTATTCACCTCTTGTTGCAACTGTTCTTCGGTAATTCCCATATGAAACCGGCTTTTTAAATTCATTACAGTCGTAGCTCCAGATCTAAAGCAGGGCAGCTGAGAACCTGCTCAAAATAATTTGTTTTTGGTCCAAAAGTTAAGAAATTAAAATAAATAAATGCCTTACTTGAGCTCATTATTTCTACGATGGGTATAAGCATGTCCTGGTGTTTTCTTGCTGCCACAAATCCTTGAAGGATTAAAATTTTAAAATATTCGAACATATCAGACCCGTATCCTCCCATAACTTCGACAAATTCAGGCGTCAACTTAAAGGGCGACATTTCAAAACCCAAATTTTTTGGAGAAGTCGACAATATGAAACCGAAATCTATGTGAATTATGTGACCGTCATTGTGCAACAAAATGTTGCCGTTATGCCTAGACGAAACAAAAATATATAATGAATTTCAAAATAATACCTTTATAATCTACATTTTTACCTATCTTTCACCTGAATTAAATAACAAATTAAGCAATAAGCGGCACAGCTTTGCACAAAGTTTCTTTGCGCAGTCAAGAACGCTTCAGAATTGCAAGGACCATATTCTTTGTTGAAATATTGTAATAAGGATAATTGACTATTTTTCCTAATTTGATGAAGGGAAACTGTATCGACTATGGGTTCGATAAGGCCACTGTCGTTGGACAGGCACAAAATTCTAAAACAAATTATTTTAAAATACATAATATTCCAGCCTATTAAATTAACATACTTATAAGGACGAATCCACAGAGGAACGCGCTCTATCCTCCAAATTTTCTGGAACATTTCAAGCACCTGTGACGCTAGTAACTCCTGCCTTAAATCATCTCCACATTTAACGATCACGGCATGCAATTTCCAATTGCTCATATGTCCGTATGGGGAGGTTTCCCTTATTCGCCTTTCTTTTTCCTTCCACGGTTCTTTTAATGCTGCTGCGGATGGATCTTCGGGGTCGTGTGTAAATGTCTTACTCTTTTCTTCATTAAAAGAGCTCGATAACCGTCTTCTAACATCACGAGCCGAAATAAATAGGGGCGGTTCCCGGGAATCAGTCGATTCTTGACTCATTTGAGAAATGGTGTCTCGGTCTTGGGGCTTCCCTAATTGACAATACTGTTGGGAAACGTCATCGTCTTCCTGACTCCATTCCGGATCGTCTTCATACGAACCGGTAAAATTAGACAATGACATTGTTTCTAAAGACAAATTTTCTTCAGACTTGGTGTAACGTAGGGTGTTCATGATTTTTTGAGGTACACTGGAAGTACAAGGATCTTGGACTTCTAACACTTCTATGTAGATGATGTAGGGAGCTTTATCTTTGGAATTCAAAACGACGGCCACTTGTGGCGGAATGCGTACAATGTGATGGGGATGAAGATTTTCGAAGGGCAACCAAACGCGTGCAGGAAGGTTTAAGTTGAGGGAAGTCAGTTCAGCAACGAGCTTTGTCGTTTTCGCCTCCTTCGTCGAAAGGAGACTGAGAACTTTACCTATATTTATTAGGGCGTTCATGAACTCGCGTTGAGGAGCTAACCGTGGAGCCTGCATTAAAAAACAGGAAACATGCAAACAAGGGATATTTTTAACAAATACCAACAACTTACTAAACAGGTACAATCAGTTTTCTGGCCTTTGAGCTTGTTAACCACACCCTGGCAAGTTTCGAAACAGACGCAACCATTATCAAAAGCTTTACCCGACGCAATGTCACCTAAGCACAGTCTTGTGGGGCCGTTTTTATCATTACCGTTACAAACCAATGGAGATGCGTCGCTCTGCGATCTTTGGTGGGTTTTACGGCCATGGTTTGGATGATTTGCTAATAGGAAACGTTCCACGTTAGTTTTCACCGTAGAAGTCGAAGGTTCGGACGGTAGTGGACGTAATTCGTCCGAAAGAATGCGATTTTTTAGTTTGACGCTATGAGACTTTTTTGTAGAAGGGACAGAAGACTCAGCATTGTAAGCGTCAAGTAACCAGGCACATTTTAACGAAAAATCAACCGATCTCCTACATCTGAAAACAACCTTGTTAGTTTTTCCCATTTAAATCTAGTTTAATATTTATTATTCTACATTCACCCTTCATTTATTATTATTTTTATTTTTTATAGATAACTATTTACCTTTCAACGAGATACCGATGAAGAACTTCTGCCAAATCTGGCATTTGAATATACATGCATACAAGTTGCGGCAGGTAAAAGTCAACATCGCTATCGTTGAAACTGAAGAGTTTATTAACAATGTAAGTTAAAACGCCGGATTCTTTGCTCTTAAAGAGGTAATACATGGCCATGTGAACGTCGAAAACTCTGCTTTCGAGCAACCATAACAGACCTCTCGGTCGGTTAGATTTCGCACCACTTCCCTCGTCAGCTTTGGTTGAATTAAATTTGTCGAAAGCATTATCCACTGTATTATTTAACAGTTCTTCTTCGTTGTGAGACTCTTTCACTTCTTCTTGAGAGTTCAAATTTGACGTAGAACAATTGTTGAATTCTCCGCAAGTCTCACTACCCGATTCCGAACCTGCGTGACTTAAGTCACTGGAATTTGATAGTTCTTTTCCGAAATATTTTAATTCAGTGTTTGAACTTTCCTCGCTACATGGTAAACCAGAATCGTTGGAGCTTAAACTGATCACCTCATGTTCATTTGAAGCCTTTGTTTGGAAAATTGGATATAATTCCGACGATTTAACTTGCTCAGATGTGGGGGTGGTGTCTAGTTCCGGAATTTTTTGTAAAGCAGAGTCTAAACTACGATTTCGATGATGGAGGGTAAGGTGAATACTTGAGGCAGCTGTCACCTGAGTTACAGGTGGCAAAACAATACCCATGCACCTAAATTAATTAAAAAATCAACTTTAGAATAGTTTAAAAATTTTATTGTTACTGAAAAAAAAATTTTAAATGTATGCAAAAGATAATGGGGACAAACAAATACTATGTATATATATTTATTAATATAATTAGTGGTGTGCTGCTATGTAAATTCTGTGTAATGTTACTTTATTAAAGTTGAAGTTATCTAGCACATAATACATGATATAAATCAAATTGTTTACTAAGAAGTAACATTTACAAGTAATTTTAAGATGAGATTCTTAATTACTGAAAAAACATACCTACAATAAACATACTGCCTAATTTTTACAAAAACAGTGAAGAAGTTGATTTTTTTATGCAGTGCCTTGTAGAACAGTTTTATTTTTGTCATTGATAAATTTGTTTGGTAATACCCTCAAAAAGTCATTATGTTATACTGACAATTAATAGCTAAGGCCCGTATCTATTGTAATTTAAATTCATTTGTTATTAAATTCAAATTTAACAGTCTAATTGAATGAAAGAGTGTACCATTTTAATATTACTAGGCTTGCTTTAAAAAACTCACCTAAAATCTAAGCTCAGATTTCTTTGATGATTGTTTAATTTAACTCTTGGGTTGTGAATGCTTGCTTTGCCATGGACACTTGGAACATTTATTTTTGAAGACTCAATTCTGTCCTGCTGCATGATATTAGGCATTATTGATAAATGCCACTAATATGAGGCTTCAAATGTATAAAAAAAGGAAATACCCATTTTGAAAATCTATTTTTCTGTTTTTGTAAATGTCACTTTCTGTTTTCATTTACTGCCTCACAAACTCTTTATCATTTTATTGTTGCTGACGTTTTCAGTATCATGCTAACAATTTCTCACCACCTCTTTCACTTTGTGTGAAATATTTTTTACGTGACACAGATACGAAATTTTTTACTATGATTTCACTATACAACCAATAAGAAAAACATATGGATTTTTTCATTAACATTAGCGTTTCTTCTTTGTATACATTTATTTATATACGTCTTTGGTGGAGCACAACAGTTCTTTTTGGAGTTGTGAAAGGAAAAATAGAAATATTCTCAGAAACGTCAGAAACTTATCACTTTTCCCTTTTTATACCATCACTTTTGTATATAATAACACCATACCAATAAGAAATTGATTAGTAACAGAACACTCATATGGATAACTAACAGAATATCTTCAGAGAACTAACACACGTGTAGTAAATTCGATAATTAAAGAAAATGTCATCCAAATCATATATTAATCAACAAATAATCACCCTTTATAAACATACACATACAAAACAAAACACTTTTTTACACGGCCATTTCCGTTTGTAACCAGTTGCAGAATGTAGATAGACATACAGAAAAATGAACACAAATAATACCACGCCTATCAAAATGGTAACTTAATTTGCATCAGACGCAAATAATTCCAAACGAAGAATGCAATCATTAATAATTATTATTTATAAAACAAACAATGATTAAACCGTAAAATTCGTTAAATTTGCACCAAATAATTGCAAACAACTTTGCACCTGCATGTAAACAATAATAATATACTTTGTTTATATACAGTGTGTCTCATAAAAATTGACAGGACTGTAAAAGCAAATATTTCCATAAAATATTCCCAACAGAGGCATTTTTAATTAATTAAGTAATGTTTTGAAAAATTAATTAAAATAATTTGTGCTGAAATGAACAATATATTAATTTTTTTGATGATATTTTTTCAATTACTCACATAGATAAATTATTCACACATATTATTATATTCTGTGAACTTTAATGATTACTGTTGAATTATTTTGACAATTGACGAGGCGATATTGACAATTAAGTGACAGCAGACAGAAACAGAAAAAAAAGATAAACTCGAAGGTAGTAATTTGCGTGGGACACTTTTTGCTTATATTGTGAGACGTTCTTTAGTTTTTCATTAATGTTTACTTAAAAGCTTAATTAGCAAAACATTTTTATATGGAAAAGTACACTTTGAGGGGGTTAGTAAGGAGCCATTTAAATGTAATGATTAATTAACGTTTCAAATTAAAGATCACCAAATTATCAATAAAATATTTTTTAGGCAACTTAAAAATGAAAACTATGTAGGAAAATAAGACATGTCCATAAAGATAACGTTAGAAATTGGCCATGAAGCAGCTATTAGAACCAAGAGGACTCCTGAGGGCTTCACCCATGATTGGGAGGTGTTTGTTAGAGGATGTGATAATGCCAATATTCAATATTACATTGAAAAAGTTATTTTTCACCTTCATGAAACATTTCAAAAGCCAAAACGAGGTTAATAGCTATTATCTATAACTACTACTATTTTGATAATAATTTAATGAACTTGTGTATCTAAATGTATTTAAGAATTCCATAGTAACTAGAACTTTGTTGATTGTGGCCATTTGCAGTTGTTAAGGAGCCTCCCTATTCAGTAAAGGAGTCAGGGTATGCAGGGTTCACCTTACCCATTGAAATTCACTTGAGGAACAAAGATGAACCAAAAAAGATAACTTTTAACTATGACTTGACTTTACAACCAACTGGCCCTGCCATTTGCAAGTTGCAAAAGGAAAAGTTTGTCTTTAATAATCCTTCTGAAGAATTCCGGCATAAACTATTAAAAGGTGGTGGAATGGTAAGGGGAAAATAAGAATATATTTTTTTTTTTCAATAATAAGAACTTCCCTTTAGATTGTGAATTCTTCTACTGCACCAGATGATATAAACCATGAAAAATCGTCACACTCAGAAGATAAGATTCAGCTTGTAAGCAAACCAAAGTTAAGCATAGGTGAAATCCCAAGAAAGCATAAGACTAAGATTGAGGAACCTCGCATTTATAACAGCTTTCAGGAATTGTTTGGAACTCCAATTACAAAGACAACCACCAAGGTATTTTCTGAATCCAAGAGTAATAATACAAATAACACCCCAAGGGACGAAAACAGTAAATTATCAACATCAAAACATGAGAAAGGTGAGAAGAAATAACCAGAAGTCTTAAATTATTTCAAAACTTTATTTACAGACAAAGAAAAAATAAAGAAGCATTCTTCACACAAATCAAAAGATAAAGACAAAGTCAAAGAAAAAAGCAAGATAGAAAGTGAGAAGAAAAGCAAAAGCGAAAAAAATCGTGAGGAAAAAAAGGAGAAAAGGGACAAAGATGAAAAAAACCGAGATAAAAAAGAAAAAAAAGAAAAATCTCCAAGACCCAGAAGTTCATCACCTAAACATTTGAGTCCCAAAACTCCTCCTAGTCCTGTTGTAAAGCAGGATGAGAAGAAAGGAAATCCACTCAAAGAGAAGGAAAGGAAACAAGAAAAATCTGAACAAAAATTGCAAGCCATTGAAGGAAGCATTAAGAAAAAAGAAAAGTATGACAAAGATAATTTTGAAAAACGTAACAAAGAAAAATCTTTCATTAAAAGCAGCGATTCCAAAGAGAATAAGGTAAACAACAAAGAAAAAGATAAAGGAGAAATTAAGAAAGAAAAGGAAATCTTTGCACCCCCACATGGAAAAATAGAAAAGAGAGAAAAGAACAAAGATGTAATTAAAGAACCTAAAACCCCAACAATAGAATCTGATGATCTCATTAAAAAGGATAAATCTGAACGAAACGACGAAAAGAAGCACAAACACAAAAAGAAAGACAAAGACAAAAAGGACAAAGAGAAGAAAAAAGAAAGCAAATCGAAATCTCATAAACCAGAAGAACAAACAGTTAACTTGAATTCTTCAGAGAAAAACTTTGAAAATAACAAAGAAACTATCCAGGTTGAAGAAGAAAGAAGCAGGAAAGTAAAGAACGAATATTCCGCCCCCAAATTTACTGAAAAGAGCCCCGAATTAAAGAAAGAGGTCAACTCAGACAGCTCACTTTCTTCTCCAGTAAGTGTCCACGACGAAATACTTCTACCGCCCCCACCTCCACCGCCCCCCGAACCGAACAAAGATGAATTAGACTCCAAATCAGAAACTTTAACAAAACACAAGAAAGAAAAGAAAGAGAAAAAATCCAAAGGGGATAAAGAGAGTAAGAAACTAAAACGCAAGTCTGAGATAAAGAATGAAAATGAACCTGTGGAGAAAATTAAAAAGGACGAAACAAAAGAATACGACAAGGAAGATAAACACAATAAGGAACCAGAAGTAAAAGGGGAGGCTGCCGCTATTAAAGATGAAATCAAAACTGACGAAGAACCTGCACCGCAAGAAGAAGAAGAAGATGCAGGAGAAAACGACGACAACAGAGAAGCATACATGAACCGTTTGAAAGATCTCCAACAGAGAATAATGACATTGGAGGATAACGACGAGCTACAAAAGGTGGTGGAATTGATTGCCAAGACGGGGAAGTACGAAGTTTCAGCGCGTACATTCGATTTCGATCTATGCTTATTGGAGAGAGCTACGATCAGAAAACTTCAAGAATTTTTCGATATCTAAATGTGGATAAATGTCCCCTATTCTAATAATGTAACGTGCTATCTTCCCTCCCTTTAAATGCAATTGTCTCGACTAATGCTCTACCCCTCAGCGATTGAACGTAAGTAATTATGTTTTGGCTTTTTTTGACTGGGTGCTAAATTTATAAATTTAGCACCAGGTTAAAAACGATAAGAGATTTTAGCAACTGTAAATGTGAATTGAACTTTGCCAAGAAGTTGAAAACGGTTAACAGTAATTGTAACGGCCTTTGTAAGATTGTAATTGTAAAGCGGAGATACATGAATTTTATAGATGTGCATTGGTCATTTTATTTAACGTTGGTCTAATCGAACAAGTCAAAAACCGTTTTCCACTTTAAGAAGAAAGTTCTTACTTTCATTATACGTGTCAAATAAGCTGATAAACATTGTCGTAGGAACTGTATGTGTAATAATGCATTTCACGAAAATATTTCACTACATAAAATCGGCTCTGTGTTTGATTAGTCCAAAAAACTTTGAAGTCGTATTGTTATCTTTTTTAATCGGTCATAATATTTAGGATCATTGATAAAGGTTAATAAAAAAAATAACGAGAGCAATTTTTATCGACTCTAGTCCTATAAAAGGCTACGTCGTCATATCAAGTTTCCTCACATAAATGTAACGTAATCATGAATTGGAGACTCAAAACGATTCGTGAAATGCAAAACAAATAAATAATAAATAAATGGTCAGTGGATACAACATAAAAAAGTATTTTTCCGGTCTATAATCGTCTTAAACTATTTTTAATGAAAAATATCGAGCATTTCGCGGACTACACCATTATTAATTTTTTTATTAAGAAATTTAGGTGCGTTTCATGAAATGCTCTTGACCTTTCATAAAATACTAAATATCTTACTCTGTGTGACTGTTGTGACAAAACAGTTGAACGAGTACTGAAATTTTATCCTAAATTAAATTAAATTAATAATTTTATGTTTGACACATCACACGTGTGTGTATGTATATTATTTTCTTTATTTTTTTTGGGTGTATATCTACTACTACTATTTTAGCGTTTTAATTAATTAATTATTATTTAGTTGTATTATATTTATTTCAATTCATTCTATTTATTTTCATTGTTGAGCATATATCTAGTAGTTATTTTTATTTGAATCTGTTGTGTGGATGATTGCTTTCTAGGCCAGTCATTGTAGCTCAAAAGTACGTATTTTTCACAGTAATCCGAGAATGTCCCATTTCAAGTAAAGGAGTAAAATATCGAAAATGGCCTCAACAAAAGTTGTCCGTTCTTTTTTATCTACGCATGTTTACACATTGCAATTTTGCCTACATTTTCGTATTTATCTCGAAAACTATTGGATTAATTGTAATACTCAAATAAGATTATATTATATTTTGCAATAGTTCAAAAACTATAAGTCCGACAGAATATAATAATATAATATATAATCGCAACATTCTTCTGGAAGTCCAATGCTACAATCGTTAAATTGGCAAAGTTATGATTTAAAAAAAAGTGAACTTTTTATAGAGGTTCGACTGTGACTATTCAAACTTTATTTTAAAGCTCTTGCAATTCTCTACATTATCTCATTAGAATATTACGATTAACACAATAATTGTGGAGATAAAATTGCAATGTTCAAACAACAATAAAAAAAGAACGAACAACTTTTATTGGGACCATTTTCCATATTTTATTTCTTGAAACCTACTTTAATTACACTGCGGCATACTAGAATTGCTGTTAAATTTTTTTATATCAAAAGGTTTATTTTGACTGGTCTATTCGTTTGGTGTATGGTGTGTGCACTTTTTAATTATTATTATTTAAGGGGTTGATACTTTCCCTAGATACCTAAATATGCTTTCATTGTAAGTAATTTTATTGTACATTTTACGAAGGAGAGAATGTGAAAAGCGAATAGATGATGGTTTCCTTTTCAAATTAATTTAATTTGAAACGTACTCACAAATTTTAAATAAATAAATAAATAAAGAGGTAGCCAAAGGTGTAAAAAATAACTTTTAGGCTGTGTCGTGAATAAAAATGTACAAATTTAATTTATGTTATTAAAAATTAATGAAATTCCATTAAATGCATTTTTTTGGCTACCTGTCATCAATTTTATTATGTATTTATATGTAATTATAATTAATTCGTTATATAATTCTCACCAAAGGTTTATTCAAATCAAATGTTCTTTCCACAACACTATGATACAGCCTTAATAAATTGGAGAATTTTAACAAAAATTTATAGGAATAAATGCACATCACAAGGTTGTAGCCTGTTGGTAATTATTTATGAACAGAAAAGACTAGTAGAAGTATAAGACTCAATTGAATAGAAAAATTACACTTTTAACATTCCAATTGAGTCTCTTGTCTTTAGTAATCATGTAATAAACAAAAATAAAAAGAAAATAAATTCGCATCACTTCAGTTAATTTTTCGCATACGATTCAGTGTAATTTTTGTGAATAAGTTTTTAATAGGTATATAGTTAGTTTTGTAAATATATTTTTATTTATTTCATCAACTTGTGCTTTCTAGGATAATATGTTTTGTAAAAATGCAGTACTTTTTGATCAGCTTGCATTGCTTACTATATAGTTGTAAATATTTTGTTACATACAGTATATATTTTAATAATAGCATATTTTGATCTAGAATTTTTACCAGTTGAGAATCTCTCCAGACACAGATTTTCTAAATTATCGTTATCATGTAATATTGTAGATAATTTTTAAAATTTTAAACGCATTCTTTTGTTGTAGAAAGCCACTGCATTTCTTTAATTTTTTTTTTTTTAATTATTTTATGTAAATCATCTCTGTACTCGTTCACAAATAAAGCATTATATTATTTATGGAGCAAACCTGATTTTTTCTACAAAATAAACTTATGGTAGGCGACCCATTACACACGGTTAAGGCAGAAAGACCATTACGAACTTAGGGAACGTACCAAAACTACGTGACCCGTTCAGGGGGAAAAGGGGTCTCTTCAAAAACTACGTTTGGCCATGGGTAACTTGTAGGGCTGTGCCTGCGTCGTGTTTTGATGTCAAAATATTTACATTTGGACGTGGTAGTTTAAATGTAACTAAAACTAAGACGTTTGTATGTCTATGTTTAATAAAAATTATCACGATATTCCTATTTAATTTTGATACCAAACTCTATCAAGTCATTAAAGTGGAAGACAGCCTTAAACTAAGCGCATTTTCTTGTCACTTATAAGAGGAAGACAAAAAATGTAATAAGCGACAGCCGTGTATCATTTGCGCGAGCGACAATAGCCGAAAATAAAATATTGTCCACCCCAAGTACCTAAAACGTTTTATATTTTGGAAAGTAAAACATTAGACAAAAACTCAATTTTTTATCTTACCACATTATATAATGGACACATCCTTATTATTTTATTTACAGTTTGTACATACATACTTTACATCAAAACTGATAAAATAACTTATTATTGATAATATAATAAATTAAAGTACCTACTCTTATATTACTAACTTACAATGTAATACAAAAGGCACAGTTAAGTAAATAAAATTTGTTTATTGATAAAAATTACAAGTACATATATACAAAAAAAAAGACAAATTGGTACTAGTTTCTGTTTTTTAGACCAACTGTATAAAAAATGTAGTCGACCCGTCTCTCCAAGAGGGATCGTCTACAATTTTGGCCCTACACAGGGGGCAAGTCTGTTCCCTATCAAACCATGTGCTTACACACGTTTCACAAAATATGTGCTTACAAGTCAAAAGTACTGGTGTATCATACTCATCATGACATATAGGGCATTGATGACCAGCCTTTTGTAACTGATCTTTATTTGGCGACGATCCCAAACTCTAAAAAAAAACAGGAGTGGTTGGTCCACCTTGTACCTATGTACATTTAATTAATTGCTTACAATATTTCGTAGCAATTTAAAAAGAGACTCTTTAAATAGTTTGAGACGACTCATAAGGTCTGGACCTTTCGAGACCATATACGCTGCTGAAAGTATCACCCCTACGAACTTTTCAGCGCCATGGTAGAAATCTAACAGGAAATGGAGCCACAACTGAATTGGTACGAGACTCCTATACAACTGAGAAACAGCTTCCAAAAACAGAAAGTACTTTCCCTGAAAATTGTTTTATTTGTTAGACATTACTTTGTTTACATTATTAAAATAATAATACTTTGCTGTTGTTTTTATTATTAATAATACATCAACAAAAGAAAGAGAAATAAAAATGCATTTGGGTGTGTTAAGAAAAATTCTTTATTAGACATCCATACAATTGCAAACAAAGTACCAATAGTACTTAAATGAGTAACTTACCCTTTTTTGAAACTGGATTATTTGGCCCGGGAGAGCAGCTAAAATAATTTTAAAAATGATAGTTATCAGTTTTAAAACAAAATCAGCCATTGCAATGGTCCAAATTAAATCCCAAACTGACGAAGGGAGTTCCAACGGTGGTACAAGAAGTAAATAGTAATATAACTTATCATTTTTCTGGACATAATGAATGAAAAGTAAACAAACAACAATATAAATCACAGCCAAGAATAATTTTGATAAGTTTCTTCTACTCTGCTTTGCTGTTTCTTTTTTAAGCACAGAATTGCAATGTGTAAACGTTGTTAATAGGACAATAAAATTTAAAATGTCATGCCCATTATCATATACACTTTTCAAAAACAGAATTAAGACAAAAGGGATGTATTTTAGGAAAATCTGTAACAAAGATATCATTAATGCACAAGGAAGAAAATTATTTTAAGAAACAACAAATTGTATCAAAAATAGAAATATTAATATTATAAACAATCTAAAATAGAAAACGGGATAAAAATTAATAGTTCAATAAAATTAAAATAAAAATGTCAAAAAAATAATATTTTATTACTAAAGGCCATAGAATTAAATATGACTGCATATACAATGAAGAGCCCCACTTATCAGTCTTATTGAATATGTGAAAGTATCAGTCTAGGGCATGTAAATTAACTTTCATCAATTAGAGGTCAACACACTATTTTAAGATGTTAATCAATATTGAATGCATTGGTTTATCAAAGTTATCAGAGGCTTGAAGAAGAACATAAAAAATATAAGAACACCTAAAAATATTTTTGAATAAGTCATATTCTTACTTGTAAGGATCGATGTGCTTCAATAAGTCTTAATGTTTCAGCAGTAGAACCGTCTTCTCCGTTATTATCAGCATTTTCACCGGTTTCTGCAGGAGGATTATGATTGTTTTGTAACCTGTTGGTGTTTGGGACATTCTCTAAATTTATCACAACGCTATCTGCAAAAGTATTGCTTTGTTGTGAGTTATTGGTGTCTCCTTCATTATGTGGTCCCAAAAGGGCCGATAAAGATATTCTCCTGCTAACGTGCTGAGATCTACCACTGTTATCTTCGCTATAATTTGTACTGTTTGATGATATCACATTATTTTGACTAGGAGCACTGTACTGTCGAAGCAAAGTCCCTAGATGTAAATTATTAAGAGGAATCATAAAAGATGACGGGTCACTTCGTGAACTTTCAGATCTACCTTCATTTGGCAAGTTGTTTTGTAAATATGGCATTTGAGAAGAAATAAAATTATTCATAGTAACTTGTAATTCTAACCTACTTTTTTGTTTCGACTTTACCACTGCTCTAGTCTCTGATGACTGTCGTCTAACAACATTGGTTTAAGTATTTCTTTATCAGTTTAACATACAAATAATTGTATCAATAATTTTTACAGAAAAAAAGGAGATTACTTTGCACAAAAAAACAGCTGATTTACACTACATTACACAAAGTATATTTCGAATAATTACGAACAAAAAATAACCACAATGCAAACAGTAATTAAATTCCTCACTTCTTTGTTGTTTTCAATTCGTTAGCACACAATCGTTTACTCATATCGAAAAAAATAAACAATATTTATTTGTTGAACGAACTGCCTGGAACGTAAAAGACTGATCTGATAATAATTTAATAATAATAACACTGATTCATTCATTTTAAAACTTTTAGTGTGTTTCAGTGAAATAATAAAGTTACTAAACTGTTTAAAAATTACTAATAATTGGAAAAAATAATAATTAACTGTAATAATTATTTGTAATAATTCAAAAACGTTATTTTAATAATAAATTCATTATAAACATTATAACAAAAAATGTGAAAATCTTCGATTAATGCAAAGTACAGATAGGTATTATTATTTGCAACAAATAGAGCTGTTAACAAATTTAACCAACTAATTGTTTGTATGCATTTATTTTGAATTTGATTCACCCCCTGACTACTAAATATGCCCTAATTTAAAGTAAATTTATAAATAGTCAATTTAATATTTCACCCCTGGCAAAATAATTTTAAATACACAGACAACTTGGGTTGATTCACTACGAGAAGACGAACACCACTAAAATGTTATTCCAGAACTTCCGAAAGAAAAAGATGGCCGATCATAGCCACCCGCAAATACTTTTCAGCCGAATATTTAAAAAACGCGGCATATTCAAAATGACGCAACGCATGCTTACAATTTTCTGTCATTTAAAGTAAAATAAACAAACACGACAGATTCTTAATGCCCAAGAGTAATATTTTTATTATATTTTAATAAATATATTAATTATGCAAACGGTTTAAATTAGTAATTGTGATTGTGCACTTTGAAATTCATTAAAAAATCTATTTCTAATGAAAATTTTATTACACAACTACAGTGTTTTCTATCGTAGTATTTTTGGTATAGTTTTCATTTAAATTATTAATGAAATGTAAATAACTCCTTAATTTTTAGGTATTAAAACTAAAATGTCCATGTTGAATGGAAAAGTACAAAGTTCGATAACTGAAAAACTAAAGACAAACTTAAATACTGCACATTTGGAAGTTATCAATGAATCTTACATGCATAATGTTCCTAAAGGGGCAGAGACCCATTTTAAGGTGGTGGTAGTTTCAGAAAAATTTAAGGATTTGCCTTTAATAAAACGTCACCGAATGGTGAACAACTTATTAAAAGATGAATTACAATCTGGAGTTCATGCCTTATCAATTATTGCTAAAACACCAGATCAATGGCAAGAGAGTGATAAAATAATAGAATCTAGTCCAAACTGTAGAGGTGGATTTGGAAAATAATAAACTACTATGTATTTTTAAAAAGTACAAGATGTAAATAAATTACTAAGTAATTGTTAATAAATATTGAGAATCTTTTCTTTTCATTTTCATTATTGGATGTTTTATACACAAAATAACTCAAAATTATCGAAATAAATTGAAATAGAGCCCCTGAATTCAATTTATATGTTTAAATATGTACTATTAGGTAAAGCTTTAACTGTATATGCCATGACTAAATCAGCTAATTATTGTTTATAGGTTTAATTATTAATTAGCAATTAATCACTACAAATAACACATTAATAACTGTACTCGAAGTTGTAATAGAAATTAATTAGTTAAACATTAATAACACTTCAATTACAATAAATAATTGGTTATTGTAGCTCTGCAGCTTATGTAACCCAAATTGCATTAATTTAAATTCGGAATTGGCGGGATTTGTTTAGAGAAGATATAAACAGATAAAAAAATTAATAAATCATACGTCAATATATAATTGTAAATATTAAGATATTTTTTCCTTATAATACGTTGTAATAAAACTAGCTCCATATCACACCTGCTACGTAACAACTTATGTTGTGTTTTATTTATAATTAGATATTTATTTGGAATCGAAATGTGCTTTATATTTATTTTATTTATCTCTATTTTATTCTTACAATTATTGAAGCAATATTTTAAGAATATTAATAAGTACTAAAAAATTAATGTTCATGTCTTGTGGCTATATTAGCTTCCCTGTAAATATTTTCCCCTCGAAGTACCAAATCCTGACAAGGAGATTTATGAGTATTATTAGTGGGTTCATCATCAGCAGCTTTTACTTGCAACAAAAACATTCTTCTAGTTTTGGTTGATAAATTTAAAAATGACCCATGAAGTAATAGGTACGAAAATATAACAATATCTCCCCTCTTTGCATGCACTGGAGTTGCCCCGGTTAATGGATACTTTTGGGGATCCACATAATGGTACTTTCCACTTTGATCTTCCCTTAAGCCATAATCTTCCAGAGGTCCAAGTTTGTGACTTCCTGGATAAACAGCAAGACCTCCATTTTCTGGAGTGGTGTCATCCAGATGAACAAAAACAGCCAACATGGTATGTTTTTTGTAAGGGAAATAATGATAGTCCTGGTGCATGGGGAATGGTGCACCGTTTTCTGGGGGTTTTATGTGGGCTTTTGTGTGGTGCAGAAGTATATTAGGGGTATTCATGATGTCTTCAAGGGCGTCCAATAACTTTGGGTGCGTGATAAGTCTTGTAAATACAGCACTGTGCATTTGTAGATTATGAATTGATTTCACCTTATAATATAATTTAAAAAATAATAGTATTTGTTATGTAAAATATTTTCTTTATTAAAGACTTACGCTGGTATTGACACCTTCACTGAGTTTCTTCACCTCATCAACTCCCCATGTTGCTTCAAGCCCCTTTTCATTTTCGCGTTGTTTTCTTTGAAATAATTTATCGTATGTTTCCAAAATTTCATCTATTTCTTGTTTGGATAACACATTGTCCAGCTTTATGTACCCGTTTTCCTTATAAAAGTTTTTTTGTTGATCTGTTAATAATTTTAGACCTGGCATTTCGAATTACTTTTTGAAAATGAGTGCAAGAATCATCAGTTAAAAGAAACAGATGGAATAAACCATTTAATAATAAGAAAAAAACGTTTATGCTAATATAAAACAAAGATAACAACACCTCCTGATTACAACGACGACGAAGAGAAGATAAGATTTTTTGGAAAATTGATTTTTTATAAATATGTACCTATTTGATAACACATATAATGAGCCTTTTATTACCACATGTACAGTGGATCCAAATATTACAGGAAGATACCTACTAATTGGACTCATTATGTTTTTATTTAATAATTTTAATTAATTATTACATAATTATATTTATATTTATGAGGTACAAATAGATATTAATTTTGAAGCTGTTATATAAAGTTGTTTACAACTTTTGAAGATAACGTATTTGTAATATTTATTAAAATAATAAGTTTATTATATAGTTCTCTTATATTTTTAATTTTAAATGTTATCTGGAGCTGCTGATGTTATTATATGCTATTATTATTTGTCGAATAAAACTTTTTTTTGGTACCTAATAAATGTCCCCTCAGCTTGTTTAGCTTATGATCTATTCTACCCTAAATACATTTCTATTCTTATTTAACTTCCTTTCATCAGTTAAGCTATTAAGTCCTGTTTATCTTATTGGCATTTTTAAAATATTTAACTCATTTTGGAGGGGTTAACTGACATTGTATGAAATAAAGGTGAAATCAGGAGTTAATTATCTGCTTATTTATTAAAATTAAACATTTATTAATAGCTGAATACGTGCGTAAAAGAGAAAAATGTAAAATAAACGTTAATAAAATTAATGTAAAATTTTCGTGCCATTTTTTAAAAATAAATTAATTCTATAGAAGTAACCGCTCTATTTGGATAATCTATGGACTGTACTTTATATCTATGATTTTATTTAAACGTCAAATATTGTAATTATGTTTCATATAACCCTACATAAAGATACAACTTTTTAGCAAAAAAATACATTTTAACATTTAATATTAAGTTTTTATTACTCAAAAATATGTCTGAATACGAAAAGATTCGTACAGGAAAATTAGTGTTGAAAGGGGAAAAAGAAAAGTAAGTGTAACTACATATATAGCAGTAACATCGAAAAATTTGTTGTGAATCTTTACTGTAACGGACTAAATGTTCTTTAAGGAAAAAGAAACGAAAGCACAAAAGCCAGAAACCTACACAACAACCAAAAATTGACACTGATGCTATTGAGCATGGAAATTGGTGGAAAACAAAAACTGTTGAAGACATCAAGGGCCCAGTGGCCATTGAATTTGGAAAACACACATATATTAAAGCATTAGACAACGGTTTGTTTACATTAGGAGCCCCTCACAGTGATGGAGAAGGACCATATCCTGAAGAGATTTTAACAGCTATTCAAGTTAATGAGAGAAAAATAGCTCTAAAATCTGGATACGGAAAGTATTTGAGTGTTGATAAAAATGGTGCAGTGGTAGGAAGATCAGATGCAATTGGTTCTAAAGAACAGTGGGAACCAGTGTTTGAAGTAAGCGAATGATATGTGTTATGACAATGATTTTATTTTATTAATTTATTTCAGAATGGTAAAATGGCAATTTCAACATATACAGACTGTTTTATGTCTATTCATGCTAAGGATGACTCAGTTATTGCTCTGAGTAAAGTAGCAGGTAAAGATGAAATGATTCAGATTAGATCTCAAACTATAAAAGAAGAAAATCCATTAAAAGATGTACCAACTGAAGAGCAGGGAAGTTTAGATGAAATTGAAGTTAATTATGTGTAAGTTATGTTTAAATATGAATTTATATCGAAGCTCTTTGAAGTAACTGGCAATTGTATGATTTTGGATTTTAGAAAGGACTGCTATGTTCTAAAACTTTTGTTTTAGGAAGAAGTTCCAGAAATTTCAGGATAAACGCTTAAGGATTTGTACAGAGGATAAAGGAGCACTGGAATCTGCAAAATCAAGTGGAACTTTGCATGAGACTTTGTTGGACAGAAGGAGTAAAATGAAATCAGACAGATACTGCAAATAATTAATTTATTACTAAAACTAAAATAATCTGTACATTAAAACATATTTTTAGAAAAAATACATTTGCAATAATTTCAGGCAGTTCATCCCTAAAATAATACGAGTGGTACTTTGTGGTGGAACGATAAGAACAATAAAAAATAAGGGGGAGGGAGTAAGGGAAATATTAACGGAAAAGGACACAACGTTCCGAATTACATTAATAGTAATAGTTATAATACGATTATATTTTAGTACTATTTTGCCATTTTTCTTTTATATTTTTTAATAACGATTACACTGTTTACACTTAGCAAATAATATACACAATTATTAAGATACGAATTTCGAAAAGCTTATTACTATTGTAATAATTTATTACTATTCGTTCGGATTTTGAATCTCACTCTGTTGGGTGTCCTTTTCGTCAAAAAAAAAAAAACTACTTATAATAAAGAGCGAAAAGGAAATAAAATAACTTAAAAACTGGCAACATTTTAAGGTGAAAAAACTTTGCTTGTAAAATACAAGTAAAGTAGACAATGATATCATTCTTTAATTACTAAATTATATTTCAACTAATTTCCGGTGATTTGCCTCTAGAAGCCTTCAGCCATTCGACGAATTCGTCTAACATTACTGGCCCTGTAATTTCATTTATAAATATACTGGACTAATACACCTAAAGTAGTTAATTATTATTGCTTACAAGCTCCATCAACGTCGTAATTCGACAAGTCATTGCTGATTGTTTTGGAAAATTCAAGAATATTACACCATTGGTCTTTGTTAATGACTTTGTACTTTGATTGATCGAGGAACTGACTAAACTGGGTATAAAGAGGCCAGTGCTTCCCCAGTAGAAGCTGTAGCATGGCCTTTGCAGTCTCAATATCCATACTCCTTTGGTCTTTATCCTGAAAATAATGAACGAAAAGTTAAATTAATCAAATGTAACAAAAAAAAAACACTCAAAATAAAAAAATTACTCGTGCAAAATCAAATGCGTATCTGTATATAGCTTTGAACTGATTGTGGTCATTGAGAAGCCCACGTAAGTGGTCCAGTCTGTTTTGCAATTTTTGTATCGTGTCGCATTCGAGCTGACTCAGACCCCTTAGCCACTCTTCCTGAGTAAAGAAGCCCATTTGTCGAGCTTGCATTTTATATGCCAACACTAACATGACCACGTTCTCGGGTTCTACACCTATATCTTCGCAAAATTTTTCCATCCCATCCGGACCCAGAGTGTCCGGGTCGTCTGGATTCGTATATTCTCTGAACCATGCTAAGCACCTTTTCTGACTAAACGATGAGCTCTCTTCAACCCTTGAGTATCGTCTGGAACTACAAACAAATATAAAATTTTATATTCAAACAATTTTAAATAGCTAAAAGTAGAATAATAACTACTTAATATCTTTTGTAGGACTTTTTGGGAGTTATATACAATTTTTCTCCATTGCACACAGTTAATTAAATTTAAGTATGCTAATTAAAATTACGCAGTAAAACGAAATTTTCTCGGACTCTTATTTTTTCTTAACAATCTTTTCTTGTATATGCGCCAGCATTTCCGTCATTCGTGAAAGGTGGGAATAAATGCTTATTACTGTGAAGTTAATAAATGCGCACCTTACTAACTAAACACAAAAGAGAATTCATTTCACAAACCATTTACTTAGTACCTACTTCTTGACATCCATAAAATAAAGGATGCAGAAAAAAACTAATAAAGATGTACAGCTACCTTTTGCTTTAAAAATAGCACAGCAAGCACACACTGAACACTAAAAATAGTTGAACTTCACGTTGACGCATTATTTCAAGTTGTAAATACTTTGTATTTTGTAAATAATTATTCTGTTATACGCATATGAATTTGTAGTATATATTTTGCAAGCTTTTGGTTAATCTAATATGTAACATATTATATACCGAATAATAATAATAATAAAAATTTTTGATTCTAATGTTACAACTGTCAATACCAGTTTTATTTTTGTTTTAATTTATATACAGTGTGTTTTAGTACTTTATAACTTTATATTACATGACTATAAACTCTAAATAAAAATATGCAAAATAGCAACTTCGTTCAATCAAATGGTTTACTTATGAAATAATATTACAAAATTCCAGAAAGTGATAATGCTATTACTGTTTGGTTTATGTGGAATTTTCAAGAACAAATGGTAAATTAAAGTATAAACTGTACTAACTCATAAAAAGTAATTTGTTAATAAAGAAATTTCAATGATGTAAGTGAAAATCACCTACAATTAATTTAATTAATTCAATTTAAACTAATCTTTTTTAATTATAAGTATTAGGCATTCCTTTCAAGTTAAACTAAAAATGGGTACGGTCTTTGACAGTTACATGCCAAAATAATTTGGTTTGTTAACAAATAAACTGTACAACAAACTTTATGTAAATGAACATGAATACACAAATTACAGAAGCTTTTATCATGTCTAAAAATGTTTTGTTAAAGAGTGATACTGATAAGTCCTAAAAGAAAAAAAAGTCAAGAATTTACCCTGTAGAATTACGTAGTCTCTTTGAAGCTTGTCTTTCCTCTTCTGAAGTATTCATTTCTGTTGATCTTCTTTTACTGCGAGGCATTTCAGCTTTATTTTACTTGATAAAGTATTTACACTACACCAAACACTTATCTGACAATTCGCGGCGTAGTTATAGGTTAGGTTATAGGAGCATGTGAAGATGCCGCAAACTATCTTTAATACAATAAATCCGAAAACACGTACAACTTAACAATTTTAGGCTTAAAAAATATCTTTATAGATATTTCCTACCATGTATTGCAAATAATTTATTGGGTTTACTAGAAGTCACTACTTTCAACTCACTTTAAACTTGTTCACTTTATTAAAGTCTCTATGTGAAGTTCTATTTTTTAAATTAAAAAAAGTCCAAATAAAACCGTTTTTTGTTCATTATTTCGTAAAACTTAAATGTAATGATTTGATCATATTTGAGCATCAGCTGTTGTCGACATAATTTTATTTTAACCTTCAATTTAGGGAGTTTTAAGGCCAATAGGTTGTATTGTATACCAGCATACCAGTTGTACCACTTCTAATAAAAATTTATTTCCTTTTATATTATTTAATTTATTTATACTTTTTAGAAATAATTAATAGTGTATTATTTACAAAAGAGATACTTAATAAGTTAAAAAATTGTGATTAGAGAACTAACAAAAATTTAAATTAAATTAATTATTACATTTATGAGTGAAATAGCAATCTTTTATTTCAAAGTTGGAGTTTATAGATGACAAATGTTGGTATTGGTGATATGTAGCTGATATGGTATTTTTAGTGATATAAATATTACATATATGTAACATATTTTTCACCTTGATTAATGAAATACTTTCAGAAATAATTAGCTTAAATTTATTATTGTGTTATTAAAATTCATATGTTGATGTCTTTTGTCTTAAAACAATTCAAATTAGTGCTCATTTTTAAATTAAAACGAGGTTATGTGTAATGTGTTTGTTTATAAGACCCTTATATTAATATTTATTTGTCAATAAGTTTGTGATTTTGAAATTGATAAGATAGGTAAGTGATTATTAAGTGTAATACCTACAAAAAAACCCTTTCGAACAATGAATACTTACATACATAGTCCTAAAACCATATTCTGAAAAGTAATATTTATTCGTATCAATTGTGTATCAAAGATCGCTGGATCTATTTAAAAAATTAAAAGTGTTTGGGTAAGCAAATTTTATTTATTGCTATTATAATTTAATTTGGCTAAACAATTTAAAGGTGAAAGTACGTAATTAATCGTTAGTATTCATTATCATTAATCTTAATTAGTCACTTTCTTCTTTAGATTATTATTACATTATAGGTATAATGTAGTTTTTGTTTAGACATGTGTGCGTTGTATGGCAAATTTATGTTAGAATTATACTTTAATAAATGTATTATAGTTAATCAATTTAAATTTAAAATTGTTATTTTTTGGTTTGTTATTTTGGTATTCTTTTTTTTAGGGACTTCCCAAGAAAAACGTCATAAAGCGCGCTCTGTTGACATATTTTGTAGACAAATTTAGCAGATATTTAAATTTAGTTTCAGGATGGCAACAAATCCAAAAGAAATTCAAAAGAAACAACTTGTGAATCATTTGAAAGAGTTGTTTGGAAATGTATTAGATTTAGAAATTATTGAGTCTGTAGCCCTAAATTGCGATTATGAAGGTATTTAAATACACTACAAACATATATTGATAAGTGCCTGTTTTTTTATAAAACTTTTTTTTTTTGTTTAAGAATACTTTAAGAAAGACCATAATTAATGTTTAATTTCTGATTGATAAGAAATAATTTTAATTTTTGTTAGGTACATTGAATGTTAAGATAAAGTATGTAACTTTCCAGAAGTGTCTGC
Organism: Agrilus mali; assembly: GCA_029378335.1. Classification (NCBI taxonomy): domain Eukaryota; kingdom Metazoa; phylum Arthropoda; class Insecta; order Coleoptera; family Buprestidae; genus Agrilus; species Agrilus mali. Next base: position 1,497,612 of record CM055660.1, read on the forward strand.
TACAAATATGCTTCTTGAGCTTTCAAGTAATGTAGATGGATTTGTGAGCCCAAAAAATAAAAATAAAGGCAAATCGAGAAATGATACTCCCAAACTTTTGAAATCGGTTTCTCTTGCTAACTCTCCAGTTCAATATTTAAAAGCTACATCTACCACAATACTACAGCATTCCAAAAAAGATCAAGAATTAGAACGTATAATTTCTCTTATACAAAGTGGATATAAGGTTCTTGTTTTAATGAGGGGCGTTCCTGGTAGTGGCAAAAGTACATTGGCTAAATTCATTGTGGAACGTAGCGTTGAACCCGCTTATTTCCAAAGTTATGATCAGTTTATAAAAGGTACTGACGATTATTATACAAAAAATGGTGTCTATAATTTTCATCCAACTCTAATACCGGAAGCTCATGACTGGAATCAAAAACGAGCCTTTCAAGCCATGATCAACGGCATAAGTCCCATAATAATCGACAATACAAACTTACAAATGTGGGAAATGAAATCTTATGCCACGATGGCTGTCCAGAATGGGTATCTCATTGAACTACTGCAGCCGAGAACCCCATGGGCATTCAACGAAAAAGAATTAGAACGTCGTAATCAGCACGGAGTGCCGAGAAAAACTATAAACGAAATGTTGAGTCGTTACGAAAAAAATGTTACAACGAAGAAGTTGATGGCCATGTACAATTTACGTTATTTGGGTCAGATGCCACAAATGAGAAACTATCCTCCTGTTGTTCCACCAAATAATTTTCAACCCCCTAATCAAGCCAAAGCAGGAAGTAGCACTGCTCCCCAACCAAGAAACATTCCCATTTTCTACGGGCGTCCGATGAATTTAGTGGATTTGACCATTTCAGACAAAACAAATGAATCAATTAACTTTACAAAAGATATAGATGTAAATCAGGAAAAGGAAAAGGAAATCAACGAGTCTACGTTCCAAAGTAAGGAGAAAGTTGTAGACTTAATGAATTTTGATAACGAAACATCCTCGCCATGGGCTGGAGCATCTGTCTCCTTTGAGAGTCCCAAAAACTCATCTTTGATTAACGAAATTTTTGATGTTGCCAATGAAAATAGTGTCGAAATGCTAGATCCGCCTGTAAATTTTAGTGCCCAAGAAAATCAAAAACATGTTAATGACGAAAGGACTTCACAAAACCAAGAAAAACTAATTTCAGTTTTCAAATCTGTCGCCATATCAAAGGAAAACGTTTCGTCTCAATCTGATATAGTTTTACCACTTGCAACTTCTACTGAACCTGATATAAAAAAGTTGAAGACGAGTCCACAACCGGAAAGCGAGTTAGATGTTGAAAAATTAAAAAAATCCATAAACTTGTACCCACAATTAGATTTATCTTCCTGGGGCTTATCAGAAACTACTGAATACTCCTGGGAACCCCTAGAAACTCCACAGATATCCTTAAATAACAAAGAGACAAGAAACGTAGAAATTGAAACAGCAAATTCATCGACCAATACTTCTTACGATGATTTCCAGCTTCTACTTCCAAATTCAAAACTGAATAATCCAGACGTAATTGTGTTGACCTGTACCAGCAGGGATATAACTGATAACAATTTTATACGTTCGGAAAATTCTACACCACCTTTGAAAACTATGTTGGATAAAAGTTCAATGACTGATGACCTTTTTGTTTCCATCAATTCTGAAGATGAAATTGAAACAGTAACTAGGGATATGCAGCAGTTGGTGAATTTGTTTCCACACATATCTCTATACCTTCTTACAGACGTTTACGATAAATGTAATAGGGATGTAGAATGGACCATTGATTTATTATTAGAGGGGAACTTGGAAATTTTGCAGATTGAAAAGAAAGTTGAAGAACAACTCCCTGCTAATATCGAAGAAGCTAAGAGTTCTATCGAAGAAATTAGTGCTTCTTCTAAGAAAATTATTCTGGAGCAGAATAAAAAAACTTCCGTTAGTGAAGAAATTAGTCTTTCGGAAAAAATATTGTCAACAGGAAAAGACTTGGTGAAATTTTTGGAGAAACAATTTATATTCGGCAATCAGCACTATTCTGAACATATTTTGAAAGTTAAAGGTCGTAAGAATGGATCATTTGAAGAACTGCACATTCCAAAAGAACCAATAACAACAAAACCGCCAAAAGAAGATATTGCAGAGACTACTAATTTACCTTCTACGTCAATTCCTGTTTATCAAAATCCAAAACTACAACCATCTACGTCGTCAGCAGTAGAAGTATGTCACACCGAATGTGGGGATATATTTGCAATAGATACAGAGAAAGAATTTGATGATTTGGAAAATTGTCAAACCGATGTAAACAGCGAAGAAATGATGGAGTTAAACTTAGGCGATGTGTTAGTATCACAATTGGAAAGCACCTTTGGGAATCCAGAGTTGTATCCCAAAGGATTTCAGCCAGTGGTTCAAATGCCTGTTAGTTTGGCAAGGCAACTTTTCGCGTTTTATTTGGAGTCTGTTTATTCACAAATGGAAGCCCAAAACCATGTTTTAGAACAATTGGTAAAAGAAGACGAAGAATTTGCAAAAACCCTACAAGAAAACGAAGAAAAGGAGATGAAAGAGAAAGAAATTCAACGTAAAAATGAAGCTCCAAATCTAAAAGACATAATGGCAGAAGAGAAAGAAAGAAACAAATACATTAAAGAAATCGAACAGTGGAAAAAGATAACTCCAGACGATCTAGCTGCTAAATTAACGCGAAAGAAATTGTTTGACTCGTTCCCAACAATAGATCAAGATCTTCTAGTAGAAATATTACACGCACATGGCAATTCTTACCAACAAACTGTGGAAGTTTTATTAAATTCGACCAAGGCAGAAGACATCAGAGATCCTTATGGAACAATATTAAAACCTCCAATATCAACAAAAACTCTAGAAGAAATGAAAGAGGCTCAACATGAAAGTGACGAGGTAACTTTTCTGACATTACGTCAAATACAGTACGTATGTTATAATAATATTTTATTTGTTTGGTTTCAGGATGACGAAGAGGAACAAAAATCCGCGAATGTATTGCGTGAAGAAGCGAGAAAACATTTAGCTAAAAGGCACGAATTGTATTTGAAAGCACAAAAACATTTTCAAAAGGGCGAGGGCCTTGTTGCCAGTTATTACAGCAGTCTGGCCGAAGAAAGGGGATTGTTGTATGAGAAGGCTAACACTTTGGCTGCTCACATGTTACTGAACGATAATTCACAGAAGAAGGACTTTCACACATTAGATTTACATTATCTTTATGTAAAAGAAGCGATCAGTGCTTTGGACATATTTATGGACAGGAATATTATGTTGGTTGGTGGCAAAAATAAAAATCAGGAGCTGTTTATTATTACAGGAAGGGGAAAGGGTAGCAAAGATGGGAAGAGCAAACTAAGACCAGCAGTTATTTCCCGATTGAAGAAACGTAAATTGAGGTGAGTACTGTCTAGAGTTCAGTAGAGTCCAAAGATCTTGCTTCAAGGCTCCAATTAAATTTGTAGACTTCAGGTATTTTGAAAGGGCTTCAAAGACTTTTAAAAAGCTTGAGACAAGTACTAAATTAAAAAAGATAATTTTTTAGTTACTATGTCATGAATCCTGGTCTATTAAAAGTATACGTCAATAAAAACTCCCTCATGTCAAATGATGTTGGGAAAAGAGAAATATAATAAATGTTAAGTGTCATGGTACAATCAAACTGTATATCTGTCTGTCTGTAAATCCCCTAAACCGTAAGTGTTTTTCTTTTTTTTTTTTACCTAAATATGTATAATTATTTTAAGCCGGTGATTACGGGGGTAAAATAGTGTCAAAAATTTTTTAAGCAATCCGATTTTTCGAGATAATTGCAAATTACAATGTTTAAATATCATTACTTTTGTTAGGGCAATTTTTTTATATACTTAATGCTGTGGTATAGATACTCAGATCGCTGTTATAATCTTTGCCTAAAAAATTATTTGACTGATCTATCTCTTCAAATAACTTTTACATCTTTACTTGCAGCCGCCCCATGAGCTACAGTAAAAAAAAATTAAAAACTAAAAAAATATTAAATGTACCTAATCCAGTGTTGGGATCGACGTAATTGGTAAACCAATTTTTAATTATCTTTAATGCAAGTACAAATAAGTATATTAGTTATATAATAAGTAAGATTTATTTTTGGGACAAGTTTACTACAATTTATTATAATAAATTATAATACCTATAACAAAAAAATATATTGCCATACAAAATTACCAATCATGAATTATATTTTTACTGATACTAATTAATTACTGTCTTACAGGATATAAGAAAAATAGTAATTAAATAAGTGTAAGGAATTTTTAATGGCTGTGATTGATGCTCAATCTATTTAATTTTTTTCTATCGTTCTTTTTAATAAAACATATGACATATAATAATTAATGAAATTTAAGCTTTGACTGAAAACTGTAGAAAAAAATCAACATTGGCACAAATGAATAGTTCATTAAAAAAGTACAATGATAAATGTATCGATTTTTTCTTTCAGGGGCCTATTTTTACATGTCTATCAATTTTTATTATTATTAATTTACATTTGATATTTAGGTTGATGTTGCCTTTGTTTTTTATGTATTATTGTGACAATAACAATACAATAATTAATAGCATGCTTTTGTTTTACATTTTGTTATTAATGATTTAATTCTATTTGTTTTTTTGTTCTTTTGTTATTTATCCATACATGTAATAGGTGTCGCAATGTACCTTACCTCAAACATGCCACAAAACATAAAATTCAATAGATGTCGTAAGTTGATACAATTATAAATTTAATACTTCATGTCGTGGTTGTTCTATTATACATGTTGTTATTTCTGTTTAATGGAACCATAAACACATAATTAACTGTTCATGTAATAGTAAAATGGGATCTCAAAAATATTTAAAAAAGTTGATGTTACTAAATAATTGTTTTTGGATTTTATTAACATAAGTATTAAATTAAATACCTACTGATTAATTGTACAATTTATGACTAATGCGTTAATTAATGATTAGTAAAAACAGTTATTGTTTTTTTATGTTATTTTGCTGGTATATATTATAGTTATGTTCATGTTTCAGAAATTTTATACTTATAATCTACATTAGAGTTAGTTATTTTTGTATATTACTATATTTCTAATAAAAAAATGAGTTTTTCTTTTATTTTATTCCTGTTTAATTTGCAAATAGCACAAATTTCAGAAATACTTGAGAAACTTATAGAATTTCCCAGAATGTTTTAGGAATTTACAGGAGGTTTAAAATCCTACAGAATTCTCCTGAAGGTTCGAGAAACTTGTAAAAATTCTAGTCTAATTTTAACAGTACAAAACAAAAAAGTATTGCATCGGCCGGGAATCGAACCCGGGCCGCCCGCGTGGCAGGCGAGCATTCTACCACTGAACCACCGATGCTTGTTGCAAATAAATTCTAAATTAAGTGTTTTGTAGAAGTATGAAATTAAACAAATTATTATTATGTATATATGTATGTAATAAATAAGACGCCGTTTTAAAAAGAGTACGAATACAAAATTTATTATTAATATATAATTGGGTTATATATTCGTCTTCACAAACAATAATTTAACTTACTCATACCATCGTTTACCTCAATAATGTGTTTTAACAGATGACAATAATAAAAAGGAAATATTACTTATGTAATGTATGAACGATATCGATTATATTACGTAGGTTTTCTAAGAGGAATTTACCTTTACCTTTTTCGGAACACTATGCATACATAAGCTGAAACTTTTGATTGTTCTCTTGCGTGAATCCTTGATAAAGTCTTCAGAACTTTGTTGCTTTCTCTTCGTACCAACTGGCGCGCTCATTTTATCGGACAGTTTCATATTATTGATACGTCTGCAATGAATTATTTTATTTCAATTAATTTGCAACTTATTGAAGGTACTTACGTAAGACTTCCGAAGTAAGAATGTTCCAGCAATCTTTTAAGAGTTACCCTTTTCATAGGGTCGTATTCCAGCATTAATCTTACCACGTTTTTTGCGCTGTCGCTTAAACTTTCCAAAACGCTATTCAATCCTTTCCCTCGTTGTTTGGGGAAGTTTTGAAAATTTTGGGATCTAGACAATTTTTTTTTATGAAATGCGAAAATATCAATTTTTTTATGACTTACTTGTGGGTAAATTTGTTAAGAACTCTTACGGGTGGTGTGCCGAGTATAGAATGGATTTTAGCCAATTGGTCGATTTCGTTTGAGCCAGCAAAAAGTGGTGTTAGGGTTACCAGTTCGTAAAAAACGCACCCAGCTGCCCAAATATCCATTTTAGGCCCATAATATCCTTTTGTTAATAAACATTCCGGTGCCCTGTACCATCTCGTTGAAATATATTCTGTATACGGTGGTTTGCTGTATATACCCCGGATAGAACCCAAGTCTGCTAATTTTACCCTTTCCTGCTTAAAAATTAAAAAATGCTAATGCGGTTATTTGAATCCTAAATTTAATAAAATATGCCCCCAAAATATATAAAAAGACATCCACCCCATCCTTTGTGGAAATAAAATTAGAATCTACAATTTTATTTTTATTTTGTGACGTTTTGTAACCCCTTAGAACTCATAAATTTATTTGGACAACTTTTTGGGACTATCCGCACTATTTTTTTATTAATTGAGGGTTGGATCAGACTTTGACCGTAAATTTGAAAATAAGAGTTGTATAAATCCAATAGAACCCCTTAGTAATTAATTGAGGGTTGGATCAGACTTTGACCGTAAATTTGAAAATAAGAGTTGTATAAATCCAATAGAACCCCTTAGTAACCAAAAATGTTCCAAAAAGTAAAAAAATGAATTATTTGGAATGCTCAAGAACGTTCCAGAATCATCAAGATCTTTCAAGGATGATCTAGAATGTTCCAGAATATTAAAAAAAGAAAATAGATTTAAAAAATAAAAGAATTTCACTTTTGTAACTAAGTAACTAAAAATAATGTGTAATTGTAACTAAATCTAAAAAAAGATAAATAAAAAAAAGATTTTCTACAAGGATTTTTGTTATGGTTTACATATCTTTTTATACAATATCTATCTATTTCTTATTAATATAATCAGTGTTAAATTTAATCTATTTTAGGGAAAACCCCATCTAAATCGATTAAGAATTAATCATAATATAGCTCTTTAAAGTTTTCTTCTTTTTATACGCTTTTACGTAATCATAACCTAACTTTTAATGCAACGAAGTATACTCCTCGCGGCATCGAGGGTGACTAACTTAGGAATGCAAGTTCATTGTTATATAACTGGGTCAATCGGTCAGCGTAACAGGTGGCTGGACAGGTGGCGCCTGGCTCTGTTTACAGTTGCAGGTGCAGCGCATTGATCATGACCAGTTTTACGAAATTCCATGATGGCCGCCGACGCAACAGCCAATTAGATGCAGCCAAATGCATAGCGCCCAATTAAATCATTAGGAACCGCATTCCTAAGTCAGTAATCCTCGGTGCTTTGTAGGGTGTACTTCGTTGCGTCAAATTGTAGGTTGTAATTACGTAAAAAATATGTAATTAAGGAAAATTACGTTTAAAATGAAGTAAATTAGTTTAAAAAAATAAATTAAGCACTTTATTTATCATTATTATAATAAATATTAATGAAACGTTTATAAAATGCCTTTAAAGAAAATAATATCTAATAAATTTTACTAAATTGTATTGTATTTAAAAAAAATCATGTGTGCAATTCACACGTGGTAGAAGTGAAACCTTCAAAAATTTTGGTTACTATGCCTTGATAAACACGAGTGGAGGGGGTACGATGCAGAGCACAAATAAGAAACACTGTATAATGCTTTCTATCTCATTTTCTCCCACTCTGTCTCTTTTTACTGTCGCTTTTTCGTTTCATCGACTTTAAAATCACAACGGTACTATTTATAGAAGTTTTCACTTCAAAAATTATTACAAGATGTTGGAATATTCCCATCAAAAGTATGATATACTTTTACCCGACCAACGCCTGGCATTGTAACTCGTTTAACATAAAATACGTCCCAAATATTTTAAAATGATTACCTGAAAAGAATATTGAAGTGTTGAGTGGTTTTTGGGCAGATTTATCAAAATATTTTCTGGTTTGACATCTCGGTGAAATAGACCCATTTTATGGAGGTGATAAAGCCCTTTCAGAACTTCGTGCAGGTAGAATCGAGCTTTGTGTTCTGGGAAACCCCTACAAATACAAAAGAGCAATTTACTTAGAAATTCTCTAATATTTTATGTATATATATTTAATGATAATTTTACCTCTTTTTTATCTTCATTAAATCGTACAAACTCATGTCCATTAAATCAAAAATTAAAATTAATCTGCCACATGAATCATCACTAAAATAGAAAATTATTACTTTTTTTATATTAGACAGGTATAAATTTTTCTATGTTGCATAATTGAGAAAAAAAAGTCACTGTAACGGCTTGGTATAGAACTCTGTGTTCCTTTTTATTATTTTTTTAATCAGATAAATAAATCAGATTAGAATAAATTTCCAAAAATTTCTAAGTTATTGATTTTATTTTATTCGTGTAAATATAGACTTACTAGTAATATTCTAGTGGATTTAAAATGTTTGGATGGGGCAGTATTTTACGTAAAGCTACGACTTCTGCGCAATCTAAAACTTGTTCGGACCTTAAAACGAAATAATTTTAAATTAATTAATTAAGCTAATTGCATAAAAAGATAAAATAAAATTTGTCGAACATTTTGAACGTTTTTCTTAGAACTTTGGCCGCAAAAAAAGAGCCGGTTTTTCGATCTTGACATTTTAATACTTCGGAAAACGAGCCTTCACCAATTTTGTTGATTACTTTGTAGTCTGAAACGAAACGTTTTACCTTTTTGCTTATCGGATTTTATAAAAGTATTTACATACTGGCTAAAAATTGGTTGTTTGAAGTCATGCCAAAGAAATTCTTAATTTTGACTGTCTAACCCTAAAAAACATCAATAAAAATAATAGTTTTGTTTAATTAACTAATAATTACTTGGTTGCTTTGATCACTTTGATACTAACTAAAAAAAAAAAACAATAAATAAGTAAAACAAATATTACTTAATATAATAATTTGTATACAGTCTATATCTGAAAAGGTTGGCAATAAATGAAAAATTTTTTTATTATACAGGGTTTTTCAAGTTGATGGGCTATTAGAAGTATATGAATTAGTAGAAGGAATTCAATTCTGAAACTTGGGCTCATTTGGTTATTGTTTATGCCGCTTCTTTTAAAAATATTTTCAAGTTCGATTTACATCCGGTTATACCGGAAGTCGATACCAACTTTGTTATTTTAAATGGAATGGTATATTTTTTACGCTGAATTCGAATAAAACGTGTAATTCTAAGGTAAGTTTGATAACCAACTTGTACACCTATGACGATCGGTTTCTGAGTTAATTTAATTTATAGAAAAAAAATCGCTACCGCAACCCAAATTATAAAAAATCATAACTTCCACAAAATACGACTTAGAGTGTTGAAATTTTTACTAGTAATAGCTGAATATTAGTGCTAACGCCTTGACAAAATTGAATTAAATAATTTATACAGGGCGCTCAAAATAAAATTCTAAAATTGAAAACTTCACACATGAATTACTTCGTTTTTTCAAATGGCACCTACTATTTTTTATTTTTTCAATCGATTCCTTTTTTTATCCTCTTTCGATCTATATGGATACTTCCTATTTTAAGTAATAATTTAAAATTATTCCAAAATTTTCAAATAAAATAGGAAGTATCCATATAGATCGAAAGAGGAGAAAAAAAGGAATCGATTGAAAAAATAAAAAATAGTAGGTGCCATTTGAAAAAACGAAGTAATTCGTGTTTGAAGTTTTTCAATTTTAGAATTTTATTTTGAACGCCCTGTATAAATTATTTAATTCAATTTTGTCAAGGCGTTAGCACTAATATTCAGCTATTACTAGTAAAAATTTAAACACTCTTAGTCGTATTTTGTGGAAGTTATGATTTTTTATAATTTGGGTTGCGGTAGCGATTTTTTTTCTATAAATTAAATTAACTCAGAAACCGATCGTCATAGGTGTACAAGTTGGTTATCAAACTTACCTTAGAATTACACGTTTTATTCGAATTAAGCGTAAAAAATATACCATTCTATTTAAAATAACAAAGTTGGTATCGCCTTTCGGTATAACCGGATGTAAATCGAACTTGAAAATATTTTTAAAAGAAGCGGCATAAACAATAACCAAATGAGCCCAAGTTTCAGAATAGAATTCCTTCTACTAATTCATATACTTCTAATAGCCCATCAACTTGAAAAACCCTGTATATATATTAGTTTTGGGAATAAAAGTCATTCTTCTGCAAGGCCTAAAACTATCACAAATTAATTTGCCTGTATACTTTTATTTGTGAAATATGAAAGTTATTAAAAATAAAAAACTTTTTTCTAATGACATTTTACGTCAATATACCCATTTTAAATAATATTTTCCTTCTTCAAGAAAATGTTAATTTTAACATTTTTTTGATAGGTACATCCCCGTAACTAACAATTTTGAATTCATTTTAAAAACTTGAAAGGGACGAAAGGACACATTGCTAAGCCTTTTTAATAACTTTTTTCTAATATCAACAATAAAGATACTTTACTCTTAAGAAAAATTCATATTTTTTGGTAAACCTGAAAAAAGTTATTTGTAGTAGCTGCATTTTCGATTTTAGGTCTGGCAGAGCTTTTTATGAAGAACCTTGCCAACTTTTTCAAATATATTGTATAATAGATAGGTAATTAATTAGATACACCTGTTTTTTTTTTAATGATAAAAAAAACGAAAAATCAACTTTTTCGCATTTTATATACTACACATATGTATATTTATTTTTCATTTATAATTCTTTATAATTGTTTTCTATGTAGCAAAATCTAGGTCTTTCATTTATTCCAAAATCTACATAAAAAAAATTTCGATTTTAATAGGACCTTAGAATAAATTCCCTAAAAAAACTATCACGTTTACACATATGATCTCTGGAATTGACGTTTTATTTATCTTGTGGTGTGTGGGTTAGGTTATGGTGTTCCCCTTCTTCCCTCCCATCCCCCCGCCGAAATTATTTACAAAAATGCGTTTTTTCTCTGGAATATAAGAAAATATAGATGTTGTTGAGTTTAGCCCATTTTCTACGAAGAAAAAACATTTTCCTAAATGAGGTCTGTTGAGGGGGAGGAGAAAAATGGGAAACTTTCGCATACCATAATCTAATAAAACATATCTATCACAAAGTGAATGAAACGATAATTTGATAAAAATGTTTCCTTGGTCTATCGTTTCGATTTTTTTATGCAAAATTATTCATGAATACAGTTTCGTTTCCACTCATTTTATTTTAAGCTGTAAAAACCAAAAAAATCGACTTCTTCCGTTTCTTCTTTAAATTGTTTGGTTTTTCATATAGAATACAAAAAAAAATACTGTAGAACTTCGATAGCTCGAATCACCATGTGATGCAAAAGACTTCGAAGTATCGATACATGTTATGAGTTATTGTATAATAAATAATACATATACGTGCTTATCTTTTGTAAATGAGCATTTGTATATGTATTTATATCAAATTACAGATAAATAGATAGATAGATGGATAGATATACTTACTTACAGTTGGTAATTTCTTTTTTAAATACACTACCTTCCACTTTTTCATTTATAAGATTTGATTTTACGTTTTGATGACAAATAATTGTAGAAACTGAACTTTCATAGTCCCTAATACTGCTATTAAAAAGAGACGTTAATTAAAATCGTACATTATTAAGGGATTTTTCCCCGCCAGAAAATTCGAACTATCGAAGTTGACGCCAAATATTATCGTCAATATATTCGATTCGAGTAATAGAAGTTCGAAAGTAAAAATTGTACGTATTTTACATGGTTGATGCCATTGTCAATCAATTTGGTTCGACTTATCAAAAATTCGACTTGTGGATGTTCGAGTTATCAAAATTTGACAGTATTTTTTTCTAAATTAGTTTCAACTATTGTTTGGAATAATTTTAACGTTTTAGTACATTTGAATCCTGCGACAAATTCAAGATGTTTAAGATTTATTGATGAGAAAATGTTTTGTTAACGATTAGTTAGAAAAACTGTTTAAAAGTTAAGACACTTCTGCTACTTTGTTTTGTAAATCTGCAATAAAAAGGAACATTCTGAGATCGTCATTGTGAATATTGATCAATTCTTTAGGTGTCATAAAAATCCCGGTGAACCGAATGTATAGATATTTATGTAGGTATAATTACCTTAATATAAATAAACAAGGTTATTTATACTAAACTAATAAAATACTACTATAAAAAGTAATAAATTCATTCATGTTTAGTAAGTTTTAATTGTAATTTTTAATTAAATTTTGTAAAGTTTAGTTTATGCAGATTAAGCAATGACAATGGCCTTGCTATCTTCCCTTTGTGTATTGTCGAAAATCGGAGGAACATTGTCAACAAATTAATGCTAATGGGTGGGAACGTAAGAGACAATTATTTTGGGAGGAGGTAAAAAAAATCAATTCGAAATGGAGGTTTGTAATATCAATTTATAAAAAGTAAATTCTTTAATAAAACGCTCTGTCAGTCCATTGTTTTATTCTATACCCACGCGTTCGATTATCCAATAAAAGATTGGAACGATCTTAAAATTCAGCGACACGTGAAGTACAAGTTAAAATTAAAAGTTATTTCCTAAGATGAAGGTCCTTGCGCTGCTTATATTTTTCGTTTGCGTTCAGGTAAATAATTTGTTATTACTATTTTATTTATTTATTAAAGTAGATAGGTACATAACGCAAATTAATTTTTTGTGATTCATTATAGACAGCTTACCAGTCACCAGTTTCAGTTTTCGCTCGCAACGATGCAGAGGGTAAGTGGAAAATTAATAATAAAATCATAAGATATTTGCACTAAATCATTTATTAGGTAGATATATATTTTTTTTACTTATAAGGGTGTAAAGTGTGTAAAATTAAATAAATAGGGCAAAATCGGTAGGTAATTGAATTGGTGCAGTTATTTTATGTTAGATTTAATTTGATAATGTGGCTAAAGGAAAGTCGGTAAAAATAATGTCAAAATATATCTATTTAGTTCCTAAATTTTGAATTTAGGAAAGAATATTTGGAAAAGAATCCAATTTGAAATTTTAACAATATCTGTAATTAACTTTTTCAGCTGAAGACCACAAATTTGTTCTGAACATCTTCAATCCAGTTAGAACACTTTTGAGCCTTCCTTCATTTATTCTTCGAAGAATAACGAACATTTTATTAATACCTTTAAAAATAATCATCTTTCCTGTGAAAGCTATTTTACATGTTGTTTTACTACCTTATTATATTGTACGAACGGTAGTTAAAGTTTTACTGTTTCCGTTGAAGGCTGTGCTATTTGTATTTGGAGAAGTTTTCGGAGAGTTAATGCACTAATAGTGAAAAAAATTAATTAATAATAAACAATTTTTCAAGGATTATACGCATTTTATTGATTACACCGATAACCAGCACTTTATTTTTTTCAGTTGTGGAATCACAATCGTCCTCCCTGATAGAGAAATTAACAAACCCCCTTTATTATTTTGAAGGAACCGTACTAAATGTTATAAGGAAAATACTGAGGATCATTTTATTACCCCTAAAAATATTGTTCGTCCCCGTCAATATAACCTTATGGTTCCTAAGGATTATCTTCTTCCCACTTCGTCTACTTTTTTACCCTCTTAGGCTGCTCTTGTCGTTCTTAGGTGAATTCTCTTTTATATTGCTTAATTAAAAGTAAAATATTATATTAATTTATTGCCCCCAGACCTAATAAAATATTTCCGAACATACCGCTTCTTTTTATTTTAAATTAACTTTTTGACTTTTTAATGACCAAAACACCCCCACATACCCCCCATCCAGACACAACACTACACTAAAAAAAATAACCAATTTTATTTATTAATTTTTATTATTCTAATTTTGGGAACATTTTTATTAAATTCCTCCCCTTAGCTACAGCTTCCCTCCAAATATTTAACACTAACTATTTAACCAGTTTTATTGTCATATTTTTTTAATGCCCCCTTGTTGTTTCAGCTCGCAAAACTTATAAACCCCTTTTAAAATTACTATGGAGGGTAGGAATATAAATAAAAAATGACGACAAATAATTGTGTAACCCCCATGTTTGTTCGGTGAACTGTATTATGGTTTTATATTAGTTGCAGTTCTTTTAATATTTTCTAATTGTACCATATTGTTTCAGCTCAGAAAATTAATATACCCCTCTTACTCTTAGCAATAAAATATAAAAAAAAAATGCCCAGATAGTTATTTTTTAATTACAATAACTGGCCATTATATAAGCAGAAGACTGGTAAATATGTGTTTTTCATTATTGCATTAAAAAGTGTTCCAAAATACAATTCATATGACTTTTTAAAAACAAAAGTACCTTCGTAACTATTGATAAGTAGTAGGTACATAGGTAATAAAAGTAAAAGAGGTCGAAACGTCGTATTGAATATAAAATAGTTTATTGTTTTTTAAATTTTTGATTGAATACTTTTCAATTTTTTTAATTTCCACAACAATAATCTCAGTATATGTATTTATTTAATAAAATAAAAATATTTTGTTTAAGAATCCTATTCTCATTTAAAGAAATCCAGAATGGCAACAAATGTCTAATACAAAATTGGATGTGCAAACATTTAGTTGTTAGGGTTCGTATTCCTCCTCTGAGTTGACAAAAGCCCCCATGAAAGAAGCCCTAAACTCAATATTAAAGTATAGTGCCTTTATTTAAAATTTTGTAGCCCTTAAAGCCATAAGCACTCTTAAAAAGAATTTTAACTTTGAGTATACCATGAAAACTTCAAAAAGACTTCGAATACTTTAAAAGACTTGAAGTTCCTACCTAAAGGTCTTTAAGAACACCCTGATGGTTTGAATTACACTAAAAGGTTCTTTTAACGAGACGTCCATTAATTATAGGAGATATCCAATGATTCTCTTCCCATTAACTGAGATTTTGGTGATAATTTCCAATCCTAGTTTCCTCACGTAATTAAAGGACGTTTTCTAAGTCTTGAAAGGACTGGAAGCACATTTTTTTTGGTGTAAGGATTTTATTTTCATTTAAAGAAATAGGGAATGGCAACAAATGTCTAATACAAAACTGGATGTGCAAACATTTAGTTGTTAGGGTTCGTATTCTTCCTCTGAGTTGGCAAAAGCCCTCATCAAAGAAGCCCTAAGCTCAATATTAAAGTATAGTGCACTTATTTAAAATGTACTAGCCCTTAAAGCCATAAGCACTCTTAAAAAGAATTTTAACTTTGAGTATACCATGAAAACTTCAAAAAGACTTCGAATACTTTAAAAGACTTGAAGTTCCTACCTAAAGGTCTTTAAGAACACCCTGATGGTTTGAATTACACTAAAAGGTTCTTTTAACGAGACGTCCATTAATTATAGGAGATATCCAATGATTCCCTTCCCATTAACTGAGATTTTGGTGAAAATTCCCAATCCTGTTTTGCTCACGTAATTAAAGGATGTTTTCTAAGTCTTGAAAGGACTGGAAGCACATTTTTTTTGGTGTAAGGATTTTATTTTCATTTAAAGAAATAGGGAATGGCAACAAATGTCTAATACAAAACTGGATGTGCAAACATTTAGTTGTTAGGGTTCGTATTCTTCCTCTGAGTTGGCAAAAGCCCTCATCAAAGAAGCCCTAAGCTCAATATTAAAGTATAGTGCCCTTATTTAAAATTTTGTAGCCCTTAAAGCCATAAGCACTCTTAAAAAGAATTTTAACTTTGAGTATACCATGAAAACTTCAAAAAGGCTTCGAATACTTTAAAAGACTTGAAGTTCCTACCTAAAGGTCTTTAAGAACACCCTGATGGTTTGAATTACACTAAAAGGTTCTTTTAACGAGACGTCCATTAATTATAGGAGATATCCAATGATTCTCTTCCCATTAACTGAGATTTTGGTGATAATTTCCAATCCTAGTTTCCTCACGTAATTAAAGGACGTTTTCTAAGTCTTGAAAGGACTGGAAGCACATTTTTTTTGGTGTAAGGATTTTATTTTCATTTAAAGAAATAGGGAATGGCAACAAATGTCTAATACAAAACTGGATGTGCAAACATTTAGTTGTTAGGGTTCGTATTCTTCCTCTGAGTTGGCAAAAGCCCTCATCAAAGAAGCCCTAAGCTCAATATTAAAGTATAGTGCCCTTATTTAAAATTTTGTAGCCCTTAAAGCCATAAGCACTCTTAAAAAGAATTTTAACTTTGAGTATACCATGAAAACTTCAAAAAGGCTTCGAATACTTTAAAAGACTTGAAGTTCCTACCTAAAGGTCTTTAAGAACACCCTGATGGTTTGAATTACACTAAAAGGTTCTTTTAACGAGACGTCCATTAATTATAGAGATATCCAATGATTCCTTCCCATAACTGAGATTTTGGTGAAATTTCCAATCCTGTTTCTCACGTAATTAAAGGAGTTTTCTAAGTCTTGAAAGGACTGGAAGCACATTTTTTTTGGTGTAAGGATTTTATTTTCATTTAAAGAAATAGGGAATGGCAACAAATGTCTAATACAAAACTGGATGTGCAAACATTTAGTTGTTAGGGTTCGTATTCTTCCTCTGAGTTGGCAAAAGCCCTCATCAAAGAAGCCCTAAGCTCAATATTAAAGTATAGTGCCCTTATTTAAAATTTTGTAGCCCTTAAAGCCATAAGCACTCTTAAAAAGAATTTTAACTTTGAGTATACCATGAAAACTTCAAAAAGGCTTCGAATACTTTAAAAGACTTGAAGTTCCTACCTAAAGGTCTTTAAGAACACCCTGATGGTTTGAATTACACTAAAAGGTTCTTTTAACGAGACGTCCATTAATTATAGGAGATATCCAATGATTCTCTTCCCATAACTGAGATTTTGGTGATAATTTCCAATCCTAGTTTCCTCACGTAATTAAAGGACGTTTTCTAAGTCTTGAAAGGACTGGAAGCACATTTTTTTTGGTGTAAGGATTTTATTTTCATTTAAAGAAATAGGGAATGGCAACAAATGTCTAATACAAAACTGGATGTGCAAACATTTAGTTGTTAGGGTTCGTATTCTTCCTCTGAGTTGGCAAAAGCCCTTATCAAAGAAGCCCTAAGCTCAATATTAAAGTATAGTGCCCTTATTTAAAATTTTGTAGCCCTTAAAGCCATAAGCACTCTTAAAAAGAATTTTAACTTTGAGTATACCATGAAAACTTCAAAAAGGCTTCGAATACTTTAAAAGACTTGAAGTTCCTACCTAAAGGTCTTTAAGAACACCCTGATGGTTTGAATTACACTAAAAGGTTCTTTTAACGAGACGTCCATTAATTATAGGAGATATCCAATGATTCTCTTCCCACTAACTGAGATTTTGGTGATAATTTCCAATCCTAGTTTCCTCACGTAATTAAAGGACGTTTTCTAAGTCTTGAAAGGACTGGAAGCACATTTTTTTTGGTGTAAGGATTTTATTTTCATTTAAAGAAATAGGGAATGGCAACAAATGTCTAATACAAAACTGGATGTGCAAACATTTAGTTGTTAGGGTTCGTATTCTTCCTCTGAGTTGGCAAAAGCCCTCATCAAAGAAGCCCTAAGCTCAATATTAAAGTATAGTGCCCTTATTTAAAATTTTGTAGCCCTTAAAGCCATAAGCACTCTTAAAAAGAATTTTAACTTTGAGTATACCATGAAAACTTCAAAAAGACTTCGAATACTTTAAAAGACTTGAAGTTCCTACCTAAAGGTCTTTAAGAACACCCTGATGGTTTGAATTACAGTAAAAGGTTCTTTTAACGAGACGTCCATTAATTATAGGAGATATCCAATGATTCTCTTCCCATTAACTGAGATTTTGGTGATAATTTCCAATCCTAGTTTCCTCACGTAATTAAAGGACGTTTTCTAAGTCTTGAAAGGACTGGAAGCACATTTTTTTTGGTGTAAGGATTTTATTTTCATTTAAAGAAATAGGGAATGGCAACAAATGTCTAATACAAAACTGGATGTGCAAACATTTAGTTGTTAGGGTTCGTATTCTTCCTCTGAGTTGGCAAAAGCCCTCATCAAAGAAGCCCTAAGCTCAATATTAAAGTATAGTGCCCTTATTTAAAATTTTGTAGCCCTTAAAGCCATAAGCACTCTTAAAAAGAATTTTAACTTTGAGTATACCATGAAAACTTCAAAAAGGCTTCGAATACTTTAAAAGACTTGAAGTTCCTACCTAAAGGTCTTTAAGAACACCCTGATGGTTTGAATTACACTAAAAGGTTCTTTTAACGAGACGTCCATTAATTATAGGAGATATCCAATGATTCCCTTCCCATTAACTGAAATTTTGGTGAAAATTCCCAATCCTGTTTTGCTCACGTAATTAAAGGATGTTTTCTAAGTCTTAAAAAGGGACTGGATGCACATTTTTTTTTGGTGTAAGGATTTTATTTTCATTTAAAGAAATAGGGAATGGCAACAAATGTCTAATACAAAACTGGATGTGCAAACATTTAGTTGTTAGGGTTCGTATTCTTCCTCTGAGTTGGCAAAAGCCCTCATCAAAGAAGCCCTAAACTCAATATTAAAGTATAGTGCCTTTATTTAAAATTTTGTAGCCCTTAAAGCCATAAGCACTCTTAAAAAGAATTTTAACTTTGAGTATACCATGAAAACTTCAAAAAGACTTCGAATACTTTAAAAGACTTGAAGTTCCTACCTAAAGGTCTTTAAGAACACCCTGATGGTTTGAATTACACTAAAAGGTTCTTTTAACGAGACGTCCATTAATTATAGGAGATATCCAATGATTCTCTTCCCATTAACTGAGATTTTGGTGATAATTTCCAATCCTAGTTTCCTCACGTAATTAAAGGACGTTTTCTAAGTCTTGAAAGGACTGGAAGCACATTTTTTTTGGTGTAAGGATTTTATTTTCATTTAAAGAAATAGGGAATGGCAACAAATGTCTAATACAAAACTGGATGTGCAAACATTTAGTTGTTAGGGTTCGTATTCTTCCTCTGAGTTGGCAAAAGCCCTCATCAAAGAAGCCCTAAGCTCAATATTAAAGTATAGTGCCCTTATTTAAAATTTTGTAGCCCTTAAAGCCATAAGCACTCTTAAAAAGAATTTTAACTTTGAGTATACCATGAAAACTTCAAAAAGGCTTCGAATACTTTAAAAGACTTGAAGTTCCTACCTAAAGGTCTTTAAGAACACCCTGATGGTTTGAATTACACTAAAAGGTTCTTTTAACGAGACGTCCATTAATTATAGGAGATATCCAATGATTCTCTTCCCATTAACTGAGATTTTGGTGATAATTTCCAATCCTAGTTTCCTCACGTAATTAAAGGACGTTTTCTAAGTCTTGAAAGGACTGGAAGCACATTTTTTTTTGGTGTAAGGATTTTATTTTCATTTAAAGAAATAGGGAATGGCAACAAATGTCTAATACAAAACTGGATGTGCAAACATTTAGTTGTTAGGGTTCGTATTCTTCCTCTGAGTTGGCAAAAGCCCTCATCAAAGAAGCCCTAAGCTCAATATTAAAGTATAGTGCACTTATTTAAAATTTTGTAGCCCTTAAAGCCATAAGCACTCTTAAAAAGAATTTTAACTTTGAGTATACCATGAAAACTTCAAAAAGGCTTCGAATACTTTAAAAGACTTGAAGTTCCTACCTAAAGGTCTTTAAGAACACCCTGATGGCTTGAATTAAACTAAAAGGTTGTTTTAAGGAGACATGTAATAATTATAGGAGACATCCAATGATTCCCTTCCCATTAACGGAGATTTGATGAGATTTTGGTGAAATTTTCCTATCCTATTTTGAGCTCACGTAATTAAAGGACGTTTTCTAAGTATTGAAAGGGCTGGAAGCACATTTTTTTGGTGTAAGGATTTTATTTTCATTCTAACACAAAACTCAAGTGTTCAAACATTTAGTTGTTAGTATTAACGTAAATATTTCAAGCATTTGGGAAAGTGTTGTCTTTCGTTTTTGACAAATGAACCAAAAAGAGAAAATTCGTACGGTAATTTTTTGCGAGTTTCCGGTCACAGATCTACATGTACGTATACATTTCAAAACAGCCCGTCCCTGCAAGAAGAAACTGCAGAAATGCCAAAGCAGAAATAATGGGGGTAATTTGTTATACAGTTTGTCCAGTTGAGTTGGGACACACCACACACACACACATAATATGTATACATGTATTTATAACGTGAACTTTTGTCCGGTGCCACCGTTTGGCCGTCGGTGGCGTTGGCTGTCCGTAACTAGAAGCAGAACCTTCCGGTTAACGCGCTAAAACAACAATTTACACAGATAAATTGTGGGAACGGCAGTTTGGACTCCGTCTCGCGGAAAATCGTTTTATCTTCAGCAAGCAATTGTAAATGGACCTGCACATACTTACATATACATATGTATAATTCTATTTGTCTACATACGTTTTTATTCAGGGTTTTTCAAGGTGATGGGCTATTAGAAGTAAGTATATGAATTAGTAGAAGGAATTCAATTCTGAAACTTGGGCTCATTTGGTTATTGTTTATGCCGCTTCTTTTAAAAATATTTTCAAGTTCGATTTACATCCGGTTATACCGGAAGTCGATACCAACTTTGTTATTTTAAATGGAATGGTATATTTTTTACGCTGAATTCGAATAAAACGTGTAATTCTAAGGTAAGTTTGATAACCAACTTGTACACCTATGACGATCGGTTTCTGAGTTAATTTAATTTATAGAAAAAAAATCGCTACCGCAACCCAAATTATAAAAAAATCATAACTTCCACAAAATACGACTTAGAGTGTTGAAATTTTTACTACTTTAATAGCTGAATATTAGTGCTAACGCCTTGGCAAAATTGAATTAAATAATTTATACAGGGCGTTCAAAATAAAATTCTAAAATTGAAAAACTTCAAACACGAATTACCTCGTTTTTTCAAATGTCACCTACTATTTTTTATTTTTTCAATCGATTCTTTTTTTTATCCTTTTTCGATCTATATGGATACTTCCTATTTTAAGTAATAATTCAAAATTATTCCAAAATTTTCAAATAAAATAGGAAGTATCCATGTAGATCGAAAGAGGATAAAAAAAGGAATCGATTGAAAAAATAAAAAATAGTAGGTGCCATTTGAAAAAACGAAGTAATTCGTGTTTGAATTTTTTCAATTTTAGAATTTTATTTTGAACGCCCTGTATAAATTATTTAATTCAATTTTGTCAAGGCGTTAGCACTAATATTCAGCTATTACTAGTAAAAATTTCAACACTCTAAGTCGTATTTTGTGGAAGTTATGATTTTTTATAATTTGGGTTGCGGTAGCGATTTTTTTTCTATAAATTAAATTAACTCAGAAACCGATCGTCATAGGTGTACAAGTTGGTTATCAAACTTACCTTAGAATTACACGTTTTATTCGAATTCAGCATAAAAAATATACCATTCCATTTAAAATAACAAAGTTGGTATCGACTTCCGGTATAACCGGATGTAAATCGAACTTGAAAATATTTTTAAAAGAAGCGGCATAAACAATAACCAAATGAGCCCAAGTTTCAGAATTGAATTCCTTCTGCTAATTCATATACTTCTAATAGCCCATCAACTTGAAAAACTGTATAACTAGGTACGTAGGTACGTACGGACGGACGTGTGCCACCCTTGTGTATTAAAAGTGTAAAAGCAACAATTTCTGTAAAAAATTGTTGTCATTGTCGATTTATTTGAATGAGAATAAGATCCTGACAAAATATTTTTGTATCACTTAATATAATTATATAAATACATGTGCTGTTGTGGATTTCGTATACAGAATATATTTATGTTCGGTTGATGACGTTAGTGTACAACTGTATTTTGGACTAAAGCTGTAATATGTGCTCTAAAAGCTATACATCCCCTTAATTATTATTATTTAACATAAATACAGATTACGGATTAGATTACGAGCAGGGGTCACCAACATACGTAGAGCTGTTCGTAACGATTACATTACCCTACGTATCGTCATTGTAGTTTTCTGTTTTTGCTGATAAACAGTTGGCATTATTTGTTGAACAAATATCATAATTAATTGTTCGGTGATTCTTAAAAGCTCTAATTAAATTAACCCCCACGTCCAGGGCCCAGGGCCGGATCTTTATTGAATTAGGTACCTGTCTGTCTCCCCATTTGCCCGTTCGCAGATGAGGTTGCTTGCTAGATATTATTACCATCTTGTTTGTTGTGAAAAGGGAATAAATCTCAGTTTATTAGAAAATTACTTAATTAATTAATTTAATCAACAATTGGACTTAAGAATAAACAAATAAGAAAATAATGAAAATAGGTAAGTAAATGTTTGTGCAGTCAGTCATATTATACAGACATTTGTTACCATACTAGAATTAATTGCTCATTCGGTTTTGAAAGACCTCTACAATTCTCTTAACAACTAAATGTTTATCATTCCAGATTTATTTGGCTATTTAAATATGTCATTTTTTACCAAGTAGTAATTTTCAAGTGATTATACCGCCCGTTGTTGTTGCATGTAACAGAATACGCCTATATTCCGTTCCTATGTTACCACATCTGTATACAGAATATCTTTATGTTCGGTTCGTAAGTTACCAGATCTGTATAGTTGTTTGTTAGAGCTCGTATGTACATGAAATACGTAAATAATTTCTCATTCTATTTGTAGATTTCAGTAGTTTGAGTTCCATTTAATTTTGTCTGTAAAATTTTTTGTTTGGACCCAAAATCTTCAACTTTTTTGTAACAACTCCTTACAAATTCATTTCTCTACATATCTACCTAACACCTAACAAAAGACGGACCTTTTTTTTTCTGATACAATCGAATGGACAAATTGTTATCATTCCATTCTTTCGTGTAATCTTTTCCGGTTGACGAAACGTTCGTTCCCATATTCGCCTTTATTATTGAGCGTCGTGATAATCATTGCAATTTCATTTTGCCAGAGCTCGACTCGACAACAATTTGTTCAGACGGCGCAAAAGTGGTGCCGGACATTACGGGGAGTGAGGACATCAGGACAGAGGGTTTCATTTCCGTATAATTCGTTTTATCTACCGCGGTGGGGTGGTTAATCGCCACCGACCACCATTAACAAAGAAAATTTAAAAGACACAAAAAATGCGGAACCTAAAATATTTTTTTTTTGTGTCAATAAAATAATCGTTGTGTCTGTTGTTTCTGGGAGCAGTAATACCTAAGCGTTGGTTACGATGAACTGATGAAATTATTGCTAACGATTTAGGTTGAAAGCCATCTGAATGGTGACGATCTCGAATTGTTCTCTCAATTTCAGATAGACTCTGAACGATCACATTGTTACACGGGTTTAATCGCTCTTTGATGCAACAGTCGCATTGTTTAACATTGTATTTTGACGGGGCAAATTGCCAAATTATTCGTTTAACGTATTGTACATGTACAGATGTCACAAAAATGAGAAACTTTTAAATAGAACTCTTCTCTGTAGTCCTAAGATCCTTATTTTCTGTAAGGATAGCTATTTATTATCAGGGAGACTAATCGTAATAAGATAATAATATAAATAAAAAAAATTTGTTTGTTTGTTTGTTTGTTTGGGGTAATTTTTTAAACTATCTATCAAATATTCAAAACTTTTATTTTATCAGAAAGCTCAAATTGTAGCAAAGGTTTTAGGCCCTGAAATCCCCCAGAAAGGGCTCAAAAATCCATAATTGCAGTCACCCCTTTTTTCGCAGTATTTGTGTGTGTATTTAAAAGTTTATTGTCTAACCACCCGTCCCACTTCTGCATTTAATTAGCAGCTCTAGTCAGTCTGCAGTTTCCCACCAGAAAGTTAACACCGTTCCCTTTAACATCCCCTTGTCTTATAATTGGATAAATTCATTGCGATATAAACCCCTTCTTTATGTGCGCTGCAAAATACGTTACGTTATTTACTTAATAAAAACAGCAAAAATGAAATTCAGTCTTGCTTTGCATTATTGTTTTTGAGACTCGGGGCTTTAGCAAACTGCAGCCACTACTAAAACATAATTCAATATTTTATATGCCTGTGAGTTTTTTTTTTACAAAATTGGGGTGAATTAACGCCAGAAATTATTGTGTCACTTTTCACGAAATTAGCACTGAAACAATTGTTTTAATATTTTTTTGCCTGTGCAGTTTATTGTAAGTTGACCGTAATAATGTGGCTGCAATTGGACCATGGCCAATAGTAGAGTTCGTGTTTAAATAACAATTACATTCTTGTCGTACTTCCAAAGAAGCGGAATTAAGATTTTAATTCTGGATTACGAAAGAGCCCTCTAAATATACCCCTTAAATAATAAATTCCTTGAATTCTGATGAAACGAGATATTGTTATATTTGTTTGTCTGTAGAAACAAATTAAAATGTATGTACATATTAAAAGTGGACTTTTAAATTTTCTTTGCTGGAAAAAGGAATGAATCAGGACGCTGGAACAGTAGTACATACCTACATTATTGAACGATTTCTTAATATCTTTTGACCTTTTTTAAAGTTAGCTTCGTTAGTAAAGAGTGTTTATTAGGAAAGTTTTAACAAGCGCTGAAAATATAAGGAAATTATTAAGAAGAATTTTTTTCGTTTTTAATTAATTCGCCATTTCGATATTTCAACTACCCACCCTTATCTACTCTTTTATACTATTTAATCGACTAGAACCTAGTATAGGTACAACAAACATGAATTAATTTCAATTAGTAAATGTTTACTTTTTGAATTACCCTTGTAGATACATTTTGCTTTGCAATCTCTTTGTGATAGATAAAATTTCACCTTCAATTATACCCTCAAATTGTTAACTTTTCTTGGAACTTCAGGTCACAATGTTGTTACATTACACGAGAATGCTTTTACCTGTAAAATATTATTAGGGGTTGCGATAAAATTCTAGAAACTTTCAAGACTCGTGATTATGACTTCTGCAGGCTGTTATATTATATTTTTTTCTCAACCTCATCCACGAAAAGCTGTTATCTGTTTATTAAAAAAGTAAACGAAATTTGAGTAAAAAAATTTTTCAATGTACAAACTGTCCCCTAAATAATAATTATCTAATCACATCCAAAAAGAGTGTCGATATTAGAAAAAATTAATAAAAGTTCAGGGCCTCAATAATATTCAATTTAATTTATAATAATAATAATATAATTTATATAAAAAACCAAGCGTTTTCTTTTCGAATTATACATTTTTAAAATGTTTCACCAAGAGATTAGCCTCACCACCATCTCGACTATTCAATTTAATTTTTAGGTATAATTAGTTTTCTGAAAAATATTTTTTTTTCGTTCATTACAATAAAAAAATAGACCATATTAATATTCTTATCGACATTGACCAATAAAATAATTATTAAAATAAAGGTGTAGTGAGCAAATTTTTGGACCTACCCCTATATATTGGCTATTACATTTACATATTTCGTGATAAACCAAACCCCATTGTAAAATGGTTAGATACGACATTATAAAATTCTAAAGAATTTTTAAAATTCACAAGTTTCATTATCTCGGCCGTAACTACCTGACAAGGGTTGATGGAGGTTTGGTATAAAGGCACCTGAAAACTGATAAGGGTTTTGTGTTTGACAAATATTTGTTCTGTGAACATCCCTCTAGTCTTCCTGGCTTTAACAATGTAAGTACAAATTACAGAAATATGTATATATTTTTTTCTACAATATTTTTTTAGTATTTTATGTAACAACCCTTTCATAACAATAATTAATTTTTTAGAGTATATTTCGGTTTCGTTTCACCCCTTTTAACCGTTGAGACTATTAGTAAAGTTATAGAATCAATTACCACCCCCACAGATTGTTTTTAGTTTCTTCAGTGTTTTATGTAGCAACCCTTTCGTAAAAATAATTTTGTCCTTTGTGGTCTCTTAGTAAAATCAATTTCCATCCCCGAAATTATTTATTTTATAACAATAATTCAATTTTGTTCTATTTTTTTTGATAATTTTGTAGAATATATTTCGATTAGAGTTTACCCCTTTTAAAACGTTGAGACCCGTTGATAAAGTCAGGGAATCGATTACCATCCCCTATACAATTTTTTTTGATAATTGTGTAAGATATTTTTCGAACTTTTTTAACCCTTCTGGCCTTTTGGTAAAGTCAGAGAATCAATTACCACCCCCACAGATTCTTTTTAGTTTCTTCAGTGTTTTATGTAGCAACCCTTTCGTAAAAATAATTTTGTCCTTTGTGGTCTCTTAGTAAAATCAATTTCCATCCCCGAAATTATTTATTTTATAACAATAATTCAATTTTGTTCTATTTTTTTTGATAATTTTGTAGAATATATTTCGATTAGAGTTTACCCCTTTTAAAACGTTGAGACCCGTTGATAAAGTCAGGGAATCGATTACCATCCCCTATACAATTTTTTTTGATAATTGTGTAAGATATTTTTCGAACTTTTTTAACCCTTCTGGCCTTTTGGTAAAGTCAGAGAATCAATTACCACCCCCACAGATTCTTTTTAGTTTCTTCAGTGTTTTATGTAGCAACCCTTTCGTAAAAATAATTTTGTCCTTTGTGGTCTCTTAGTAAAATCAATTTCCATCCCCGAAATTATTTATTTTATAACAATAATTCAATTTTGTTCTATTTTTTTTGATAATTTTGTAGAATATATTTCGATTAGAGTTTACCCCTTTTAAAACGTTGAGACCCGTTGATAAAGTCAGGGAATCGATTACCATCCCCTATACAATTTTTTTTGATAATTGTGTAAGATATTTTTCGAACTTTTTTAACCCTTCTGGCCTTTTGGTAAAGTCAGAGAATCAATTACCACCCCCACAGATTGTTTTAAGTTTCTTCAGTGTTTTATGTAGCAACCCTTTCGTAAAAATAATTTTGTCCTTTGTGGTCTCTTAGTAAATTCAATTTCCATCCCTTACATTATTTATTTTATATCAATAATTTAATTTTGTTCTATTTTGTTTTGATAATTTTGTAGAATATATTTCGATTAGATTTTAACCCTTTTAAACGTTGAGACCCGTTGATAAAATCAGGGAATCGATTACCATCCCCTATACAGTTTTTTTTTGATAATTGTGTAAGATATTTTTCGACTTTTTTAACCCTTCTGGCCTTTTGGTAAAATCAGAGAATCAATAACAACCCCTACCTGTTTTTTTCAGTTTTTTAGTATTTTGCCTAACAACCCTTATTCATAAAAACAATATTTTGTTCTACTTTTTTTTGGAATTTTCTAGGTTCTTCTTCGGTCTCGTTTTAACCCTTTTGGCTTTTATGGCCTCATTGGTAAAGTCCGAGAATCAACTATCATCCCCTACAAGCCAGGCTCCTCAGCCAGTTTACAAAGCTAGCGAGCCAACTTCCTACGTACCCCATGCCACATACCCTTATTCAGACTCTTACGGTACCTTAGACGGGTACCTCGTCCCTGCACTTCAATACGGCTTTGGTCCTTCATCCCTTGAAGAGAAGAGCCAGGGGATTATAACTCCAGGACAAGTAAGTAACTTACAACACCTAATAATATTGATTGAAACTTAAACAATGAGCAATTAAATATTATAACTTATAAGAGTTCACCAACTTACCCTCTGTTTAATTAATCATTTATAGGTCATAAAAAGAATTTTAGATACAGGAAAAATTAGTTTCAGGCCCCAAAAGTGTTGTGCCTATAAGGGATAAGCTTTAAAAAAATCTAATTAAAAATAATTCAAGGGACGTTTCATTTTTTACGAGAAGGTAACAGAAGTTTCCTTTTTTATGTTATGAGTCCATAAATATTGTAAAACTCCATCGGAGTCGAATAACGTGGTAAATATGCAAAAAGAGGTAATAAATAGTGTTGGGGTGTCTCAATATCCATTCAAACGTAATATTTGCCATTTTTGGTCGAAAGGTCTGATCTGTTCTTCGACAAATTGACTTTCAAAAACAGTCTCTGGAATCCAACGGATATTCCCTCCTGCGGCTTTTTATGACTCTTTTTGTGTGATTCCGCCACATTTGCAGACGTGAGCAGATTTTTATAAAAACCATCTCCATTATTTCTCCAAAAATAAGAAAACGATATCCTTCTAATGTTCTTTCCCTTCAAACCAATATATCCCAGAGTAAAACATCCCCTGCATTTAATAATAATAAAAAAAATTACGCCTTACAATAATCATTACATTTTATAATTTTTTTTCTTCGGTTAGTCCAGGAAAAGCACCCTCCGGATTTAAATAATTTTTTTTCACATCTTACAATAATATCATTTTATATATTTTTTTGAGTTAGCCCTGAAAATCTTCTAAAAAATGGCTCTCTTTTTGGTAGGGGTGTCGTTTTGCTTTAAATTTATTGTCATTTATATAGGAGAATAAAACACCCTCTGCGTTTAATTAATATTTTTATGTATCTATCTGTTTTATTATTTCTAATTATATTTGTTTTTTGTTTAGGCTCTTCTTCAGTCAGCCCTTGGAGTCTTCTCAAAAGTGGGCCTGTTCTTGGTCGGGGGTGTCGTTTTGCTAATTGTCGGTGGTATTTTCCACTCGTTGGCGTGCTCGGTGTCGCAACTTTGCACCATCACCTACAACGGTTTCGGAGGGATAGACAAAGACAGCGTAAGAGCACTCATGACCCCTGAGAGGGTAGCAAGAGCAGCAGTTTTCCTTCAAGATGCTGTTCAGAAGTACGAAAGGATTCAAAAGGGTGCGAAAAATTAAGTAGAAAGTGATATGTGAACGAACTTTAACTTGACATACACATCTTGAGTAAAGATCTTACAATTAGTTATGGTTCAGGATAAAATAAATTAAAAAAGAATATATAAGTATTCTGTACGAAAAAAAATGTATATACATAAATATTATCTAATTAATAATTTTTTCTTTATTTAGTTACACTATTTTGGTTATTTTTAGACTCTACGGAGCAAGACAATACTTTTACCAGTGTTAGTAAAGTTATGCACAATTTTTTATAATACTTTTGTAGATTTTAAATTGTAGAAATTTTATTGATAAATAGTTAATTAATTATGAATTAGCTTAAGTTTTTTAATTAATTATATTAAAAATTTGATTATTTTTATAATTCATTTACTGACTTAACTAAATAAGTATAGATGCAAATAATAAAATAAGTAAATTTTTTAACTGAGACGTTAAAAAAATAATTTGAGATTTTATTATCAGGAAGTTAGTGTTTTAAAATTTTTATTTATTTCAAAAACAGGGATTATATTTTCCATTGAGGTAGGTTGCCCAGGTTCAATATCAGATCGATACATATATGTATAATATATAAGATATTTATACTTTTAAAATAACTTTGAATGCTAAAAAAATCAATTTTAATGTATGATTCTTTATATTTCGCAAAATCGAGTTCCTTCAGTTTCTTCTTCATAGAAATAGAACCATTTAATTAAAAAAATAAATGTGGAAAAAATAAAATTTTCGATTTTTGTAGATGGGACCCTAGAATAAATTCCCTAAAAAAACTATCACGTTTACACATATGGTCTCTGGAATTGACGTTTTATTTATCTTGTGATGTGTGGGTTAGGTTATGGTGTTCCCCTTCTTCCCTCCCATCCCCCCGCCGAAATTATTTACAAAACTGTGTTTTTCTCTCTGGTATATAAGAAAATATAGATGTTATTGAGTTTAGCCCATTTTCTACGAAGAAAAAACATTTTCCTAAATGAGGTCTGTTGAGGGGGAGGAGAAAAGGGGGAAACTTTCACATACCATAATCTAACAAAACATATCACAAAGTGAATTAAACGATGATTTGATAAAAACGTTTCTTTGGTCTGTCGTTTCGATTTTTTTATGCAAAATTATTCATGAATACAGTTTCGTTTCCACTCATTTTATTTTAAGCTGTAAAAACCAAAAAAATCGACTTATTCCGTTTCTTCTTTAAATTGTTTGGTTTTTCGTATAGAATACAAAAAAATATTGTAGAACTTCGATAGCTCGAATCACCATGTGATGCAAAAGACCTCGAAGTATCGATGCATGTTGAGGGTTATCTCACTAATATAATAAAGGCGAAAGTTTGTGAGTGTGTGAGTGTGTAAGTTTGTTACTTCTTCACGTCTAAACGGCTGGAGCGATTTTAATAAAATTTGGTATGGAGTTAGCTGACACCCTGGATTAACACATAGGCTACGTTTTACTGCGAGAAAATATCTTATTCGCATGGGAAAATCGATGAAAATGAATTCGCGGAATATTATAAATGCGAAAGTAACTCTGTCTGTATGCTACAAAATCTCACCTATAATTTACTGAACCGACTTAAATGAAATTTGGTACACAGATAGTCTAGAGCCTGAGAAAGGACATAGGCTACTTTTTAATGCGAAAAAAGGGCTGTAAGGGGTTAAAATAGGAAAGTTTATGCGGAAATTCCGTAATTTTTAGAGATTTTTTAGGCTTTTGATAAGATATAAATAAATACGACATTCAATGTTTGTAAAAATTTTACCCTGAAGGGGATAAAATTAGCCGATGAAATTTTTTGTGTAATGACGTCGTCCAAAAAGATTACGGCCCAGAAAATTAAAATATTAAGTGTAAAAATTTATAGAGGTTTTGCTTATTTGGATCAATAAAAGTAGTTGAATACTAAGCTATATAAACTATTTTAAACTATAATTAAACTATATTTATCTATAATATTTATAAATGCGAAAGTAACTCTGTCTGTCTGTGTGTTACGCAATCACGCCCAAACTACTGAACCGATTTAAATGACAATTTGGTACAGAGATAGATAAGTAGATATAAAGCTAGGGGCTTGAAACTGATTTTTTAGGACTTTGATTAGATATAAATACGACATTTAAAGTTTGTAAAAATTTTACCCTAAAGGGGGCAAAAATAAGAAATGAAAGTTTTTGTGTAATGACGTCGGCAAAAAGGCATACGGCCCAGAAAATAAAAATATAGAAGAAAAAAATTGTAAATGCTGCCAAAAGTCACTATTCCACGCGGAAGAAGTCGCGGGCACAGCTAATTGTACAATAAATAATACAAATACGTACCTAAGTATGTGCTTATCTTTTGTAAATGAGCATTTGTATATGTATTTATATCAAATTACAGATAAATAGATAGATAGATGGATAGATATAATTACTTACAGTTGGTAATATCTTTTTTAAATACACTAACTTCCACTTTTTCATTTATAAGATTTGATTTTACGTTTTGATGACAAATAATTGTAGAAACTAAACTGCTTCACTGTTTAATTTCATAGTATCTACTGCTAATAAAAAGAGACGTTAATTAAAATCGTACATTATTAAGGGATTCCCCCAGAAAATTCGACTTATCGAAGTTGACGCCAAATATTATCGTCAATATATTCGATTCGAGTAAAACAAGTTCAAGTTATCAAATAAAAATTCGTGCTATTGCCATCCAACTTGGTTCGACTTATCGACATTTGAGTTATCGAAGTTTGTGTGTATTAAAAATTTTTACATAGGTACGAGAAGTTTAATATTCGGGTGTTAATACAGATAACGATTATTTATTACGTTAGACGTAATAGAGAGGCGCCTTAACGTATAACTAGATACCTAGTAGATATAGGCGAAGATGAGATTATGAGCTCGTAATACAGCAGAGGATTAAATTGAAATTGCCCAATCGTCTTACCAATATTAAATTGAGATGGGGCAATTAAAGGGCTCCACAACTCTGTAACCCTAACGTACAACTTCCTTTTAGTGCATTCTGGTTTGGTCAAATCTACGTATTTGCCATTTATATGTACATATTATAACGCAACAAATCTCATAAGACATTAATTAAATGAGTAGGTAATTGATGCTTGTATAGATATTTTGTGGATTTAATTTATTAATTGAGTAAAATAAAAATATTTTGTGTAAGGGTCTTATTCTCACCCAAAGAAGTTCAAAATGACAGCAAATGTTTACAAAAACTCGAATATTCAAACATTTACACAGCTGTTAAGAAGATTCTAGAGGTCTTTCAAAATCGAATCAGCACTGAACTGCGCAAGAACAGCTTAGTTGCAGCTCACCCCAAAGCAAATCTATACAAAGAGGGATGACCATGTCTCCTTATATTTAGGGCAGTTTTACACTTTTAGATTTTTTTGTACCAGCTAGCTTCCAAAATTGTTATTGGGTGCTGTCAAATGTGTTAAAAATAACCTACCTACTCATATTAAAGTTGTACGCGATGGCTGTCTGAAGTTGAGTATGGATTTCTTTGCAAAAGTTTCCCCTTATAGTACTATAGAGAACAAGCTTCAAAATTACTAAAGTTTAACCAGTGGAGTTGTGATTGCCATTCTGGCGGCTTTTGGCGTGCCGGTCGATCGCTTTGAAAAAGTTTTGTTGGACAGAATTAACTTTTCGACCGACCGCCTGCCGCTACTCTAAAACTCTAACCAAACCAATACGTCGTAAACCCATTCACACACATTCAGAGAAAAAGATGTAGATAGATGTATAGATGTTTTCGTAACTGTGTGGATGATTAATTATTGTTAAAAGTTAAAGTTAAAGTTAAAGTTTCGTTTCGGTATTTTTCCCATTTCAAAGAACAGTTTGCTTGTCGATATTTCACGATGGTTTTAGGGAGAATTTATCAATTGTTATACTCTGATGTGAACTCTTTGATTGAACTTTTTTTTCAATTTTTACCTCTTCCCCTCCTTTGACCCCTGGAGTAGATTTGATATCTACGATTTTGTGAGATACACTTATTACTAAATAATCGATTGATTGATAGCATTTAAAAAATTATTTCATCAAGTTATTCTTCACTAATTTTCTAAATCTAAACGCCCTGTATTGAAACCCCTTTAGATGAGATTTTGCTGGACTTCTCCCTTACCATCTTGAGCTCACGTAAATAATTAACTTAAAAAAAAAATTAACGAAAGCATTTAAAAAATTCTTTGCAATGCTATTCTTCCCCATTTTTTAAAATTCAAACACCCTGTATTACAATCTATTTAAATGAGGTCTGATGAGATTTTATTGACCTCCTCTCTTCCTAGTTTGGGCTCATATATTTAATTAATAAATTAATTAATTAATGAACGTTAATGAGAACATTTAAAAAAAACTACTTCACAAAGTTATTCTTCACTAATTTTTTAAATCTAAACGCCCTGTATTGAAACCCCTTTAGATGAGATTTTGCTGGACTTCTCCCTCACCATTTTCAGCTTACGTAATTAATTAACTTATTAAAAAAAATTAAAGAGAGCATTATAAAAATTATTTACAATGCTATTCTACCCCATTTTTTAAAATTCAAACACCCTGTATTACAATCTATTTAAATGAGGTCTGATCAGATTTTATTGACCTCCTCTCTTTCTAGTTTGGGCTCATATATTTAATTAATAAATTAATTAATTAATGGACGTTAATGAGAACATTTAAAAAAAACTACTTCACAAAGTTCTTCTTCACTAATTTTCTAAATCTAAACGCCCTTTAGATGAGATTTTACTGGATTCTTCTTCACCATTTTCAGCTTACGTAATTAATTAACTTATTAAAGAAAATTAAAGAGAGCATTTAAAAAATTCTTTGCAATGCTATTCTTCCCCATTTTTTAAAATTCAAACACCCTGTATTACAATCTATTTAAATGAGGTCTGATGAGATTTTATTGACCTCCTCTCTTCCTAGTTTGGGCTCATATATTTAATTAATAAATTAATTAATTAATGGACGTTAATGAGAACATTTAAAAAAAACTACTTCACAAAGTTCTTCTTCACTAATTTTCTAAATCTAAACGCCCTGTATTGAAACCCCTTTAGATGAGATTTTGCTGGACTTCTCCCTCACCATTTTCAGCTTACGTAATTAATTAACTTATTAAAAAAAATTAAAGAGAGCATTATAAAAATTATTTACAATGCTATTCTACCCCATTTTTCAAAATTCAAACATCCTGTATTACAATCTATTTAAATGAGGTCTGATGAGATTTTATTGACCTCCTCTCTTCCTAGTTTGGGCTCATATATTTAATTAATAAATTAATTAATTAATGGACGTTAATGAGAACATTTAAAAAAAACTACTTCACAAAGTTCTTCTTCACTAATTTTCTAAATCAAAAGCCCTGTATTGAAACCCCTTTAGATGAGATTTTGCTGGACTTCTCCCTCACCATTTTCAGCTTACGTAATTAATTAACTTATTAAAAAAAATTAAAGAGAGCATTATAAAAATTATTTACAATGCTATTCTACCCCATTTTTCAAAATTCAAACATCCTGTATTACAATCTATTTAAATGAGGTCTGATGAGATTTTATTGACCTCCTCTCTTCCTAGTTTGGGCTCATATATTTAATTAATAAATTAATTAATTAATGAACGTTAATGAGAACATTTAAAAAAAACTACTTCACAAAGTTCTTCTTCACTAATTTTCTAAATCTAAACGCCCTGTATTGAAACCCCTTTAGATGAGATTTTGCTGGACTTCTCCCTCACCATTTTCAGCTTACGTAATTAATTAACTTATTAAAGAAAATTAAAGAGAGCATTATAAAAATTATTTACAATGCTATTCTACCCCATTTTTCAAAATTCAAACATCCTGTATTACAATCTATTTAAATGAGGTCTGATGAGATTTTATTGACCTCCTCTCTTCCTAGTTTGGGCTCATATATTTAATTAATAAATTAATTAATTAATGGACGTTAATGAGAACATTTAAAAAAAACTACTTCACAAAGTTCTTCTTCACTAATTTTCTAAATCTAAACGCCCTTTAGATGAGATTTTACTGGATTCTTCTTCACCATTTTCAGCTTACGTAATTAATTAACTTATTAAAGAAAATTAAAGAGAGCATTTAAAAAATTCTTTGCAATGCTATTCTTCCCCATTTTTTAAAATTCAAACACCCTGTATTACAATCTATTTAAATGAGGTCTGATGAGATTTTATTGACCTCCTCTCTTCCTAGCTTGGGCTCATATATTTAATTAATAAATTAATTCATTAATGGACGTTAATGAGAACATTTAAAAAAACTACTTCACAAAGTTATTCTTCAGTAATTTTCTAAATCTAAACGCCCTGTATTTAAACCCCTTTAGATGAGATCTTGCTGGATTCTCCCTCACCATTTTCAGCTTACGTAATTAATTAACTTATTAAAGAAAATTAAAGAGAGCATTTAAAAAATTCTTTGCAATGCTATTCTTCCCCATTTTTTAAAATTCAAACACCCTGTATTACAATCTATTTAAATGAGGTCTGATGAGATTTTATTGACCTCCTCTCTTCCTAGCTTGGGCTCATATATTTAATTAATAAATTAATTCATTAATGGACGTTAATGAGAACATTTAAAAAAACTACTTCACAAAGTTATTCTTCAGTAATTTCCTAAATCTAAACGCCCTGTATTTAAACCCCTTTAGATGAGATCTTGCTGGATTCTCCCTCACCATTTTCAGCTTACGTAATTAATTAACTTATTAAAGAAAATTAAAGAGAGCATTTAAAAAATTCTTTGCAATGCTATTCTTCCCCATTTTTTAAAATTCAAACACCCTGTATTACAATCTATTTAAATGAGGTCTGATGAGATTTTATTGACCTCCTCTCTTCCTAGCTTGGGCTCATATATTTAATTAATAAATTAATTCATTAATGGACGTTAATGAGAACATTTAAAAAAACTACTTCACAAAGTTCTTCTTCACTAATTTTCTAAATCTAAACGCCCTGTATTGAAACCCCTTTAGATAAGATTTTGCTGGATTCTCCCTTACCATTTTGAGCTCACGTAATTAATTAACTTATTAAAAAAAATTAAAGAGAGCATTTAAAAAATTCTTTGCAATGCTATTCTTCCCCATTTTTTAAAATTCAAACACCCTGTATTACAATCTATTTAAATGAGGTCTGATGAGATTTTATTGACCTCCTCTCTTCCTAGTTTGGGCTCATATATTTAATTAATAAATTAATTAATTAATGAACGTTAATGAGAACATTTAAAAAAAACTACTTCACAAAGTTATTCTTCACTAATTTTTTAAATCTAAACGCCCTGTATTGAAACCCCTTTAGATGAGATTTTGCTGGACTTCTCCCTCACCATTTTCAGCTTACGTAATTAATTAACTTATTAAAGTAAATTAAAGAGAGCATTAAAAAAATATTTGCAATGCTACTCTTCCCCATTTTTTAAAATTCAAACACCCTGTATTACAATCTATTTAAATGAGATCTGATGCGATTTTACTGAACCCCCCTCTCCCCATTTTAGGCTTACGTATTTAATTAATCAATGGATACTGACGAGAGCATTTAACTAATTACTTCATTAAGTTATTTTTCACTAAATTTTAATTAAATTATTTTTCATTAGATTTTAAATTCAATTTCTCTAAAGACAAATGTTGTTTTCTCAAATTACGTTAAATAGCTTTGAAATAATTTATTCACATCTGTTGTTGTGTCGTGCAAACGATGATATTTTTTATTTGTAGATACATTTAAAAGATTAAAATGAAGATATGACACAAAAAAAAGTTCTCTGGTTGGTCACGTTGTCTAATTATTATGTACATAAAAAGAGATAAGCATCAGACGTCGTCTTGAAACAAGTTTGTATGTGGAAAGTGGGGAAAACTCAGTAGATACAGTGCCAATTCCAGTTTCCAGTTCGTGTAAACGCGTTCGCGATCGGCTTGTGTCGGGTAAAAGGACGCTTCGTGTCAATAATATCGATTTTCCGGGTTTAAAATCCATTGATCGGGTTTTAGGATGGATTTATCGGGCTTTAAAATCGATCTATCGAGATTTAAAGTGATAGTGTCGAGTGTAATAGTGTTTTTTGAACGAATAAATAGAATTGAACTAAGGAAATGTGCTTATTATTAGTTGAAGGCAATGTTCGAACTGAACTAGAGATCCATGGCGTTTGGAATTTTGCACAAACGAAGAAATTTGGGAGAAGGTTAGTTTTATATGTATGTACACGTGTTTGGCCTGCAATTAGTTAAATTTATTGGGGACACCTGCTATGTTTCTTTTTAATTTAAAAGAGAAAGATTTAATGCAAAATACGTACTTATACGTACCTACAGGGAAAAGGGGATGCCAATTCTTGAAAATTAATGACCTTAATATTACGTACCTATATTTTAATTAGACACGATTAGGGCAATCTCCCCTTGCAAACAATAAAGCATATTTTAAATATTTTTTTGTGGGGAAATGATTACGAGGCAACAAGGGGTCAAAAATTCAAAAAAGTTATTGATTATTTTATGGAATTAATAATTTATTATTATATTTGGTAGGTACTTCAAAAGAATGTTGTACATCCATATCTTTTTATTTGGTGGTTGTTATATTTTTTATTAAATAAGTAAGTGCTGTACAGTACAGTACAATACAGTACCTTGTAGTAAGGGTAGCGTTATTGGCAAGACCTCAAAAGACTAATTTTATTCCCCAACTGGGATCAACTGGTCCACGGCAGTATTCTGTTAGTAAACAGGAATTTCATGTCAGTCCCGATGGATAGAACGTCTGTATGTGTTTGTGTGTTCATCTTGCCTGAAAGCATTTGAGCAAACTTACCGAAAAGGGAACGCAGGTAATTCCCTCATGGTATACATTGAGAAAGTCCGATTTATGTACCGCGTAAACAAAGAAAAAATAAAATGAAATAAAACAAAAAGACCGTGTAAATAAGGGAGCAATTCGTTGCTAGTGAAAATATATCTTTGTAAGTACAATTTGTTGAGGGTTGAAGTAGGAAATACTAAAATTTAGGGGGTTATTAAAAGACCTGATGATTTAATTAAGGACCAGAAGATAATAAAACAATTGATGATTTATTTGAGATATAAATAATAAAGTTTAAGGGTCTATTTATAATTCTAAGGGTTTAATTAAGGGCTAGGAAATAATGGTAGAATTAGTATGGTTTGTTTAAAATATAAATAATAAATTTTGTGGTTCATTAAGAGACTTGAGGGTTTAATTAAGGACCAGAAGATAATAAAACAATTGATGATTTATTTGAGATATAAATAATAAAGTTGAAGGGTCTATTTATAATTCTAAGGGTTTAATTAAGGGCTAGGAAATAATGGTAGAATTAGTATGGTTTGTTTAAAATATAAATAATAAATTTTGTGGTTCATTAAGAGACCTGAGGGTTTAATTAAGGACCAGAAGATAATAAAACAATTGATGATTTATTTGAGATATAAATAATAAAGTTTAAGGGTCTATTTATAATTCTAAGGGTTTAATTAAGGGCTAGGAAATAATGGTAGAATTAGTATGGTTTGTTTAAAATATAAATAATAAATTTTGTGGTTCATTAAGAGACCTGAGGGTTTAATTAAGGACCAGAAGATAATAAAACAATTGATGATTTATTTGAGATATAAATAATAAAGTTTAAGGGTCTATTTATAATTCTAAGGGTTTAATTAAGGGCTAGGAAATAATGGTAGAATTAGTATGGTTTGTTTAAAATATAAATAATAAATTTTGTGGTTCATTAAGAGACTTGAGGGTTTAATTAAGGACCAGAAGATAATAAAACAATTGATGATTTATTTGAGATATAAATAATAAAGTTGAAGGGTCTATTTATAATTCTAAGGGTTTAATTAAGGGCTAGGAAATAATGGTAGAATTAGTATGGTTTGTTTAAAATATAAATAATAAATTTTGTGGTTGATTGAGAGACCTGAGGGTTCAATTAAGGGCCAGAAAATAATGGAACAATCCATGGTTTATTTGAAATACAAATAATAAAGTTTTGGGGTTTATTTATAACCATGAGGGTTTAATTAAGGGCTAGGAAACAATGGTAGAATTAGTATGGTTTATTTGAAATATAAATAATAAACTTTAGGGGTTCATTTCAAAACGCAAGGGTTTAATGAAAGGCCAAAAAATGATGAACAGTTGATGTAATTTATTTGAAGTATGGATAATAAAATTTGGGGATTTATTAAAATTTTGACATAATTATTTGGTGGCGTGTAATTAATTAATGTTACATTGACTGGTTTTATTGGCATTTATTTGTGCATACACATATTATAAATAACTTGATGGTTTATTAAAATTTTAAACACAATTTGCATATTCCACCCCTCAGGTTTTTAG
Organism: Agrilus mali; assembly: GCA_029378335.1. Classification (NCBI taxonomy): domain Eukaryota; kingdom Metazoa; phylum Arthropoda; class Insecta; order Coleoptera; family Buprestidae; genus Agrilus; species Agrilus mali. Next base: position 1,536,980 of record CM055660.1, read on the forward strand.
ACTAGTTCACCAAATTAACTTGTGTTAAAGCAGATGGAACAAAACTACCCCCAACTACAACAACAACAAAAAATTAAAATCGAACATAGGGCGCGTGACACACACACACACACAGTCAGTGCTTTGTTTAGTTTTATTTCATTATCATCGTCGTTCGTTTTGAAAACAACTGTTGTGATTTAGTACTGGCGGTATTAAATTTCGAATCAGCATATGTGATCGTAAATCCCATGACTACAACCACAGCCATGTTCTCCTACATCGATGCGATGCGATGCCCTGCTGATACTACAACCATTTGCTACTAAGGTGATTTATATCGGTATGTAGTTTGGTTCGTACCTATAATAATAATAACATTATCGTCTATACACCCCCTCTCATCCCCATTCAAAACCCCTGTCTCAATATCGAAATGGGAGTTGGTAGCGTTGCATCTGTTTGAAGACACAGGGTGACAAAACTATAGGGGGCTGGAGGTAGGGACCTATAGTAAAATTATTGAGAGATCAAAACTACGTCATCAACATAGTCTATATGAATCAATTCGGTTATGAGAGATATATGTAATGTTGACTTGATAACTCGGCGCTAACTTCGATAAGTCGAATTTTCTTGGAAAATCCCATAGTAATATCCCTTTTTAATATCTTATTCCATCCCTGGATGGTATTTGTATGAATTTTTCTAGTTCTTCTAATTATAATCCTTAATCAATACCACATAAAAGACGATCTCTTATTATTTTTCACAACAAACAGATTAAACAATACTATTAGTTAAGTATCTTACTATAAAAGTAAATTTAGTGTTGGTGCGATAAAAATCAGCAATTCCGTTTGCTTAGACAGTTTCTTTAGCGTTATTTTAATGTTAGTGCAGTTCTACTTTACGGTCAATGTTTATTACGAACATAAAAGTGGAATAATGTGAACAAAAGCAGAAAAGGGGATCGGGTGCAGTCTATAAATATGCCCTTTATTGTCCCATATCAGATCTGAAGTTAAACCGCGAAATCCCGATTCTACTACTTGGTAGGAATACGTACGTACATTCAACGTCTTTCACTGTTGTAGGTACTGGACATTTATTTACATTTTACATTTGCCAATCCAATGTGCCTATTCTACATATTGTAATGGCACCATTAACATACGTACGAGGTTAAAGGTACCTACATACATATCTAACCGGCACGTTAGACAGGAATAAGGGATGACAGACTTTTCAAAACTTTATGGTTTTATATTTAATCAACATTTTAGCAGCTTCTTATCACATTTGTTTAATGCACCAGAAAATTGATACAAACTTATAGTTGTTAAGAGAATTGTAGAGGTCTTTCAAAACCGAATGAGCAGTGAATTTCAGTCCTCTGTCCTGATGTCCTCACTCCCCATAACATTCGGTGCCATTTTTGCTCCGTCTGAAGAAATTGTTGTCGAGTCGAGCTCTGGCAAAATGAAATTGCAATGATTATCACGACGCTCAATAATAAAGGCGAATATGGGAACGAACGTTTCGTCAACCGGAAAAGATTACACGAAAGAATGGAATGATAACAATTTGTCCATTCGATTGTATCAGGAAAAAAAAGGTCCGTCTTTTGTTAGGTGTTAGGTAGATATGTAGAGAAATGAATTTGTAAGGAGTTGTTACAAAAAAGTTGAAGATTTTGGGTCCAAACAAAAAATTTTACAGACAAAATTAAATGGAACTCAAACTACTGAAATCTACAAATAGAATGAGAATTTATTTACGTATTTCATGTACATACGAGCTCTAACAAACAACTATACAGATCTGGTAACTTACGAACCGAACATAAAGATATTCTGTATACAGATGTGGTAACATAGGAACGGAATATAGGCGTATTCTGTTACATACAACAACAACGGGCGGTATAATCACTTGAAAATTACTACTTGGTAAAAAATGACATATTTAAATAGCCAAATAAATCTGGAATGATAAACATTTAGTTGTTAAGAGAATTGTAGAGGTCTTTCAAAACCGAATGAGCAGTGAATTTCAGCCCTCTGTCCTGATGTCCTCACTCCTCATAACGTCCGATGCCACTTTTGCGCCGTCTGAACAAATTGTTGTCGAGTCGAGCTCTGGCAAAATGAAATTGCAATGATTATCACGACGCTCAATAATAAAGGCGAATATGGGAACGAACGTTTCGTCAACCGGAAAAGATTAGGTACACGTAAGAATGGAATGATAACAATTTGTCCATTCGATTGTATCAGGAAAAAAAAGGTTCACCTTTTGTTAGGTGTTAGGTAGATACGTAGGAGAAAGGAATTTGTAAGGAGTTGTTACAAAAAAGTTGAAGATTTTGGGTCCAAACAAAAAATTTTACAGACAAAATTAAATGGAACTCAAACTACTGAAATCTACAAATAGAATGAGAATTTATTTACGTATTTCATGTACATACGAGCTCTAACAAACAACTATACAGATCTGGTAACTTACGAACCGAACATAAAGATATTCTGTATACAGATGTGGTAACATAGGAACGGAATATAGGCGTATTCTGTTACATACAACAACAACGGGCGGTATAATCACTTGAAAATTACTACTTGGTAAAAAATGACATATTTAAATAGCCAAATAAATCTGGAATGATAAACATTTAGTTGTTAAGAGAATTGTAAAGGTCTTTCAAAACTGAATGAGCAATTAATTCTAGTATGGTAACAAATGTATGTAAAATATGAGTGACTGCACAAATATTTGCTTACCTATTTTCATTATTTTCTTATTTGTTTATTCTTAAGTCCAATTGTTGATTAAAATAATTAATTAAGTAATTTTCTAATAAACTGAGATTTATTCCCTTTTACAACAAACAAGATGGTAATAATATCTAGCAAGCAGCATCATCTGCGAACGGGCAAATGGGGAGACAGACAAGTACCTAATTCAATAAAGATCCGGCCCTGGGCCCTGGACGTGGGGGTTAATTTAATTAGAGCTTTTAAGAATCACCGAACAATTAATTACGATATTTGTTCAACAAATAATGCCAACTGTTTATCAGCAAAAACAGAAAGCTACAATGACGATACGTAGGGTAATGTAATCGTTACGAACAGCTCTACGTATGTTGGTGACCCCTGCTCGTAATCTAATCCGTAATCTGTATTTATGTTAAATAATAATAATTAAGGGGATGTATAGCTTTTAGAGCACATATTACAGCTTTAGTCCAAAATACAGTTGTACACTAACGTCATCAACGGAACATAAAGATATTCTGTATACAGATGTGGTAACAAAGGAACGGAACATTGGCGTATTCTGTTACATACAACAACAACGGGCGGTATAATCACTTGAAAATTACTACTTGGTAAAAAATGACATATTTAAATAGCCAAATAAATCTGGAATGATAAACATTTAGTTGTTAAGAGAATTGTAGAGGTCTTTCAAAACTGAATGAGCAATTAATTCTAGTATGGTAACAAATGCCTGTAAAATATGAGTGACTGCACAAATATTTGCTTACCTATTTTCATTATTTTCTTGTTTGTTTATTCTTAAGTCCAATTGTTGATTAAATTAATTAATTAAGAAATATCTAATTTTCACAACAAACATGATGGTAATAATATCTAGCAAGCAACCTCATCTGCGAACGGGCAAATGGGAAGACAGACAGGTACCTAATTCAATAAAGATCCGGCCCTGGGCCCTGGACGTGGGGGTTAATTTAATTAGAGCTTTTAAGAATCACCGAACAATTAATTACGATATTTGTTCAACAAATAATGCCAACTGTTTAGCAGCGAAAACAGAAAGTTACCATGACGATACGTAGGGTAATGTAATCGTTACGTACAGCTCTACAGTAAAGTTACCCACGTATGTTAGTAATATAATCTGTAATCTGTATTTATGTTAAATAAAAATAAATAAAGGGATGCTTTAATCTAAAATACAGTTGTACACTACAACGCCATCTGTATTAGGTTTCATAAAATATTGCATTAGCCATTACAGGTTTCTGTTTCTGGGGCATACCTTTGGAAAACGTTCAAATGTGGATCGAATCGATCACCTCATTAATTATAATTATCATTTGCTCTATTTTACTTTATTATATACACGTAATAATTATATTATAATAAATCCTTTTCTGGTAAGAAGACGTGTCATGTCGTGTCGTGTCGTTTGAAAATTCAGAGCGTTTTTAAGACAGAATTTTTCTCATTTATCACTCCCGTGATAGATAATTTAAAAGTATAATTAAGTTCTCTTCCCTGTCTCATCGTTCATCATCAGGCAAGCCGGGGGACAGAATTGAGCCATGTTGAAATCAAAAAGATACTTGTCAGAAGCTAATTTATTTTTCAAAGCGGTCGTGTTAATACGCCAAGGAAGGGAGGTAAGCCTTCAAGGTAGTATATTATTAAAATTATTTACTTATGTACTTATTACAGGGGTGAAAATAACAAAAATGACTCTAATATAAATTTGGACCTTTGAGATTTTTGCACAAGTAAATAGAGCGAGGGGTGTACTGAGGAGGGTTTCTAACGAGACGTTTCTTGATTGCATGACTTTTTCCTCCAGGGAGGGGGCCAAAGTTAACCAATTTTTTTGAAATCCTTAACATACCTATACCTGAGATTCAATTTTCACTAATTTAAGTCTGCTGACTTAGATAATTATATTTTTTTTAATTTCAAGTGCTATTGAAAAAAATCTTCCAAATTCTTTTTAGGCATGTTAAGGAATTGATTTGTCAAACATCAAAATTGACTGAGAATTAGCCACTACAGCGAAAACCAAATTGGTCAATTTTGACACCCCCTGAGGGAAAAACTAGCCATGTAATCGATAAATTTATGCAATAATTTGTGTTTTTTTTGGACCTTGCTATAGGCCACTCTTAAAGGGTCTTTGTGTGAGTTTATAAAAATTTGGTAGGGGTAGGATGCCACCTCATTTACTTCCCCATTTTCATAATAAAATTTTATAGCGGAAACGATTCGGGAATCGCTAGAAAATATGTATAAATGACATGCCATCGGCATTTTTTGAAAGAGATCGCTTTATTACCTCATAAATTCTTTTTAAAGGAGAAAAACGGGGGAACCTTATTTTAAATATCTAGTTCAAAGAGGATGTAAAATAAGCTGTATACATTGTTAGAACGCTGGCACAAAATGTAATCGAAAAAGATGTGGGTGTGGGTCTATTCAGTATCCAATGCTTTATATCATTTACCTTTACGTACGCCACCCTCTAACGTCTGTGGGGGTTAGCGAAACAAAAATATAATATGTATTCAAATATATCGACACCTGAATTCAGTATCTGTTCATTTTTTTTCACATGAACGGCTCTGGTATTCCGCACACCTGAATGGGCAATGTTTTTTGAAAAGTTTACAAGAAAATGTAAATTTCTGTACCCACCCTTTCAGTTGTCGTGACAGTCAGTCGTAAGGCCCTTAAGCCACGTTATAGGAAAAAGGATTTTTCTCTTTTTATCCTTTTGTATTTTCCGACACCATATGAAACATATTTCGCATTTATTGAATATTTCTTGCCATTGAAAATAATTCAAGCAGACGAAATATTGTGATGTATATTACGTATGTATAGTAAGTAGTAAGCAGGGGTAGGTGAGCGGGTGGGTGCTGACTAATAATAATAATAATAATAATGAAAAGGAAAGCCGGAATAAAATTTACTTGGGCTATTTTTAACTCCGGTCTCAGCTCGAGGCCACCTGATAAAGAAAATACACTGAACGTCTTAATTAAAAGGAAGCCCGATTAATAACGAAAGCAATTTTTTTCTCGAATGAACATATCACATAAATCAAAGAATTTTCGTATCTTCGAAATCTTTCCTTCTTTAGTTAATATAATTAAATTGAATTGAATTCTTGTCAACATCATCCAATTCATAATTCTTAATTAATCTCACACTTTTGATTTGATTTGATTAAATTAAAAAAGTTTCCTAATATTTTATACTTGAAAAATATAAAAATGTGTTCTATTTTCATTTTGGGGGTAGTAGTGTTTTACATTTAAACAAAATGGGAGATTTCAGGTACCTGGGCCATGAAAAACTCAACGATAGGCAATATTAATAAAACTTTATTTGGCGCTTTTAGTACGGCACCTTTAAGCCCCAACACCGTCGGTTTCACCCCTCTAAACTTTTTATAACACCCCTCGAAATGCTACAGTCCCTTCCTCCTCGTTCAATTTTAATTTTCCGGGTTTAATAAGTATCTTAATACCTGAGTATTTCTTTTTCTAAATTAAAAGAAAAGTTTCCCGTTATACGTTAAAAAGTTCTTTTGGTTTAATCAAATCAAATGGTCAAAAAAGTCGAGGAGAAGTGACATTTTAAATAGGCAACCCATCCTATTCGAGGCCTTATGTATAGTGGGTTGCCTACATTCTAATAACGACACGAAAAATAAATTTGTTTGAGTTTAAAGGGTATTTTCTGACTATTAGCTGAAGGGCACTTCTCTTGAGAGTCTAAGACTAAGGTCAGAGGTGAAAAATTGAGAAGTTGCATTAAGTTCGTCAAAAATATATAAGAGAAGAAATTTTAACATTTTATTTTTTTTAATTTTAAGGCAGACTGTTGAATCCGTCCCTGCAAGATTTTTTATAATCACTAACGTATATTTTAATCAGTAACTTACATATATCAACTTGTCTGGGCATTTGGGTGTCATTAATATTGTCAAAAATTCCGGTCCAAATCCAAATTCTGGCAGAATGGCTTCTCAAAAATATTTTAGTAGTTTACTCAGTTTTTTTTCAAAACCTTTCACAATGCCAAGTGCAAAATACAGTTGTGTTTATCCCAAGGGGAATATAAAATACACTAAGGCTCAGGGCTTAGCAGATCTTAAATCGTCCTATTCCACAGAAAGCGAGTCTCTTGAAAATATAGAAAAATCCGATTCCGAAGAAGACAACAACCACCTCAAAACGATCATCATCTATGAATTGCAGTCGTGCAAACCGAGGTCAGAAAGGCAGAATTTTTATGACGTGTTTAACCATTTTCGAAGAGAGCTTGTTAGTTACGAAACAAGACGGTTTCCTCATCTTCAGCCAGCCAAAATGTTCAGAGACACAGACGAACGTGAATGATCTGCGTGGGTGTCCATAAAACGATTGCAAAGTTTCTTTTTGTGAACATATTTTGAGTTGTAAACTGCTGTCACATGAAATAAATTAAATAGTATCCACAAAAAATTATATTTTCGACGTTGTACATACATACATATATTATTGTAACGTAAGGCAGGCAACCCATCATACGCAGGAAACCGTCACGGCCTGTGTATATACATGTATAGTGGGTTGTCCACATGTTGGTAATCTGGCGCAAAAAATAAATTTCAGTGCTAAGAGCGCTTCCTGATAATAACCTAAAGGGCACCTGTATGTGACATAATCTAAGGGTGGCTTATATCGATTTTACTGATTATGATGATTTCAAACGGTATGCGTATCTACGCATTCCGGTATTTAATTTGCGCTCCGGCATTAAACACTAAATTACAAAACTGTCTAGTTTAATAACGTCACATGTTTTGTCAGAGCTGCTTGAGATAACATTCAATTTAATTTCAATTACGCCCTGAATAGTTTGCAGACTCCTGATACGATACGGCCTAAACCAGCAACTAAGGCTTCTCTGTCTTCCATCAATCATTCGCTTGTCAAAATTTCGGGTTAGGATCCCGTCTGAATTTAACTTAGGCAAATCTTGACAAAAAAATAGTCCAAGAAGAATTGTGGGAAAACACATTAAGGACCAGGAACCGTTTCAGTTGATTGTTGATGAAAACTTACTCCCTTAAAATATTTTCAAAGATTTCAAATGAACTAATTTTTCTGTGAAATTTTTGAAAAAATAATTTGAGTGGAGTTCTTCTAAGAGGAATTGTAATCAAAAAATTACAAAGACCAGGAGCTGATTTTCTTTCCAGATTGTGTTTGATGAAAATTTACTCCTGAAAAGTATTTTTAAAAGATTTAAAATGAACTTCTTTTTCTGTGAAATTTTTGAAAAAATAATTTGAGTGCAGTTCTTCTAAGAGGAATTGTACTCAAAAAATTACAAAGACCAGGAACTGATTTTTTTTCCAGATTGTTTTTGATGAAAATTTACTCCTGAAAAGTATTTTTAAAAGATTTAAAATGAACTTCTTCTGTGGATTTTTGAAAAAAAAAAAAAGAAAACTGAGTGTAGTTCCTCTAAAAAGAGTTGTACTCAAAAAATTGCAAACACCAGGAGTTTAATTTTTTCCAGATAGTTCTTGATGGAAAATTATTCCCTAAAAGTATTTTTGAAAGATTTAGAAATGATTTACTTTTCTGTGGATTTTCAAAGACTAATATAGTGCCTGTCATCGTAATGTAAACGTGTTTATCACCGATATTGCTTTCATTATTATAGCGCGTAAGTTTTGGAAATAGATTCGTTATTTCCTTATCGAACTTTGTGCCTTAAATTATATTGGATCGTTATTGGGAAACAGCAATTAATTTCATCTATAATATCTAGGACTAGGGGTTGGATTTATTTTCGTTCCAATAAATACTTAATTCCTAGTGAAGTTAAATTTAAAATTAGTTTCGAGGATTTTTCCAATGCGATTTTAATGATTTTTCAACGACAATTAAATTTTTAATGACAATAGAAGTCAATATTTCATGGAACTACGGTTTGCATTAGGTGACCCAGGGGTGGTATCTATAACGTGATTAAGGGGGTTGATTTACCTGTTCAAATAACCCCCGTGAGACGTGGTTTGGAAAGAGTTTCGCAACTAATTGACGAATACCTACCATGTGCCCTTCGGGGCTCCCAGAAGTGGATCGGATCGGAGGCAAGAACAAAATCGATTGATTAGAATTTTCTATTAACGAGTCCGTACTTGCTATCTATTTATTGTGACTAACTTGTATCGAAACTGCGTTTCCTCGTTCTCTCTCTCCCTTCCTCTTCTCGCTTCCCCTTTCTGTCTGTCTTCTAATTAAGTTAAGTCTTAACGGGTAGCTTTCATTAATTTTCGACGAACGAGATGATTAATGAGCTTATACGTGGCGGGTTATTGTTACAATGTTTGTAGGGAAGAGCCAGGATTAAGCACCATTCTCGGCTGGAGGAGCTTAATTGGGTTCATCCTTTTCCAACTTGGCAGCTTTAAAATCATCGGCATTAATCAATAAGCACCATAAAAAGTTTACAATTTTGCACACCGACTTTTTCTCCAACAATAATAAAACAATATTTTACTTTCTTTAAGACCCAACGTGTGTATATCGTTGTAAATTTTTAATTTTTCAGGATAAATTTCTTTAATGACCTCAATAGTTTTGTGAACTTCATGAAACTGAAAGAAAGGGAGGGTGGTATAGAGAGAGGGAGAGAGAGGGAGAAGGAGGAAAAGTGTAATATATCATGCGATCTTTTCATTATTAAATATTTTCTCCATTTCGGAATTTTTAATATGATGCAAATTTATGGACTTCTTCGCCGCACCTGTTCTCACATCCCTTCTTTAGCCTTTCTTCGTCGTCGAGTAGTTCAATTTAAAATAAATCGTGGATATTAAGAGAGAGAAATGAAATATGCGATGCACAGCTCTCGTGGATTTTTGCCGACGCGACGGACGCTACGTCTCAACTCAAAACTACCCCGTTTACATAAAACTGCACTTCTTATTACTATTCACTTCTATTGTCCCAAGGGTACTTACAAATTCTGTTTTATTTCAAATTCAAAATAAAAAATATATCCAGGGGTAGTTTTTTAAGTTTAATAAACCACCACATATTATTCCTTGATATATGAAGTCACCCCTGTTATTTAGTTAGATTACTGCGGTTTACACAGAAATGCACTGGAGAATAAAAGATATCGATTATAACATTTGTAGGTACTTCCCTATAATTAAGGACTTGGTTGATATTAGTACACGTAGTACGTAATAATGTATTTGAATGAATGTAAATTTGCAACAGGGGATCAAATAAGTTAGTAGGATAGAAGTTACTTCTTGTTTTTATGCTCGTCCTGAATATTAAACAGAACGTTTCTTGAAGTTTGAGATCGAATTACTTATGCCTGGGTCCTACGTTTCTACGTGTTCGAGAACTATTTAAAAAGTTACCTGAATTTAAAGTCACTTTAAGGTGTGTTCTACGTAGAAAATGGAACAAGAAAGAATAATAGTACGAGTAACTATTCAAAATGGCCTAAATAGTAAGAAAATGAATTAAACTTGAATATTATTTGCTTGAAAAAGAATGTGAATTATCAAATTATTCAATTTTTGATGGATACTCATCTGGTGCTCGGTCGAGGCTCATTATAAAAACATATAGGGCACTTAATGTTAAGGAGAATGATATAGAACAGGAAGAAAATTAATTTAAACATTATTTATCTGCAAAAGACTCAATTATTCAATTTTTTTGTTAGATACTCATTTGGTGCTCATTCGACACTCGTTCTAAACATATGTGGGACGTTTTATGTTAAGGAGAATGATATAGAACAGGAAGAAAACTCAGTTTAAACATTACTTATCTGCAAGAGACTCAAATATTCCATTGTTTTGTTAGATACTCATCTGGTGCTCGTTCGAAACTCGTTCTAAACATATGTGGGGCGTTTTATGTTAAGGAGAATGATATAGAACAGGAAGAAAACTCAGTTTAAACATAATTTATCTGCAAGAGACTCAATTATTCAATTTTTTTGTTAGATACTCATTTGGTGCTCGGTCGAGACTCGTTCTGAAAATATAAAGGACACTTAATGTTAAGGAGAATGATATAGAACAGGAAGAAAATTAAATTTAAACATTACATATCTGCAAGAGATTAAAATATTCCATTGTTTTGTTAGATACTCATCTGGTGCTCGTTCGAGACTCGTTCTAAACATATGTGGGGCGTTTTATGTTAAGGAGAATGATATAGAAGAGGAAGAAAAGTAAATTTAAACATAATTTATCTGCAAGAGACTCAATTATTCAATTTTTTTGTTAGATACTTATTTGGTGCTCGGTCGAGACTCGTTCTGAAAATATAAAGGACACTTATTGTTAAGGAGAATGATATAGAACAGGAAGAAAATTAAATTTAAACATTACATATCTGCAAGAGATTAAAATATTCCATTGTTTTGTTAGATACTCATCTGGTGCTCGTTCGAGACTCGTTCTAAACATATGTGGGGCGTTTTATGTTAAGGAGAATGATATAGAACAGGAAGAAAAGTAAATTTAAACATAATTTATCTGCAAGAGACTCAATTATTCAATTTTTTTGTTAGATACTTATTTGGTGCTCGGTCGAGACTCGTTCTGAAAATATAAAGGACACTTAATGTTAAGGAGAATGATATAGAACAGGAAGAAAATTAAATTTAAACATTACATATCTGCAAGAGATTAAAATATTCCATTGTTTTGTTAGATACTCATCTGGTGCTCGTTCGAGACTCGTTCTAAACATATGTGGGGCGTTTTATGTTAAGGAGAATGATATAGAAGAGGAAGAAAAGTAAATTTAAACATTACTTATCGGCAGGGGAATCAATTATTCCTTTTTTTTTTTTAGATACTCATCTGGTGCTCGGTCGAGACTCGTTCTGAAAATATATAGGACACTTAATGTTAAGGAGAATGATATACAACAGGAAGAAAATTAAATTTAAACATTACTTATCTGTAAGAGACTCAAATATTCCATTATTTTGTTAGACGCTCATCTGGTGCTCGTTCGAGACTCGTTCTAAAAATATATAGGGCGTTTAATGTTAAGGAGAAAGATATAGAACAGGAAGAAAATTAAATTTAAACATTATTTATCTGCAAGAGACTCAATTATTAATTTTTTTTGTTAGATACTCATCTGGTGCTCGGTCGAGACTCATTCTAAAAATATACAGTGCACTTAATGGATACAGAATAGTAAGAAAATTAAATTTAAATATTTTTCACCTGTAAGAGATTCAATTATTCGTCCTTTCTGTTGGGTATTTATTTAGTGCTTGGTTTGACTAATCCTGAAAATATACAGGGTACATAGTTGTAAGTAGAGAGGTTTGGGAGAGTAAAAAATTGATTCTAAATATTATTAATTTGCAAGGAACTCAGTTATACGACTTTCTAGTATGGTACTCATTCGGTGCTCCTGAAAAAGTATTGTAGATATGGAGAGCAGTTTCTCGTTTCTTTCCTTAGCTCTTTTTTAAAGTTTGACTTATTAAAGTCCTTTCAATTTTTTAAAGGTTGGTAAACATAAAACAAATAATTTCTATGATTGTGCGTGCCATTTTTGACCCTTGTACTTTGTATAAAACCGATAGTCCCGATAGGTAATTTTAATCAACCTGTTTTTCCTATAAAACTTGTTAATTTAAAACGTTGCAGTGAACTGTCATAAACCCTCATTTGTTTATAATTGTAATTTACGACAATATGTAAATATTTCAGTGCATTACGTAATTAATTAAATTACGCCCCTGTTCATATTGTAATCGGAAACGAAAAACACGTGAACGCAGGGGTCGCTGCTGCTGCTGTTGCGGTTTTAGTTCCAACTTCATATTTTACACAGAAATGGTACCGGAGAGTTAATCAGCGTATACGTAAACTGTAATAAAGGTCTCATTATCGGTCGGTCCCTTTTCTCTACCTATCTCTTTATGTCTGTGTGTGTGCGTGTATGGATTTGGTATTAGCGCCGACTGTGGATCGACTATTTGTGGCCATACAGATTGCTTTACATTCTGCATTCAGCTTGAATTGTAGCAAACAATGCGGGCGTAATTAGTATATAGTTTCGGCACAACATGTTCTAGTGTGACACTTTGGGAAAGTTAGTTAACCATCAATACCGTCCATGATGTTTAACCGAACACTGACCAACTATCCCCCATTGAAACAACCGCGAGCATAATCTTTCAACTTTGACATTACCTCACACAACATTATAGAAAAATATCCTTGACATGAGTGCATCTGTTTAGAAAGAGAAAATGTGGGTTAGACAAAAATGTTGAGAGCTTTCTTACTTCGAGTGCATCTACTCATTGAGCTGATATGCTGCGCTCACGTTTCTTCTTGGTTTACGTAATGTTTCCTAATGAACGTAGCTTTGAGTGCGTCTGCATGGTGTAATTGCTAAGAAAGTGACCGAAATCTTTTGGACAGAAGTTACCCCCTGCACTCACGTTTCTCCTCAGTTCATCTAAAGCTTCCTGAGTGCATCAGCTTGGTCCAGTAGTTAAGAATTTGCAGTATAAAACGAATACATTATAGTTTAATGGTCCATAAAGAAGCGTAATATTTGAGGAATGACAATGACAGTTTTGTTTTAATTAGGGCGTTAATTTAAAAAGTTGAAGAGCAATTTTTCGCCGTCGCTCATTTCTTTTCAGACAGCTGGGTGAGGTAAGTGTTCGTGCAGTTGTGGAATACGTGGCTGCCAGAAAGCCATAAAATACTTTGTAACGGTAAAAGCGGGGCCGTGTAAGGTGGTAGACCGGGTGATTTACCCCATTATTAAATAGAGCCCGGGAACGGGCAGAGGAAGCAGAAGAGTAGCAGGCGAGGCGTCTGGCAGGCAGCGGCCAACATAAAGCGGAACAGGTTCATGAACACGGCAGCTTTAAAAATTAATTCTTGGAGATCAGCTCCTGCCTGTCATTCCACCACTCATCCGAAATTCAGTTTGCGAAGCAACATTTATCTAGCGTGCTGTTGCCGGCCGTGCCGTCATAAAGATTAAGAAGGCAGGAGATTTATTTTGAGCTTATCGCGGAATTACTCAACACGAAGCAGTGCTCTTATCTGCCAGGGTCCGGGTTCCGATTCGTTCTCGTTTCATTCCTCATCCCCCAACAACCATCAGAATTCGTTTTCGCTCCTCCTTGAGTGGACCGTGAACCGTTCGCAAAACTTTTCGCCCTCTCAAGCCTATCGACGTTTTGGCTTTGTTTTCGGAAAATAACCCGTTGAAGTAAAAATTTCACTTTCATTAGCATACAGGAACATTTTTATTGACAAAATTAATTTTGGTACAAGAAGTCAAATGTTTGTTTCGTTTTCGCATCCCTTTGCGCCCCAATTTGCCAATTTTCGAAAAGTTGAGACCGCTTAAATTTGCATCATTAAACACGGCTTTGCTATGGTCGGCATACGGTCTTTACATCTCGCAGCGCGAGCCAATTAATTCGCAACTGCTTGTATAATCAAGAAGGTGACTGAACTCATCAGTTCCTCGTCGACGCGACTTCTAAACCAAAAAGTAACAAGAGAAAGTACCATCAAAGTCCCAGTCCAATCTGATTGTCCATATTGACCGGGAAAAACACTTTTCTCCGGCTTTTCTTTTATTATCTGGTTAGTGGGGTATTAGCCGAGCTACACGTTGCACATACAATATGAGCACATAAGGGAGTGGAGGTAGACCGACCACCCTTTCGTCTTTTAATTGAAGAGGACCTGGTTGCATTTACAAAAGCCCTTTACGCTCTATTGTTATGTTCACGTACGACTAGCACTCGGGACGCACGTACGAGCCGATTTTGAAACGTTTGAACCAGCCAAAGCTTCGTTAGGAAACCATTTCGAGAAAAAATTGTGAAAACGTGAATGTACGTTCAATTTATTTCAATCGGGGCGTGAAAAAGGGATTTTAGTAAATCGTTATGGGAACAAAAAAAACTGGAAAACAAATTGTAGAACGTAAAATACCATTGGCTGTGACTAAACACATCATTCATAGCATGGAGTACAAAATTAATTATTCCAGAGATCTTTAAATTTTATTAAGAATTAATTTTTTATATCGACGTCCACACGAAATCTCTGTTTTCATTTGTAGGAGACGCATTGTTGTTCCCTAAAAATTTGAACTAGACGCATTGTGGGTTCTAAAATATTTTATCTAGAAGCAATGTAGTCTACTAAATAATTGCCCAAGACACTTTGGATTTCTTAGATAATTAAACTAGATGAATTCATTAAATTTTTGAACAAGACGCATTGTGGGTTCTAAAATATTTGAACTAGACGCATTGTGAATTTTTAAAAATTTAATTAGACCCATCGTGGTTTCTAAAATATTTGATTAAAACGCATTGTGGTTTATCAAATTTTTAAACTAGACGCTTATGGATTCTTTAATATTTGAACCAGATGCTTTGTTATTTTTTAAATATTTAACCAAGGTACATTGTGGTTTTTTAAATATTTGGTTAAGACGCAATCCGGTTCCTTAAATATTTGAACTAGACGCATTGTTGTTCCCTTAAGTTTTGAACATGACGCATTGTGGGTTCCAAAGTATTACATCTAGAAGCAGTGTAGTCTACTAAATAATTTCCTAAGACACTTTGGATTTCTTAGATAATTAAACTAGATGAATTCATTAAATTTTTGAACTAGACGCATTGTGGGTTCTAAAATATTTGAACTAGACGCATTGTGAATTCTTAAAAATTTAATTGGACCCATCGTGGTTTCTCAAATATTTGATTAAAACGCATTGTGGTTTATCAAATTTTTAAACTAGACGCTTATGGATTCTTAAATATTTGAACCAGATGCTTTGTTATTTTTTAAATATTTAACCAAGGTACATTGTGGTTTTTTAAATATTTGGTTAAGACGCAATCCGGTTCCTTAAATATTTGAACTGGACGCATTGTTGTTCCCTTAAGTTTTGAACATGACGCATTGTGGGTTCCAAAGTATTACATCTAGAAGCAGTGTAGTCTACTAAATAATTTCCTAAGACACTTTGGATTTCTTAGATAATTAAACTAGATGAATTCATTAAATTTTTGAACTAGACGCATTGTGGGTTCTAAAATATTTGAACTAGACGCATTGTGAATTCTTAAAAATTTAATTGGACCCATCGTGGTTTCTCAAATATTTGATTAAAACGCATTGTGGTTTATCAAATTTTTAAACTAGACGCTTATGGATTCTTAAATATTTGAACCAGATGCTTTGTTATTTTTTAAATATTTAACCAAGGTACATTGTGGTTTTTTAAATATTTGGTTAAGACGCAATCCGGTTCCTTAAATATTTGAACTGGACGCATTGTTGTTCCCTTAAGTTTTGAACATGACGCATTGTGGGTTCCAAAGTATTACATCTAGAAGCAGTGTAGTCTACTAAATAATTTCCTAAGACACTTTGGATTTCTTAGATAATTAAACTAGATGAATTCATTAAATTTTTGAACAAGACGCATTGTGGGTTCTAAAATATTTGACCCAGAACCAATGTAGTCTACTAAATAATTGCCCAAGACACTTTGGATTTCTTAGATAATTAAACTAGATGAATTCATTAAATTTTTGAACTAGACGCATTGTGGGTTCTAAAATATTTGAACTAAACGCATTGTGAATTCTTAAAAATTTAATTGGACCCATCGTGGTTTCTAAAATATTTGATTAAAACGCATTGTGGTTTATCAAATTTTTAAACTAGACGCTTATGGATTCTTAAATATTTGAACCAGATGCTTTGTTATTTTTTAAATATTTGATCAACGTACATTGTGGTTTTTTAAATATTTGGTCAAGACGTAATCCGGCTCCTTAAATATTGTTGTTCCCTAAAGTTTTGAACAAGACGCATTTTGATTCCATAAATATTTGATCAACTCTTATTGTGGCAATAAAAACAATCTACAAAGTGTCCTGAACTATAGTTGATGGAACCACTAGGCGATAAACATAAACAAGGGCGAATTCTCGTTTAATTTAAAACTTCTTTGCAAAAAAAATGATAGATAATATAGGAAATATATTTTTGTGATTGATTTTCAGTATGCTGTGAACGATTTTCCTTTTAATCCTGAACGAGTTGAATTGTGTTACTGTTTCGACCCGGGAAAAAAACTTTCCGTTAAGCACTCCCTGAGCAAATCCCGGAACTTTTGGAGTAGTTGTTGAGGGAGTTTAATTTCACATTAGCCATCTACGAGAAGTGGTTGGTGTTTAGGGTAGCTTTTATTATAACTTGCTCTCAATTTTACTCTGGTTGGTACTCATAAAACTCCAATTTCCATATTGTACCTTTGTATCTAAATATTGTATATTACGAGTATAAGTATGAGGGTGACTATACGAACTTATGTAACTTTGAAAGCTCAAGTAAAAGTAAATTAGTGACTTTCTTTTTTAATCATTGATTGGAGCATTATCTATACAAATTCCTCTTGAGCAGCCGAAGATAATTAGAACAGAACAGGGAGATCGGGTTTTTACCCTTTAACTGATTTTCTGAATCCACCACTCATCCTAATACGTCATTCGGACTGTTTAAGGGATTTCTATTGTGAACAGAAGTTTTTGCAATCTAAGGACTTTCCAATTAGACCGCTGCGAATCAGCAGCATAGCAATTATATTATTAAAGCCGTTTATATCTATCATTGATGTCGACGATATTTCAGCTGCATTTGCAATTCTAATACTTACTTAATGCACAAGTATTTACCCTAGCCATTAGGCCAATTAGTGGTCAGCAACTGATTGAACCAATTTAAGACGTTAATTGATCCTTTTTACGAATTCAAATTCGTTCTTTTCTCATTAAATTCTCATTTGTTGGTTCACAGGACAAAAGAAAGTCCTTTGAAGTTTTCGGTTTGTATTTATATATGTATGTTGGTGGTAGCCGCATTATTACATGCTGTGTTGTGTAATCATCTACCTACGTACTACTACCACCCTTAAGAGCAAATAGCCCTTTGCTATTTTCGTTACCGTTCGCTCGGGATTTTGTTTCTTAATTCTAGCGTGAAAGCGGCAAATGTTTCCAACATTTTCCAGGACGACGAAATGAAGCGATTTCCGTACACTGGGTAATAACAGTTTACGTAGCATAAAACGTTTAAGTGCTTACTAAAAGCCACGTTAATAATACATGCATACAGACGGGGGTGCAGGGGGGGGGGAGGTTAGTTTTAAAACAACCGCCCCAAGAAATTTAAAACAACTACCATCTACTCTCCAGCTGTTTGTACGTAATACTCAGCTGCATCATTTACAATAGTGACTGTGACAGTGACAGTGACAGTTTGAGCCCTCAGCACTAGGCAAATTTTAAGGGAGACATTGTTAAGAAACTCCTCCAAGAGTACCTACAGCACTCTCGATTGGTGACGGTGGTGGTGATAGAAGTACAGAAACTTTGAACACTAAATAAGTTTTCAATAAATGATTGAGGAACCTTTATGGGACGAAAGTCTCAAAAGAATCGATTTAAGACAGCTGCTATAATTATTATGAGTGTGGTGGTATAAATTATTATACAAGAAGTGATAACAGGGACGTAATAACAATAACTACCATAAGATTCTTTCGTAAGTTTGCTATTGATTTTCAATTTCGCTTATCTCTTCGTTGATTGATTGTTTCCAAAGACATTATTTATCAGCAGGAGACACGGTCCATTGTTTCTCCCTTATGTATTAGCTACGTAGATACCTAATATAAGACTGAGACACATCTGTGGTGTTTACAGTCTTTATGGACTACACACTTCAGTATATAACTTACTCAAAATATAGCCTTCCTCAAACCGGCTCATTTTTATGGCTGAAAGTTATGGCTTGCAGTATATAAACACTTTTATGTTTTAAAATGTAATAATAATAAATTATTTTCACGACAGCAAGTTTTACTACTGGATAATATAACCACGTAGGTACTTAATACGTAACAAGAACTGCGCCGGAAATTCAATAGGTAGTTAACTAAGTCATTCTGAAATCGTAATTAATTAAAGTAAATTGATTTTATTACAATGGACTTCTGTTGTTGTGTTGTTCAATTCATGGATAAGTAGGTATTCATAAATTCTTCAATGATTTGTGAGACGGAACGTGTTCTTCCTGTTTTATGACCCTGCTTTAACTTGAACAAGTTTTTTTAGGTACCCCTAATTTAATGGTAAAAATTTTTATGACTTAACACAGCTGCCAAATAGCCAGTTTACCAGTCGTAAAACCGGAAAAATCCAAAAAAAATATTTTATTACTTTTATTTATATTATATTAGTTTTCATTCTGCTTCTTATTTTATTGCAATGTTAATAATTATTTGTATCGATTCCCTTAAAGAAAAACTTAAGAGGGCAATAGTTTGCAGACTACCGGAAATAAATGGTTCCTGTAAGAACTTCCGATTAATTAACTTGAAGCTTTCGGCATAAGTTGGCTCTGACATTTTAATCTAATGAGAGTAAATGAATTAAGTCCCCAAGCCCGCCCCTGTATCATTCTTAAAACCGAAACATTTGTTAGAGAGAACGTTGCAGATGTATCTTGTGGCAAAGTGCAATTAGTAAATTTACTTGGTTTTGTCACTTTAATTTAAAGAAGAACTTAAAAGAAGACGAAATAAAGCAATACCAATTATTCCTGTCAACAACTTTACCCTAATCCACTTTGGAAAAGGGTAAATTAAAAACATCACAATAATTTATACGTCTTACATCTAGCCAATATATCTGCTTACCTCTGTTAAAGATATAAATATAAGTACCTACCCTTTAAGACAGATTTGAACAAAGGAATTTTTTATTTGACTAAGATCTATTGTAGTTTTCCCCAAATATTTGAATATGATGCATTATGGGTTTTCAATAATTTGAATTAGACGCATTGTGGCTTTAACAAAATGTTTGAACCCAAACCGCATTGTTGTTCCTTAAATATTTCAGCTGGACGCATTGTGTTTTTTTTTGACAATTTATCAATACGAATTATGCTTTCTTAACCGTTTGAAACTGGACGCATTATGGTTCTTTAAAAAATGTGACAAATATACATTATGGTTCCTCAAAATTTAAAGGAGACGCATTATAGTTTCCTAATAGTTTGAACTAGACGCATTGTGGGTTTAACAAATGTTTGAACAAGCCTCAATGTTGTTCCTTAAATATTTGAGCTGGACGCATTGCGTTTCTTTGACGATTTATCAATACGAAATATGCTTTCTTAACCGTTTGAACTGGACGCATTATGGTTCTTTAAAATATGTGACCAAT
This sequence comes from Agrilus mali, assembly GCA_029378335.1. Taxonomy (NCBI): domain Eukaryota; kingdom Metazoa; phylum Arthropoda; class Insecta; order Coleoptera; family Buprestidae; genus Agrilus; species Agrilus mali. The sequence continues at coordinate 1,557,097 of CM055660.1, forward strand.
ATACATTATGGTTTCTCTAAAATTTAAACAAGAGGCATTATAGTTTCGTAATAATTTGAAGTAGACTCATTGTGGTTCAACAAATGTTTGAACAAGCCTCAATGTTGTTCCTTAAATATTTGGGCTGGACGCATTGTGTTTCTTTGACGATTTATCAATACGAATTATGCTTTCTTAACCGTTTGAGCTGGACGCATTATGGTTTTTTAAATATGTGACCAATATACATGATGGCTCCTCAAATATTTAAACAAGAGGCATTATAGTTTCGTAATAATTTGAAGTAGACTCATTGTGGTTCAACAAATGTTTGAACAAGCCTCAATGTTGTTCCTTAAATATTTGGGCTGGACGCATTGTGTTTCTTTGACGATTTATCAATACGAATTATGCTTTCTTAACCGTTTGAGCTGGACGCATTATGGTTTTTTAAAAATGTGACCAATATACATGATGGCTCCTCAAATATTTAAACAAGACGCATTATAAGTTCGTAATAATTTGAAGTAGACTCATTGTGGTTCAACAAATGTTTGAACAAGCCTCAATGTTGTTCCTTAAATATTTGGGCTGGACGCATTGTGTTTCTTTGGCGACTTATCAATACGAATTATGATTTCTTGACCGTTTGAACTGGACGCATTAAGGTTCTTTAAAATATGTGACCGATATACATTATGGTTCCTCTGAGATTTAAACGTGACGAATTATAGTTTCGTAATAAGTTGAAGTAGACTCATTGTGGTGCAACAAATGTTTGAACAAGCCTCAATGTTGTTCCTTAAATATTTGGGCTGGACGCATTGTGTTTCTTTGACGATTTATCAATACGAATTATGCTTTCTTAACCGTTTGAGCTGGACGCATTATGGTTCTTTAAATATGTGACCAATATACATGATGGCTCCTCAAATATTTAAACAAGACGCATTATAAGTTCGTAATAATTTGAAGTAGACTCATTGTGGTTCAACAAATGTTTGAACAAGCCTCAATGTTGTTCCTTAAATATTTGGGCTGGACGCATTGTGTTTCTTTGGCGACTTATCAATACGAATTATGATTAGGTAAAGGCTTTCGCGGCCAGAAGATGAACCGGTGATATTCGTCGGGTTTAAAGGCCGTCGTCGATTGGAATTTCTTCCTAACGTTTCGCTAGCACGAGTGGCGAGCTTCTTCAGAGGTCCTTCCATCTTCGATGCTGGATGCAGTCTACATCCAGCATCGAAGATGGAAGGACCTCTGAAGAAGCTCGCCACTCGTGCTAGCGAAACGTTAGGAAGAAATTCCAATCGACGACGGCCTTTAAACCCGACGAATATCACCGGTTCACGAATTATGATTTCTTGACCGTTTGAACTGGACGCATTAAGGTTCTTTAAAATATGTGACCGATATACATTATGGTTCCTCTAAGATTTAAACGTGACGAATTATAGTTTCGTAATAAGTTGAAGTAGACTCATTGTGGTGCAACAAATGTTTGAACAAGCCTCAATGTTGTTCCTTAAATATTTGGGCTGGACGCATTGTGTTTCTTTGACGATTTATCAATACGAATTATGCTTTCTTAACCGTTTGAGCTGGACGCATTATGGTTTTTTAAATATGTGACCAATATACATGATGGCTCCTCAAATATTTAAACAAGACGCATTATAAGTTCGTAATAATTTGAAGTAGACTCATTGTGGTTCAACAAATGTTTGAACAAGCCTCAATGTTGTTCCTTAAATATTTGGGCTGGACGCATTGTGTTTCTTTGGCGACTTATCAATACGAATTATGATTTCTTGACCGTTTGAACTGGACGCATTAAGGTTCTTTAAAATATGTGACCGATATACATTATGGTTCCTCTAAGATTTAAACGTGACGAATTATAGTTTCGTAATAAGTTGAAGTAGACTCATTGTGGTGCAACAAATGTTTGAACAAGCCTCAATGTTGTTCCTTAAATATTTGGGCTGGACGCATTGTGTTTCTTTGACGATTTATCAATACGAATTATGCTTTCTTAACCGTTTGAGCTGGACGCATTATGGTTTTTTAAATATGTGACCAATATACATGATGGCTCCTCAAATATTTAAACAAGACGCATTATAAGTTCGTAATAATTTGAAGTAGACTCATTGTGGTTCAACAAATGTTTGAACAAGCCTCAATGTTGTTCCTTAAATATTTGGGCTGGACGCATTGTGTTTCTTTGACGATTTATCAATACGAATTATGCTTTCTTAACCGTTTGAGCTGGACGCATTATGGTTTTTTTAAATATGTGACCAATATTCATGATGGCTCCTCAAATATTTAAACAAGAGGCATTATAGTTTCGTAATAATTTGAAGTAGACTCATTGTGGTTCAACAAATGTTTGAACAAGCCTCAATGTTGTTCCTTAAATATTTGGGCTGGACGCATTGTGTTTCTTTGACGATTTATCAATACGAATTATGCTTTCTTAACCGTTTGAGCTGGACGCATTATGGTTTTTTAAATATGTGACCAATATACATGATGGCTCCTCAAATATTTAAACAAGAGGCATTATAGTTTCGTAATAATTTGAAGTAGACTCATTGTGGTTCAACAAATGTTTGAACAAGCCTCAATGTTGTTCCTTAAATATTTGGGCTGGACGCATTGTGTTTCTTTGACGATTTATCAATACGAATTATGCTTTCTTAACCGTTTGAGCTGGACGCATTATGGTTTTTTAAATATGTGACCAATATACATGATGGCTCCTCAAATATTTAAACAAGAGGCATTATAGTTTCGTAATAATTTGAAGTAGACTCATTGTGGTTCAACAAATGTTTGAACAAGCCTCAATGTTGTTCCTTAAATATTTGGGCTGGACGCATTGTGTTTCTTTGACGATTTATCAATACGAATTATGCTTTCTTAACCGTTTGAGCTGGACGCATTATGGTTTTTTAAATATGTGACCAATATACATGATGGCTCCTCAAATATTTAAACAAGAGGCATTATAGTTTCGTAATAATTTGAAGTAGACTCATTGTGGTTCAACAAATGTTTGAACAAGCCTCAATGTTGTTCCTTAAATATTTGGGCTGGACGCATTGTGTTTCTTTGACGATCTATCAATACGAATTATGCTTTCTTAACCGTTTGAGCTGGACGCATTATGGTTTTTTTAAATATGTGACCAATATTCATGATGGCTCCTCAAATATTTAAAGGAGACGCATTTTAGTTTCCTAATAGTTTGAACTAGACGCATTGTGGGTCAACAAATGTTTGAACAAGCCTCAATGTTGTTCCTTAAATATTTGGGCTCGACGCATTGTGTTTCTTTGACGATTTATCAATACGAATTATGCTTTCTTAACCGTTTGAGCTGGACGCATTATGGTTTTTTAAATATGTGACCAATATACATGATGGCTCCTCAAATATTTAAACAAGAGGCATTATAGTTTCGTAATAATTTGAAGTAGACTCATTGTGGTTCAACAAATGTTTGAACAAGCCTCAATGTTGTTCCTTAAATATTTGGGCTGGACGCATTGTGTTTCTTTGACGATTTATCAATACGAATTATGCTTTCTTAACCGTTTGAGCTGGACGCATTATGGTTTTTTAAATATGTGACCAATATACATGATGGCTCCTCAAAAATTTAAACAAGACGCATTATAAGTTCGTAATAATTTGAAGTAGACTCATTGTGGTTCAACAAATGTTTGAACAAGCCTCAATGTTGTTCCTTAAATATTTGGGCTGGACGCATTGTGTTTCTTTGACGATTTATCAATACGAATTATGCTTTCTTAACCGTTTGAGCTGGACGCATTATGGTTTTTTTAAATATGTGACCAATATTCATGATGGCTCCTCAAATATTTAAACAAGAGGCATTATAGTTTCGTAATAATTTGAAGTAGACTCATTGTGGTTCAACAAATGTTTGAACAAGCCTCAATGTTGTTCCTTAAATATTTGGGCTGGACGCATTGTGTTTCTTTGACGATTTATCAATACGAATTATGCTTTCTTAACCGTTTGAGCTGGACGCATTATGGTTTTTTAAATATGTGACCAATATACATGATGGCTCCTCAAATATTTAAACAAGAGGCATTATAGTTTCGTAATAATTTGAAGTAGACTCATTGTGGTTCAACAAATGTTTGAACAAGCCTCAATGTTGTTCCTTAAATATTTGGGCTGGACGCATTGTGTTTCTTTGACGATTTATCAATACGAATTATGCTTTCTTAACCGTTTGAGCTGGACGCATTATGGTTTTTTAAATATGTGACCAATATACATGATGGCTCCTCAAATATTTAAACAAGAGGCATTATAGTTTCGTAATAATTTGAAGTAGACTCATTGTGGTTCAACAAATGTTTGAACAAGCCTCAATGTTGTTCCTTAAATATTTGGGCTGGACGCATTGTGTTTCTTTGACGATTTATCAATACGAATTATGCTTTCTTAACCGTTTGAGCTGGACGCATTATGGTTTTTTAAATATGTGACCAATATACATGATGGCTCCTCAAATATTTAAACAAGAGGCATTATAGTTTCGTAATAATTTGAAGTAGACTCATTGTGGTTCAACAAATGTTTGAACAAGCCTCAATGTTGTTCCTTAAATATTTGGGCTGGACGCATTGTGTTTCTTTGACGATTTATCAATACGAATTATGCTTTCTTAACCGTTTGAGCTGGACGCATTATGGTTTTTTTAAATATGTGACCAATATTCATGATGGCTCCTCAAATATTTAAAGGAGACGCATTTTAGTTTCCTAATAGTTTGAACTAGACGCATTGTGGGTCAACAAATGTTTGAACAAGCCTCAATGTTGTTCCTTAAATATTTGGGCTCGACGCATTGTGTTTCTTTGACGATTTATCAATACGAATTATGCTTTCTTAACCGTTTGAGCTGGACGCATTATGGTTTTTTAAATATGTGACCAATATACATGATGGCTCCTCAAATATTTAAACAAGAGGCATTATAGTTTCGTAATAATTTGAAGTAGACTCATTGTGGTTCAACAAATGTTTGAACAAGCCTCAATGTTGTTCCTTAAATATTTGGGCTGGACGCATTGTGTTTCTTTGACGATTTATCAATACGAATTATGCTTTCTTAACCGTTTGAGCTGGACGCATTATGGTTTTTTAAATATGTGACCAATATACATGATGGCTCCTCAAATATTTAAACAAGAGGCATTATAGTTTCGTAATAAGTTGAAGTAGACTCATTGTGGTTCAACAAATGTTTGAACAAGCCTCAATGTTGTTCCTTAAATATTTGGGCTGGACGCATTGTGTTTCTTTGACGATTTATCAATACGAATTATGCTTTCTTAACCGTTTGAGCTGGACGCATTATGGTTCTTTAAATATGTGACCAATATACATTATGGTTCCTCAAATATTTAAACAAGACGCATTATAGTTTCGTAATAATTTGAAGTAGACTCATTGTGGTTCAACAAATGTTTGAACAAGCCGCATTGTTTATCCTTAAATGTTTGAGCTGGACGCATTGTGTTTCTTTGACGACTTATCAATACGAATTATGATTTCTTGACCGTTTGAACTGGACGCATTATGGTTCTTTAAAATATGTGACCAATATACATTATGGTTCCTCTAAAATTTAAACGAGACGCATTATAGTTTCGTAATAATTTGAACTAGACTCATTGTGGTTCAACAAATGTTTGAACAAGCCTCAATGTTGTTCCTTAAATATTTGGGCTGGACGCATTGTGTTTCTTTGACGATTTATCAATACGAATTATGCTTTCTTAACCGTTTGAGCTGGACGCATTATGGTTTCTTTAAATATGTGACCAATATACATTATGGTTCCTCAAATATTTAAACAAGACGCATTATAGTTTCCTAATATTTGAACTAGACGCATTGTGGTTCAACAAATGTTTGAACAAGCCGAATTTGTTTCCTTAAATGTTTGAGCTGGACGCATTGTGTTTCTTTGACGACTTATCAATACGAATTATGTTTCTTAACCGTTTGAGCTGGACGCATTATGGTTTCTTTAAATATGTGACCAATATACATTATGGTTCCTCTACTTTAAACGAGACGCATTATAGTTTCGTTAATAATTTGAACTAGACGCATTGTGGTTCAACAAATGTTTGAACAAGCCTCAATGTTGTTCCTTAAATATTTGAGCTGAATGCATTGTGTTTCTTTGACGATTTGTCAATACGAATTATGATTTCTTGACCGTTTGAACTGGACGCATTGTAGTTTCTTAATAATTGGAACTAGACTCATTGTGGTTCAACAAATGTTTGAACAAGCCTCAATGTTGTTCCTTAAATATTTGAGCTGAATGCATTGTGTTTCTTTGACGATTTATCAATACGAATTATGATTTCTTGACCGTTTGAACTGGACGCATTGTAGTTTCTTAATAATTGGAACTAGACTCATTGTGGTTCAACAAATGTTTGAACAAGCCTCAATGTTGTTCCTTAAATATTTGAGCTGAATGCATTGTGTTTCTTTGACGATTTGTCAATACGAATTATGATTTCTTGACCGTTTGAACTGGACGCATTGTAGTTTCTTAATAATTGGAACTAGACTCATTGTGGTTCAACAAATGTTTGAACAAGCCTCAATGTTGTTCCTTAAATATTTGAGCTGAATGCATTGTGTTTCTTTGACGATTTATCAATACGAATTATGATTTCTTGACCGTTTGAACTGGACGCATTGTAGTTTCTTAATAATTGGAACTAGACTCATTGTGGTTCAACAAATGTTTGAACAAGCCTCAATGTTGTTCCTTAAATATTTGAGCTGAATGCATTGTGTTTCTTTGACGATTTATCAATACGAATTATGATTTCTTGACCGTTTGAACTGGACGCATTGTAGTTTCTTAATAATTGGAACTAGACTCATTGTGGTTCAACAAATGTTTGAACAAGCCTCAATGTTGTTCCTTAAATATTTGAGCTGAATGCATTGTGTTTCTTTGACGATTTATCAATACGAATTATGATTTCTTAACCGTTTGATCTGGACGCATTACGGTTCTTTAAATATGTGACCAATATACATTATGGTTCCTCAAATATTTAAAGGAGACGCATTATAGTTTCCTAATAGTTTGAACTAGACGCATTGTGGGTCAACAAATGTTTGAACAAGCCGCATTGTTGTTCCTAAAATATTTCAGGTGAATGCATTGTATTTCTTTGAGGTTTTATCACCACGCATTATGTTTTCGTGACCGTTTGAACTGGACGCATTGTCATTTCTTAATATTTTGAACTAGACGCATTGTGGTTCAAAAAATGTTTGAACAAGCCGCATTATAGTTCTTCAACTATTTGACTAACTTGATTCTGTAATTACATTGTGGTAAAAAATAAGTCATAAAAGACAAAATTATTGATTACCATAGTGAGTCTTATTCAAATATGTAATGAATCAGAATTGATACAAACTTTTCTATCTAATAAATGATTTCACGATTAGGTACCTATTTCTACTTAATTGCGGATCAATAAATTCGTAGTCCCTGAATTCTCTCGAATTGATTTATAAGCTTGTAAAGCAGTTTGAAGGTTCTGTCGTCAGCTCCTAAACTGTTGTGATCCATATTGTATTTCATAGAGAGATCTTGTCAGCTGCGGACTGCAAAATCCCCGAAGAAGTTTCGGTGAACAACAAGAAGAGCTTTAATAAATTAGGATCGCGACTCAACATGTGAGACTGCCTAAAGTTCGGAACAAGTTCTCTTCCAAGGGAAACTTGAGTCGTATTTATCGACGTAATACATCTTCGCCTTTATACTTCATACATTGTTAACATTGTGACAAGTTTGTCTCTTTAATAATATAATACGTGTGTTGGGTAAAATTTAAAGTAAGAAAATAAAATTTTAATAGTTTTGGAATGAAGAACCCTAAAATTTAACCCCTTTTCTTGAGGTGTTGGGATTTGAATATCGTATTCAAGAAAGCGTTGGTCCACAACGTAAAGTTGTAAGTATTATGCTATTGGAAAAAGGTTTGAGGTGGCTCAAACTACCGACAGCATGTGCAACGACTTAAAATAAACTCAATTCCGAGATTTTCGGTTCTTGTACAGACCGTGAGAGCTCTGTGACTGAACAGATGGCACAAGGCAGTCCTTGTCGAAATTGAAAAGTTTTTGCACCACGATCTCTACTCAAACTCCTCAACCATCTGCATTTCCACCACATTTCGAAGACGGAGCTAAGAAAATATGCACGGTAGTGGTGGTTTCTTCTTTTATACTTTGAAAACTACATTGCACCTACCTACATATTGTACTTTTACTTGTTTAATGTTAGTGCGTCTGCAAAAATTTAACCATTTAAACCCCTTTCGAGTTTCGGCGATAAGGTGACGGAAAGTTCAGGTTAAGAGAAGAGAGGGTGTGAATGAAGCGAAATGTATTATGGACTGAAGTGTCGGAGTGAGATGTGATGTGAAATGTTGGAAGGAAGTTATTAGAGGCGAACGTCAGGGGAATGACGATGCTTTTGAAGGATAACACGTCATGTTCAGCTACCTACCGAAAAGTTATTGGGAGCTGACATCCCAATCCGAATGTAAATTCGATTATGTACGCATGCACATTTTATGAGAAGTTTTCGATGAACGTGTCCCAACGTATTACACATCCAAACGAGGATTGACATATTTGGAAACATAATTTATTATTTAGCCAGGAATGGAGAAAACATCCTCACATTTACGAAATCTATAGATAATTCTTCAAACCTTTGCACACGTCAGTAACATTTTTATGTTATAAAAACTACTTAAGGAAAAATTTGGTGTTTGTGAGGAATATGCTTTTTAAAAATGTTTACAGTAATAAGTGCAGATTGTTAGCATGTTTGAACATCTCCTCAATTGTTCTATTATGAGGTATTGAAGACGGTCGCAGTAGAGCTCTCCCCACCACCAACGTTACGATAACGGCTGAGCGATCTGGGGCGATTGCACTTTACTCATGGGCCACTTCTGGTTGTTAGAATTGTTACAACCACTTGAATTAACCCTTTATAAAAAAGGTAATTTTAATTTACCCATTAATAACTTGTAATCTCTTATAAAATTACCCAATGGTAACAGTAGGTTGCATTTTCCAATCAATTACCCTGATTAAACTTTATGAAAGTAATTATCATACAGGGATAAAGTTAACCTCGCACGACAACGATGAGAAGTTTGTTCCACGTTAAAACCACTTTGTAATGCGATTAGTTTTGGAAAATTAATTTTAATTCTGTACGTATGTGTAACGTACTCTCCTTATTATCCATGGGCTCTTTTCTAAGGCTGTTATATCTGATAGCAAAATTTAAATTAGTTTGCACACGTACTACCTCTCAATATTTTGCTTTAAGGAGATTAAATTTTCACTTTGTATTAGTTACAACCACACGTTGTGTCTACTTATGCTGATATTTCAAACTGAGCATTAAATTGATTAATTGTTATCTACATGAAGTTATACAGGAAATATTTTTTTTTTATTCTAATTATTATTAGTTCAAGAGGAGATAGAGTGGAAATGTAAGGAGAGGAAAGCAAATAAAGTACAATTTTTGTGACTTAAGGAAAATGAAAGTGGATGCCTGAAGCAACTTGTGATATGATGTTGAAACGATTATTACCATGAGGTAGGTACTTTTAGGGGATTTGAGTTTTTACAACTCTTTTCGGGCGGCTACCAATTTTCATTTTGATGATAAGTTGCGGTAAAACTTTTAAGGGCACCCACCAGAAGCTTGTTGTGCTCGAAACTTCGCACTTTAATCCTCTGCTCTCTCCACTTGTTGTTGTGTTAAAGCGGAACCGGCTGGGACAGGTGTAGATGCAAATTATGACGAGCAACCCTCGAGTAATAACCGAGAAGTTTCTTTTCATAATTTTATGAATAACCACCCATCCGTGTTTTTTATGTTAGACAACTAAATAATAATAGTGAAAACGGTTTGGGATGAAATCCTTTAACAGTTTTATGTTCCTGAAAAATATCTGTGTAGGTCCTAAAGGGCGAAGAATTGTCTGCAATAATGTCAAAAGTGGAATTTATGAAACGATTTTTTATCAGGAAATTTCTGTCCAAAATAAATGACAATCCCATTCGGAGGGCCCAGAAGAATTATAGACAGATATAACGCTAGATACCTACATCTAAAAATTGGATTTTTGGAGGAGAATTATTTAATTCAACAAGGGTTTTTCCACATATCTGCACTACAAGGTGATTTGTTTGTTTTATCAAAAATTATTACTGGCTCTTTTTGGGGTTACCTTACGTTAAGAGGGTGGCATTTTGGGTAATTGTGGAGGTAAACGACATTTTGTTATTCATCACTTATTGAAATTTCGCTGATAAGTTTTTAATTTTTTTTTAATTATCAAAAACTAACCCCATTAAAAAGTGGTTTTAACATGGAACAAACTTCTCATCGTCATCCGGGGTTAACTTTATCCCCGTATGGTGCCTACTTTCATAAAGTTTAATCAGGATAATTGTTTGGAAAATGTAACCAACCATTATTGATAGGTAAATTAGAAACACCAAGAGGGATGTGAATACAACTCGTAAATTGTCAGATTAATATTAATAACATCCTAAAGTGGCCTATGAGTACAGTGCAATCGCCCGAGATCGAATGAGCAAAGACAAGAATTGATCCGCTCAGCCGTTAACGTAACGTTGGTGGTGGGGAGAGCTGTCTTGCGAGCGTCTTCAATGCCACATAATACAGTACGTGAGCAAGCGGTTAGGCATGCACACGACTTGTATTTTTCACGGGAATCTTAAATATATAATAAGTAAAAATCTTAGGAAGTTAAGATGTGGATATCTTACATATCTCTACATATTTTAATTCGCTTTTATAACACAAGAGTCTTATTTCAATTACGAGATGATTATGTCTACGCCCGGGACGTTAGTATTAAATTATTTGTCATTCTCATTTATCGCCTTAACAATATAATGGTCCTTAAAATTTTTAGTCTTTATAGAAAGTTAATTCAAGTGGTTGTAACAATTGTAACATCCTAAAGTGGCCTATGAGTACAGTGCAATCGCCCCAGATCGAATGAGCAAAGACAAGAATTGATCCGCTCAGCCGTTAACGTAACGTTGGTGGTGGGGAGAGCTGTCTTGCGAGCGTCTTCAATGCCACATAATACAGTACGTGAGCAAGCGGTTAGGCATGCACACGACTTGTATTTTTCACGGGAATCTTAAATATATAATAAGTAAAAATCTTAGGAAGTTAAGATGTGGATATCTTACATATCTCTACATATTTTAATTCGCTTTTATAACACAAGGGTCTTATTTCAATTACGAGATGATTATGTCTACGCCCGGGACGTTAGTATTAAATTATTTGTCATTCTCATTTATCGCCTTAACAATATAATGGTCCTTAAAATTTTTAGTCTTTATAGAAAGTTAATTCAAGTGGTTGTAACAATTGTAACATCCTAAAGTGGCCTATGAGTACAGTGCAATCGCCCCAGATCGAATGAGCAAAGACAAGAATTGATCCGCTCAGCCGTTAACGTAACGTTGGTGGTGGGGAGAGCTGTCTTGCGTGCGTCTTCAATGCCACATAATACAGTACGTGAGCAAGCGGTTAGGCATGCACACGACTTGTATTTTTCACGGGAATCTTAAATATATAATAAGTAAAAATCTTAGGAAGTTAAGATGTGGATATCTTACATATCTCTACATATTTTAATTCGCTTTTATAACACAAGGGTCTTATTTCAATTACGAGATGATTATGTCTACGCCCGGGACGTTAGTATTAAATTATTTGTCATTCTCATTTATCGCCTTAACAATATAATGGTCCTTAAAATTTTTAGTCTTTATAGAAAGTTAATTCAAGTGGTTGTAACAATTGTAACATCCTAAAGTGGCCTATGAGTACAGTGCAATCGCCCCAGATCGAATGAGCAAAGACAAGAATTGATCCGCTCAGTCGTTAACGTAACGTTGGTGGTGGGGAGAGCTGTCTTGCGAGCGTCTTCAATGCCACATAATACAGTTCGTGAGCAAGCGTTTAGGCATGCACACGATTTGTATCTTTTACGGGAAACTCAAATATTAAATAATTAAAAATCTTAAGGAGTTAAGAAGTCGACATATCACAAATTTTTACATTTTAACTTGTTTTTGTGAAGTAGGTATCTGATTTGCGACAATATTACTGAAATTAACCAGTAGATAATGTCCACCCGCGTGACGTTAGTGCCTTTTTTATTTGGCATTGTCAGGATGTTCGGGTCATTATAGTTAATTGTTATCTGTGCCTTTATTCAGTTTTATTTGTACCTACCTGTAATAATAGCTACAAGTTGCCCTCATTAAATTAAATAGCGAACATCATATTACCTACTTCTTATTTTCTCATACGTCGCCATATCTACCCTATTACTTGTGAACATGCCGTAAAAATTGATTCGATGTCTTCCTGTATTTCCGAGCAGCCTTTTTAAGTAAAATATGTCAGCAAGCACTAAAATTCTTCTTGTTATTGAATTGCAAGGGTTGCAGATAAATTCTGCATTGTTATTTCTCAATGCTGATAAAGACTTTTTCGAAAAAGAAAGGAATAAACTTTACATATTTATATAATTTATTTAATTCTTCCCAAAACCTTTGATATGTGCCAATGACCTGCGATTTCTGACTTCAGTGAATCATTTTCTTAACTTTTTGACTGTTTCGATCTTGTTTAAATTGTTCGAAACGCCAGTGAGTATTAGAGGGGTGTAAATTGCTTTTAAATCCAAATGTGCCACTGAAAATCACAAAGTTCGTCGATGTTGGCTCTAATGTTATACGTTCCGCATCTGTGCACCTGTAAGTAGCTAAGAAACCAATATTATTGCCGAAGTTGGTTAATTACATCGGTGGCTCCGAAACTGTTTTGTTGTGTTTGGCAAGTTTCCGATGGTTTTCCGTGATATAATTATTTACGAAAACTTGCTCCGGATAGCCTTTTATTTCTATCGAATTACCGGCCCCGATATAATTGTGTCATGATTCCGTGTAATTGAAAAGTTAGTTGGGGAAAGAAATTTGCAGTTTTGGAAGTCATTAACAGGGACAATTATCATTAAAATAATTAACAAAAATGGTCTATACCTACAGTTAATAATTGTTTTTAGTACTCTGTTTTGCATTACTTATGTGGCTTTATAAGAAGTATCTGATGCAAATGATTTTTCTACATACAATTGTATCATCCTTTGAAGTACCTAAACAGACTTTATCATTGTTTCGTGAGATAGGTAAATGATTGAAGAAGATACATACAAGCTCGTTCCCATTTCCATCATTTTATTAATTCATTGGCAACCTCCCTCTTGATACGTACGCGTCTTCCATCTGGAGCCGATGGATGGTACTAATCGATCTGCTGATTGATCATTAATATTAATTACCAATTTGCCATCTACTTAAACAGAGTGCAATTTTGATTAAGCGGACGATTACCGAGTCTTATCTACTGGGTCGTTACCTATGTGTATAGATGTAGGTAATTGTAACACAACTAGAACCAGAATTATCATCCAAAAATTATCATTAGAATAGTACTGTTACAAAAAAAAACTAGAATAAGTTTATAGAGTTTTGTCAACAGCAGAGGGAATTTGGGGGGGGATTTGGGGTTGGTATAAAAATCAAAGTTACAAAAATAAATTGATAAATTGGGGAACAAGTACATAATATAAGGAACTGGAAAATAACAAATATCTTAGGAAATAGTGTCCCTGGTTGAATAAGTGTTCTAATGGTTTTTCTGTCGACATCGACCCTCGAGAATTAACGGTAACTTTTCAGTTCTCCAATAGAATAGAATAAAATAAAATAAAAGAGGGATACAATTAGGAATGATTTCCCAGTGCATTTGGCAGGAATAAAGGGGTAACAAAATGCAGACAGGGGCGTTACGAATGAAACTTTCGGACGATGAAGAAGTTTCTCGTGTAGTAGTAGCAGCACCGCTGCTGTGGTTTCCGGTGGGTGCCTCCTAAGTGTAGAAACTGCGAGAAATTCTCTCCTCTTCAGAAGTACTTATCTGAGAGAAAATAAAACTGATGATGATTAACGGAGAATTAGGGGAACAAAAGAGGCTGAGAAACGGGAATCTCGTTGAGAACTTCTGGCAGATGTAAAACACTCATTTTTAATCCACTTCTAGGGACGTAACAGATTATATTAATTTTTTAAATAAGTAATTAATTAGGGTTTATTTAAAAACACTCTGTATGTATTCTTATGAACTGTTATTTTACTTAATACCTCCTCAGGTAGATGGCGTTTGGTGCACTGCCTGTACTTATTCGTTAATCTTCCAACCAATTGATTTTTTAGTTACGTAGATACTTGTGTGACGTTGACGTAAAGATTGTGTAGTTCGTACCTAAAAAAACACGAACAGGAGGGAAAGGGGGTAGAGATAGTGGATCAAGGGGTTCCTCTATCTACAAATCGTCCTCGTCTCGGATCTTTACGACATCCTCTTAACGTGACTGCGAGAGTGTGCAAAACAGTGGCCGAGATAAAATACCTGAGCGATGAAATTTATGAGGACGATTTCTTTTATCGCACGACGTTTAGAAACCTATCCTTTTGGACGAAAGGTTCTTCAGGAGCAGCGACATTTTTCCTTCCACTTTAATAACAAAACATTTTTACCAACCTCATCTACATTTCGTAGAATTAATTATCCCATTGGGTTTTAGAAGGGGTTAAAATAGATCAGGTTAACTTAGACTAGGTTAAATTATACTATTGGATATTAGAAGAGGTCAAAATGGGCCAGGATCTCATAGACTAGGTTAAATCATTTTGGATTTAGAAGAGGCTCAGGACTAGGTTACCATAGACTGAGGTAAATTATTTCCTTGGTCTTTAGACGGTGCGGGGTTGAAATAGATCAATTTCCTTTGGTAGGGTTAAATTATGTCGCTAGTTTTTAGAAGAGGTCAAGATGGACCCGGATCCTATAGATTGGGTAAAATTATTCTACTGGCTTTTAGAAGAGGCTCAGGACTAGGTTACCATAGACTGAGGTAAATTATTTCCTTGGTCTTTAGACGGTGCGGGGTTGAAATAGATCAATTTCCTTTGGTAGGGTTAAATTATGTCGCTAGTTTTTAGAAGAGGTCAAGATGGACCCGGATCCTATAGATTGGGTAAAATTATTCTACTGGCTTTTAGAAGAGGCTCAGGACTAGGTTACCATAGACTGAGGTAAATTATTTCCTTGGTCTTTAGACGGTGCGGGGTTGAAATAGATCAATTTCCTTTGGTAGGGTTAAATTATGTCGCTAGTTTTTAGAAGAGGTCAAGATGGACCAGGATCCTATAGATTGGGTAAAATTATTCTACTGGCTTTTAGAAGAGGCTCAGGACTAGGTTACCATAGACTGAGGTAAATTATGTCCTTGGTCTTTAGACGGTGCGGGGTTGAAATAGATCAATTTCCTTTGGTAGGGTTAAATTATGTCGCTAGTTTTTAGAAGAGGTCAAGATGGACCAGGATCCTAAAGATTGGGTAAAATTATTCTACTGGCTTTTAGAAGAGGCTCAGGACTAGGTTACCATAGACTGAGGTAAATTATTTCCTTGGTCTTTAGACGGTGCGGGGTTGAAATAGATCAATTTCCTTTGGTAGGGTTAAATTATGTCGCTAGTTTTTAGAAGAGGTCAAGATGGACCAGGATCCTAAAAATTGGGTAAAATTATTCTACTGGCTTTTAGAAGAGGCTCAGGACTAGGTTACCATAGACTGAGGTAAATTATTTCCTTGGTCTTTAGACGGTGCGGGGTTGAAATAGATCAATTTCCTTTGGTAGGGTTAAATTATGTCGCTAGTTTTTAGAAGAGGTCAAGATGGACCAGGATCCTAAAGATTGGGTAAAATTATTCTACTGGCTTTTAGAAGAGGCTCAGGACTAGGTTACCATAGACTGAGGTAAATTATTTCCTTGGTCTTTAGACGGTGCGGGGTTGAAATAGATCAATTTCCTTTGGTAGGGTTAAATTATGTCGCTAGTTTTTAGAAGAGGTCAAGATGGACCAGGATCCTAAAAATTGGGTAAAATTATTCTACTGGCTTTTAGAAGAGGCTCAGGACTAGGTTACCATAGACTGAGGTAAATTATTTCCTTGGTCTTTAGACGGTGCGGGGTTGAAATAGATCAATTTCCTTTGGTAGGGTTAAATTATGTCGCTAGTTTTTAGAAGAGGTCAAGATGGACCAGGATCCTAAAGATTGGGTAAAATTATTCTACTGGCTTTTAGAAGAGGCTCAGGACTAGGTTACCATAGACTGAGGTAAATTATTTCCTTGGTCTTTAGACGGTGCGGGGTTGAAATAGATCAATTTCCTTTGGTAGGGTTAAATTATGTCGCTAGTTTTTAGAAGAGGTCAAGATGGAACAGGATCCTATAGATTGGGTAAAATTGTTCTACTGGCTTTTAGAAGAGGCTCAGGACTAGGTTATCATAGACTGAGGTAAATTATTTCCTTGGTCTTTAGACGGTGCGGGGTTGAAATAGATCAATTTCCTTTGGTAGGGTTAAATTATGTCGCTAGTTTTTAGAAGAGGTCAAGATGGACCAGGATCCTATAGATTGGGTAAAATTATTCTACTGGCTTTTAGAAGAGGCTCAGGACTAGGTTACCATAGACTGAAGTAAATTATTTCCTTGGTCTTTAGACGGTGCGGGGTTGAAATAGATCAATTTCCTTTGGTAGGGTTAAATTATGTCGCTAGTTTTTAGAAGAGGTCAAGATGGACCAGGATCCTATAGATTGGGTAAAATTATTCTACTGGCTTTTAGAAGAGGCTCAGGACTAGGTTACCATAGACTGAGGTAAATTATTTCCTTGGTCTTTAGACGGTGCGGGGTTGAAATAGATCAATTTCCTTTGGTAGGGTTAAATTATGTCGCTAGTTTTTAGAAGAGGTCAAGATGGACCCGGATCCTATAGATTGGGTAAAATTATTCTACTGGCTTTTAGAAGAGGCTCAGGACTAGGTTACCATAGACTGAGGTAAATTATTTCCTTGGTCTTTAGACGGTGCGGGGTTGAAATAGATCAATTTCCTTTGGTAGGGTTAAATTATGTCGCTAGTTTTTAGAAGAGGTCAAGATGGACCAGGATCCTATAGATTGGGTAAAATTATTCTACTGGCTTTTAGAAGAGGCTCAGGACTAGGTTATCATAGACTGAGGTAAATTATGTCCTTGGTCTTTAGACGAGGCGGGGTTGAAATAGATCAATTTCCTTTGGTAGGGTTAAATTATGTCGCTAGTTTTTAGAAGAGGTCAAGATGGACCAGGATCCTATAGATTGGGTAAAATTATTCTACTGGCTTTTAGAAGAGGCTCAGGACTAGGTTATCATAGACTGAGGTAAATTATGTCCTTGGTCTTTAGACGAGGCGGGGTTGAAATAGACAATTTCCTTAGATAGGGTTGAAGGGTAAAGAGGTCGAGATGGGTTACCATAGACCAGGCAAATAAATAATTGTGTAAATTAATTAATAAAAAAAACGATTTGAAGAGGAGGTGGTGACAATGAAATGACAGTGTGTAATTTTGTAACAACGAGATATTTTTAGTGTTTGTAATAAGTGGTAGGTTGTAGGTATTTGTATCGGACTCGGTTCTGTTTATTGCTGGATTCCAATATATGTACCCCTTTACTTCTTCTCCCCAATAACCGGGGGTAATAATAGTTTACGATTGTGGTCGTTTCAGCTGCCACATAGGTGGGTATGTGTGCCTGGTACATAAACCGACAAAGTATTGGCACTCATTAACACAGTAAGAAAATTCGACCGTTTTGAAATTGCCAGACACATTCTTGTAGGTAATAACCTGGCACTTAAACGTCTGGCCAGATGATCCCCGTATTATTGCCAAATTATATAAATAAAATACTATAAGTAATCCAAAATGACACAAAATTTTTAAACATTTATTTGTAATGCATTTTAATTCGTAACAAATACTTATAGCTGGTGCCCCTTTTTCGTTAGCACAATATCCCTCTTAATATTTACTTTAAGTAGTCAGCTATTGATGGAGTCTGGAAACTTTTCTTTTTAAGCTTCTTTAATTCTTTTTTGTTCCGCTTCTCGAGAAATTCTCTTATAGATTTAGGAATAAAGGGATGATGCTAAGGAACCTTCTCATTGGAATAATTGTCAATTATACTTTCATTCAACCCTTTCTCATTTAATTCCGTCTTGTCTTCTAACATTAAAATATATATATCTAACTGTACAAGTTATTGTTTCCAGGCGGATATTTTTTGTTCTTAAACTATTACCATTATTAAAGTATAAATATAATAATGAAAAGATCTGAGCACAATAGGATAAGTTGTAATGATGTTCTCAACTCGTAGGTAGGATTCGAAAATCTTCGCTTCTTTTGGCGAAGATTTGAAAGAGACGTCTTCTTACCCCTTTACTCTTCTTCTTCTTGGCGTTCAAGTTTGAACAAACCGTCTTTGTAATTGAATACAAGCTCGCGCCCGTGTTAGAAACTTAAGGAATTAAAAGTTTGCAACAAAATGACAAGCTTGCTTAGTTCGAACTTTTGTTAAAATTTTAAACTTTTTGACCGTTAGGATGGACGTCATTGGTAGTGGTTGTTTTTAACTCGAGCGAATCTCGGAATCAGCCAACCGATTTTTTAATTGATCATTAAATGAGGGAAATAATTCACACAAAGGAACATATAATGTTTAATAGCAACTCATTCTGATTGGTACTGCTTTGGTATAATGTGCTGATAAATAATAGTTAGAAGGGTCGAGATAAATAGAGTCTCTGAGTCGCCTTGCTTAAACGAGCAGGGAGCGTATAAAGGCTCCCCTGCTCACTCGAGGCGTAAACGTTACATTTGAGCTAATAATCTCACGTTAGATTAGAAAATTTTCTTCAGCTCAAGAATAAACTACAAAGTGTGGTTGTACTACTAGTGTTTCCAGTGCGATAAATTACTTAACAGCGGAGTAAACGGTTTAGTTTGCTCAAGCTTTAAAACTGGACATATACTATCTAAGCGATTGAGAATTCTAAAGGGCATTCAGAAATCCATTTAATTTAAAAATAAAGTTAGGTTGTTATATAATTATTGGTGTGTACCTACCGGTCGCCAATTTAATATTGAAAGTTTCGTCTCGATTGGGTGTCAGCTTCATCACAGTGGAGTCGTATGAGTCGCGAGTGGTTGTTCTGTGTGTTGTTTGCGGTCGAGTTGTTCGCACCTGAATACCGTGGCGCAAATAACTCGAAACTTGAAGTTTATAACAACCGGTGTGCCCGCCGGTCGCCTTTGCTTAAACGAGCAGGGAGCGTATAAAGGCTCTTCTGCTCACTCGAGGCTCAAACGTTACATTTGAGCTAATAATCTCAGTTTAGATTAGAAAATTTTCTTCAGCTAAAGAATGACGTACAAAGTGTGGTTATACTACTAGCGTCTCTAGTGCCACAAAGTACTTAACAGCGGAGTAAACGGTTTAGTTTGCTCAAGCTTTAAAACTGGACATATATCTATCTAAGCGATTGAGAATTCTAAAGGGCATTCAGAAATCCATTTAATTTAAAAATAAAGTTAGGTTGTTATATAATTATTGGTGTGTACCTACCGGTCGCCAATTTAATATTGAAAGTTTCGTCTCGATTGGGTGTCAGCTTCATCACAGTGGAGTCGTATGAGTCGCGAGTGGTTGTTCTGTGTGTTGTTTGCGGTCGAGTTGTTCGCACCTGAATACCGTGGCGCAAATGACTCGAAACTTGAAGTTTATAACAACCGGTGTGCCCGCCGGTCGCCTTTGCTTAAACGAGCAGGGAGCGTATAAAGGCTCTTCTGCTCACTCGAGGCTCAAACGTTACATTTGAGCTAATAATCTCAGTTTAGATTAGAAAATTTTCTTCAGCTAAAGAATGACGTACAAAGTGTGGTTATACTACTAGCGTCTCTAGTGCCACAAAGTACTTAACAGCGGAGTAAACGGTTTAGTTTGCTCAAGCTTTAAAACTGGACATATATCTATCTAAGCGATTGAGAATTCTAAAGGGCATTCAGAAATCCATTTAATTTAAAAATAAAGTTAGGTTGTTATATAATTATTGGTGTGTACCTACCGGTCGCCAATTTAATATTGAAAGTTTCGTCTCGATTGGGTGTCAGCTTCATCACAGTGGAGTCGTATGAGTCGCGAGTGGTTGTTCTGTGTGTTGTTTGCGGTCGAGTTGTTCGCACCTGAATACCGTGGCGCAAATAACTCGAAACTTGAAGTTTATAACAACCGTGTGCCCGCCGGTCGCCTTTGCTTAAACGAGCAGGGAGCGTATAAAGGCTCTTCTGCTCACTCGAGGCTAAACGTTACATTTGAGCTAATAATCTCAGTTAGATTAGAAAATTTTCTTCAGCTCAAGAATGACTACAAAGTGTGGTTGTACTACTAGTGTTTCCAGTGCGATAAATTACTTAACAGCGGAGCAAACAGTTTACTTTGCTCAAGCTTTAAAACTGGACATATATCTATCTAAGCGATTGAGAATTCTAAAGGGCATTCAGAAATCCATTTAATTTAAAAATAAAGTTAGGTTGTTATATAATTATTGGTGTGTACCTACTGGTTGCCAAGTTAATATTGAAAGTTTCGTCTCGATTGGGGTGTCAGCTTCATCACAGTGGAGTCGTATGAGTCGCGAGTGGTTGTTCTGTGTGTTGTTTGCGATCGAGTTGTTCGCACCTGAATACCGTGGCGCAAATAACTCGAAACTTGAAGTTTATAACAACCGGCGTGCCCGCCGGTCGCCATTGCTTAAACGAGCAGGGAGCGTATAAAGGCTTCCCTGCTCACTCGAGGCGTAAACGTTACATTTGAGCTAATAATCTCACGTTAGATTAGAAAATTTTCTTCAGCTCAAGAATGAACTACAAAGTGTGGTTGTACTACTAGTGTTTCCAGTGCGATAAATTACTTAACAGCGGAGCAAACAGTTTACTTTGCTCAAGCTTTAAAACTGGACATATACTATCTAAGCGATAGAGAATTCTAAAGGGCATTCAGAAATCCATTTAATTTAAAAATAAAGTTAGGTTGTTATATAATTATTGGTGTGTACCTACCGGTCGCCAATTTAATATTGAAAGTTTCGTCTCGATTGGGGTGTCAGCTTCATCACAGTGGAGTCGTATGAGTGGCGAGTGGTTATTCTGTGTGTTGTTTGTGGTCGAGCTGTTCGCACCTGAATACCGTGGCGCAAATGACTCGAAACTTGAAGTTTATAACAACCGGTGTGCCCGCCGGTCGCCTTTGCTTAAACGAGCAGGGAGCGTATAAAGGCTCTTCTGCTCACTCGAGGCTCAAACGTTACATTTGAGCTAATAATCTCAGTTTAGATTAGAAAATTTTCTTCAGCTAAAGAATGACGTACAAAGTGTGGTTATACTACTAGCGTCTCTAGTGCCACAAAGTACTTAACAGCGGAGTAAACGGTTTAGTTTGCTCAAGACCTTAAAACTGGACATAATTTTATCTATCTAAGCGATAGAGAATTCTAAAGGGCATTCAGAAATCCATTTAATTTAAAAATAAAGTTAGGTTGTTATATAATTATTGGTGTGTACCTACCGGTCGCCAATTTAATATTGAAAGTTTCGTCTCGATTGGGGTGTCAGCTTCATCACAGTGGAGTCGTATGAGTGGCGAGTGGTTATTCTGTGTGTTGTTTGTGGTCGAGCTGTTCGCACCTGAATACCGTGGCGCAAATGACTCGAAACTTGAAGTTTATAACAACCGGTGTGCCCGCCGGTCGCCTTTGCTTAAACGAGCAGGGAGCGTATAAAGGCTCTTCTGCTCACTCGAGGCTCAAACGTTACATTTGAGCTAATAATCTCAGTTTAGATTAGAAAATTTTCTTCAGCTAAAGAATGACGTACAAAGTGTGGTTATACTACTAGCGTCTCTAGTGCCACAAAGTACTTAACAGCGGAGTAAACGGTTTAGTTTGCTCAAGACCTTAAAACTGGACATAATTTTATCTATCTAAGCGATAGAGAATTCTAAAGGGCATTCAGAAATCCATTTAATTTAAAAATAAAGTTAGGTTGTTATATAATTATTGGTGTGTACCTACCGGTCGCCAATTTAATATTGAAAGTTTCGTCTCGATTGGGGTGTCAGCTTCATCACAGTGGAGTCGTATGAGTCGCGAGTGGTTGTTCTGTGTGTTGTTTGCGATCGAGTTGTTCGCACCTGAATGCCGTGGCGCAAATAACTTGAAACTTGAAGTTTATAACAACCGGTGTGATCGGCGTCGCCGGTGTGTTGTCGGCATCGCGCGAAGATCTCGCCAACCAACGGACCGACGCCGGGCGCCGCTCCGCGAGAAAAAGCCCGTCAGTCGTCCTGTGCTACCAAAACCGTTCGGTTGGGAGCACTGGCGCATGCATCCATCCACATTGTCGCGACCGAATAACTTATTTTCGGATAGTTTCGGGTCACTTTAAGAAACAATCCTTATTGAGATGTGCTACTGAATTTAATCTGGATTAGACAATTTGTCGGATAGTATGAGAAAAATTGTCCTCTTAAAGGATTAAAGGTACATAGATATTTAATTAATAAAGTTTATTCGATTGTTTCGATAATCGAGGGGTAATTAATTAAGAAACTGTTTGATGTGTAAATTTTGTAATTAAATAGTAATTTGTTTAATCAATTAATTGGGTAATAATGGTTAGTTAATGTGGAGTTGCACAATTAATTTTGGGTAGACGTCATGCATCACATTTAATATTTACACAACTAGGTACAATTACGTCAGTAATTCGTAACTTTGTACCTATCATATGTGGGTATGTACCCACATACGAATGCATTGTGTGTATAAATATATACGTAATTAGTTGGAGTTGGTAAATTTTCCTGTTAAACGTCATAGTTTCTATTAAATTATAACGTACTACACGTCTCCCATGTAGTGTGTTTAAAATAATTTGATATAAGATATGAGATAACGACGGCATTTTAATGAAAAGTTTTTTGAAAACTAATTCCTGTAAAGGGTGAAAAAGAATTTAAAAGTTGGCATGTTTTTTTTCAATTAGAGAAGGAATGTCAGTTTTAACAACTAAAAATTCCAAATTCCAATTATTTCTAAACGCAATTTCTAACGGGGTGAAAATGAAAATTTAGTTGTAGTGTTCATATCAACTTTTTTGAAACTATTTTCTTAATTCTTGATAGCTATTAATGTGGAGTTCAAGAGCCACGGTCCACGTGAGCAATTATAATAATGGTTTCATTAATTTTCATTTTTGTCCACCACCCTTTCGGTGTTTAAGTAGCTCGCTCGTATTTTTCGAGTTGTTTGCTGTTTTTTATTTCTGTCTAAAATAATGCACTAAAAGCGATTCCACGGAGCGGTGGAGACAAAAGGTGCAGGCAGTTCCGTTGAATCAGTTATGGAAGTTCGGGCAAAGTGAGGATGAATTCGGGCTGAATGCACCCGAAAGGCCGGCGCGAAACGAATTTGAAAATGCCAGCAGCGCGTTCCGACAAAGTAGCACGTTTAAAATAGTCGGTAATGCAATTTTTCACTACCTACGGCTCCACTCTTTGTCCTTGCTAATTAATGCGACCTTAATTAGAAGTTTGACAGACGAAAAAGAGCCTCATGATCGTTACTCTGGAACACAAGTGAATACTTTTGTTTATATAACAAACAATGGGGTGGCATTAGGGAGAAAATGAAACCTTACGCTCCCACTCAGGAGACCAGGCCATTTTTCTAAATTCCAACAAAAAGAAAACTTATGTTCCTTTATTCTATCTTTGAAAGACCGTCCAGGTTGTCCTACGTAAAATTTTAAAATATTGCTTCGAAAGTTACTATTTTATGGTCTGGTGGTACTTTTTGTCCGGTTGAGTTGGCACAAAGACAGTGGTCTTTTTATGGCAAAATTTCTGCTTTGTTATAACCCCCGAGAACATAAAAAAGAAGGGGAGGAATTAAAATCGTTACCGGAGTGGCTTCATCAAATTAATAACCCTTGATGAAGGGCCGAGTGGACTCCTAATTTAAAAGTCGACCATCAGAGCTCGTTTCGAACACGCGATGCCAACTCCTCATTTATGTCTATACAAAGAACTACCACTGTACGTAATAAACAATAACACCGAGTGATAAAACTTTCTCAAGCATCGAAAGAGAAATGTGCACATAAAAGGGAGAAAAGCTGTCTTATCATTCAGGGCAATTGGAGAGCGTAGGAATACAGACAAAAAAAAAGAAGAAAAAGAAAAAGGTAAAAGACAGAAAAGTAAACCATTTCGAAAATTGAAATTCAAACACTGCAACGGCCCTCTACTTCTTGTGCTTCTTATTCTTCTTCGGTCTTTCGGCCGTGTTTTTTTTATATTCTTCTTCCCCTTAGAAATTTCGGGATAACGACACGCGACTGTACAATGGCATCCTATCAAATCAGATAATAAAAGACCTTTTATTTGAATTGTTCGGATTCGACGAGAATTGAAAAATAGCAGCGCCTTTCACGCAGCGTGTTTTCAAAATTTATTACCAACCACCCGAAACCATTTTGCACCCTAATTTTCCGATGGGTACAAAAAATCAATAAGTACGAACTACACCATACAGGGTGTACGTCGACATCTTGATCGTTTATCCTTCTTTCATTAATAGAACACCCTATATACGGCCTTTCAGATTTATTTTTCTTGAAACGTACTATATTTTAGACAGATTTTACCCTTTATGGGGATTCAAAAAGCTTTTGGAAATATAAATTATGTGCAGTCTTATTTACTTACTATTTTACATTGTTATAATAACTAGTTTATTTGTATTTGTCTGGATTTTATACAACTGACGTGAAATCCTTTTTCTGTCTTGAAAAGGATAATGGGCACGTTATTAAAAGCTCCCCGTTAAAAGAGAATGAAGTTTTAACTTTAAAACTTTAGGTTTTAGTTAGTAAGTTTATTTACCGACTAACTTTCTATTCCCAGGAAGTAACGTGGCTACAAAGCGTTCTTTTCGTTTCAGATTTATCGTCAAAACATGGCCTTTATTTAAGTTGCATCATGCAAGTTTGCAGTTCAGAGGAATAATGTAATGGAGGTAAGGAGCTCTTATATAATATAATTCATAATTATATCTTTTTGTTAAATTGTACCTACTATATGTCGAATCATATTACTGAGCAACTAATAAAAGCAAGTTAGTACAATATTCACATAGAGTCACTCTATCGCCATCTGTTGGATAGTAGATGATACAAAAGCAAGCAAATATCCTACAGGTGGCTTTAGAATTCAGCTAATGTCCAATAGGTGGCGCACAACGACTGTATGTGAATATTAAGTTAACTCACTCTGTGGCAACCCTTTAGGTCTAGTATTTTTGATAAGTTTTTGCCCAACAACAAATATACCCTTTTAAAAATTCCTTGTGAATATTTTCTTCAGTAATTGCTGCGTTATAAAGATGGTGTGTTGTAGAATGTAGATGTATACTTTGATGATATAGTCCCTGCAAATATCTTTGTTATGTAGCTTGTGGCTGGTTTGGGAGCACGAAATTTGATCATAACTCTCCTTTAGTGGGGAAACGTGTAGTTCTGGCAATTCGAAACTTTAGATAACAAGTAAATTTTCTTTATTATTATCATCATCGTCCTTGTTAACCGCTGTAACGAGGTGCTCCAAGTTTATCCACCTGGTAGCAATTCATCATTTTCGACTTAATATAGTTTTAATGAGAGACCTCCACGATTCGACTCTCGACAATCCATCACCAACCCTTGCAGAACCTAGTTAATGTTCATTATACGTAGATAACTCGTCACAAAAATACAGAATTTCAAAAATCCGCTTTAAAATAATTTGTATAAGTATTAAAAAGGATTAGAAGTTATTTAAACCAGAATAAAACGTTTTTGAATTATGCCCTATTGAACGTTGTTCTCTCTGGAAATTTGATACATGTAGCCTTAGAGTTATAGTTTACAAAGGTAATTTAGCTATGGTCCTGAATACCGCGAAACCCTCGAGGTTTAAAGTTACAAGAAAGGATCACCCCATTGTATACAGAGTAACGGAGGCATCACGACCTGATGGAATTGAAACCATGACTTGGATGTTAATTGAATTAAAGTTAGTTTTCGACATAAAATCCGGGAGTGTCGCGTCACATCTTTTCCTTGTTTATTGGACAAAATACTCAACATAAATATTTCCACTTTTACGACTTTACGGATAGTAGTAGTAGTACACAAGTACATCGTAAAATATTTCGCAGACTGCAAGAAATACATATTAGAAAAATATTTTCTATTTTGTAATTGTTAAGTAGTCCTATTAACGATACCCCCGAGTACAAAGGAATCTGCCTTTTTACTTAGAAATGTTTTAGTTACTCAATTATAGATGGCGCCTAGTGTACAATGTTTTTGGATAAAATTAAATTCGATGAAGAATTGTTTATGGTGAAATGAGAGCTATAGTTGTAGTTTAAAAAGTAATCTCACAGAAATGACAAGTTGGTTATGCAATTTAAAGTTACAAATTGCTTATTATATCAAGTTGAAATCGAGGTAGCGCGTAAGGAAGTTTCTAGGCGGCAAAAAGTTGTGGCCGTAGGGAGAAGATATATGTTGATATAACGAGAAGTAGGTAGGGTATCAAGACACGTAGCTAATGTCGTTACTTTTTCTTCGAACTTCGGTGGAATTCAATCAAGCTAATACATGTTTGTACCTATACATGTATATAATATAGAGGCAGGTATGTCTGCAAAGGATCAGGATGGGAGAATGGGTCTTTGGTTGGTTGGTTGGTAGGTAGGTAGGTGATTCTTTATTCTCGTCGTCCTTTATCATTTTGATAAATTGTACTGTCAAGAATTTTCCTTGCGGTAAGGAGCAAACTTTTATGCACCGCATGTCCTGCATACTCACATACACATATACACGTAAATATGATGAAATACAAACATGCTCCCACGTGGAATTCTATTAAAGATACTTTGAATCCGCACGAACAGATGAAAAGATTGGTTTCGTCTTCGGCCAACTTTTCCAACAACTTCAAAACTTATCAAAACTGGAACATATGGGTGTGTTGTGTAGTTCATTATTTTCTATGGAGTTGTTAACTAGTATATTAGAATCTTACTGATTTTTATACTGATTCTTTAGATTATATTTATATATTCAATATCAGATGACGCCTACTTATCTATTATCAAAAATTTCTTCTGCTTTCTAATACTGAACATCTGAGATCCTCATGATTTTCATTATGATCCTTTAAGAAGTCTCATAGTTATATACAGTTTTCATGAGTGAAACGTTTCCCTGATATAAGACAATCCTTCTTCATCTTAGTAGTAACTCAGCTCCTCAACTTTTGAGGGCATTTAAGTTTGTGTGAATTTTCTTTTACACTTACCCATCTGTTATCTACAATTTCTTCTGTTGCTTAATATTGAACAACTACAATCCTACTGATTTTCGCAATGATTCTTTAAGTAGTTTCATGGTTATCAACAAATTTCAAAAAATACTCGACATGAGTTAAAGGTATCACCAGAATAAAGGAATCTTCTTTTCCCTTAGTGCTTGCTAGGCTTCTCAACGTTAGATGACACCTAAAGCTGTATATTTTTCCTTGTTACACTTATCCACAGTTCCTTCTGCTTTTTAAGTAGTTTCATCAATGAAACGTATTCCCTGATATAAGACAATCCTTCTTCATCTTAGTAGTAACTCAGCTCCTCAACTTTTGAGGGCATTTAAGTTTGTGTGAATTTTCTTTTACACTTACCCATCTGTTATCTACAATTTCTTCTGTTGCTTAATATTGAACAACTACAATCCTACTGATTTTCGCAATGATTCTTTAAGTAGTTTCATGGTTATCAACAAATTTCAAAAAATACTCGACATGAGTTAAAGGTATCACCAGAATAAAGGAATCTTCTTTTCCCTTAGTGCTTGCTAGGCTTCTCAACGTTAGATGACACCTAAAGCTGTATATTTTTCCCTGTTACACTTATCCACAGTTCCTTCTGTTTTTTAAGTAGTTTCATCAATGAAACGTATTCCCTGATATAAGACAATCCTTCTTCATCTTAGTAGTAACTCAGCTCCTCAACTTTTGAGGGCATTTAAGTTTGTATGAAATTTTCTTTTACACTTACCCATTTGTTATCTACAGTTTCTTCTGTTGCTTAATATTAAACAACTACAATCCTACTGATTTTCGCAATGATTCTTCAAGTAGTTTCATGGTTTTCAACAAATTTAAAAAAATACTCGACATGAGTTAAAGGTATCACCAGAATAAAGGAATCTTCTTTTCCCTTAGTGCTTGCTAGGCTTCTCAACGTTAGATGACACCTAAAGCTGTATATTTTTCCCTGTTACACTTATCCACAGTTCCTTCTGCTTTTTAAGTAGTTTCATCAATGAAACGTATTCCCTGATATAAGACAATCCTTCTTCATCTTAGTAGTAACTCAGCTCCTCAACTTTTGAGGGCATTTAAGTTTGTATGAATTTTCTTTTACACTTACCCATTTGTTATCTACAGTTTCTTCTGTTGCTTAATATTAAACAACTACAATCCTACTGATTTTCGCAATGATTCTTCAAGTAGTTTCATGGTTTTCAACAAATTTAAAAAAATACTCGACATGAGTTAAAGGTATCACCAGAATAAAGGAATCTTCTTTTCCCTTAGTGCTTGCTAGGCTTCTCAACGTTAGATGACACCTAAAGCTGTATATTTTTCCTTGTTACACTTATCCACAGTTCCTTCTGCTTTTTAAGTAGTTTCATCAATGAAACGTATTCCCTGATATAAGACAATCCTTCTTCATCTTAGTAGTAACTCAGCTCCTCAACTTTTGAGGGCATTTAAGTTTGTGTGAATTTTCTTTTACACTTACCCATCTGTTATCTACAATTTCTTCTGTTGCTTAATATTGAACAACTACAATCCTACTGATTTTCGCAATGATTCTTTAAGTAGTTTCGTGGTTATCAACAAATTTCAAAAAATACTCGACATGAGTGAAAGGTGTCCCCAGAATAAAGGAATCTTCTTTTCTCTTAGTGCTTGCTAGGCTTCTCAACGTCAGATGACACCTAAAGCTGTATATTTTTCCTTGTTACACTTATCCACAGTTCCTTCTGCTTTTTAAGTAGTTTCATCAATGAAACGTATTCCCTGATATAAGACAATCCTTCTTCATCTTAGTAGTAACTCAGCTCCTCAACTTTTGAGGGCATTTAAGTTTGTATAAATTTTCTTTTACACTTACCCATCTGTTATCTACAATTTCTTCTGTTGCTTAATATTAAACAACTACAATCCTACTGATTTTCGCAATGATTCTTCAAGTAGTTTCATGGTTTTCAATAAATTTAAAAAAATACTCGACATGAATGAAAGGTATCCCCAGAATAAAGGAATCTTCTTTTCTTTTAGTGCTTGCTAGGCTTCTCAACGTTAGATGGCGCCTAATGTTTTAAGACTTGCTTTTTTTTGTTACACGTACATATCTTCTATTTGGTAGGAGGTTTCGTGTTTAATTTACTTTACTACATTAATTATATATTTTACCGGTGAACATTAAATAATTCATTTTATATTCCGAAGTGTACTTATGAAACATTAATTTCCTTCAACGTCAATATCGATTCTGTGCCTTATTAGCAAGAGTTTTCAGTTGATCAGTCATTTTAAACGCAATGTCATAAAGTAGTTACAAGTATTTGATATGTTTGACTTTCGAAAAGTTTGCATATTGCCAACATTTCGTATTCAGTTGAGCGTTCGGGCGCAGTTATTCAAGTTGGTAGCTTATAATTTAATGTTAATGCCTAAGTGTGTTTTTGTGGATTAGGTTATTCGCGAGGAACATACAAATTTAATTTAACTGGGAGGTACGGGAGACGAATCGATGATTTCAGAATTTCATGAGTCGCGTACCCGATAAAACTCTTGTAAATATAAACCTACACAAACATCCGACTCGTTCTCTTGAAGGGTCTCATAAATTTATGCATTTTTAAAGCGTTCTACTTCTACACTTCATACCTCTATACCCACCATTTATTGCCCACATATTTGAGTACTATTCAATGTCGTACACACACTACTATTAACACAACCGACTGCCACTAAGGCGACCACGAGTGGATTTTTAAATTTTAAAACACTCAAACTCGTCGACCTATTTCTTGGTAAGTTTTCAATTTATTGTTAATTGAGCCCTTTAAAACAGAAATTTGATTAACTCTCTTTCCTGAAATTACAACAACAATTACAAATATATTGTTGTAACAATATAAACTAATTAACAATGTAATAAATGGGTTGCTTCGCTAGTGTAATACCAACATCATCGTAAGATATTCCGACGTATTCACTATTCAGGTTGATCTTTAACGAGTGGCACGTAGCAAGCACAAAAGGCAAATTTAGTAATTGCCTTGTTAATTTAAACTCTGTGCTCAAGGCATAAATTACTGCAATTTCCTCTTTATATGGGCTAGAGACATTAAAAGGAATTCCATCTCAGTATATCGCAGATAGTATAGAAGGATTCACGTTGTCTCAAGTATTCGAACCGTATTTCGCCTTGGAGCTTCCAGAATGCGTGTAGACGAGAACAAAACGGTTTCAAGATTTATGCTGATATCGAACAAAGTTTAAATTCACTGAACAGCTATCAAAAAGCATTTCATTCTTAAAGGAACTCTTTATAATGGAGTTAATTCGGTTTTTGGGCCACTGATTATCCTTCATATTTGGAAACTTATTTTGCCTTTTTGACATCAGGAGGATGTTCCTATCCCTATAATATCTGGAATTTGATTCCTTTTTGCATAAATTCCTGAAGAACATCTTTATCATCAAATGACTCTGATGTAGATAATCTAAAAGTGAGAGCAAAGTCCAGGGAGAAAGTTACAACATATTTTCCTTTGGGAAATGGATAGGCCATCATTGGAAATATTAAGAGTGGTGTCTTCAACACCAGAAAGAAGATATGATTGACCATTCTTCCCACAATATTTATTATTAACATGTCTAGACGTGAGTGATTCCTTTTGTCATACATTCCTGTACTGCAATCAAAGGAAGAGTCCCCTTCACTTGTAATTAATAACTGTAGCTCAAAATTGGATATCCGAGTGTTACAATGGCTCTCAAAGTTTATCCCTAGTCTCCACAACTGGTGTTAGTTCATAGTTGGTCCACTTTTGGATACTTGCTTGTTCTACGTACTCACTATGTACCAAGTTAATAGTAGTAGTGGTCACTCGAACTAGTTTACTATGAATTCCTTGTTTCCCACGTCTGAACGATATTCGTAGTTACTACGTAGGTACGTATTAGAAGGTAACATCACGAGCTTTCGCTATAACTTCGTTTCCTTAGTATTGGTGATGGAATTAAACTTCGAATTAACTTTGACATCAAACGTGAACCGTAATCCGATTACATAATAGAAATTCGATATCCATTCTGTGAGCCGTCTTAGCTCTTGAGCCTCGGCAACATCGCCATAAGATTGGTGAGCTCGCACTTGGTTAAAAATTCATACGTCCCTGCATTTATAATACCTCACCTACTCGTACCCACCACCACCCCACGGATAGCTGAACGTAATACGTAATGGACATGGTATCGATCAAGTAAACTTTGGATATAGGTACCTAATGACCCTTAGAAATCCGGGTTGGATTCATGATACCATTTACAGAAATCCAATCGTAAAGAAAAAAAATGGTAAAACTAACTCGAAAAGGATTGTTTAAATATTTATAAAGTCTTACGATAATTGGAATTCCTTTAGAAAGCGTTTAACATGGAGTAAGGTGACTCCCTCCTATTCCATGTGAATATTATATTTGGTGGTCGTTTTTTTTTTGATTCTTTAAGGGATTAACCAAGAACTATAATAAGTATTTTCATAGCTATAAAAAATTTTCAACAAATATTCGACATCAGTGTAAGGTATCCTCAAAATAAAGGAATCTTCTTTTCTCTTAGTACTTGCTAGGCTTCTCAACGTCAGATGACACCTAAAGCTTTTATATTTTTCCTTGTTACACTTATCCACAGTTCCTTCTGCTTTTTAAGTAGTTTCATCAATGAAACGTTCTTCCCCGATATAAAACAATCCTTCTTCATCTTTTGTAGTAACTCAGCTCCTCAACTTTTGAGGGCATTTAAGTTTGTATGAATTTTATTTTACACTTACCCATTTTGTTATCTACAATTTTTTTCTGTTGCTTAATATTGAACAAATACAATCCTACTGATTTTCGCAATGATTCTTAAAGTAGTTTCGGGGGTTATCAACAAATTTCAAAAAATACTCCACATGAGTGAAAGGTATCACCCCGAATAAAGGAATCTTCTTTTCTCTTAGTGCTTGCTAGGCTTCTCAACGTCAGATGACACCTAAAGCTTTTATATTGTTTCCTTGTTACACTTATCCACAGTTCCTTCTGTTTTTAAGTAGTTTCATCAATGAAACGTATTTTCCCCGATATAAGACAATCCTTCTTCATCTTTTGTAGTAACTCAGCTCCTCAATTTTTGAGGGCATTTAAGTTTGTATGAATTTTCTTTTACACTTACCCATCTGTTATCTACAATTTCTTCTGTTGCTTAATATTTAACAACTACAATCCTACTGATTTTCGCAATGATTCTTTAAGTAGTTTTGTGGTTACCAACAAATTTCAAAAATTACTCGACATGAGTGAAAGGTATCACCAGAATAAAGGGATCTTCTTTTCTCTGAGTGCTTGCTAGGCTTCTAAACGTCAGATGACACCTAAAGCTGTATATTTTTTCCTTGTTACACTTATCCACAGTTCCTTCTGCTTTTTAAGTAGTTTCATCAATGAAACGTATTCCCTGGTATAAAACAATCCTTCTTCATCTTAGTAGTAACTCAGCTCCTCAATTTTTGAGGGCATTTAAGTTTGTATGAATTTTTTTTCTACACTTATCCATCTGTTATCTACAATTTCTTCTGTTGCTTAATATTTAACAACTACAATCCTACTGATTTTCGCAATGATTCTTTAAGTAGTTTTGTGGTTACCAACAAATTTCAAAAATTACTCGACATGAGTGAAAGGTATCACCAGAATAAAGGGATCTTCTTTTCTCTGAGTGCTTGCTAGGCTTCTAAACGTCAGATGACACCTAAAGCTGTATATTTTTTCCTTGTTACACTTATCCACAGTTCCTTCTGCTTTTTAAGTAGTTTCATCAATGAAACGTATTCCCTGGTATAAAACAATCCTTCTTCATCTTAGTAGTAACTCAGCTCCTCAATTTTTGAGGGCATTTAAGTTTGTATGAATTTTTTTTCTACACTTATCCATCTGTTATCTACAATTTCTTCTGTTGCTTAATATTTAACAACTACAATCCTACTGATTTTCGCAATGATTCTTTAAGTAGTTTTGTGGTTACCAACAAATTTCAAAAATTACTCGACATGAGTGAAAGGTATCACCAGAATAAAGGGATCTTCTTTTCTCTGAGTGCTTGCTAGGCTTCTAAACGTCAGATGACACCTAAAGCTGTATATTTTTTCCTTGTTACACTTATCCACAGTTCCTTCTGCTTTTTAAGTAGTTTCATCAATGAAACGTATTCCCTGGTATAAAACAATCCTTCTTCATCTTAGTAGTAACTCAGCTCCTCAATTTTTGAGGGCATTTAAGTTTGTATGAATTTTTTTTCTACACTTATCCATCTGTTATCTACAATTTCTTCTGTTGCTTAATATTTAACAACTACAATCCTACTGATTTTCGCAATGATTCTTTAAGTAGTTTTGTGGTTACCAACAAATTTCAAAAATTACTCGACATGAGTGAAAGGTATCACCAGAATAAAGGAATCTTCTTTTCTCTGAGTGCTTGCTAGGCTTCTAAACGTCAGATGACACCTAAAGCTGTATATTTTTTCCTTGTTACACTTATCCACAGTTCCTTCTGCTTTTTAAGTAGTTTCATCAATGAAACGTATTCCCTGGTATAAAACAATCCTTCTTCATCTTAGTAGTAACTCAGCTCCTCAATTTTTGAGGGCATTTAAGTTTGTATGAATTTTTTTTCTACACTTATCCATCTGTTATCTACAATTTCTTCTGTTGCTTAATATTTAACAACTACAATCCTACTGATTTTCGCAATGATTCTTTAAGTAGTTTTGTGGTTACCAACAAATTTCAAAAATTACTCGACATGAGTGAAAGGTATCACCAGAATAAAGGAATCTTCTTTTCTCTGAGTGCTTGCTAGGCTTCTAAACGTCAGATGACACCTAAAGCTGTATATTTTTTCCTTGTTACACTTATCCACAGTTCCTTCTGCTTTTTAAGTAGTTTCATCAATGAAACGTATTCCCTGATATAAAACAATCCTTCTTCATCTTAGTAGTAACTCAGCTCCTCAATTTTTGAGGGCATTTAAGTTTGTATGAATTTTCTTTTACATTTACCCATCTGTTATCTACAATTTCTTCTGTTGCTTAATATTTAACAACTACAATCCTACTGATTTTCGCAATGATTCTTTAAGTAGTTTTGTGGTTACCAACAAATTTCAAAAATTACTCGACATGAGTGAAAGGTATCACCAGAATAAAGGAATCTTCTTTTCTCTGAGTGCTTGCTAGGCTTCTAAACGTCAGATGACACCTAAAGCTGTATATTTTTTCCTTGTTACACTTATCCACAGTTCCTTCTGCTTTTTAAGTAGTTTCATCAATGAAACGTATTCCCTGATATAAAACAATCCTTCTTCATCTTAGTAGTAACTCAGCTCCTCAATTTTTGAGGGCATTTAAGTTTGTATGAATTTTCTTTTACATTTACCCATCTGTTATCTACAATTTCTTCTGTTGCTTAATATTTAACAACTACAATCCTACTGATTTTCGCAATGATTCTTTAAGTAGTTTTGTGGTTACCAACAAATTTCAAAAATTACTCGACATGAGTGAAAGGTATCACCAGAATAAAGGAATCTTCTTTTCTCTGAGTGCTTGCTAGGCTTCTAAACGTCAGATGACACCTAAAGCTGTATATTTTTTCCTTGTTACACTTATCCACAGTTCCTTCTGCTTTTTAAGTAGTTTCATCAATGAAACGTATTCCCTGATATAAAACAATCCTTCTTCATCTTAGTAGTAACTCAGCTCCTCAATTTTTGAGGGCATTTAAGTTTGTATGAATTTTCTTTTACATTTACCCATCTGTTATCTACAATTTCTTCTGTTGCTTAATATTTAACAACTACAATCCTACTGATTTTCGCAATGATTCTTTAAGTAGTTTTGTGGTTACCAACAAATTTCCAAAATTACTCGACATGAGTGAAAGGTATCACCAGAATAAAGGGATCTTCTTTTCTCTGAGTGCTTGCTAGGCTTCTAAACGTCAGATGACACCTAAAGCTGTATATTTTTTCCTTGTTACACTTATCCACAGTTCCTTCTGCTTTTTAAGTAGTTTCATCAATGAAACGTATTCCCTGGTATAAAACAATCCTTCTTCATCTTAGTAGTAACTCAGCTCCTCAATTTTTGAGGGCATTTAAGTTTGTATGAATTTTTTTTCTACACTTATCCATCTGTTATCTACAATTTCTTCTGTTGCTTAATATTTAACAACTACAATCCTACTGATTTTCGCAATGATTCTTTAAGTAGTTTTGTGGTTACCAACAAATTTCAAAAATTACTCGACATGAGTGAAAGGTATCACCAGAATAAAGGGATCTTCTTTTCTCTTAGTGCTTGCTAGGCTTCTAAACGTCAGATGACACCTAAAGCTGTATATTTTTTCCTTGTTACACTTATCCACAGTTCCTTCTGCTTTTTAAGTAGTTTCATCAATGAAACGTATTCCCTGGTATAAAACAATCCTTCTTCATCTTAGTAGTAACTCAGCTCCTCAATTTTTGAGGGCATTTAAGTTTGTATGAATTTTTTTTCTACACTTATCCATCTGTTATCTACAATTTCTTCTGTTGCTTAATATTTAACAACTACAATCCTACTGATTTTCGCAATGATTCTTTAAGTAGTTTTGTGGTTACCAACAAATTTCAAAAATTACTCGACATGAGTGAAAGGTATCACCAGAATAAAGGGATCTTCTTTTCTCTGAGTGCTTGCTAGGCTTCTAAACGTCAGATGACACCTAAAGCTGTATATTTTTTCCTTGTTACACTTATCCACAGTTCCTTCTGCTTTTTAAGTAGTTTCATCAATGAAACGTATTCCCTGGTATAAAACAATCCTTCTTCATCTTAGTAGTAACTCAGCTCCTCAATTTTTGAGGGCATTTAAGTTTGTATGAATTTTTTTTCTACACTTATCCATCTGTTATCTACAATTTCTTCTGTTGCTTAATATTTAACAACTACAATCCTACTGATTTTCGCAATGATTCTTTAAGTAGTTTTGTGGTTACCAACAAATTTCAAAAATTACTCGACATGAGTGAAAGGTATCACCAGAATAAAGGGATCTTCTTTTCTCTGAGTGCTTGCTAGGCTTCTAAACGTCAGATGACACCTAAAGCTGTATATTTTTTCCTTGTTACACTTATCCACAGTTCCTTCTGCTTTTTAAGTAGTTTCGTCAATGAAACGTATTCCCTGGTATAAAACAATCCTTCTTCATCTTAGTAGTAACTCAGCTCCTCAATTTTTGAGGGCATTTAAGTTTGTATGAATTTTTTTTCTACACTTATCCATCTGTTATCTACAATTTCTTCTGTTGCTTAATATTTAACAACTACAATCCTACTGATTTTCGCAATGATTCTTTAAGTAGTTTTGTGGTTACCAACAAATTTCAAAAATTACTCGACATGAGTGAAAGGTATCACCAGAATAAAGGGATCTTCTTTTCTCTGAGTGCTTGCTAGGCTTCTAAACGTCAGATGACACCTAAAGCTGTATATTTTTTCCTTGTTACACTTATCCACAGTTCCTTCTGCTTTTTAAGTAGTTTCATCAATGAAACGTATTCCCTGGTATAAAACAATCCTTCTTCATCTTAGTAGTAATTCAGCTCCTCAATTTTTGAGGGCATTTAAGTTTGTATGAATTTTTTTTCTACACTTATCCATCTGTTATCTACAATTTCTTCTGTTGCTTAATATTTAACAACTACAATCCTACTGATTTTCGCAATGATTCTTTAAGTAGTTTTGTGGTTACTAACAAATTTCAAAAATTACTCGACATGAGTGAAAGGTATCACCAGAATAAAGGGATCTTCTTTTCTCTGAGTGCTTGCTAGGCTTCTAAACGTCAGATGACACCTAAAGCTGTATATTTTTTCCTTGTTACACTTATCCACAGTTCCTTCTGCTTTTTAAGTAGTTTCATCAATGAAACGTATTCCCTGGTATAAAACAATCCTTCTTCATCTTAGTAGTAACTCAGCTCCTCAATTTTTGAGGGCATTTAAGTTTGTATGAATTTTCTTTTACATTTACCCATCTGTTATCTACAATTTCTTCTGTTGCTTAATATTTAACAACTACAATCCTACTGATTTTCGCAATGATTCTTTAAGTAGTTTTGTGGTTACCAACAAATTTCAAAAATTACTCGACATGAGTGAAAGGTATCACCAGAATAAAGGGATCTTCTTTTCTCTTAGTGCTTGCTAGGCTTCTAAACGTCAGATGACACCTAAAGCTGTATATTTTTTCCTTGTTACACTTATCCACAGTTCCTTCTGCTTTTTAAGTAGTTTCATCAATGAAACGTATTCCCTGGTATAAAACAATCCTTCTTCATCTTAGTAGTAACTCAGCTCCTCAATTTTTGAGGGCATTTAAGTTTGTATGAATTTTTTTTCTACACTTATCCATCTGTTATCTACAATTTCTTCTGTTGCTTAATATTTAACAACTACAATCATACTGATTTTCGCAATGATTCTTTAAGTAGTTTTGTGGTTACCAACAAATTTCAAAAATTACTCGACATGAGTGAAAGGTATCACCAGAATAAAGGGATCTTCTTTTCTCTGAGTGCTTGCTAGGCTTCTAAACGTCAGATGACACCTAAAGCTGTATATTTTTTCCTTGTTACACTTATCCACAGTTCCTTCTGCTTTTTAAGTAGTTTCATCAATGAAACGTATTCCCTGGTATAAAACAATCCTTCTTCATCTTAGTAGTAACTCAGCTCCTCAATTTTTGAGGGCATTTAAGTTTGTATGAATTTTTTTTCTACACTTATCCATCTGTTATCTACAATTTCTTCTGTTGCTTAATATTTAACAACTACAATCCTACTGATTTTCGCAATGATTCTTTAAGTAGTTTTGTGGTTACCAACAAATTTCAAAAATTACTCGACATGAGTGAAAGGTATCACCAGAATAAAGGGATCTTCTTTTCTCTGAGTGCTTGCTAGGCTTCTAAACGTCAGATGACACCTAAAGCTGTATATTTTTTCCTTGTTACACTTATCCACAGTTCCTTCTGCTTTTTAAGTAGTTTCATCAATGAAACGTATTCCCTGGTATAAAACAATCCTTCTTCATCTTAGTAGTAACTCAGCTCCTCAATTTTTGAGGGCATTTAAGTTTGTATGAATTTTTTTTCTACACTTATCCATCTGTTATCTACAATTTCTTCTGTTGCTTAATATTTAACAACTACAATCCTACTGATTTTCGCAATGATTCTTTAAGTAGTTTTGTGGTTACCAACAAATTTCAAAAATTACTCGACATGAGTGAAAGGTATCACCAGAATAAAGGGATCTTCTTTTCTCTGAGTGCTTGCTAGGCTTCTAAACGTCAGATGACACCTAAAGCTGTATATTTTTTCCTTGTTACACTTATCCACAGTTCCTTCTGCTTTTTAAGTAGTTTCATCAATGAAACGTATTC
The DNA here is from genome assembly GCA_029378335.1 of Agrilus mali. Taxonomy (NCBI): domain Eukaryota; kingdom Metazoa; phylum Arthropoda; class Insecta; order Coleoptera; family Buprestidae; genus Agrilus; species Agrilus mali. The sequence goes on from CM055660.1 coordinate 1,596,206, forward strand.
CCTGGTATAAAACAATCCTTCTTCATCTTAGTAGTAACTCAGCTCCTCAATTTTTGAGGGCATTTAAGTTTGTATGAATTTTTTTTCTACACTTATCCATCTGTTATCTACAATTTCTTCTGTTGCTTAATATTTAACAACTACAATCCTACTGATTTTCGCAATGATTCTTTAAGTAGTTTTGTGGTTACCAACAAATTTCAAAAATTACTCGACATGAGTGAAAGGTATCACCAGAATAAAGGGATCTTCTTTTCTCTTAGTGCTTGCTAGGCTTCTAAACGTCAGATGACACCTAAAGCTGTATATTTTTTCCTTGTTACACTTATCCACAGTTCCTTCTGCTTTTTATGTAGTTTCATCAATGAAACGTATTCCCTGGTATAAAACAATCCTTCTTCATCTTAGTAGTAACTCAGCTCCTCAATTTTTGAGGGCATTTAAGTTTGTATGAATTTTTTTTCTACACTTATCCATCTGTTATCTACAATTTCTTCTGTTGCTTAATATTTAACAACTACAATCCTACTGATTTTCGCAATGATTCTTTAAGTAGTTTTGTGGTTACCAACAAATTTCAAAAATTACTCGACATGAGTGAAAGGTATCACCAGAATAAAGGGATCTTCTTTTCTCTTAGTGCTTGCTAGGCTTCTAAACGTCAGATGACACCTAAAGCTGTATATTTTTTCCTTGTTACACTTATCCACAGTTCCTTCTGCTTTTTAAGTAGTTTCATCAATGAAACGTATTCCCTGATATAAGACAATCCTTCTTCATCTTAGTAGTAACTCAGCTCCTCAACTTTTGAGGGCATTTAAGTTTGTATGAATTTTCTTTTACATTTACCCATCTGTTATCTACAATTTCTTATGTTGCTTAATATTGAACAACTACAATCCTACTGATTTTCGCAATGATTTTTCAAGAAGTTTCATGGTTTTCAACAAATTTAAAAAAATACTCGACATGAATGAAAGGTTTCCCCAGAATAAAGGAATCTTCTTTTCTTTTAGTGCTTGCTAGGCTTCTCAACGTTAGATGGCGCCTAATGTTTTAAGACTTGCTTTTGCTTGTTACACGTACATATCTTCTATTTGATAGGAGGTTTCGTGTTTAATTTACTTCACTACATTAATTATATATTTTACCTGTGAACATTAAATAATTCATTTTATGTTCCGAAGTACTTATGAAACATTAATTTCGTTCCACGTCAATATCGATTCTGTGCCTTATTGGCAAGAGTTTTCAGTTGATCAGTCATTTTAATGACACTAAAGGCAAAAGCAATGTCATAAAGTAGTTACAAGTATTTGATATGTTTGACTTTCAAAAAGTTTGCATATTGCCAACATTTTATACAAAATTGAGGGTATTTCTTCATATAAAGAAGTCTTCCTTCCTCTTAGTAGTTACTTGACTTTTGTACTTTAGATGGCAACCAACGCTTTATTCATAGATACAATTTTGTCTTCTGCGTAATATTGAATAATAACCTACTTCTTCTTTTTGTTACAGGTGCCCTTAATTGCTTTATTTGTGGCATTGACATTTATTGTGGACACATATTCAGTACATCCTGGTAAGAATTTTAAACTCCTCATTAATACTTAGAACGTATTTAAGCAAAAAGGTCGAGAGATTGTATATAATTTTTTTTACCCATTTACTTTTTTTCACCACTTTGATATCTAATTTTTTGGCGTATTATTAGTGGGATATAAACTGTGATCTTAAACGGAAAAATGGCACGAAATAAGCCCGTAGGTAATAACTTGCGCTAAGCCTCAGTGGGTTTCAGTAGAACTGGGTCCTTTCGATATGCAGTAATCCTCGAAAGGAACCGGGAACGAACTTTACGTAGCGATGTTATGGATTTGATATTAGTTCGCGTTTCGAATTTTGGAGCTTAAGATGTATGTCTGAAGAATTCGTGACGGTCCATTAACATTCAATGAGAAGATTTTATCATATCGTATTGGGGGAAGTTTTATTGAGTCGGCATTTTTGGGGCATTAGAAACGAGAACGAGTGATATCGATAAGTTATTGGTTATTATTTTTTTAGAGTACTTAATTATTATATCTACGTAAAATATTAGACGATGATCACGCCCATTGCCATCATCCAAAGTTTCGGTATCGCATGTTCTGAAACTGTCATAAAAACTTTTTGCGTTTCTGGTTAATGGCACCCTTGTTCTTGCGATGTTCTCGAAGCCTATTCAGTTCACCGATTATGCGTACAATTTCTAGTATACGACCTTCATAAACACCGCCGTTTTTGCCCATAGAACTTTCCAACCACAATCCCCTTACAAAATATAGTGCAATAGATTTAGAGTTATGAACTGGAACTTAGCATCCCACTGGAATGACAAATAAATTTAACGTCTTGAGAACAAGGGGTGCGCTTCTTGTGGCCTGTTTGAGACCATTAAATTATATTATTAGATCTTCAGTAGTTAGTTAGGTTGTTATTAGCAGTGAGGCAGGGAAAATTATTTTGTCTGGGAGATGTTTAGCTAGTTAACCACCAAAAGAAACACGTTTCAAAGATTTTTGTCCTTGTAAAGCGAGATGATATCTCGTTGGCCACTTGGTGCAACTAAAGGCATGTTAATTAACAGAGACAGGGATGGATGGTAGGGTCCATTGCAATTTCGAAGGCGTCTCAGCCGCAAGTACCTGATTCTATCTTCGGCGAGCAATATTTCACCTAACTTGTTGTAACTTACTACCTACACTTTGCGTCTTTAGGCTACATTAAACAGCGAATAGTTTGAGAGTTATTTAACTTCGCAAACTGGAACTTGTTCTTCTTCTTAACTTCCACACGGATATCTTGATCAGAAAACCAGCAAGAAAATACGCATCCACGATTTAAAAAAAATATTACCCTCATATACTATGTAGGACAAAGCAATAGGTCGTTCAGGAAAAGTTTCTCGGATTAATTGCTGCTGTAACAAACCATTTAATGCATTTAGCAAAGGGAGGGATAAAAGGGATAATGGTAGTGCTGGATTACATCGAGTCTTACTAACTCTTCTAAGGCATCGTTGCTGAAGGCATGTTTAAATAGGCTTTGTTTATTTGCATAAAACGATATTACCGCCGCCAAGTCAAGAGTCACTAGTGAGAGTCAGCTCGTAATGCTATAAAGGGCATTATCGGGATTATAAGATTAACTTACGACCGCTAAACAGTCTGATACGTATCATCATATGTACGTATAGAGAAAGCCCTTAGCTGGATGTATTCTATGTAGTTTGGAGACGCAAACAACAAAATGTGCTATTTCGGGGTGCGGTTTAAAAAAAATAGTTGGAGAACATTAATGTCAACACAAATTTACTAAAGTAATAGTAATAGAGTAGTTGCAGTTGGTAGAAATCAATTTGTTTCTATTTATTGTTATCGGGGAAATTCATAACAGACGAGGCGAAAGTCCAAATTGATTTATCTCGCAGAAGCAGCACCAGTCCTTTCTAATGAATAGTGATTAATGTACAAAACAACGTTTTGCCTAAATTACGGACAGTTCCCGTTCCCGGTCGCCCCGTTCTCCACATTTCATCCCTCTCCCACGAATTCGCGGCAAAAGGTTACAAGCTCGCCATAATTATACGAATTCCACGACGTGATTTATGGCTTATGTGCCGTCCATCACCTTAATTTCGCATTGTATTCACTTTATATCTGTCCTTTAACGGGAAAATATTGGCATTTTAATTTACACATTCGGACAAGAAGATATGGTGCATCCCCATCCATTTTTTAAACAAAAACGTTAAAAATAAAGTCGCGTAGTCGCAGTTCGGATGAGCAACGGCCGTGCACTGCCTCGAACAGCCGTTAGAATTACATTGGAAGTGGGGAGAGCTGTACTGCGAGCGTCTTCAGTGCTATACAATACAAAACAGTGAGCAAAAAGTTTTTCGCTTATAATTCGTATTCGCAACGAATGGTGAAGAAATTCCTATGAAATATCTCAATCTGGCGACGTTCTAGAAAAAATTAATAGCATTTTGGGCTCAATATATACTAGAAATACTGGGAAAAATATTGGCAGTTGCTTTCATTTTAATTAACACATTCGGATAAAAAGATATGGTGCATCCCCATTCATTTTTTAAATAAAAACGTTGAAAATAAACTCGCGTAGTCGCAGTTCGGATGAGCAACGGCCGTGCACTGCCCCGAGCAGCCGTTAGAATTATATTGGAGGTGGGGAGAGCTGTACTGCGAACGTCTTCAGTGCTATACAATACAAAACAGTGAGCAAAAAGTTTTTCGGTAATAATTCGTATTCGCAACTGATGGTGAAGGAATTCCTATGAAATATCTCAATCTGGCGACGCTGTAGGAAATATTAAAAGCATTTTGGGCTCAATATATAATAGAAATACTGGGAAAAATATTGGCAGTTGCTTTCATTTTACTTAACACATTCGGATAAAAAGATATGGTGCATCCCCATTCATTTTTTAAATAAAAACGTTGAAAATAAACTCGCGTAATCGCAGTTCGGATGAGCAACGGCCGTGGACTGCCCCGAGCAGCCGTTAGAATTATATTGGAGGTGGGGAGAGCTGTACTGCGAGCGTCTTCAGTGCTATACAATACCAAACAGTGAGCAAAAAGTTTTTCGCTTATAATTCGTATTCGCAACGAATGGTGAAGAAATTCCTATGAAATATCTCAATCTGCCGACGCTTTAGAAAATATTAAAAGCATTTTGGGCTCAATTATATATAATAGAAATACTGAGAAAACAAGTTGAACAGAAACTTCTTCATTTATTGTCAGATATACCCATGGTACATTATTAGAATGTAAAATTTCACATTTCTTATTTCCTCAAAGAAATCCGTATTTATTTATAAATACGAGACTGTAACCCTTTCATAAAGTTTGTTATTAGCGAGCGAGTTGTGAAATTTATTTACTTAACTTTCGTAATAAATGGCGATTATGATGTGCCCATTCAAGTGACACCAATTGTACATTGTTAAGTAATCTCAGTACGAATAACTGGAAAGTAATATTTACTCAGTTTTAGATTTAAATTTAATGGAAGACAGATTCGGATGTTGCTTATTAAATTTTCCGTCTTTTCCTTGCTCTATCTATGCTATAAGTAACTCATCTCAAACTTCCTTTTTTGGTTAGTCAAGCTACTATTACGTACTTTACTTGCTCGAGTCAAACCGGGAGATTTAGGGAGAACATACGTACTACTACTGTAACTGGTATAAATAATTGTAAGCGTGTATAGGCTACCGTTTTAAATGTACTTCAATTAACTTAATGAATCCTTTGTTGCAAATCAGTCTGCTTCAAATTGAGTCTTGAATTCTCGATTAACTTCAAGCACTCAAATAATGTCTTGTGACATGCCTTTTCTCTTTCTGCCTTTGCCGTTTAGTCAGGGCACGGCTTACGGCTTTAAACTTGCTTAAAATCTACGACTGTTAAACATTATACGACGTTGACATTACGAAATATCGTATACACTCGTTTCATCTTTAACGCGAACGAGCCTGATGGGAAATCAGATTAATTTCGTTTTCAAATTACCTTAGAATATGTTACGACGTTCAATTAATGTAATTAATCGAAAATGGCTCTAATAGTTTCAACGAAATTCATATTTACGGTTGAGTTCGAACGCTTTGGATTGAGAAATCATTGATATTAATCAATACATATGCAACACAACATGCAGTCTACCTATTATAATGTGTTGCATAACATACCCGAATTGTGACCTATAAGTGTAAATAAATTTATATTTTGGTAATTTTGTAAGTAGTAATTTGTTAAAGTAATTTTCGGATGGTTATTTGAGACCTTTTACCTTTCAACGGTGCTTATTCTTTCTGTGACATGTTATAAATTATTTATAAAGTAAGCGTCAACCGTGGCGTCCTTTGGCGTCCGTCGGCTTGCATATAGCGACGTTCGTCGCGAAGACATGAGCAATGCTGATGGGATATAAAAAATTCATTGCAACTTTTTTCGGCCCATTTTATTTTCTAGGTCACCGGGGGTGTATTTTCGTCACACGTCGTCAACGTTTACAATGCCTGTAACGAGTTTTAAGAGAATTACTTGCAAAATTCTGTTACGTTTATTAGTTCCCTATTTTACTTAAGAAGTTTATGCTTTATGCTTCGAAGTTTAGAGAAGTCATAAAAATTCCTGAAAATAAACCATAAAATTAGATTACGATTCTTAAAACGGGTAATACGGTAGGGTAGGTTTTTATTTTTCCGAATCGGATTCAACGAATACTTTATTTCCTTTTTTTATTGTTATATCCTTCCAAAAGAATAATATTATAATGGAATCAGATCGTAAGCATTAAAAATGAAAAATGCATGTCTTTTCTGATAAACAATTACAAAATGAAGTGCAGACAATTTAATTGGCACGTTACTCATCCATCAGGTATTGGAAACTCTATTTTGAATGTTAAATCCTTTATTTACCAATTCAAAAGCCACGAAAGATCAAATTCGATTCTGACAACATCCCTAGAGTCGAGTAAGTTCGGCGAAGAAGAAGGAACGTAGGTTGTGAAACTGATGGGTTGTCTTGTAACTGAATTTGCATTTTAATGGAGAATTTAAAAACCCGGAAACCATCAAAAGTCAATCAATCCTATTCCTTTTGGGTGACAAACTGATGACTCTTTCTTTTATTAGAAAATAATTTCGATTTTAATCCTGCATGTTCGTCCAGGGATTTGCAACTGGATTTTCCCAATTTATTTTAAACTCTTAAAATTCGCGGCAGAGGTATTAGGTAGCTCCGGTATGTGTTCACTGTAGCACGATTTCAACTTCCCAAATCCCAACGCTAGACAGGTTATTACCCCTGTCAGGAATTCTCTTCCCTTTAATAACAGATTCTGGTAGATACTAAGGAATTGCCATGCCGCCTAAACTGTTTGCCACAGTGAAGGCTGAAATATGCGCGTCCCATAAATCATAGTGCCGTTCCGTAACGTGGAACGCCGCGACGCCTCGCATCGCTCTCGTATGCTTCCACGTTCTCGTAATCCGACCTAATGTCTGATAGAATACACCTCGACCTATTCTCCAGCCAGGATTATGTTTACAACCAAACTGAGAACACGGCATCCCTAACTACAAACGTACACAATCATGCACACTAAAGTGTATGTGCTGAAATCAGTTCCTTGTTCATTTCCAACAATTTGCAAAAATCTGTACGTACAAAACCATAAGCTGCAGCATAAATTTGTATTCATTGAATCAGATTGCCATTTAGATTGCAATGGAATTCTGAATGCTACATCGTTATATACCTTAGAATGATCTGTATTTTACTATACTGCCTTGTAATATTAAATAATCCACCACAGTGCATTACAATTTTTTCCTATAAGCTATAAAATGTATTGTAAAGTTCTGCCATCAATCACAATGCCCCTTTTCTATTCCAGCACAGAGTGTATTGTAATGATATTTAATTTTACTACAACGTGTTGAAATGTCCCATAGTCTACCACAATGGATTGTATTCTACCAGAATATGCTGTAATGTTGTATAATTTTCTACAGTACATTGTGCTGTTCTCTGTTCTACCACAAAATACGTTTAAAAGTTCTGCAACTTACCACAACGTGTTGGAATGTTCAGTCGTCCATGAAAACGTGTTGTTATGTTCTCTAATTTACCACAATGCGACGTATTGTTGCGGTAATTTAGCAGAATACGTTGTAATGTTTTAAAATCTTCTACAGTACATTGTGCTGTTCTGTGTTCTACTACAAAATACGTGTAAAAGTTCTACAATTTACCATGACGTGTTGGAATCTTCAGTCGTTCATGAAAACGTGTTGTAATGTTCTCTAGTCTACTACAATGCGTCGTTATGTTCTGTATTCTACCAGAATATGTTGTAATGTTCTAAAATCTTCTACAGTACATTGTGCTGTTCTGTGTTCAACCACAAAGTACGTTTAAAAGTTCTACAATTTACCATGACGTGTTGGAACCTTCAGTCGTTCATGAGAGAACGTGTTGTAATGTTCTCTAGTCTACTACAATGCGTCGTTATGTTCTGTATTCTACCAGAATATGTTGTAATGTTCTAAAATCTTCTACAGTACATTGTGCTGTTCTGTGTTTTACTACAAAATACGTGTAAAAGTTCTACAATTTACCATAACGTGTTGGAACCTTCAGTCGTTCATGAAAACGTGTTGTAATGTTCTCTAGTCTACTACAATGCGTCGTTATGTTCTGTATTCTACCAGAATATGTTCTTATGTTCTAAAATCTTCTACAGTACATTGTGCTGTTCTGTGTTCAACCACAAAGTACGTTAAAAAGTTCTACAATTTACCATGACGTGTTGGAATCTTCAGTTGTCCATGAAAATGTGTTGTAATGTTCTCTAGTCTACCACAATGGGTCGTAATGTTCTGTATTCTACCAGAATATGTTGTAATGTTCTAAAATCTTCTACAGTACATTGTGCTGTTCTGTGTTCTACCATAAAATACGTTAAAAAGTTCTACAATTTACCATAACGTGTTGAAATGTTCAGTAGTCCACAAAAACGTGTTCTGATGTTTTCTAGTCTGCAACAATACGTTGCAATGTTGTATGTTGTAATTTTTTGTATCCCACCACAATGTGTTCTCATATTTTTTAGCCAATTAAATATATTTTTGTTGATGAACAAAAATATCTAGCAATGAAATAAAATATATGTAAATGAAGGGCTCAGGAACACAAATTATGATGGTTTATTTCCCCTGCGTGTGTTATTAATAGTAATTAAACATTTTTACCATTTCATTGTGGAACAACAATTTTATCCGGATATTTTTAATAAATCTCTCCCTGTCCAGTAGTCCATTATCTCTTCATCTATAATGTACAACCCTGTGTTGGCAATAGATTCAATTTGATGCATGTATTTATCTATGTAGAGCAAATATCTACCAATTAATCACGGTTAATTAAAAAACGAATGAAATTTATGTAGTTACATAATTACTAAATTGCACAAGTTTATTCTGCTATTATTACTAGTGGTTGTTTTTCTTTTACAGGGTGTGAATGTTTAATATTCTCTGCAACATACGGCAAGGAAAAGGGGATTTTCAAGAGCCCTGACCACCCTCTTCCGTATCCAGCAAATATAGACTGTTTGTTATACACTTTTGTCGCCAGTTCTGACGAAATAATAGAGATACAATTTTTGGAGTTCGATATATTGAAGACTCAGTTAAGGTAAGACAATTTTCGAATATTAGTTTATTTAAATCGATTGCGTTTTATTAGTAGGGTTACATCAAGTAGCGACTGCTGTGCGGTCGTAAATTAAGAAAAACTGGCAGTAAAATTTACATCCGGCAATCATAAATTCAGTCGGGGATGCCGTGATTGTTTTGTAACACGCGAGGACGAACTTTGGATAGGTACCATAAAGTAATGGTAAATTATTGCCACATTTGATTTTATCAAGGCTCAAACTGCGACAAAATTAGGTATCTAACTACATAGTCAGTTGTTTATTTTATTGTCATCAATAAATTTGTTAAAGTAGCTCTGAAAAAGAAAGTCGAGTTTACGTGCAAATAAATTAGATAAAACTCCCCTATCAGTAGGAATATACGCGGACGACCCTTTCTCTATCATGGAGGGAGGAAACAGCAGACGCACTCGAAGCAATGTTCGTTCTTTTGGCTTGATGTTGAGAGTATCTTTATTGGGAGGGGGCAGATGGCCTGCAACAATCAATAACTTTTATCTCCCCTACTTAAATAAATATCTTCTGCTCGTTATGTATTAATATCTATTATAAAAGGTCTCTTCTGTTTGTGAGATTTATTTCGTCTTAGAGGGGATCCGTCTGGACTGTTGTTGATATAGCTAATTAATTTATCTTTTGTTGCGAATGTTAAAAATCGGGGAAAAGGGCCGCGGGCCAGGCAATTACCGGCCACAATGCAAACTGAACGAGAGACAAAAGGGCCTTTTCCTGTTCGGTGAATTTATGGAAATGATAATTCGAAGGATTGTTTGGACTGTAAGCCGTAGTTCCGCTAACATTATTACGTTTGATTCGTTGTAGAATTACAAAAGGAACGGGGGCAGCGCCGTGGCCTGAACATTATTATCATATACGCACAGACATCTACACACATTATCACAACACAATCCTAACCCTAAATAAATTATATAAAGGCCGGCAGGAAAGTATTAAGCTATCTTAGAAGCGAGTAGGTTCAATTATTAAGCAATTACTTGCGAATGTTGAGTATTGAAACTAGTTCGCAGTTTGCATCCACCGTACCTTCCAGATTTTGCTCTTTGTGACTTCACTGTTTTCTCTCATCAATTAATAATTACATCAAAGGTGGAGTGTAGAAGTTACTTATGGTCACACGGTTCATTAGAATCCTTCTATATTTGTTTAAACTGTTGTAAAATTTGCAAAAAAAAATATGTAAGACAAGACTGTGCTGTTTTAGGCCAATAATTCATTTTAATGCTCTCAAAATCCCAGTATGATCATTTTCAAGTTCCTAATTCATCACATGAATCCTTTATTGTCCTGTTCACCCTTCAAAGGCTTCTAAGCTTGGTAGAGTTAGTCTTTTAAGTAGTGCAGTGCAGCGTGTGCAATCTTGCGGTTAAATCACTCGTCTTCAGCCTTCGTTTCCTCTGTGTCTGTGTGTGTGAGTTGAGAAGTAGTAGGTAATCTTTAATTCATTCTCTTAATGCTTAAATCCTTACGAGCCATGTTTCTAACGAGTTTCCAATAGAATATCAGGCTTATATTCGTATTATAGAGACAGGCTCATTTAGTTAATTACCCCATTTTTGCATAATCCCACCCTTTTAATTCGTCCAGGAAGTTTAGGAAATTTTATGGAGCAAAAGGTAACCAACTTTTCGATGGTACACAAAGTCCGGGGGATTTAGTTAAACGATTTTGTTAAAAATACATTTTTAATTAGTGTCTGGCCTAAAATATAAAACTTTATCAGCATTTTCCTTTTTAAAGTTTCTGGATGTGTTTGTCACTTTTTGAAGCTTTCGGTTTTAATAATGGGCCATCAATTTTTTCAGTTTCAAAATGTGACTCAAGTGTACAAAATGAAGGTGGGGCTTGAGAATGACGACGTGTGCGCGAGCGACAATTTGCTCCGCCTTTTATGTGAGCATTCGCTCCGCCTTCATTGTGGACCCTTGACGGGGTCTTCTATGGAATATAGGAGTGGCCACCCTTATATAATATTATCGAGTTTGGGGGTTGCAAAGGGACATAATGCGCCATTGCGGGTCATACTGAAATAATTGACAGGAGTCAAGCGTTCGATGAATAAACATTTTTTGTAAAACATAAATGTTAAACGGCCGTTTATTTGATTATTTTTCGTTTTATCAAATTTAAATGAAAATTGCAATCAGGCATTGAAATGGTGAAACACAATACGAACAAAGGGGAGCTTTTAAATTCCAGTCTTGTGTGATGTGAAATTTATTAGAAAAACACATATTTCAGAAATAACTCCGGATCAGCAAATGAACATGAACTGGGGCCGCGATCATTATGGTGCGGCATTTTAATTGGTCATCACAAAATAAGCGAACCACGCGTTTCATTCATTGCAATGCATTTAATTAACAAACAAAAGATTGGACCATTAAAATGGAAAATATTCCTGCTGACCGTTGCATAGTAAAATAATGTAAATTAGTGACATACTTTTATCTAAATACTATGTACGTACATATATATTAGTGTTGTAACATCGATTCGTAATACTTGCAGAATTTTATTTTCTGTAATGGTAGGTACACTGTATAATAACACAAAAGGGTTTCGGCTAATTAATTTCAAATGGTACTATTTTACACACTCATAAAAACTGCCAGTTCTCGGTAAACGATTTAACTGCCCAGATAAAACAGATTTGTTGAAAAAATTACCAGAAAATGGACGGTATAAAATCGTAATGGCAGGAAAATTTTATAGATGAGGGCATCAAATGTAGAATGCTATTCAGTATACGAACGAATTAAGTATCCCTTTTTTTGGTTCCCAAAAATACTTTACAAGATAATCAATATGGCGTCCGGCAGCCATCTTGTAGAAATTATTTTGCAGAGATTAGATTGCAAAATAAAGATGTTTTATTAACAGTTTGTGAAGCTTTGAAAGGTGTTGTTATTCACATGACTGTTCAGAGAGCTTAGGCAAGCAACGGTTGAAGGGAATCAAAATGTCGTACGGCCGCCATTACGAGGAATTTTTAATTTATTTGTTTGGTAAAGAAAATGGTGAAATATATTTCAAAGGACGTATTTTTTTTTAATCTTTTGTACTTTGACATTTTGACAATTAAAAAAAAATGCTGTTATATAGCTGTTGTCGCATTTTAGGTGACGTCACAAGTTACCAATATGGCGTACGGCCGCCATTATGTTCAATCAATAGATTTTTCAGTTTAATTTCCTTAATGTTGTAATGATCAAGAAATATGTTGGTATATCGTTGTTTTAGCACATTTTAAGTCACTAAGTAATATGGCGTCTGGCCGCCATTACGTACGTTTTGTTTTTGTTATTTGCTATTAAAAACAGTTTTTAAACAGTAGATAAGTTGAAATTGATTTGGAAAAGTAGGGTACGTACGTTTTCTTGGTGGTTTTCGTAATTTTCAATAACGTGGCAATTTAGAAATTGATAGATGCAAAAACAATTGATGAAGTGAAGAGGAGGTGGTGGTGTTGGCCCATCAAGCGGGCCATACCGTTAATATTCCACTATTAATAACCTTGCCTAATCAACTCGAAATTCATTAATAAAATTACCAATTTCGCGGCAGCTCGCACACAACTAATCTCTTCCATTATGTTCTGCTCTTTAATTAAAATAGACGGTTGGTAGTACGTGTGATGTCGTGTGGACAGACACCTTTCAGTTTTCGACGGCGATATTCCTGTGATATAAAATCGGGAAAATGTCGACGTGACCCCCACCACACCACACCACACCACTCTCCCGTCCCACGTAAAATTAATTAATTACTTTTTATGTTAGCAGGGTAATTTGTGTCTCAGTTTTGGAGGCAGGCTTTCACAAAAAAACGATACACCTTTTTTAATTATCCTTTCTCCCTGCTAATGAACATTTCTCTTGGCAAAAAATATTGACAGATTATAAACCCTCGGACTCAAAATTTAATCCACCTACTTATATACTTTAGGATATTCAGTTATATGGCGACAACGTTTATTTATATCCGCTGTTTTTCGTTTACTAGCTCTCGGGAATTTATGGTACACTAAAGGCGCCACCGGGATTGATCGCTCTTGCTTCTAGGTATTCTTAGTGTTATGGAAAATTTAGTATGACTTGGGGGGGTCACCCTATATGTTTAATTATTGAGTCGTCAGTGAGTCCGCTTTCTATCTGAATGTATAACGAGCAAATAAAGCTTTCATTGACGACATTAACCCGAAAATCGAAATGGCCCATTAAGATATAAACTGGCCGGATTAGGAGCGCTTTTTGAACAAAATCATTGTTTTATTAGGCGCTCTCTCGTTTCGTTGCTGTATTTTATATACCGTAGGTACCTAAGTATGTATGGGTATGATTGAGCGTTATTCTGGTTGCTTCTGTTGTCGTTATGTAGTCTTTACGTCCCGTATGAGAGATAAAAAGGGCTATAAGGCCATCGGGGATTCATCGCCACCCTCGATTAATTTTATCGAAGGGAAAGCTCAATCCTTGCAGTTTATGAAGCGTAGTTGGACGAAATTGCCCCTATATCCCTAATCTATTAAGGCCACTTCCCGGCCATCAGCCTCGTTTCATGCCTTTTTTTCTCGACACTCCACTCTACCATAAAAGAAAAATTCCATCGTCTACAGTGAGGCTCATTAAAAATGGACAAGGGCCACCATAAAGCTCCGCTTTGGTTGCCCAACTTAAATTTTCAGTTGACATCGCTGAACTTTTATTGATATTATATTGGCCAATGTAAAAATATTTTAAAAACGTTGGATTATAAAATGTCGAATGACGACAATAAAAAGGAGGAAATGTTCCTCTTTTATCGATGATCAAATATTTTAAAATATAAGAATTTAATGAAGGGGGAAGTTGATGTTCGTGATGTGCTAAAGATATTTTTGAAATTGCACGTCTTCTAATAAACTTTCACGAACGGATTATATAATTATATTGCATGTCCTGAGCGAAAACCTGCTTAATACTATCTACTACTATTTTATTGATTTGAGTGCATATGAATGGCACGATCTGAAGAGTTCTACTTGACCGCGTGTGTCTTTGTCCATTCACGTAAAAAATACTGCTGACAGGTTACATTTTACGGCTTTGCATTAGCTATTAAGATTTTATCACCGATTCGTAAAAGCACCACTTTAATGCATAGCAATGCGACCTGAGGGCAACTTTTCAAGTAAATACTGATACGATGGCAATATGTTTAAGAGTTGAGTTGTAGAGAATTTTCGTTTGTTTGTGTGTGATTGCACCTGATGTGCATACCACTTCTGCATACATATGTATAAGGCAATTTTCCCTTATGGTATTATTCATAGCTCTCGGGGTTGGTGCCTACCGTAAAAGTTTCGACGGTTTATGATATATTTTGTTTATTTATTGTAAAGTTTATGCCCCAGCGTCAGCGTCATCTCTTTTAACCATTAAACACTAAAAACGTGCTTGTAATGTGGGATATTCGCAAACAACGTTTCGAAAACCATTTTCATTACCATCATAAACCGGAAGTGGACTGATTGTTATCATATAAGGGAGAGGAGGGTGTGTGTGTGACCCTAGAATTGGAATTAGCTTTTATTAAAATTAGTTAGGAGTCGGCATAAAATTATTTTGGTCGAAATAAAAGGCAGCTTTTGGTTTTGTAGCCAACTATTAAAAATTACGACCCTTAGGATAAAAATCAGGAGGTTTGTTTTATGCCGAGGAGACCTATAAATGGATCTGTTACTTTATTTTGAACTCAAGTGTAGTTTAGGATTGTTTCCAGTTGACCTATTGGTCTTCCAGGAACTTTGGCTTTAAGAAAATATACAACACCCTTACAAACCCCCCAAATCAAAAAGGATATTACAGTAGGTACACTGGAGCGCTTGTTATTCTATATTCATTATGCTGAGGGAACCTCTTAAAATTCCAACGACCTTTAAATGGAAAAGCAGCTCCGGAGAATGCATAATTCGAATGATATTTTAATTCGAAATTCCTCTCCTGAAAAGATACCTAGTATAAAGCCACCTTGATTGAAAAAAGGCAAACGGGAAGAGAGGAGCAAAGAATGGAAAGGTTTACACCGTGTCAATTCGCAGTTGCCGTCATCATTTGTTTTCCCGTCTCGAATTTTCTCGCCGTACACAGTCAATGATCTGAAAATCTAATTTCCTCAGTCTTGACGGCCGTTTTCGCGGCGGAACAGAAAAGCAAGTCGCTTCTTGCACGTCTGTTGGGGTGGCATTTATCATCGGGTACAAGTATGGCAAGAGACAGGGCGCCATCAGACATCGAGAGATAGAGATAGAGGGAGACAGAAAGTGAAAGAGATAGGGAGCAGAGGGATGAAAACACGTCGCTAATCACAGCTGTTAAAATGTTGCTCTTCTGTAACACGAATTCTTTCTGTATCGGGACGCTTTTGTTAGTGCAAGGAATAAAGGAGACCTGGTCGAAATTAAAATGCCACACAGAACTCCGTACCGTCTTTCCTTTTGATGGCCTTTCTACGTTACAGGAAAATTTTTATCTTCACAAGGCACAGGAGCCATTCATAAAAAAAATCTAAAAGCAAAAATACAAAAACACTTCTATCTCATTGTCAGTTACTCAAAATTTATTTTGCTAGTCCCTTTTCCTTCTATTGAATGGCAATGGTCCGCTACAAGAAGAGGATTTCCGCTTTCATAATTCAGTAATAATTTCCCCGGAGAGGGTATGCGCAATAGGTAGATGCATCAGCGGTGCCCTAAGGCTCATAAATCAGACCGTGAACGTCCCGGAGCAACGCAGACCAAACATGACTAGCACAATTGGCTCATCTCTCCCTTCGAATGCACGATTGTTGGTCGCATCAATCACAGTTCAAGAATCTTCCGACGACAGATGGATTGATTAAGTGGAATGTACATTGATGCTTGGGCAAATATCACCCTCAACCCCATAATTCCAATGTAAAGTTGACAGATAGAAGAGAGGATATGAACGTGAATGAATTAACGACTTCGTAAGGTGTACCACATCCAGTTCTTAATCCAGTTCCACCCCCCACAAATCCTGTATTGTAATGGAAAAACTTTTAATACAATAATAAATCCCTAACAAGTCTGCAGACAATTCGACATAATTTTATTTGAAGCTCAATCGGTGGCGTACAATAAAAGAAAATTTGACGATCGGAAGAAGGAGGAATTCTTTCGTGTTATTTAAGGAATATTTAATAAAACGAGTTCCTGGAGTCCTGAACGACCCTGTCGTCCTCATGGGTACGACAACAAGGCACCTCATATATTATTCCCGGAATTTATCATTTTTCCTTCGGCATTTCTTCTCGGGAAAAAGTTTTTGTACAGACGCTTGTTCCAACCGAAGTATTCTAAGAACTTTTTTAGGTTTTCAATCGCTGAATTTCTCACATTTATTTTTTCTTAAAATCTGTTATTATACAAAGGATTTTTCTTTCTCACTTTATTCTTCTACCACATTACTGTGCTAAAAGAATTTCATGTATATTTGAGATTTTCTGAACAAAACTGCTTAGTAGAACAACGCCTTATTAATTCTCGTTGAAATGGAAAGAAGTAGAAGTAAAAGAAGAAGAAGGAGAAGAAAACATTCTTGTAGCAATTTCTGTAATGAAGCATCATCCTTAAAGTAAATCTTACACCGTCGTTCACAACAATGAGGGTGTCTCAAATAGTGATTTTGTATGCGAAGTGAACGTGGCGCATGCATTTACTCATCTCCGGGGAAATATGTCACGGACTTCAAGATTTTCTGTTTTCTTCTTCGCTGAGTAACTGAAGTTTAAAAGTTTGTACATTCGTCTGGGAACTTAATTCGTGTGCATCCTTAAGTTTGTTAGTCAGGATTAAGTAACTGCAATCTGATTTAAACGAACTCCTTTTTAATTGTCGCGGAAGATTCGATGTACAGGGCGATCTTTTTCGCTTACACATCACAGCAACACGCTACAACCACTTATTTATATCACTTCTAAAAAAAAAAAATATTAGTTGTATACTTTCGCCGGTTCCGTGGCGAAATCGGGGAGGGAAGATCTTTGATCGATCAGATTTTCGGCTATTTGAAATAGTTTCCATGGCGCTACTTGAAAGATACCTACAGGAGTTTTAAGGAAATTCAGATTCCCGGCTTTTCCGCTTCCTGCTAAACGTTATACTGTGAAGATAAATGAGCACCCGAAGTAGATACGCGAAACAGGGCCTTAAATATTTATAGATTCTTATTATAAACATGGCAAGTAATAAGGGGAGGATTTAACAATTTTTTCTTCTTGTTTCAGTTGTATTCAGCAAGACTTCTTGAAATTGTTTCTTCACCTGGAAAGCGGTGATATAAATGAATATACCCCGTGGACAGCTCTGCTGTGTGGTGAATTGAAAGAGCTGCCCTCTCACACGTTATACTCGTCAGGTCCTGGCCTAGTTTTGGAGTTTCACACGGGGCCACAGCTACAAAAACCGTCGGGGTTTCTTGGGACCTTCAGATTCATCGACAAAAGTAAGTCTGAAAAACTGTTTAATCTTCTGTCTGTTTATCACAACTCTGTAAAGGTTTTTTTGTAAAACGGAGCATTGTTTTCGTGGATAATATGGGCAATATTTATCTTTCCTTTTCCTAATTTTCAATTAATTCCTATATATATATATATACTTGGTAGGGTTAACCTTAAACCTTATTCAATAATTGTACATTTATTACGGCGCCGATGTGGAGGGTCATTGACCAAATGTCTGTAAAGGAAACTCGTCACCTACTTACATACATTGTCAAAATAAGTGGTACTTTTGAATGTTGTGCTAGAAATATGACATAGAAAACGCGCCAGTAGATGGATATTAAGCGTTTGTTCTTCATTATTCCTAGAACTTTGTCAACTTTGAGAGTCGTATGTGCGTTATACAATATGTAAAACATAATAGTCCGACGGAGCCTCGTTATGGTAACGAGAATACTCTTTCCCTTTAAAGAAGCAGAGAATAGAAAATAAGCGGGATATGATGACGGAATATCAAACGTGCTCCTACGAAAAAGAAAAACACGAAAAATAAGCGGCGCAAGCATATAAAATGCTTCATTTTTAGACCTTGTGCCTTTATTTGTCTGTTCGTATATGTACCGTTCGTTTCTATTAGAGAAGAAGAAACAAATGAATAAAAGATGGGACAAATACCTATAATGATTGTACCTAAAGATAAACGTACTTATACATATAAAAAAAGTAGAAGAGTATGAAGTAGACAAACAAAATAATTGTTAGGGAGACGATTATATTTTGGGTGAAAGTCCATGTATGTGTCACCGACGTATGATTTAAAAGACTCACAAATCAATCGATTCATTACACAAAGTGAATTAAACCATACGTACAAACAATTGTTGAGTATTTATTAATTACAAAAAAAAAATCATTGCAAATTTTCTTTTTTCCTGAAAGACAAAAATAGCTAACGGTTAATCCCATCAGTTGAAGCTTATCTAAATATTATTTTATAATTACTTTGAAAGTTTGCTGACGAATATCGCCATCGTCTGGACTGTTTGAGTGAGGACGCCTCAACAGCACGAGAAACATCCTCTTAATTAGCTGTTTAAACTTTTGTTGATGCTTGCTTAAAAAGTGACTAATTAGCTCGTTTAGTCAACTGCGTGGCGTATTTTGAGGCCCAAAAGCAGTTTCGATTCAATTGTCATAGAGACGCGACCTTAATTAAGATCGTTGTTAATACAAAATAAATTAGATTGGACTGTATTAACTATTAAGATTAAGTTTAAAAGGAAAACTAGAAATTTAGGATTAAATGTTTGTTAAAGGGTTTTAAATTAAAGGCACAAATTTGAATTACTCAGTGAGATTTTGCTTTGTCTCAAAATTACTAAAAGCATGGTTAAAATAAGGTTTAAGTTAGATGTATTTTAAATGTTTTTGATATTCTTTTATTAGAGTTCGCCTTTTGTGAGATGAATAGGACCACATTTTAGAATTAGTGGCGTGCGCTATACATTGAATGAAAGGTTTCTTTTAAGCAAATGGATTAAATTTATCCAGCCTTTGTGGGACCGGCTTTCTAATTCAATGGTAATTAAAAGGCCTACACTTAGAAGTTGAAAACTTAGCCTATTAATTTTGTCGCGAGTAGTAAAAAGAAGAAAATTTCACGTTGAACGAGAACAGTGTTTTGTGGCCTGAATGCGTGACTTGACACCAACATTTTTGAACGACATAGTGCTTTTACTGTTAGCATCGGTTGACGACAAAAAGCTCGAAGCGTTAATTTCTAAAGGCCTTCGAAAGTCCCAAAGGCGTTTTTTCTTCGTTAAATCAAATCCGCTGTATCCTTTCTCCACCACCGAATGCGTCCTGAATAAGAAAAAGCTTTTAAAAGTGAAACCGCTATCAACAACGCCCAGTTTTCTTCATCATCCCCATCAGACACAAAATGAGAATTAGCAGTTGACTATAAACTTCCCCAATACAATGTGATCTAAAAAATTAATTCTTTGGACTAAAAATTCGTATTCTTCTGTTTATTTGTAAAACAAAACGTTACTGGTAATTAAAACAAAAAGTGTATTTTAAGAACCTCCAAATAGTTCAAGAACATTTCATGCTTCAATTTGTGAATCATGACGAATACTGTCGTTTTTTTTTTTAATTGGCCTATGAACATTTGAAATCCCATTTAGCCGTGTAGGCTGTACATTTATTATGGCGTGAACATGCAAAATTTCGAGCATCAACTCAAAATGCCAATATTTCCAGAGCCATACTTCAAATGTGTGTGCATATCGGGCACTTTGATAATTAACCATTTGACGAGGTCACAGTTCACTTTATTTCCGGTCGCTGCTATGTTTTATTCGCTGACAGAATGAAAATGATGAAATGAAGTTTGACTGAATCAACAAAATTTTAAAAGTAAGACAAACAGAAAGCATTTTTTTTGTTTGTTCATTCCATCGCTCGCAAAATTCGAATAAATCAGACTTTAATTTCATTTCATGAAAACATCAAAGTAAAAAATAACGGTTTTTTTCTCCGTTGGTAAAATCGTATGAAAAATTCAAAGTTTTAATTATATTTCCTACCTACAACTAGGGGAGATTCATATTTTCCTTACTCATTTAAATAAAGCAGAAGAGCAGACTTTTATTAAAAGAAGAATTTCTTGGCCAAACGGAAAAACTACATCGACAAGATGATAATTTTATGGTAATGAAAACATTGTGTAGATACTTAGGAAATTTTTAAAATGAATTAATTTAGGGTCATATTAAAAATAAAGGGAACGAACTAAAGTCAATATCAAGACTTCTTGTAATAAAAATGGATTAAAATTTCGACACACCGTGTACTCAGTACTCCGGTACAGAGTTGGAGTATAGGGCGGAAGCCTTTCCTTATAACTTTGTGGCCATTTGGTTCGATATTAAATTAATTTTGTAGGTATTGTATATTTTTCAAAAATATTTTCTTCGTTTTAAAATTAATTCAGATGAGCACTTTTTAATTACTACGAAGCTTACTTTTCTAATTTGGCTCTGGTTTACAAAAAACAGTAAATTTAATTTTTCTTCTGCTGTGCGTCGCTCAACAAAAGCATTAAATTTAATCTGGCCCGCAGAACGACAGGGTTGAAATTTCTGGCAAACATTTTTTGTCGATTATTCCCTAGGTAGGTATTCGACTGGTACGCAGGCAACTTATCGTTAGTTGCAGAGTTTTCTCTTCAGACAAGAGTCGTACGCGTCGTGTTTGAGAAGCGACAACTGTTGCTGTTTCTAAAGCAAATGAAAAGTAAACAAATGTGCCCTATTGAACCTGCATATTATAGTAGTGGAGCATTTGCAAACATTCAGATGTTAGTTTGTGCACAAGACTCTCCTCTTACTCAACTGCCCACTACACAACTACACAAGCTCTGCAAATTCAAAGCAAACCGAAGACTGAAGTACCTACAGACTTTATTGTTTTCTTATTTGTCTTTAATTAGGGACAACTTTGTAATTACCACATTTTGCAAACTTAAATGTGTATAGACAAATCTGCAGAACCTTTTAAAAAGAAATATAAATAAGTAACTGTCGTGTTTCAAGGTAAATAAGGTCTGTTTGGGGATCAGAACTAGGAATAATCATCATGGCCAGGAATAAGATAAATATTGAGCTTCAAACTTTAGATGAGGGTTTAGGATCAAGTCTAAGAACAACTACTTTCTGACTCGTTCTAAGAGTAAGGTCTGTCTTTAGGAGTAGAACTAAGAATAATCTTTAGGGTGAGAACTAAAAAAAATTGAGCTTCAAGACTAAGGACATGCTTTAGAATCAATTCTAAGAACAACAACTCGTAGATTTAGAACTAAAAAACCTCTAGTTCTAAGAGTAAGGTCTGTCTTTAGGAGTAGAACAATCTTTAGAGTGAGAACTAAAAAAAAATTGAGCTTCAAGACTAAGGACATGCTTTAGAATCAATTCTAAGAACAACAACTCGTAGATTTAGAACTAAAAAACCTCTAGTTCTAAGAGTAAGGTCTGTCTTTAGGAGTAGAACTAAGAACAGCCTTTAGTGTCAGTCATAATAGAAAAATTAAGCTTCAAGAGTAAGGACAGCCTTTAGAAATAAGTCCATGAACAACAACCCTTACAATTACATCTAAGACAAAGTTTCAGAACTTTTGAAACTTTTTGTGATTAAAAAAAAAGAACTTTAAACGGCTGCTGCTGCCTCTAAAAGGTGAAAAAGGATCCCAACTAAGTGTAAAACCTGAAGGATTGCCTTAAATCGACCCCACGTCGCCCTAGGACATTGCATGGTGCAATAGAGGGCTAAGTCATTCCGTGTAGAACCCCTCCTGCCTATACGTAGACGTATGTATGTGTACCGTAATGCCGTTCTTATGAATAAAACATGATGATTGGGATCGTTTATTCAGTTCGAAATCCGACACAAATCTTTCCCGCATGAAGAACTGCTTTAACTTTGTCACTTGCAGGTCGTTTCTAATCCCTTGACGGTCGTTTGTTTAGTCGACGCCGGAACCATTCACGATATTTACACGATACGTTTTACGCGTGATTGAGAAATGGGACAGGGAGAAACAATCGACTTTTAGACAACTCATTGTCACACTTCTTCTCCTACAGGCAGGATTTATTTAAAATCAGAAAACAAAATAAGGAAGAATTATACAATTTGAAAAATATGTTGTCCAACTCTAAATTATAATTATCCCCATGTCATAACACAAATATATGCAAGTAGGTAGGTAGGTACGTGTTTTTGTACGTACACAGCAGTATTGTCGAGGGAGCTGTGTGAAGCATGCATGAATGATATTTGCATAACACATTTATGTTCCGTCGTGTGCACAAAAACATCGATTATATCTTGGAAAACAGGGTAATTTTTGCTGGCCGTGTAACTGAATACGCAATACAGAAGTAATCCGCCCCTGCTTGTGGCCAGCGCGAATTCTCCCAAGCAATTTTGCGACGTGGTCTAATGTGACACGGGGGAATGAAACGGCACATATGTACGAGTAGGTACAATGCGCCAAAATGTCCCCATTACCGTTACATTAGCAGGTATTTCGACGAAGAACAATATTGAAGGTACGAACCGTACCATTCAATTGATGATTATATTTAAACTATCTAGGGTGCACTTTTTGTGAAACATTGTATGAATAAGTTTATTTAATAAAACAATATGGAAAATTTCACCAACTTTATTATTTTTGTACTCGACAAATTTGTTTCGAGCTACGAGCCCATTATCAAGAGTAACCTATATACTAACAATTCAAAATCACTTACATCAATTTATAGATAACTTAAAATTAGTGGGGATGAGTAACTACCCAATTCCAACTGATTATTTACAACGTTCTCCGAATTTTTTAAGGCCTTATTTATTTCTAAAAATTCACACAAGGATAATTTTTTACTTTTTACTGTATTTACATGAAAGAATTTGGTGTTTTCTAAATTTAATTTATGATTTAACCTAGTACAATGTTCGCTAATTCCTGATTTAACTTCTTTTTTATTGATTGATTTTACATGTTCATTGATCCTAATCTCAAAAGCTCTACCTGTTTGTCCTAGATATACAGCATTACATTCATTACAAAATAATTTATATATGCCATTTTTTCGTTTTATATCTATTTTACATTTATTATTAACTAGTAAGCTTTTTAAATCTTTTTTGTTGCACTCAATGGCTGACATTTCTAATTTTTTAAGAGTATTTTTAAATTTATAACTAACATTTCTTATAAAAGGTAAAGAGCAAAAAGTATTAAGTTTAATTTCAATACTGTTATTATATAACATTTTTGTTACTTTTTTATTCAGCTTATTTTCTAATAATTTGTCAATGATATGAGTATTAAAACCATTGTTAATGGCAATTGTTTTTATAATATTTAATTCGATGTTGAAATTTTCAAGTGATAGGGGTATGTTTATTAATCTTTCTATGAAAGAATTGTAAGCAGCTAATTTTGTTTTTAAGGGATGATTAGAGTCGAAAGGAATGGTTGTATCAGTAGTTGTAGGTTTGCGGTAGATACTAAAACTAAGCTTGTTATTGTTCTTTATTATGTTGAGGTCCAAGAAGTTTAATCTGTTGTCAATTTCTTTTTCTATTGTAAATTTAATGTTGTTATCTAAAGTATTAAGGTAATTAAGGAAACTATCCAGTTGTCTATTTGTGCCTGACCAGATACAAAACACATCATCAACATAACGGTTCCAAGAATGAATATTTTTGATAAGTGGGTTTTCGCTGCTAAATAGAATTTGTTCGAATGCTGACATATATATTTCTGCTAATACAGGTGACAAAGGTGACCCCATAGGGAGGCCATCTTTCTGTTTAAAGAAGTTATTATCAAATTGAAAGTAGTTCTGATTAAGACAAAGTTCTAATAATGAGATTAAATCATTGGTTTTCGTTTCTCCTAATTGACTGTTATTTAATTTTTCTTTTAAAATTGCTATAAGTCTCGGTAAATGAATGGAGGTAAATAGACTCGTGACGTCAAATGACACTAAAATAGAATTACAAGGTAGTTCGAGTTCTTTGATTTTATTAATAAAAGCCAACGAATTTTTAACACTGTATATTGAATGGCAACTGATATTGTTTAATAAAATGGAATTGACATGGCGACACAATTTATAACAAGGCGCGTTGACGTAAGATACAACAATTCTATTTAGCAGCGAAAACCCACTTATCAAAAATATTCATTCTTGGAACCGTTATGTTGATGATGTGTTTTGTATCTGGTCAGGCACAAATAGACAACTGGATAGTTTCCTTAATTACCTTAATACTTTAGATAACAACATTAAATTTACAATAGAAAAAGAAATTGACAACAGATTAAACTTCTTGGACCTCAACATAATAAAGAACAATAACAAGCTTAGTTTTAGTATCTACCGCAAACCTACAACTACTGATACAACCATTCCTTTCGACTCTAATCATCCCTTAAAAACAAAATTAGCTGCTTACAATTCTTTCATAGAAAGATTAATAAACATACCCCTATCACTTGAAAATTTCAACATCGAATTAAATATTATAAAAACAATTGCCATTAACAATGGTTTTAATACTCATATCATTGACAAATTATTAGAAAATAAGCTGAATAAAAAAGTAACAAAAATGTTATATAATAACAGTATTGAAATTAAACTTAATACTTTTTGCTCTTTACCTTTTATAAGAAATGTTAGTTATAAATTTAAAAATACTCTTAAAAAATTAGAAATGTCAGCCATTGAGTGCAACAAAAAAGATTTAAAAAGCTTACTAGTTAATAATAAATGTAAAATAGATATAAAACGAAAAAATGGCATATATAAATTATTTTGTAATGAATGTAATGCTGTATATCTAGGACAAACAGGTAGAGCTTTTGAGATTAGGATCAATGAACATGTAAAATCAATCAATAAAAAAGAAGTTAAATCAGGAATTAGCGAACATTGTACTAGGTTAAATCATAAATTAAATTTAGAAAACACCAAATTCTTTCATGTAAATACAGTAAAAAGTAAAAAATTATCCTTGTGTGAATTTTTAGAAATAAATAAGGCCTTAAAAAATTCGGAGAACGTTGTAAATAATCAGTTGGAATTGGGTAGTTACTCATCCCCACTAATTTTAAGTTATCTATAAATTGATGTAAGTGATTTTGAATTGTTAGTATATAGGTTACTCTTGATAATGGGCTCGTAGCTCGAAACAAATTTGTCGAGTACAAAAATAATAAAGTTGGTGAAATTTTCCATATTGTTTTATTAAATAAACTTATTCAATTGATGGTTCATCTTCTTCGAGGTGATATTCTTATATCTAAACGGCCTTTAGCCACTTTCGGTATTAACAGTTGTAGAAGAAAATTATTTTTTAAAACAACACATACAAATTTAACACAAGTTGATTAAAGGACTAACTGGAACTAAGTCTGCTTTTAGGATTAGAACTAAGAATTGTCTTCTTATTTAGAAAACTTTGAGCTTCAAGATTAAGGTCAGACTTTAGGATTAAGTCAAAGAACAACAACTCTAGAATTATAGGTAAAGTAAGCCTCTATTTCTAGAAATAAGGTCTGTTTGTGGAATCAGAACTAAATTTAACATTCAGGGTCAGGACAAAGGGAAATATTGAGCTTCAATAATAAGGCAATGGTTTAGAATCACGTCTAAGAACAACTGATAGTTTTAGAACTAAGGAAAACCTTAAATTCTAAAACTTAAGGTCAGTTTTTAAGATTTAAACCAGGAATAGTTTTCTTATTCAGGAATTGGAAAACTTTGAGCTTCAAGATTAAGGTCAGACTTTAGGATTAAGTCAAAGAACAACAGCTCTAGAATTATAGATAAAGTAAGCCTCTATTTCTAGAAATAAGGTCTGTTTGTGGAATCAGAACTAAATTTAACATTCAGGGTCAGGACAAAGGGAAATATTGAGCTTCAATAATAAGGCAATGGTTTAGAATCACGTCTAAGAACAACTGATAGTTTTAGAACTAAGGAAAACCTTAAATTCTAAAACTTAAGGTCAGTTTTTAAGATTTAAACCAGGAATAGTTTTCTTATTCAGGAATTGGAAAACTTTGAGCTTCAAGATTAAGGTCAGACTTTAGGATTAAGTCAAAGAACAACAACTCTAGAATTATAGGTAAAGTAAGCCTCTATTTCTAGAAATAAGGTCTGTTTGTGGAATCAGAACTAAATTTAACATTCAGGGTCAGGACAAAGGGAAATATTGAGCTTCAATAATAAGGCAATGGTTTAGAATCACGTCTAAGAACAACTGATAGTTTTAGAACTAAGGAAAACCTTAAATTCTAAAACTTAAGGTCAGTTTTTAAGATTTAAACCAGGAATAGTTTTCTTATTCAGGAATTGGAAAACTTTGAGCTTCAAGATTAAGGTCAGACTTTAGGATTAAGTCAAAGAACAACAACTCTAGAATTATAGGTAAAGTAAGCCTCTATTTCTAGAAATAAGGTCTGTTTGTGGAATCAGAACTAAATTTAACATTCAGGGTCAGGACAAAGGGAAATATTGAGCTTCAATAATAAGGCAATGGTTTAGAATCACGTCTAAGAACAACTGATAGTTTTAGAACTAAGGAAAACCTTAAATTCTAAAACTTAAGGTCAGTTTTTAAGATTTAAACCAGGAATAGTTTTCTTATTCAGGAATTGGAAAACTTTGAGCTTCAAGATTAAGGTCAGACTTTAGGATTAAGTCAAAGAACAACAACTCTAGAATTATAGGTAAAGTAAGCCTCTATTTCTAGAAATAAGGTCTGTTTGTGGAATCAGAACTAAATTTAACATTCAGGGTCAGGACAAAGGGAAATATTGAGCTTCAAGAATAAGGCAATGGTTTAGAATCACGTCTAAGAACAACTGATAGTTTTAGAACTAAGGAAAACCTTAAATTCTAAAACTTAAGGTCAGTTTTTAAGATTTAAACCAGGAATAGTTTTCTTATTCAGGAATTGGAAAACTTTGAGCTTCAAGATTAAGGTCAGACTTTAGGATTAAGTCAAAGAACAACAACTCTAGAATTATAGGTAAAGTAAACCTCTATTTCTAGAAATAAAGTCTGTTTGTGGGATCAGAACTAAGGGCCAGGACAAAAGGAAATATAGACCTTCAAGGCTAAGGTCAGGCTTTAGAATCAAGTAGAAGAACAAGTCTTACTATTAGAACTAAGGAAAACTTTAAGTTCTAAGACTTAAGGTCATTTTATAAGATTTAAACCAAGAATAGCTTTCAAGTTGAGGAAATAGGAAACTTTATGCTTTAAGATTGAAGTCAGGCTTCAGGATTAAGTTAAAGAACAGCAACTTTAGAATTATAATTAAAGAAAACTTCTGTCTCCAAAAATAACCATTTTGTGGAATCAGAACTAAGAATAGCCTTCAGTGTCCGGAATAAGGGAAATATTAAGTATAATATACCTTTTTGGGAACACATTCTCAGAATGTCAACGTTTATGAAATTCCTTACGGAGGTATCCGATTCTGGCACCCAAATTGTGTTTTTAGTCACAACAAGGCTGTAAATTACACCTTAGCTTATATAAGCAGCGCTATAGAGCCGTTCGTGTGTATGTGTAGTTTGCCTAAGTAAATTACTTAGGATGTTTGAATAGATAAGCGTGAAACCAACAAGGACACGTAACCGAATTTCCTAAGCAATACAAATAAACCACGATACACTTCAATCATTTTAATCAAACTGTATTTATTTTGGGGGTTTACGTTACGTTAGAATAACCCTACCTGGGTAAAATACATAATTCACATCATATACGGGGCAATTATTAATTAACACCAAAAATTTGTAGAGAGAGTCTCTGTTTATTTTACGTTAACTGAACACAGACATCTTGAGGAAAGTCAACAAGGAATCTTCTGTTCACTCGTAAAGTCTTCCTAACGTTAGATGGCACTCTGTACTTTATTTGGTTCTATTTATAATTCTTGAATGCAATAAATAATTATATTTATGATTTCGCTGTTAAACTAATTAAAAAAGCCCCCAGGATGATTCCTGATAATTGCATTATGCTGTACTATTATCATTTATAGACATTTGAATACTTTTATTCATTCATGAATTCTGAAATGTTGAAAACTGGCTTGTTATTCATCGCATAAAAATTTCCTTCACCTTTTCCATGCCCGAAAATTAAATGAAAGCAAGCGGAAATACGGTTGGCAATTTGGGTGTACCGTTTTTCATTTCGCCAGATTTTCCTTGTTTGCCTTCATTTTCTTTCGTAGGTATGGGTTGTCGGACTTGCGAATGGAACTGCTAATACTTTCTGGCGGCGGTCTCAAAATTGCCATTCAAGGTGTAGAATTGTGTCTGGCGTTTGGGGACGCGACGCGACGGCCCCACGATGGGGTTGCGACCGTTTTGCATATTTGATTCAATCTCTATGCATCTGACACGTTTTATTTGGTGTCCTGATTTCCTTACGACGACTGTGCGATGGGGTGCCGCGGACGTGTTTCTGATTGTCTCTCCTAATGTAATATTCTCAACGTCTTGTAAATTTGCCAACACAATTCCGACCATTATGCACTTAACCTAACTAGTATACTTAACAAATACGATTAAGGGTTCACTTTAAAGAAAAAGCTTAAAAAAGAAATCGTGTATCAGAAACAATTAGGTCAGGGCTGGTTTAGTGCTCTCCATTATCCTTTCATTAAAAGTTGTGCTGGTTTGTCCAATGTACTAACACTGTAATAACTAGGGATGTGAAAAGTACCTAACGATGAAAAATCTGGAATTGCTACGACCCTAAATTTCTTTCGGTGGATGGAATTGTCGATGGTGGTGGCGTCGTTGTATTTCAGGAATGTTGGGGTTGCAGGGTTGTGGGTGTAGGTTACGCGACAAAATTCCAATTTGCGTGAAGTTGTTAGCTGGATGAGAATCTTAGTTATGAACGGTTAGTTGGAGACCATAACCGTAACAGGAAAGTTACGGCGATGTATGTTTATGAAATTGCTCGGATAGAATATCGGATTATATCATCCCTTGACGTTTCATTCATTCACACGAGGGATGAATTCATTTATATTTGCACAACGTGCAAGGTAGAACAAAAAATAGTATTTAATTATTTTTGAGTATTAGAAGGGGGGAGGAGCAAGTCACCACTTTCACCCCCTTAGTCCATCATACATTTCTTAATGGTTCAGGAAATTATAAAACTCTGCAACGAGGACGCATAAATATTAATGACCGGCGACCTCTGACCTTCCGGTTCTGTGCAGACAGCTTAAATATTTCATTAGGGATCTAGGATAATTGCAGGATAAAGTGGCAGAGTAATTAGCAGAATGTCGCGTTACTTGGAGTTATACAGGTAAGGTGAGGTCGTACCTTCGTTCATTCTGTCCCTTCTCGTCGACCCGCACCCCCTGACGCCCTTACCCAGGTATGGTTTTCGTTCGTTGTAGTCAGCTCAATTTCCTCCCGGAAACATTAAGGACCTTTTCAGTGGAAGAAATTACCACTGGCCGTGTCCGAGGGGCGATAAATCTTCGTCAGTTCCAAAAGACGTCATAAAATCTTTATAACTGAGTCCTACATTCCCGGAAAATCGTCTCCTTCTTATTGATTCGCATTTAACGGGACTATCACGTATCAAAAACACCTTTTATATATCAATCAATTAATAAAGAGGTAAAAATAATAAATAAATACTTATTTACATTATTTAATTGACTGTTTATCTTATATATTATATCGGAAGCTTGTTAACAGGAATTGATCGTTTGTATACGTGGGGTAAAGTTTGCTACTTACGTTCGTGGTCCGATTGCTGTAAGGTCCATTAAACTTTTTATCTTCGCAATGTAAATAAGGCAATTAATGTTTTATAAAGCTTTCATGGATAACCTGAAGCTTTTATGAGAATATCGACCGAGCTTTATGACGCGTGAAAGCTCTCCAGCATATCAAAGCGTTGCACCAGCACGCTGAGTGCTTAAAAGGGACTATTTGCTCCAAAAAGAAAAAATAATATTAGGTAGTAGTTAATAAAAATAAACAACGGAAATGTTACAAGCTCTTTTTGATACATACACAAAATCTTTGTAGGATTCAAGAAAATTTCTTTAAGAGTAGAAAATGCGATTAGTAGTAATCACCCTGTATATATTTTGGCTTTAGTCTACAGACTTATGTTTTGGCTTTAATTGCGTGTCTTGGTGTAATGAAGGGACCCGAGTAGACCCGCATTTGTAATCAATCCAATCGAGATAACGACTGGGAATGAAGTTACCGAGGAGTTGGGACTAATTTGATTGAGGAGAGGGGCAGGAATTGAAAAGCAGTAGTGTATGTGGTGGTGGTGGTGGTCGGTTATGCCAAGTGCAAAGTGCATCATGCAACGCGACGCCCTCGGTTGCACAACGTCGCGAAAAGTCTCGGGGAGAATGTTGGCGGAGAAGAGGGATCCGGTGAGAGTTTAGGTGGATTGCAAGCAAACTTCCGCCCTTGAGGAACATATCACGAAACAAAGCGGGCGAGAGACTGTAAATTTTCTCGGACTGGATGTCTTAATGGCACGAAAATTTACAGGAGCTCCTTGATGTTTTATTTAACGAAACCAACGAAGAAGAATTTCCGTCTGGAAAAATCTGCTCGTTTAAAACGAGGGATGTAAAGGGGTAGAAAATAGTATGTGCGAACTTTGCTACTGGCTTTAATGAATGGTAACGTGACCAGATTAACTTCTGCAGTTTTAAAACTCTACAGGATGTTACGCTCTCTTCATAAACATTTAATATAAAGGAAGAGAAGGAGAAATGCTAAACAGAGATACAGGAAGTTGAAGAGAAAAAGGAGATCACAGAGAGGAGAAGGAAGGCTAGAAAGATAAGAAAAACAAGGAGGAGACTAAAGAGATGAAGAAGAAGGAAAACAAGTAGGACAAGCAGGAGTTCGAATAAATGGAGGAGATAAACAAGGCGAACAAGGACAATGAAGAGATAGAAAACGAGGAGGTGAAACTAAAGAAGAAGGAGGAAATGAAGTGGAGACAGAGGAGATAAGAAAGATGGAGAAAGAGATGAATGAGGAGAAAGAGGCCGAAGAGAGGAGATGAAATAGTAGAAGGGAAGGACGACAAGGTAGAGAAGGAGGAGATTAACTATATGGAGGAGCTGGAGTAGAAAAAGGAAAAGAGGAAGGTGGACGAGAAGAAAGAGAATGAGAAGGAGTATGTGGAAGGAAGATGAAGATAAAGTAGTGAAGGAGGTGGAGGAGGAAGAACGAGAGAATAAGAATGGAAAGGACGAGGAGAACAAGGAAGATAACAAGGATGTTGATAACGTCGATGACGAAAAGGATTAAAGTGACAAGGTGATAAGGAGAATGATGATAAGAATGAAGATAAGGATAAGGATGAGGATGAGAATGAAGATCAGAATGAGGATGAGGATGAGGATGAGGATGAGGATGAGGATGAGGATGAGGATGATGATGATGATGAGGACGAGGATGAGGATGAGGATGAGGACGAGGATGAGGATGATGATGAGGACGAGGATGAGGACGAGAATAAACTACCAATATGGATATGAAATGAAGGAGAAAAAAGTGAACTAGGTAAAGAAGGAAACTCTGTTGAGTGCAGTGGCCTTTTTAATGAGAAAGACTAAATGAGAATTTGATGCACCTATTCACTTATTCAAAGAACTTCTTATAGTTTTCTGACGTTGTAACTTCCTGATAGATTTTGTTCAATTCCTGATGGATGCAGCAGACTTCCCTCATTATCATTTTAATGCCCTCATAGACATCTAAATGAAGGTGATAAGACATTTCAACTAAACCTGCGTTTTCATTTGAAATACTTGCAGATAAATGATCAGTCTGAATTTTGCTTGACTTGTGCTACCGCTTGTCATTTCTAATTATATGTAGACACCTTTGTGCTTAGATACTTTTCATCTTTGAAGCGGAACAATTAAGCAATTTGGCTCGTAATTGTTGTCAACAGAATCAGTCGAAACTCTTCGCATATACCGCGTTTTATTCAGGTCGTGTACCGTCTACGTATATGTGTAAACGTTTTACAATAAACTCTGGAGAATTTACATTACAAAACCATTATATTGTCGTGGAAGATGCGGTTTCATTGAGATGTATGCGTCGGGAAGAGGAAAGAGCAACAACGTTAGTTGAACAAGACGTGTATATAGATATAGTGCAGACGTTTCGTTATTTATTAACTTACCTCAAAAGGAATGCTACGCTCTACTCGATTTCTGCAGGTTTCGCTTTAAATTTGTCACGAACAATAGAGACTTACTTCTTCTTTAACAACAACAACAATTCAGATAGTATTTTGAAACTGTTGACCAGCAAATTTGAGGGTGGTAAGTATTCTGGGGAAAACCGATGAAATTTATAAATCGCCCCGGGGCCCTTTATATGTGCACGGAACAAAAACGCTGCCGATTTACAAAGGGACATGAATTTACACTTTCGCAGCAGTTCTCTCCATAAATCTCGGCGTTTCGAGCATCGAGAGCGTGTTCCTTTCACAAAGTCCAGGAAGTCCGGACCCACCCCGCGCTCTTCAAAAACGAACTCTAAAAAATGCTCCTTATTTGTCAGCCCCACATTGAACTTGCTCATTTGTTAGTTGGCTAACGATAAGTCCGAAACGTTGTAACAGGTGACATTCTGTGTGTGCGTGTTGGATATATGTCTATTACGAATGCGCTCAGAAAGAAATCAATTTCAACCCCTAATGATTAATGCCAAAGGAAAGCGAACTGGGAACAACTTTGCAATCAATGGGGATGAAAAATCGCCGTCACATATTTGTTTTTAATAAATTACTTACTGACAATATTTCTGAATGGATTTTTAAACCTCTTTATCTATACTTATTTAAACCTATTATATAAGCTCATGATTTTTAGTCGAGAGCCATTAGTTTTAATTAATCCAGATAAATGCGCTTGATGCTGTAAATTGAAAACAAAAAATAATTTGCCCATGCTGTTAGGTAGATATACAAATTATGAGTGTTTTTCAACTGAAAAAGGATCATAAACGTAAAAATTACCGCCGTAAATCAACGAGGTGGTATCACATATCACGAGTAAAGGGGAAACGGTTGGCCGCCTCATTCAATTGGAGTGTAATTTATTCAGTAAAACGCATTTGGCGGATTGCGAGGCGGCTTTTTGGATTTATGAGCCCACTGAGAAAAGCATAAAACATCTTTCACGAATAGAGACACATAAACATGACACGCAAATAGAGATTAACTTCCATCGCGCGATTAATTTCGACTAACAACCAAAGTGTCCTCTTTATTTTCAATTCATTACATTCGTTGTCACAACACAAATAGTTTGCTGGTAGAGTGAGTCCTAATAATGATAATAAAACAATTTTTTTTATCCAAAACTTTTTTCTAGATACTGTGCAGCCTCTTGAGCCAGGAGTCGATGAACTCTTGAGGAATTTCATTTCATACCCTTTTAGTTCTGTGTCTCCAAAACCCACCCCTAAACAGGAGTGTACTATATATTCCATATAATCTTGTTAGGAGCATGGTGAATTATTTCGCCCAAAGCATCTTCATGAATCGGTTTTTATATCATGCAGCTTTCTGTGCCAGGATCTAAGAAATTTTTTTATGATCTCTAGGAGAATTATTTTTATTGCACCCATAGCAAAATTTACGCCTGTAAACTCATTTTCTTATTATGAACATATGATGCCTCAGAATTTTGACACCAATTGGGATCTTCTTTGGCCAAAGTTGTTCTTCAAAATATTCTGCTCGGAATCTCTTCCTAGATCGTTTCTGGCAGCATGTGGTCTCTTTGGCTAGGATTGAAACTATTTGTTAATGAATTCTTGGGGAATTTTCTCCCTTTCTGCGACCATCAAGCAACAGAATTCTTTGATGTTGCACCACAACCCTTTGGAATCCATTTCTCTAAAGAACTACTTGTACTTATATCTACAGGCTCTTCTTAGGAACATGTCATGGTTCAGAATCCTGATGGTCCAAGCATATCTTTTGGAGTATTCTCTCTCTTTCAAGCAGCATCTTCTGAACCTCCACATACTTTCTTTCAAACACCATCAAACAGCACAGTCCTTTGGAATTCATTCCTCCAATGGAATATTTGTATTCTAGCAAAATTTTGGGCAAGGACTTAAAAGATTTGTATGAACTCTTGAAGAATCTCTTCTACAACAGCGTCTTAAATTCTGAGCCTCTACAGTCTCTGTATCAAATATTATATCCTTTGGAAATCCATTTCTCCTAAGGAACCTCATAACCCATAGCAAAATTTGTATCCATACACATCCTTGTCTCCAATCTTTCAAAACATTTTTTGCCCAATTCTTCTTCATAGTTCGTCCTTGATATATTGTGGCCTATTGGGTTAGGATTCAAAAGATTTGCTGATGAACCCTTGGAAAATTCCTTTTACAGCAATTTTTAAATCATCATCTTAAATTCTGTGCCTCCAAAGCATTCCTTTCAACCACCATCACATAGCAAAGATCTTTGAAGGTTCACACAACCCTTTTGAGTCAATTTCTCCAAAGGATTATTGTGCTCATAGTTCATAACTCCTTGTTCTTTTAAGATACTTATGATGGCTCAGAATCTTCGTGATCTTTAGTTATTTTTTTCCATACAGTGAATGTTCAAGTTTTGGATTCAATTTTTAACAATGCCCTCTGCACGATTATTTCTATACACCCTGTATTTTTGATTCGTTGGTCGTTGTTTTGTTGTGGATTAAAAATAGATCCGGAATTTTTCCATCAATCTATTTGAAGCCCAGGTGGGTAGGTGCCTCCCTTTCTGAGAAAACTACATTAGAGAATTTTTAAGCTCTCCCTTATTTTAAAAGCTCTTTACGTTGAATCTTTTGAATTCATCAATAATACATGTATGCGTGTCTACGTCGGATGGCTTAGCAAACAAATCGAACATGTCAATGTCATGGAACATAAGCTTTTATTACTGCTTACCTAAATTTTTGATGAAAATATGAAAACGGGAAAAAACCCGGAAGGCCAAAACAATGGTAAAGGAATTTATTCCACAGTTTCTAAATATAGCATACTACCATTGAAACAATATCATCCACATACAGGCTTTGTATCGCCATCTAAAGAGTATTTGCTGTAACGGTTTCTGTAACAAGAAATACTCAGCAGATGGAGGAGCTGTTTAGACGGGATGGTAACTAATTAAGAGTGCCTGTGGCGTGCTGATGAGATCTGATTAACTTCTGACCTACCAACTTCTGAAAAATGAAAAATTTGTCATTGTCATTGTTAGACAAACAAATGCATGAATATTTGTCCGCCTGAAAAAGGTTAAGTGTTCCAAAAAAGCATTTGCGAGTGCATTTAGCAGATTCAAACTTCAATTTGTTTTGGGATCTGTTATCATAAAACAGGAGATGACAGAAAGCATGTCGTTACGCGAAGACGAATGTAGGAAGTGAAAATTGCAGTTTTCTTGCTAAAATTCTCAACTCGGAACGACAATGGTCGTCGTATGATATATTGTGCCCTGTTTGGCCCTGTTTTGCACCAACTTTGCTTCAAATAAATTTAGATGGAACGCACGAAATAAAAGAAGGCTGTAAATCTTTTCGGCCCATCCGCCTGGCGGATGTGTTTATTCTATGAAAACGTAATTTACCAACAATGAAAGTTTTGTGCGGAGATTTATTGTGAAGGAAACTTCCGAAACGTCGTCGTCTTTTCAAACTCCTCTAAAAGCTCTTTATTGGAAAAAAGAAGCCGATGATTTAACGACCCACCGCCGCCTTTCCGTTACTTTGATTACCTTGCATTTTTCATATTTTTATAGCTTTCAGCAATAAATTATCGTCTTACAGGAACCATCATAGACTTTTATTAACAAATAAACAAACAGTATCAAGTTTAATTAGCCCATCACCATCATTCTAGTCTCTAGGCCTGTCTCTGTCCCTCTAAACTCCAAATAAGTCTCAGAGGGTGTTCCACCACCCCATCCTGTCTATTTATTAACTTTTATATTATTTTTGTTACAGAACTCTTCCAAACAGACGGACAGAAGCTACCAGGCACGATGTGCGATTACCAATTCCTTGCATCCAACTATTCCCCAACGTATGGTAAATTTTACTCGCCAAGATACCCTTCAAACTACCCCAAAAATGTCAGATGTTCCTACAGGTTTCGGGCTAGGTAAGCGACTTTTCCAATCATCACATTTCCGGTCAACAGAATTTTGTCGTTATTCATAAAACAATTATTATTCTAGTTGAAAGGTGAAATTGTTGCGAGTGGTATTTAATTAAAATGCGTGAGGTTCAAGAGTAAAAGCATTAAATGGGATAGTGTCACATACAGTTTGCTTTGTTGACAAATTAACTGGGAAACTACTGAAGCCGTAAATGCAACATGTTATCAGAACAAATTGCTTTAACGCCGCCAACAGAGAAAACGTTTCGATAATGCCAACTAATCAATTTGTTCAAAACGAACTTCACGGCTCAATGACGAACGTTTCCATTAAAATCGCGAAATACTTTTATGTTATAGACTCATACCATATAGATACATATATATTAAACTTTTAAGCAAGGGGTGAGATTGTAAATTACATGATATGACACCCTTAGCAGCCTGCAACTTCTTACTTACACGAGAAAATACAACCATTGCACATACAGCATTTAGGTCTACAGAGGTTTATAAATAATTACAAACACCTTAGCTAACGCCATCTGCAGATGTACTCGCTTAACTGAACTGTAATTAACAGCAAATCCTTACAGATGGCGTGTGCTTGCGTTCGCTTAATCGCTAATGGTAGAAATCTTCAATACATCAAGGATTTTTTTATTTTGTTTGGCCCACTACTACTACCACTACCATTGCCATTACCATTACCCACTTTCGAAGTTCGTTGGTTCGCTGTTCTTGCTGAGCCATTGTGTAACTTTCATTATTTGTTTCGTTCGGTGTTACATACGGGTAAATGTGGGGATTGAAACGGGGTGTTGGGGTGTACAAAAAAAGTACGAAATGAAATGAAAGTTTGCAACGTCAGTTCTGTCAATATTTTCGAAATAAAGTTTCGCAGGTCCCACTTGAAAATAATTAATACCATTATTTCTGTTGGCGGTAAAAAAAAGAAAAAAGGGCCTTCGGCTAAAATAGTGAGCGCAAGAGCAACCGACGCGCAAACGGTAGCGCTGATTAAGTTTGCTTTTCAGAAGAACGAATCCTTTGTGATTCTAAATTGAATTTTCTTCTGCCTCCAGGTTCAAGGAGCGAATACGAGTCGTTTTTGAAGAAGTGTCCTTACAGAAGGGTGACCTCAGGTAAGTCAACATATTTCCTGATACTTTACTGTTAAAATAAACTCAC
The DNA here is from genome assembly GCA_029378335.1 of Agrilus mali. Taxonomy (NCBI): domain Eukaryota; kingdom Metazoa; phylum Arthropoda; class Insecta; order Coleoptera; family Buprestidae; genus Agrilus; species Agrilus mali. The sequence continues at coordinate 1,634,025 of CM055660.1, forward strand.
GTTAGTGCAATGCCGGAAGACCGGTGTTTAAGTGCAGGGGCGGTTCAGGGGTCATAAGATAGGAGTAGGGTGGTAAAACTTTTAGAACCTAAGTTATTGGTTATTTTTTTTAAAACTTAGGAAAACTAAAATTTTAAGGAAAAATTTATCTTAAGGCAAAAAATCAGTTTAAAAAAATTTCTGGTATCAAAAAGTAGTCTAGGAATTTATTATGTCCTTTCTGTGTGACAATAGGCTTCCAAAACTTAATTTTATAATTAACTCTAAGTAGCTATTTTCACATCTAAATTATTAATCGCCTATAACATTAACTGTCCCTTGAGGTCCTTAAGTATATACCTAAGATTACACTTGAGGATAATGCAAACGCTTTATAGTTCTTACCCTAACAGCCTTAAAATGATGACAAACTTGGATTTGGTTTTACTCTTGGTCTTGCTCTTTGGTAGTAAGTCTTTTTACTGGTCTAAATTTTCGTTAGGTTGTAGTTTATAAAATGAATTTATTTTTTTCTTGAGAATTTTGAGAATACGTCTTAATCTTGGTCTCTTAGTCTTGATCTTGGTCTTGCCTTTAAAAATTAAGTCTTAAGCTTGGTTTTGTTGGTGAAAAACTTAGTCTTGTTTCATTGAAACAGTTTGCGAAATAAATATAAATTTTTATTGTAATCTTGAGAATAATTTTTGCTCTTGGCTTTGGTCTTGTTCAATTAATTATATTCTTAGTCTTGGTTTTGTATAACTCGTCTTTATCTTGGTCTTGTTGCAAGAAGATCGAGTTTTGTCTAATCGTAACAATTGTAACAAGATTAATTGAAAATTGTGGGAGAAATTTAAAATAAGTATCTATTGCTCTTGGCCTTGGTTTCGTTGATTGAATCTTGTTATTGGTCTTTTTCTCTTTTGACAGTAACTTTTGTCTTGACATTGTTGCTGCAAGACTAAATCTTGTTTAATCGAAACAGTTTCCAAAATAAATAGAAAACTTTACTAGAATCTTGAAAATAATTTTTGCTCTTGGCTTTGGTCTTGTTCAATTAATTATGATCTTAATCTTGGTTTTGTATAACATGTCTTTATCTTGGTCTTGTTGCAAGAAGATCGAGTTTTGTCTAATCGTAACAATTATTGTAACAAGATAAATTGAAAATTGTGGGAAAAATTTAAAATAAGTATCTATTGCTCTTGGCCTTGGTTTCGTTGATTGAATCTTGTTATTGGTCTTCTTGTCTTTTGACAGTAACTTTTGTCTTGACTTTGTTGCTGCAAGACTTAATCCTGTTTAATCGAAACAGTTTGCAAAATAAATAGAAAACTTTACTAGAATCTTGAAAATAATTTTTGCTCTTGGCTTTGGTCTTGTTCAATTAATTATGATCTTAATCTTGGTTTTGTATAACTCGTCTTTATCTTGGTCTTGTTGCAAGAAGATCGAGTTTTGTCTAATCGTAACAATTGTAACAAGATTAATTGAAAATTGTGGGAGAAATTTAAAATAAGTATCTATTGCTCTTGGCCTTGGTTTCGTTGATTGAATCTTGTTATTGGTCTTTTTCTCTTTTGACAGTAACTTTTGTCTTGACATTGTTGCTGCAAGACTAAATCTTGTTTAATCGAAACAGTTTCCAAAATAAATAGAAAACTTTACTAGAATCTTGAAAATAATTTTTGCTCTTGGCTTTGGTCTTGTTCAATTAATTATGATCTTAATCTTGGTTTTGTATAACATGTCTTTATCTTGGTCTTGTTGCAAGAAGATCGAGTTTTGTCTAATCGTAACAATTATTGTAACAAGATAAATTGAACATTGTTGGAGAAATTTAAAATAAGTATCTATTGCTCTTGGCCTTGGTTTCGTTGATTGAATCTTGATAGTGGTCTTCTTGTCTTTTGACAGTAACTTTTGTCTTGACTTTGTTGCTGCAAGACTTAATCTTGTTTAATCAAAACAGTTTGCAAAATAAATAGAAAACTTTACCAGAATCTTGAAAATAATTTTTGCTCTTGGTTTTGGTCTTGTTCAATTAATTATGATCTTAGTCTTGGTTTTGTATAACTCGTCTTTATCTTGGTCTAGTTGCAAGAAGATCGAGTTTTGTCTAATCGTAACAATTGTAACAAGATAAATTGAAAATTGTGGGAAAAATTTAAAATAAGTATCTATTGCTCTTGGCCTTGGTTTCGTTGATTGAATCTTGTTATTGGTCTTCTTGTCTTTTGACAGTAACTTTTGTCTTGACTTTGTTGCTGCAAGACTTAATCCTGTTTAATCGAAACAGTTTGCAAAATAAATAGAAAACTTTACTAGAATCTTGAAAATAATTTTTGCTCTTGGCTTTGGTCTTGTTCAATTAATTATGATCTTAATCTTGGTTTTGTATAACAAGTCTTTATCTTGGTCTTGTTGCAAGAAAATCGAGTTTTGTCTAATCGTAACAATTATTGTAACAAGATAAATTGAACATTGTTGGAGAAATTTAAAATAAGTATCTATTGCTCTTGGCCTTGGTTTCGTTGATTGAATCTTGTTATTGGTCTTTTTCTCTTTTGACAGTAACTTTTGTCTTGACATTGTTGCTGCAAGACTTAATCTTGTTTAATCGAAACAGTTTGCAAAATAAATAGAAAATTTTACTAGAATCTTGAAAATAATTTTTGCTCTTGGCTTTGGTCTTGTTCAATTAATTATGATCTTAATCTTGGTTTTGTATAACACGTCTTTATCTTGGTCTTGTTGCGAGAAAATCGAGTTTTGTCTAATCGTAACAATTATTGTAACAAGATAAATTGAACATTGTTGGAGAAATTTAAAATAAGTATCTATTGCTCTTGGCCTTGGTTTCGTTGATTAAATCTTGATAGTGGTCTTCTTGTCTTTTGACAGTAACTTTTGTCTTGACTTTGTTGCTGCAAGACTTAATCTTGTTTAATCGAAACAGTTTGCAAAATAAATAGAAAATTTTACTAGAATCTTGAAAATAATTTTTGCTCTTGGCCTTGGTCTTATTCAGTTCATAAACTCAGTCTTGTTTTTTGACAGTAAGTTTATAATTGGTCTTGTTACTCTAGGATCGAGTCTTGTATTAACGTAAGTACCTAATAGTTTACAAAATCAATCAAAATATTATGATAATCTTAAAAGACTTGTCCTGTTAAAATAATGATAATCTTGATCTTATTTTCTGACAATATGTTATGTTCTTTGTTTGGTTGCTACAAGATCGAGTTTTTTTTCATTGTAGTATTTTGCAAAATAAATAGGATATTTTACTGGATTCTTGACAATAAATCTTGTTCTTGGCCTTGGTCTTGTTGTGAACAGTATCTACGTCCTAAAATTGGTCTTGTTGCTACAAAACTTAGTCTTGCTTCATCGAAACGGTTTATCATAATGTTTGAAATACGTCTTGTACATGTCTTGGTCTTGCCTATTTAATACTGATCTTAGTCTTGTATTTAAACACTACTTCTCAGTATCAGTCTTGTTGCTACAAGATTCAATTTTACTTTATTTTAATAGTTTGAAAAATTAACAGAAAATTTTACAAGAGTCTTGAAGCTGTCTTGCTATTAGCTTGTTGTTAATTCAACCTTGTCTTGTCTCTTGACTGTAAGTCTTGTTGTTAATTCAATCTTGTCTTGTCTCTTGACTGTAAGTCTTGTTGTTGGTCTTACAGGTAAAAATTTTTACAAGAGTCTTGAAAGTAAGTCTTGCTGTTAGCTTTGGACTTGTTAATTTAATCTTGTCTTGTTTTTTGACTGTAAGTCTTGTTGTTAATTTTATCTTGTCTTGTCTGTTGACTGTAAGTCTTGTTGTTGGTCTTACAGATACAAAATTTTATAAGAGTCTTGAAACTAAGTCTTGCTGTTACTTTTAATCTAATCTTGAGCTTGATCTTGCTCTTTTACAGTAAGACTTGACCTTGGTTTTGTAGCTACATGATCGAGTTTTGTTTTAATTTCAGAATTGGAAATTTAGAAAAAAGGTTACTATAAGAATTGGTCTTGATCTTACCTTATGATTTAGTCTCACAAGCGCTTCTATGACTTGGTCTTGATCTTCATTTTACAAATGGTGTTTCATAAATTCAATTGAGATAGCATAATATACCATCGTATGACCTTATCAAACTCCATAATCCAGTACGATTTTTTTTACAACTTTTAATCCCATTTGGTTTGATTTGGTCGGATGTCCATGTTAATAAACGCGGACACGAAAAAAGGCGTATAACGTTAATTAGTACATCAAAACAATTTGGAAACGGTTAGGTGTTATGCCGGATAATTACTACATTGGAAATAAGTTTAAAATTAAATGAACAAAACCATTTGTCTGTTGTATATTTGTACACATGTAGCCATGCATTTCTGCGCGTATGTCGGCCCAGTAATTTTGAAACAGTTAACAACTTTGCAAATGCAAAGCTGATAGCGAGCGTGAAATTATTACATGGCGGTGAAGTTTTGCCGGTTTTGCCTCTGATGCATTTTGTCCGGTGTCACTCGTCGTTGTCGGTTCACTTTTTGGACATAATATGCTTGACACTAACGAAATCGTATTTCACATGTGCATATACCATACATATGTAGGTACGTTGATTATTATTTTGTGCTAATTATATTTTTAATCTAGTCGAATGTGGATTGCGTTTTAATTTTGTTGTTCGTTATGTTGCTCGGTTCAGTGCGGATTTAATTATTTTTTTTTTGGTAAACTAACTGTTTTTATACACAAAATCTTTTTTTTTTGTTGTCTCAGATAAGCACCATATTAGGATTTTCAGGGAAAAGTCCCAGTTGAGGATTTATTTTCTTTGTGGAATAAAAATTGTCTACCTAATATACATATACGTAACATTCTTATCCTGAATTTTTTTTCATTAGCCTTCGAGGCCTAAGATATCACAGCCAACGAAGCAGATAACTATGTAATAAGTACCAGGTATTTTAAAATTGAATTATTCTAAGAAACTTCTAGTGGTACTTATTTTTTTTTTTTGAACAATTGTTTGCGACGTGATATTAAACATTAAGTAAGTAACTTAAGTGAAGAAACTTTAACATACTTGCACGTTTATATGGACTATATGTCAGATATAATATGTGTTTTGGGGTCGTTTTGTCGGGGTGGAAGAAAGTATTGGATTCAATTGCGAAAAGACGACGAGGCGTCGCCGTGGTTGATCCCATGTCCCCGGGCGTCCACATCACACAACCACGGTCACGGCAACGAACATTCCAAAAAAAATTGTGGAAGAAGTATTTACAGACAGACAGACAGACAGATATGTACCTACATACAGAAAGAATCGAACAAAAGGCCTGCCTGTCTGTCTGAATGTCCATCGATGTGTGCCGTTAGCTATCGACCCCTGTGCCAGGCAGCGTCGTCGGAATCGTTGGGGGTGGCCGCTAGGGATGGATGGATGGATTCGCGGTATTCAATTGCAGTTTGTGCCGGCAACTCTGAAAAACTCGTGAAAGTGCTTTTTTGATAAATGTGGTTGCCGAAGCATTAAAGGAAAGAGATTAAATGCAAATGCGCAAAAAAAAAGAAGCGAGAACGACAGGTGGATGAAAAAGGAGAAAACGTTTCGAGAGCTGTATATCTAAGTATGTGGAGAAGTTTTTTGAAAGTCAACATTAAGTACCTACTTGGGCTTTTAGTGGGTGAAAATGGTTGTGTTGTATTATTCTCAAAAATACATATACGGATGACCATGCATATAAGAAAACTATTTTAAATACATTACTACATTTGATAAGATTACACCTCAGGGTTTCCCTTAAAAATAGAAAACTGGCAGTACCTACAGCACCACTATTACCGACAAATTATTATTGCTACTCACTTATAGAGATAATAAATGAAAATTTTTCCAATCATTGGTTGACTTGGTTGAATCGAGTAACGTTATTAATAAAAATGAATTAATTAAATAGTAATTATGGTTAGGGGGCATGTAATGAATTTATTTTTTGCATAATCATCTTTTCTCTGTTACACTCTACTTTTCACTACAATACAACAACTGTTACGTCACACTTGATTCATATTTCAATCGTTACAAATCAATATCCTCTCCTCCGTTTTACAAACGGTTATCTTACCCTACTCTAAAGGATTGTAAGAATATTAGGGCATTCTGAATTTAATATCATTATTTTTATTTTACCTAATATATTTGTAGGTACATGTATTGGGAACACTTTGTTGTGGATTTGAATTAAATTATTAAGGAAATGCACATTTAAAAAAAATATTCACTTGGCTAAGAAGTCACAATTGAAAAATTACTGATGAGGGCGATTTTCACATTTTATTGCACTGAAAGTTGTGTAACGATTGTTTGAGAATAAAAAAAACACGTACAGTTTAATTTAATCGTCCTTTACCTGTTCTAAAAGATAATTTGATGGTGTAACATCATCTGACGTCTTAATTCCATCAACATGACAATGGTGTCGTCGATAATATCCTCGATAAAATTTAGAACATCGATCAAAGTTCACTCGGTGATCGTGAGAGTCACCGCATCGTCTGTCAGCAACTTTTTGGAACAATGCTTCCTCCTCAAATTATGCCTGGGATTTGACGGTTCGATCGATTCTGGACAATCGCTCTTTCACGACTACTCCGCCAATAATTTTTAAAACGTTTCGTACCTTTACAATGTAGCGACAAATTGAACGCTCCGAGGGGACAAAACAGCGAAGAAATTCATTAGGAAGACGATCTATTCACTCTTTGGAAATAATCAGGACGAAATTTCGTAGCCACGTCGAACATCTACCAGAAAGTCATCCTAATAACGATATGCAGGGTGATTACTTAAAAGGTCACAGAATTAGTCCTTTTTTGGGTACCCGGAAGGATGGAATTTATTACGAATAACATTAAACTTTTAAATTTGGATGATCTTCATTCACCCTCAGAGTATAAGGGTACTTGAATTGAATCTTACGAAACAAATGGATGGAAGTGAAAATAAATGTCGAATTGGGTTTAACCATTTCCTTCCTGGATATTTTTAGGCAACTAATTGTGCCATGGATGGGATCTGAAGCCAGCAGTGGCGCCTGGAAAGGAGCAGGAACATTAATAAGGCAGTCTCTGGCAAGGATTCAAATTAAGGTGTGCACCAGACGAGGGAAACTAACAGTTTATTCTGTTCTTGTTGTTGATGTTGTTGTTGTTCTCGAACGGGAAGCCTTTACACACTCTGGCTGTCATTTCACCTCATCAGTTATGTTTGGAATTCTAACTTTACCCCAAATTGGACAACAAAGATGATATGCACTGGAACTGGAACACTTGTTGAGGGAAACTTTCTATTTGTACCTACATTTATGTACCTTCTTTTTTAGGTTGGGCTAGGTTTTAACAGATCTCTCAATAGGTCTTTAACACTAAAGGGTTTTATATTGTCATATTTGCGATCAATAAATAATTGTAAACTTTCTTCACGTACGTAGGGGTTGCATGTAATACATTATGGTAAACAAGTGTTTCAAAGTATCGTGTCAAGGTTTAATAATTACTTGAATACTGGAGCGGAAATTGCTGAAAAGCATTTCCTCTTTCCCCCATTTTAACCACACGCTTGCAACCCTCTTATATGCGTTCGTATTATTAGGGTAGGTTGTTTGACCTACTTCTAAACAGTGTCCGGTCTGGTTGGATATAAAACGATACAAATCGAATCACTTAGCCCACAGAGGGTGATGCACTTCGGTGCACCCTTGTTGTAAGTACCTTGCTTGTGGGCCCATTTTGCTGAGTTGGCTTGTTTTTTATCGCAACCCTCGTCGGTCTCATGCTCCAGAAAGAAGGTGAAGGATTTGTGGTTGAGGGTGAAATAGCTTTATACTGTAACGAATTTAATCTGTATTAACGTACTTATGATTTTGCGACCCTTTAAGTGACTCGACTGTGAATTTAAAAGAAATTTTATTTTTTTCTGATTGTTTATTAAATTAAACAAATGTTGAAGTTTTCGTAGGATGCATTCGACACATTTCCGGAGAGTACTTAATAGTTCGTTGGCAGGTTTAGAAAAGAAATTTAATTAAATCCTGCTTAAGAACATCACAGACACTGGTCTGGTTTCGAGGCGGTGCACAAAAACGGACTTCCGCATTAGCAGATTGCAAAAAAGCGTAATTGCTAAAGTATGTACCTTACCCATTTCGAACTTTAGCTGGTACGTAATTAATGCCTGCAGTGTTAGGATCTATTCTTGAAAAATGTGAAAAAGAATAAAAGGAGGGAGAGCCCTTTAGAATCTATACGAATAGATACAGATAACGCGGACAGTGTATTTGTACGAGTGCTTGCTAAACCCGATTTTTTGTTTCTTTTCTTGTTTTTGTATGCACCAATCATCATTAAAAAAGATAAAAAACTTATTTTCCTTTTTTTACGTAAATACGAACAGGAATATGGTTTCATTTACTGCATTCATTAGAAGGATTTTTTAAAACTTTCAGTAATTTTTAGTTTTCTATTTTAATGACTGTTCTTCTCTAAACATTAAATTGTCCTTGTAATTTTTTTTGAAGAAGTTTAGCCACTTTTTGAACAATCGTAAGTATAATTTTTGTAAACAAGCAGATATTTTCTGCCACAAAAGACCTCATCGTTCAATTTTATTATTTTACATGTAGTTAGTTATCTGGTTTTATTCCACAGATGGCGATCTGAGGCCTTTTTCGACACATTTTACAATTATCTATTAACGTGATCTTTATATATTATGATATTATCATTTTGTTTTATAAATATGTCGTATTAATCAACTTTATCATCCCTTAAAGGAGTAATAGGTTATTTAAACTTCAATTTCATTACAAAAAAATTTCCATTTTCAAAATGTTTTAATTTTTGTCTTTATTCCATCCCTGCAAGAAAATTACAGTTTTAAAACGATTTTCAACCCCGCTCGAATTTTCCACCTGACGACAGCTGTTATTTTTATGTGCCAAAAGCATAAGGTTAGAACGAGAATTTTTAGATTGAGAAGGATCTTATAATTTACGTGCATGAAAATACTTATTGTTGATCACCATTCTTATTTATTAAGAAACCTTTTGAATAGAAAAATATTTTAATTACTGCATTCATTAGAAGCATTCTTTAAAATTTTCAGAAGTTTTTAATTTTCAATTTTAATATCTCTTTGTAAATATTAAATTGTCCTTGCATTTTTTTTTTAAAGTACATAAACTTTAAGCACAATCGTTGTGCGTATACGTTTTGATAAACAAGCAGATGTTTTCTCTCACAAAAGGCCTAATCGTAATTAATTTAATTATTGTCGTGTAGTTAGTTGCTTTTATCCCACAGATGGCGATCTGAGGCCTTTTTCGACACATTTTACAATTGTCTATTAACGTGATCTTTATATTTTATGATATTATCATTTTGTTTTATAAATATGTCGTATTAATCAACTTTATCATCCCTTAAAGGAGTAGGTTATTTAAATTTCAATTTCATTACAAAAAAATTACCATTTTCAAAATGTTTTCATTTTTGTCTTTATTCCATCCCTGCAAGAAAATTACAGTTTTAAAACGATTTTCAACCCCGCTCGAATTTTCCACCTGACAGCTGTTATTTTTATGTGCCAAAACCATAAGTTTAGAACGAAAATTTTTAGATTTAGAAGGATTTTATAATTTACCTACATGAAAATACTTATTGACGTCACCATTCTTGTTTATTAAGAAACCTTTTGAATAGAAAAATGATTTTAATTCCTGCATTCATTAGAACCATTCTCTAAAATTTTCAGAAGTTTTTAATTTTCAATTTTACATAAATCTCTTTGTAAACATTAAATTGTCCTTGCATTTTTTTTTTTAAAGTACATAAACTTTAAGCACAATCGTTGTGCGTATACAGTTTTGATAAACAAGCAGATGTTTTCTCTCGCAAAAGGCCTAATCGTAATTAATTTAATTAGTGTCGTGTAGTTAGTTGCTTTTATCCCACAGATGGCGATCTGAGGCCTTTTTCGACACATTTCACAATTGTCTATTAATGTGATCTTTATATATTATGATATTATCATTTTGTTTTATAAAGATGTCGTATTCATCAACTTTATCATCCCTTAAAGGAGTAGGTTATTTAAATTTCAATTTCATTACAAAAAAATTACCATTTTCTAAATGTTTTCATTTTTGTCTTTATTCCATCCCTGCAACAAAATTACAGTTTTAAAACGATTTTAAACCCCGCTCGAATTTTCCACCTGACAGCTGTTATTTTTATGTGCCAAAACCATAAGTTTAGAACGAAAATTTTTAGATTTAGAAGGATTTTATAATTTACCTACATGAAAATACTTATTGACGTCACCATTCTTGCTTATTAAGAAACATTTTGAATAGAAGAATGATTTTAATTCTTGCATTCATTAGAACCATTCTCTAAAATTTTCAGAAGTTTTCAATTTTTAATTTTACATAAATCTCTTTTGTAAACATTAAATTGTCCTTGCATTTTTTTTTAAAAGTACATAAACTTTAAGCACAATCGTTGTGCGTATGAGTTTTGATAAACAAACGGGGGGGGGGGGGGGGGGGGGGGGGGGGGGGGGGGGGGGGGGGGGGGGGGGGGGGGGGGGGGGGGGGGGGGGGGGGGGGGGGGGGGGGGGGGGGGGGGGGGGGGGGGGGGGGGGGGGGGGGGGGGGGGGGGGGGGGGGGGGGGGGGGGGGGGGGGGGGGGGGGGGGGGGGGGGGGGGGGGGGGGGGGGGGGGGGGGGGGGGGGGGGGGGGGGGGGGGGGGGGGGGGAAAAAAAAAAAAAAAAAAAAAAAAAAAAAAAAAAAAAAAAAAAAAAAAAAAAAAAAAAAAAAAAAAAAAAAAAAAAAAAAAAAAAAAAAAAAAAAAAAAAAAAAAAAAAAAAAAAAAAAAAAAAAAAAAAAAAAAAAAAAAAAAAAAAAAAAAAAAAAAAAAAAAAAAAAAAAAAAAAAAAAAAAAAAAAAAAAAAAAAAAAAAAAAAAAAAAAAAAAAAAAAAAAAAAAAAAAAAAAAAAAAAAAAAAAAAAAAAAAAAAAAAAAAAAAAAAAAAAAAAAAAAAAAAAAAAAAAAAAAAAAAAAAAAAAAAAAAAAAAAAAAAAAAAAAAAAAAAAAAAAAAAAAAAAAAAAAAAAAAAAAAAAAAAAAAAAAAAAAAAAAAAAAAAAAAAAAAAAAAAAAAAAAAAAAAAAAAAAAAAAAAAAAAAAAAAAAAAAAAAAAAAAAAAAAAAAAAAAAAAAAAAAAAAAAAAAAAAAAAAAAAAAAAAAAAAAAAAAAAAAAAAAAAAAAAAAAAAAAAAAAAAAAAAAAAAAAAAAAAAAAAAAAAAAAAAAAAAAAAAAAAAAAAAAAAAAAAAAAAAAAAAAAAAAAAAAAAAAAAAAAAAAAAAAAAAAAAAAAAATTAAATTGTCCTTGCATTTTTTTTTAAAAGTACATAAACTTTAACCACAATCGTTGTGCGTATAAGTTTTGATAAACAAGCAGATATTTTCTCTCACAAAGGCCTAATCGTAGTTAATTTAATTATTGTCGTGTAGTTAGTTGCTTTTATCCCACAGATGGCGATCTGAGGCCTTTTTCGACACATTTCACAATTGTCTATTAATGTGATCTTTATATATTATGATATTATAATTTTGTTTTATAAATATGTCGTATTAATCATATTTATCATCCCTTAAAGGAGTAGGTTATTTAAATTTCAATTTCATTAAAAAAAAATTTACCATTTTCTAAATGTTTTCATTTTTGTCTTTATTCCATCCCTGCAAGAAAATTACAGTTTTAAACCGATTTTCAACCCCGCTCGAATTTTCCACCTGACAGCTGTTATTTTTATGTGCCAAAACCATAAGTTTAGAACGAAAATTTTTAGATTGAGAAGGATTTTATAATTTACCTACATGAAAATACTTATTGACGTCACCATTCTTGTTTATTAAGAAACCCTTTAATGAAAAATGATTTTAATTCCTGCATTCATTAGAACCATTCTCTAAAATTTTCAGAAGTTTTTAATTTTCAATTTTACATAAATCTCTTTTGTAAACATTAAATTGTCCTTGCATTTTTTTTTAAAAGTACATAAACTTTAAGCACAATCGTTGTGCGTATGAGTTTTGATAAACAAACAGATATTTTCTCTCACAAAGAGCCTAATCGTAATTAATTTGATTATTGTACGTGTAGTTAGTTACTTTTATTCCACAGATGGCGATCTGAGGCCTTTTTTGATACATTTTATAATTATTTATTAACGTGGTCTTCATATTTTATGATATTATCATATTGTTTTATAAATATGTCGTATTAATCAACTATATCATCCCTTAAAGGAGTAGGTTATTTAAATTTCAATTTCATTAAAAAAAATTACCATTTTCAAAATGTTTTAATTTTTGTCTTTATTCCATCCCTGCAAGAAAATTACAGTTTTAAAACGATTTTCAACCCCGCTCGAATTTTCCACCTGACGACAGCTGTTATTTTTATGTGCCAAAAGCAAAGGTGTAAAACGAGGATTTTTAGATTGAGGAGGATCTTATAATTTATCTACATGAAAATACTTATTGACGTCACTATTCTTGTTTATTAAGAAACCCTTTTAATGAAAAAATGATTTTAATTCCTGCATTCATTAGAACCATTCTTTAAAATTTTCAGAAGTTTTTAATTTTCAATTTTACATAAATCTCTTTTGTAAACATTAAATTGTCCTTGCATTTTTTTTTAAAGTACATAAACTTTAACCACAATCGTTTTGCGTATAAGTTTTGATAAACAAGCAGATATTTTCTCTCACAAAAGACCTCATCGTTTTTAATTTTATTACGTATTATACATATATATGGTTTTATTCCACAGATGGCGATCTAAGGCTATTTTCGACACATTTTACAATTATTTATTAACGTGATCTTTATATATTACGATATTATCATTTTGTTTTATAAATATGTCGTATTAATCAACTTTATCATCCCTTAAAGGAGTAGGTTATTTAAATTTCAATTTCATTACAAAAAAATTACCATTTTCAAAATGTTTTCATTTTTGTCTTTATTCCATCCCTGCAAGAAAATTACAGTTTTAAAACGATTTTCAACCCCGCTCGAATTTTCCACCTGACAGCTGTTATTTTTATGTGCCAAAACCATAAGTTTAGAACGAAAATTTTTAGATTTAGAAGTATTTTATAATTTACCTACATGAAAATACTTATTGACGTCACCATTTTTGTTTATTAAGAAACCCTTTAAAAGAAAAAATGATTTTAATTCCTGCATTCATTAGAACCATTCTTTAAAATTTTCAGAAGTTTTTAATTTTCAATTTTACATAAATCTCTATTCTAAACATTAAATTGTCCTTGCATTTTGTGTAAAAGTACATATACTTTTCGTACAATCTTTGTTTATACAATTTTTGATAAACAAGCAGATATTTTTTCCCACAAAAGACCTCATCGTTTTAATTTTATTACGTACCTATTATACATGTAGTTAGTTATATGGTTTTATTCTACAGATGGCGATCTGAGGCCTTTTTCGACACATTTTACAATTATCTATAAATATGATCTTTATATATTATGATATTATCATTTTGTTTTATAAATATGTCGTATTAATCAACTATATCATCCCTTAAAGGAGTAGTTTACTTAAATTTCAATTTCATTACAAAAAAATTACCATTTTCAAAATGTTTTAATTTTTGTCTTTATTCCATCCTTACAAGAAAATTACAGTTTTAAAACGATTTCCAACCCCGTTCGAATTTTCCACCTGACAGCTGTTATTTTTATGTGTCAAAAGCATCAGCGTGGAACGATAATTTTTAGATTGAGAAGGGCCTTATAATTAACCTGTAAATACTTATTGTCTTCACCGTTCTTATTTATTAGACAACATTTTGAACGTTTCACCGAAAAGACGACAGGGGAAGAGTTTTGTTTGTTTTCAAAACACTCACCGGAAGACAGACATGCCATTTCAGATTGTTTTCCAAAATTAATTCCATTAGCAAAACGCTCTTATCATCAAAATTTAATTATTTCCTTCTCTTCATCTCTTGAAATTTGCTTAGGTACGTCGGTACGTTTACGTGTTGAATGTTATTAAGGGCTGCTACATATTTTCATATTTTATTACCAACATACAGTATACATATATTTTTATACGATAAATATATCTAATTAAAGTCCAAATAAAAACTTAAAATATGTAATAGGGATTGCTACCTATACACGTACATACACTGATAGTGAGCATGTACTTAATATTTCTTTTTTGAAAACACCCTGTTCGTTGGTATTAATGTACTAGTCAGCAGATTTCGTCCGTGTTATACGTTAGTAAGTAAGTTGAAGGGTTGAGTCAGCTATTTTTGTGGCCATATTAAAATTTAAATATGCTTAGAGAAGTAAGTGGTTTGATGCATAAAATGCCTGCGTAGGTGAGGTGTTAAGAAGAAAAAAATAAAACAAAAAGTTGCCTAAGATGGCACTTTTTTAGAAGATGTAAGGCATCAGGTGCATCGTCCTGTACGTAATAATCTTTACATAAAATATATAATGCGCGAATATTTTTTGTTCGTACCGGGTAAATATTCAGTGTCATCTTTATGTTATATTTTTAAATGTTTTTTTTTTTAATCTCTTGCTTGAGGAATTGTTCGTTATTTTATTTGTTTTGAAAAAGTCAGAGCTAGCTCTCCTTATCGCTTTGAATAGAGAGAACAAAAAACCTGCCATGTGTAAATAAATACGTCAGGATCGTGACTGGTTAACCTGTAGATGTAGAGGCCACTCGAGCAAAAAATTGATATCCGAAGTTCGTGAGCTATTATCTGATGTCTGTTGAAGTTGAAATAAAATTCATATAAATTGAAAATAAAATATTTTATGTCGACATTACACACTAAAGAAAAATAAATGATTTTTAAGAAAATATATATAGGAAAATTAGTTAGTCAATTACCTATGTATATGTAAATTATAGAAATATTAAATATTTAATAGAATATGAATAGGACGGTAACAATTGACAGATTTTTATATAATTTTATTTATTTTATTGTTGTAGTTTACATTTTACTAACGATAAGATTAATTCGACTACCCCAATTTCTTCCCACTAGGAAAATTGCCTTTTCCAGCTGTATATTTATTTATTTTATTCAGGTACATGAATGACATTTTCAATATTATAATTATAAACGAGAAACAAAAAAATTAACACTTTCAACACGTTTTCTTTTTTGTCGTCTTTATTCTACCCCTGCAAGAAAATTACAGTTTTAAAACGTTTTCCAACCCCGCTCGAATTTTCCACCTGACGACAGCTGTTATTTTTATGTGCCAAAAGCATCAGAGTGGAACGAGGATTTTTAGATTGAGGAGGATCTTATATTTTATCTACATGAAAATACTTACTGTCGTCACCATTCTTGTTTATTAAGAAACCCTTTTAATAGAAAAATAATTGTAATTACTGCTTTCATTAGAATCATTCTTTAAAATTTTCAGGAGTTTTTAATTTTCAATTTTAAATCTCTTCTGTAAGCATCAAATAGTCATTGTATCCTTCATAAAAGTACGTGTACTTTAGGCACAATCTTTCTTCATGCAATTTTTGATAAACAAGCAAATATTTTTTCCCACAAAAGACCTCATCGTTATCAATTTTATTGTTGTACGTGTAGTTAGTTGCTTTTATTCTACAGATGGCGATCTGATGCCCTTTTCGACATATCTTATAACTATCTATAAACGTGATCTTTATATTTTATGATATTAGATACCAGCAGCAATATCCGGCGTTGCCTGGGTGTGTATATTACACGTTTGATGGAACATCCTAGAATATTCGCGAATTTAGAACTATACAGAACATCCCATAATGATTCAAAACATTTTCTAACTTTTTTTAACATTCTGGAACATTCTTGAATAATCTTCAAGATTCTGGAACATTCTTGAACATTGCCAAATCATTCTGAAATGTTGTCTATAATAAAACATTCTTTTACTTCTTAGAACATATTTGAACTCCCTGTAGGTAACATTCTAAAAAAATCTGCTTCATTCTCATCCCCACTCCGTGCTGTTTGCTGGGTGAGTAGTGACATCAGTAGACGTCTGGCGGGGATTACTAATCGATTGATAATAATTGATCAGTTATAGACCACTGAGAGTTGAAGATTGTTACAGTACCTACTAATATCGCTATATAAAAATGGGGGTTGGTGGTAGAAGGGGGAAAATTAAAGGTTATATGTATTTTTTAATGCCAGATCATAAAAAAATAAAAATAAAAAATTTTGTCCAACAAATAAAAAAGTTACAGGTGGACAATCCTTATCAGTTAGGGGTATGAAAAATAGATAGTAGCCGATTCTCAGACCTCCTGAATATGCATATAAAATTTCATTAAAATCGGTCAAGCCGTTTCGTAGGAGTATGATAACTAACATTGTGACACGAGAATTTTATACAGGGTGTCTCACGTTGATGAGCTATTAGAAGTATATGAATTAGTAGAAGGAATTAAATTCTGAAACTTGGGCTCATTTGGTTATTTTTTATGTCGCTTCTTTTAAAAATATTTTCAAGTTCGATTTACATCCGGTTATACCGGAAGTCGATACCAACTTTGTTATTTTAAATAGAATGGTATAATTTTTACGCTGAATTCGAATAAAACGTGTAATTCTAAGGTAAGTTTCATAACCAACTTGTACACCTATGACGATCGGTTTCTGAGTTAATTTAATTTACAGAAAAAAAAATCGCTACCGCAACCCAAATTATAAAAAATCATAACTTCCACAAAATACGACTTAGAGTGTTGAAATTTTTACTAGTAATAGCTGAATATTAGTGCTAACGCCTTGACAAAATTGAATTAAATAATTTATACAGGGCGTTCAAAATAAAATTCTAAAATTGAAAAACTTCAAACACGAATTACCTCGTTTTTTCAAATGGCACCTACTATTTTTTATTTTTTCAATCGATTCCTTTTTTTATCTTCTTTCGATCTATATGGATACTTCCTATTTTAAGTAATAATTCAAAATTATTCCAAAATTTTAAAATAAAATAGGAAGTATCCATATAGATCGAAAGAAGATAAAAAAAGAAATCGACTGAAAAAATAAAAAATAGTAGGTGCCATTTGAAAAACCGAAGTTATTCGTATTTAAAATTTTTAAACTTTACAATTTTATTTTGAACGCCCTGTATAAATTATTTAGTTCAATTTTGTCAAGGCGTTAGCACTAATATTCATCTATTACTAGTAAAAATTTCAACACTCTTAGTCGTATTTTGTGGAAGTTATGATTTTTTATAATTTGGGTTGTGGTAGCGATTTTTTTTCTATAAATTAAATTAACTCAGAAACCGATCGTCATAGGTGTACAGGTTGGTTATCAAACTTACCTGAAAATTACACGTTTTATTCGAATTCAGCGTAAAAAATATACCATTCCATTTAAAATAACAAAGTTGGTATCGACTTCCGGTATAACCGGATGTAAATCGAACTTGAAAATATTTTTAAAAGAAGCGGCATCAACAATAACCGAATGAGCCTAAGTTTCAGAATTTAATTCCTTCTACTAATTCATATACTTCTAATAGCCCATCAACTTGAAAACCCCTGTATATTAGATCATTTTGTTTTATAAATATGTTGTATTTATCCACAATTTAAAATTTCTTAATGCCTCATGTTATTTCATCTCAAAAAAATGAATATATATATTTTTGTACTTTTTACTAAGATTAATTCGACCACCCCAATTTCCTCTCACCTGGAAAATAAACTTTTCCAGCTGTATATTTATTTATTTTATTTAGATACATGAATGACATTTTCAGTAGGTATTATTTTGTAAGTTTGGAAACCCAAAAATAAAATATTGTTACAGCTTTATAACCGCTCCTGTTTTTTTCTCATTTTTATTTCTGCGTGGGTTTAGATCGACGTTATTATTTTTTTTACTGTATGAGATTTAGTAAGTGTGCCAGTGTGTTTGCTTTTCATTAATAACCCCGTGTCAATTGCACGTATTGCGTGGTTGAACTGTTTCAATTTTTTCATCGTTGAAATAACGAAAACGGAGTAGCAAAAAAAAAAATAATTTTCGGCCAATACAAATCCTCCCTTTTCATCCACGAGCCGCAAAAAATTATCTGTTCTGTCACAATTGTACGTAGGTACAACGAACGTCATTTATAATAATAAAGGTTGTCTGTGAATGAAAAACGCTACTGACATGTAAAATGTAAACTTGGAAGGGCCAGTATTAAAATTAATGGAATCGAATAATGTTGGCAGTTAGAGACGACTCAATTCTTCTTTCTAAAGTCCATTATTTCTAGTAACTGGTTTGGTTAATGAAGTGGAATCGTTCGATTAGACGAGAGAACTCTTTTTAAATTGCATTCTACTCTTATAGACTTAATAATAAATGTACTGTAGTTCTGTTGACAATAACAGACAGTTACCTCAAACATTAATTGCAATTAGAATTTTCTTTAATTCTAAAAAACAATCGATATTAGAGATTTTGCCCTTATTATGAGAAGAAATTAAAGGACGATTTTAACTATTCCTGAGTCTGGCAGAAGCTGAAATTAATTTAGGTCTTGGTGGATCTTCTTCCTATAGCAAATAAAGGTTATAAGTTATCCTTACTGTGAAAATATTGTAATTATGGGTTTTTAAGGGACGATTTCAATTTTACTGATCTAGGAATCTTTATTGTGAAAATACAGTATTTGTGGTCATTTAAAGAACAATTTTAACTTTTTCTAAGACTGAGTGAAGCTGAACTTCCTTCAAGTCTGTGTGGAGCTTCTACCCTTAGAAAATAAGGATTGTTAATTATCCCTACTGTGAAAATACTGTAATTGTGAGCTTTTAAGGAACGATTTTAATTATTACTGGTCTTGGAAGAGGCTGAAGTTTCTCCAGGTCTTTCAGGAACTTCATCAATTAGGGGACAAAAATAAATAAAAATCCTTATTGTAAAAGTACAGTAATTGTGGTCATTTAAAGAACAATTTTAACTTTTTCTGAGACTGAGTGAAGCTGAACTTACTTCAAGTCTGTGTGGAGCTTCTACCCTTAGGAAATAAGGATTGTTAATTATCCTTACTGTGAAAATACTGTAATTGTGAGCTTTTAAGGGACCATTTTAATTTTACTGATCCAGGAAGAGGTTGAAGTTTCTAGAGATCTTTCAGGAACTTCATCAATTAGTGGACAAAATTAAATAAAAATCCTTATTGTGAAAGTACAGTAATTGTGGTCATTTAAAGAACAATTTTAACTTTTTCTAAGACTGAGTGAAGCTGAGCTTCCTTCAAGTCTGTGTGGAGATTCTACCCTTAGGAAATAAGGATTGTTAATTATCCTTACTGTGAAAATACTTTAATTGTGAGCTTTTAAGGAACGATTTTAATTATTACTGATCTAGGAAGAGGTTGAAGTTTCTAGAGGTCTTTCAGGAACTTCATCAATTAGTGGACAAAATATAATGAAAATCCTTATTGTAAAAGTACAGTAATTGTGGTCATTTAAAGAACAATTTTAACTTTTTCTTAGACTCAGTGAAGCTGAACTTCCTTTAAGTCTGTGTGGAGCTTCTACCCTTAGGAAATAAGGATTGTGAATTATCCTTACTGTGAAAATACTGTAATTGTGAGCTTTTAAGGGACGATTTTAATTTTACTGATCCAGGAAGAGGTTGAAGTTTCTAGAGGTCTTTCAGGAACTTCATCGATTAGTGGACAAAATTTAATGAAAATCCTTATTGTAAAAGTACAGTAATTGTGGTCATTTAAAGAACAATTTTAACTTTTTCTACGACTAAGTGAAGCTGAACTTCCTTTAAGTCTGTGTGGAGCTTCTACCCTTAGGAAATAAGGATTGTAAATTATCCTTACTGTGAAAATACTGTAATTGTGAGCTTTTAAGGGACGATTTTAATTTTACTGATCCAGGAAGAGGTTGAAGTTTCTAGAGGTCTTTCAGGAACTTCATCAATTAGTGGACAAAATTTAATGAAAATCCTTATTGTGAAAGTACAGTAATTGTGGTCATTTAAAGAACAATTTTAACTTTTTCTTAGACTCAGTGAAGCTGAACTTCCTTTAAGTCTGTGTGGAGCTTCTACCCTTAGGAAATAAGGATTGTGAATTATCCTTACTGTGAAAATACTGTAATTGTGAGCTTTTAAGGGACGATTTTAATTTTACTGATCCAGGAAGAGGTTGAAGTTTCTAGAGGTCTTTCAGGAACTTCATCAATTAGTGGACAAAATTAAAAAATCCTTATTGTGAAAGTACAGTAATTGTGGTCATTTAAAGAACAATTTTAACTTTTTCTGAGACTGACTGAAGCTGAACTTACTTCAAGTCTGTGTGGAGCTTCTACCCTTAGGAAATAAGGATTGTTAATTATCCTTACTGTGAAAATACTGTAATTGTGAGCTTTTAAGGAACGATTTTAATTTTACTGATTTAGGAAGAGGTTGAAGTTTCTAGAGGTCTTTCAGGAACTTCATCAATTAGTGGACAAAATTTAATGAAAATCCTTATTGTGAAAGTACAGTAATTGTGGTCATTTAAAGAACAATTTTAACTTTTTCTTAGACTCAGTGAAGCTGAACTTCCTTTAAGTCTGTGTGGAGCTTCTACCCTTAGGAAATAAGGATTGTGAATTATCCTTACTGTGAAAATACTGTAATTGTGAGCTTTTATGGGACCATTTTAATTTTACTGATCCAGGAAGAGGTTGAAGTTTCTAGAGGTCTTTCAGGAACTTCATCAATTAGTGGACAAAATTTAATGAAAATCCTTATTGTGAAAGTACAGTAGATGTGGTCATTTTAAGGACGATTTGTATTTAATCTGGGCTTGGAAGAAGTTGATGGTTCATTTACTCAGAAAACCTTCAGAAATTAGCAGGCAAATATTAATAAAAATCCCTACTGTGAGAATACTTTAATTGTGGTTTAGAGGATGATGTTAACTGTTTCTAAGTTAGATATATTCAATTTTGCTCATGTCGTTGTATAACTTCACCATTTGGCATAAACTTTATCAAATTTCTGTTGAAATTTTACTAAAACATTTATTGACCTAAATAGCGGTTTAAAATAACAGTGTGAAACTTAGGAGCAAATATTGGAAACAGGGTTGATACCCAGTGAAAAAATAAAAATGTGGAGGCCCGATCGATTTACAATTTGATTGACGTATATAATTAAATGCGGCTATGCAAAGTTAATGAGTGGTTTGCCCTAAAAACGTTATTAGTGTAATCGATCACCAACAAATTAAAGCAAGCACACACAGGCAACAAAAAAACTACCTATGACCAAATCGCGAAATTGCCGGATTTGAACACGAAATGGCTCAGGCTCATCCCCAATATCGAAGCCACAAGCGGATGATATATTTAGTTATTTTGAAAATCGGCGATCAAAATTACAAGAGGGAAGGAATGTGATAGTGATTTTATGTAGATACAAAATATTGCATAGGACGAGATCAAAACTAAATTAATTTCCAAAATGTTGTAATTTTCAATACGAAAGGATTTTTGGCTATAATGGGGTTGATTGAATCCTGTATTGCTTACATTAGTGTTTGGTTGGTAATTCTGCTTCAAAAGTACAATTTACTACTTGGGTGAAAACTCCTCCAGCAGCTTTGGGGTGCTAAGTTAGGTAATCTTTATTTTTGGTGCCTCCCCAAAATTGTAAATATTCCCTTTTAATCCCTTGCCCTTGATTTCGTGAACGAATTGGAGGGAAATTTTTTCATAAAAAGGCAATATTTTTTGTACTTTTTTGGCGTTCCTGTGGCAATCTGATTAATATCTTTTACTTGGTTGTTCCGGGAAGTTCTTTTTGCTTCCCCGGAATGATTGATCCATTAGTAAATTGAAAAGGGCTATCAAAAGAATGTAACCGGGCAAAAAGCGTTCTCCACTCTTTGCTCAAGAGTTCCAGTGACAAGTGCAGCGTTGAGTGTTAAAGAAGTGAAAATATACAGTAATGTCACGAACAAGGTTAGACGGAGGGCTATAAATTCCGCTTATGCTTCTCAAAAACCATCCATTCTACTGTCTAAATGCTTCTGATATTTCCTTTGGCCGAAACATTTTAAGACATTACTCATTTTGACAGAATATCTCAGATTCAACCAAATGGTTTTTAAATAATTTGGAATAATATACATATCTAGTGGTGTAGTTTGAGTTATTGGGGTTGCAAATGGTACCTACCTAAATAAAATAAATGTTATGTTTTGGAAACATAAACAACAATGTACCTAATCGTTTCTTCGTGACAGCCAGATGAGTTTGGATGCAATAATAATTCTTGAGGGAGGATTTTCGGGATGTATGCGTGCGTAGATGATACCCAGTGATTGATAACAGAGAAAATTGGCCAAATTTATCAAAAGCCAACCAACTTATAAGTCAAATGCTTAAACTGATGCCTTTCATATTTCTTTTTTGCTTCCGGATTGTGAATTATGTGACGCTATTTTTCTACCAGATTTACAAATTTTATAAAGGAAAGGGTAAAAATATTACAATAAATTTTTATGAAAAACAGAAAAACTCGATTTGTTTTGAGGCTAATAAAACGAAACGATATTTCCTTGTGGTAGATATAATGCTTGTATTATCCAGGACCGTACAGGGTTTTTTCTTTTGAAAATCTGTTCATAACGTCGTCCGTATCCTGGTCGTAATTAAGATGAACGGTGTCAACGAGGGTGTATCAGACGATTGACGAAACCATAAACGGAAATTGGATGAGGCAAACGACTTTTCGCCTTACAAATGTCTTCATTTTCGCGTTGCTTCTCCGAGAGACGTTTGGAGGGGTGAAAACGTATTGGCGGTCACTTACAGACTAATTCGGTCTCGGTCAGCCGTTGCGACTTCCATAATTAACCTCATCGCATCCGGGGGATGATGAGACCGGAAGTCGGCAGCCAGATAAAAAGCGGCGATTGCAGCAGTGATATTTTGACCAGTGGCCGGCCGGACTCCAGATTTATGTCGTAATTAACCTTTTCTGCGACACATTTATCAAAGGACGGTCGCCGTCGCGACGCGTCGCGTCGCGTGTGCTCCGTATAGGTACGTCGCCAAAGTTGGCCGTTTGAGGGTGACAAATTGCACTTGAGATTAGAAAGTTTTGCGAGAGGGAACGGGCTTTTTCTCAAAGATTTTGGGTGGGTGGAGTTTTTTGCTTTCATATATCCAGGCGGTTTAAGCGTGCAAACTGATCCCTTTTTGTGATCCCTATTTTTCAAATTGAAAGCAGCTTTTGCCTGACCAATGCGGAAATAAACGGCCATGAATCCAAGTCCACTTTAACGCTTATTTGGGTAATTTGATTGAAATGTACAACAAACATTAGCATAAAGTGATCTGACCTTTACTCAGAATAAAAATTATTATTATTGTAGTCCAGAAAATTGACGTTTTCTGGAATTACTCCTAGAAACAGACTGACAAAGTTCAGCAACATTAACTGTAATGACGCATCAATTCTAAATAATTCTCCACCCTCATAAAAAATTCACAATTTTAGAGAGTGTGCAATTAATTATTTAATATCCCAAATCTCTTCCTATTTATTTATCTAATAAAATAATAATCCAAATATTATTAATCTGTGTCAATATATACGTAAACATGTTCTTTTTCGAAACTTAAATTAGAACATTATTTAATAAATAATCCTGCAGGACAATACGTCTGTTCAAACAAATCCTGCTTCTGATATAATCTGTCCCACATTCATTCAATGGCGTTGTCCTCTGATTTATGTCCATTTTATCGTCATCCAGAATGCGCCGAGCAAGCAGAACATATTTTCCATATATTTCGCCCTGCCTTTCAGGATCATGTACTACGTAATACCTTTGATTACATGCAATACCATAACTTGTAAATGTTTAATTATTTTTAGTAGGTAGGTAGGTAATATGTATCATCCACATATAATTTATGATTCTTTTATTTTGTAAACATGTAGTAACGTTATCATATTAAATTTTATGTTCGTTAGTAAATGTACTTTTTAATCCTGCTGTTGCATTGTTAGTCCTATTGAAAAAAGCTGTAAATCCACAGGGGCTCTGGTTTAAGTACTTTACAAAACAACAGTAAAAAAAGGAATAATGATAAAATTGCTATAAAAACTACGGCAATATAACTACATAGGAAGGCGTGTAAAAAAGAAAAAAGGGCAGGATTAAATTGGGCTTAAATCCTTAATAAAAGATTCTGGAAGAGGGATTGAAATTGGTTGCTGCCGGTGTTCAGTATATTGTGAAATAAAAACTCTAGGGGATTTTTTTTGACTTTTTTCGAATAGTCATACTTACATAAATAAAATAATTATTATCCTGAAGGATACTTTCTTAATAGAAAAAATTAAATCAAATGTTATGGGTTTCTTGAATTAAATGTTTGAACATTCGAGTTTTGTAGACATTTGTTGCCATTTTGGATTTGAGGAAAAGATTCTCATACAAAATATTTTTATTTTACTTAGTATACAGGGTTTTTTAAGTTGATGGGCTATTAGAAGTATATGAATTAGTTGAAGGAATTCAATTCTGAAACTTGGGCTCATTTAGTTATTGTTTATGCCGCTTCTTTTAAAAATATTTTCAAGTTCGATTTACATCCGGTTATACCGGAAGTCGATACCAACTTTCTTATTTTAAATGGAATAGAAAAAAAAAAATCGCTACCGCAACCCAAATTATAAAAAATCATAACTTCCAGAAAATACGACTTAGAGTGTTGAAATTTTTACTAGTAATAGCTGAATATTAGTGCTAACGCCTTGAATTAAATTATTTATACAGGGCGTTCAAAATAAAATTCTAAAATTTAAAAACTTCAAACACGAATTACTTCGTTTTTTCAAACGACACCTACTATTTTTTATTTTTTCAATCGATTCCTTTTTTTATCCTCTTTCGATCCATATGGATACTTCCTATTTTATTTGAAAATTTTGGAATAATTTTGAATTATTACTTAAAATAGTAAGTATCCATATAGATCGAAAGAGGATAAAAAAAGGAATCGATTGAAAAAATAAAAAATAGTAGGTGCCATTTGAAAAAACGAAGTAATTCGTGTTTGAACTTTTTAATCTTTAGAATTTTATTTTGAACGCCCTGTATAAATTATTTAATTCAATTTTGTCAAGGGGTAGCACTTATATTCAGCTATTACTAGTAAAAATTTTAACACTCTTAGTCATATTTTGTGGAAGTTATGATTTTTTATAATTTGGGTTGCGGTAGCGATTTTTTTTTGTATAAATTAAATTAACTCAGAAACCGATCGTCATAGGTGTACAAGTTGGTTATCAAACTTACCTTAGAATTACACGTTTTATTCGAATTCAGCGTAAAAAATATACCATTCCATTGAAAATAAGAAAGTTGGTATCGACTTCCGGTATAACCGGATGTAAATCGAACTTGAAAATATTTTTAAAAGAAGCGGCATAAACAATAACCAAATGAGCCCAAGTTTAAGAATTGAATTCCTTCTACTAATTCATATACTTCTAATAGCCCATCAACTTGAAAAACCCTGTATACTTACTATGTAGGTACTATTAGGCACACTTTGTTATGTATTTGAATTAAATTAAGAAAATTAGCATTTAGAAAAACTTGACTAAGAAATCACAATTGAATTGATTGAAAGCATTCGATCAAAAATTTAAGAAACAATAAACCAAAACGTGTGCATCAATTTTTTCAGTTGAAATAAAATGTTTCTGCATTACAAAATACGATAGAGACCTAATACAAAACCATAAAGTTACTGTCTAACCTTTCGTGTACTCTACATGAGTTTATCTTTGAATGGTTTGTGACGTAGTATTTGCCTTTGCTCAAATTCTCCTTTTGCTGAAATCAGTTCAGTTTGTGGTCCCGTTTAGATAGGAGCTGCTGACTTAGCGCACAGTTTACTTTTCTTTCCCGATATCGGAGGGTTGAAAAACGTAACTTTTACGTTTTCCGTTTTCAGCTGTCTGAACAGAGCGGACATAATAAGGATCCACGACGGCCGTTCGTCGAGCGACCCAACGATAAGGGTGCTTTGTAACGAAGAAACAGAAGTCGAAGTCCTCTCCACCGGCTACGATCTATTCGTGGATTTCATCGCAAACTCCGACTGGCCCGGGAAGGGTTTCAAGGCTTCGTTCCAATTCCAAGCAATCGACGATACCAGTTTGACAGGTAGGTAAGCTCTACTACATAAAGCCCCCAAAAAAGATATTTATAAAACTCAGTGTGTTATCGAATTGACGTTCCGGTAACAGCTGAAGAGATAACGACGTTACCTTTCTAATCTCACGGATTTAATTTTTTTTTATCGTCAGAAGCTTTATAATTACCGTTTATAAATTTCTCAGCAGCGTCAGGAAAATTCACTAAATATAACTCTAAAGGTTACTCAACAGTAACACACGTATATATTGCATTAAGTTGGTTGCTGGGGTGGTTTTAATAAACGTATTCAGCTTCTAGGAAATGTGCGTGACGGAATTTATTTCACAGATACACGTCTACATTTCTTTAGAATTTTATTGTAAAAAATGTCGAAATTCACGTGTAATGTAAATTTAATTTCAACCGAAAGCAAAAACTACTCAAATTTGTTTTAAAACTGTCAGATTTGTTATGCCTGACTCGTTTAAATTATATATTAGGCCTTTTTAATAATGTTTTATTTTATTTCACCCTTCTTTTATAAATAGTTATTAGTTATAGCTCATATCGTTTTCCCTAGTCCTTGTTTTGTTAATAATTGTTATAATCACATCAATTCTTAACTATATCAATTCTTTTCATATTATTGTTCTTCATATTGTAGTCGAGTAACATTTTTTAACTATTAGATTCTTTTATTGTGATACTAGTGAAGTTTGGGGGGTGGTTTACTGTGTGCTTTCTCCTGTTACCTACCCCCTATGTTGTTTTCAGACATCATCCAGGAGGACATTCCTGCTTAGGCACAACTTTTTTTCTACAAACGAGAGTTTGGCCGGTCACCCATCCAAGTACTAACCAGAGAGAACGTTGCTTAACTTAACTTACGATTGATCGGCATCTAAGCCAGTACCCTATACGTATCTCCACTGATATTTGTGCTATTTGGTATTATCAGTTATTACTCATAGTTTAATATTTCGATCAAAGTTTGTGATTTTTATCCGTTTATATATCGGTGCAAAACAAGGTGGTTGTTTTTTCGAATGAATAGCGTTAACGAAGCCCTTGTTTTGGAGGCTTTTTCATTTATTAAAAAGCGAGTTCAAAACACGAACCAACGGGAAATTAAAATACGAAAAGTGTAAACTGATCCCGCGACCCGTGATTTTCTTGGAACACTTGTTTGTTTCCTGTTTTTTCTTGATTTCCACCCTTGTGAACTGTAAAAGCCGAAAAAAACATCTATATGAATATATTTCCGTATATTATACTATATTCTATTCAAATATAAATCAAAATTATTTATTATTATTAAAAAAAATTCCTTTTTGTAGTACATTGGGTCAATGGTTCTAGTGAATTTAACAACAGTTTACAAAATAATATAAAATGAACTCCCCAAAGTTCTGATTCACTTAATTCACTAAAAAATCCTTTTAGGACCATAATAAGCTCTTTTTACAAATACATCAATCACAATGACATATTGATGCTTATGTCGGGGTAGTTTTTAAAGAATTTTTACTCTTATGGTCTTCTTTTCAGAAGAAGCCCCCTTTTGCCCTACTTAATAATGAAAATATGAAACACATACTCTTTGAAATTGTTTTAAAATTCACGTCAGCAGTTCTTGTTCTTGTCTTCACACGCGCGTACTTTTCTTTGACATCTTAAAGATACTGATGTACCCTATGCGGTGCTAAAATTTCTGACGGCGCATTTTAAATTTCGAGTAAAGTGGAGACACATTTACAATATGATGTACATTATTTACGTACATTTTAACATAAATACGAAATGGGGTTTGGGGTTAATGTAAATACTTTATTTGCTCGCGAGCTTTCGAGCAGCGCAGAGTCGTGATTGCCCCTTCATAAATCCGTTTTCTACGGCTAATATATTGTCTTCCATCACACAAAACAACGGCACCGATTGAAGGCTCCTCTAACGGGGGTTTTCATTGTTTATTCTCCCGACGACGGCGACGGCGAAGTCGTGTATTCAATACGGAAAGCCACCCTGTCAGTCAGTCAATACCTACGTACGTATACGAAAGCACATCGCTTTCCATTTGGAAAAGAGGAGCGTCAAATAGCAAAAGTTTGATGTCTGGATATCATACAAAATACAAAAGCTCGGTGAAGGATATTATTTCCCAATGGTTTAGGGCAATCCTTATAACGAGGATTCTTCCAGAAAGTATTCATAAGGGAGGGAGGATGAAGGAGTTCAAAAACAAAGACTTGGAGTGAATTTTATTTAAAGTTGAGTCTCTTAAAATATTTTTTTAATCGTTAATTTTACTGTGTATCGATGGAAACAGAAGTTTAAAACCAGATACACAGATCTGTGGAGGGTAGGAAGACGACTGGGGGATGAGGGAGACTTTATGGAACACCATTCAGGTGTATGATTCAAAATAAAAAATCTCCTCAAGGAATATTGTCTCTCAATGATTTTGGGGAATCTTAACGATGAGAAATATTTCAAAAAGTATTTATAAGCGAAGCAGGATTTAGGGGTTGAAAGACAAACACTTGAAGTGATTGTTATTTGAAGTTGAGTCTTTAAAAATATTTTTTTAATCGTTAATTTTACTGTTTATCGATGGAAATGGAAGTTTAAAATCAGATGCACAGATCTGTGGATGGAAGGAAAACGACTGGGGGGATGAGGGAGACTTTATGAAACACCATTCAGGTGTATGATTCAAAATAAAAAATCTCCTCAAGGAATATTGTTTCCCAATGATTTTGGGGAATCTTAACGATGAGAATTATTTCAGAAAGTATTTATAAGCGAAGCAGGATTTAGGGGTTGAAAAATGAACACTTGAAGTGAATGTTATTTGAAGTTGAGTCTCTTAAAATATTTTTTTTAATCGTTAATTTTACTGTGTATCGATGAAAATAGAAGTTTAAAATCAGATACACAGATCTGTGGAGGGTAGGACAACGACTGGGGGGGGGGATGAGGGAGACTTTATGGAGCACCATTCAGGTGTGTGATTCAAAATGAAAAATCTCCTCAAGGAATATTGTTTCCCAATGATTTTGGGGAATCTTAACGATGAAAATTATTCCAAAAAGTATTTATAAGCGAAGCAGGATTTAGGGGTTGAAAAACGAAC
Organism: Agrilus mali; assembly: GCA_029378335.1. Classification (NCBI taxonomy): domain Eukaryota; kingdom Metazoa; phylum Arthropoda; class Insecta; order Coleoptera; family Buprestidae; genus Agrilus; species Agrilus mali. The sequence goes on from CM055660.1 coordinate 1,663,472, forward strand.
ACTTGGGGTGAATGTATTTGAAGTCAAGTCTCTTAAAATATTTTTTTAATCCCTAAATTTACTCTGTATGGCAATAGAAGTTTAAAATTAAATACACACATCTAGGGATGGTGGGAAAGCGACTGTGGGGGCTGTGGGTACCTTGACGATCACAATTTAATTGTTTTTAGTTGGGGTTAGATACGTGTGAGCCCAAATACGTAGTGGAATTATGAACTTAGATTGAAGTAAACGGTTATAAGGAGTAGTAATGACCATGTAGAACACTTTAGGGTTTCTAGAGCTTCAGGGGTGGAAATTAAACAAAAATATATAACTGTGTGTTGTCTTTTTCTACCCTAACACTTATTTAAAATGAAAAAAGTTAGTTTTCTTGAATATTAACGAGAAGCATTTTGATTTAATTCCTCGTTTCATAGAGGGTTGATCATTTCGAGTCCCTTTGTGCCAAAATTCCGAGCAATATGATGAATAATAAAAAAGGAGGTGGACGGATATTTTACGGGTGTTGCATTTCGCGATATTCGGCGCTAATGAATGTTTTTCAGCGTTGAATTCGAACAAATAAATTGCAGTTGCATGACCCATAAAATTTTTATCACGCTTTTACCTTTTGAACAGCCCCTAAATTGGACCGCTTACATTTTAATATTTTGCAGCTGTTATGGTGGTGGTGGTGCATGTCAAATAAAAATAATAGGGTTGGTATGTTGCTGTTACAAAATATTTCATTAGGTATGGGCCTTTTGTAGGTACAATTTATGCTTTTTGTCTCTTCAGGCAAATTAATTAAAAATTTCAATTAAGTAGGTATATTTTTGTGAAATTACTTTAGGTACAACAAAAACTTAATGCCGACTTTACCTACAAGCAAATAATAAGAGAGAAAAGTTTTAAAATCGGAAAATAAAATTTACCAGCCTTTTCGTCCATCCAGAAATCCCGCCCTTTACCTTTGATAACAGCTTTTCAATCGTGCATTAGGATCTGATGTTTTAGTAGCTGAAGAATATTTAAAATCCAGGTCAGAGGTCAGCTGGGGCATCTCAAAGTTATTTCCGGTTTTGAATAATCACAGAAGTTTAAATTCTTGAGTGAATTTTCCATCTACATTTTTATACAGTTTTGGGGTTTTAATTGAACTAAAAATAAAAGCAAGCACAAACGAGCCGACCAATCGATTTCTTAGGCATAACGTTATAATTAAAAAACTACCATGAGTCGATTATTTATCTTTTAATATTGAATGGCTGTTTATATAGTCTCCGTTTGATAAATTCTTGTTTTGTTATTGAATATAATCGAGGATAGACGAAGAAAAAAAGGCAATAAAGCAAAGAAGCGAGTAGAGATCGCTTTAAGCATTGGTGTTTTGTGTGTTTTGTTGTTATAGGAAACCCCATGCTGACATTTTAAATTGATTTTCGGTGTAAATGTTCGTTCCTGTATTGTTGTACGTACGTATTGCATGAAAATAGGGAAAAGTGGGAAATAACCGTTTCCCATTGGGAATCCAAACCACTCGGCGAAATGTTCGAATCAACGGCTTTTTCGCACATTCGCTTTTATCAAACGTAGTTAAATAATTTCGTATGTTGAAAATATACTTTATGAGGACGAGGGCGTAAAATTGGACAAGAAATCATAACGTGTGCCATTTTCTCGTACTCACATTACCAACACCAATAGAAAATTGAAATTAAATCCAATTCCCAAGCGCATATTGTATAGCGATACGTTAGACAAACTAGTAGAACTTTTAATCAAAGAATCTGTCAGCATAAGAGACGTAAATTTAATATTTTCTCTTACTGTTAAAATATATCGAAATTTTTGCAATTTTTAGGTAGATAATCCTTCAAGGGTTTTGCATTTCTAGCAATTCAACACATTTGTTTTTTATTTAAGTAAATAAAGATGACATTTTTTCAATAAATTAAAATACTTTCACTGAAGGGAAGTTTGATAAAATTTGGCCACCCTGAGTTCAAATAAAAAGCTACGCTCTCTCTCGTATTTTTCCTGATGTTCCTCACTAAATCTACCACCTTCAACCCTCAAACAATTGCATTCCAGCTTTCCACCCCTAGGTGGCAGTAGAGGCAGCTACATTCTCCCTATTGATTTTCCAAAGTCGTCCTGTAACGTCCTTTATTTTATCTGCAGGATTCTGCAGACTCGAATAATTACTTAATTATTAGTAATCAAAATTTTTATTATTGTGAATATTGTTTAGTGATATTTATTGCAGATAAAAAGTCTCACAAACCTCAAGGACCGCCAAGTATTCACCCCACTGTAATTGGACCAAACGTAAGCGAAACAAGTAAGTGAAATGTACCCTTTTCTATTTTTTTATAACCAAATAATAACAGTAATTTTTTGGGAAACCCGAGAAAGGCAAAAGATTAAAATTAATTACAGTGTCCACAATCATGCCTGACACAACAACCCCTTTCATTGGTCACCGTGTTCGCGTATGTCCACCAGGCAAGTTTAACAAAAACAAAAGGTTTTGGTAGATATCCAAAAAACTTCACCCTTTAGCTTACCCTCCCAATTCTTAACTGAAACCTCTTTTAAAAGCCAGATATTGTCATGAAATTTTAAGGCATTAATTACCCTTTTTAACACCCTGTATGTATTTATTCTGATCGTTCGTTTGATTTTGTTTTTTGTTTTTTGGCCTCTTCCATGTCATGTATTGTGAGAAGAACGATGTTATTCATAGAAGTACATACATAGAAAGTTCGTAAATTATTACCGGCTAACATTCTTGAGCGTTTTGCGAAGAAGACGGCTTGCTTTGCCTCCAGTTTCTTTAAAATATTTAGCGAATGCGCTCAAAACAACTGCTGCAATATATTCTACTCGAAAATTCGAGTCTAAATGACATTTACAAAGAATATATGAGACTTTGCTGCTTGGGCCCGTGGGCAAAGAAATGTATGGAAATTGACTTAACGTCTTGAATATGCATGCCACTGGGACACTGAGCAAATAAAACACAACTAGCACGGATTTTGCTTAATATTACGAATTCTATATAATAAAATAAGTTGTTGAGGGGCTGTACTATAAATAAGTAATATAAAGTCAATTTTTTCTGATTTCATATCGGTCAATATTTCTCTCGAACTCCAAAGTTTCCAATCGAACTACTTCGACCTACGTAGCAATTTTACCAATACAACTGCTCCTTCTACCGGAAACAGAAAACTTGGTATTAATTTTATTCTTTTAAAATTCTCCTGCTCGCTCCGGTACGAAATCCAATAAATATCGGGAAGTGCTTTATTAAATTTGTTGCAGACTATAGCGAACAGATTGGTGCCGCCAACTTTTTCATTAGCAACTGCAGATATCTATCTATATCTTTACGTACCTACGTACTTCTTTGAAAAGGAACTTTTAAACAAAATTTTAGGTCGGTAATAGAAAAATTAAATTCAAAATTTTAATTCAATATAAGTAATCCAATCAAAAGAACTCCCTCTGTTGGAGTTCTGAGTTTCAAAAAAGACAAAAAATAAAACGGGACTAATAATATCTATAATAACACTACCCCCGTGTCTGGGTGTCCGTAATATGTTTGTTAAAAATTAATTAAACAATTCGTACTCGTCTGTTGCTCACCTTCAACTCGAATGAGCTCACTGGAAAACAGGTAGGCTAAAAGTCTAAAATGACGGTGATGGTCGATATTACTAATGATTACAGTTTTCTGTGGTTAGATGTAACGTTGAGGCTCTTTTTCAACTCGTTCTGAAAACATACCATTTGGAGGCACAACTAAATTAAAAAAAGGTGTCACATTTTATATCATTGATTTAATAAATTTTTACGTATTAACTCCTTTTTGGCTCGCCATGGACTCTTCTGTAATTATTAATTTCTCGTCCCAAAAACGTATTGTTTGAAATGACAACTCTCCTCTTTGTGTTTTAATTAGTAGAAAATTTTGGGTGCTAGTTGTACTCTTTTGTGACTCAGCTTGTAAGCTTGCCAAGTCTTCATTCTAAAAACATACAGTTTCGAACAAAAATAAAAGTATTACTCGTATTCTCTCTTTTTTATCTAAGGATTAATCCCGCCGAAATTCATAGAAATTTTTATGTATTTTTGGTATTCTTTTGAGGATTGCATTTGAAACTTGTGAGCTTACCAACGTCTCGTTCCAAAAACATATCGGTTTGAGTAAGAATGAGATTATTAAAGTATGTAGGATTACTTGTGTCTTTTCTTTGCTCTCTTAGATTTAATTTAGCCGAACTTCATGACAATCTTTGTATACTTTTTGTACATTTTTATGCTCGCCTTCGACTCTTGTGAGTTCGCCAACGTTTCGTCCCAAAAACATATCGGTTTGAGTAAGAATGAGATTATTAGAGTATGTAGGATTACTTGTGTCCTTTCTTTTCTCTCCTAGGTTTAATCCTATCGAATTTCATGGAAATTTTTGTATACTTTTTGTACTTTTAATGCTCGCCTTCGACTCTTGTGAGTTCGCCAACGTCTTGTTCGAAAAACATATCGGTTTGAGTAAGAATGAGATTATTAGAGTATGTAGGATTACGTGTGTCATTTCTTTGCACTCTTAGATTTAATCCAGCCGAACTTCATGACAATCTTTGTATACTTTTTATGCTCGCCTTCGACTCTTGTGTGTTCGCCAACGTTTCGTTCCAAAAACATATCGGTTTGAGTAAGAATGAAATTATTAGAGTATGTAGGATCACTTGCGTCCTCTCTTTTCTGTCTTAGGTTTAATCCTATCGAACTTCATGGCAATTTTTGTATACTTTTTGTACATTATTAAGCTCGCCTTCGACTCTTGTAAGTTCGCCAACGTCTTGTCCCAAAAACATATCGTTTAGAGTAAGATTAAGATAATTAGAGTATGTAGAATTACTTGCGTCCTCCCTTTTCTCTCTTAGATTTAATCCTGCCGAACTTAATGGCAATGTTTGTATACTTTTTGTACATTTTTATGCTCGCCTTCGACTCTTGTAAGTTCGCCAACGTCTTGTCCCAAAAACATATCGTTTAGAGTAAGATTAAGATAATTAGAGTATGTAGAATTACTTGCGTCCTCCCTTTTCTCTCTTAGATTTAATCCTGCCGAACTTAATGGTAATGTTTGTATACTTTTTGTACATTTTTATGCTCGCCTTCGACTCTTGTGAGTTCGCCAACGTCTCGTCCCAAAAACATATCGATTTGAGTAAGAATGAGGTTATTAGAGTATGTAGTATTACTTGTGCCCTCTCTTTTCTACCTTAGGTTTAATCCTATAGAACTTTATGACAATTTTTGTATACTTTTTGTACATTTTTAAGCTCGCCTTCGACTCTTGTAAGTTCGCCAACGTCTCGTCCCAAAAACATATCGTTTAGAGTAAGATTAAGATAATTAGAGTATGTAGAATTACTTGCGTCCTTCCTTTTCTCTCTTAAATTTAATCCTGCCGAACTTAATGGCAATGTTTGTATACTTTTTGTACATGTTTATGCTCGCCTTCGACTCTTTTGAGTTTGCCAGTGTTTCGTCCAAAAAACATACTGTTTGGAGCAAGAATAAGAGTATTTGCGTATGTGTGATTGCTTGTGTTCTAACTTGTTTATCTTTAGATCAATTCAACTGAATTTCGTAATAATTCCTGTAGAGTTTCAGTGCTTTTTTGAGACTCAACTTCATCTCTTCCACCTCTACTCATTCCAAAAGCATGTCAGCTGGAGTCAAAATGAGATTATAGGAACATGTATGATTATTAAGCTACTTTTTTCATTCTCAAACAAATACCTATACTTTTGATGCTCTTTTGCGACTCGCACATGGCTCATATTTGCTCATCTATTTTTTATTCTGAAAACATACCGCATCAAACTTTAACGAAATAGAGGACGAGTAATTACTGTAGAACTATACCATTTACATCTTTTTGGATTAGACGGCAATTAATTCTTGTATCTCCTTAAGCATTTAATCATAGTTTGTTAAACAAGATGTTGTGACCGGCCTTTGTTCTCTTTTTTGAGCGTTACATTTTTGCCACAATGTTTTCAGGCACCGTCTGTACAAACATAAATTAAAAATGTTTACCTGCCTTTTCCGCTGAAAAATTAACGGATTCACGGTAGGTGACACGCGCATTGAAACAAGGGAGAAGTGCGCTGTTCTTCATTAAATCTGGTCGTTTAGTATCCGCGAGGGGTTTAAACCGGGACTTGTTTCTAAGCCCAGGTTACAGGACCGAGAACACGCTGACGGTTCCAGTAAGTAAGTAGGATATGCATTGGTGTCGTGTCAGTGACATCAACTCACATACACATATACGTAGGTATCTGTACATGTACTTGTACAAGCGAACTAAACAACAATGTTGGATTGTCACTTCTCGAATTTCATCGCATCCCTAAATAAGTAACAGAACAGGGGTTTGTTACTGTCAAATTAATAATTTAGGTCGCACCGGCACACGATGCTGATATCCACCGCCTACACAATGTACGACCTATGGGAATATCGTTGTCTCTTTCTCGCTCCTTTCGTTATACCACATGGACTTAATTAACTGGCTCTTTAAAATTTTAGGACGCACATAATGATAATCCGCTTGTTGACGAAGACGTGCTTTTTATTTTTATTTTTATTTTTCCCTATTTACGTATGTTTCCAAATACTCTTCCAACATTCTCCTAAATAAGTATGCAATTCACCGTAGAATATTAATATTTAATCAACACAAAAATTATACGGGGTGATTCATAAAAGTACGTATCTATAAATTAATAAAAAATTAACAAGGGACCCTTTAAAACAAAGTTATTTAAATATTTGTAACCCTCTTCCCTAAAGTTGCTGCAAACGTGAGGGAAAATGATGCAAATATTTGCCGTCCCTGTGCCTATTAATTTTCACCCGAACTACGTACGTACGTGATTTAGCATTGTCCTACAGGATACTAGGGACATAAATAAGTCAGTGCGAATCCACAATGAAGCACGACTTCCCCAGGTCAAAACCTGGGATGTTACGAATGTGTTATTTTTTCGGGACAGCCATTTGAAATTTCCGGTAACGAATACATCCATTTATGATGTCGTCGCTGGAACAATTGCGCCTGTGGGAGTCCTACAGGAAATGTTTCATACAATTTATTGGAAACTAACTGAGTAATGCTTTTGAATTGTCACATTATTTTAATAATCCGGACAAATAATGACATAAAAATTAATGCCTTCTGGTAAAGGTAAATAAACACTAGAAGGATTAAATAATGTCGATAAGTTGAGTCATTTTCTTGGACAACTTAAAATTTCCAGCAGCTTGTGCCTGGTTTTTCAAACAGACCAATATACAGAGCTTTTTTATTAAGGTACATTTAATAATTATTATCAAACGAATCGATTTTAAGATCCTCCTATTAAAACTTTTCCAGTTTAATTAACTTAATTAACAATAAAAATTATATTTCTCGTAATCGTAACAAATTTTATTTGTTCCAACTGCTTTAATTAAAAATACAATAGCAGCTCGTCTGGATTAAGTAAGTCGTTAATTAATAATTAGTTTCAATTAAAGCTGTAGATACTAATTAATAATGAATGGCTAGTTAACATTAAAATGAAAATCACTGATAGATAAATTGAACATACGTATGTACACATGCATTTCGAAGAGTTTTACGCATGCTCTCCGCGTCTTGCTGCATCCTGGACGCCGGCGTCGGTGCCGTCCCGACGACGACGACGACGACGTGTTGTCCTCTATTCGCGTCACGACGCATTTTACGGCTTTTTGAGAATGACTGTAAACGTTCGGGGCGCTTTTTAAAAATCGCGGCTGCCCACTGTCTGTCGTCCGACTTACAGTAACCAGATAAGTACTTGGTCTAAATTTTTCGAAATTCAATAACAATCGTCATGTCAGGCGCTGCGAAATTTTTCAAACTACTTTTAGTTGTCCAAACTGTCGCTGGCTACGACAAGGAAACTTTTGGGTTTCCCAAGAGGGAGAGGGGTAAGTTAATTACCATTTTTTTTTCTTTACAAAAATAAATTACAACAAATTTTTATTAGGTATTAGATTTTTTTAATTTAGTTTTGAAGGGTTTACATAAACATTATTTAGCTTCTTAATCCTGGCTTTAAATACAATCGTTATTGGATTACAAGGATGAATACTTATTTTTTAAAGCACACAATCCTTCTGCGGTTTGCAAATTGGTTTATAGTTAATCTTTAAAATCGAATCAGATCACAAACCACAGCATGTGAACGAACATTAAGAGTTTTCTAATTCTTTTTCGAATACAAAAGGTTCAGTGCAAAATCAAAATTAATTAACGGTTATGTGTAGTGCACCGCACTCCTGTATAACTTTATTTATCCTTGCACTTTATCCTGAAGCAATTCCTTACAAAACAGAATAAATTATCATTATTAAGGGAGTTATATAGTTAAAAGTTTGATACATCAAGAAAATAACGACAAAATAAATTTCATTTTAGTCAAACCATAACAATTAACGAAAACATTGTCCTTTTCTATTTGTTAATTTATTTCTCATTATTTTTCAATAAACATAGGAAAGAACGATAAATAGCGATAATAAAATGAAAAAATATTTTTCTGGGGTTACTTAATAGTTTTACTTTTGTGTCCGTATTCTTCCGAGAGACCCACGGGTTGCTTATCTATTAAAATGACGAATGTTTTGCCGCATTGTTCAAATAAATTATCCCCAACAACAACGTGCTACACACGAATCCCAAGAAAACTAAGAAACTTCGTTAATTCGAAACTCTTTAGGAATACAATGTACTTTATATGTACGTACTCTTAGTTAGTTGGGTAATTTAACTTCTTTGTTTAAATCATCCATGTAAGTATGTACGTACATTACTGTGTTGTTGTACCCTACGTGTTATTATACATCTGGTCTAAAAGGGTGTTTAATTGAGTATCCTGTAGGTACAATTTATTACTTACTTCCGTTACAGACTATTATACGCTGTTTTTAGTGCTTTTGAGAATTAAGTCCTCAAAACAAAGCATCTACATTATACACGTCTTGTTTAAAGCAAAATGTATCTGTGCCAAAAATTTATAAAACGGCTAGTACACAGATTGTTACATTAAGCTCCAAACGTATTTAATTATGTACTATGCAAATATTTTGTTGCGCAATAACATGACCAATAGTTGCAAGTTTTTAAAGTTGAAATATAGTTTCGTATCGAAATTTTATAAAACTAGTAGTACGTCGATTGTTGTGTTAAGGTTCAAACGTATTTATATATTTAGTAGCATTGCAAATGTTTCGTTGCAAAATAACTTGAGTAATAAGATTGAATTATTCAAAATTGAAATAATTTTTTTAAGACCCTAGTTACAAATAGGAATTTTATAGAACGGGTAGTACATCGATTGTTATGTTATGTCAAACGTATTTAATTATGTACTATCTATCATTGCAGATGTTTCGTTGTAGATACCTACACTAATGTGAGTAATTAAATTGGATTTTCGAAATTGAAATATTTTTTTTATAGAACTGGTAGTGCAATGACTGCTACGTTAAGCTTCAAACTTTATCATTGCAAATATTTTGTTGCGCAATAACATGACCAATAGTTGCAAGTTTTTAAAGTTGAAATATAGTTTCGTATCGAAATTTTATAAAACTAGTAGTACGTCGATTGTTGTGTTCAGGTTCAAACGTATTTATATATTTAGTAGCATTGCAAATGTTTCGTTGCAAAATAACTTGAGTAATAAGATTGAATTATTCAAAATTGAAATAATTTTTTTAAGACCCTAGTTACAAATAGGAATTTTATAGAACGGGTAGTACATCGATTGTTATGTTATGTCAAACGTATTTAATTATGTACTATCTATCATTGCAGATGTTTCGTTGTAGATACCTACACTAATGTGAGTAATTAAATTGGATTTTTCAAAATTGAAATATTTTTTACAGAACGGGTAGTACATTGACTGCTACGTTAAGCTTCAAACTTTATCACTGCAAATATTTTGTTGCGCAATAACATGATCAATAGTTGCAATTTTTTATAGTTGAAGTATTTTCTTTTAAGACTAGTTTCGTATCGAAATTTTATAAAACTAGTAGTACGTCGATTGTTGTGTTAAGGTTCAAACGTATTTATATATTTAGTAGCATTGCAGATGTTTCGTTGCACAATAACTTGAGTAATAAGATTGAATTATTCAAAATTGAAATATTTTTTTTAAGACCCTAGTTACATATAGGAATTTTATAGAACGGGTAGTACATCGATTGTTATGTTATGTCAAACGTATTTAATTATGTAGTATCTATCATTGCAGATGTTTCGTTGTAGATACCTACACTAATGTGAGTAATTAAATTGGATTTTTTAAAATTGAAATATTTTTTTATAGAACGGGTAGTACAATGACTGCTACGTTAAGCTTCAAACTTTATCATTGCAAATATTTTGTTGCGCAATAACATGACCAATAGTTGCAATTTTTTAAAATTGAAATATAGTTTCGTATCGAAATTTTATAAAACTAGTAGTACGTCGACTGTTGTGTTAAGGTTCAAACGTATTTATATATTTAGTAGCATTCCAGATGTTTCGTTGCACAATAACTTGAGTAATAAGATTGAATTATTCAAAATTAAAATATTTTTTTAAGACCCTAGTTACATATAGGAATTTTATAGAACGGGTAGTACATCGATTGTTATGTTATGTCAAACGTATTTAATTATGTAGTATCTATCATTGCAGATGTTTCGTTGTAGATACCTACACTAATGTGAGTAATTAAATTGGATTTTTTTAAATTGAAAAATTTTTTTATAGAACGGGTAGTACAATGACTGCTACGTTAAGCTTCAAACTTTATCATTGCAAATATTTTGTTGCGCAATAACATGACCAATAGTTGCAATTTTTTAAAGTTGAAATATAGTTTCGTATCGAAATTTTATAAAACGAGTAGTACGTCGATTGTTGTGTTAAGGTTCAAACGTATTTATATTTATTTAGTAGCATTGCAGATGTTTCGTTGCACAATAACTTGAGTAATAAGATTGAATTATTCAAAATTGAAATAATTTTTTAAGACCCTAGTTACATATAGGAATTTTATAGAACGGGTGGTACATCGATTGTTATATTATGTCAAACGTATTTAATTATGTAGCATCCTAGCAGATCTTTCGTAGCACAATAACTTGGGTAGTATTATTGGAATTTTCAAAATTAAAATGATTCTTTGAAAATCGTACTTTTATAATGAAATTTTATAGAACGGGTAGTACATCGATTGTTACGTTAAGCTTCAAACGTTTTTAATTATTTTGGGGGCGTAATTTTTTAAAATCCAATAAATAATTTCCTGTGAATATCATTAATAATGATGAAATATTAAACCCGCTAAATACCTAATAACGTCAGATAATTTATGAACATTAATTTAATTTTGATGTTTTTCTCAAATAAAGACGAAAATCAGTGATGTCAGTTTTCTTGTGGTTGTGGCGTTGGTTGTTCCTTAAATAGAAATATGTAGAAGAGGTTTATGATAAGGACCTTTATTATGAATCAGTGCAGAGGTAGACAAGGCAAGGAAGCACCTCTGACTCCTGGCTGGCTTCAAGGGCCATAACTCCTGGGAGCGTTATTAGACCCTCTCGATACAAAGAGATCAATTATTAAAATGTGTTTGGAAAGGAACGGTTCAGCTGCATTGCATATTGAATAACCATTCAACCAACTAAAAATAAAACCATTAAACAGAAGCCCCTGACTGCTACGTTGCCATTTATAGGACAAAAAAAGGATTTTCTCGTGCTGTCTCACATTACAAGCTTAATATATTTTTGTCATTTTTTAATTTCTAATGCATTTCTTCTTAAGTCACAAGAACATGATGTGGATAATCTCAAATTTTAAGTTCTATAAGACAGAAAAGAAACTTTCTTCGTCGGGTTCTTTTGTACTTCATGGCCAAAATACTTCTATGCTTCTTTAATCTCCAATGCACTTTTTCTTAAGCCATACAAATATTTTTTCATTATTTTTATTGTTAAATATGCATGACAGTAAACTGTAACGGATAATAGGTAGTGTTACAAATTTTTGTGTAGTGTACTTTTGATTCATTAAACTAGAGGAAAATTAGAGCACGCTTTCGTCGAGAGGGCAAGCCAACAATAAAATTAGCCCAGTCGAGCGTTTTCTTATACGAAAGCTGTTGTAGCAAACAAAAAAAAAAGAAAAACAAATTCAACCGCAATTTATTTATGTGGGTTCAAGCACGATTTGATTTTACACATTGTTCTCGTTGGCTCAATGTGTAGGTAGGTATCAAATGTGCAAAGAATTCTGCACGTGAAATTCGTATTATTGTGTTTTTTTTTTTTTGTAGAAAAAGGAACTGTTCAGGTTTTACGTTGTTTGAAATATTCAACGAAAGGTTAAGATTTTTACCAATACAATAAAAAGAAAAATTATACGACTACTAGATTTTTTACAAGTATTATAATGTAAGGGGTTCCTACTTTTTAAAAACTATGTACTCTGGTATTAAAATTAAAGCAGAAGCTCACTAAAATAATTTTTCTCGAAAAACAAACTTTGACTCTCCTAATGAAAATAATTGGCCTAAGCTGACACACTGCATTCAGGTCAGGAGCCATTTTTGTTTATGCAGCATAATAATGGCTTTCATTTGGCCCACGACCCTGTAATAATTTACCCGCTTATTCGTTTTAAAAGACCCTTTCAGGTGAAAATGTGCCAGGAAGGTTTTTATAATTTTTCTTCAATCTTTTACGTACCTACATGACATGAAAAATTTATTTACTTGTGGTGCCAAAATTCTAGACCTATAACCTACCCTAAAAATATGATTGTGATTAACAAAAGGATGATTTATTTTTTTCTTTACAATAGTTTTGTATTGATTTGTACATTTTTAAGATTCTACCAACTTAACTAAGTATGTAATTTAAAATTTAAAGCGAACGGAAGGTAGGTACCAACCTACTAGCGCTTGAATGAAATATTTTACATTCTCATACGAATGCATCAAAGTGCCGGTGCAAAGGCGGTTTCTATGAGCTGCTTCTCACCTGGTTAAAATTTCAAGATTGAGGTGACGTTATCACTGCATGAGCCGAGAACCACATCAGCCTGGGCTGCTTCTGATACCACCCTACCTTACTTTTCAATAAATAATTGATTTAGTTTTCGTCCCTTGATCTACTTAACCACCAGCAGGGGCTTAAATGTAGGTAAATCATTACAGGTCATATTGTCATCCTAAAGACTTATATGTAATGCGAATTATTAATTCCAGAAACCCTTAAAGGTATAGAATGGTTTTTATGAATTTTGGGAATATTGAAATTATCAAGGAAGGTTTCAAGTTAATTTTCAATTTCATGTGGCAAGATTATTCCTTTCTTTGACTATGATAATGTAGTGTAACTTACCCATTTAAATTGATCGTCATAGAATACCTACGTTGTGATAAAAAAAAGTCGTTTTCCAAAAATGGAACGCTCTACCATTGTACAGGTTTAATTATTTAGGAACAAGGCTTTAAAATAAAAAGGCAATGTTTGCTTGAAAAACCCTAAATTTATTTGTAAATGCATGATTGAGAAAATTTTGTATTTTACTCACCTTTGAATAAACACAGTTAAATAAATGTAAAATAGAAAATATGTTAGTGTGAGTGCATGAACAACACAAAAAAAACAAAATGAGCAACAATTACAAATGTCAAACAAAAATTTAAGTAGTGCCAGGCTCAGCCTGAAGCTCACGTGGAAAAAGAGCGATGGCAGAGAAAAACCACGATCATTGCTCCTCAAAATGAAAAGCAAAAATGCAAGTGATAAAATTCACATGAAACACAAAAATCAAATAAAGTTTCAAATCACAGGAAAAACAAGTCAAGTAAATGTAAATGGTAAATGCAAACAATTCAAATAAATGGAAACGACAAAAAGAAATAATTCAAATCAAACAGTAAATGTTAAAAATAATTCAAATAAAAATCATGGCACAAATAAGAAAGTCAAAAACAAATACAAAATTAAACAAATGCAAATTAAAAACATGGGTAAAATATGTGATGGCAAAATCATAAAACATTTCAAATAAAATTGCACAAAATAAACAACCACAAAACAGACAAATAAAATAAAATAATAGCATTTCAAAATAATCTTGCAAAATAAAATATTCGGAAACAAATTATACGCAAAAGCACCACAAATTGTAATTCAACCCTTTCAAACAAAAGAACATTTTAAACAGTACATATTTTGTTAGTTAGTTTATAAGTATAAGTCTGGAGTCCTGGTATGGATGCAATCCAGATAACGTTGAAAATAAAAATGTGATTTGGGCATACGCAAAACAAAAAAATAAAGTAAAGTCTGGAGTCCTGGTATGGATGCAATCCAGATAACGTTGAGAATAAAAATATATATGTGTGTGTAAAGTACAAATTGCGTAAATACTCCCAAAATCACCACGGGAGAAAATATTAGTACATACATAAAAATCTCTTTCAAAAATTGGTTGAAATATAAAATGTGTTCAAATACAAAAGAAAATACGCCAATTGCACAATGTTGTTTAGGGTTGCCTGAGATTGCACAATGTTATTTATAGTATAACGTAATAGTATAATGTTGTTTAGTTTTGCACAAAATTGCGCAATATTAATCAAAGCGCCTGAAAAGCACTTCCAATACAACAAAATGATTCTTTCAGAAATTACTTCACATTTGTTTAAAATAAAAACAATTATAAAAAAAAATCATTAAAAAAAAAATAAAAATAATTGTAAAATCGATTGATTAAAATAAAGGAGATTAAAAATCATTTACAAAAATTATAAAAAGAATTATAAACTTGATTTGATAAAAATTACACAAGAACAAATAAAATCAAAATGAATTATTTCTTTTCGTTTTTGAAATAACAAATTACATTTTAAAATTAAAATTATAAAATCAAATAGACAAATAAAGATTTTCATTACCTGTTGATTGTTGCAAAATCAAGACACAAAAAAAATAATTTAAAATATTGCACAATATTATAACAATTTACTAGTTCTTTTTGGGGAAGTTTCTACTTATGATGTCACTGAACTACTGTTCTTCTTTCTTCTTTTACCACACTTTTATACTTTTGAATCACACGAAAAAGGGGAAAACCGAAAGAAACGCTGGAACACCGCGATGTGGTGACCGGGCACAATTACTTTTTGTATTCTTTTTAAATTTTACTTAGCTTCGACTGCTCTCCGCGAGATGGGAGTCCGGGAGGAAAATTTAAAGTTTGGGTGCGGATACTACAATAACTTGAGTAATAATAACTGAAATATTTTTTTAAGATCGTAATTTCATATCGAAATTTTATAGAACGGGTAGTACATCGATTGTTATGTTAAGCTAACAGATCTTTCGTTGCACAATAATTTGAGTTATAATAATTGAGTGTAATTTGAAATAATTTTTTACTGAAATTTTACAGAACGGGTAGTAGATCGATTGTTTAAGCTTCAAACGTATTTATTTATGTAGTAGCATTGCAGATGTTGCGTTGCACATTAACTTGAGTAATAAGATTCGAATTTTCAAAATTGAAATAATTATTTTAAGACCCTAGTTACATATAGGAATTTTATAGAACGGGTAGTACATCGATTGTTATGTTAAACTAACATATCTTTAATTGCACAATAATTTCAGTTATAATCATTGAGTGTCTTAAATTTTAAATATTTTTTTTATGGTCCTAGTGTCATATTGAAATTTTATAGAACTGGTAGTACATCGATTGTTATGTTAAGCTAACAAATCTTTCGTTGTACAATAATTTGAGTTATAATAATTGAGTGGCTTAAATTTGAAATAATTTTTAACTGAAATTTTACAGAACGGGTAGTAGATCGATTGTTTAAGCTTCAAACGTATTTATTTATGTAGTAGCATTGCAGATGTTGCGTTGCACATTAACTTGAGTAATAAGATTCGAATTTTCAAAATTGAAATAATTATTTTAAGACCCTAGTTACATATAGGAATTTTATAGAACGGGTAGTACATCGATTGTTATGTTAAAGTAACAGATCTTTAATTGCACAATAATTTGAGTTATAATCATTGAGTGTCTTAAATTTTAAATATTTTTTTTATGGTCCTAGTGTCATATTGAAATTTTATAGAACTGGTAGTACATCGATTGTTATGTTAAGCTAACAGATCTTTCGTTGCACAATAATTTGAGTTATAATAATTGAGTGTCTTAAATTTGAAATAATTTTTTACTGAAATTTTACAGAACGGGTAGTAGATCGATTGTTTAAGCTTCAAACGTATTTATTTATGTAGTAGCATTGCAGATGTTGCGTTGCACATTAACTTGAGTAATAAGATTCGAATTTTCAAAATTGAAATAATTATTTTAAGACCCTAGTTACATATAGGAATTTTATAGAACGGGTAGTACATCGATTGTTATGTTAAACTAACAGATCTTTAATTGCACAATAATTTGAGTTATAATCATTGAATGTCTTAAATTTTAAATATTTTTTTTATGGTCCTAGTGTCATATTGAAATTTTATAGAACTGGTAGTACATCGATTGTTATGTTAAGCTAACAAATCTTTCGTTGTACAATAATTTGAGTTATAATAATTGAGTGTCTTAAATTTGAAATAATTTTTTACTGAAATTTTACAGAACGGGTAGTAGATCGATTGTTTAAGCTTCAAACGTATTTATTTATGTAGTAGCATTGCAGATGTTGCGTTGCACATTAACTTGAGTAATAAGATTCGAATTTTCAAAATTGAAATAATTTCTTTTAAGACCCTAGTTACATAATTATAGGAATTTTATAGAACGGGTAGTACATCGATTGCTTTGTTATGCTTAAGTACATCGATTTTTATGTTAAACTAAGAGATCTTTAATTGCACAATAATTTGAGTTATAATGATTGAGTGTCTTAAATTTTAAATTTTTATTTATGGTCCTAGTTTGATACTGAAATTTTATAGAACGGGTAGTAGATCGATTGTGTAAGCTTCAAACGTATTTATTTATGTAGTAGCATTGCAGATGTCGCGTTGCACAATAATTTGAGTAATAAGATTTTCAAAATTGAAGACCCTAGTTACATAATTATAGGAATTTTATAGAATGGGTAGTACATCGATTGCTTTGTTATGCTTCAAGCATAATTCATTATATGGTATACTAGCAGATCTGTCGTGGCACAATAACCTTAAAATAATGTTTTGGGGACTTTCGTGTCATACCGAAATATTATAGAAGGGATAGTAGGTCTTAATTAACTTAATCTTCTTTTTCATGTGACAGGGTTATTTATTTCTTTCTTCGACTGTGATATCTTCTTCTGAAGGTTTCATATTCCATTCAGGACGCAGAGTAGCATTTTTAAACGGTTCGATCCTCTTAAACCTTGTCACCCTTGGTACTAGCTAGGGAAGTTTGGTGGTTTACTTTGTCGTTTTTCATTGTCTTTAAACTTGTCTCGGTTTCTTGCGCTACTTTTTGTGGGGTTCTAAGTAGTTCTAAGCATCCAGGAGGACAGATATTCCTGCTTAACACGTATCCTCTTTTTTTAGCAGCCAGAGTTGGTCATCGGTCACCCCCCATCCAAATACTAACTGGAGGGAATATTGCTTAACTTCGCAAAAAGTTTTTTATGCTCTACTTCAGTAATCTAATATATTCTGATCCAATCACATATATGATATAGTTTTATGGTCATGATAATGAAGAAGGGAAATTAAAATTCTCGTCCTTATTAAAAATTATAATCCCAACAGGTGTTCCTGCCAGGTATTAAATTCTGGGATCGACATGGGTTGTCTTTTTTTAACATAAAGCAGCACTTTTCTTCGTTTTATGGCAAAACGCTCGTCTAGGGCAACTCATTTTTGAATTTAGAAAACGCCACTTTTACGACCGTTCTACGGAAATTACCTCGTTGGCTTAAACTTAATTCCTCTACTCCTTGCAAAATCTGCGATTTAAATGACACTTATTTCCATGAAAAAAATGCGAATCCTGATATAAAAATTATTTTAACAACTTTACAGCAACCATAATATTTTTATCATTGTAAACCTTTGTCAAAAACAACCCCATCATTAACATTTTTCATGAATATATATCTGGCTTTTGAAATGTACTAAAACCTATCCTTAGAATAACTTATTAGTCGACCCTTTAGTTCATCCCTAAAACCATACAGAACTTGGTGGTTGGTCAAAAACATAAACGACTACTGAACTTTTAGATCCCCAACACACATAAATATATTACTAATAATAGGTACATATAAATAATTAAATATTTGTATATTAAATGTTATCTGTGACCACCTTTTTTATTCCTGTTTACAGGATCCAGCTGCGATAACACGTACACCAGTGACACAGCAAAGAACGGCACGATCACTAGTCCTGGTTATCCTTCCCCTTATTCAGAAAGGACCACTTGTAGATATGACTTTGTTGGAAGGGGGAGGGAGCGGGTGCAGATTGTATTTCAGGACTTCAATCTTTTTCATCCTACTGAGGACTCTAAAGAGTAAGTCAAAATAGTCACCAAAAAATTGTTGAGCACTTAATTAGGATTTGTGAGGAAGTAACCCTAAATGAAATAAATTCATTTGTGTTCTTTGATTCTTTCGTTTAGGGCAGCATTACTTTAGCCAATATAAGTAGCAATATAATGTACTTCTTCAATCTCAGTGTTTTTATTTTTTATGGTGTATTTTAGCTGTAATGACCAAGATGCCCTGGTGGCTTTCATGCACATCGACGGTAGAATGGAAAAGATCGAAACGTTCTGTGCGACGTCTTTACCAAATCCAATAATGTCAAATGGACCAAGACTGAAATTAGAATTCCATGGCATTTCCGGGTCACGGTATTCCAGAGGATTCAAGGCCACGTACATTTTCACAGAAGGTTTAAAAAATTATTTATCCAAAATCGAAACTTAATTTTAATTAATTTTTTGTGTTTCTGTAGATTTTGGAATCAAAAGTGGCGTACAATTACCGGATTATCCATGTGCCTTCGTATTTAATAGCAGCGTGTCAGCGAAAGGACATTTCCATAGCCCCAATTTTCCGGGGTTGTATCCAAGGGACACCGAGTGTCACTTTTATTTTTATGGTAATCAGGGAGAAAGGGTTCGACTGCATTTCCTCTACTTCGACGTCGAAGGAGTCATACCGTAATTATTAATTGATTATCTACTAATTTAATTTTTTAATTAATATTTTTGGGGTTGTTACAGTTGCGAAGCGACAACAGCGAGTGACTACGTCGAATTTTCGAACTACATGAACAGGGACAGAAAATATTCACGATACTGTGGTCAAATGAACGAGTTTAGTATCGAATCGGACAGGGTGTTTTTCAGGGTAACTTTTCGCTCCAACGACCGTCTTGACGGCAAGGGGTTCAATGCAACGTACCAATTTATTGACGAAGAAATCACCCCTACAGTTATTGTGGTTTCCACCAACTCTGGACCTCATTTCAAAGGTAACTTCATTTGATATTTTACATACCCCTGAGATTTTATATGGCTAACATTGTTTTTTTTTTTGTTTCAGATGCGGTAAGTATCTTACCAATGGTAATTCTCCTGTTATCAATATTTTTGCGATAAATGGTGGGTGAGTCTAGAAATAAACTATCTACGTAATTACATCTCAAACTACTAAAATACCTACATACTTAAAAAGCAATACTTCATTCAAACTACTCCGGTCTTCATGAATTCATATGTAAATGTAATCGTTTAATAAATAACAATGACTTGGGAAACGATGACATCTAATCTCCCTTCAAAAAATAAAAAAAAAAAATCTGATCAATCGAAAAGGTCTCTTATTTTTCTACTTTTCACATATCCTACGGAGTTCAATAGGTAGATCGAATTACGTAATAATTATGTCGTTATACCTGTAATAAAATGAATGTGATGTACTTATCGAAAGTGTGAGTTGTTAATTTCTAGGAAATTTTAATAAAACAAGTTCTTTAAAAAATTGCATGGCTGATTTATTGCAAAATAGTTCCTACACAGTACATTATTTTTTTATGCCCTTTTATTTTTTTGTACCACCATTTATACAGGGTTTTTCAAGTTGATGGGTTATTAGAAGTATATGAATTAGTAGAAGGAATTAAATTCTGAAACTTGGGCTCATTTGGTTATTGTTTATGCCGCTTCTTTTAAAAATATTTTTAAGTTCGATTTACATCCGGTTATACCGGAAGTCGATACCAACTTTGTTATTTTAAATGGAATGGTATATTTTTTACGCTTAATTCGAATAAAACGTGTAATTCTAAGGTAAGTTTGATAACCAACTTGTACACCTATGACGATCGGTTTCTGGGTTAATTTAATTTATAGAAAAAAAAACCGCAACCCAAATTATAAAAAATCATAACTTCCACAAAATACGACTTAGAGTGTTGAAATTTTTACTAGTAGTAGTTGAATATTAGTGCTAACGCCTTAACAAAATTGAATTAAATAATTTATACAGGGCGTTCAAAATAAAATTCTAAAATTGAAAAACTTCAAACACGAATTACCTCGTTTTTTCAAATGGCACCTACTATTTTTTATTTTTTCAATCGATTCCTTTTTTTCTCCTCTTTCGATCTATATGGACACTTCCTATTTTAAGTAATAATTCAAAATTATTCCAAAATTTAAAAATAAAATAGGAAGTATCCATATAGATCGAAAGAGGATAAAAAAAGGAATCGATTGAAAAAATAAAAAATAGTAGGTGCCATTTAAAAAAACGAGGTAATTCGTGTTTGAAGTTTTTCAATTTTAGAATTTTATTTTGAACGCCCTGTATAAATTATTTAATTCAATTTTGTTAAGGCGTTAGCACTAATATTCAACTACTACTAGTAAAAATTTCAACACTCTAAGTCGTATTTTGTGGAAGTTATGATTTTTTATAATTTGGGTTGCGGTAGCGTTTTTTTTACTATAAATTAAATTAACTCAGATACCGATCGTCATAGGTGTAGGTACAAGTTGGTTATCAAACTTACCTTAGAATTACACGTTTTATTCGAATTGAGCGTAAAAAATATACCATTCCATTTAAAATAAGAAAGTTGGTATCGACTTCCGGTATAACCGGATGTAAATCGAACTTGAAAATATTTTTAAAAGAAGCGGCATAAACAATAACCAAATGAGCCCAAGTTTCAGAATTGAATTCCTTCTACTAATTCATATACTTCTAATAGCCCATCAACTTGAAAAACCCTGTATACCTATACAATTATTTAGTAAATAAATAAGTAGTATTTAATATCAGGATTTAGGATATTCACAGGAGTGTGTAAGACATAAATATGCAGTCTGCTTCTAACGTTAAGTTCTTAATAACACAAGACGTCTTCAGAACTCTCCTGTGTTATCAAGGACAAAATGTTTGCAAGAGATGGCCAATTGGCTCTTCGATGCAATATGAGGATCCTAAATTTTATTTTAAGGACAATGAAAGGACATGAAGCGTCTCATGACAAATTAAATTCACAACTATATAAAAATTCTTTAAGTAATTGTTATAATTTGTGAATTTTGTTAATTAATGTCAAAATCCAGGACATTCAGACAAAAATCCTCCTGGATTTGTACGACGCAAATTTGTTGTGTTTCGTTAACGTTTAGTCCTTGACCATGACACAGAATTTCTTGGGACTCTTATTAACGATGGAACGATGGTAAGAAATTGAAAATTTGCTCGTATATGCAATCTGAGAATCGTGAGGTTCAAGGGTAATTAACAGACACATTTAAGTACAAATGATTAAATCTACCAACACAGTTTTTTTGAAAATGAGAAAAAAATATGCACATAGAAAATGCTGAACGTCACTGTTAGTAATATCAAAGATAATTAAAGGATATGAATTATTGTATTTACAAACATCGAACTTCAAAAATATTTTTTAATATTAATTTTGTCAGGACTAACAAAGTTCAGATCATTAAAATTGCAGAGGTCGGTTATTGTGGTGGCAATGCCAATGTTAATACGTAATTATAAGAAATATGTTACGTAAACTTGTTTTCCATTCGACAGTCGAGCACAATCACTCTGTGTCCTTGCTATGTCCTAGTCAGTCGGTCGTAGGCTGTTTTTTATCGTGATGTTGTCATAGCTAGTTGGTTCGTGAACGTTGTTTCGTAGGTACTTAATGTTTACAAAAAGGATATTGACTTCATGCGTCAAGTAAAGATAATACTATAAATTAATTATTTGTGGTAGTGACAACAATTTATTATTATAACTATAAAGTGCTGCAAATGTGGCTTGAATGGATATTAACTTTTAAGGATAATTTACACCTACACCACGAAAGGTAAGAATTCATAATTGCATTTCTTATCTACTCATTTATGCATGTATGTATAGGTGTTACAGAAAAAAAATAGTGTATAGAGATTAAAGCCAGTGCAAAGGCGAGGAGCATTTTAATTTCACATTTAATGCATACGTAGGTGAACGGTTTGTCATTAATAACCAGGATTTCTCAGGCAGGCTAATAATTAAATAATTAAAATATTGAAAGTCCTTTCATTAAAGTTTTCTTGTTATTTCTGCAATATTAGGAAAAGGAAAAATATATAATGTTGGTTTTTTGATTTAGTTTTTTGTGCAGGAGTAAATTCAAAAATGATTGGAAATTCGTTCATTAAAGTTTTCTTAATTGTTTCGCCTTTAGGAAAAGGAAAACGATAATAATAATTGAGTCGTTTATTTAGTCCTTTAAGGGTATTAATTGCATTAAATTTCTATTAATTTTTGTTAATAAATATGTAAATATGTAGGTTTATCTGTTTAGTTCTTTTTTAAAGAATAAATTAATTTTTTTAACATTTTAATATTAGGAGAAGGAAAATATAAAATGTTGGTTTGCTGATTAAGTCCTTTATAAGGAAATAATTTCACAAAGTATTGAAAAATCTTTTATTATTTTGTTTTAGTAGATATAGTAGAATTAAAAGGATAGTGTTGGTTTGCATATTTAGTCCTTTATGTGATGTAAGTTAAAAAATATTCAAGAATCCTTTCGATAAAAATTTAATATTACGAGAAGTAGTTACAGGTTTTTAAAGGGTAGTAATTTCAAAAAATATTAAAAACCCTTTCAATAGCTTTTTACTATTGGAAATTTAGATTTGTTTACTTACTCTTTTACGGGGAAGTAATTCCATTCAATATTTAAATTTGTTTTTCGAATACTTTCGCACTCTAGTCCTTCAATGCTCTAGCGCTCGTTTAAAAACAATAAATTAAGTTTAACCACAATTTAGTGCTTTGATAATAATTAATATTATTTTTGTAAAAATTATTGAACTATTATGGTAAACATTTGAACAGAGTAAAACTAGGGCACCGTAGTATGTAGGTAATATTGTTACATGACCTCCAAAAATTTGTTCCTATTTTCATTTCTAGTATTGTTTTAAAAAAAATAATACATTTTACACTATAAATATGCTTTAAATTTTTTCTTGTAATCTTAGGGGCTGTTCATATAATAGGTCACACTATAATTAGCTTTTTTTAATCCCCTTCCCTCGCCGGTTTTCACGCTGTGTCACACTTTCTGTGACCCCCTGTAAATATTACGTCACAAAAACTAAACACCCCCCCTGAACATGATAAATTTTGATTGATAATACACAAATTTTGATAGTCAAAAATAATTATTTTATTTTCATAATAAAATTTAAATAAATTAATAAATATCTTTTGTAAAGAACAAATAAATAATATTTCTATTTATCAGAAGTCCAAGGATTCTGTAAAAATCGTCACGTTGCCGTAGACCCTCTGTCCCCTCTTGTAACAGTCAGTAAGACCCCTTCCTCCCCCTTGTATGCGAACGTATTTTATGAGCGACCCCTTATCACGTATAACAGATTTAAAAATTTTACCTTCAAAATATAAAAAAAGTACACCAATCCGCAGTATTGTGGGCTAAAATGTTATCTGTATTATTTTTATTATTGCTATATAAATTTAACTTTTCTGGAGACATAATTTTTATTGAACGTGCTTCGAATACTCTCCGTACTCAGGCTCGTCGATGGGCCACCAGTCTTTCGGTTCTGCCTCTGCTTGTAGAAAACTAAAACATTCCACCAAATTAATATTAACTTATTTAGTTGAAGATACAATTTATTAAACAAAACTGCAACGTTTCGCTCTTTGATTTAGGGCATTTTTATGCAATTTGTTGACTCAAACAATTAAGTACAAAATAATTCTCCAGTTTTTGGTGAATTAGTAAATTTAAAAGTGCAATTATTAAATTCTTAGTCTTGTTCTTTTTAAAACATATATTAAAACATTACATAAAACCATGAAAATAACAGAAACATGTGATAAAGTCTTAAAACATTTAAAGTATTTAAATATTTTTATGGTAAGTTTTAATTATTTTCCAAAATTAAAACATTTTAAAGTTTTGGGTTTGCATATTTTACATATGTTTTTAAAAATAATTTTTAAGTGGTAGTTTGTGTATTTTACCGTTCGTAGGGTTTAATTTTGAAAATAAAATATATGACTGCAAAAATTCATAGATATGACGATGCTATTCCTTTTAAAAAAGTCATAATAGGACTTTCTGATTTTTATGAACAAAACTTTAAAAGAAATTGACAGGGTTTTATAATTTTACATAGCATACTATTTGGCCTCGTCTTTCCGAATACTACAATATCGGAATATCACAAAGGGGTGGTGGAGATTTTAGTTATTTCATCTTTCAAAGTCGTGATCTTGATAAATAATCTAACGAAAAATTCTTCATAATTTCGATACTTTACCTTTCCAAAACGCCTTCACCATTTTTGTGTAAATTATTTATTAATTGTGTAATTTTTTTAAGAATTCTACATTGACACAATTAAAATAAAATTACTTCTTATATCTGTATGATTGTCTCTGATTACAGTTTTGTATCATTTTAATTGAATAACACCCCATATTTAATCAAAAAAGATTTTCTACCCGGCGCCTTCACCATTTTAATTCCATTTAATTCCCTAAATCCAAGGGTAAAATGTTGCAGTTTTTTTTTTTAAATAAAAAGCTCTTTTTACTTGAGTAAGTTAATATCAATTTGATGATAATTAATAATTTACTTCAAGCAGGGGCAGAACCGAAAGACTGGTGGCGCTATCGTTGAGCCTGAGTACGGAGAGTATTTGAAACCGATTGAATAAAAATTAAAAACTTATTTTCAAAAATAATAAAACAAAATAGTTTCACTAAATAATTTATTTCGATGACTCGACAATATTGTTTCGATCGAATGGCGATCATTATCAAGAGTAAGTTCTACTAAAGCTTAACACTAGTGACAACATATTTATACATAAATTACAAGTTACTCAAAAGAAGAAAGAAGATATCAACAATAGAAAAAAGTTATGTATGTTAGAAAATTTGGAAATCAAAAGAGCCATTCAAAATAATTTAAATTTAGTAAATAGCCAAACAGAACTTGTCTCAACAAACTCCCCACTTCTTTTGAGTAACTTGTAATTTATGTATAAATATGTTGTCACTAGGGTTAAGCTTTAGTAGAACTTACTCTTGATAATGATCGCCATTCGATCGAAACAATATTGTCGAGTCATCGAAATAAATTATTTAGTGAAACTATTTTGTTTTATTATTTTTGAAAATAAGTTTTAAATAATGTTTCACAAAAGTTGCACTATCAAAAGTATCAGAATAAAAATTATGTCGTGAATAATGTTACATTTCAAATTAAAAACGAAAAACAAGTTTTGAAGAAAGTTATGAATTATTACATTTTAAATTTCAATAAATTAACTAAACAGAGAGGATGATTTGGTACTTAACAGATTGACTCCATAATTACCTTTAAAAAAGCTCTCAACCAGAGGTTAAAACGATGAAGTTTACAGTACAATTATTATAAAATAATGTTTGAATAATTAATTGTAATTAAAATTTCGCCAGAAAGTTTTTTCTCTTCGTATTTTAATCGTTCTATGCAATAAAGTCTGTTTTTCTTTTCAAAAGCTGTCGTTTTGTACAATGAGATCTACTTTTTTATTTTTATTAAACATCCCAGAAACTTCGTATCTACAAGAACATTTTATTTAAATTCGCGCATAAATAATTCTACTACTTCGAATACTCTCCGTAATTCCTCTTCGATAGCGCCACCAGTCTTTTCCTCTGACCGCAGTTTTCAACGTTCAGACGTAGTAGTTTGAAAATTTCCGCGGTGATTAAATGTTGTCAAACAATGGCGTATTTTGTTATTAAGTTATAATTATTTATACCGGTTCGATTCGATTTGGTGAAATTATTGAAAATTATTCGATTTTTGTGTTATTGTGTACTTAGTTGGAATATTGCGAAAATAATCTTTATTATTATATAGAAAATTGTTACTCGTGAAAACAGCTGATTCAACATTTACCCTTAATTGGATTATAACTTTTGTGATTACACATAATTATTGGGTGAGTTTTTCTACATTTAATTTTTTCTTGAACTTTCTTTTTGTTTGTGCACTTATGATTATTTTTTCTCTATCTATAAAAGCGAATCGTGTTAAAATTTTGTCCCTAAAATATGCTTTAAATAAATAACCCTTTTTATATCAACTTTACATAAAAAGAAAAAGCCTTTGAGAATAAAATTAATTCACGCTGTGTTATACTTTTATATTTTGTTTAACACAAATATCGCGCTAATTTTAGATTTTTATGAAACATTTTAGTACAGAAATGAATGTAACAAATTTAAATGGCCATATTTTCCACTTTCAGTTTGTTTTTCCGACTTTGACTGCGGTAGTTAGTGCATTTTCAGAAAATTGCTTTTTTTACACAATTCTACTCGTGTTAGGCAAAAATCGTTCTACAAGTCGCTTAGTTTCATCATTCGCTTTGTATCTGTAGAGTAAAAATTTTATTTTTTTGTAAATTATAAGTGATAAAATGACTTGAAACTTAGCGCTCACACCTTTTGGGATCCTCGCAATTAGTATATAGGCCCGGCTCGCTATTTATATCGTCGGTAATAGGGTCATATCAAAGGCTGAGAGTATCCCTCCTACTACGCCGAGTGGCCATAGGTGTAGTTCGCGTGAGGATGGGGAAATTA
Source organism: Agrilus mali (assembly GCA_029378335.1). Taxonomy (NCBI): domain Eukaryota; kingdom Metazoa; phylum Arthropoda; class Insecta; order Coleoptera; family Buprestidae; genus Agrilus; species Agrilus mali. Next base: position 1,690,768 of record CM055660.1, read on the forward strand.
GCCGAGAAGGTATGACTTAGACGTCGTATATTACTAACGATCTAGCTGAGTCAGGCTAACACTCTTTATCGGTTATTCGCCAACTGTCCCCTGCACCTCTCAGGTTATACGTAACTTGGGAGTTGTAGGAAGGTTGACGACAAGTCGATAAACGGGGGGCCCTTGACTAACAGGGATGGTTTTGCACTTTTTTTTCACATTTGTTTTTTAAAATTATTTTTAAGAAAATACTGTTTTACGCACATAAAGAATTTTAAAATTTAATTTACTGTTTTGTGTGATAAATACATGTGTGTGATTTATATTATTAATAATTTAATCCAAAAATCACTTAATTGTTTTGAAAGATTCGAACTAATATTTTTTATTGAAGTAATTTTTGTTTGAATTTTTAAACTGCAATTATATTTTTTTATTTTTAATGGTAGATATATACGTGCCTTAAGTAGGTATTTTCGTTAAATTATTATCATAAACAAGCCTGGTGACGAAGATTTGTTATCGTTTTTTCCTTGTAATTATTCAATTGCAAGTGACATTATTAAATATTAAAAATACAACATGATACTTATAACCATTAACAAAAATCTAAATAAATTAAAGTTAACTTTCTACACTTCTAATAATATCACAAAGGAGTGGTGGTAGTTTGTGTATTTTACCATTTATAGGGTTTTTTTGTAAATAAATTAACTGACTAACCTTTTCAAAACGTCATAATAGGTTTTTCTAATTTTAATAAACAAAACTTTCAAAGAAATTGGCAAGGTTTTATAATTTTACATAGCGTACTATCTGGCCTTTTCTTTCCCGAATACTTTCTCTCTCTAAAGTAATGTGACCATTCGATCACGGTCGGTCGTAAACAAATTTTGTTCTCGATTAAATAAAGTGGTTAAAAATCGTTACGATCAAATTAAAAATATTAAACCTAGGTTTTATCATTTTCAATTATAATCACAGAGGGGTGGTAGTGATTTTAGTTATTTCATCTTTTAGAAGGAGCGATCTAGATAATTAATCTATCGAAAAAATTCTTCATCATTTAGATACTTTATCTTTCCAAAAAGCTCCAGTAAAATTTTATATTTTTATAAATCAAAATTAATAATAAATTAAAAGAAATTTACCCGGCGCCTTCACCATTTTTTGTAAATTATTTATTAATCTTGTGTTATTTATTTATTGACATTATTGAATATAATTGCTTCTTATATCTTTATTATTGTCTCTGAATACAGTTTTGTATCATTTTATTTTAATACCACCCTATATTTAGTCAATAAAAATATTCTACCCGGCGCCTTCACCATTTTAATTATTGTAATTATCTTGTGTTATTTATTTTTCTTTTAATTTTTTTTGAGATTTCTTTCAAAAAATTGTCGGGTCAAAGAGTTAAAAAGTCATACTTTCTTCTTTAATTAAATTTTAAATTTAGAAAGTAATAATTGATTGCTTTGTTTACAGAACTTCACATTTACTAATTTTATCATTTTGAAATATGGATTAATACTTACCATACAAAATTTCAAACAATATAACAGCATATTTTAACACATTTTGAAATGTTTGTGTTGTTTAAGTTTGAAAACTTTTTAACCTGTTTCTCTTATTTTAGTGGTTTTAAGATACGTTTTAATGTATGTTTCCAAAATAAAACAATACAAGGCAAAGGTTTTTAATGATTACAGTTTTAAATTTAATAATTTATCGAAAAACAACATTTTTTTGTTTAATCCCTAAAAGAGTGAAATATTGCAGTTTTTTTTTTTAATAAAGTGGCTGTTTCACTTGAATAAATTAATATTAGTTTGGTGGATATTTTTAATTTGCTACAAGCAGAGGCAGAACCGAAAGACTGGTGGCGCTATCGACGAGCCTGAGTACGGAGAGTATTCAAAATTTAATACTATTTTAAAAAATTAACGTTAATTTTGAGTAGGTATATCTAAAATTTATATCATTACAAGAATTTTTTTACATGTTTTTGATCAATGAAAATTAAATAAACACTACATAGTGAAAATGAAAATAAGAAAAATCAGAAAAAGAACTTTAAATGTAAATTAATTTTTAATAGAAGTGTATCCAGGTTCATCAGTTGGTTGAAGTTGTTTTTATGGAAATTGTTTTGTCAAACAGTTATGCACAAAATCGTCCTGCCTTTTTCAATAAATTATTGTTTTTAAAAATCAAATTCTGAGTTAAAATTTTTTATTATTTATTTTTTTATAAATAACTTTGTAACGTTGATTATTTAAACATTTCCAAGGGTAATACTTAAAACTACTGAAAATTATTAGTGTAGCAAATTTTTAATATTGAAATATTTTACAATTATGTATTTATTATTCTTAAAAATTAGAAACAGTTTAGTCTCTGTTATCTTCGTATACTTTTTCGCACTGTTGTCAACTGCTTGAACTCTCGATCGAGAGGATTAAACTTTAATTACTTGTTTCAGTAATTTAATATTTGTTTTAATAATTAATACCTACGTTGTTTTTTGTGTAAATTAATAAACTATTAAGTATTATTGTCGCATACTGCTGCCAAGTAATAAAAAGCACAAAACTTTTCTAGGTAAATATTTATAGAAATTAATTAAATTAAAAATTTTACATTTACATAAATTATTATTTATTATTTTAGTTTGTTTTTTTGTAATTAATATTCGTATAATCCTTCGGATGTTTTCGTGCTTGGATTTCGTTGACGCCAGCGCTCTGATAACTAGTTGGGCGGTTGTTACCCTGGTCGATCGTCCTAAAGTTAAAATTTCGCTTTCCTAAAATTTTCTCGCTTTTCTGTTATAACTAATTTAATTACTATGGCGTGATTAAAACAAGAATAGTTATGTTTTATACATAATTGGTGGGCTCTCTTGCAACTATTTTAATCAGTAAGTTATTAATTGTCTGTTAAATTAGAAAGGGCTCTTAATCGTTAAAAGACTTCGTAACACATGTGTGATTCTTCTCACTGCAGCTGGTCATTGAAGGATTTTTCAAACGTAATATTAATAAAAAATGATTTGATGTTTACCATTTGGAAATGTTGTCTTTATTTTTTTGACGATCGAAATTCTGCAGGACGTAGTGTTAAAAAACTTAGACAAAATTCTTGTGCAAAGCATTTACATATTTCTTGAGATTATCGTTCTCGATTGAATAAAGTGGTTAAAAATCGTTAGGATCAGATTAAAAATATTAAATCCAGGTTTTATTATTTTCAATTATAATCGCAGAGGGGTGGTAGTGATTTTAGTTATTTCATCTTTCAGAGGGAGTGATCTTGATAATTAATCTATCGAAAAGATTCATCATTTCGATGCTTTATCTTTCCAAACAGCTCTAGTAAAATTTTATAATTTTTAAATCAAATTTAACAATAAAATAAAAGAAATTTACCCGGCGCCTTCACCATTTTTTTTTGTAAATTATTTATTAATCTTGTGTTATTTATTTTGCTTTTGGGAATTCTACATTGACACAATTAAATAAAAATACTTCTTATATCATTATTATTATCTCTGAATACAGTTTCTTATCATTCAAATTTAATACCACCCCATATTTAATAAATAAAAATTTACTACCCGGCGCCTTCACCATTTGTTTTAATTATTGTAATTATCTTGTATTATTTATTTCTATTTTGAAAATTCTGTAGTCGTATAATTAAGTAATAAGGTATGGCTCTAATCTCTTTCTCATTGTTTCTTTTATATGTTTTTTATACTGTACACTAGTTACTACCCCAAGTTTAGTAAATAAGGATTTTTTACCATTTCTGATTACTTATTTAGTTAAAATATATTTATGGCAACATAATTGATTAGTATAGCTACATATATTTTTATTATTGTCTTTTAGTTGATTTATTTTTAATTGTCACTTTCTTCCGGCTTATTATTAACATCTAAAACTTTTTAGTATCCAGGTATAGACGTTAACAATATCCATATTCATTTAATTTTTTATATACTTATATTTATCTAATATTGGATTTAGGTGTTTATTAGAATAAAATTTTCTTTGTTATTATTATTTCGATGTTTTCAATAATTGTTTATGTAGGTATCTTGGTAATTAATTAACTGATAATAAATTTCCTTCATCAATTCATTCGATGCTGCATCTTTTCAAAAAGTGTTAATAAGATTTTAGGATTTTTTAAAAATTTAAAAACGGTAAACTCACAATGTTTTCGTTTCACCGAGCGTACTATCTGGCCTTGTCTTTCCCGAATACTTTCTCTCTCTAAAGTCATGTGACCATTCGATGTCGGTCGGTCGTAAACAAATTATTGTTCTCGATTGAATAAAGTGGTTAAAAATCGTTAAGATCAAATTAAAAATATTAAACCTAGGTTTTATCATTTTCAATTACATCACAAAAAAATCTTTATCATTTCGAAACTTTATCTTTCGAAAAAGTTCCAGTAAAATTTTATATTTTTTTAAATCAAAATTAACAATAGAATAAAAGAAATTTACCCGGCGCCTTCACCATTTTTTTTGTAAAAAATTTCATATTAATACAATTGAATATAATTAGTTCTTATATCTTTATTGTTGGCTCTGAATACAGTTTTGTATCATTTACATTTAATGCCACCCCATATTTAATCAATAACAATTTACTACCCGGCGCCTTCACCATTTTGTTAATTTTTATAACTATCTGTGTTATTTATTTTCTTTTAATTTTTTTTTGAGATTTATTTCAAAATATTGTCGAGTCAAAGAGTTTTAAAACAAAGTCACATTTTCTTCTTAATTTAAAAATTAAATTTAGAAATGCAATAGTTAATTGCTTTGTTTACAGAACTTCACACTTACAAATTTAATCATTTTACCATAAAAAAAATTCAGATTTTTGCTTCAGTTCATGGATTTGCTAATAGGATTTTAAAACAAATCCTTTTCTTAGAGACTTTTTTATAAGTACATTATTAATATATTAAAAAAAGGTGAAGCAATGACTTTGGTGCTTTGCACTTACTAAATATTTTTAGATTTGTTTATTAATTATAAACTTAAGGATTAGTTTTTTAATAGAAAACATTGTCGTGTGTGATGAAATACTTTCCGATACTTTAGTGTTTTCTATTTTCTCTTAAAAACTATTTAGTTGAATGTCAACTTAATTAACAATACTTTTTTATTGTTTCAGGACATTCAGCGTTTTGACCAAGGGAATTTCCTGAAGGACCAGTCAAACATTATTTTTCTACTTCGCTTTGCAATAAGAAAGGTATGAATTTATTTTGCTTTTTTAAACTATTTATTTATTAATACTTATACAATGTAATTTTCTCTACTAATTTTATCATTTGTTTTAAAATCTATTTTTAATTTCTCTTGACTCAATTTTCTTAACATGCTTTTTAATTTATTTCCATAGAAATTTTGACTTAGTTTCTAATTTATGCTTTATGCCTTTTCAGATAAATTGTCTACCCCAGTCATCAAACGAAGCGAACTTAAGATCATGCTTTACGAAATGGTAAGATCTACTTTTTTATTTATGTGATACCTGTCTACACTTTCTTTTTTTTCATTTTAAATTAGCATATTTTTCAGACTTTTCTTTGTTGTTAATTCCTTTATTTCTCTTTGTATAAGCTTAAACATTTTTTTCAGTTAAATTATCCTGACCAGTCAGCCATACAACAGGAGATACTTGGGAATGCACTTCATGTAATGGTAAGATTTACATTTTCTTAATTTTTTTATTTATATTTTGAAATTAGCACTTTCTTTTTGTCCATTTCAACTTAAATTCCTTTTTCTTTTCTTATATCTTTTAACGTCTTTTCTTTTTCTTAATTTACTTTTTTGTTTCCTAATTTCTTTTTACATAAACCTAGATTTTGTATTTTTATTAAAACTCCATATTTTTCCAGGTAAATTGTCCTGACCAGTCAGTCATCCAACAGGAAATACTTGGGAATACACTTCATGGAATGGTAAGATTTATATTTTTATTTTGAAATTAGCACTCTTGTTGTCCATTTCAAAACTTGTAAGATTTCTTTTTGTCAATTTAGAGACTTGCTTTTTTACTTACTTGTTTTTTTTTCCTAGTGTTAAAAAACAGTATTGGTTAATTTAATTTACCTTTTCAAGGTAATAACTTATATGTGAAATATAGAATATTTATTTGCATAAATTAACTTTTAAAATGTAATTTTATTTAATATCTTCCTTTTTTCTTTTTTTTTTTTAGGTTTAGACTTCATCTATTCTTACTTCTATTAATTCCATTTTGCAGTCCAATCTTCAAAGAGGGAATAAATACTTGAGGTGGTACTTCAATAAATGGTAAGATTTAAATTTCTTATTTATTGTAAACCATAAATTTTCTTTTTGTTTATTACAAGAATATTTCTGTTTTATTTTATTCAAAAGAGTCGATAATAATTTTTATGATAAAGCGTTAAAGACTTTATTAACGTACCTACTTTTTTTTTCAGAAGCTGTCTCAACATTCACATATTTTATTCAAATCTCGAAAGAAGATAAAGTTGATTATAATTTTTTCCAAGGTACGACCAAGTATATTTTTTTAAAACTTATGTGTACTAAGTACATAATTTTGAAATTTAATTTACACTGTTTTAATAAATACTTCCTTTAATTTAATCTATCAAAAGAAGAACAACAAGACTTTTATTGATACAAATTAACATTGTTTGCATTTTTAAATGTTTTAATGTCATCTTTTCTTTTTGTACAGGCATGGACTTCACATCTTCCAGTCCCTTCAATTCGTGTAAGTTCAATCACTTGGGATGGCACATGAAGAAATGGTAACTTTCTTTTTATTTATTTTTTTTAACAGACCTAAAACTTATTAACACTTTTTTCCTATTTATTTAAATCAATAACATAAGGAATAATATTAAGAAAGTTGTTTTTTAAAAAGATAAATTAATAATAATTGTTTGTATATATTGCAGTTATCTGGAGACAGCATCCCATAAAATCCATTGATGTATCTTTGTTGGGATGATGAGTAGAAAGGAATGATGGATGAATTTGGAATCCCAAGGCAATCCTCACGCCAATTAGGGTGGCAATCGTAAGTTAATTAAATTTTTATACTATAGGTATTATTTCTTTCTAAAATTTTTTCTTCTTCTTTAAAAGTTTAAATTACCATATTTTTGTTTTCCAAATCTTTAGTGAGACATTTCAATTTATAGATTTATTTTTTTACTTTAACACACATAACTCCTTTTTTCATTTCACTTTTTTTACTTGGGATTTTATTTAGGTAAATTATTTTAAATAGTTTTTATTTTTTTAAATTACTTTTCACTTACCATTTCTCATACTTTTCATTTATTTTGACGTGACTTTCCTTTAATTTACTCAGTATTTGTCTTTTAAATTATTTATTTAATGGAATAATACGTTCTTTTAACTTACCTTTGTTTTTAATTTTCATTAGCAACAACAGTAATTAATATTCTCTTTGGAGAATTCTGTTAATGACTTAGAAGCACTCAGTATTTAGTTTTAATTTTTAAATATAATAACATTTATCTTTTTTTCCAGGAGGACCTCCATCAGGACCAAGCTACTTCGTGGGAATTCGTTAGGATCGCATCGGGAATGTTCTGGAGGGTTCTATTCAGACATTGAAGTAATCAATGCCTGAAATCTTGGAAAATAGGACATAATGTGGTCAACTGGTGAGTTTTTTTATTTATTCATAGATACTATATTTTTTATCGATAGTTTTATATAATTATGAATTCATAATTACCTTTTTGTATTTTAAATACTTTTTTGTTAATAAATATATTTAGAAATTGAGTCTTATGAAAGTTTAATTTTGTATTTAATTATGTTGCAGTTTTTCTGGATTTATCTTCACACTTATAAAGGAAGAAGGATGGATATTCTTAGAATGATCCTGCCAATAAATAAGAAATGACGTGATGATGATCAACTAGTAAGTTTTTATTAATTTACATTATCTACATTTATATGATAAGATTAAGAATTAATTTAAATTATGTTTTAACTTATTTAATTTTTAATAATTTAAGTACATTTAATATAAATTGGAAGCCTTGTGAATGTTGTAAATTTAATATGTATTCAATTTTGTTGCAGTTTTCCTGGATTTTTCTTCTCACACTTATGGAGGAAGAATGATCTTCAGGATGCCGCCCCTCCAGTAAAGAAGATGTGACGTGATGGTGGTCAATCGGTGAGTTTTTTATTTATTTGCATTACATTTTGTACTTAGTTTAATTGTTTATAACAATTAATTTTTTCTCACAGACATTTGATTTCATTTTATTAACTTGATGTAAACATATTTTAATTTTAATCTAATTTATTTTGATATCACATGTCTGTAAGAAAACTTCTAACTTTAAATTAAGTATCTTTCATTTTTATTAATTACTAATACAAATTTCTTTTTGTTGCAGGGGACCATCATCCGGATCGTATCGCGAGTGTCGGGAGTGCGGGAGTGTTCTGGAGCGTCCAGATTCGGGCTCCGAAGTCCTCAACACCCGGAATCTCGGAATTTCCGGGGTCCTGGGTCTTGGAAACTTCGGAATTCGAATCCCAACGCCTCCAAAACTGTGGATCTTTCGGGATCCATTGTTTTGGTGGAGTTGGGATTCGGATTTCGGGGTTTCCGGGACTCAGTATCCCGGAACTTCCGAATTATGGATGTTGGGGGCTTCGTAGTCTGAATGTGGTCGCTCCAACGTCCGGGGCCTGGACCCGGACGGTCGTCGAATAACAAAAACGTTCGCACTAGACCTGGTAGGCGTGAAAAATGTATTTTTGTCTTTTTAAATAAAACACAATATAAGGTTTTTCTTGTTTTATTTCTGTCTCTCCCCCTGTGTCTCCCCCCGCACCCCCTCACCCGCCCTCCCCCGGGCCCCCGGCCCTCCCGGGAGCCCCCGCCCCCCTTCTGGGGTTAACCCCACCCGCTCGGGGTGAAGTTTCACCCCCATTCACACTGAGGATGAGAATGTATGCGAGGAGGGTGTTATGTTGGAGAGGGTACAAATTCATACCCTCTCCAACATACATCCCCTCGCTCATACACTCTCATCCCCATTCGCTCCGAGGGTGAGAATGTATGGGAAGGAGTCCATTGGCTCCCATGCATTCCCACCCTCTTTCATTCTCTCACACTTTCATACATACACGCATACAATCTCACCCCCCTTTCATTCTAAGGAAGGGAATGTACAAGAGAGAATACTTGTGTCAGAAAGGGTATGAATTTATTTTCATACACCTTCTCACACACGCACTCTCCTCACACATTCTCACCCTCATTCTTACATTCATACATGTTCACCACTTATTCATACTGAGGGTGGGATTGTATAGAAGATAATACATGTGTAAAAAAGGCCATGAAATTATTTTCATACCCCTTCTTACACACGCACTTTCGTCCACACATTCTCACCCTCATTCGTTCTTACATTCATTCATACAATCATACATTTTCACCCTTACTCACTTTTAAATTCATTCGTTCATTCATTTAAACATACATACATGCTCACCCCTTATTCATTCTCATTTACAACTTCATTAACCATATTCGATACATTTTCACCCTCGTTTACTGTTTCATTCTATTCTCACCCTTCATTTGCTCATACATATTCCCATCCTCCAATTGCTCTCTCATATATGTTCCCACACCTCATTTACTCTATCATACACGTTTTCAGCCTCATTTATACTCTCTTGCATATTCTCATCTTTTATTTACTCTTCCATTCATGCTTTCACCCTCACTTAACCACTCACAAACATTTTCACCCTCATTTACTCTTTCACACTCTGTTACTCTTTTATTCACATTTTTACATTTCATTTACTCTCTCATACACCTTCGCACACTTCTTTTACTCTCTCATGCACGTTTTCACCCTCATTTACCCTCTCTTGCATATTCTCGTCTTTTATTTACTCTTCCATTCATGCTTTCACCCTTACTTAACCACTCACAAACATTTTCACCCTCATTTACTTTTCACACTTCATTATTACCCTCTGTTACTCTTTTATTCACACTTTTACATTTCATTTACTCTCTCATACACCTTCCCACACTTCTTTTACTCTCTCATGCACGTTTTCACCCTCATTTATACTCTCTTGCATATTCTCATCTTTTATTTACTCTTCCATTCATGCTTTCACCCTCACTTAACCACTCACAACATTTTCACCCTATTTACTCTTTCACACTCATTTAAAAAAGTTACTCTTTTATTCACATCCCCTTTTACATTTCTCTCTCTCACACTTCTCACACTTCTTTTACTCTTCATACATCACTTTTCACCCTCATTTTTATCTCTCTCATTCATTAACATCTCTTCTACCTCTTTCCATTCATTTCACACTTATTAACCATATCAACATTTTCACCCTCTTTACTGTTTCATTCATTCTCACCCTTCATTTCTCATACATATTCCCATCCTCCAATTGCTCTCTCATATATGTTCCCACACCTCATTTACTCTATCATACACGTTTTCAGCCTCATTTATACTCTCTTGCATATTCTCATCTTTTATTTACTCTTCCATTCATGCTTTCACCCTCACTTAACCACTCACAAACATTTTCACCCTCATTTACTCTTTCACACTCTGTTACTCTTTTATTCACATTTTTACTCTTCATTTACTCTCTCATACACCTTCGCACACTTCTTTTACTCTCTCATGCACGTTTTCACCCTCATTTATCCTCTCTTGCATATTCTCGTCTTTTATTTACTCTTCCATTCATGCTTTCACCCTTACATTCCCTCACATCCACCCTTTTCTCCTTCTTACTTCAGCATACTTTCTCTTGCATTATTTTACCCTCACCATTCGTTTATCATACATTCACATCCATACTCTCACGCCAATTGTCATACAAACTCTTCCTCACTATCTTTCTCACCCCATAATAAATCCCCCAAATGTACATTTGTATATTATTACAACAACATATTCTTTGCTATAAATACTTAAACCTACAGATAACAAGTAATTAATAATATAATAAATTGTTACCTACGTCTTAAAATAATAAGAATATATATAACACATCACAATTAATTGAAGTAATTCTTAAGATATATCATAAACAATTTCAACTATGTAATTATGTATATAGTAACAAACAATTAAGTTTTTATCCATTAAATATTTGCCATCAGTAACTTTTTATTTCAAAGGTGGGTTAATCGATTTGCCTTTAAGTTCTGAAATGATTTTGAAGTTTCAAATTTTTTGAAAACATTTAAAATGATAAATAAAATAAGATAATATTAAATTTGGGGGAGGAGCCGGATTAAAACTGCTTATGTGTACTTACTTTGTTATACATACTTTCAAAAATAATAAAATAAGTAATTTTAAAAATAAAAACAATTTAACTGTAAAAGACAAATAAATAATTGCAATCGGAAATATAAACTAATTTGTAGAACTTTATAATTGAAAATGATTCATTCATTAATTTATAGTAAGGTATTACTTTTTGTAATCAGTAATACTTTTTGATTATGTTGTTAATTAATAAATAGTTGTACTATAAATGACACTTGTCTAATAATTTAATTAATGCAAACAAAAGTTAATTTTGAAGACCAAAACTAAAATATGTTTCAATCAGAATAACCCACTTTTGTTGACATGCTTTTTTGACAATACAATAAAATGGTAATTTTAAAAATAAAATACGAATATTGTCCACTGTTCTTCTAACTCCGTGAGATAGGAAATTGTGGAACTCCGTGGTGACCCAAAGAAGTCCTCAAAGGTTGCAGCGAATATTGAAAGGAAGAAGTTCCTGTTTCACAACCCATTTCCTGTTTCTTCTCTTTGGATATTACGAAAACCAAAATTCTGAAACAACAAAAACAAATTTTAATGCTTCTCAACTTACCTACATCAAATTGAAAATAATAAAATAGAAATGGTGACTTACCTGATGTTAAGATGTTAATGTCCACGGTATCCATTCTACACTGGGTTATCTTTCAGCCAAAGGTAGGTAACTGAAAAAATTATTAAAATATACAGATATTGAAGTTGAATTAATTAGCTCTAAATTAATAAGAATTTATTATTTACAATTACAAACATCTGATATAAGTTATTTAGCAATCTTTATAAAAATTTAAAATTCTAAAAGCATTCTTGTTCATTAAAAACACTTTTAGGTATTTTTTTATGGGACGAACATTAAAACATTGCATAAGTTTTATTTGCATTCTTTTTTTAATAAATATATACCTAATTACTAATTACTACAGATATTAGAACAAATTTTTACTTAGTGACATTCAAGTTGTTTTTTTTTTAAATATATGTACCTATAAAAATGTTTATTTCATAATGGAAATTAATAAATAATTTAATAATAATCACTTACATGCACATAATGTACTCCAGATTGGAAAATTTAGTCCTTAGTTCCCTCCTTATCACCCAAAGGAAGAGTTTGTGAAGCAACTGAAACAATTAAAAGTAAACAATGTTTAAAGTTTTAATTACAATAAATTTTTATTCTACTATTTTTTATTAATAACAAAAAATCTACCTAATAATTAAAATAAATATCTTGTAAGGGGTGAGAAAATCTTGTTTTTATTTAATTACAGTGGCGCAAATGCTTTTATACTAATTTGGTACATTTAATAAAAATTATAATTTAACTTCTGAAGAAGGCACACGACAAGGTGATGAAACGTAATTATGTCATGCCATTAAACCCCTTGAATAAATTTTCGTATAATATTTGGAATAAGTTCATTGAAAGGGGTGATAATCACATAAATGAATGTCCTTTTAATTAAATTACAGAGGCTCAATTGTTTTCGCATTACCTGTACTGTACATTTAATAATAAAATATTAGGTCGAAGTAAAGAGGCGCATCGCATCGCATTATTTATTGGTTACTGCGTTGCGCGCATGCTAATTTTAAATTGGTCTGGCGGGAATATATTTCAGTTTGCCAGGGTACGAAAATACATACTCGCACGTTGTAACAGTGAGGATATCATCAGTGGCCCGTGTGGCGCGAACAACTAAAGTTCATTTGTTTCAAATTGTTATTTTGTGTCTGGTTATAAATACACACATACCAACTATTAATAATACCCACCTATTTACTTATTACTCTTTTGTTTTGTTTCTTTTGTTTTGTTTTGTGTCCGAATGCGAATGTTTTTGTTATTGTTGTTGCCGTCGTGGTTGGTTGGTTGGTTGGTAGATGCACATAAAGACAAATACTTTTTTGGTGAACCAATAAATGGATATTAATAGTGATCGAACCCGATTGATTGACAAATATGAGATCAAAGTGGAAAATAGCGATGAAGATATTAACGTATGTGTCACACTTTTGCTGGTTTGCTTGCCTTATAATATCATATTATGCTAAATGCACGCAATTATAAATATTATAAATAATAGTAACTCAACTCATTGATTGTGTGCCTGATTTTAACCCCTATCAAAATAAAATGCAACAAAACAAAAAACTGGATTTGAATGCATGTGAATTAAATAATTGTTCTGAATTATTATCTATCAATATAAAATTAGTTTAGGTAATTATTAAAGCCGAAAATTTTTTTTTTGAACTACTTAATTTCTGCTAAAATTGTAGTTTTTAATTTTATTTTGGTTACATGAAGAATTTTTAAAAAAGACTTTTTTTCCACCCTAACAGCTACAGAAGTGAGTATATTATATATGAACACAGTAGGTGGATATCTACACTTAGTTAGTTACAAGGGGGAAAAATTAAAAACAAAAAAAAAAAAGAAAAAAGAGTAGAATGATATTTCTTCTTATTCGGAGTAATACAGCTCGGGTTTAATTCAGTACAACGGGTAACTCGAATCGGCAATTTGATCCCCCGGTGTCAGATCGCAGATGGCTGGTAACGAGACACCTACCTATCCCTATCAAGCATCAAGCTAGCTTGGATCCTAACGTTGCGTCGTCACTACATACATACATACATATTTTATATATTTATATATCTATTTACCTTTGCATGTGTACATTTTATATATTTATATGTGGATATGTAGTTCTTTTATAATGTCCATTTTGTACCTTTGAAATATTTAATATAATATCTAGATACGTACGTAATCCTTTTATACAGGGTGGACAAATGTTGGCGCACAATTTACTAAATTTGGAAGGTGTGAGAGGGGTAGCTACTTAGTCAAGAGTATAAACGTATAAACAAATAATGTAAAACTAACTAAGAAATCAAATCAGCAAATTTGAAGGATCTCACCCACCCCTTTCAAATTTGAGAACTCAATATTGCAAGATTTACCTTCCCCTGTTTATAGTCAAAGATTTTCTCCAAAATGGTGACGAATAATTTAATTATATTATTATCTATCAATAACTAAAAATGAAATAATCAAATTTGGAAGGGGTGAGTGGATTAATTAGAATTAGAAGAGAAATTAAATCAGCAAATTTGGAATATTTATTGAGAACACAGGAAAATATTGAAAACAAAACTGTAAAAAATAATTATCCTCTTTACTTTATATAATTAGTTGAAAAGAGAAAAAAATATTATTCAACATGTTAGTTAATATTTATCTTAAGCAGAATTTATTAATTTTTGAACGTATTTTTTGGATTCATCAGATTTTTTAGAATACAAAGGAAACTCCTATTAAATTAAAAATTAAAATTTGTTTTTTCAACCCTTCATATTGAAATAAACAACAAGTTACTACAAAACAAATGTACCTACTGAAAAGTTTAATGTTGCCTCGGTAATAAAATTTTAATCATTTTGTGTAATTTGGGGGAAACTTTTATAGTCACCCCGTTCTGCCATTGCTACATAATTCTATAAAATTTTTTTTTTATCGTTATTGTTTTTGACTTTCTCTTAGTAAGACTAGACGATGTAGAATGTATTAAAAGTTTCCCACCCTTCACATGAGATTTACCCTATAATAAGCTTTTAATAAAAAAGATAAATAAAATTTTGTAACTTTTTTTTTCCATCTTTCTTAAGATGAGACTTGATAATTTTTCAATGGACAGTTGAATTCACAAAATCAATGAATAAATTGATATCCTCAAAGCGGTTCAAAATTATTATTTATCAAATAAACAAAAATATTTTATTTTTAATTACGTAGGTACCTAGCAAATAATTCACCCTGTATATAACTGTATTACAGTACAATGATTCCCTACTTTATATTTATGTAGACGTTAGTATGTGGGTATGTATAAGGTTGGTGAAAAATACATAGGCTGTTTTGTGGTTAAAGTTATAAAGAGAATTACGTACGTTCTTGTAAGTGAAACCGGCGCTTTTCCAGTCATTAACTCCTGTACGGTATTGTTCAGATGTTTACTATACAGGGTGTCTATAAAATGACGAAGGGATACAGGAGAATTACTTATTAAGTTGGAAGTTGACACAAAAGTAATAAAAAAATTTAAACTCGCATAAGAACAACAGATATGCATTACCTACCGAAATTCTAATGTACCTAGAGCTTAATAAGAGTGAAAAGAATTTGAATTAATATTGGCAATAAATATTGCCTTTTATACAAAATGATTTTTTTGTAAGACACAAAAAGTTATTATGGATTAATTATAAAGAGCGGACATACGACAATTGCCCCACATTCTTCATCTAGTCTCATGAAAATTAGATTATTAAATTACTAAATAAAAATCTATACCTTAATTATTAATATTGAGGACGAACATTGTTTGAAAATTAGTTTTTTATTTGAAGACACAATAAGTGATGGATGGTTTCACAAAACTGATAAAAAACTGGAATGTACCTACACATAATTAGAAAGCCATTTTTTAAAATTATTATGTGCCATCACTTATTTGATCTTCTTTGTTTTTTTTTTAATATGTATGCGGTTTTAAATTTCATCATTAAAAATCGTGGCTCTGAACTTTCGTTACTTTTTAATTATTAAATTAGAACATATTGAGATACATTTTACAGAATTTTTATAACATGTTACCTACAGAACCTTCGTGTACAGGGCGATGATTTATTCGAATCTAAATATTTGTTTGTATCAACGAAACTATAGAAATTAATATGGCGTCCGGACGCCATGTTGTTTCAACATATGTTATAGGAATATTTAAATACTTTTCTAAACTTTCTAATTAAAATTACAATTGCAGAACCTTCACGTCTATGTACAGGGTGATGGTTCATTTGTCCAGATTATATTAAACAAGCTATTGAGCAGTTACAAAATTTAATATGCGTCCAGACGCCATGTTGCTCCAACGCCTAGAAATATTAAAATGGTTATTTAAACTGTCTAAATAATAAAATTGAAAATTGCATAACCTTCATGTCCATGTACAGGGTGATGGCTCATTTGGTGTCTAAACACTTTGTGTCCAGATTATATTTAACAAGCTACTGAGCTGGTAGAAAATTTAATATGGCGTCCGGACGCCATGTTGCTTCAACAGCTATAGGAATATTAAAATACTTTTCTAAACTTTCTAATTAAAATTACAATTGCAGAACCTTCACGTCTATGTACAGGGTGATGGTTCATTTGTCCAGATTATATTAAACAAGCTACAGAAATTACTATTAAGTGAAGTTAATTTATGCTAAACCATTTTCAGTTTAATTATGACTATGAGTAAGATTTAATATGGCATAAATGCCTTTTTCAAGTTTAAAAAAAAATTTATGTTAAATAAAAAATGCAATTGCCCACCTTCACGTCCATGAAATGATATTATTTATATCTAACTATTATATATTAGGAAACATGTTAAAAATTTTTTATGAGCCAAAGATGTGTCACAAAATATAAAAACTGATGTCTAAATAATAAAAGCATTTTTTAAATTAGTCCATACATTGATTTCTTTGTTTTTTTTTTATATTATGAAATTCACATAAAATTGGCTCGACTTGTTCTTAATATAAATTAAAATATAAACTTTAAATTTAAAATGTACTCAAACCTTCGTGTACAGGGGATGTTATGATCTAAATTTTGTTTTATAGAAACTATAGAATAATATGGCGTCCGACGCCATGTTGTTCAACGTATAAATATTAAATACTTTTCTAAACTTCTATTAAAATTCAATTGCAAACCTTCACGTCAGTACAGGGGATGTTCATTGTCAATTATAAAGACTATGAGTAGTTTACAAAATTTAATTTTTAGCGTCCAGAGGGGCCATTTTTTGCTTCAACGCCCTTTAGAAATATTAAAATACTTTTCTAAACTGTCTAAATAATAAAATTGCAATTGCATAACCTTCACGTCCATGTACAGGGTGATAGTTCATTTGGTGTCTAAACCCTTTTTCAGTTTATATTATGGAAACTACTGAGCTGATAGAAATTTAATATGGCGTCCAGACGCCATGTTGCTTCAACGCCTATAAATATTAAAATACTTTTCTAAACTGTCTAAATAATAAAATTGCAATTGCATAACCTTCACGTCCATGTACAGGGTGATAGTTCATTTGGTGTCTAAACCTTTTTTCAGTTTATATTATGGAAACTACTGAGCTGATAGAAATTTAATATGGCGTCTAGACGACATGTTGATTAAAAACGTACACAGGAATGTTAAAACAATCTTCTAAACTGTCTAAACAAAATTGCAATTGCAAAACCTTCATGCCTATGTACAAGGAGATGATTTATTTTGTGTCTAGAGACTTTGTCCAGATTATATTAAAGAAGCTATTGATTTGTTAGAAAATTTAATGTGGTGTCCGGACGCCATGTTGCTTCAACATATAGAAATGTTAAAATACTTTTCTAAACTTTCTAATTAAAATTACAATTCTTCACATCTATGTACATACAAGGCGATTAGTTCATTTAGGGTAAAAAATTTTGACTCAGTTTATATTTCGACATAATTTAATATGGCGTCCGGACGCCATGTTGCTCTAACAGTTAAGAATATTAATATAATTTTCTAAACTACTTATTTGAATATAATTGCTAAGTAACTGTCTTAATATGCTTTTTAATCGAGGTGGTTGTGTATCACATATTTTTTTAATCGATGTTCTTTCCACGTCGAATCGATTTCTGGGTGTAAGTGGAAGGTATCGTGTATACAGAGTATTATGTTCTACGGATATAATATCAGTCAGGCTCGCATTGCCAGAAAACCGTTGCTCATTTCGCATTATCCTGAAAGGCTATACTCATAATTTTAATTATAAATGTTATTAATAGCGCAGCACAGAGCTGACATCTGAGACTAGTCTAACTGCGATGGTGGAGCACTGCGCTGCATGGAAATGTACAGGGTGGATGCAGGACAGTTGCACCAACACATACAAAATATATATATATAGATAACGAATGAAATTTTATTATAAAAATTTTTACAGCACCTACTTACTATTAAACTTAATGATTGTGAACGAGGAAAACAAGAAATTTTAGTAAACCCTTACGGGACGTAAATATAAAAAAGAATTAGTTATATTATTAAAACAAAGGTTCTGTAAGGGGTTTAAAAAATTATTTGTAGAATATGATGTTTTCTATTGTCCTGTTCTTTTTGGACCACCCCGTACAGTCAGACAGCGACACTGATCAGGGTGCTGACTACACCATAGCAGTTATGAAGTGTGGGGTATAAATAATGTTTTATGAGCATTCGTAGGAAATACTTAAGAATTTCGAATTTATAGTTTGAAAATTTTGTAGTCACATTTTCACCAATTTTCGCCTACATAACTAAAGCATAGTTACATCTGAAAAACCTATCCTGAGCTTACTTTTGCATTATCCTAACTATAAATTTATTTATTACATAATTTGGAAAATCATAAATTAGTAAAATTTTTGGAAAGTTTAATGTTTAATAGTGCAATTTTCTAGGAATACGCTGAGTCCACAATGAACGAATTACTTGGATGGTACGGTTATGAAAACAGGCGAAAAGGGAAATCAAAAATGATACCTTACTGTTCACAAAATGGTAGTACCAGTTCTGGGCCAGACTCCCCAAAATACTCTGGTAAGGATTAAAGTTTTCCCTTCAATTGAAACCATTCCCTACCCTTTAGTGGCATTCGGTTAGATGTGGTGGGATCTTTTCATTTCTCTTTATACGTGAGATTTACTTAATTAAAAAATGAACAGAAAATTTAAAGTTGACCTGAGATTTTCAATGACTTAAATGAGATTTCAAGAGATTTTTATTTAATGAATTATTTCAGACAAAAGTTGACCCAAACAGTAGACATTAAAAAATTATTGGTTCTTTAAATAGAAAAATTATTTCAAAACATACAAGTGAATTTAAGTACCCTCTCGAAAGTTTTCACAAACTTATCAACCCAATGTTAACAATTTATATAAAAATACGTTATAGTATGCCAATTAATTACGTGAGGTGTTTTTCTTTTAATTTCAACCTTCCCTTCCTCTTGGTAAGATTTGTTACGACCCTATTCACTTTGATGAGTTTTAAACTATGCAGTATAAATATTATAATAAAACTTTAACTTCTTATTTTGCAATAAATCAGAGCTAATAAGGAATGTAACTATTTATTTTATTATTGATCCGATAATAAAGTAACGATTTTTTAAAGTTTTTTGGCCTTTTTCAAATGTTTAACTTAGTGTTTTTTGTGTGCCAAAACTTTTCGTTTCGTTTCTTCAGTATTTTAATAATAAGTCAATAAATAATAATTAGCAAACACAATTAACCACTTGCTATTAATAAAAATACGATAATGTAATCTGAGTAAAAAAGTTTCAAATTGTGTTTAATGCGTCTGTCATTCGGTAAATAGGTACCTAATATTGGATTGTTTAAACATTTGTTGATGTTGCCGATGCAGGTCAACTTTCATCCAGCGTGTGTTTTGGCATGGTACGAACACATGCTCGTGTAAAATATGGAATTCAAGACCAAGACGTCTACGGATCTTTTTTCTTGGCCACCGTTTTGGCCTGTAAGATAATCCGTTACGTTATTTTTGGAACGAGTGTAATATTAGATAGACAATGCGTGCGCAAGTCGATAGTTTGATCTAATTGTAAAATTTTAATGTATCTGCACCTACGAGTGTGTGGATTTGATTATTTTTGATAACGCAAACAACCAGTAAGGGTTTTTTCCTTAAAAAGAATGTGGTCATTTGGTCAATGACTCGGTTTCGATTATTTTTGACCTACAGTATTGTAACTAAGTGAAGGGGTTGATCACTGATAGCACAGATACTGAAAATGACCCCCCCAAAAGGGTCTAATTACAGGCAATTATTTTCAATCTGATTTAACTAAAGGGGTAGTTATATAGGAACACTAACAAACAATGGGGATTGTTCCTTGAGTGGATAGTATGTGGTCATTAGGTCTATGACGAATATACAGTCTACTGAATTTTTTAATATTTAATTATTTTAAATTTACCCTAGGGTTTTCCTAGCTGTAATGATGTCGACCATTTTTAAAATGTTTTCCCAAGTCAATTTAATTTTCTTTTAATCCGTTTTTAGGGAGTTGTGATTGGTGCGGCCACGTAATAGACGACAACAAAGCTATTTCTTCAGCAGGTGCTGTCTTTTGCTCCGAACTCTGTTTTTCGCAATCGAGAAGGGCTAATTTCAAAAAGAATAAAACCTGTGATTGGTGCAGGCATGTCAGACATACCATATCGTATGTCGACTTTCAGGTAAACATTTCCAAAAGATTTCAACTAAATGAACTTATACTTTTTTTGTGGAAAAACTAAAAGAAACCAAAAACTAATATAAAGGGTTGCTTTGTTTTTTAGGATGGTGCATCCCAACTCCAATTTTGCTCCGACAAATGCCTCAACCAATACAAAATGCACATTTTTTGCCGGGAAACGAAAGCTCACCTAAAAATGCACCCCCACCTTCCAGAAAACACAAAATCTTCAGGTGTCCTCATCACGCCAGATTTATGGCTGAGAAACAGTCGGCAAACTGACACCCTATCGACATCCCCACCGCCTTACTTTCAGTCCCCAAAGAATGACATTCAGACATCCCCTCTTCCACTGATCTCACTTGTACACCCTTCCAAACTGATAGAACAGAAAATAGAAAATGGTGCTGTCCATGGTAAAAGACAAAAAGGTAGTTCTACGCAGAAAAAGAAGAGGAAACGTACCCTTCCAGACAGTTCTTGTTGTAGTACCGTATCACCTGACAGTAAGAGTTTATGGAACGAATGTCCTCAGGATCTCACAATAAAACAACCAAATGTACACAAAAACATCAAGAATTCTGAAGAAACTAAACTACCACCTCAACAACCCTCTAATCTTAGTAAATTATTACATAAATCTCCTAGCAATAACCCTTTAACATCGACCGTCCTGGGGGGCACTGCTCTTCCTCCAGTAACTGTTTTAGTCCCTTATCCTATTTTTGTCCCTGTTCCTTTACCTATTCCTATACCTTTCGACAGTAATTTATTAGCCTCAGACAAAGAACTGTCTAAAAATAATTGTAACTACGATAATGAATTACCAAAAACAATTTCTGATGATGATAATAATAAGGAGTTGTTAAATTTGAGTAGCAGTAGTGGTGGCAAATCTCCGGAAAGAATAAATTCACCACAACTTGAAGATAGATGTCCCCAAGGAGTCACACAAAATTGTAATAATGAGGATAAAATGTTAGAAAAGAAAGAAGGTTTCCTTAATAGCGTTTCAACTGCCAAAGAATGTCCCCAAAAACCACAGAATTTAAGACTGAGATCCCTCAAGAAAAAGAAAAAGATTTTGGAAGCAAAAAGGAAGAGTTTGCAACTGAAAACTAAGAGGACGACTGTTTCTATTACATAATTACATATTTATATTAATTTATAATATGTAATGTTAAACTATTAATTTATTTATTGGCCATTTCAAGCACAAACTGTAATCTAGTAAACAATACAAAAAAGTTTTCTTTGTTTATAATCTACTTTCGTTTATGTAAGCCAAACAAGAAACACTTCAAAATGAGAATCAAATAACACAGTGGCAATTATTTTTAAAATTTAGGTTGAAACTTTTTGTTGGGGTAGTTTATCTCAAATTAATTATTTATTAATAAACAATATAAGAAAATTCTTATATGTACCAATGATTTCAAGTATTTAGGTAAGAAATTTAAATTACCCTACGAAAATAGAAAAATAATACTTTTACCAAATTGCTTTGTTAAAAATTTTTTGATGTCACAACAACCAACGTTTCGCATATAATTTGGAGGCTTTTTCAGGATCCGCAAATTTATTTGCACCCCTTTTTGGCTCTGATTTATTTTAATCTCTACCACTATAAGAGGATGAAATACAAAAATTACTTTTATAAGATTTAAAATTAAAGGTCAACTCATTCAAACAAAATTATTGAACTGGCTCCTTTAAAATTTAACAATGATCTAGGAAGTAAATTGATCCCTATACGATAATGTAAATTGCGATCATCTATGTACGTTCAAGGGCCAATTTTGAGATTAAAAATTCAGTTGTTTACCCCTTGCAGACTCTTATATGGTATATAAACTGTTGTAATGATGCCCTAACTAAGTTTGTGTAAAACAATTCTCAAGTCAAAATGGATGATCCAAGTGTAAACTGTACTAATAATTCAACCTCAGCTACTTTGTGGTTATACGACTTAGATATTGAAGATGTTAGCTGGATCATTACCAGTTCGTTTATGATATTTACCATGCAAACAGGCAAGTAATTTTATCATTATACAGGGTTTTTCAAGTTGATGGGCTATTAGAAGTATATGAATTAGTAGAAGGAATTCAATTCTGAAACTTGGGCTCATTTGGTTATTGTTTATGCCGCTTCTTTTAAAAATATTTTCAAGTTCGATTTACATCCGGTTATACCGGAAGTCGATACCAACTTTTTTATTTTAAATGGAATGGTATATTTTTTACGCTGAATTCGAATAAAACGTGTAATTCTAAGGTAAGTTTGATAACCAACTTGTACACCTATGACGATCGGTTTCTGAGTTAATTTAATTTATAGAAAAAAAATCGCTACCGCAACCCAAATTATAAAAAATCATAACTTCCACAAAATACGACTTAGAGTGTTGAAATTTTTACTAGTAATAGCTGAATATTAGTGCTAACGCCTTGACAAAATTGAAGTAAATAATTTATACAGGGCGTTTAAAATAAAATTCTAAAATTGAAAAACTTTTAACACGAATTACTTCGTTTTTTCAAATGGCACCTTATATTTTGAATTTTTTCAATCGATGCCTTTTTTTATCCTCTTTCGATCTATATGGATACTACCTATTTTATTTGAAAATTTTGGAATAATTTGGAATTATTACTTAAAATAGGAAGTATCCATATAGATCGAAAGAGGATAAAAAAAGGAATCGATTGAAAAAATAAAAAATATAAGGTGCCATTTGAAAAAACGAAGTAATTCGTGTTAAAAGTTTTTCAATTTTAGAATTTTATTTTGAACGCCCTGTATAAATTATTTAATTCAATTTTGTCAAGGCATTAGCACTAATATTCATCTATTACTAGTAAAAATTTCAACACTCTAAGTCGTATTTTGTGGAAGTTATGATTTTTTATAATTTGGGTTGCGGTAGCGATTTTTTTTTATAAGTTAAAATAACTCAGAAACCGATCGTCATAGGTGTACAATTTGGTTATCAAACTTACCTTAGAATTACACGTTTTATTCGAATTCAGCGTAAAAAATATACCATTCCATTTAAAATAACAAAGTTGGTATCGACTTCCGGTATAACCGGATGTAAATCGAACTTAAAAAAAATTTTAAAAGAAGCGGCATAAACAATAACCAAATGAGCCCAAGTTTCAGAATTAAATTCCTTCTACTAATTCATATACTTCTAATAGCCCATCAACTTGAAAAACCCTGTATACTTAAAATCCTCCCTTAAATATATATATATTTATACCTACTGACTGGGTATAATAAATGATGTTGCCTTTAAGGGTTTGGAATGTTGGAATCAGGATGTGTGTCAACTAAAAATGAAGTTAATATAATGATGAAGAATGTGGTGGACATTGTTTTAGGAGGTACAAAAATCTTTATTTGTCAATAAATTAAAATGGTTAAAAATTTTTAAGTTGCTTCCATTATTGTACCCGAGTATTGTAGGCTGTACATTTTGAAACTTCATATTAAATAAATGGAAATGAAACGAATGTAATTTTTCAAAATTGTTCACTACAATAATTGTTTCACCAAAACATTGACTTCTTCAGTTAAAGATGGTGTGATTAAAGTTATTACAAAATTTAACAACTACTTTAAAGGGTAGGAAACAAAGGAACAAATTAAAATTTAATAATATAGAGACTTTCAGCTATATTTAGTTTCTGACTTTTTGGTAGTTCTTTTAAAATTTGAAAATTATCATTAAAATCATGTTTTTCTTTTAATAAATGCTCTGCGTAAGTAGAATTAGCTTTTTCATTATTATAGCTCTTCTATGTTCTCTAATCCTTTGGTTGAAGAAGCGACCAGTTTGTCCCCTATAAACTTGATTGCAATCTCGACGTTCCAATAAATAAACTCCAGATTTTGCGTATTGCTGGCTTTAAATGTTCCCCACTGTTAAATTTTTTGTTTTCAAAAAGTTAATGTTCCACCCTTTTCCCTTCTTCCTTTGTTTCCTACCCCATAAGTACTTGTTATGGTAAATTTTGTAATAACTTTAATCATACCATCTTCACCTTAAGAAGCCAATGTTTTGGGGAAACAATCATTGTAGTAAACAATTAATATATCTTTTGAAACTTTATATTAGTTTCATTTCTGTACCCATGAAAAAAAATAATAATCTAATAACAGTTTTATATTTATCGTCCTTGTTAATTGCATTAATTAAAAAAGTTGCTAATAAATAATAGACAGTAGGTAAGTGTTAATTGGTAAATAATTTAATAAGTATTAATAATTGATGTGATGTTAGATTTATTTATTTTTTTGTTACATTCAAGGGTTCACATATTGGATTTTTGGATTTGCTTTATCTTTCGGAAGAAGTCCCTATAACACCCCATTTATAGCACTGGGAGATTTCTTTATAGATCCTCTGATTACAGATCCTTTAAAAGGGTCAATATACACAGCTTTTTTATTTCAAATGTCCTTCGCCACCACTGCTACAACTATTGTTAGTGGGGCAATGGCAGAAAGGTATTTAAAAAAAAAATTAATAATTAACTAATTGCCAATAGCAAAATGAGTTAATTCCACAAAATTAACTTCTGATTATAATAAAAAGTCAACTTCAGTTTTATGGAAATTAATAAACATTTTTATTAATCCTATTTAAGGTGCAATTTCAAAGCCTATTGTTTATACAGTTGTCTGAACACGGTTGTTTACTGTATTCCTGCAGGATGGGTTTGGGGTGAACATGGATTTTTAAAAAAACTGGGGGCAGTTGATATTGCAGGCTCAGGACCAGTACATTTAGTAGGTAAAAAAACTATAACTTCTACTCTATAATAAAAATAAAACTACTTCCATTTATATATAAGATAAAAAATTATTTAATGTTTATTGTATATATTAGGTGGATTTTCAGCATTCGCAAGTGCTTTAATGCTAGGACCAAGAACAAACCGTTACACTGGTGGTAACAACCCATTACCCATGGGAACTCCTGTTAATGCTGTTTTAGGGTTGTTTGTGCTTTGGTGGGGTTGGCTTGCATTTAATTCTGGGAGCACGTACGGTGTAAGTCACCAAAAAATTAAATAAACATCAAAACAAATAGGAATTTAAATTAATTTATTTTGGGGGATGTTTGTAGTTTACCGGTGAGAAATATAATTATGCTGCAAGAGCTGCTGTGATGACTATAATGGCATCTTTTGGGGGTGGCTGTACGAGCCTAATTTACTCTTTGATACGATTAAAAGGTAACACTGACCCTCTCGATGTTATTAATGGAATTTTAGGGTCGTTGGTTTCTGTAACAGCGGGTTGTTTTCTCTATCAAGGTAAATTACAAACATTTTGTTATATTGTTATAATTACAAATTTATTTCAACTAAACGTACTTAGTTGTTTTCAGAACATTATAAAAATTCATTATTTTTATTTTATTTACTTAAAATTTAAATTTCCAGCCTGGGAAGCATTTTGTATTGGCGCAATTGGAAGCCTATGGGTCTGTATGTCTATGCCATTATTTGATAAGGTAAAAATATATTAAGTAATTACAACAGAATAATTAAAAGTTTTGTATAATTGATTGAGTAATTAATTAATAGTTTAGGGTAGATGATCCTGTAGGAGCCAGTTCTGTGCACGGTGTAGGAGGGGTGTGGGGTATGTATTACAACGAATTAAAATAAAATGGTTTTAAAAAATGTACCTACCTAAAACCAAATTTTTAACAAAATATTTAGGTGTGATAGCTGTGGGAATCTTTGCTGACAACCCTTACCCTCTAACAACTACAAATGGACGAAGCGGTTTGCTTAAGAGTGAGTTAAATGTTAAATAAATTTAATAAACTCTAATAAATAAATTTAACAACCTACCAATTAAAATTAACACCCTACTAATTAAATTTGCCACCCTATTAAGTAAACTTACCTAATATCCTACTTATTACCTGTATATGATAAATTTTCTAATATAAACAGGTGGAAGTTGGTACCTTCTTGGGGTGCAATTTTCCTGTGTTTTATGCTTGGCTTTATGGGCATTTACCACATCGATTTTTTTATTATGGTCCATAAATCTGATTATAAAGATTAGGATGGACAAAGATGAGGAATTAGTTGGGGCTGATTTAACAGAACATGGAATTAAACATACTCAGGTATATTCACCCCTTTAAATACATTATATATTAAGATGTAAGTACTTGAAACTGGATTTTGGAATTACACAATGCAAAATAGGTTTTAAATTAATTACCTAAGAAAAAACATTAAAAATTATTTAATGATCTAAAACGCGTTTCGACACCCAAGGTGCCATCTTAAGGTAGAGTTCCACCGTACACCTGAAATATCAATACCAAACGAACACTTACTTGATAAAAGATTTTTAACAAACGAAACGTAATTTATTTGTATTTCGTACTTAAATAAATTTCACCTCTGGTCTCTTGTAATTACCTACTTATTTGCATAACACTTAGGAAACCTCCCTTTTTATTAAACATTAAATTTTTAATTTCCAGGCTGGAGTAGTACACGAATTCGTACACCCTCACGTGGTTCGGGCTGGGTCAAAGCAAATATTAAAAAGGGAAGATATTAACAAAAGAAGATCTAATAACAACTTGATGGGACAGGGTAAAGCTAAACAAAAGAAAGTGAAACAAATGAAGTCTTCAGAAAACTTTAAACAACAGAAGAATAGTAACAAAAACGTTAAATTGTTTCACAAAATGACACAAAGAAGTATTGACGAGAATATTTTAGAAACACCATACGCTTGGTTGGACTAATTAATCAGTTAATTAGTTAGATAATAATAAAACGATGTATTTATTAAAGTTTCTGCTAGTTTTATCACCTGTTGCATTTGAAAGTTAAATAAAATGTTTTAATTAAAGTCAAAATATTTACAAAGAGTGATTGAATTTGAGTACCTATTTTTGAATCGATTTTCGACTTTAAACCCTGGTGTAATGAGACAAAATTCTTAATATTTTTATACATATTAATATAATTGTTCCTAAAATAACTGTTTCATAAATAATAAATTCCTTACTTTCTTTTTACCGAGACAATTTTCGCAAATTGTGTTAATTAAACAATAAAATAATTCCACAATTAAGGGATTATTAATGCTATAGAAGAAAAACAAAACCTAACATTCCTTCGTTATAACGCCTATCCAATAAATTAAACATAAATAAACAAATTCCTACCTTAATTATTGTGTTACGGTTTACGATAGTCCTGGGGAAGACGGTAATCCAATAAATAATCGGGGCACACCTTTGTCAATTAAAATTTCAACAAAACAAAGCACATATAAATTTATTCACAGAACGTAACCATCTTAACTATTAGAGATTTAAACATCGACTGATTTTAACATTTGACGTCAAAATTTATCGCATGTTTTGTTCCTTCAACCAAGACCAAGGACTTTTGAGGGACACTTGCGTTCAACTTATCTCGACTTTTTTTGCCCATATGAACGAGTTATTTCTAGGCCAAATGTTTTATTATTATACTGAGATGTTTTTACAGCAAATATTCGAGAAGAAAATAATGTTAATTATTAACAGGAATTCAATTAATTACGTGGGTAATTCATTTTGAAAAATAATAATTATTAACAAAGTATTATAATAAAATATTTTTATAGGTAGGTACGTTTATAAATTTGAGATTCTATTAATTTCATTAATGCATTACCATGTATGTACAGTACGTTCCAAAAAATATGACCCCTAATTAATATTTTTTGTGAGTAGTTATCATTATTAAATGAATTATGAATAATATAAATGATGATAATTATTTTTTTATCACCATAAGTATCTATGTATAACTTGAATTGTTTATTTACAGCAAATATTTTACATTTTGTGTAATTATAATTAATAAAAATATTAACAAAGAGATATACGTAGATACCTATTAAAAAAATATTTTTTATAGATACAATTTTGGATTAAAGCCTTTATTGATTTCTTTAATGCATTAGGCATAGTTAACGTACAGTACGTACCAAAAAATATGACCAAGCAACTTACGAAGACGACCCCTATATAAATTGTTTATTACTAGGTCACAAATTTTTTGGGTAATACCTAAAGGTTTGATTTGTACTTTCCCCCATTAGGATTAGTATTAGATTAATTAAAGTTATAAATTTTAATGTTAGTAAAAGAAGTTCAAAAAATTTGTCAACTACCTTTTGTAATCTTGCAAAAAAATTGACCTCAAGATCCATAAGTTGGAAGAACACTTTAGGTACACCTAGAATAAATAATAGAAAATTAGGTACATAATTTTTTCTACCCCTTTTCGGTTGTGATTTTCGGTTGGGGTTGATGGTGACATTACAGATAAACGTAACTCAGAGCGACAACGTTTATTTTTTGTACATTTTCATATAAATTAATTGATTATATTATTAAGTAACAGCCAACATTTCATTTTATTTATAAAAAATTATTATTGAACATTATTTTATCACGAATTACGACGAGTTAACAAATAAGGTAATCAATTACGTATGTATAAAAATATCGAAAAAATTTACCTAAATACATATTCTGTTTTGTATGTACAGATGTTTTGTTACACGTCAGTCGATATGTGATAATTGTTGGGCAACACCACGTCTTCCCACGGTGGATGATTGTTAATCAAACGTTCTTGGGTTGGCGGCAACGGGGATGACTTTTTGTCGATTAAAATTCGAGTCACCATCGTGTTTTTTCTTCTTTTTCGTCGAGAACTGCAACGTTCACTGGTACCTTGTGAAAAAATTAATTGAATTGTTAAATGCGACACACTTTAAAGTCCTTATTATCTTCTATTTTAGAATATTAAATTTAATATCATTTTGGGACAAACAACCCTCAATTTTTATACTGAAAAAAATATTAATGAGAAAGGCCCAATAAAAATATTGATTCAAAAGCTTCAGAGAGCAGAAATTTAATCTCTTTTCAGTTGTTCATTTCTCGTGGCTAAAATTACACCCCCAAATACTCAGAATCAAAAAACACTTGGGATGTCTATGCCTATCATATTCGAATATGAAATTTGAAACATTCACAAAATGTAAAATATGTTAAGACAAACTTTGACATGTCTACATTTTCGTCATACAAATGAATAAAAGAATTCCAAAAAAAAAATTATTTTTCTTGTTGACTTGACGTCAATCCCCAATTTTTTGTGTCAATATATTATCTAAATTTTCAGAAAAAATATTTTCAATTGATTAATAATAATTGTATTTACGTGAAGCATTTATCTTTTGGTATTTTTCAATCTCGTTTTTAATGAACCCAGTTACTTTTATAATGGATATGTATAAATCATTTGAAGGTACTCACCAACTCTAAATAGATAGGCTTCATTTTTTCCAATAAATGGCGGAGAGTCCGAACCACTTCTGAACGTATTTCTATTTAGAATGTACTTCCAACTACATATTGCTGTTTTGAAGTACTGCCTGAACCTTTAAAAAAAAGGAAACATTTGTTGGACTACACCAATCACGAATTTATGCTCTGGGTCATTTAAAATGGCAACTGTGGTAATAAAACACCAAAAGTGTTATAGAGCCTTCAAATCGTTAAATTAATATTTGCAACAGTTTATTACCCTTTACTTGCACAACGTGGTTTTTGTTTAAAAAAATTTGTTGGCAGTTTTATTGCCTCAGTGGTTATTTTAGATGTTTCGAACTTTAGCTGCAGTTTTACAAAAATCCAAAAGCTGTACGTTTTTAATATCTAAACTCTAAATGATCTTCAGGATTTATGGAACGAAAAAGAAAGAGTAATGAGTAATAACTTTGCTACGTATGTAGGTACTACACGTATTAAAAAGTTAGTCACACAAACTGAAAGCCATACATGCACATGCACAGGCTAATAATGCGTTAATGTTGAAAGAACTTTTAACATCATGAACCAACGACATTTTCCAAATATTAACGTAGTTGGAAATTGAGTTATGAAAGTGTGCTTAATAGATTGAAGCTTGAAAATATGAATGAACATGCAACTTTGGGAAATAAATAATAAATAAACTCAGTTGTGTCCAACAATAAACTGAATTAAAACACGAAATTGCAGGATATTTTACACACATAATTTCAAGAGTTACGATGAGTTTTTTTAACGTGCTAACTTATTATGTACCAAATGACGATCTGCAACGTATCAAGAGCAAAAGAGGCTATGATGGAGAATTTGATGGCAAGATCCGGAGAGTGATAAGGAAAGTGGAAAGATTAAGGACAAAATACATATTAACTATTTATACAAAAGCTCAATGTGTCATCACATCTAACAAAAATAAAAAAAATTGGTCATCATGCAATTAATTATCAGAAAATTTGCAAATAAAAATTAACCATCTATTAACGTCAAACACAGAATTACCTTGCATTCATCCAGTAATAAATCAACGGGTTTATCATGGCGTTGGCCATTGCGAACCAATAAAACCCCAAATATATGTGCTGGACGTATTTACTGTACACTATTTTCTTATCAAAATGGGTGTAAATGAAGTAAGCATGATACGGAAACCAACACACCCCAAACGTTAGAACTATAAATATGAACATTTTTACAACCTGAAAGAAACCCAAAGATTATTTATCATCACTCAGCACCTAACAGTGCCGTTTGTTAATTAAAAACAAGAAACAATTATTTAAAAATTAGTTAATAGGGGGCTGTTCATAAAATACGTCACGCTAAAATTAGCCTTTTTTGACCCCTTCCCCCTGGTTGTCAACTGTGTCACACTTTCTGTGACCCCCCTGTGAATATTGCGTCACAAAAACTAAACGTCCCTCCCCTGAACATGATAAATTTTGATTGATAATACCTACACAAATTTTGATAGTCAAAAATATTTATTTTATTTTCATATAATAAATATCTTTTGTAACGAACAAATAAATAATATTTCTATTTATCAGAAGTCCAAGGATTCTGTAAAAATCGTCACGTTGCCGTAGACCCCCTGTCCCCCCTTGTCTCATCTTGTCACACTCAGCAAGACCCCCCCCCTGTATGCGAACGTATTTTATGAACGGCCCCTAACCAGATTCTTACTTTTCGTTTTGATTTGATACAATCCTGTTGCCTTTGGGTCGTCTCCCCTATAGAATGTGAGCCCCAAAGGATTTTTCCCATTGCACTGTAGCAGCCTATCATTAGGCCCATTGGTACCACGTAAGTGATTACTAAGAATGCTACTTGGTACCTGACAAATAAAAAAAAAAACATAAAATCCGAGTATGGTATTTGTTGTTTAAATACAGCATATGGAGCATGATTTATAAAAATTTCAAAGTTTTTGAGAAATGGTCCAAAAGTGACAACTTTGGCGGCCCCCTAATCCGTCATTTTTTTTTTTACTCTACTCGATGATCAATGATACCCCACATGGCAAGGTAAAAAAATTTTTTTGCTTCTTTTGATGTATGGGATCCCACACAAAATTTGGGTCAACATTCTACATAATATCTAGATCCAATTTTTAGGTTTATTACTCATTTCGTTTAGGGGTTAAAAACCTGCGAAATATTGACAGACCGACAGACGTTTTGCCCTTTTGATACGGAACCCTAAAAATCACTATAATCGAAGTAGTTAACTAATGTTTGAGAAAAAGAAGAATAATAATGAGAGAACGAGTTCATAAGTGGAAAAATAAAAAAGAAACATAAAAATCCTCTTTTAATTATTAAAATCTTAATTTATAATTCTTTAATATCTTGTGCTCCGAATCCCTTATTATTAAGACATTTTTTAACCACCCTAAAAGAATATTCATATCACCATCTGTTGAACCATTGTAGTTGCAGAAGGCTTTCAAGTTAATTAAAACCATTGAAGGGTCATCCCTAGTCCATAAAATACTTCTATAGCAGCCCCAGCAGATGGCAATACAATTCACTTAAATTAATTCAAATAAACTTACGCAAAGTCCATGTCTGATTCATTTGGTTGTCCATCAGGCCATTCCAAAATACAGGCAATAGTTTCTTTTTGCCTCACACTGGAAAATAAATAAAGACAACATTGTAAAATAACTTCCTGTATTATTTGCTTAATTAATAAAATACTGTCTGTAGATATAAACCCGATCGCGTATCCGGCTTTAAAATTTCAAGTTGATGTGTACCTACCGTACATAAATCTGTAATTACACCGTAATGCATGGTACCATACGTAATCGTCCTTGCAAGTAAACCTTAATGTTTATTTTATGGCTAGGATACTCAATTTATACACAAAACTTTTTACGAGTTGGTATTTACAGTATGTAGTTTAATAAACTACCCATAAAGTAGCTTGTAGCATTCCTTAAGCAATTAAGGGTTTTAATTGGTACATTCTGTACTTTTTTTAGTAAAAATATATAATAATTTAATATTATTTCCTAATTTAAATAAATATTCATTTTTCTTAATTAAATTCGTACTTTTTTCTAATTTAACTCTCAGCTTTTTCTAATCTGTAAGTGGTTCCTAAATAACATTCTAAGGAGATTCCCACTAAATGCAGGCGTATTGACGTTGACCTAGTTTCTGCAGACGAAGAAGATGGCCGCCATCGTAAGACCCAATCAAATGCGTCTAACTGTATCACGCTCGTTTATAACAATGCAACTTACATGCGTCAGTTAGTCACCCTCGCTGCTTCATGGGATGTACGTCGTTGCACCAAATTTTGGATTATAATTACGTAAAAATTACATTTTTCGTTCAACTAAGTAAATGTTTTGAGACACCAACATATAATTATTTAATTTTTTAATTAACTTTTCCAAACATGACACAAAAATAATCGTTGTTGCACTCATGATTGAAATATAATTGATTAGAATTTTATTTTTATTGTACCTTCAAAGATGGTTTTGTTGGCCAGTAAATTACAATTATTCTCTATTAAATATTATAATAATTATTTTTATATCTTTAAAAACATTTATTATTAATAAAACTACTCAATTATAACGAACAAAAATATAATCAATAGTTTTTACGTAATAATAACCTACAACTTGACGCAGCGAAGTACACCCTGTTGCGGTTGGTTTAGTTAAATGTCCTTGTAGTATAAGAAAACAACTAAATATATAAACCACAAACATGAATTAGTTTATTAATTAACAGAACGAACAGAACGAAGTTAAAACGGTTGAGAGCACTGCGAGAGTTTAAGATGGAAGCTGAAATCGATGAACTACTGTGTACTACTCTTGATGCGGTTGATGACTCAATTTTGGCGCGAAACTTTACTCTCCGTTTGAATCGATATATTCATAGATATATGCGTGAACCAATCAGAGAACATAGATACAAAATAAAGTTGAGTTCAATGGTTCAAATCATAGATAAGTTCTAACACTCCTCCACAGTACTCTCCCGCCAGTGGCAAGGCCACGAAACAACAGTTTACCAAAGGTAAGAGTACAAAAATATAACAATTAACAAATTGTGTACAAAAAGAATAGAAAAATAGAGTATTATAAAAGTGTTAGTTGGTACAAAGCAATGTTTTTAATGTTTTATAAATTGCACATGCTTCTTGCGGTATTGTAACACTTGTTGCACTTTAGCATAAGAATGATCGTGAGCAATGGGATCATCATTAAGTAAAAATGCCGGTTTGAGGCGATCTATGGAAATGTTTGTGTTGCTGCCGTTAACATGCACTGTAAAATATTTTTCAGAACGGTTAACTACGCGATACGGACCATCAAACGGCGGTTGAAGGGGTTTCTTGACCGCATCACGACGCACAAACACATGTGTACAGATTTTTAGATCTGGAGAGATGAAGATGTTTGATTGGCTGCGTTGACGTTGAGGTACAGGTCGCAGGAGGTTGATTTTTTCTTTAAGTCGTTGAACAAACGATGATGGATCCAATTGTTGTAGGGAAGAACGAGTATGCTTTTGTACTTTTGCTTTTTGGCAACCTATGCAAGAACGAGTCCAGCGAGTAATATCTTTATTAATGGAGGGCCAAACGAATTTGGTTGTAAGAAGTTTTGTGGTCGCACGAATACCTGGGTGAGCCAAGTTGTGAAAATTGTTAAAAATTGGCTTGCGAAGAGGCGATGGTACGAAAGGACGAACTTGGGATTGACTTATGTCACAGTAAATGCGAAAATTGGTGTCCGGGAGTTGGATTTGACGTAATAAAAGAGAAGTAGAATTAGGATTTTGAAGAAGTTGTTGTAATTCAGTATCATCTTGTTGTAGATGGGCAAGTT
Organism: Agrilus mali; assembly: GCA_029378335.1. Classification (NCBI taxonomy): domain Eukaryota; kingdom Metazoa; phylum Arthropoda; class Insecta; order Coleoptera; family Buprestidae; genus Agrilus; species Agrilus mali. The sequence continues at coordinate 1,725,812 of CM055660.1, forward strand.
GCTCGTAATCTATGGGATTGGGATAACGGTCCGGAATGGTAATTTTATTGAGTGCACGATAATCACCTACCGTACGCCATTGACCATTCTTTTTAGAAACCATATGAAGAGGACTCGCCCACGGGCTATTAGAGGGACGGCAGATTCCCTGTTGTAACATATATTCAAATTCCTGTTTAGCAATACGAAGCTTGTCAGGGGGTAATCGACGGGCTTTAGCAAAAACAGGAGGTCCATTGGTTTCAATATAATGCGTGGTGTTGATTGAAGATGGACGTGTTGAGGGCTTAAGAGGGTTGTCAAAAGTCGTTAACCCGGGAAAATCTCTAAGAATGTCAGAGAATTTAGAATTTGGAGCAATAGTAGATAAAGATAATGATGGAGGTGCAGAGATACCTGGTGAAGAGATTTTGGTTAAGGTATCAATCAATTTACCTTGTCTAAGATCAATAAGAAGATTGAAGTGATGAAGAAAATCAGCTCCGATGATAGCGTTTTTTGTGTTGGCGATGATAAATGGCCATGAAAATGATCGACGTAAGCCAAGGCTAGTTGTTATTGTTTTGGTGCCAAAGGTGTCAATAACAGTGTTGTTGGCTGCATACAATTTAAATTCCGAAGGCTTGAGTCTCGCTGAGGAACGTGGAATTATTGAAACGTCAGATCCTGAATCGATTAAAAATTTGATCTTAGTTGTAGGATCATAAATGATTAATCGACGACTGGTGTTTTTGAGAGATTCTAGGCGACAAAGAGTATCCGCGTCGTTGTTCGGCTTGTCCGACGCGGGTTTTAATTTTGTTGCTTCTGTTACATTCGGGTGTGAATTTGTGACCGATTTGAAGTATTTGCAAGGAGCACAACACTTCCTGGCTTTGCTTTTGAACTGACAGTGATACCAGCATAAATCACTATTAGTCGGACGTGACTTCGGAGTTTTTGAGCGGGCCCTGTATTGCCGATTAGAGTTTTTTGTTAGACGCTCAAAATTCCTACGGTACTCTGATTTAAGTTCTGCTATTTCATTTGCTAGTTTTTGTATTGTATCACCGAAATTGCTGTTATTTGCAGTTGTGGAAGCGACGCTACGAGGTTCGATTTCGGCAATTTTGTCTGCCATTTTGGCTAATTGCTCAATTGTGTCAGAACTGGTAGTTAATACAGTTTGTATGTGAGCGGGAAGACGTTGCATCCATAAAATTTTAAGAAGGTCTTCTGGTACAGCTGTGCCACCTAATCTACTCATTTCGTTGAGTAGGTGTGACGGCTTTTTATCGCCCAATTCAACGCCTGATAATAATGTACGAAGACGTTGTTCATGCGAATCAGAGTAAATGTTTATTAGTCTCTCTTTAATTGCAGTATACTTGTTGGTCAAAGGAGGAGAAATTAAAATATCTGTTACCTGGGATAAGATCTCCGTGTCGACGGCACTGACTACGTAGTTGAATTTCGTTTGATCAACAGTAACATTTGCGAGTTGAAACTGAGCTTCCATTTGCAAGAACCAGACTTTGGGATCGGATTTCCAAAAAGGTGGTGCTTTCACAGCAACTCTGTCAACCTGGATTGATGGCGTTGTATCTTGAGGTGGATTAGACATCTTCATAGGACACAATGATGGTTGGTGAGATTTAAGACTCGTTAGACGCCAGTGAATGGGACGTGTATAGGACGCGTGTTCGTCGGGCGCGTGTTCGTTGGGGTCACCAAATGTTGCGGTTGGTTTAGTTAAATGTCCTTGTAGTATAAGAAAACAACTAAATATATAAACCACAAACATGAATTAGTTTATTAATTAACAGAACGAACAGAACGAAGTTAAAACGGTTGAGAGCACTGCGAGAGTTTAAGATGGAAGCTGAAATCGATGAACTACTGTGTACTACTCTTGATGCGGTTGATGACTCAATTTTGGCGCGAAACTTTACTCTCCGTTTGAATCGATATATTCATAGATATATGCGTGAACCAATCAGAGAACATAGATACAAAATAAAGTTGAGTTCAATGGTTCAAATCATAGATAAGTTCTAACACTCCTCCACAACCCTTTGAAGCATCGCGGGTGACTAACTCAGGTACGCGCGATCAATTGTTATAAAGAAGATCGACAATGTTAGCCGCACCTGATTGGCTGGTTGCGGCAGCGACCATCTTGGCGTCTCGCAGAAACTGGGTCAAATGTAAAGAGCACGTGTTCTTAAAGGAGATATTCTTAAAGACGTTAAGCGCCATTTAAAGCCGCGAGTTAAACAATTAGGCGTAACTCAGGCTTCCTATGACAAGTAAACAAATCTGTTCATGAAAATAATTTCTTAAAACTATATCTATCTATAGGTCAAGTTCAGAGCATGTGTTTTTAAAGGGGATATCCTTAAATGACATCAGGCGCCACTTAAAGATACAAATAAAAAAATAGTGGTAGGTAACTCGGTTTTTTTATAATCGATTTAAATGCGGTTTTGACTAAAATTTTGCAAATTAACCTCGCTATTATAATAAGTTTAAAAAAATTGTTCATTTAACTGATTTCTTGTACTCCCATAGGTTAAATTCAAAGCAGGTGTACTTATTTAACTAGATAAATATTAATATTGATATTTTATCACCCCAATATAAAAAAAGACATTCTCAAGATAGAAATATTTTATTCCTTTTTCTGAGAGTTCAATAATTATTTCTCGTTGAGATTTCTTTGAATTGCCTTGCCCACCGTATAATATGAGAAATTGAATCTTATCAATTTTGTCGGAAGATATTCATGAATCCAAAGATGTTTTTCTTCTTACAGGGACTGAATAATATATATCATATTTTTAAATTAGCTTAGGAATATTGTATCCGGTGCATTAGGAATACATTCTTCTCAGAATTTATATTTAAAATATTTCTTTAGGTAAAAATCGCAGAACAGATTTTAATCAGATTACTCGTTAGTGTAGTGGTGCCCAGGTGTCAAAAGCACTGAAATACGTATTACTTAAAGTATAAAGTGGATTTCAACTACAGTTTCAAATTCTTTAAGTGGTTAAAAGACCTCTAATCACGTTTCACTTATGTTGGTCTACAAAACAGCTTTAGGAAGCAGAAAGGAAAAACGTTACATCATAATTTTATTTTCATATTACGAATCCATTGGTGATGTGAGTAACTGAAGGGTTCTCTCAAATTATTATCAATTTCCCAGAAGCCATCAATTTATTATTGTGAATTTATAGCTACCTTTATGCCTCAATGGAAAAGTTTCTCTTAAAATATGCATCTCTTGGCATCATTCAATTTAGCAGTATTTTATAAATAAGTAGAGATCAATATTAAGTCGATTTCAATTTTTTTAATAAATAATGTTTGGTTATTTTCAGCTAACAACAAGGTAAAGGTTACTTTATATACGAGCACATAAAAAGAAGAAGAATTCACCATGTTAATGGCTCTGTCAGTCAGGCAGCAAGGCGTGCTAAATAATGCATTTTTGCACTGAAAAATTGTAACCTACACATATGTAGGGGTAGTTTTAAATAAATTACATGTTAGAGACAATGATGAATGGTGCTCGTCAAGAAGTAACCACATACCTACCTAAGTCAGTTTATTTAGAAAACATTAACAATCATGATTGACAATACATGATCGATTCTCTTGACACACACGATGTTATTGAGTGACATTTTTCCTTAACGATAAACAAAATTTTTAAAGAGTGCATGATGTATAAATAGCAGTTATTTTATTTTATTATTATAAAATTTTGTTGCCATATTTATACTTTTTGAAGACCACAGGGCAAAGCGTCGGATGAAAAAAACTTGATTTTTATTATTTAGAAAATTCCAAAACCGTTGATAAAAAAAATTAAATGGTATCAAACAAAGAGAGTCAATTTACTGTCATACATAGTGTCTGCTAGTTAAGTTTTAATTGAAACTGTGTGTTGATACCTCGAAACAATGAGTACAATTATGTTTCTGCAAAACTTTACTAATAAGCTCGACTGCTGGAGTTTACACAGACAAAAGCCAATTTTAGTAAACGTTTAGATTACTAGTTTTTGCTTTATATAACGAAACAGTAAACAGTAAAAACAAGTCGTATGTTACAACACGTGTCCCAGATATTCCTGTTACTCAACGGTCTCTCCTTTTATTATCATCTGTTTTGAGACGAAGAGAACCATTTTTAAATGGGAAACAGGAAAGTTTTGGGGTTTACTGGGTGGTTTTGCAGGTGTAGTTTGATATTTCCAAGGGTTGTTCAAGATAAACACTACCAGTGGAATTTTTATAATTACGTCAATATTTTGAAACAAAAAAGAATTAGAAAAAACTTACGTATAGGTAATGGTGGCTGAATAAAGTAGACAAGGAAATGCCAGAGCCATACTGGCACACCACACGAAACCAATCGTTATCAGTGACGATGTTTTTGACATTTTATGGCGCAGGGGGTGGACAATCGCCAGATATCTGTAACAAATAGATTTTTTCGGTTTCTAAATTATTTTAAAAAACCACATGCATTTTGAGGGTTTATTCAGAATAAATATATATCTACATTTTAACTTCGAGGTACCTATAGAGACTTATACATGTTTATAACAAGCTCTTCTGTAGCTACCCCCACGTACCTATATACCATATAGATATGTTTTCGTGGAATTTGGAGGATTTCAAATGTTGACTTTGGAAAATATTTCGAACTTTCGGTTAACAAGCATACAGGATAAATAATTTGTGTAAGTTAAACTTTCGAGCACGTTTTGCAGTTCAGTTCATCATTTTCAGGTATTTGCACTATCTAAATTTTTGTTAGTTTATGGTGCATTTTCTGGGCTAAAAAATGCTTTTATCTTCGGCTGACATTTTCCTGCGGATGGTAACAAAACTACAAAGTTTGAAGCGTAGATGAAAGTTTTACTGGCTAGAAAGTATGATTTTTTAAAACTTCTAATTTTCCTCCTTCGGGAAACCCAACATATGTATGTATCTATCCAATGCTTCAAAATGTATTTGTATCTATTTCTGGTTGTGAAAACGAATTTGTTATTTAGTTACAGCACTGTGCTCTTGAAATGTGTAGAAAATACTATTTTTGAGATTCAAAAAGTACTTTTTTTGTTGTTAAAACGAATTTGAAATTTAATTACACACAAATTATTGACTGAAATGAATAAAAAACATTCTATGGTTTTACAACTAACTGTAGTGATATTTCGTAATAATAACTTTTTGAAAGTTCCTCTCGTGGAGGCTGTAAGTATGTAGGTACCTACTAAATGTAACCTCTGCATTACTTTTAACAAAAGTTATAAAATGAATCGAATTTGCTGAATTTTTATATTCCAGATTTAGTTGTCATCAGCATTGGATTAGGGTAAAAAGTTTTCTTCTTCCCAATAAATCTCAAATCCCCTTATGCAAAACTTTAAATTGAAAGCGAAAGCTAGGTATATAATTTATATTGTGCATGCTTGTAATTGGATGTATTAAGATATTTTGGTATCTTAGCAAAGCAAAAGGAAAAATTATTTTTTAACGTTTTACAATACAAGAAGCAGCGAGATTTTTGTTTGTTAACTGTTCTTAAATTTAGCATGGTACTGTTTCCTCCGAATTTCATTTTCTTCATTAAATATTCGTTTGTGAGGAAACTCGGAATAAATCAATTTGAACAATTTCAGTCAGGTGTACCTACCTAACGTTTTCTTTTACAAATGAACAACTCTGCACAATAACAACGTGACTAAGTTCGGCTCCGGAAATTGTAATTCGTCAAAATTAAAAATGGAACCTTTATCTTATGTTAGAATACTTTCAGCATCCCCATAACTGTAATAGCGTTGAATTTGTCACAGGATTCAAATGTACTAAGGTGTTAAAATTATTCCAAAAATACTATCAAATTTTGATAACTCCAACGCCTATAGGTACACTGAGAGGACGTTAATTCGTTCCCAAGAGTTTTATTAAATGGCAACGTCGCGCCTTTTCGGTCTGTATGTTGTCGATAATGGAGGAAACAATAATATTGCGAGCAGAATCGCATCTATTGCTCGCTAGTTTCGTGGCTGTTTCAATGTTTACATACTTAATATACAGGGTCTTTCAAATTGATGGGCTATTAATATATGAATAAGTAGAATGAATTCTATTCTGAAACTTGGGCTCATTTGGTTATTGTTTATGCCGCTTCTTTTAAAAAGATTTTCAATTTCGATTTACATCCGGCTATACCGGAAGTAGATGTTAACTTTCTTATTTTAAATGGAATGACAAACTTTTTTTACATTTTCCGATAGAAAATCTGAATTCATGCATATTTTAAAAGAGGCACTACTCCGAAAATATTGATGGATTTTGAGTTATTTAATTTTTTTCAAAATTTTTGATATCTGCATGTTAACATTTAAAAAACCGTAATTCATTTAATTTTTGAGATTTTGCTTTATAACTCGTAACAATTATTTATAACTATTCACATTATCGAAAAAAAAAAATATGGTTTTCAAATAAAATGTATAGGGTGTTAAAATTTTGTGGTCAAAGTTGGTCAACTTCAAAGAGGCATAAGTCAATTTTTTTTAAATAGAATGACCCATTTTTGACTACATATTCGAATTCCTCATTGAATTTGGCGTCTTTTGTTATGGGACTATCGTAGGTATAACTTTGCTTATACTTTTTGAGAAAATCTACAATTTGAAGTATGTCATTCCATTTAAAATAAGAAAGTTAACATCTACTTCCGGTATAACCAGATATAAATCGAAATTTAAAATATATTTAAAAGAACCGGCATAAATAATAACCAAATGAGGCCAAGTTTCAGAATTTAATTCATTCTACTAATTCATATACTAATAGCCCATCAACTTGAAAGACCCTGTATATTAAATATGTAAACATTGAAACAGCCACGATACTAGCGAGCAATAGATGCGATTCTGCTCGCAATATTATTGTTTCCTACATTATCGACAACATACAGACCGGAAAGGCGCGACGTTGCCATTTAAGAAAAATACTGGGAATGAACTAACGTCCTCTCAGTGTACGTGGAATTTTAAGTCGAACGAAATTAGCAAACTATGAGAAGTACGTGTAATTTTTACTTGACAACTTGTTTATGGTAGTACAATGCAAACAGTGAGGTAGTTCAGTTTCTACAATTATTTATCATCAAAACCAACTTTTTCTGGATTTTTTGCCCTCAACTCAAACAGAAAGCACCTTAACCTTACCCAATTATGTAATGTAGATTGTAAACTGGTTCATTTGTAACTTTTAGCCGGAAATCAATATCAATTGCCCACATTAATTACGTATTAAGTATAATTTATCATTAACTTAAAAAGTGTTGTTCATAATTTTAATGGACACTTGTATCAATACCGATACCCATCAGTTGGATACAAGTTGTTGTTTTTGCGAATAATTCCAGACAACAAATTTAGATTCAGTTTATTGTGAGACTGAAACATTCCCACCAATAGCTCAATCAGTACTTATGTATATATACCGCCGATATTGCAAGCGCAATTAGTATTAAGTCCTATTTAGAACCGCTATTGGGGTTGTAAATGCACCTTAATAATACTCAGGCACGGGGATGCTGCCTGTAGAGCGATACTCGTGCACAGACAATAAATAATAATACGACAGTTGAAACGTCGACGAGACACATTTCCATTAAATTTATTATAATATATGCAATGCAGTGTGTTGTACGAAAGTTGGCAGTACCTAAATTGGACATAAAATACGCTGAAACTAAACAGAAGAAAACTCTGAAGACTGTTCTTAAGATGAAGTAAAAACAGGGTGACCACAATTAATGTTTGTTACAATATTACGGTTTATGTTACAAAAAGCAATGAACACCGAGGTCAGAGACACTGACAGACATGCTGCCAACCTAAAAGTGTCAAATGTCACCTCCGTTACCTATTCAAACTTAAGTTTTAACAACCCAAAAGAATCGTAACTTCAAAAACAGAGCCACAACTTCTGAGACCTGTTTTGTGTTAGCATATGTACCTTTTTTATTACTTCATAACCCTGACATTTTAGAAACTTTTTAATTTAAGTATCTACGTATGTGCTTTATGATGAATGTGTTTTAAGTTTTATTTTAATATCACAAAATATGGATTTCAATTCTATCGATACCTGTACCAACTATTGACTTTCCAGAAAAAAATACAAAAGAAACTCTTCTTCAATTTTTATTTGACAAGACTATTGAAAAACATTTATAAGTTAGAAAAATTAAATGAGGATCAGGAAAATGACGAGGATGAAGATAAGGGCGAGAAAACTGATGAGGATAATGATAAAGAATAGGATGATGATAAAAAAATTTACTGGGAAGATGTCCATGCAGGAAAATTAACCAGAGGATGAGGAATAAGATGAAGACAATGATCAGAAGGAGGATGAGGAAGAAGATTAGGATGAAGATGAGAAGGAAAGCGAAAAAATTATTAAGTGGAAAATAAGGATGAGGATGAGGATGTGGATGAGGATGAGGATGAGGATGAGGATGAGGAAGAGGACGAGGACGAGGACGAGGACGAGGACGAGGATTAGGATGAGGATGAGGATGAGGATGAGGATGAGGATGAGGATGAGGATGAGGAAGAGGACGAGGACGAGGACGAGGACGAGGATTAGGATTAGGATTAGGATTAGGATTAGGATGAGGATGAGGAAGAGGACGAGGACGAGGACGAGGACGAGGACGAGGACGAGGACGAGGACGAGGACGAGGACGAGGACGAGGACGAGGACGAGGACGAGGATTAGGATGAGGATGAGGATGAGGATGAGGATGAGGATGAGGATGAGGATGAGGATGAGGACGAGGACGAGGACGAGGATGAGGAAGAGGACGAGGACGAGGACGAGGACGAGGACGAGGACGAGGACTAGGATTAGGATTAGGATTAGGATGAGGATGAGGATGAGGATGAGGATGAGGATGAGGATGAGGATGAGGATGAGGATGAGGATTAGGATGAGGATTAGGATGAGGATGAGGATGAGGATGAGGACGAGGACGAGGACGAGGACGAGGACGAGGACGAGGACGAGGACGAGGACGAGGACGAGGACGAGGATGAGGATGAGGATGAGGATGAGGATGGGAATGAGAGCGAGGACGCGGTAGCGGGTGAGGTGGAGGGTGAAGACGAGGACGAAGATATGAATGATGACGAGGGTGAGGACAACTAAAAAATGATTATAAATTAGAAAAGGGTCACTAAAATTCTTTTTTTTGATAAAAATAATGACAATAGAGGGTTAATTTTTGGATGATGTATTTTCGAATGTAATGTTTCTTTATAAATTATATTTGACATAATATTAAAAAAAAATCTGTTCAGAAATATTATGGTATTAAAAATTGATTCCATTACAACCCTCTTTTCTTCTTTTACTTTGTTTACCTCGTCATTCAGAATTCTTATGAAATATTGTGTGTAGCATATATGTGTTTTTCGCCGAACTTTTAAAGCTGGAATTAAGTTAAGCGTCAGTGTTCCTTAGGAGGAGCGGTTTAATTCCATTTGACAATTCTAAAACTTTCTCTTTTAGAATTCCGGGCACACGGCTAAAATAGTCACTTTATTCCACCTTTCTCTAACATTATCGAATCTTTTACAAATGAATAACCCTATCGCGAAACTGTGGAGGACTAAAATACCAAGAAGAAATGTGCCTACCTAATAAATTCCGAAAATGGCATTTATGACATTTTTTTATTATTAAATACCAAATATTTTACGTAACTGTTATTTCCTAATTGATTATTTGTTTTTATAGTACAAATCTCCTATTTTTTGCTTTTAAATCTTGCATGTATTTTTGTATGAGATGTACCTATCAAAACAACCCTTGCCTGTCAATCACCCTTCTCAAATTTCTTTTATATTTTTCCGTACTACATTACATATACGAAAATATAAAACGTTCCCTTGGGAGATAAATAGGAATAGAAAAATGAAAAAGTGTCTCATGCCTACCACTTTATCTATCTTCAAAATAATCAGGCTTGTTTAAATATTTTTTAATAAACACCTGTAAATTTCTGAATTTCGCCTAATTAACTACAATATCTCCCGTGTTTAAATTAGATGGGTCATCAGATATGTTTGCCGGAGGGGTAGAGGGATATTAAGTGTGTTTACAATTGAATAAATTTAACTATAAATGACGGTTAAACTCACCTATCACAAGATATTCCAGTAAGCGTGAATACACTTGCTGATACTGTAACATTTGCCATAAAGTTATTAATGGTGCAGTACCACGGCCCAAATGCCCAATGCCTGTAACAAATAGAGTACTTCCTATAATAATAATTTATACATACGTTCAGATCATTACTGAAATTTTATTTATTTAATAATTGAAAGCTTGCTTCCATTCCATTTTTTGGTGGATTAATTACTTCGATTTTGAATTATTAATACAGTTCATAATATTAAAGAGAAATGAAAGAACATTCGATGACTAATTAGGAGAAAGTTAATGAGGTAAATCTCACAATTGACTCATTTAAGCAAAAGGACCAAGGACACAACATATTTTGTTTACGGAAGCGACATTACGTTATATCAATTATTATTTACAAATTGTATGAAAAAGCTTTTGATGCAGTGACTGTTGATGACAGCACCGAAAAACAGAAATGTCAATTTTTTACTGCTTTCAAGTACCTAGCTGATGATGGTTTCGAAAGGTCCGTTACTCTCGTCCTGCATTAAATTCAATTTTTTAATACAATGGAGAAACTTCATACCACCCAAGCTCACAATAAACATTACTTTAAAGAAAGGAAAGGGGAATGAAAATAAGGCCATTGACGAAGAGGGAGATGAAGAGTTAGAGCGAGAATAGGAGGATGAGGATGACGATGAAAGAGAGGACAATGATGAGGAAAATGAATGCAAGGTTGAGGAATATGTTTAGGATTAAAATAAAGATGATGATGAAGAGGAGAGTGTGGTGAGTAGGAGGATGAGGATGATGCTTAAGATGGTGATCAGATTGAAGATTCTGATGACGGTGAGGATGACGATAAAAAAGATAAAGATGGTGTTAAGGAATACGATGAGGAGCAGGATAAAGGTGATGATGAAGATGAAGATTAATAGGAAAAATTTTGTGAGTAGGAGGATGAGGAACATGTTCAAGATGTAGATAAGGATCAGGATGATGATGACCGTAAAAATGACGATGACGATAAGCATGACAATGCCAAAGATGAAGAAAAAATGATAAGGAATAAACTGATGATGAAGTCAAGAATTATGATGAAAAGGAAATTGAGGAAGGTGCTGAAGAAAAGGAATACGATCAGAAAAATGATGAAGAAGAAGATGTGGATGCAGACAAGAAGGAGGATGGGAGGGAGAAAATAAATGACAATGATGATGAAGGAGGGGATGAGGAGGGGTAAAAGAAACATATTAAGGATGAGGATGAAGACAAAAACGGGGAAGAGAATGAGAGTAATACGAAGAGAAAATAAGAAAAGTAATTTTAATTATTATCCAGTCTTTTAAAGCACCTATCCTGATAATGAAAATTAACCCCCAGAAAATCCCATTTTATTAGATTAGGTACCACGCGAATGTGGTGGTTGACAAAGTGGCGACTTAAATTGGCAATTACACGAGAGTTCGCTTATTTAGTATTCAAAGGCTGAGCTCCTGTATCCATAGTTCGTCATTACGTCCTCAATGTAACCGTTGAAAGCGTCGATGATAAACTGTTCTATATTCCCATGGATCCGCCACATCCCAGGACGACTATAATTAACCGATAACACGTACAGACACGTCTTATATAGCAAAATGATTAGTGAATAGAATGATAATTTCGATTTAGGACATTTAATGTCATTTTTTCTTTTTAATTATACAAGGTTTTTCAAGTTGATGGGCTATTAGAAGTATATGAATTAGTAGAAGGAATTCAATTCTGAAACTTGGGCTCATTTGGTTATTGTTTATGCCGCTTCTTTTAAAAATATTTTCAAGTTCGATTTACATCCGGTTATACCGGAAGTCGATACCAACTTTCTTATTTTAAATGGAATGGTATATTTTTTAAGCTGAATTCGAATAAAACGTGTAATTCTAAGGTAAGTTTGATAATCAACTTGTACACCTATGACGATCGATTTCTGAGTTAATTTAATTTATAGAAAAAAAATCGCTACCGCAACCCAAATTATAAAAATCATAACTTCTACAAAATACGACTTAGAGTGTTGAAATTTTTACTAGTAATAGCTGAATATTAATGCTAACGCCTTGACAAAATTGAATTAAATAATTTATACAGGGCGTTCAAAATAAAATTCTAAAGTTGAAAAACTTCAAACACGAATTACCTCGTTTTTTCAAATAGCACCTACTATTTTTTATTTTTTCAATCGATTCCTTTTTTTATCCTCTTTCGATCTATTTTGATACTTCCTATTTTAAGTAATAATTTAAAATTATTCCAAAATTTTCAAATAAAATAGGAAGTATCCATATGGATTGAAAGAGGATAAAAAAAGGAATCGATTGAAAAAATAAAAATAGTAGGTGCCATTTGAAAAAACGAAGTAATTCGTGTTTGAAGTTTTTCAATTTTAGAATTTTATTTTGAACGCCCTGTATAAATTATTTAATTCAATTTTGTCAAGGCGTTAGCACTAATATTTAGCTATTACTAGTAAAAATTTCAACATTCTAAGTCGTATTTTGTGGAAGTTATGATTTTTTATAATTTGGGTTGCGGTAGCGATTTTTTTTCTATAAATTAAATTAACTCAGAAACCGATCGTCATAGGTGTACAAGTTGGTTATCAAACTTACCTTAGAATTACACGTTTTATTCGAATTCAGCGTAAAAAATATACCATTCCATTTAAAATAACAAAGTTTGTATCGACTTCCGGTATAACCGGATGTAAATCGAACTTGAAAATATTTTTAAAAGAAGCGGCATAAACAATAACCAAACGAGCCCAAGTTTCAGAATTGAATTCCTTCTACTAATTCATATACTTCTAATAGCCCATCAACTTGAAAACCCCTGTATACTATTTGGTACGCTCGCTAGTTTTAAATAAAGATAAAAATAGGGGTGATTATCCAAATGTCCCATTAGTTGCAACTCTAACAACCAGTTTGTTCAGATGTTTGCATTCACTGCACATTTCGCAGATAAATTGGTGGCAGTGCAAAATCCGTCATTAGTGAAATCCTGACTCAGTCGACGAAAAGCTAATCATACGAAGATATTAAAAGCGCAAATATGCACAGGAAATTTCCTGGCAAGTTATTTCGAGCATTTTATCATTCAAAGCAGTTATTTGTGCATCTTCTTTGTTTTTTTTAGCAAGATTCGCGTAGTAAAGGGTAATTTAGAAATCGTTTGGGGGGAAGGGGATATTAGAGAAACCTTATTTACTATTGAAATTTAATATCAATGTAATTAAGAGAGAATGCCTAGAAGTATTGTTATTTGGGAGAAATGAAACTAAAGTTTGCCGCAAGTCCTTGGCTCTTTTATTAACTTTTGAAGCAATAAAATGAATAATATCAAATTTCACTTTCTTTGCGGTTGAAGGGTAGAAGAACCTCGAAAATATGCTGCTGAATTTCGAAACTTCCAAACAATTTATGAAAGTTTTATATACGTACTTAACTGTATTTTTTTAAAAGAAATATTAAGGCACTTACCCTCTTAGCATGTAAATGAAGTTGAAGGAGCAGTTAAGGGTTGACAACATAAGGTCTGCAACGCTTAAATTCACCAGAAAGTAATTCGTAACAGACCTCATCCTTCTGTGAGCTGTAACAAACAAAAGAAATTAGTTTCAGAATCTTACTTTCTATGTAGAATTTATAAGAATGATAGGTATTTCGCTTCGGGCGGTCTAGTAATAATTTTATATTAGAAGGAAGATTGTAAAGGACGAAACTCAAGTGCGTCTTGTGAATTAGAGGAACTTTTAATTTGTATGCACAGACAGGAACAATTATCTACATTTTAATTTTGTCACAGATTTTAGGAAAGTACTTACCAGTTACAATCCATATAACAAGGCAGTTACCACCAATAGCGATCGAAATCATCAGGGAGAAGACTAGAGTCCACAGGGTTTCCACCCACCAAGGCATTGCCTGCATATCATCCAAATTCATAGAGGATGGTGCTGTCGTAATTGATGTCGATATACTGCCATGGTTACTTGAGTAGATTATCTGTAACAAATGAAAAAGGTTTTTTAAAAAATTGCTTGTATTCATTATAAATTAAATTTAAGTCATCAACGCCTAATAACAAGACTCTTTTTGAAAACCAGCACGAAACTTTCAAGGATACCATTTCCCGTTGACATTTTTTTAAACGGTTTAACCTTCATAAACGCTGCCATTACATTAACATTACTGGGTGGTTGGTTTCCCATTTACTTTCATCGTCCTATTTCCTTGAGCAACTTTTTATGGGGTGCCGGCTACCCATCCAAGTACTAACTTCGAAACCGATTGATCGACACCCAAGCCACCCCGATATACAGTTAGACATCCCCAAAAGCTTTCCAAGAGTATTTTCTATTATTTAATTAAACAATCACGATCAATCTACTACGTCGTAATTCGTTACAATGTTATTGTTGTATATTAACCAAATCCCTAACAAACTTCAGCTTTCTCCCTTTTCTATAGGTTCAAATAAATAAATTGCCTTTGTAGAATGAAACAATAGACTAAAAGCAGCATAAAGGGATGATGGTAACCGAAGTAACACAATTCGATCAGCCTGAATATAAAGTTCTTATGTACCCTTTGTACTTTTGACAACACAAAAGGCAACGTACCTAAGTATCTGTGAGAAACAAACTCAAAATTAAATAATGGATAGTCTGTACAAAAGACGTGACACTTTTCTCTAGTGTACGAATACTTTATACGAAAAACATAAGAAAAACTTTATCCTCACAACGTTTTGAACGCAGGGTGAATATTAAAAGTTGTTTTGAAGTATATGTAAGGATCAAATCGTGCAGTGAACTGTAAAAAATAAAAACGTTTGACTCGATGGAAAACAGAATTGTATGCGTGGATGATTGATGTGACGAAAACTTTTACCATTGATTTTTTTACATTTAATAGGGGACCTTTTTACAAATGAAACAACGAAACAGGAGTAGACGAAAGAATTTTTCTTATTTTCAGTATTAGATCCTTGAACGTATAGGTATTGTGACGTGTTCAGTCCCGTAAAACACAATTAACAAAACAAAACAACGAATTTATTTAATTACTAAAGTTAATTCGACTACACTACAGTTATAAACAAGTCTACACAATTTATTTCACTAAAAAGTCTCTTTTCCCGCTCGCCTCTACTGTAAACACTCGCTATACCGTAGACACTACCTATCGCACTCTATGATTTCTATCGCCTATCGATCGCTTCTACTTTTCGCTCGTAACATCAGCTTTCCACTGTCACTAACTCGGTGTGTGCCGTCTCCGCATTTTATAGTCTTTTCAGCTTCTTTCTAGGGAATTCCACAGCCTTCTAGTAATCCAATTGTTTTCCCATTGATCTTTGCTGGAGTTTTCTAGATGTTTCAGGAAAGCCGGGAATATTCCTTATGTATTCGGGGAAACGCTGTTCGTTAATTAAGCTCACACCAACTTAATTGGCAAGTAGTCGTGACAGTATTTAAAAAATCCAAGAAACAGCACATCTGATCTGAGATTTTCCGAGACATTTTATAATCAGTGTAAACCCTAAAATGTAGTTTATTTGTAGCTCAATGTATCGATTACTTTCTATTATTTTTCCTCTCGCCTTTTCTTTAAAAAGTAACAATAAATTTAACTACAAAGAATCCAAATTATCTTTTTATTGGGAGAATTTAAAAGGACACGTTTAACAATATATCGTCAGAGTTTGGAGAGTATCTACTTAAACTAAAGAAACTTGCAATTGATGTCTACCCATTTTATTTATTTAAAGCAACTAAAAAAAATTAAGAATTCTAAAAGGCAATTTAAAATAAACCATAATAATTATGATAGTAACAGTTAAATTGTGTACTTAATCGTCTTCTGTAGACGACAATTTTCTCAATTGCATTTGTACCTACTTCCTACATCTCACCCCATTGTTTGTAGTAACGTTCCTCGTGTCATAAACAAGAAATACAATCTTCTTGTTCTGTACAAAGAGCAGCTCTCTGCGGTTTGGACGTTCAAATGAAAATAATTAAAAATGAAAAGGTATCTGCGATGGTGGAAAGAATCTAATCAATAAAGAAAGCCACAGGGTTCATGGTATATCATATCATATCATATCATGTACATTTACAACATCAATATGAGAGAAATACTTATGCAAAAATTTTATTATGAAACTTATTGAGATTAATGTTATAAAGGGGCTGAAGGGTCAGTTTTAACTATATTAAAAAATTAAAACTGAGTTTGGTGGTGGATAATTAATCAAATAACCACCCTTCATAAATAAAATCGACATCATAAAAGGGTAGTTTTATGAGAACTATAAGCCGGTTTTTTAAAATTCTTTTCTCGTTGGAAAAGCTACTTATATCTTTCGGTGAAAGTTATGGCCTGTTTGTCATTATAATACGATCCTCGGGCCCGGAATGGCGATAATAAACGTCACGGAAAACGGGTAAAAAAATACCCATAATTCCGAAACACTAAAAATTGAACCCTTCGTTCGTCTATTTTCGCTTTCCCTCCGTCATTTCAGGGCCTGTGATTATACGCACCTAATAAAAGTACCTACAGTAAACGTTTATGATTGCAATATCCAAAGAGGGTAGGTACGTCAGAAAAATGTAAACTGAACAGCAAATAAAGGCGAATTTCCTTTATCAGTATTTGCTTTCTGGTTCGTTTTCCTTTACTCAAAATATCTAATAGAAACTTCTATAACCATCTCTATGTCACAGTGAGTGTCTGTTTTTCACCTCTTTATTTATTTTCTGCAGGAATTCGACAAAGTTCAGACATAAATAATACCCTTGACAACTTTTGACTTTAGTATAACGAATGGGAAATGGAACTGCGTATTTTGTATTTTGTTTTGAGTCTGTTTACCCACTTTAGAACTGCGTTTATTGTAAGATCAATATACTGCAATTGCCAGGCAATAAATTATATTGCAGTTATTAAAACTGGTCGGACACGTTGGCAGTTAATCAACGGTTATAGCACCTGGGGTTTTCCCAGATGCAATACAATGTACTTGTACTCATATTTTTTATGGACAAAATTAGCTGTCTACCCTCATACTGTACCAAATTAATTGACAATTAACTTGAAAAATATACAAACTTCAAATTTTATCCTAGACTTTTGAGAAATTATCTTAATTCTCGACAGAGAATTTTTCATTTTCTTCTAGAGGTTAAACTAGTCAGAATGATCTCATTGTTTTATTACTAATATGTCTATTTGTGATGCAGGGTATAATTTTTCTAATGATTCAACTCTTGTCAATTTTTTAACCTTTACATCTAAGTCAACCTGCTATTCAGCCCAACGCTGGTAAATTCATAGAGTTACTATACATGAGTAGGCAAGTGTGCCCCAACCGCGTTACGTCCATAGAAAGATAGAGAAGATCGCAGGGGTTTTGCATCTTTCTCATACCTCAACACTGATTGGCCGAGCATGCGCTCCCTCCTAACCACCACCGCTATAACCACGCTCGGCCAGTCAGCCTTGAGGTACGAGAAAGATGCAAGACCCCTGCGATCTTCTTTCTCTTTCTATGGACGTTACTCTTCCACTCACACAAGAGCATATGGCTTGCCTACTCTATGTATAATAACTCTATGGGTAAATTACATAATAATAAATAAATCGTTTTTGTTTTTAACTTTAGCTTGCAAGTCTTTGGTCTTTATATTTTGTATTTGGGTAGCTCTTGAGGCAGATAATAAATTATCTAAATTAAATCAAATCGGCTGTGCCTAAATGTCAAAATATGTAGATTAGAATTTAAATTGAATTTTTTTAACAAGAGCACAAGTGTGAAAGGTAAAAATAAAACATTATTATTTTTTTGCAACCTTTCTACTCTCTGCTACATTTGTTCAGAGAATTCGCCATAAAATGATTTATTTACGCTTCCCAACCCTCTACGTTCTTATCTGTTCCATTTGAAACGACTTCTTGGAACTATTATTGGAAAAACAGGAAGACTGTGGTATTTACATTATTTAGATATCTAAATGGATCTTTGGGAATCATTTTAATAAGTAAATACGTAAATAAAAAAAAAAATGTTTTGTAGGAACTGAGCCATCGATACGTTTAGGGTTGTTATTTTTATATATATTTAATAACTGCCCTTGGGATAGGTCACAGGGTCTTTTATCTTGTAATTTTAGGAAAAAGTTTTTTTAGTTTAACTTACTGATTGTAAGTTGCAATTTTTTGAATACTACATTATAAAAATTGTAATTCGTTTTGAAATTCGCATTTGTAATGTTATCCATAAACGCACAAAAAATCAAAAAGAATACTTGTTTTTTATGGTACATATTATCTCCAGTAATTATTACAATCAATGACGCATTTATTTTATCATTTCTCTATTGTTAAGTTGCATAAACAAATAAATAACCATTACGTAATCAGTGAATTTATGTTAAACTAAAAGCACATGTTAAACTAATAAATAAATTAATGCAACGTATCTATTTATTGCTACTTACATCGCAATCTATTATGAAGGTCTTTTTTGCCATTTATTGGGTATTACGCAATATTATTTCTGCAGGTGACACTGCCCAATAGATGTCGATACAAATCACGATGTAGATATTGTTACAACTCCCCTGTTTAGGGGATGTTTTGGTTTGTACAGTAATTAATTAAAAATGTGATCTGGTGGTGTCGATAAATTTCATCCCAAGAACAAAAGAAATGTAACAAAAAGGTTTTAAAGTGAAATCACGATTGTAGGTATTACAAAAATATTTTGCTCTTGAAAAAATGCAGTAAAAAAGTTTTAAAGTCAAACCACGACTGTAATAAATTTCATTCTACCAAACGTAGCACGTGTTACTACTACGTTACGTATTTTTTGTTTTGGGGGTTGAACTTAACAAATGAGAATTTTCCCGGGTTATTACGTGCAGAGCACTTACATTTAAATGAAGCCCTCAATGGATATGCAAAACATGTAGGACCTATTATGAATAAGCTGAACGTTGATATTGTTGCTTTAAAATCCCGTATCATACACTTTTTTTGGACTTTTTAATTTCATAATTGCTTTAGTAAAAAACGTTTTTCATTTTTATTCAAATTGGTAGGGTAATTTGCAATTTTTGATGACTGTATACTTGGAAAATTAAAAAAGCAGAATACATTGGATTTCTTTTACGAAAAAAAAAAAAATAAAAAATGATTGCCTCCACGATATTATATTATTGTACCACTTTAGTACCTAATATTTTACAATTAATTGGAAAGAATTTTTTATTACGTTTGATTATTAATTTTATTTTTGAAAAAAGTCCTTAACATTTTACACTATTTGTATTATTTTTTACTTTCAGAAGGCATCGCAGTAAGTATATTATTTAAAAAAGTGTCGCAATCGGTATATTCCAACAATCAACAACAACAATTATCGCAGTTACATGATAATTTTTACATTTCGTTAATCTTGACTTAACAGCACTAACAATATAATTATCTTGGAACACACATATAAATATAACTCCGGGATACATTTAGTTATTTATCAAACGTCTTCTGAACTATAACCATGAATTATTATTTGTTCGCTTTGCTAATGTCAGCGAGTATCATCTACGCCGCTGTGAATAGACATATAGTTTGTCCACCTGGTTACTGCAATGTACATCCCTGTGTAAATGAAACGAATTGTGGACCTAATCAAACAATGGGGAAGACTTTTTGTGGCTGCTGTAATCGTTGCATCATCCTTTTAGGTAAGTAAACTCTCCTCAGCACGCCTATAGGTAGCTGTTCCACAAAAATATCTCGATAAAGTTAGCATAAAATTATTTGTGAAAAAATTATTAATTTTTGCTCTAGAAAATTATTAAATTTACGAACATAATTTGTGTCGCAAATTTAGTTTGACAAGTAAATACTTAAAGCCCCTTGATTTGATTTTTTTTATTTGTAGGTGAAGGAGAACGTTGTTTACATTTTGCTGGTGTTCCACCCAAAGCGATCTGTGGGGATGGAACAGTATGCACCAATGGTACTTGCAAGCAAAATTAATTGATATTATATTTTATGTATTAGTATAATAAAAATAGTTAAATAGGTAATCAAAATATGAGGTTTAGGGAAGGAATGGAATAAAATAATTACTTATTTAAACTTAATTTGTTGTTGCTTTCAAACTGGAACTGGTACCTAATATAATAACTTTTCCTGAAATTTAAAGAACATGAAAGAAATAGATATATCAAGCCCTAGAATTATTTAAATATTCAGAAGGAGTTAAGGAAAAGTATTTCAAACTGAAAATTAAAAAACTGCTCTTCAAGTGAAAAGTAATATTAACATTTACTGAATAATTGAAATTTTTTGAAACTGGGCAATTACTGTAAGTAGTTAAATTTTAAACAGTTTTACATTACCTTAAAGTCTTTATTAATATCATTACCTATCATAAAAAATAACGGGACTATAGACTATAAGGATAATCGAGAGTGGGGATCAAAACATATTATTTTAAATGATCTGGAGAATCATTGAAAAATAGATATTACATGGAAACGAGTAGAAATGTTGAAATATTTCATATCCAAATAGGTAGTGGTAGGTATTTGATGGGTTATCCTATAAACTACAGATGTTGGCCGGAAAGTCCATAAAGTTTGTTGAAAATATAGGAATACCTACAGAGTTTGTGCAAAACTAACAAATTGATCTATAAATTGCAGACGCTCCCATAGACATTCGTATATAATATAGGTAGATAAGTACATATGTATAGACAGTATGCATACAAACCGTTTTGGGAAAAGTGTTCCGAATGGACAGAAAATTTTACACGTTCTGGGAAAGTTTTACGTACCTACTCATTCACATTCTGAAGAAAATTTACACGTTCTAGTCACGTTTTCTATGCATGCATGTGTTGGGGATGTGACCAAAAGATAAAAGAGGAGGAATGTAAAAGGTTGTTAAATAAGGAATAAAATAAATTGTTAAAAAAATGTGGGGGTGAGATAAAAAATGTTTGATAATTAAAAACTGTAGGGTTTCCCCTAAAAGTCATAAAGAAAAGCGATTTTTTTTGTATTGACTTTTGGCAATCAGAAGGGTTCTAAGGATAGAAAGTCTTTTTCGGAACCAAAAATAATACATACATAAAAAATTGCAAATTATTCCTAAAAGTTCGTTGCACCTTCCTTTAACTCAATGGCATCGAAATGATTTTCAATTTTTATATTTTTCTTAAACAAATAATTTCTTTTTTCTATGTTCATTAGTTTTAAAATGTGCAGGCCACTTGACAGTGGATTAGAATCGATTTAGATTTATATTTCCCCTGAATATTCATTTCGTTAACAAAAAGCCACCCTTAATGGAAGAGAGACGTTCGTCAAACAACGTTTTATATTATTCGTCTTAACAAACCATGAAAAATGTTGACATTTATCTACCCATACAAATCTTGACAAAAAAAGTAAATATTTTAACTTTTAATATATACCTATGTATACAGGGTTTTTCAAGTTGATGGGCTATTAAAAGTATATGAATTATTAGAAGGAATTCAATTCTGAAACTTGGGCTCATTTGGTTATTGTTTATGCCGCTTCTTTTAAAAATATTTTCAAGTTCGATTTACATCCGGTTATACCGGAAGTCGATACCAACTTTGTTATTTTAAATGGAATGGTATATTTTTTACGCTGAATTCGAATAAAACGTGTAATTTAAGGTAAGTTTGATAACCAACTTGTACACCTATGACGATCGGTTTCTTTAGTTAATTTAATTTATAGAAAAAAAATCGCTACCGCAACCCAAATTATAAAAAATCATAACTTCCACAAAATACGACTTAGAGTGTTGAAATTTTTACTAGTAATAGCTGAATATTAGTGCTAACGCCTTGACAAAATTGAATTAAATAATTTATACAGGGCGTTCAAAATAAAATTCTAAAATTGAAAAACTTCAAACACTAATTACTTCGTTTTTTCAAATTTCCTACTTTTTTTTTTTTCAATCGATTACTTTTTTTTTATCCTCTTTCGATCCATATGGATACTTCCTATTTTATTTGAAAATTTTGGAACAATTTTGAATTATTACTTAAAATAGGAAGTATTCATATAAATCGAAAGAGGATAAAAGAAGGAATCGATTGAAAAAATAAAAAATAGTAGGTGCTATTTGAAAAAACGAAGTAATTCGTGTTTGAAGTTTTTCAATTTTAGAATTTTATTTTGAACGCCCTGTATAAATTATTTAATTCAATTTTGTCAAAGCGTTAGCACTAATATTCAGCTATTACTAGTAAAAATTTCAAAACTCTAAGTCGTATTTTGTGGAAGTTATGATTTTTTATAATTTGGGTTGCGGTAGCGATTTTTTTTCTATAAATTAAATTAACTCAGAAACCGATCGTCATAGGTGTACAGGTTGGTTATCAAACTTACCTTAAAATTACACGTTTTATTCGAATTCAGCGTAAAAAATATACCATTCCATTTAAAATAACAAAGTTGGTATCGAAATCGAACTTGAAAATATTTTTAAAAGAAGCGGCATAAACAATAACCAAATGAGCCCAAGTTATAGAATTGAATTCCTTCTACTAATTCATATACTTCTAATAGCCCATCAACTTGAAAAACCCTGTATGTAAAGTACATAAATAACATTGAAGGAGCAGATGTGACCATATTCATGAATATATATTGAGGCTCAAGGGATTCTGGAATACCTCTACGTTTTCTTCTTTTCTTCGTTTTGTTCAAATTTTATTCTCAAGTAAATAATTAATTACTTTTATATACCACAAACCCATCGATTTTTGTAACTGTTAAGGGCAGCCAAGGTTTTTTTATTTCCCAATCACTTACCTAAAGTCCGGTCAAATTTGACCAATTGCACCACCAACAGTATTTCTGGATAATATGAAACAATAACCTCATTGTTGCTTCTTAATAAAAAACCACGAAACTCGACAACTAAAGAATTGTTTATTAATTCTTATTCTTTTGGTAATCAGGAGACTTTTGAAATGTACCTTCGAATTCTTGGAATCAGGATCGTATTTAGTCTCGAGGAAATTGAAACTTTACTTTTTAAAGCTTCAGTTTTCCTATTACCTACCTGCACATACAGAAGGTTTTAAAATGTCTTTTGGTTAGATCGTAATGCTCGTCACAACGAATAAGATATCTACAACATTAGACACGTGTTATTATGCACCCGGAAAGATGTTGTTGTACGATATTGCAACTGACATAATTATCCACGGTTCAGACAACATCATCTTGGAGATAAGAGAAACGTTTAACAACCAACGAACGCCTTGCTTGTTGCAACCCTAGTACCTATTTACCCACTCTTAAGGAAATTTATTTTACAACAAGTCTGGAAATCTTATTGTCACATCAAAAATCAGTCCAAGTAAGGAAAACATTTTTTTTTAAACCGGTCATGATAATAAGAAAATTAAATTAAATTTCAATTTGAAGGCTTTCCTAGATAAGGATAAAAGAAGTTTGTCTAGGGAAAATGACCTGGCTATTCAAAATACAGAAATTTATATATAAGTCACACTACAGAAGACCCTCCTTGAAAATGTATTTGAATTCAGGTCTTTCTATGTGATCAAAACTTCTTAGATACTTCTTCTATGAATATTCTGACTCAATTTGTTAAGGAATCGCTACCGCATCGTATTTTATGTTACAACATGGTCCCAGAAAAAAAATAATAGATGTAAAAAATAGTTAATTACTGAAAAAATCCATTCGTCCAGAATTTATCTGTAAACATTCTGAAATCGACGATGCAGAATTAAATCGATTGATTCTGTTAAATAAAATACAACAGTCACGATCTGTTGAAAAATGTGACACAAAAAGCATTTGTTGTAACGAAATAAAATTTATCACAGATCTGTTTTTCCGAGGAGGATTTTAAATGGAAATGGAACGTTTTATAGAACCATTATTTAGACACCAAACCGCAATTATTTAAATCAACAATAAATTAAACAAAAAAAAATAATTGATAAATTCATTAAGCCTTAAGCTGAATTTAACAATAGATACGCATCAGACAAGTTAAGTTGTTCTGCATAAGTTGTTAAATTTTCAGAAAATATAACCATGCAGAGTACAAACAGAATATATTTAATACATAAAGTGCTTTTGAATCGTATGAACCTATTGTTACGAGTACTTGCTAATTAAGTTGGTGTGAGCATAATTAACGAACATCTTCCCTGAATACATAAGGAATATTCCCGGCTTTCCTGAAACATTTAGAAAACACCAGCAAAGATCAATGGGAAAACAATTGGATCACTAGACGGCTGTAGAATTCCCTAGAAAAAGGCTGAAAAGACTATATAAAGGCGAGACGAGAGTTAGTTGACAGTGGACAGCTGATGTTTGGAAGCGAAGCGATCGATAGGCGAACAACAGGCGATAGAAGTCATAGTGTCTACATTATAGCGAGTGTTTACAGTAGAGGCGAGCGGGGCAAGAGACTTTTTAGTGAAATAAATTGTGTAGACTTGTTTATAACTGTAGTGTAGTCAAATTAACTTTAGTAATTAAATAAATTCGTTATTTTTGTTTTGTTAATTGTGTTTTCCGTGACCGAACACGTCACACAATTTTATTATTAATAGGTAGGTAAGTACCATTTACCATGAGCATTTGCAGCTTTACTTATTGTTAGTTACTGCCGGAAATTATTCTATATAGGTAGGTATATAAATAGCCATATTTCAATAGATAAAATTTACATTGGCGTGGATGGTTTAGTATCTATATACGTATTAGTCTGTTTGCTACAATATTTTGAGTGTAGAACAGCAGGAATAAATCACCACAGCTTAAGTAAGTAAATATCTGCAAATATAACGGTCGGTTCAGGTTGCAAGATAGAAATTTCCAATAAATTCAAAGCATTAATCCATTTATAAACTTTTTGACATTATACATAGGTACATTCTGCCTTACTTAGGGGTACATTACTACGAATCGTGTATGGTAACGTTGTCTTTTTAATATTCATACGATGTTAGAAGAAAAATTAAAAATATTATGTAAGTATCCTGACTTAAACAGTAAGAAATCATTACGTACAATTACAATTTAATCCAAACATTCAAGAGTTTAAATTGTAAAGTTTCTAAAACAAAGAAAGGGTTGTTGATTGTCTCAAGTGTACATAAAAGAAAATTGTTTTTCACATAGATACCTACATAAATCTTGGCTATTATTTTTAAAAATTCGTGAAACTGCAGTCAGTTTTAAAACCATTGCTTTGTATACAGTGTGCATGTGCAATAAATTATACACATACAATATGTAGTTGTATTCTGTATATCTGTATGCTCCAGATATGTTTTTATGTACACAGCAGTCAGTCCCTACAATACAAAAACCTATTTTTGGCATACTTCCCAAAAGCTCCAAACGTAATTATTTCAGTTGGATAATTCTAGCTGATTTCCTTCAGTCTATTACACGCCCTCAAAAGAAATATCTGGAACGTCAAAAGTTTTTTTTCACGTCTTTTAGAAAACTGACATCTGGTCTTATCTCGACTTCTTTCTCCACTTTTTATCTTTCACCATTCAAATTGAATTACACTTAGATAATGCGTCGTCGATAGAGGGTATAAATAATTGAGGTTTTAGAAAAATTAAGGTGAAAAAGCAACAAAAAAATATTTTAACCACAATTTGTTTTTGTTATTATATTTTGGTAGATACGTATTTAAATAAATCACCCTTTGTTGTATAAGGGTTGCGTTTATCGACAAGAGACTACATAGGTTAAACGACGTGGAATGCATGAACTATAAATTTTATCTAAATTACTAATCTTAGGTAATAGTAGTTTTGGTTGCAGTATTCTATCGATATGAGTATGATCTATGGAAGTGAGTTGTGATAAGGAAAATTACCTTGAAGGTTTATCTATTTAATATGTAAATTGTTTAATCAAACTCTATCTAATACACTCTACTCTATGGTAGTACCAACGAAATAAGACTAAACCAATTTTGAAATATAAAGTTACAGTGAAACTTCGATAACTCAAAGGTCGATAAGTCGACAGCATTAAGAAATATCGAATATCTTGATGACTCGAAGACAATATTTGGCACCAATTTCGGTAAATCGAATTTTGTGGGGGAATCCATTAATACTTAATTAATTTACGTTTTTAATATATTTTTATAATAGCAGTAGATACTATGCAATTGGCCAGTGAGATAGTTCAGTTTCTACAATTATTTGTCATCAAAATGCACTTTAAAATATTTATCTTTTGACCAAAAATGAAATCTTTTGTTCTGTGGTTAAATAAATGGTAAATTACCACCTGAAGAAAAAAATTCCTTTAAATATCTTAGTATTACAAATTATTAAAGACAGTTTTCTTTTTCAATTTTCATTAGCCTAATTGTTTAGTTGAGCCAAAGAAAATTTAATTTAAAATGGAAATTTTGTCATCGTGTTGTAGGTCGATACTTTTGGGCACTGGAAACAACAGGTTCATTTTTCCTTTTGTTTTTCTCTCTCTCAAAAGCTCACTAAAATGCTACCTATTTATTGTGCTTTACTCCCTGTTGATAAATAGCCCTAAACTTTGCGTGCCCATTGAGCCAGGCGGTCAAAGGTCATAAATCTCGTACTTTAATTAGGTAGTTACTGTGTTCGTAAAATAAAAACAGAAATAGGTGAGGTATTTTTAGATACCTACAAAAATAGTTTTTTTGTTGTGAAATAGTTAAAAGATATTTTTAGAATGGTCTGTAGTATTAAAAATTAATAACTGAAAATCCCATAAAGGGACGCTGGTAAAATCATAAACTCCCACGCTTTTTATTTATTGACTCCTTTGGTGACAACAAGGGCTTCAATGAAGAGATTATATTGACTGATTATATTGTTTTGCTTTAGGTTGTCTAATAATAGATAGATACATATCTGTTTAAATTAGTAAGAAGAGCTTAAGATTAGTCAATCATTATTAGAATATCGAAACTTGTATTACGAGTAAAACAGTCTGGACTTAATTACAGAACTAAAAATAGAAATACAGAGATTGTCGTTGAACTGCACGTAAATAGATCGTTAAGAGAATTGCTTAATCTACAGACGCTTGTAATAGGTACCAAAAATAACATTACAACCTCCACTATTAAACGTAGATGGGTGATTAAGATAGATAATTAAAAATCAGTGAGATTTATCTTCAAGTTATTCGATTCGAGTAATAGCTAAGTTGGTCATTGTTTTTGCGTAGGTAGTTGTAATATATGCGTTATTATATGTGAAGCTTATACATAATAATTTATAAAAGTGATGCTCCGTTTGTTGTCAACGATAAAACTCAAGAACCATACAAAAAAACATTTCCTACCACGTCAAATTTTAGGACTTTATTAACGACTTGGCTTTTATTATACAACAACAGTATTGCGGTTGGTGAAAAAAAAATGCATTTTGCCTATTTGCTGTAAAAAGAATTTTTATTAACCATACTTTTTAAACAAAACTTTTCGTGCTTACTTATTATGTTGGTGGTTTTATCCCTTATTTCATGAACGTTTCAGATCGTAAAAGAGAGACTTTTTGGTAACAAAGTTCTTTCTAATGAGACATAATGGGCACTTATGATAATGAAAAGTCAACGTCAACAAAACTTTTATTTTCACATTAACGAAGATAGTCAAACACATTAGGTACAATAGTTAATTTTAAATATTGAAAGCTTTAATTATTAAATAATTTAATCTGTCTCGTGTATGCAGTAGGAGTAGTTGTAATGCTTTAGGACGGCCAATAGATACAAGCCTGATGTTTTCATAACATCAAATAAAATTCTAATAAAGGAGAGAACTTCTTAGAGCAGCTCAATATTTCATAAATTTTATGCAGTAG
The DNA here is from genome assembly GCA_029378335.1 of Agrilus mali. NCBI lineage: Eukaryota > Metazoa > Arthropoda > Insecta > Coleoptera > Buprestidae > Agrilus > Agrilus mali. The sequence continues at coordinate 1,754,017 of CM055660.1, forward strand.
AAGTAGTTCTCATGTTTTAGGATGGCTAATATAAGCCTGATGCTTTCATAATCGCTTACATAATTTCTACAAATAAATAAATATTTGGTTTAACGGAGGACGCTGTGGGAATACTTAAAATATTTTTAAAAAAGTTCGTGACTTCCTTAAGTTCATGTAGTAGAAGTAGCTCTAATGCTTTAAGACGGCTAGTAGGCACAAGCCGTATTTTTTTATAAACGGTTATATAACTTTTATACATAAAATATTAATTAATTAAGGCTCAGTTTACGAAAAATTCAAAAGTTTTAGTACAACGCTTGGCTGAATGTATTTATAAAACTTTAGATGACTAGTATAAGCCTAATGTAATTCCTAATGAAGTATGCTAGTTTTCCAGGAGGGATTACGGAATCCTTATGAGACAAAAGGTTGAAAGCTTTAATTATTAATTTAATCTGTTTCGGTATGCAGTAGGAGTAGTTGTAATGCTTTAGGACGGCCAATAGATACAAGCCTGATGTTTTCATAACATCAAATAAAATTCTAATAAAGGAGAGAACTTAAATTTTATGCAGTAGAAGTAGTTCTATTTTTAGGATGGCTAATATAAGCCTGATGCTTTCATAATCGCTTACATAATTTCTACAAATAAATAAATATTTGGTTTAACGGAGGACGCTGTGGGAATCTTAAAATATTTTTAAAAAAGTTCGTGACTTCTTAAGTTCATGTAGTAGAAGTAGCTTTAATGCTTTAAGACGGCTAGTAGGCACAAGCCGTATTTTTTTATAAACGGTTATATAACTTTTATACATAAAATATTAATTAATTAAGGCTCAGTTTACGAAAAATTCAAAAGTTTTAGTACAACGCTTGGCTGAATGTATTTATAAAACTTTAGATGACTAGTATAAGCCTAATGTAATTCCTAATGAAGTATGCTTAGTTTTCCAGGAGGATTACGGAATCCTAATGAGACAAAAGTTGAAAGCTTTAATTAATAATTTAATCTGTTTCGGTATGCAGTAGGAGTAGTTGTAATGCTTTAGGACGGCCAATAGATACAAGCCTGATGTTTTCATAACATCAAATAAAATTCTAATAAAGGAGAGAACTTAAATTTTTTTTTGCAGTAGAAGTAGTTCTCATGTTTTAGGATGGCTAATATAAGCCTGATGCTTTCATAATCGCTTACATAATTTCTACAAATAAATAAATATTTGGTTTAACGGAGGACGCTGTGGGAATCTTAAAATATTTTTAAAAAAGTTCGTGACTTCCTTAAGTTCATGTAGTAGAAGTAGCTTAATGCTTTAAGACGGCTAGTAGGACAAGCCGTATTTTTTTATAAACGGTATATAACTTTTAACATAAAATATTAATTAATTAAGGCTCAGTTTACGAAAATTCAAAAGTTTTAGTACAACGCTTGGCTGAATGTATTATAAAACTTTAGGATGACTAGTATAAGCCTAATGTAATTCCTAATGAAGTATGCTTAGTTTTCCAGGAGGATTAGGAATCCTAATGAGACAAAAGTTGAAAGCTTTAATTAATAATTTAATCTGTTTCGGTATGCAGTAGGAGTAGTTGTAATGCTTTAGGACGGCCAATAGATACAAGCCTGATGTTTTCATAACATCAAATAAAATTCTAATAAAGGAGAGAATTCTTAGAGCAGCTCAATATTTCATAAATTTTATGCAGTAGAAGTAGTTCTATGTTTTAGGATGGCTAATATAAGCTGATGCTTTCATAATCGCTTACATAATTTCTACAAATAAATAAATATTTGGTTTAACGGAGGACGCTGTGGGAATCTAAAATATTTTTAAAAAAGTTCGTGACTTCTTAAGTTCATGTAGTAGAAGTAGCTTAATGTTTAAGACGGCTATAGGACAAGCCGTATTTTTTTATAAACGGTATATAACTTTTATACATAAAATATTAATTAATTAAGGCTCAGTTTACGAAAATTCAAAAGTTTTAGTACAACGCTTGGCTGAATGTATTTATAAACTTTAGATGACTAGTATAAGCCTAATGTAATTCCTAATGAAGTATGCTAGTTTCCAGGAGGATTACGGAATCCTATGAGACAAAAGTTGAAAGCTTTAATAATTTAATCTGTTTCGGTATGCAGTAGGAGTAGTTGTAATGCTTTAGGACGGCCAATAGATACAAGCCTGATGTTTTCATAACATCAAATAAAATTCTAATAAAGGAGAGAATTCTTAGAGCAGCTCATATTTCATAAATTTATGCAGTAGAAGTAGTTCTATGTTTAGGATGGCTAATATAAGCCTGCATAATCGCTTACATAATTTCTACAAATAAATAAATATTTGGTTTAACGGAGGACGCTGTGGGAATACTTAAAATATTTTTAAAAAAGTTCGTGACTTCTTTAAGTTCATGTAGTAGAAGTAGCTTTAATGTTTTAAGACGGCTAGTAGGTACAAGCCGTATTTTTTCATAAACGGTATATAACTTTTATACATAAAATATTAATTAATTAAGGCTCAGTTTACGAAAAATTCAAAAGTTTTAGTACAACGCTTGGCTGAATGTATTTATAAAACTTTAGGATGACTAGTATAAGCCTAATGTAATTCCTAATGAAGTATGCTTAGTTTTCCAGGAGCGATTACGGAATCCTAATGAGACAAAAGATTGAAAGCTTTAATTAATAATTTAATCTGTTTCGCGTATGCAGTAGGAGTAGTTGTAATGCTTTAGGACGGCCAATAGATACAAGCCTGATGTTTTCATAACATCAAATAAAATTCTAATAAAGGAGAGAACTTCTTAGAGCAGCTCAATATTTCATAAATTTTATGCAGTAGAAGTAGTTCTCATTTTTTAGGATGGCTAATATAAGCCTGATGCTTTCATAATCGCTTACATAATTTCTACAAATAAATAAATATTTGGTTTAACGGAGGACGCTGTGGGAATGCTCAAAATATTTTTAAAAAAGTTCGTGACTTCATTAAGTTCATGTAGTAGAAGTAGCTTTAATGTTTTAAGACGGCTATTAGGTACAAGCCGTCTTTTTTCATAAACGGTATATAACTTTTATACATAAAATATTAATTAATTAAGGCTCAGTTTACGAAAACTTCAAAAGTTTTAGTACAACGCTTGGCTGAATGTATTTATAAAACTTTAGGATGACTAGTATAAGCCTAATGTAATTCCTAATGAAGTATGCTTAGTTTTCCAGGAGCGATTACGGAATCCTAATGAGACAAAAGGTTGAAAGCTGTAATTAATAATTTAATCTCTTTTACTATTTTCAAATGAGTTTTACTAAATTTTTCAATTACTGTTTATAAAGTATTGTCTAATTAAAGACAAGGAAGGTCCTGAAAACAAAAATTAATTAATTATTTAAGCAACGATGGTCTGCAGTGGAAAGTACAGATCTAAAAAATTATGGCAACATTCGTTAATAAAAGATTTTAATAATAAATTCTTAGGTTACCAACATAAAATTTGACCTTAAATGTTATTCCTAATGTTTACTAAGACGAAGAAGAAAATGATAGAAAGAAAACTTAATTTACGAGGAACTGTATATTCGGTTAGGGACTGGAAAAAATGAAACCGGATTCTATTTTAAGAATACTGATAAATATATACGCAACCGACAAGAACTAATGAAAATAATCTTTTTTATTAGGCAAGATTATTATTTGAAGATGACAGTTGGGAATATTAATTAAAAAGAACAGTGGCGGCTCGTGTTTCATAATACAGGTACAAAGGAGTCGTATTTTATTTATTTAATTTTAATTAATTAAGCCTATTAATATAATCCTTAAAATGTCCTTGGTGTTTAAATTTTAAAAGGGATGTAACTGAGAAGTTCTAAGTAAATTATAAGCGGATCTTCGAGGGGCGAATTTCAAATAACACCGCTTTAATTAGATGAAACGTGCCCTTACTTTCCCAACTAGAATCCTTAAAAGAAATTTATTTAATAAATATTACAGGTAGGTAGATACTTTTATTTCGTCTCTTTTTCCAAAAAATTGTCAGAGAAGTAAATATTCGAGTATATATACGTAAAATCTATGGTATCAACTTATAAGGAAATTTCGATAATAACTTAAGTACAGGAAGTGCAAGAACAAATTAAAAGTCCTTCCTAAGATTTCTTCATTGAGCAGAAAATTTCCCTGAAGGAAAGTTCCACTTAATACCCTCCCTGTTGGGAAAGTCTTATAGACATAAAAGCGACGAGGGTTCATTCCAAAAAAGAAATTTCTTCCTGTTTTTATGATAAGGTAAAATTTGGTTAGTATTTGTTAAATATAATAAGGTAGGCATTTACTTAATAATTATTTAAAGGGACGTGTTTTTTTTATTGAAGACTTCTAAAGGGCATGAAATAAACAAACAAAAAAGTCTAATTTTGTTTTGAAACCTAGTGTCTAATATGTTTTATAAATTTCGTTAATAACAGTAGTATAATTTCCAAAAATAGATGAAATTTCTGTACCTCAAGAGACATCATGTACGTACTATATAAATTGATCTAATGAAGCTTCATATAAGTCATAAGACGTAGAAACAGAAGACTTTATGTAATTGATACTAATTACTTGTTTGATAAATTAGAAGGTTGAAACTTGGTTAACTTGAAATCCCGTGACATATTTATTTCTCAGAGGGAAAACACGGCTCTGCGAGATTAAAAGGAAATTGATTATGCTTAATAAGCATTGATTTATAGCATTTCTTCGGCAAGATTAGTCTAACACCTCTCTAGAACTTTCTAACAAAGTAGATAAATTACTGTCGAGGTAATAAGGAAAAGTTGAATTGAGACACATTCCTAATTCATTTAAAATTTGATTAAGTATTATGTCAACTTTAGAACCAGGACTTAAACAAAATTTATTTTTGACTTGACGAAATTATTTTAAGGAAATTTGCGAACTACAGAGGACAAAATGGACGTTCCATTGAATAAAGACTTCAGGAACTTAATGATACATTATTGACTGGAAAAAATCTAAGCAAATTTTTGCAAAATGTCCTAAAACAAAAAGGAAAGCTTCTAGGGTCGTTCTTTGATCAACATTTAAGCTTGTTTATGTTAACCCTGTTGCTTCATTGGCGGGTAGTTTAAATCAAACCGTGGGATTTCGATCGTTTATTGTTTTTGGCAATTTGCCGCATCGAATCCCGCCACTCGCGTCAATTGGCACTAAATTCCCGATTTTCTCCGGCAAATTGCTCCAGGCTTTGTATTATACGTACAGCGAATAAATGCAAGGCACGATGCCTTCTGTAACCATCGCAGTCGAAGTCACGGTTACCATGTGTCGGTGGAACATGGTGCATATTTAATACCAACCACACCATTAGAAGACTACTGCTGCTGTTAAACCGCTAATAAATTTTGTTATTAGGTAATCTATCGAACAGTTTCGGCAAAGAAACGGTCGGAATGTAGGTAACTATTTTATTAATCCAGAAAATAGCCCGGAGAAATATTTATAAATGTGTATGCATTGAAATGAAAAATTTGTTAATCAAAAAGTTCACAATCAAATAACAACTCGTTTTATGTAGTTGAGAGTTATTTCTGCCCCTAAAATGTGAAGAATTTTAAACTTTATTAATTATATCATAGCCGCTTCTACCCTTAACCCCTTGTCATGGAATTAATCTGACACCACATCCCAAACCCTCCTAATAAATAATTAAAGGCTCTTGTTTACCTTCCCCCTTTGCATACATTGATTCTTTACAAATATACCAAAAATTTATTATTAAATAGACTTCTAGAAACTCGACCTTATTTTGAATATTTCCAAACTGTTTTAACGCACGCCCTAAGAATATTTAAAGTAAACCTTTTACATCCCCAAATAACAAAAACCAATAAGTTAGTTTACAAATCAAAAACTATTTTAGGAAATATTTTTTTTTAGTGAGAAGCACGACAAGGTTTCTTTTTTTAATGTTTACCCTTTTTCATAAGTATTTTCCTTGTGAATTGAAAATAGAAACATCCTTTTGTTTGTCAACTTACGTTACCTGTAGCTATGTAACAAAAGCTTTATCTGGATATTGATATTGTTTTTAGTGTTGAAATCATCACATTACTACAATACAAATACGTAACACATAACGCGGATATTAAAATGGAAAAACAACATTTCCTATCATGTACTTAAATATCAAAAGGAGTGCACAGCAATCATAACCAGCAAGTAATAACTCCGTCGCGTCGTTTTCTAGGCAGTTTAAAGTTTTTCTTACACTATGTACATTCGCGTCCAACTGCATGCAATATTTTAGCTTTTATGTAATCGAAATTAAAACGGGTTGCAACATGAGAAACAACACCCGCATGTCAGGGTAAACAATTGCTACGTCAAGGGAAAACAAAACAAAAACAAAAGAACGCTCGATTTAAAATAACGAGTTAGGGAGAAACTCAAAATGTTTTAGAACAGCGCGTGGCTTCGTCAAATTTATGCAAGAGGAATACTAGGTATTATGATTTAGAACGGCTAGTACACGTGTCACTTTTTCGCAACGGCATATATGGAATGTAATAGCAAACGAAAGTTTAGTTTAAAGAAGGAAGACACGAAACTAGCCAAATGTATTAGAACAGTGCAGGACTTTGTCGAGTGTAGCAGTAGAAGTAATATTAATGCTTTAGGATGGCTAATATAACCCTGATGTTTCCCTATCAGCGTACAGGATTTGTACAAATAAAATTTTAATACAGGAAAGCTCAATTTAAAGGAAGATGTTGCGGAAAAGCTCAAATTTTCTTGAAAAGCTCAAGATTTCGTGGAGTTTTGTAGTGGTAGGTCTAATGTTTTAGGATGGCTAATACAAGCCAGATGTTTTATAACAGCATTCATAATTTAACAAATAAAATTATAATAAGGGAAAGATCGATTTAAACGAGGAAGTTGTAGAAAAACTCAAAACTTTAAGAACATATTATGGAGTTTTGCAGTAGAAGTACCTAGTTCTAATGTTCTAGGATGGCTAATACAAACCAAACCTGATGCTTTCATAGTCGCTTCCATAATTTCCACAAATGAAGAAATGTTTGGCTTAAAAATCGTGATTTCATCAAGTTTATGCAGTAGAAGTAATTTTAATGTTTTAAGACGGCTAGTACAAGCAGTATTTTTCCGTAAAAAGTTATAGAACTATATATATAATATAAATAAGGTAATTATCAATTTAAAAGAAGGGATTACGGAAGAACTCAAAAGTTTTAGTACAACGTTTGGCTGTGTGTAATTCTAAGGCTTTAGGATGACTAGTACAAGCCTAATGTTTTCATAACGACTTATGGAATTCCTACAAACATTGATATAACTTTACATTGTTTTTAATCATATAAGATACCTATTTTAGGAGTTCGCAATTTATTTATTGCACTTAAAATGTAGTACACATGGTGTTTTGTAAGTATCTATTCGCTAACCGTTTTCTGTAGTACCTACCGTTTTTTTTTTGTCATAAATGAGATAAGCACAGTTTGTGTAAAATTATAAAGTGTTAACGGAAGAAGGGATTTAAATAAAAAGCATATAAAATGTGTTTTGTATGGTAGAACAATTATTCCATTAACGCTTAGGGTTTAGTAAGTGGTGCTATTATAACGTTTTTATAATGTACACAGTTTTACCACCAATTTAATGGAAAAGTTTTACCTTCAAATGGCCAACTTGAAGTTACTTACATATGTACATAGGTACATTAAAACGTTCACGTTCGTTACAATAGATACACACACACGCAAATACCTGCATCTATTATTTAGACTGAAACCAATTTATTTATTCAGAATCTGAAACATTCTCTTTTTCGACCAACAAATACGAAAAGAGCATGTTTACGTATTACTGCTGAAAAATTAAATATCTACGTAACAAAACAATGGCTTATGTAGGCATGCCCACCCACATTTATCAGCTTAATAATAAATTCATTGATATATACATATATGTGTGAATGAACATAAATATCTAGCACAAACAATAAACAACGTTTTCGTTTAATTAACAAATGGAACCCTTTGTACGTACGTAACTTTGAAGCGTTTGAGGGGTTTTAAATATTAATTAGTCGCAAAATTTACCGAGAAGCTTTGTACCCTTTCGTGACCTAAACAAATTTAAAGAGATTACCTGTTGATTTTCTCCAACAGAATGGTTCAAAGCGTTATCCGTGAAGTTTTGGAACAGAAAAGAGTTTCATACTTGGCCGTCCATTGAGGCACTATCTGAAACAAACAGATGAAAATTTTAGATATATACTAGGTACAAAAGGGTGGTTAATAATCTCGTTTAGTGGAATAATTAAAGGCGCAAATATCAGATCTGTAATAACTATCCCACCAAAAACATTTCCATTATTCCACAAATATCGTATCGTCGTAATAATTCTATAATGCGTTCGTATTATTTGTTACTTTAGTTACTGGTCCAAATTACTCAAAAAAGTCCATTAACCAACTTACAAAAATAAATGAAATCCCACCAAAAACATTTTAATGTAAAAATGTTGCCAAGACGAGTCTACACAGCTTACCCTGTGAAAAAGTTATCAGATCTCGTATAAAGCCAAGCTCTAAAGACTACACGCTCTAAACCTACAAGCTCTACACTACACCTTAATCAAAATCTATGAAAAAGTGATCAGATCTCATGTAGAGCCAAGATTCTTGATCTATGCGCCCTTACTTTACCAAGACTAACATTACATACTCTACATTTTAGTCAAAACGTGTGGCTTGGCCGTTTTAATTCACACACGATGAACGAATGCCTATGAAATCTTCGTAACGGTAGCAAAACGGCCAAGCATAACGTTTTGGCTCAAATGTAGAGTATGTGAAGTTAGTCTAGGTAAAGTAAGGGCGCATAGATCAAGAATCTTGGCTCTACATGAGATCTGATCACTTTTTCATAGATTTTGATTAAGGTGTAGTGTAGAGCTTGTAGGTTTAGAGCGTGTAGTCTTTAGAGCTTGGCTTTATACGAGATCTGATAACTTTTTCACAGGGTAAGCTATGTAGACTCGTCTTGGCAACATTTTTACATTAAAATGTTTTTGGTGGGATTTCATTTATTTTTGTAAGTTGGTTAATGGACTTTTTTGAGTAATTTAAACCAGTAACTAAAGTAACAAATAATACGAACGAATTATAGAATTATTACGACGAAACGATACGACTACGAAATTACGAATATGAAATGCAAATATTTCCTAACAATCGATCATCATTCGCAGTAGAAAAATGTCGATAGCGTATTTCAAAATACAGTCAGCGCCATCTAGTGACGTCGGCTGATGTCACCGTGTTTAAACTTTCACCCCATTTTTAAGAGTTAAGGGATGATTTTCAAAAAAATATGACGTTCATATTTATTTATTTGTTATAAGTATTTTATTATTTTTTTCATATATCTAGCTTTTCAATAATTATTACTGCATGATTATGTAGTTAGTGCAAATGTAGTGCAAGTTTCATACAAACTTCCACCTTCTATTCCGAGGGGATAGGTTAGGTTAGGTTTGGTTTTTTAAATTTTGTTGTCTTTGTAGTAATATTAGCTTACATAGCAAATTTTAGCGTTCTAGGACTTCAGGAAGTACCTTAAGAATTTTGTTGATCAGTGAGTGAATCAGTGACGAAATCGGGGGGTTTTAGACATTAATAATATCTAAAGTATAATAGCTACGATATTCAAACTTTGTACGTTTAATGACTGTACTGGTTTCATTATATCTTGAAATTTTTAACTATTTAGCATCATCCAAACCAACGTTATGAGAGTTTAAAAAAACGACGAAACGTTTCGAGAAAAGGTAGGTAGTGCCCTTGCGCTCCCCTTGGCACTCCCGTGCCCCCAGATCTACTTATTTAATATTTGTAGTTTAGTTGATGCTTAATTAAGTAAATTGGGAAATAGAAAATAATTTAAACAGTCACAAAATCTACCCACAACGTTTAAACAAAGATATTGTGAAAATAAATTTGGAATATAATGTTTCGACAATAGAGGTTCAAAATGAAGCAGTAAATGTAGCTCTTAATTCGTTTTTAGGATACCTGTGGGATATATGAGTGAAATCGTTCATTCGCAGAGACGATAATCCTTGAAGAAGATCACAAATATTTTTTTTGCCGAGAGTGGGGTTGTTAAAATACTTACAGAAATAATAGTTAGTTAATGGGGGAGGACAAATAGATAGTATCGTGGTAAGGAAATTAAAATTAAGAACTTGTGCAAATTATTATGGAGGTAAAAGCAAAAGAAAAAGCGAAACCAGGAACATCTTTGATAAGCAATTTAAATAAGTGGTCAGGAATGACATCTGAACTATGGCGTCTGCAGTTAATAGGATAAAATAAGGGAGGGTAATCGTCAATTTTCTCAAGAATAAGGCAATTTAAAAAATAATACGTAAAATGAGATCCCAATCTGTACCGTCATAAAATTACATTGGCATATAATGTGTGAGGTTGTGACAGAACAAGAACCTGAATAACTTAACTAAATCAATATAAATCGGATTACTTTTCCTGTAAAGTAATTAACACCTCACCACAACTTTTCAATATTTTATTTATTTATTTAACTTGTCTTATGTCAACCATAAGCGATTATATCAAACACACTTCTCGATTTAAGGGAGGTGGTCACAGAAAAACTCAAAGTAATTGTAACGCTTTACAATGGCTAGTACAAGCCTGATGTTTTCATAACGACTTATGAAATTCCTACAAACATTGAGACTGCTTTACATTGTTACATCTTAAAAGGATTAAATTCTTATTTATTATTTGTCCTTGTTACAATTGAGTATTAAATTTATCATGGAAACTTAATTAATTAGGTACCTACGTTCATAAAATGTATGCATGTATATTTAACAAGTTTTACTACCCTTCTACTCAATTTTCATGCCTTGGAAGACCTCAACCTTCACAACTATGTAGGTAGTGTAGGTATCTATTTAATTTATATCCTTGGTGACATAGGAGACACATAGTTTACTTGAGATTGTACCAGTGCATATGTTATGCAAGAATGTCCTTACGTACCGTTTCCTTCTAATACGAGAACTAACTATATATTTAATTTTATACTCCATTAACCGTGAGAAAGTAAGGGAAGGCGTAATTTACAAAATACGTTGGTATTATTATGTCCGTTGATCTGATGCTGATGCATGGTAGGGAAGAATCTTCCAAGGAAAAAAAAAAGATTATTATCTTTTTCGGTTCAAAGGACAAAAAAGCTTGGAGAAACGTATGTAATATAATAGAAACACAAAATAAGGATCGGATTAGATACTAAAGTAAATGACTTTTTTTCTGAGCGATGGCGATTTCTAAAAATAGACGGGTGAAACTCATTTAAGGTAAGTAATAACGAAAAACACAAAGTACTTTAACATACGTATGTACATAATGTATTGTGGGCCTATCAAGGATTTGCGTCGTGAAATCCAAAACAAAAGTTGATTCTTGCTTCAGGACAATGTCCAGTTAAGTACAACGCAAAACTTGATTACCCCCTCTATAGTCCCGACTCTTTCAGAATATTGTATTTGAATGGCTAATATTACGACGAGAATAATGGGGTTGAAACTACCCTGTTACTGAGCTTTCAGGTTTTTTATCTATTTAAAATTATTAATAATTGTTTTAATTAAGAAACCATTATGTAGAATTCTGGTATGAAATAGTACCAATAAAAAAATTTAGCTTTAGTGAAAGCTACATTCATCCAGGGAAATTTAAAAATGAAAATTGATACTGATCTGAAAATACGAAAGCTATTTTGCATTTTGTAATACAAAACGTCCCTCGCAATATTCGAACGATTTTGCATTTATTACCATTTTAAATTTTTTTGTTTCAGTTGCATTTTCACTACCATTATACTCAACACACAAATAATCTCAATTTTTCCCAGATTTTTCTATTTTTAAGTAGTCTCCAAAGTATCGAAACATTTATGGTGTTGACGAAGGGGTTGTCACAAAACCTTAATGGGTGTGTTTTCATGTTCTTCCAATAATTTTATTATTCCCAGCTCCACTGAATTTCCTCACAGCCCTGCATCACGATCTCAATTTGAAAACAAGTCACGATTCCATGAAATGTTAGAAGTGCTTGCACTTGCATCTATTTGGAATCAGACTTGTGATCGTCATCTGCTGAAATTATGCCATGCACTACTCCGATATATTCTCAAAATGTGTACTTATTTCAATTCGATTATCACAAGTGCAAATAATGTTCTTATCGAAAGAACATTAAACTGTTTCCTCAATATGAAAATAATAAATACTCAACATGTGAAGAGTTTTTAATTATGTAGCCCTTGTCGTCTATAATTACATTTTTCCAGGCGCTATTGTCCGTTCTGCTAACATTGATTCGTGCCACCTTAAAGTGCGAGTACTGTATCTTATAATAGTAGTGTTCAGAGTATTCTAAAAAATTTTTTTATTACCTCACCGCTTAATTTGTTTTATTACACGTGCTCGAATTGTTAAAACAATTTGGTAAATTGCGAGAACGTACCGGAACGGAAATTGACGATACGAATACAAACGCAATTTCTGCAAATTGAACCGGTTAAAGATAGAATACGAAAATCATTTCCGGTTGTTACTTCCGAATGACTTTTTGATTAACTCATGCCAGACGGTTAATCCCCGACGCTCCAGCTTTTCTGTAATTAATACTTTCCACCGTCTGATTCAGAGATTCAGAAAATCTAGATCAGTTTGTCCGACTTTTGACTCACGCACTTTATGTCTAGGGTCGTTAAAACTTCACGCAAACAATAATGATGTAATCGAGCATAAGAACGCACGTGGAATTTAAGATGGCGGCTGGACGCCATAGCAATACAACTACATTTAATTCAAACACATAATTATTTTGGATCTTGTAAAGAAAATAATTGAGCCATAAGTTTCTCATAGCAAATATTGGAAAACTATTACGCTGAAACGAAAATCAGTAAACAACAATGGCTAGAAGCCTTCTCTATAACCATAACGCATGAGTGATCCAATACATTCTGGTATCAAGGGTGATGTACACACATGCATGTAATTTATTCATATTAGAAGGGATCTGACGGTATGAATCAATGAATAATTGATAAATGAATCATGAATATCGAGGGAAACAGACGATGTCACGTACTCTACAGGGTGTCCTAGTTTGCAAGCCTCTTGAAATTATTTCATCTGATATTGTCCAGCAATTTAATATTAAATTGGGCCCCAGTCTTGCAAGGGGTGAAATATTTTCCTCTTTCAAATAGCTCAGTGAAATTTTGACCCTATGAGATTATGGGAGCAAATGACGCCACAGTAAATTTTTGCAGCTAAATCTGTTAAATTGTGTCTAGTTATTATTACAGAGTAATATCCTTCGGGTAAGGGACTCGGAATAATCTGATATTAAAGTAATATAATAAGCGCCATCCGTTTGGTGTTATTAAAGTCCAATTTTAAGCCTGGGATTTCCTGATGGTGGTTTAAAAGGGGTAATCAATTACACACATATATGTAAGATAAGACGAAGAAGAGCCTTTTCTACCTCCAATTTCTTAATACCTCCCTGAGAATAAGAGCTGTACATATTTAAGAAAATTGAGTCTTTGATAATTTTTCAAAAACCAAAAAAATCCAGGCAGATAGGTACAATTTTCTGGATCAATATCATTAATATCTTTTTGAACAGGTGTAAAATTGTTGATTTTAATATTTAAGAAAGTCGATATAAAAAGGATTCCAGAGACGCTTTTGATTCTTGGTATCTTACACAAATCGGGCCAAAGGTACTCTGTGTGTCATTTGTTACCCTGTTACTAACCCGGATGACGTTTTAAAACTCCAAAAACTTAACTTTTTGACCCTGTGCTCGTTATCAACCCCATAGCAGTCCTTTAGCATCCGGAGTATTACTTTCAACGGGAACATCCTTTATACTAAGGCATTAAATTGCACTTCATGTTAAATGCCACAAAATCTACGGTGGTGCTTTTGAACGCAAACTTCAATTTCAAAGGAAACTTCAAACATAATTCAATGTGGGGTCATCTACTACAAGAAAATATCTTCCCATTATGTTCATGATCGAGAAAATTGAAAATTGTACAAATAAAAGGACTTGCTGGGGAAATCAAATAACTAATTCACGGAAATCTGAACGTTGCTTTTTGACGATCAGAAAACGTACATAAAAAGGTTTATTGGCCACTCTATTTTTAAGACCTTCGCTAAAGAAAAGTTTCCTCGAATATTTAGAAAAAAAATATTTTTCGTATGGGGCTGAATACCTCTATTCTAAAAAATTTTGGGAACTAAAGAATAGTCAATAACTGCTTGAAGGCTTTCTATCTTGAATTATCGTTTATCGTAGACGTGGAAAATCAATAATTTCTTTTAGTATTTTTCCCCCATTTCAATCTTCTTATTATATTTAGACATATTGAATACTTATTTAATTTACTTCTGTTATTAATTTATTGAGCCCTGATGTCTGTCAAGTGCAGTTTATTAAAAGAGACAAAAAATATTTTCCTAATTTATCTTGAAGCAATGAAAATAATTATACTATTGGTTGCTACAGGATTTTCTCATTAATCTGACAATTGGATAAACTTCATACAAATGCCTTCTGACGTTTCTTCTTTACATTAAGTTTTCCCTTTTCACTGTGCTCTCGGTAAGCACAGATAAGCGAACCAAAGTTTTCTAACTACCTACCAAAAGTAATTAATGTGGAAAAACATTTTCATAAACAAAATAAATATACATATGTTAGTTATATTAAGGTACCTATTCACGTAAACTTTAATTACAAATATCTAGAAGCAAAATCTCTCTCATAAAAGGTTCCATTATTTCGAATTACTTTTCCCTTCCTTGTTGATATCTTCTGTTGCCTTATGTGACTAAAACACAAATATTTGGTGACCCTCACGAACGAAAATATAAATCATAGACTTCTCCGTGGTAATAAAACAAATATAAAGTACCTAGAGTATATCACTCTGCACACAGAAACTTTGTCTTTATTGACTGACAAAACTTTTGTAAAGTCCTTAATGAGCCGAAAACTAATATGGAATGAAACTTCGATAACTCGAACGTCAATAAGTCGAACCACATTGGTTGAAATACATGTAATTTTTGCTTAATAACTCGAATATGTTTGGCGACAACTTTGATGAGGCGAATTAAAGCAGGGAGGCGGTTCACTTTAAACTTAAACGTACTTTAAAAGCTTCATCTTCTTTTTTTAATTAAATCTTATAAAAAAATGAAAAGTGGAGCACTAAAAAAAGACACTTTACACTCACAAAAATAAGCATATAATATAAATTTATATATACAGGGTTTTTCAAGTTGATGGGCTATTAGAAGTATAATTAATAAGAATTAGTAGAAGGAATTCAATTCTGAAACTTGGGCTCATTTGGTTATTGTTTATGCCGCTTCTTTTAAAAATATTTTCAAGTTCGATTTACATCCGGTTATACCGGAAGTCGATACCAACTTTGTTATTTTAAATGGAATGGTATATTTTTTACGCTGAATTCGAATAAAACGTGTAATTCTAAGGTAAGTTTGATAACCAACTTGTACACCTATGACGATCGGTTTCTGAGTTAATTTAATTTATAGAAAAAAATCGCTACCGCAACCCAAATTATAAAAAATCATAACTTCCACAAAATACGACTTAGAGTGTTGAAATTTTTACTAGTAATAGCTGAATATTAGTGCTAACGCCTTGACAAAATTGAATTAAATAATTTATACAGGGCGTTCAAAATAAAATTCTAAAATTGAAAAACTTCAAACACCAATTACATCGTTTTTTCAAATAGCACCTACTATTTTTTATTTTTTCAATCGATTCCTTTTTTTATCCTCTTTCGATCCATATGGATACTTCCTATTTTAGTTGAAAATTTTGGAATAATTTTGAATTATTACTTAAAATAGGAAGTGTCCATATAGATCGAAAGAGGATAAAAAAAGGAATCGATTGAAAAAATAAAAAATAGTAGGTGCCATTTGAAAAAACGATGTAATTGGTGTTTGAAGTTTTTCAATTTTAGAATTTTATTTTGAACGCCCTGTATAAATTATTTAATTCAATTTTGTCAAGGCGTTAGCACTAATATTCAGGTATTACTATTAAAAATTTCAACACTCTAAGTCGTATTTTGTGGAAGTTATGATTTTTTATAATTTGGGTTGCGGTAGCGATTTTTTTCTTATAAATTAAATTAACTCAGAAACCGATCGTCATAGGTGTACAAGTTGGTTGTCAAAATTACCTTAGAATTACACGTTTTATTCGAATTCAGCGTAAAAAATATACCATTCCATTTAAAATAAGAAAGTTGGTATCGACTTCCGGTATAACCGGATGTAAATCGAACTTGAAAATATTTTTAAAAGAAGCGGCATAAACAATAACCAAATGAGCCCAAGTTTCAGAATTGAATTCCTTCTACTAATTCATATACTTCTAAAAGCCCATCAACTTGAAAACCCTGTATATTATTTGAGTCTTGATACTTCGAAGTCACATAGTGATACGATTTATCAAAGTTCGTACCTATGTAATAATAATTTAAACACAAAACAAGAGAACTCTAAGCCGTTTACAACTTAGTGTAGAAATAGTTTATTTGCTATTTCCAGAAAGGTAACATATATTACTAAAACAATTAAATTTATGTATGTAACCATATAACTTTAAGCGATAATATATTCAGCTGCTAAATATATTACACTGTGGAATTTAATTACGCATGCTGATAACTTATTTAACCTTTACAATAATAACTCTACTCCAGTTTGCTAATATTTCGTTTAGTTTTACCAACAAATACCGAATAAAAAATTTTAAAAAAGAAAATCCCTTTGGAAGTTTGAAAATAAATTAGGAGCAGGATACAAAAAGAAAAACTGGAACTATATTTTTTAGGAAGGATATAAGGATTGTCTTTGTCCTTAAAGATATTGTTACTTATATACGGGGATTTTTCTTTTTCAAAAAAGTTCAACTGCCTAGTTTTCTTTTATAGTGTAACTTACCATTAAAACAGCAAAAGTCCTCTTCTAGCACATTTTATTTCCATAAACTAAATATTCAAGAAACCCAAGAAAAAACAAACGTATATTTTAGTTCAAGTTATCAAAATTTGCACTTTTGATATAGACGATTTGATTTGTTCGTTGACTTTTAATTGTCAGAAAGTTCGAAACTTTCTGCAACTATCTATTACACTGCCCTGTCACACACAATCTGAATGGTCAAAAGACGACGGTTGCGGAAGTACTGCCACAAGAGCGCTGTCCATATATCTCCGATAAATGCGGCGCATGTTATCCACGAAACTTTGATCAAACTAACTTATAAATGACAATCATAGCAGGTTGTTGTTTGCTAGTTGCATATCGTATATACCATCAACTTTATAATTATTCTATACAGTTAAATTAATATGAGGTTAATTTTAGATTAGTAGACAAATCAATCATCCAAATAAAATAATATATATTCGGTAGATACATCTACATACATGCGCATTAATGATGATCATAAAAATCTTTTTGCGTGTGGTGTTTTTAAAAAAATTAAACCGACACTAAAAAGCAAACAATAAAATATATGCAACCTACTGATCTGTTTAATATCGATGCCAAGCCCGAATTTTTGTGTTAAAGTATTCATAAGCTGTAATAAGACGTTAATATTGTGGGGATTGACATAATTGATAAATCACACTTATTCGACTCCTACTATGCTTCAACAGTTTCTTCTTCTTCAGATTAACATTTTTAATCGTCTTTTTCTATTAAATTCTGTCATCTCCCTACTAATAAAGACTGAGGTCAATATTTTATTAAGACTATGTCGTGTCCCTACTAAGGTCAATATTTTATTTAGACTGTCATCTATCTTCCTTCCCGTGTTAACATTTTTATTAAAGCCTGTCGTCATCCCCCTTTTGGGAAAGCTTGAGGGGCTTTACTGTGTATTTCCGTTTCTTTTCTCAGTCACAGTTTCTTACTCCACTTTTTACGTAGTTTTAGGCATCCAAGAGGACACAGGACACACACCCCTGCTTAATGTACCCTCAAATTATCAATTACTGACCAGAGAGAACGTTGCAGTTCGATACACTTAAATCATTTAGTTTTTGGTAAATATGATCTAACAAAAAAAAAAAATACAAAAACTTAACAAGAAGCAATCATGAAAATTGTGAAAATACTATCAACGTGTAAGAAAAATATTCTTTCCAAGAAAATCTTCGCCTTGTGATTTTGTTTGCGATATCTGCTGATGGAACTGACATTTTTCGGCTAAGAAAACAAAACTTTCACTTAATATTCAATACCTACCTATTACCTATATCGTCACGTGCCATCTAAAAAACATATTAGTATTCAATTTAAAAATAAGCCCCTACTTCTAACGATTTTACAATCTAATGAAACTAATTTTGTACCTACTGTGTTTTCTACGTAATCATTAAAAAGCATTATTCTTGGCCTGCCAGGAATATTCTTGGAACATAATTTTAATAATTGCTTGAAGCAAGAAAATTTCCAACGAGAAAAAATTTACCTATATAACGAGTAAAAATATTTCTAATTTTTAAAGAGTGTGTATTGTGGTCAGGAAAAGCTGCAAACTACAGACAAATCGCTGTGCAGTGCAGTGGGATGAGATGAGTTCCCATTGTCCTAAGAAATTCATTATGGGTAGTTGAAGAGCGAGTTTAATTCAATTTAAACTTTGGAATTGTTCTAATTGGCCTTCTCGAGGTGATAAATTAAACTTGAAGGGGCGTAGTACCTGCATAAGCTTTTCACTTACACATTATGTCGCATCCTTTCTGTCCATAATTTCAAGGAAACCATTGCTTTAAAAAAGTCACAAACAAGACTTAGTATCTATAGATTAATTTGGGGAAAGGTTCTTGGAACTTTTGTGTTCAAATTAATTAATCAATTAATATTTGGATACACGTCTCTGGTTAGTAAGTATTAGGTATTAGTTGTGAAAATTAAAACCAAGACATAGTTACGCTTTCAAGACCAAGAGCAAGACTTGTATTTGCTCAACATTCTGTATGATACTCAAACTACTATATTGTATTATTATATTAAATAGAAATGAGAATACCTAGGTGTAGTCAGTCATGCAAAAAACATTTTTCATGACAATTCTTTTCTACAAAGTAGCAATTATTAATTGCTAGTTTGATATCGGTTTCCTTTGATGACCTCTTCAAATATACGAATGTACAATTTCACTGTTTGATACGTAGCAGAAAATAGAAATTGTATATAAAAGAGTTCCTGGAATCGAACAGCTATGATAATAAAATATCCTGCGTTAGGAAAAAACAGATTTCTAGCGACGTGGAAAAATTAAATTTACGCGGGAAATTCAAATTAAAAAAAACTGGCCCCGCTCACTCTTACGACAATCAAAAGGGTCTTCTATCCAAAACCTTCTGGTATTGACTACATAGGGGGCGTGGCTTAACTTCTTCAGCTAAATTTACGCGGGAAATTCAAAATAAAACTGGCCTCGCCCACTCTTACAACAATCCAAAGGGTCTTCTATCCAAAACCTTCTGGTATTGACTACAAAGGGGGCGTGGCTTAACTTCTCCAGCTAAATTTACGCGGGAAATTCAAAATCAAACTGGCCTCGCCCACTCTTACAACAATCCAAAGGGTCTTCTATCCAAAATCATCTGGTATTGACTACAAAGGGGGCGTGGCTTAACTTCTTCAGCTAAATTTACGCGGGAAATTCAAAATCAAACTGGCCTCGCCCACTCTTACAACAATCCAAAGGGTCTTCTATGCGAAACCTTCTGGTATTGACTACAAAGGGGGCGTGGCTTAACTTCTTCAGCTAAATTTACGCGGGAAATTCAAAATCAAACTGGCCTCGCCCACTCTTACAACAATCCAAAGGGTCTTCTATCCAAAATCTTCTGGTATTGACTACAAAGGGGGCGTGGCTTAACTTCTTCAGCTAAATTTACGCGGGAAATTCAAAATCAAACTGGCCTCGCCCACTCTTACAACAATCCAAAGGGTCTTCTATCCAAAACCTTCTGGTATTGACTACAAAGGGGGCGTGGCTTAACTTCTTCAGCTAAATTTACGCGGGAAATTCAAAATCAAACTGGCCTCGCCCACTCTTACAACAATCCAAAGGGTCTTCTATGCAAAACCTTCTGGTATTGACTACAAAGTGGGCGTGGCTTAACTTCGTCAGCTAAATTTACGCGGGAAATTCAAAATCAAACTGGCCCCGCCCACTCTTACAACAATCCAAAGGGTCTTCTATGCGAAACCTTCTGGTATTGACTACAAAGGGGGCGTGGCTTAACTTCTTCAGCTAAATTTACGCGGGAAATTCAAAATCAAACTGGCCTCGCCCACTCTTACAACAATCCGAAGGGTCTTCTATCCAAAACCTTCTGGTATTGACTACAAAGGGGGCGTGGCTTAACTTATTCAGCTGATGAATGAACTTGAAAGACATCGCGGTGGTAAGATCTGGATGGACAGGCCATCCGCAGTCATAGTAGCCCACCTGCTATACTACTATTAAACCCCTAAAACTAACAAAAGAGCTACTTTACTTTGATCATTATAGTTTAGGAGTAATGAGCCTTCATTGCTTATTTTAACCATATGCTAGGTTTCTTTACCATAATATATATTAAATATTTAATCTTCTTTCAGTTATTTTCTTATTTTTTACTATCTCGACCGATTTCTTTGAAACGTTGCTAAAATCTGAGGATTATTTTTAAAAGGCCAAAAACTTTCTGCGGATGGTTTACTTTTTTTTTACAATACCCCTTTACATCCCTTCAATAAAAATATGACAATCCTTTATGATTTTAATGTTTTGCTACATGCTAGGGTGAAATATAGCAAAAAACACGAGTGCAATAAAAAATATTGCAATTGCTTAACTAATTTTTATTAAGTATATAATCCAAAAATATTCTACGTGTACCTACCTAAGAATTATCCCATAACCCATAACCGGATAAGTAATTGACAATGTTTTCTCTACAAATTAGTTCATGTTACTGAGATATCTACTAAATTCGAACCATAAATCTCAACAATTTGCATAACTGCCTCCATTTCCTCGTTAAAAGATAATTTACACGGTGCACCTGTGCAACTAATTTATGACCGAATTTCGAAATTCAGTAAACAATTCGTTAGGTATTAGAAAATGCGCTTTAGTTTAATAATACCAGAAAATTCCTTCTGCATTAAATGCTAACGATTTAAGAATCGTTCGATGCAAAAAGGGACCTTTTGTAATAAGAGATAAAATTTAAAACGCAATTCAGGTGATTATTCTAGGTACGGATATTTAACTGGGACTTCGTTGCGAATTATACATAATGTTGTGGTTCACTTAAAATTCTTTTAGTACTTGCAAACTTTTAAAGTTATCTGGTGGAGTAGAAATTCTCGATATTCGACTTTTAGTTTTAAATGCGAACAAAAGTTTTACCCATAAAACATACAGCAATTATCGTTTTTTGTGACGACTCGAAAACTCTGGAGTTTGAAAAGAATAAATAAAACTTTTGGTTGAAGAGGTATCAAAACTAGACCTGCTTTTAACTCGAAATAATGAGAATAAGAAGAAAGAATTGTAATAGTTCGATATCTGATGAGTACGACATGCAACAGGGACGGACTCTAGTACAAATATCTTATATTTAAAAATGAGTGTTTGGATGTTAGGTTAGGTTAGGTTAGGAGAGAGACGTAATTGCTTTATGGAACTGAAACGTTAATTAGATACTGAACTTGCTCTACTTTTATGATTTGTGAATTTTGATTTGCGCGGTTTTACAGCTGTCATATTCAACCCTTTCCGGAAATAGTATGTGTACATAAAGTTACATTGTTTCCGATTGCTACTTAATTTATTCTGTGCCATATCGAAGGAGGTGATATTTGGTAGCGTAAATGAGTTGTTTACGTTCATATTATATTAGCAGTAAAGTAACATGCACGAAGCTTTATGTTTGTTGTCAGTCATGTCAGGGTTCATTAATGGGATGATATGGCGTGATACACACCATCATCGTACCGCGGCGGGTGTCGACAATGAAGGCGCCTTCAAAAGCTAGAATTTCGTCTTGTATTTTATCAAACAACGCGCATTTAATTGGCTCTTGTGCCGAGAACTCATGCGTTTGCTAATTTCTCCGTTCCTTCTCTACCCCAACCAACTAACTATGTGCCTACTCCACTTCCATTGCACCATTGCCGAAGAAACAAAGGGGATGCCGGAAGGCCACATAGCAGGGTGCAATAATAAAACTTAAAACTGCATTGAACATTGAACAAAACCAACGTATATCAAGCTAGCACGACAAAGTTATTTTTCCGATTTCTAACTTGCACTATAATTTGTCGCTAATTTGTTACCAAATCGAAAAATTTGTCGCTCGTGCCGTTTAGCCATAATCAGCTGTAGTGCTAGCTTGATATCAAGCTAGCACTACACATAGCGTATCTCGAAAACAAAATGTCGTAGGATATTACTGTAAAGGCCATAATTTGTCGCTAATTTGTCGCTGAAAGATGACACATTCAACGAATTTGTCGCTAGTCTTATCTTCAACTGATAAGCGAAAAACTGCTGGATGCCGTCAAACTCTCGAAAGGTAACGTGTTGCCCAACTTGGGGGAAACAGGGAAAACCTAATTTAAAAAATTTGGTAAATAAATCCTATCTCTTAAAACAAATGTAATCAAGAACTGCTTGTTAATTTTTTGATGAATTTTCTGCGGTTTTTAGCTTATCAGCTGGAGATAAGACTATTAGCCACAAATTCGTTGAATGTGTCATCTTTCAGCGACAAATTATGGCCTTTACAGTTATATCCTATGACATTTCCTTCTCGAGATATGCCATATGTAGTGCCAGTTTGATGGTTTTCCAGCGGTTTTTCGCTTATCAGTTGGAGATAAGACTAGCGACAAATTCGTTGAATGTGTCATCTTTCAGCGACAAATTAGCGACAAATTATGGCCTTTACAGTAATATCCTATGACATTTCCTTCTCGAGATATGCCATATGTAGTGCCAGTTTGATGGTTTTCCTGCGGTTTTTCGCTTATCAGTTGGAGATAAGACTAGCGACAAATTCGTTGAATGTGTCATCTTTCAGCGACAAATTAGCGACAAATTATGGCCTTTACAATAATATCCTACGACATTTTGTTTTCGAGATACGCTATGTGTAGTGCTAGCTTGATATCAAGCTAGCACTACAGCTGATTATGGCTAAACGGCACGAGCGACAAATTTTTCGATTTGGTAACAAATTAGCGACAAATTAGCGACAAATTATGGTGCAAGTTAGAAATCGGAAAAATAACTTTGTCGTGCTAGCTTGATATACGTACAAAACCCATCAGTTGTGTAAAGGGGTAAAGTAAAATGACTCTTATATTTGGTTTAATTATTTATGGTAAAAAATCTTTTGTTTACGACTTTAATAAAAGAATCAACAAAAAAAATATTGAGGGTATGTTTATTATTCATTTCCGTCACTGTGTTCTATTGGATATTTGATGGTGGTTTCTGGTCCCCCTTTTTAATTAAAATTTTCAGTGTAAATCGTTGAAAATCAGCTTAAAACCCACGCCAACGAACTTGGAACGTTAGAAAAAAAAAACTTCTTGCTCTTATTGTAAATGGGTGACTAAATAAGTCATTTCAAAAAGGCTCACCTCTCGGAGGTCGCCTTTAATTTAACTTTACTTTCCATTTTTATTGTTTGACTGTAATAAATAATTTCACCCTCTACATATTCTAGAGGGCCAACATTTTTCCCCTCGCCCTCTCACATTCCCTAATTTACAAATATACGTAGTTTAGCCTTGGGTAATGGAAATGAAGAACGATTAGAAGAATTAGAACAAGAGTACTAGGATAATTTAAATTTTACCTATCCTGATGATGTGCATTTCCATCAAGATCCTCTTCAACACAGTTCCATCAGGATTATTGACGCTTTTATACGTGATACCGCCCAAGTTTAATGAGATTTAGTTTTACCCAGAATACATTTTGTTTATACGTAGCTGTTTTAGCTTGCTAATTACAAATAACTTGATTATTGAGGTGTTAATGGAATGAAAAGGGGGAAATATTATCCTACATACGTATAAGAATGTCTGCTCTAATTAAAAATGAAATTTATGTATTTATCTTATA
Organism: Agrilus mali; assembly: GCA_029378335.1. Taxonomy (NCBI): domain Eukaryota; kingdom Metazoa; phylum Arthropoda; class Insecta; order Coleoptera; family Buprestidae; genus Agrilus; species Agrilus mali. The sequence goes on from CM055660.1 coordinate 1,778,357, forward strand.
ATATAGTTAATAAATTTTTATAGGGACCAAAAAAAATAATGAATAGGTTTCAGCCTTCTCTACGTTACCCCATATACACTACTGGTAACTTACGAACCCAACGTAGAGATTTTCTATTACATGTCATCGCAACAGCATGTTTTGACAAATAATATTTGGAATCGGAATATAAACAAAAGTGTAATTGCTATGTTCGGTTCGTAAGTTACCACCTATCTCTGTATATAAATGTAGGTATATCATTTTTCTTTAGCTCGTTTCAGTGTTTACCGCCGATCCAAAAAAGGTAATTTTAGCTAACAATTCAATTTATTGGCAACATCAAATAAAGTATTCGGCTACAATATACTTTTTATGTGCAAACGTATATACTTATTTTTTTATTGCCCACAAATCGTATCTCTTGTTTTCTCTATTTCACTGATGCGACAGACAGACAGACAAACAGGATAAGTGCAAAACAAGGATTCTTTTATCAATTTTTTTCAAAACGTATAAATATTGAGGGAATCTAGAGCAACCATTATTTCTTCTTCGGTTTCCACAAAAGAATAGGAAACGTATCCACCAAAATAATTCAATAACTAAATCTTCTTGATCTTTCACACTACAATTGTTACGCCTCAAACGGGACTTCAAGTGGAAAAAAATGGACGAATCCTGATTCCACAAAAAAATCTTCCGGAAGGCAAAACAATACATTGAAACACAAAAAACTTCTGCAAGTTCTTTCAGTATTTATTCTTAAAAGTATGTTGTTAATAATATACGTACATACGTGCAATCTTTTGTCCTTATATACACAGTCAGTCTGCAATTAGCTAAATAACTCATTAATTACTGTAGATATCTAGGTACTAGAAAAGCCATTTCAGTTGAAATATGCCCTACTGTTATTCATCACATAATCATACCTACATTGCATGCTTCGGGACAATTAATTTCTTTAAATGACGCTTAATTAATTTATCTATCGGTGGGTTACTTTAAAAGGGCTTGGGCATTAAATTGTAAAATTCATGACTTACAGCAACCCAACAACAACAACACGTACCTACGACAAAATAGATATTACGTACATAGGTAAACGATTAAACAATTTATTACTAGTAGTGGAATTAATTTAAAATCATGAGAGGACACAATTTGTTTCTGTTTACTTTGTATTTTAAATGGTTTCGTTTTGGAGTTTATTTAGTGAATACTGACACGTGTAACAGCTTACATAATTTAACCAAAAACCTTTTGAAAATGTGCCCATCTGTTCATTCAATCTGTTTGTTCATTTTTAACCAATCAAGTAATGGAGTCATGTACACGTTCCTTTTTGTTATCCCGAATCCTGGTTTCTACAGGTAGGTACAACAGGAATCACGTTTGATAAAATTCGATTAAATTTTGATTTTTAAGATCAATAATTGCAACCAACAATGGACTTCATCATTTTATTCATTATCTATTATTATCTTTTTTATTTCCTTTGGTTCTGGATTTATTTAATATGCATCATGCTGATATGACGTAAAAGCAATGTTAAAAATAACTTTTCACTTTTGCCTCCAAAAGGGTAACAGAAATGAAATCTAATTGTACAACTACAAAGGGATTAAAATTTCTGTTCCAAAAATAAAATTTTATGTACGTATCAAACCTTTTTTTACAGTATAAAGAGTGTATGTGGCCATTTTATTTGGGTAATTATTTCTTAGGTACTTAATTATAACCTGAGTAAAAGGACGAAAATTTAGTATTCATTTATGAATATGCAAATTAACGAAAAAACTAAATTGAATAAGGACAAAGCTCTTGGACGAAACTACTAATTAATTCTAGAAGCGACAGGGCTTGCAATTAATGACTAACATTATAAAAAGGATCTGTCGTTTAATTTTTTTTAATAACTGCACAGAAAACTTGTTTCCTGGCTTACAGTAAACCTCTGTTTGCCTAGATTATATTTTTGATGATTCTAGTGAGAATTTGTTAAGCTCTGAGGTCTTAAGAAACTTTTCCATTATCAGCACGATTTTTTAAGTTTACTTAATTAAAATTTATTATTTTTTGACGTATTAAGGTTCCTCACAAAATCTTCACATGAATTTCCATAAAATCAATTTTTAACTTATTAGATAAAAAATTAGTTACCTACCTAACACTGATTTAAAAAAATATTTTTATTAATTTTTTGTTTTCCTCTCTCATGCTTTCAGAGTTAGTGGTCATATGGTGCCAAAAAACATGTCAATTTTATTTCGGACGTTTGACCCAATTTCCATTTGGCATTGTTTTTTAATAAGAAATGTTTTCCCCTTTCACTTCCCAATGCCTATATCAAAGTCCGTGACCGTTTTCATCTGAAATACAAAAACGTAGCCGTTGGACCTATGTTTTATTCACGAGTGGTAACACAAAAGACTGTAATTTTAAAGATTTAGACCCCTTTATAAAAACCAGTAGGATATTTTCCTTCTTATCGAATTTGGCACCTAACGTGTCCAGAAAATCAAATTTTGATATAACCGCTATTAGTTGTATAAATATTAAAAGAGATCTCACCCCAATAAGTACTTTACAAGATGTTTTATAAATGTAGGAAAGGATTTTGTGTCATCGAAGGGACATTTTTAAAGATTCTTTGAGTAAAGGGGAGGAAATGGTAAACAATTAGAATCTTCAAGGATTTTTTAATGTTCACACGAAAGGATATTGTCATACTGTCGATTATTAAAGTTTGGTATTCTATTACAAAGGACATCTCTAAGGGTTCATCGAAACCACAATTTTCAAGGATTATTCAAGGATTTTGTAACATTGTCTGTTATCAAAGTTTTGTTTTCAGTTACATGGGAAATCTTCAAAAATTCTTTGAGTAAAATGGGGAGAATAGTAAACAATTAGAATCTTCAAGGATTTTTTAATGTTCACACGAAAGGATTTTGTCATACTGTCGATTATTAAAGTTTGGTGTTCTATTACAAAGGACATCTCTAAAAGTTCATTAAATCAACAATTTTCAAGGATCGTTCAAGGATTTTGTAACATTGTCTGTTATCAAAGTTTTGTTTTCAGTTACATGGGAAATCTTCAAAAATTCTTTGAGTAAAATGGGGAGAATAGTAAACAATTAGAATCTTCAAGGATTTTTTAATGTTCACACGAAAGGATTTTGTCATACTGTCGATTATTAAAGTTTGGTGTTCTATTACAAAGGACATCTCTAAAAGTTCATTAAATCAACAATTTTCAAGGATCGTTCAAAGAGTCTATCACATTATTGTCTGTTTTTAATAACATATAAAATCCTCAAAGATTCTTTGAGTAAAAAGGGGGAGAATGGTAAACAATTAGAATTTTCAAGGACCTTTTAATGTTCACATTACATGGAACGCCTCCAAGGATTCGTTTAATAAAGGGAGAGAAAGGTAAGTAAAGTCTTCAGAACAAGTAGTTAGTCATTTACAACTCTACATAAAAGTATTTATAGACTTAAAATCGTTCCGGAACCTCATACGTGACAGGGAAAATATTTTTCGAAAAGACTAATGTTGATGTATTTAATTTATCTAAAAAAGGTTTGATATTCGAGCTTATTGGTCATAATAAGTAGTCCAGGATTAATTCTCACCCATCTACGAGTTTGAATGATTCTACACCCTTGCCGCTTATTTTGAGAATGTCCACCACAATGCTGGTGAAATTTCAGACTTAAAAATCTTGGACTATAGTGTCATCAAACTCGAATACCAAACGTTATTCTTCAACATTTTTACGTCACAACCACCAACATCAACTTTAGTTGAAATCTTAAAAAAAACAGTGCGGCATCATCATTAGGTATATTTGATGAACAAATAAAACAATTACCTAATCCATTAATTACTTGCAATGAATTAGATTAATTGAATTAAAAAAACTAACAGTATGTATGTTACAAGAATTTCTTCTTCCTACCTTTCGATTAGGTATTAGAACTTCATAAAAATTAACCATAAATCCTTGAATCGACGAAAATAAGCACATCACGAACACGTACGATACTTTATCAACCGACCGCGAGTACTAACGATGACACGAGGTACGGATTCGGCACTCTACGAGGCTTAAAGGTGAAAGGATCCCCACTATCTTCCTACACGACATCCACGATTAATAAACAACAGGTGTTACGACAAATAAAATGAATATAAATAAATGTACAGTGTTAAACACAATAATTAACACTTGTTCAATCGATTTATAAAACAAAAGACATAAAGTAAGGAAGCAAGACTGAAAAAGAAGAATGAAAATATTTGAAACAAAAAAACATGCTGATAATTACGAAATAATTAAATTTAAAAAAAAAATACTTTTAGGAGTTATTTTTTATACTGTACGAAAATTAACTTTCTTCTGACGCCTCCAGTGTTTTTAATTTGTTAAAAAAATTTAAGTGTCCCTCAAAAATTAAAATAGATAATAAAAACATAAAATGTTTAACTAATTTTTCTCATCATTACATTAGTGTCAATTTAAAAAATAAATTTGTAAACTCTGACTATAGATACCTACATTACATTACATACCACCATCATTGAGCCCATTAGTACCTGAAGAAGGGCCATTAAGTGCCGAAACGTCTTGCAAACATTTACCAAAATTTTTAATATCTAAACAAATTCAATATCATTTATTTTTTTAATTAGATATTCATTGTAAAATAAATAGAGACAAAAAAAAGTCTCATTATTAAAATTATACTTACAATCATTATTTTCTTGCCATTTTGAAAATTTAAAAAAATAAATTAATGATGTCAAAAAAAGTTTTTGTTTACTATTATTATCTACCAATTATTAACTGAAAATTAATTAACTGTGTATGGGTAGGGGTCTTGCGAAGTAAATATTTTAATAATGTCTATATTTATTATTAATTAATTGTTTGGTCAATTAGGTACATTTATTAAAGTCGGACTAATAAATAAAATAAAAACAAAACAAAACAAAAATATTAAAAATAAATAAAAATCACACAAACACATTATACAAAAGAAAATTCTAATTTACATGAGTACTTCCCTCCTACATCTTACCTCCATTTTTTGTTTTTTCCATTTTTAGACTCTTCTTTCTTTTTGTTTTCATATTAAGTAATTAAATGAGGCAGTTATTTGTCAGGTTTACTTTTAATACGTAGATATTTTTAACTTTCGTTAAAACCAAAACATTTCAGCACGATATCATTTGAAAACGAGGATAATTATTGTGCTCAAAATGTACCTATAGATAATATTAATACATTCTCAGTCATCCTGCGACTAAAAGCAATTGTTATCCCTGCTTTAAAAAATCCTTTGTTTTATTTTTATTTCACGAATGTTCGTCTTTCATTAAAGTTTCAATTGTAATAACCAATGTTTTTAAACCACTAGGTACCATCGCCTTTTTAGTTTACACTTTTTCACCACTAAGACTGAGCATGTTATAGTAGGAATGATCTGGGAATCTTTCCAATTCGATGTAATCAGTCTCCGTCATAAGAAGCTTTTCCAGCAGCTCTATACACTCACCAAAAGTTGGCCTTTGTTTCGGATCTTTATCCCAGCAGTAGTACATTATGTTGTACAATTCTCTGCGACAGTGCTCCGGTTTTTCTAATCGATGGCCGTCCCGGACCTGCAACGAAAAACGACCAACTCAGTTTCCCCAAGAGATTTATTTAGTCAGCTTAAAATATGAACACCTATTTCCTTTCAAAATGATTCAGTTCCGACTAGAAGAAAGACTTATATAGACCACTAGCATTTAATCCGTCAAGTTTTCAGTAATAAACATGTACACTACGATAATAAATAATCAGAAATATCTCTTGAGCTTTGACCTTGAAGTGCGCCGAGACCAAGCTCCGCCCACTGCTAACTAAATGCCGTAGCATAAGCTCCGCCTCTTGTAGTTCTTGCGTATTTCACACGTCAAGTAAAACCTAAAGTCTAGCATTCTCTTATACTGAGGGGTAATGAAGATGTTAAGAATTAAAACAATTCTATGTAAGTACAATATTCTTTAGGTTTTTTTTTCTATTCAAGTGCAGAAGATTAAGTGGGAAATTTAATTTAGTAATAGTCAATTGGATAGAGTCTAAATCGCATTCTTTGTGAAACACACTGTGTGTTCTGTTTCTCATTCTTCAAGTCAACTTGTATACCAGATGCTATCCTCGAAGGATGTTTTTTGCTGTCTGACGTAAGGTTGCCTTATCAACCGTCTCCACATTCCAATCTTTCTGTGATCTTGAAACGAACGTTTTTTTGTTTTATCGAGATTATATTTTAAGAATAAAAATTCTATTTTAGTATTTATTATAGACCCTAGGTTCCCATCATAAAATAAAATTAATTTTCTTTTTGACTGAATATTACCATAGGTAATAAATTTTACGTAGATATTTAGAAAATAGCGAATAAAAATAAATAATTTCTAATAATAGATATTCTTATTTTGCTTAGGGCATTGAATGATGAATGATTTTGTCCTGGATAAAAAAAATTGTAAATGCATAAACAGATCATCTTATTGTAACATTCACATCCATCAGTTCCTTTCTCCAAAAATTATTAAGAATAACATACAGTGGCAAATAATTCCTGTATAAGTTTCGATTAATAAATTTTTTGATAATTCAAGAATTGTTGTAGGTACAACCCTTGAAACGGTTTAATAAACAAAATACTGACAAAACTTTAAGGACAATTTCTGATGTTACCAAATATCTTCTTGGTTTTTAAAATTATATTTTGTGGCTTTTACTCAATTAGTCCACTGTAAAATATTTAACATTCTTTCAGCTTCTTATCACGTACCTACCTATCTACATAATGACTTTGTTTGAAATAAGAATGGTGGAAGTGATGAAACAGACTTTATGTCGTCTATGCAGGTGTCAGAAAAGTCTTTCTGGATTTTAGCAAACGATTCTCTTTCCTCTCTAGCATAAACAACATTGAAAAAAGTCACGTAATTCAATTCCACATTCGCAACAACAACAGTAAACAAAGATCGTGTTGTAGGGAAAAGCATTTTCAAAATTCTGACGGAAATGTTTTTAAGGAACTTTCCAGAAACAAAAAAAAATAAATAAACAAGAAAAATAAACACCAAAAAGAGAGAAGCATCGAGAGAAATTTCGTACAGAAGCTGTGCTGTTTGTGAATGTTGTAATTGGTTCTGTAGCCAACTTCAGAATCTTTTAGGCTTATAAAATCCTCTAACAATACCGATATAAATATTTTCATTAATGTTTATTACTTCAGATCGATCTTACTAATTAACGTGAACCTCAAATTTCTTTAGCATCTTATTCCTTTTGTAAAAATAACAATATTGAAAGGAGAAAATCTTTAAAACTTATGTAGGTATCTCGTATACATATAAATGAAAAAGAAAAATCTAACGAATTGAAAAAAGTTAATAAATTTAAACTCAATTAAAGAGGAACGTTTGATGTTCCATATCATACAAAGAAAGAATAAATTCTTCGAAAAGCTTCTGAGTTTTGTGAAGACAAATTTAATACAATATTTATTACTGAAGAAATTAGTGTTTGTGATATTTCTGATAAATTTCGTGTTGATTCGTAGATATCAAGATTCATAAAAAAAATCAGAGAAATTGATGTGTCTACTGTGTTTGTGTATCTACAGTTTTTATAAAAACAGTTGTTAGTAAACTTTGATCACAAACAAACAAATATTACCTTTTGTCTGAAAATAAATTTTACCATATACTATTTTTTGTGAATTAATGGAACCCAAATTATTTTTTATTGACTTGCAATTCAATAACTCCTGAAGACTCCACAAAGTCGCTAAACAATTTCCAGGGCAATAAAATATGTAAAAATCATACAGATTTCAATTGTATTTCCATCAAGTAAAAATAAATTCTATTTGCAATGGCATAGTTTTAATTGAATTTACATTTATATATATATATATATATATATATTCCTTAAATAAATAATGTTTTTCTCTCAAATTTTCAATCAAAACTGATTTACTCATTGTTTGCTCCAATTAAATAAAATTTGATCTGCAGGGATTTGTTACCAATTATAAATCCATTAAAATAACTGATTGATAATTTTGATGAAAATATTTTTCATTTTTTAGGATAAAACAAAACCAATTTCTATTTGTGATACCTAAGGAAGGAATTATTTAATTGAAATTTAAACTTTGTTAATATCTAGCTTAAATTGAGAAAGTAAACAAAAGAAATTTTTTTCTGTTTCAATTTCATATAGGTAGGTAGATACTTCTGCCCGCATTGCGGTAGAGTTAGTTTGAAAGTTTTTATCGCGCCTAAAGAAGTTTTACGTTTAAAAATGAAAAGAATTATATATTGCAATGTACACGTACCCTTTTCATAACCTCGGCTGCTGAAAGGCCAGGATACGGCGTGCTGCCCAGAGTTACGACTTCCCATAATAGAACACCAAAGCTCCACACGTCAGACTTCACGGAAAATATGTTGTCGTACAGGGACTCCGGCGCCATCCAACGTATCGGCAATCGTCCTGAAAAGCCACAGGAACAATGAAATATTTATATCAGAACTAAGCACAACTTTTCTTTTTTATTGTTTTAAAAAATTGAAATAGGAAGAAGTCATTACAAAAAAATAAAATGGTTGGGATATGATGAAAGGAATAAAAATAAAATTTGAAGATTTGGGCTTACCTTCACTTTTTCGTTCGTAGACGTAGGTTGACGTAACGTCTCTGGCAAATCCGAAGTCCGCAACTTTACAGATGTGGTCATCTGTTATAAGGACGTTTCGTGCAGCCAAATCCCTATGAATTATCTAAAAAAAATTGGGAACACTCTCAAGGTAAGCTTTTATTCAGGTCTCAAACTGTCACAGAAATAAAAATCGTTTTCGTTGAATTTCTTATCAAAATTTCAGACAATTTTTTCTTTTCAGTGTTTCAGACTGATTTTTAATAACTTTTTAGAATTAAACAATTATAATTAGAATTAGAAATACAGCTACTACTATAGAAAAATTAAAATAAATTGTTAATTATTCTAATAAATAATATTGGCAATATTTAAGCAACCTTTCATCATATCTTATATATACAGGGTTTTTCAAGTTGATGGGCTATTAGAAGTATATGAATTAGTAGAAGGAATTCAATTCTGAAACTTTGGCTCATTTGGTTATTGTTTATGCCGCTTCTTTTAAAAATATTTTCAAGTTCGATTTACATCCGGTTATACCGGAAGTCGATACCAACTTTGTTATTTTAAATGGAATGGTATATTTTTTACGCTGAATTCGAATAAAACGTGTAATTCTAAGGTAAGTTTGATAACCAACTTGTACACCTATGACGATCGGTTTCTGAGTTAATTTTATTTATAGAAAAAAATATTGTGATCGCAACCCAAATTATAAAAAATCATAACTTCCACAAAATACGACTTAGAGTGTTGAAATTTTTACTAGTAATAGCTGAATATTAGTGCTAATGCCTTGCCAAAATTGAATTAAATAATTTATACAGGGCGTTCAAAATAAAATTCTAAAATTGAAAAACTTCAAACACGAATTACTTCGTTTTTTCAAATGGCACCTACTATTTTTTATTTTTTCAATCGATACCTTTTTTTATCCTCTTTCGATCTATATGGATACTTCCTATTTTAAGTAATAATTCCAAATTATTCCAAAATTTTCAAATAAAATAGGTAGTATCCATATAGATCGAAAGAGGATAAAAAAAGGAATCGATTGAAAAAATAAAAAATAGTAGGTGCCATTTGAAAAAACGAAGTAATTCGTGTTTGAAGTTCTTCAATTTTAGAATTTTATTTTGAACGCCCTGTATAAATTATTTAATTCAATTTTATCAAGGCGTTAGCACTAATATTCAGCTATTACTAGTAAAAATTTCAACACTCTTAGTCGTATTTTGTGGAAGTTATGATTTTTTATAATTTGGGTTGCGGTAGCGATTTTTTTTTCTATAAATTAAATTAACTCAGAAACCGATCGTCATAGGTGTAGGTACAAGTTGGTTATCAAACTTACCTTAGAATTACACGTTTTATTCGAATTCAGCTTAAAAAATATACCATTCCATTTAAAATAAGAAAGTTGGTATCGACTTCCGGTATAACCGGATGTAAATCGAACTTGAAAATATTTTTAAAAGAAGCGGCATAAACAATAACCAAATGAGCCCAAGTTTCAGAATTGAATTCCTTCTACTAATTCATATACTTCTAATAGCCCATCAACTTGAAAAACCCTGTATATATCACACATATATTGAACAAAATAAAAGTATTTCATACCAAATCCTCAATCAATGGCAACAAATGTCAATAAAACTCGAGCGTTCAAACATTCAGTTCTTAATCTTGTATAAAAGGATAATATAATATATAATAGTATTATCTACCCTGTAAATAGTCTAATACACTTTCTATCTCAAACAGCACCGTTAAGAGAAATTGACGAAATAAATAACTTACCCCATTTGCTGATAAGAATTCCATTCCCCTAGCCACCTGGTAGACAAAGGAAGTCAAGTCCCTAGAGGTCAGTGTTTTGCTTTGACCGTGCATGTTGTTGTAGTACCTTTCTGCTCGCGAATTTCGTAAGTAGCTTTGCAATTTTCCTTTACTTACAAATTCCATAATCACGAAAATTGGATCTTTCTCAGTACAGCAACCCAATAACCTAACCACGAAGTAAATTTAATTAACTTTGTATTAGGTTTTGAAATGTATTTATTATAATACATTTAATATGGCGCTGCATTTTGTAAAAGTTTAAAAATTTTTCTGAACACCTCTTCTAAAAATCCTTCATCCAATATTGAAGGATAATAAAAATTTATTTGTACATTTGTTCTCCAAAAAAATTCGGCATTTAAATATTTATTATTTTTTGGTAAGCATTTCAAACAACTGGGGTGAAAATTTTCGCCACTTGAAATAAATTTCGGTGGAATTATTTTTGCAAATACGTCTGCTATTAGCCTATTCATATTTATAGTATTCAGGAGAAATAACGAAATTCGTTGAACTACGATAGATTAGAATAACAAAGAAATGGAAAAATACCTGACAACGTTTGGATGAGCTTCCAAAGTTTTCATTACGTTTAGCTCGGAAATTAAATCGGAGCGTTCCTTATCTGACGCATTTTCTTTAAGGGTCTTTACGGCTACAATGGAGACTCCTTCTTTGCCTGCAAAAATATTTTTAATTTACTACTAATTATTTTTATTTTAAACGTACTGTAAATCTAAACGTTTATCATAGTTTTCTTATAAATAAGAAAAGGACAAAAAAATTCTCTCGTTTCATTATCAATTTTAAGAAGTATACAAGGAGACTTTTTCTTTATTTTTCGTGTTTTGACTTAACTGATTTCAATTCAATTCACATCCGTTTAATTAATTAGACTGCACTTTTCCTAATATCTTTGAAAGCGTCGCTCGTCGCAATTACTGCAGTTCACTGATTACTTAATATCAATTAGTGACGTTACACGATCGTTTACAATCTAATACGTAACAATAACTATCAGTGACAGTAAACAGTTCAACTGATTTTAAACAAGGATTAATTAGCCTGGAGCTGGAACAGAGGGCAATGTTTAACGCGTTGCCGTCGCAAAATGAAACGATTTAATAATAAATTTACAGAGACAAATTACCGTCTCCCTGTCTGTCTCGCTCACTCTTTTATTTATTGTCTTCATTAATACTGTATATAACACAAAAGCATAGTGGGAAGTAATTAAACGTCGCGTTGTGTAAAAGAAATAACAGCAAGACAAGTAAGGACAATTTACACTAATCATTTAAATTTGTTTGTTATTCTTGCTATTCAAAAATAATAAGAAACAAAATGTCATCAAGACGGGTAGTACACCATGCAACCGAACATTACCGAGTCTTACCGAAGTAAACTACGTATATTTCATGCCGAATAGGTTCGGAAGGTCTCGGAATAACTCGATTAGTTTCGAGTCAACTTACGTTGTAGTATTCTATCGGATCGAAAAACATCATCATCGTAGGGGTACTATATTACTCAATAAATAATTAACTAACGATACAACTACAAAATTGCAACTTGAAATGTCTTAAAAGACAATATAAATACCCCGCTAATTTCAGCAATAAAAGCTACACAACTTGGAAAGTTTAGAACTAAACGAAGACATATTCTAATTAAGAAGTTTAATAAGAGATAGAACGCAGAATAAGAGAACTCTCTGGATAACTGGTAACAATTAATCCAATTAAAGCTACTAGGTAGTTAGACTTCTCGTGTAGTTGTTCTGTTTGTTGTTAATCCTCAATGTAGGTATTATACGTAACATTTTAATCCCGTACAAAACATGAACTCAAATATACTTAATTATTGTTAAACAAACTTTTTTCGTGTTCATAAAGACGTACTTTAATTGAACGTCCTATTTGACCCTCACACACCAATACTTCTATATTTGATTTCATTGTATTGTATGGCAGCATAGAAATTCACTTACCATCAATATCTGTTGCTTCGCATTTCCACACTTGTCCGAACGCCCCTTCGCCCAATATGTTGAAAACCTTAAGCCTGTGCCTCGGGAATTCCCAGGGGTCCCCAGTCTTTGGCGGAACAGACAATTGACTAGAAGCCTGAAAGAAAGGAAATGGGAAACAAAGTTGAAACGATGTGATTTTATTTATAAAGCGTAACGTAACGTTAACTTACTTGAACGTGGGAATCCCCGTCCCAGGGTTCGTATCGATTATTGAACGCTCTAGGACCTCTCCAATGTTGCATTGTTAACGAAGGATCGTCGCGAAGTGCGATATCTCTTGTCGATTCCTTTTCCTTGAATATTTTATTTAATTTAATTTTGAAATTATATCTAATTAAATTATAGTTAATAGATTGCGCATCGCATTCTTTGTGAAACATTTTGAATACCAAAAAAGGGGGTTTAGAGTAACAAAAACTGGGTTACGTTTCACGAAAATTTTTGTTACTCTAAACCCCCTTTTTTGGTCTAATTAAATTGATTTGAAAGATTCATAAGAAACTTACTTTATCGTTTCCTGCCTTTTTGATTTTCCCCCAGCATATTTTCTTCCTCAAAACTACAGCAAGTATTGCAACGGCCAAAAAGATTCCGCAAACAATAACAACAGGTACCAAAGTGACGCTTACGTCCTGAACAGTCTTTAAGGATTCGTCTGCCGTGGATGCGGCATCATTGGGTGAACTTTTCTTTTCTTCCAATTGGTTACTATCACCTTGTTTCAAATCAACATCCTTCTTCTTTGTCTCACTTTCGACATCTGCTGCAGGAGTTGTCGATTGAGTAGTTGTAGCGTTGACGGGTTGAAGATGAACTTTAGATGGTTCAGAATTGGCAACTGAAGTCGATTTCTTTTGGAAAATGGGAAAACCGGGATGCGGTGGAGGATTATTGGCAATGGCTGGTGGTGGAGTTCCTCTATTGAACGTAGAAAAGAGGTTCGGCCTCATGGGACCGTTTCTAGAAGAAGCACGTCCTCCGTTGTTTTTATCACCCTCTTTCAAAATATTAACCCATACTTCCGTTTTGGCGGTGAGTTTCCCATCAAAAACAGTCACGTACAAGAATATATTTTCCCCTCCCTGTAACAAACGCAAACTTTCGTCAAATTTTGTTGGGACGTGATGAGTGAGTACTTTTCTTGTTGAAAGTTGCAGGAGTTTTGGAACCTACAGGATTATTTAAAGTGTCGTAAGTTGTAATGGAGGCGCAATTTTAATAACTTGAGAAACTACTACAGTTGTAAAATCCCAACAATTTCCGCTGAAGCTGCTCTCGAAATTACGATCTCAAAAAATGGATTTGAACGATTGTAAACGGAGCTGAAATGGTCGACATGTTGTACCTAATAAAATAATAAAAAACAAAAAACTGTTCATCGTGACCTTTGACCGCGGGTAACACTTTGAGTGGCACATGTATCGCTGGAATATTATCTAAAAACACAAAAGGAAGGATCATGCAAAAATCCAGCTTTCCCTTAATCTTTCCGAGGTTTAACCTTCTTTCCTTTATTCCCTGAACTAAACTGTAATACCTACTTACATAATAAAATCTTATCTCACATCATTCGGACGTCCTAAAAATCCTAGTAAAGAAACGAATAATCTCCACAGCGAACAGAAGAAATAGTCATTAGTAATAATCCCATTTTTGTTATGATAATAAAATCTTTCAATGGTATATATAGGTAGATAAGCATTTATTATTGTAAGCCAATGGATAATGAACTGTTTTGAACAAAGGTAATGGTAATGATTACAAGAAGATATACATTTGAGCCGATTCAGTTGAACAATTCTCTGACAGGAAATACGGTAGAGAACATACTGCACACAATTCAAATCTGATAATACGTTTGTTCCTCTATTTGTTTTGATTTCATTCTACGCCACGGTTAGACAATACCTTAACAATCTGCAACAATCGGTTATATTTTGGCGCTCTTTGTCTCTTTATATAATTGAAAATTCTAAAATAACAACCCCTATTCCACATATGTAATAATACATAGCAATTTATTAAAGGAAGTAAAAATGTCATCACTCACTCTTCCTTTCAATGATTCGTTCAAGTAAATGACTCCGGTTTTGTTATCAATTCGAAAGGGCAAATTGTCTACAGAAGACTGTCCCCCGTTATAGTTCATATTTAGGGGCTCCAGACCATATTCCAAGTTATCATTTTCGTTATCACCCCCATGTGCTCGGACTATCACCGAATCAACAGGCTCCGTTTCCGGAATTCTCCAGTTCCTGTCCAACCATAACGTTGGTGGCGTGTTTTCGCTAGCTTCACATTTTCCTGAAACAAGATAGAAGTTTTATTCTACTTTATCAATAATTGTGTTGTGGTATCCGATGGTCATCTTTAATCCTTTAAATATTTTACGCACGCTTCTTTAAAAAAAAAAAAATTTTTTTTTATAGTTTTTCGATCATGGTATTACAAAATTATTTGTTAAATTTTCTGATAGCTTTCTGAATATTTGCCTGCATTTTACGTGAGTAAAATAAACTAAACAACCACATGTTTTTTTTTTGTTTCTGTGTGGTCTGCATAGTTTTACTATTGGTGTTCAGGCGTTTCGCACACATGGGGTGTAATAACCATAAATACTCTTGAGCTGACGTGAGACATGTCCTCGTTTAGTTAAAATTTTTGGTACTTGTCTCGTAGATCGATTTCCTGTGGGAACTTTTCTTAGATGCGGCGTGGGTTCGATTGGTTTTGATGACGTATTAGTGCGAGTCTTTAAAAGGGCTGCGAGGTGATTTTTAAGGCATTCAATTTTGTTTCTTATTCAATTCGATATATTCAATTCATCCAATTCAATTCTGTTTCATATTCAATTCTGGTTCAGATTTCAACAATCATATTCAATTCAATTAAATTCATTTCAATTAGTATTCAAAATCAGAGATTATAATTTGTTTTGTGTCTTTATTTGTATTTTGTGTGTTTTTGAGTTTTCCTGTGTTTTTGAGTTTTGTTTCAAATTGGATTAATTACTTACATTTCTAACAGGTATGATAATTATTTTATTATTTTAAATTCATATTATTTTTGTATCATTTTTATAATTTTAATTGTTTCAAATTTAATTTCACTTTTTATTATAAATTACTTACATTTCTAACAGGTATGATAATTATTTTATTATAATTTATAAATTAATATTATTTTGTTTTATCATTTTTATAATTTTAATTGTTTCAAATTTAATTTCACTGTTTTTTTATTTTCTTTTATAACTATAGAAATTCTGTTCAATCATTTATACAATTTTAAAATAATTACAATTCAGGTAAATCTCTCTAAATTAAATAAACTACAATTTTAAAATAATTTCAATTCAGGTAAATCTTACTAAATTATATTTTAAAATTATTTCACTTAAAAAGTTTTTCAGGCTTAACATTAATATTTCATTTTTTCAACTTATATTAATTTGTGTATATTTTCGAAAGGGGTAAAACATTTTGTGGTTCAATCTAAGTATGAAATGCCTTGTTGTAAGTACTAATATTTTCTCCCGTGTGGACGTTGATGGGAGTATAACAGGGGCTTTTGTTATATTGATAGTTTATCGATGATGTCTTGCTCAACGAGAAAGATGTATAGACTAGATAAAAATGCAAACAAACATTTAGTCGTGTAGCCCGATGCGTTCCAACGATCATCGTTATCTGGATTGCTTCCTTAGGGACTCCAGACCCCTAAATTAACTAACAAATATGTTTTGGTTTTAAAATGTGCTGCTGTTTGTAGGGATTGAATTTCAAATTGTGTCAAAATTTATCAAACATTCGGGAAATTGGGTTTTGTTTACATTTTGTAAATTTTTCATGAGTTTTTCTAAATTTTATTACACAAATTATGTTTCATTTTTGTTGAGCCTAAAAACTACAAAATTTCATTTATATTTTCCAAGTTGTTTTTGATCTCATTATATTTGAGAATTTTTAATTATGTTTACAACAATTTCTTATTGATTATTTTTCATACATTTTATTTGGTTTTTGTCTTATTGTGTTTTTACCCTTTTATGTGTTTTTGTGTGCCCTGATTTTTATGTGTTTTATTGAATTTTCTTATTGATTGATTATTTTTATGTGCATTTTATTTTTGTTGGTTTTACCCTACAATTACTTGTTTTACCTGATTTTATTTTTACACTGGATATTTTGATTTTTATGTGTTCTACTTGATTTTATTTTATTTTTTTTGCATTGGATATTTTTGATTTACATGTGTTACACTGGAACTTATAATTTTACCTGGATATTTTGATTTACTATTTTACTTGGATTTGACATTTTGATTTACAATTTTACTGGAATTTGATTTACCTGTGGTTTTACTTGAATTGATTTTTTGCATTGATATTTTGGATTTACCATTTTATTTGAATTTAATATTTTGATTTACCTGTTTTGCTTGAATTGACTTTTGCATTGATATTTTGATTTACAATTTTACTGGAATTTGATTTACCTATGGTTTTACTTGAATTGATTTTTACATTGGGGTATTTTGATTTTCATGTGTTTTACTTGAACATATTTTTACATTTGATATTTTGATTTACATGTGTTTCACTGGAACTTATTTTTTATATTTGATATTTTTATTTATTTGTGTTTTATTTGAATTTATTTCTACATTGGATATTTGATTTATTTGTGATTTACTTGAATTTGATATTTTGATTTTTATGTTTATTTGAATTTGTTTTTTAATTATTTGAGTGGCTGAGATCGTGGTTTTCTTTGTCAGGCTCTTTTTCCACGCTAGCCACAGGCTGAGTCTGACACTCTCATTTCCAAATTTACATTTCATTTTGATTTTGAATTAAACAGTAGGAATGAATTCATTGTGTTTTATTAAACCTTGTTCCTCTAATGGTAAACCCGTACCAGAGTACAATTTTGTCATTTTTGGCAAGACCTGGCTTTTCAACACAACTAAGGGTAAGAAGTTTTTGACGATCACGTTGGCCTAGGTAAGTTACACTACAGTGTCCTAACAGTTTACTTAGAGCAAATTCGACAGCTCCAGTACAGTCCAGTCACCATGTGACGCTAAAGAACTTCGCAGTATCGAGACTTCGACTTATTAGATAATAGTATACATTCGAGTTACCAAAATATTCGACTCGAGTAATAGAATTTCAGAGTTTGAGTTATCATGTAAAAATTACAGTTGATGTTATTGCTAACCAATTAAATTCAACTTATCAACCTTCGAGTTACCGAAATATTACTGTATTTTACGTTTCCTCATCCTTAGTATAAAAATTGCAGTTGAAACACCCTATATATAATTATTTAATGTAGTGTACACCGTTTTATAGAAAAGTTTGCTCCATTATATTCCCAGAAACTAATTTTAAAAATCCTTTCTTAACAATGGGTCAAGTTACGTGGAGTTCTAAATGGAAAACCTTAAAGTAAAGTGGGTGACAAGTTTCTACGTACTATTAGAAATGAAGAATGTAGTGTAAAAGGGTAACGTGAAAGCATTAGCTAAAAGTAGTTTGAGTGGTGACTTAAAAGAAGTTGAGGATGTACTTTGTGGTTGTTCGAAAGATGCTTTCAAGGAAATTCACAAGATGTACAATAAGTAAATAATAGGAAATAAGAAAATGTACTTACTTAAAAGTGTTTGAAATAAAAAAATATTGTTAACTAAAATTACAAAAGAGAAAATATTTGAGAGGAGAATGTAGAATTTTTGAGTTACTGTAATAAATATGCTAATTAGTAGGACCATGAAATTTACTGAAAAATTCGAAAATGTTACAATGTGAATAGTGTGAACTAAATATCGAGACTTCGGCTTATTGAATATATGCTTGTTTTTTATGAATGAGCGTTTGTATGTATTTACTTCATAGTATTACAGATAAATAGTTAGATGAATACATATAAAGTTGGTAATATATTTTTTCCCAAAAAATTCGACTTATTGAAGTTGGCGAGTTATCAAGTTATTTGAGTAATAGAAGTTCGACAATTCGAGTTATCAAAGAAAAATTACCTAAACCTATTTTTCGAAAATTGTAATTATTGAAGCTCGAGTAACTGAATTTTGACTGTATTTAAAAATTGTGCCTCAATTATTCACAGTAAAAAAAAGCATGGTGGTCATTATTGACACCCTCTGGTTGGAATATAAAGCCTTTCCATTGTAATTCTACCCAGGAACACCCCTGTATTCCTTTTATTTCTGCAATAACCTTTGATGACCCATATCAAAGGAAAAATTTGCTTTCTTCCTTAATTTAAATATAAAATATTTAAATATTTATTAATTTTACGTATCTATAGGTACATATGAAATTTAATTTCCGGATTTAAGCCCCCCAAGAGAGATTCCTTACTCTTTGATTCAACAGGTACTTAATTACTTTAGGACAGGGATGGCGAACCTTTTTTGATGTCCGTGCCACAAAGTCATAAAAATTCTTTTTTAAATAAATAACGTGCCGCAATAAAATTTCATTCGAAATGTTAGTGTGGCGAAACTATACGTAAGTATAATTAAACAAACAAACAAAAGCAATTCATCTTTAAACAATTTTTAATAATCAATGTTTTACAAAAAGAAATATGCTAGACACAAAATTCACGTTAAAAAATTGTTTTTAATGTGATTTTTGTTGCTGTACACAAGATGATAAAGATTTACCTAATATCTGGTTCATATTTAGTTCATTTCAACAGTAAGCATGCAGAGCTCGACTCATCTGTCATTCTATTCCTATATTTATTTTTTATAAAATTTATTTCTGAAAATAGAGATTCACATGCCCACGTCGATGAAAATATTGATGAAATTGCCTTTGCTAATATTTTTAATGTTTTAAACAATTAAACGTGTCATGAACTGAATTCCATGTATCTATAGTTAGAATTTCATCTTCAACAATTTTATTTATTTTATCCAATAATCGATTACTTTCAATAATTTCTAAATCATTTCTTAAATCAACAAATTTTTGGTTTTATATGGTACTTGACTGAAATTCAACTAATTCCATTTCTAATTCATTAAAATTTAACCACTCAAGGACTTTTAAATTTAATTTTTCAAATGGTATTGTATCAGGATATAAAATAAATTTTGATTCAAATACCTTAAGAAGGCGAAACTGGATACGCAAAAATTTTTATCTAATGCTCATTTGTATATATTTCGATAGAATTCATGCGATATTTTAATAATAAAATGTATAATTTGACGGTTCTACGTGCCACTTGTGGCACGAGTGCCAATGGTTCGCCATCCCTGCTTTAGGATCACAAATTCCCAGACCCACTCGTCTGGACTACTAATGAAATGTTCAAAGTCCCAAAGTTTTAATTGACATGTAGAAAAGTACTCTATCGTCAACAATTAATTTGCTTTTAACAGGAAAAAGATTTAATTTTGCACAATCTTAAATGCTTACAGTTACAGTAAGTAGTATTACAATAAAATTTGTTTAGGTGATCCATAGATTAAAAAGACGTTCCATTGTAATCCTAGGAACAGCCCCTGTATTCATTTTATTTGCTTTTTTCCTTAATTCAAATATTAAATATTTAAATGTTTATTACCTATACATATGAAAATTAACATCCAGGTTTAAGCCTTCCAAAAGATATTTTTTACTTCCTGAACTTAAGGATTACTGATAAGGGCAATTTTTTACATTTTATTGCACTAAAAGGTGTGTATCAATTTTAAGGGCTTAAACTACGTAGTGCATTAAAAGATATGATAAGAGACCCCTTAAATATAGCCCCTATAATATAAAACGATGAAGTGTTCAAACATCCAGTTGCTAGGTATTAACTAATTAAGAGATGTGTCATTTATTCATGACTACGAATAATAAATTTCAAAAAAATGCAAATAAATTAATGTATTTATGTTTAAAATGTAACTGAAAATTTAACAATGTAGTATTACCCCTCACGAAAAGCCAACAATTTAAAACAAGTATACGTGGCTTCTTCCCTTCCGTTATTCATGAGCATTTTATGCAGGCCAAATGCACGGCTTCGTTCTAAGCTTTAAAAGGGATTTATGTAATGGGTAACGACATTTTCATGAATTTCAAATCTGGTAAACCCTAACAGACTCGTATGACTAGACTTTTTAATTTAAACGGATTTTAATATGAGCTGCACAAGGACTAATGAGAACTTCGTATTTTATTAGGCACTTCAAGTACTTTCTTCGACTTAAATAAACTAATTGTAAATAAATGGAAGCTTTTAAAGCTCCCAAAAAAAACTACTTAACCATCAATTTCATTGTGTGGTGTTAAAAATTCTTGAGCGTTTTACTATTAAATTATACAATAATAATTTCTTGCTTAAATTATGATTAAATCATCAAAAATGATCCTTGTTTCTATCAGATTTTAATTAACATTGGACTGCTTTATAAAAGAAGATTTAATTCTTAAAAACCCATTGACATTTGATCGTACAGATAGATGTTAATATATGTAAAATAATTCGTTAATCAGATCGTCGCATATTTTGAAACGGACAGTGGATTTAAGAAACGACATTCAAGGACTTTAATAATTATTGAATTGTTGTTGTACTCGTTTTGTGTAACAAAATTCCCGCATGAACGACTAAGTGACGTCAGACAAAAAGGAAAAAATACACACGCTCTGTTATTCTCAGATTTACAGACACGTAGTTACATATAACATAAATATATACGTACATATTTAAATAAGTGAAAGTGAAGAAGGATTTAAAATTAACGAACGAATATCCGGTTGGGTCGGTTTAGGTATACTGACTTATTATTGTGGCTAAATATTCATGTGCAAACAATAATACAGATCTAATAGAGAAAGTGTAGTCTATGGATCACCTAAACAAATTTTATTGTAATATTACTTACTATTTAAGATTGTGCGAAATTAAATCTGTTTTCTGTTAAAAGCAAAATAATTGTTGACCATAGAGTACTTTCCTACGAGTCAATTAAAACTTTGGGACATTTGATTAGTAGTTCAGACGAGTGGGTCTGGGAATTTGTGATCCTAAAGTAATTAAGTACCTGTTGAATCAAGGAGTAAGGAATCTCTCTTGGGAGGCTTAAATCAGGAAATTAAATTTCATATGTACCTATAGATATATAAAATTAATAAATATTTAAATATTTTATATTTAAATTAAGGAAGAAAGCAAATTTTTCCTTTGATATGGGTCATCAAAGGTTATTGCAGAAATAAAATGAATACAGGGGTGTTCCTGGGTAGAATTACAATTGAACGTCTTTGTATTCCAACCAGAAAGTGTCAATAATGACCACTATGTTTTTTTTTACTGTGAATAATTGAGGCACAATTTTTAAATACAGTCAAAATTCAGTTACTCGAGCTTCAATAATTACAATTTTCGAAAAATAGGTTTAGGTAATTTTTCTTTGATAACTCGAATTGTCGAACTTCTATTACTCAAATAACTTGATAACTCGCCAACTTCAATAAGTCGAATTTTTTGGGGAAAAAGATATTACCAACTTTATATGTATTCCTCTAACTATTTATCTGTAATACTATGAAGTAAATACATACCAACGCTCATTCATAAAAAACAAGCATATATTCAATAAGCCGAAGTCTCAATATTTAGTTCACACTATTCACATTGTAACATTTTCGAATTTTTCAGTAAATTTCATGGTCCTACTAATTAGCATATTTATTACAGTAACTCAAAAATTCTACATTCTCCTCTCAAATATTTTCTCTTTTGTATTTTTAGTTAACAATATTTTTTTATTTCAAACACTTTTAAGTAAGTACATTTTCTTATTTCCTATTATTTACTTATTGTACATCTTGTGAATTTCCTTGAAAGCATCTTTCGAACAATCACAAAGTACATCCTCAACTTCTTTTAAGTCACCACTCAAACTACTTTTAGCTAATGCTTTCACGTTACCCTTTTACACTACATTCTTCATTTCTAATAGTACGTAGAAACTTGTCACCCACTTTACTTTAAGGTTTTCCATTTAGAACTCCACGTAACTTGACCCATTGTTAAGAAAGGATTTTTAAAATTAGTTTCTGGGAATATAATGGAGCAAACTTTTCTATAAAACGGTGTACACTACATGAAATAATTATATATAGGGTGTTTCAACTGCAATTTTTATACTAAGGATGAAGAAACGTAAAAAGCAATCATATTTTGGTAACTCGAACGTTGATAAGTCGAATTAAATTGGTGATAGCTCAAACTGTCGAACTTCTATTATTCAAATATTTTGATAACTCAAAGATAATATTTGACACCAAGTTCGATAAGTCGAATTTTCTGGGGGAATCCCTTAATAATGTACGATTTTAATTAACGTCTCTTTTTAATAGCCAGCAGTACTAGGCAATTAAGCAGTGAGGAAGTCAATGTCTCGATACCTCGAAGTTTTCTTGCGTCACATAGTGATTCAAGTTATCAAAGTTCGACTTTATCATTAAATCAAAGGAGTGAAAATTCACTTATAATTTTTGGTGTAGGTATTTCTCATTTAATAATAATATTGTAGGTAAATTTAAATAATTTGAAGGTCCCTCGTTTACACTGAAATTAAACTTAAATTACAACGTATTGTGTAATGTTTAATGTCCATTTTTATTTGGCTTCAAAATGATACAGACCTACTGTGTGCAGTCAACGACCTACACGTAAATTTTTCAATTTCCTTGGTACGTAGGTATTTACCACAATTAAACTTAAATTTGTATCTTTTATTATTAAAAATCGACGGGCTGCTAATTTTTATTAGTTAGTGCCGACCCACTTTTCCAACTTTCTAGTGCATCAAACTAAACATTGTTCCACAATTATTGCGACGGTAACTTGCCTACCAAAATAGAAAGTGCCCTCGCTCCTCAGTCCACATTCTCTTCAATGAATGTGCAATATTTTTCACTTTAAATGCAACCATAAACTGTTTTGAAATGTACAAAATTCTTATTGATACAAACAAATAAATAAATTAATTTCCATCATGGAAGGAAATCCATTTACTCAAATAAATGTGAAAATCAAAATCATTTTTAAGACAGTAATCTTTTTATTAAATCGAAAACTTACAACAAAGTTTTCGTCCATAAGTTTACATAACACTGAAACCTACCTTAGAAAATACTGTTGTAGTAGTGTAGACGAAACGTTGGTTGTAAGTTTTTGATTTAATAAAAATTTTACTACCCTAAAATTTGCTCTAATTTCCACAATATGAAATAGACTATCAGAAATAATTATTGCAATCATCGAAATTAAAATTTTAATAAAAAATATCCAATTTTGAGCACCCAAGAAAGTATTCAAGATCCACCCCTAACTCAAAGCTACTTATATATCATCGATTTTGTATTTTGAAAATAAGAGATCCTAATGTTGTTAGTTAATAATATACCTATAATCTACTAAATAAACTCAACGTAATCAAATTCGTTGTTAAAAATATGTGAGAACTAGGTACGTTAATAGACGTGAATCACGATTTCCAGCTCGTTAGTTCTTATCAGCTTAAAACCAGCAGTCATCTCTACAAAAAGCTTTTAAAAAAGCAAAGGAGAAAATGAAACGAAGAAGGCACTAAGGCGCCATCTACTCCCCAAATATTGCTTACTGTAAACATCGTAATATTTAATAACGTTAATCCTTATGCCATCTGGCTGATGAATAGAAAACATTTTCAAAATTGACTAACAACAGTGCCTACCATAAGAATAAACGAGTGTCTTTAATGTAATATTATAAAATAATTATTATACTGTTTAACATTTTTACGAGTCCTATCTTTTTGGGAAGTGGGACCAGGAATTTCAAATCCTTAAAATAAACTTAGGAATTTCAAATACCTACCAAATTTAAGGACTCAAGAAATCCTTAAAGTAAAGTTTGAGTTACATCACGTTGATTTATCAATAGAATCTCCTTAAGGTGTTTTAATTTTGTTATTCTTAAATAATTATGAAACTTTCTCAATTTCATATAGTTAAAAAATTCTAATTTTCCATTCTTAAATATTTTATATCAATGAAAAAAAAATAGGTAGGTAAAATCTTTTATTCTACCCTATAGATAAGTAGTTGTAAGTAGTAGACTATTGTGTGCTTGTGTTTGTATAAAAAACATATAAAAGCATATCAGTACCTACTCAAAACCCATTTAAGCGACTTTATGATCGAATTGCATTGATATAAGTATGTATTCGTGGTTTCAATTAAAAAATGTTTTCTGATAGAAGGTAACAAGTAGCATATTATCTTTCAAGACCAATTGAGGAATAATAACATTAGCAGGTAGGTAGGTATGCATGTTATTGTTTAAAAAATATTTATTAATAAGAATTATAATAAGTAATTGTACCAAACGAAAAATTATAACAATATCTAAATAAATCATTGACTTTATTAGAAATATATTAATAATTGTAAATAGTTTTAAAACCAAAATTGAAATTTTAGTTGTTCATATTTACCAATCAGTTAAAATACCTATTAATTAATTAAAGTGTTACTTATTAAAATGAAATTAGATTGTATGAAATATATTTAAAATTAACTAACTGTAGTTTGTAGTGGTACCTTTCTAATTAAGTACCTACTCAAATAACTGACATAGCTCACATGCTCAGATTACTTAATTCACTCATTTATTTCACAGGATAATTCATCAAACCACCATAACCGCAAAACTGATTATGCTTTCTTCACAATTTTGCAATTCATTCGTAGAATCTCTTATTACTTTATGTATCTACCTCTTTTGTACAATTACTGTTATTAACTGATTAAAAAGTGTTGTGATGAGTTGGGGTAAGACTATTTTTGCTTTTTAATTGTTTATTCACACCTCAGTCTTCTTTATATATATGTATTTAATTATCTGTATAGCCAATAGAAACTATTGTTACAAATATATATCTTGGGAGAATGTTAAGCAGCTTGTATACAATTATTGTAAAAGGACCTGAAGTTACCATTTGGTAAAAAACAAAATATTAAAAATTAATCTTCATTGAGTATGTACCTACTACAATAATCTTTTAAACAAAAGAATTATTATGTTAATAATGATGTCGTTTACCTTGGGTAAAGAAATATGAATTTCAAAACTGGTGACCTTTAAGGTTAAACAAAGTATCAATTTATTAAATCAACTCCGAAAAAATTATTTTTATTGTAAATGGATAAGACTACACACTAACTGAAAATGATTGTAAATTTTCGTGAATCAAGAGATTAAAAATTGATAAATCGACCATTGATTGATTTCTATTAGTTACTTACAGTTTTATATTAAAAATAAGCTTAATAGCTTATTTACAAACGTGTCATGTTAATGAATTAATTAAATATCTTAATCTTGATTCTACCACTTAATTAAGTAGGTAATTTTTGGTTTGTGTAAATAACATTAGAAAGCAAAACCATTAAATTTATTGTAATTGCTCTTACGGACGTTGTTGATATTAGTTAAATAGCAATTGTAAATTTTACTTGTAGTAAACACATTTATTTAGCATTTCACTTTAATGAGATTTTAACTTTTAGATAAACAAATTGATGTGCTTAGGGATAATAAATTTCACTAATCATAAATAAATACCTACTGCAATTTTTTTTGTTATTGTTATTAGGGACCCATTAACAGAAAATTATATATTTTTAAACTTATTATTGCATATGTCCTTAAAACGTCATTAAATGATGACTTATTTAGTAATTAAAAATGATTTTGAAACAATAGAAAGGTAATTGTAATATTTTGAATTATTATTTTTAACACCTGTAGATAAAATCGAATCTATTAATCGATAATACATGTGTTATTTGTGTACAGTACATTGACACTCCTGTCTGTAGTATCTAAATGTAAAGGCTTTCTCGTCTAAATAGCTACAAGAAAACAGCAATTCGCAAATATTTGAGTTTACCGTTAAATTACATGCTGTATGTTGTGTAGGTACTATTTCTGTAGTATATTAGGTACTTACTAAGCTAAGCGACATTGACTTTACCATTTTAGTGTTGTAACAAATACCTAAACAGCTAGGTAACTCATTAAAAACCAATTATGTAGCACTGAATTGCGTAATAACACTTTACCTGTTTAATATACAATAATTTTGCATGTGGTCTCATAAGTACATTCAATATGAATTAATTCATAGCTAACTTTTTATTGAAATGTAGGTACTATCTGTATAATTATTTTTATTTTGTATTGGTACCTACCATCAACAGTTACTTTAGCATGTACTTATAAAAATTCAGAATTTATTTTTTTTTTGTTTATTGTTGGTGATGAACTCATCAACAAAAAGATTTCTTTTCTGTGAAATTGCCCAACGAACGATTTGTTGGAATATCATCGTTATCCAAGTGTCTGACGATTAAGTGGGTACTTTCGAAACTTTCTCTAAAATTAATGGTTTTCTCTGTATTTCGTTCTGTTCCTTTAAACTTATGAGGTAACCATCACACAACATAATTAAATTATCGTATCTTGGGAAAACCACAAATTTTGGTACCATTCACATTTTTTTATTTTTTAACTCACCATTAATGGTCACGATGGCGAAAACAGCTACCAGATAATCAAAAAAATGAGGCATCATAAAAACTTTTGTTGTTAAAGCGACATAGATAGGTACACAATATCGAATTCTCTTATAAAGCACGATAACAAAAACAACAACACTAACCGGAACCTATTTTAAAAATAATCTCTACTACACACATGAGACACTGAAAACAACACATCGACAAGAACGTGAAGAGTCCATCAGGAGCTTCACCCATCGTATATAATTAAATTATTTGTAGTACCTTCACTACGATTAATTTACATTATATTATATTAATGTATTATTTTTTTATGTAGTTGTTTTATAAATTTGGTCCTAATAACACACACTAGTTCGACACGTCGAAGCATTGACGACGTTTTCATTAAAACCGTGGTACCGTGATTCCGACAGGTGTGGAACAAAACAGGTAATTCTTTTAGAAAGTTCTTCGTAAGCAACGTGCTTAAACCATTGGCCAATGGAAGCCAGCGTACAATTCCGCTTAGCGAGGTAGTTATTCTACAAGTTACTTAGTTAGTAGTTATACAAAGTGCGCCCAAAAAAGAATGGGAATGTCGCGCATCGCTTACCTATTACGTCAAAAAAAGGATCAATCGTATCGATCAATAAATTAAATGGTTTATTGCAAACTGGACCGTTATAAGTGCAACTCGTGACCATAAAGGGTACAGAATACAGTTCGTTGATCGATGAATGACAACAAAACTTTATAAATAATTAATTGAAGCAAAATTTATTATTTCTAACTCCTAATAAATACAATGCGCGTTCAAATCAAATGGTGATCGATTTGTCTTAGATTTTTTTTTTGATATTGGTTATTTCCAGAAATTTTTGTCAACTTGTACAATGAGATCCTCCATCAACCCAATTTTGAAATTCCTATCAGCTACGGTTTTGGCAAGAACTTACATTTCTCTTTCAAACAAGTCTGAGTTTGCTAAAATCGTAAAAGTCGTTTAGAACATACAGCCATTTAAATAGTTTTTAAAGTTATTGCTCAGTATGAGAATTTTTGGAGAAATCTTGAATTTTATGATTCCCAAGATCAATTACGCCCCCTTGCGGTAAAACACGGAAATAATTTCTGACTTTCTTATGGCCATTTTTTTAATAAAGTTTTTTTGTGAATTTCTATAATCAATTGTATATTAAATATGGTCGGTGGTCACCTATAATGAAACACCGGTACAAACCAAAATTAAGTCTTTAAAGACTTTGGAATCTTAATTTTTCTATTAATCAAATTTAAAAGTCTAAAAATTCAAAATACATACAAGACAAAATAATAAAAAGTCTGTAGATATTGGACCTTATAAGTGTGTTTAAGTCCTCTTTTTGATTAGCTTTAAAATTTTAATATTATAATAAAAAATTAAAATTCACGCAAGCTAAATTTCAAAAGAAGTCTTTATAAACAAGTAAGTACCTTTTTTTTACAATAATATTGGGCAATTAAATTTTTCTTGTTAAAATGAATTTTCATCAAGCTAAGGTCGAAAATATTCAATTAATAGATAATCATAAAAAGTCAATAATTTACTTACCATTTTAAAAATAAATACAAACGCTTCTCCGATGCATCTACTACAGGGCCTGTGGATAATATAATAAAATATAATAATAATACAGATGTTAATAATAATAAGTAACGTTTTTATTAAAAAAAAAAAAATAAAAGAAATAACGACAAATTCCAAATGACGAATGAGCAATAATAATAATTATGTATTATAATTTTTCGAAAAGTTAAAAAAATCTTTTGCACAAGTAACTAACGATAAATACCCTATGAAGAATTACATTCAGCACTTTTAATTAATTTTGATTATATTTAAATCAATAAATGCCTGCCTTTGTCGATATACTCCCTCTCTAAACAGCCGATTTTCTAAAATAATAAGTTACAATATTTACACACCTAAAACTTGGTGTCTTCATCTATTATTTATTTCAAACTAAATGTTTATTTATTTAGTTCAAAAAGGAGAAACAAACGCAATCGAAACAAATGTACTACTGTTAGTTGCCACCGTAAGACTCCAAGAACGAGGAACAATTTTGTAAACCTTAAAATGAACCAACTGTAGAAAACAGAAATATCATTAAGGAAATTAAAAACGAAAAAAAACCTCCTGTTTTCCATTTTTTTGTTTCATTAGTTCATCACCGTCAAAAGAAGAATTCCTTTTTATTTTCTTTTTTTTATCGAAATAAAGACATCCTTTTTCCACCAGGCATGCGCCCATGACGGTCCAGAAGTCCTGCTTGGATATATTCCAACGATGGTAAATTCTTTAAGTCACCCCGAGCTGCCACTGCAGGTTGCGAACTCAACATCCTTTGGGCTACTGCCACTATATTGTCCTTTGTTACGTTATCTATAATTTATAAAGCAATTAAAACAAATAATGTATAAATTAATTCATTTTATTATCACGTACTTATTTCTTTAATAAAATGTTCAGGCCTCTTCCTCGTTCCAGTTGCCAATACTTGTCTACCAATATCTTCAAATATCACAGGTCTGGATTCAAGGTTCATCAACAGCATAGACTGCAGTTGAGTCTTAGCTCTCTGTAAAATATCCAAATTAATGCAGACTATAATATTTGGGTTCAACTAATCCTTTACCTGAAGTTCTTCGTCGCTAACATTCCCAGCCATATTTACCATTTCTTTGACGATAACTTCCACCATTTCTCGTACGTTTTCGGGGGGAGCACTTGCATGGATACAAAACAGACCGCTGTCAGCATATGCGTGATTGTACGCAGTGGCACTGTACATCCACGTGTACCTAACGAATTAAATACGTCTTTGGATATTACATATTCTCAAAGAATAATTGGCAAATACCTATTGAGCACATTGGTGTAAAGTCTTGTGTACATCCCCTTTCCAGGCCCTCCGGCGCTGAAAGAGCCTCCTCCGCCCATCATCATGTTAAGGACGCACATGGGAATAAAGTCGGGATCTTTATGTGAACAACCTTCCAGTCCTAGCATCACGTGGGATAGAATGGGAAGACCAGCTGATGCAAATTGTGGAATCTCACACTCTTCCTGTTTTATATAAATATTAAGACATGCATATATTGATATAATAACAGAATTTGTCATTCTTACAGTAATAATTCCCCCTGTATACTGAGCTAAACTGTTGTCCACCCTGATTTTGTTATCGTCAATAATAACACTCTTGTCCTTTACCCAAATGGGTGGTTCATCTACAAAGAACTTTTCTACAGCTTTGACCAACTTATCGTGCTCCACTCCCACCCCAGCTACCACCATTCGCCTCGGGCTATGGTACAGGTTCAAATAAGTGAACAAAACTTTTCTATTTATCTTGTCTAAATTATTAACTGGACACAATTTAGGAAGACCCAATGTATTATCTCTGTAGGCAGCCTAAAAACAATTTGGAGTAATATAAAACAGAAAAAAATTGTAATTTTTAGTATTTACAGCATGAATCATGTCCATCAATAATGTTTCTTGTTCCGGCCTCATGTTTAGCATCTGTAATTCGAAAGATATTGTTTGTCTGGCAGCTTCAACTTCATCGTCTTTGATTTGGGGACGTAAAACTACTTCTCCAAGCATCTGAATTACGTCATTTAAACCGGAAGTAGACGCTGAGGCTGCATATAAGAAAGTATCCTTAGATCCTTGACTATCACAGATACCTCCGTGTTTTTCGAGATTCCTCATCATCTCATCTTTATCAGGATAGTGTTGTGTAGACTAAAATAAAATAAAATAAAGAATAGTTTATTTTTCAAAGCTGGGTAAAGCCTTATAAAAATAGTTCCAAGGCCTAAGTCCAAAGTGCTTTGATGCTGAAAAATAAAGAGAACATTTCAAATACCTTAAACAAGCTTCAAGCCCATTTTAATACATTTAAGCAATAAACTGTGAAATAAATAGCCCCCAAAGTGAGAACAGATAATGACTTACGTTACTTACATTAAAAGCTAGTTTCTCTAGAAAATGTGATATCCCACTAGGAAATGCCACTTCATACCTTGACCCAGAGTCAATGACAACTACAAAAACAGACAGAAATCAACAAAAGGGGTGCAAACTCCATTAAAAAACAATGTTTGTGTTAACATAAAATTAATCACTAATATTACCTCCTACAGTACAAAATTCTCCAAATCTATTTTCTGATGCCACAGTTAGTCCATTGGGCAACACAGTAATTTGAGTCTTCTGGTGTTCCTCTTTCAAGGTAGCATAACGTATCCTTGGTAAACCCTCAACAGGCTTACTTAAGGGTGGTAATTTTGTTACCGGCTTTTTATCCGGGTTTCCTCTTCCGTCCCAACCGGAATAATCGGTGGAATAACTTTTTCGAATTCTTTTACACCATAATCTACAAAATTAATTTTGAGGTTAAGTTAAGGAAGTGGTTATTTTACTCAACACTTACTGATTTGAACGATTAACTACTGGACCACCAAATCTTCTGTAAAATGTTAATGCCATTTTTTTGTTAACTAATATTTTTGTGTTTATAATTTTGTTTTACATGCCGAATTTTGAGAAAACTCTTTTTAACATAAATCACCACAAAAGCAGCTACTCTTTGATGTGCAGTTATGCAATGGTCATCAGCAAGTACCTCGGCGTAAGGTGGGTTGCCTGACTACTTCTTTCGTTCAGTCAATATATTTTTTATTACTTATTAATAAATTGTCGTTAGTTATTAACAGCGTTCGCTTTCATGAATGGTACACTTAAAAAGAAAAAAATATTCATGACTGACAAATTACACGTTGAATTTCATTTGACTGTTAAATGTCATTTTAATTTTGACGATTACAGTAATTTGGTGTTAATATTTAATAATATTTTCAATTAATTAAAAGGTAGCTAAATACAAATTATTTTTAAATTACTTTGAGGTTTTTGTCGTAAAAAGAGCATATACGAGTATCAAAAAAAAAAAAGGTTATAACAAATTAATCACTGAAGTGCATATACCGGGTGTCCAAAACTAAAAATAAAGTAATTGTATTAAATATAGAATCTCTTAACGTTCAATTTTTAATTGTTGGGTTAGTACTTATCGCTAATACTTAACAAAAGTAGTTAATTAAATAGTGTTACAGTTTACTACTAACATCATTGTCATCATCATATTTCCTGGAATATGCGTCTTTTGCAATATTATAAAGTTGTGCCTCCATACTAGGGCCAGTCTGGGAGACTAATTTATATAAAATCCCTTCTTTATTTTGTAACAGTTTATAAGGATGGTCATATTCTGCCATATTTCCAGAATCCATTACGAGTATCTTATCAGAGTCCATAACTGTATTTAGTCGATG
This sequence comes from Agrilus mali, assembly GCA_029378335.1. Taxonomy (NCBI): domain Eukaryota; kingdom Metazoa; phylum Arthropoda; class Insecta; order Coleoptera; family Buprestidae; genus Agrilus; species Agrilus mali. Next base: position 1,810,928 of record CM055660.1, read on the forward strand.
TGCAATAGTCATTACTGTACACTCTTTGAATCTTTTACGGATCGTTATTTGAATTAACGAATCAGTTCTGAAAAAACAAGAGAAAATAATAAATAACTTCAAATTTATTGAATTTTATTAAGTACTGTGGGTCGACGTTAGCTGTGGCTTCATCAAGGACTAAAATTTTGTTGTTCCTCAAGATTGCCCGGGCTAAACACAATAACTGCCTTTGTCCCACACTGAAATTAGTTCCACCCTCTTGTACTGTCATGTCTAATGAGGGTATAGATTGCTTGAGCTCCACCTAAACAAACAAAAACTTTAATAATTCTTTATTTCTTATTAAAACATAACCGACTCAGTTATACATTGATTATAAAACTTTTTATGAATCCCTTCTTAGAAGGATAGATAAGTATACTTACAACGTCTAAGGCATTCCATATATTATTATCATCAAATTCATTAAATGGGTCCAAATTGTACCTCAGAGTCTCACTGAAAAGTACAGGCTCCTGGGGGATGATAGAAATTCTTTTCCGTAGTTCATTTAAGGGAACTGATTTAGTATCAACCCCGTCTATAAATATACCGCCCTCCAGTTTCGCTAAACGAAAAAGGGCTCCAATTAAAGAAGTTTTTCCAGCCCCCGTTCGTCCAACTATTCCAATCTACAGAAATAAAATATGATTGATAGAATACAATTAAAAAATTACGAGTAAAAATGTTTGCCTTTTCACCAGCTTCTATTGTAAAATTCAAATTCTTAAGAACTGGAAGATCATCATTTGAGTATTTAAGGTAAAGGTCTTTGAAAACTATCGCCCCTTTGCTTGGCCACTCTATTTTTGGCATATTTTCTTAAACAAGATACAAATCAAATATCCTATGAACAAAAATGTAGATATATAAAATACTTTTTTCTTTTGGATCTTCTTCCTTCTCCAACGTGGTATATTCCACGATTCTTTCAACAGCCGCCATATTGCTAACCATTTCAGCCATTTGCCGCATTCCAAAAGACAACATTCCAGTCAAAATCAAACTTTGTTGAACTGCTAATCCAACAGCACTCCCTGATACAACACCTTCTACAATATTTAGGTAAATAAGAATATTAACCCTTTAGTGTCGTGCAATACAAATATAAATTGTATTTAACTTTTTCCTTTTACCTTCGCTCATAAATATGAAAGCAAACGTCACACAGTATATAAAAATTAACGAGACTATGTCTAACCATAATCCAAAAGAAGACATGCAGGAAATTGTTAAATACCATGCAGATGAATGAGTGTCCTAAAATTATTTATTTCGTTTTGCAAAATTAAAAATTAAAGAAGAACTCACCTGGTGTTGATCGAATTCAAAAGCAAGAATTGGTTCACTTTTTGTTGACCTTACAGTAATCAAACCGTTTAGAGTAGCGCTTAAATGAGAGAAAACAGGACTTTTTGCAAAAAAGAAATCAACCCGATTATTGGACAATTAAAAATCATTGTTAATATTTAATTACTAATTCCTTCCAAATGTTTAATATCTCTGGCAACAGAAATGTAGAACCTCAGAATTAATATAAAAACAACCCCCAGTGCTACAGCAGCTGTTATCATCCATACATTTGATAGTGTCACATTCACCAAAATTCCCATCATTACAAGAAGCATCTACAATCGAAACAATTAATTAAAGTAAATATAATAGAAGGAGACCCTTACAGTTGAAGCATCTAACATTAATCTGGGAAGTATTTCGTCAATAATTCCAATATCTTTGGTAAACCTGTTGAGGATTCTTCCCATGGGATTGACGTCAAAGAAACGCATCGGGGCCCTTAAAAGGGCACTAAACATATTGCCATGAAGACGCGCCGAAGCGTTCATGCCAAGTTTATAAAATAATAGAGATCGATTAATTGCAAGGAGCAAACAACCGATTACTAAGCCTGTGTAGATTATCATACACAACTCGGTTGATAACAAATTACTACTACTGGAAGAATCTTCAGTACCGGTTGAGTTAAATGCACTACGTTCTTCCTCTATGTTGGTCCTAAAAATAGTAGATTTTGACAGATGATGTTAAAGGAGGTAACCGTTGTAATACTTGCCAATACGAAGTCCAATAGTCACATCCACTGGTCACAATTTGGGATATCACCAATGAAAGAAGTAGAAAGAGAAGTCCACATATGTTAGAAGCGTACTTTGTGTATTGTCGATAAGGGGATTTCCCTTCAGTCACGATGGTTTCTGCGTTCTTTTCCAGTTGCTCTTCTTCCCAATTTTCGCTCATTACACTCTAATAATAACCACAATAAAAGATTTGTAACGATTTATAGAAATTATTGAAATTTCAATTTTACCAAAACTGACGGCCTTCCAGCTACAATCCGCTCAGTGTGTTTCGTTTCCTCAAGCTCTTCCTCAGCTGATGACAACAACTTGGTGAAGTCTAATGTACTTTTGGATAGTTCTTCAAATGTTCCACATGCTTCAATACGACCCTAGTGTAAAAAAAAGACATCATAAAACACTGAAAAAATTAAAAAACTATTTTTCTAACCGAATTATCCAAAACCATTATTTGATCAGCCTTTTTTAAATATTGTAGCTGATGTGTGACCAATATTCTCGTTTTGCCGTTAAGAAATTGTAAAATGCATCTTTCAAACAAGTGTTTCCCCACATGGGCATCCACAGCAGACAATGGATCATCCAGCAGGTAAATGTCTGCATCTTTGTAAACAGTTCTGGCCAAATTTATCCTCGCCCTTTGACCCCCACTTAACGATATTCCTTTTTCCCCAACAACTGTCTTGTCTTTGTATGGGAACTGTTCAAAGTCAGCTTTTAAAGCACACACTTCAACGATTTCTTTGTATCGTATCTTATCGTATTCCTGGGCAAAAACTATGTTTCTTCTAACAGTCGAAGCGAATATCCACGCTTCTTGGGACGCGTAAGATATTGTGCCGCCAACCTCCACCAAACCGTTATATGAATCAACTTCCCCAAGAAGAAGTTGGAGCAGAGTACTTTTACCAGACCCAACAGGACCAACAACAGCACAAAGTGATCCCTGAGGAATTGTCACCGTTATATCGCTTAAAGAAGGTATTTTAGGATTCCAGAAGACTTTGACACTTTTCAAGGAAATTTTACCGTCATTTGTTAAAACGATTTTTGGTTGTTCTTTTTCTTCAAGGCTTAAAAATTCTTCAAGTCGTTTAATAGACACTTTAGATTCGGAAAGGAATAGGAGAGCCAAAGGGTAATAGATGGCGGTTGTAAGTTGTAAAATATTATAAAAAGAAGCAAGTGCAAAGACCACATCTGCTGTAATGGTATTTCCAAGGAGGACATAAGACACGACAGTTATAAAAGTGACGAAACGTTCCATGAAGACTGACATAGCAGACAATATTCCTCTAAGATATGAAGTTTTCCTTAAACTACTGATCTCACTGGCCCTAATTTTCTTCACAGTATCAGCAAGTGCATCCTCCCAAACGTACATTTTTACCACTTGAATACCCGCAATCAACTGCCCCATCAATTTTATTCTACTGTCTGATTTATGGGCCACTTTCATTCTTAACATTGAAGCCAATTTTGCAATGGCACCTGTACAAATAATACTAAATACTAAATAGGGTCGTATTTAAGTATGTTACCTTGAAGAGGGAGTGTTAAAATTAACATAACTGCTACCCCTATAAACGCGGACACTCCAGCTTCCCTCCAAATGAGATAAGTGAGTAAAACGACTTGTATGGGCATAATCCATAAGAAATGAAGCAAAACGACTACCATATCAAACCTATTGACATCATTAGAAAGAAGATTCACAACTTTACCAGCAGCTGCTTCGTTTAATGATTTGGTACTCAGACGTAAAAGCTAATTAAATAATTAATTATGTTAATATGGCAGAAAAGAACAAAAAAAGTAAAAAAAAACGCTGACCTTTCTGTAGATTAACGAACTACATGCAACCCTTATCCTCATTCCAAGTTGTGCATTTAAGAGATTCAATTGATGGTAACTAAATATATTAACTGTAGATATTGCTAATACTATACCCCCATAGATCAATTTATCATTGATGGTACCTTCGCTGAGGGTTGAAAATTGTTTAATGAACATGGCGAGGAACATGGGCTGAATTGATCTACAAAAATTTACGTACGTAAAATGACCCCAACTGGATTAAAAACGAATATGGGTACCTTAATAAACCAGATATTAAAAATATAAATATTCCATGAACCATATATCTTAGGCCAAAAACTTTTACAATTGCTGACGTTAAACTGGGTTTTTTGGATTTGGCTTTCGCCCTTTTTAATTCTTCGTTCCATTTGTCTTCAAATCTGTTGGTAAGTTTTTCAGATTTGTCTACTGTAAGGCATTTGTAAAGATCAGTCACTTTTAATGGCCTTTTGATTCTTAGGTAACAGATTTTTGTCATCCATCTATAAAAAATTTGTCTTACAATTAGACCCGATGGTTTCAGCTTTTGAAATAACGTAACTTACACGAAAAACAATTTTGAAAAAATATTTGCTTTCTCACGTGGATTTGAGTTTCCTATTTGTATAATACCATCCATTTTTTAAGTGCCCAGGGAGTTGATAAATTATAAAGCAAAATCTGCATTTTTTATTATAGATAAAGAAAAAGAAAATCAATGTTACAATAAGTGCAATTAACATATTATATAAATTCTACATCAACAATTATTAATACGTCCAATATCTAAACTTAATTTCCTGTTATCACACCACTTCAGCTGATCATTTTTAACAATGTTATCTTCACCTTTGATTAAAAGAAAAAGCTTATGTCACCGACAATTGTTTTGGCACAAGCATCGATTTTTTTAATCTTTTTTTATTCATTTCTAATTAAATTTTTTTTTAAATAACTTGCTCAACTAATTCTTACAATATTATATCATCAATATACATGTAAGTAATTACATAGACTCATAACCGTAAAAAAGTTAAATTTTACCTTCAGTTTCCTTATTAACTTTTCATAATCACATCAACTCGTATGGTTGAACTAAGGACTCCAGAAGTCGGATAATAATTCAAAAATCCGGCTCGAAGGACATCCACAACGTTTCCTATTATAACACTAAATAAACTTCATTTATTATGAAAATAAAATATCCTAACGCACGTGTTAAGCTTTATTAAGCCTCTAATTGTGTTTTGAGATAATAAACCTAAAGATTTTTGTAGTATGTGCTATCAAACTTACGTATAGGTATCTTATCAATGGATAATATGTAATCTTAAAATACCAATGATTATTTTCGCACTTATATACCAGGGACGCATGATACGTAATAAGTGCAATAATTACTTTGCTTTTATTGAATTAAAGAGTAGTTTTAACAAATATGATGAGCATAAAATGCTTATTTGTATTATAATCTGGTGCTAAAGTTACAACGGCATGCTTGAACCAGTTTGGGCAACTTATTTACCCGAATTTTTAAACCTACACAATTATATAATAATTGAATCCACTATTAGGTACTTATGCTTCCGAAATACCTCAGATCTCTTGACGTCTTTATATTTACACACATTCCCCAATAGTGGTACGATTTTTTTTTGATGAATCGATTCACACAATTCATTCAATTTCAAAAAAAAGAATCGATTCTTACGATTCGTTCATTTGAACTTTTGATATATTCGTATTTACCTATCTATGTTGTACATAATTTGAATTGTATACATAACCACCTTCTAATAACAGTTTATCATGTACCTACTAATAGGTACAAATTTTATGGTTATATTTATCTTCGTTAAATATACAATGTTAAAAATGTTTATTAATTTAAAAGATATGGGTCATTAATTAACGACGCTCCAAATATGCAGATAGGTATGTACGTGTACGAATAAGAATAGTAACCTATTACATTTTGAATATATAGCACGATTCAACCATTGCCTATCGCTATTCCTCAAAGCGTGGCTGTATTAAAAATAGATTCTCTAAACGTTTAATTTTTAATTGTTGGGTTAGTACTTATCGCTAATATTTAACAAAAGTAACTTAATTAACCATTTTTACTAATTACTACTTATATTTCCTCGAATATGAGTCTTTTGCAATGTTATAAAGTTGTGCCTCCATACTAGGGCCAGTCTGGAAGATTAATTTATATAAAATCCCTTCTTTATTTTGTAACAGTTTATAAGGGTGGTCATATTCTGCCATATTTCCAGAATCCATTACGAGTATCTTATCAGAGTCCATAACTGTATTTAATCGATGTGCAATAGTCATTACTGTGCAGTATTTGAATCTTTTACGGATCGTTATTTGAATTAACGAATCAGTTCTGAAAAAACAAGAGAAATAAAAAATAATTTCAAATTTATTGAATTTTATTAGGTACTGTGGGTCGACGTTAGCTGTAGCTTCATCAAGGACTAAAATTTTGTTGTTCCTCAAGATTGCCCGGGCTAAACACAATAACTGCCTTTGTCCCACACTGAAATTAGTTCCACCCTCTTGTACTGTCATCTCTAATGAGGGTATAGATTGTTTGAGCTCCACCTAGACAAACAACAACTTTTATTAATTCTTTATTTCTTATTAAAACATAACCGACTCAGTTATACATTGATTATAAAACTTTTTATGAATCCCTTCTTAAAAGGATAGATAAGTATACTTACAACGTCTAAGGCATTCCATATATTTTTATCATCAAATTCATTAAATGGGTCCAAATTATACCTCAGAGTCTCACTGAAAAGTACAGGCTCTTGGGGGATGATAGAAATTCGTTTCCGTAGTTCACTTAAGGGAACTGATTGAGTATCAACCCCGTCTATAAATATACCGCCCTCGAGTTTCGCCAAACGAAATAGGGCTCCAATTAAAGAAGTTTTTCCAGCCCCCGTTCGTCCAACTATTCCAATATACAGAAATAAAATATGATTGATAGAATACAATAAAAAAAATACGAAAAAAATTGTTTGCCTTTTCACCAGCTTCTATTGTAAAATTCAAATTCTTAAGTACTGGAAGATCATCATTTGAGTATTTAAAGAAAAGATTTTTAAAAACTATCGCCCCTTTGCTTGGCCACTCTATTTTTGGCATATTTTCTTAAACAAGATACAAATAAAATATCCTATGAACAAAAATTTAGAAATATAAAATACTTTTTTCATTTGGATCTTCTTCCTTCTCCAATGTGGTATATTCCACGATTCTTTTAACAGCCGCCATATCGCTATTCCAAACGACAACATTCCAGTCAAAGTCAAACTTTGTCGAACTGCTAATCCAACAGCACTTCCTGATACAACACCCTCTACAATATTTAGATAAATAAAAATACAACCCTTTAGTGTTGGGCAATACAAATATAAATTGTATTTAACTTATTGCTGTTACCTTCGCTCATAAATATGAAAGCAAATGTCACACAGTATATAAAAAGTAACGAGACTATATCTAACCAAAATCCAAAAGAAAACATGCATGAAATTGTTACAACCATGCAGATGAATGAGTGTCCTAAAATTGTTTATTTCGTTTTGTGAAACTAAAAATTAAATAATCACTCACCTGATGTTGATCGAATTCAAAAGCAAGAATTGATTCACTTTTTGTTGACCTTACAGTAATCAAACCGTCTAGAGTGGCGCTTAAATGAGAGAAAACAGGACTTTTTGCTAAAAAAAATCAATCCATTATTGGATAAATAAAAATCATTGTTAATATTTAATTACTAATTCCTTCCAAATGTTTAATATCTCTGGCAACAGAAATGTAGAACCTCAGAACTATTAGAAAAACAACCCCCAATGCAACAGCAGCTATTATCATCCATACATTTGATAGTATCACATTTACCAAAATTCCAATCAATACAAGAAGAATCTACAATCGAAAAAATGAATTAAAGTGAAAATAATAAAGGAAAACCCTTACTGTTCAAGCATTTAACATTAATCTGGGAAGTGTTTCGTCAATAATTCCGATATCTTTGGTAAACCTGTTGAGGAATTTTCCCATGGGATTGACGTCAATGAAACGCATCGGGGCCCTTAAAAGGGCATTAAACATATTGCCATGAAGACGTGCCGAAGCGTTCATGCCAAGTTTATAAAATAATAGAGATCGATTAATTGCAAGGAGCAAACAACCGATTACTAAGCCTGTGTAGATTATCATACACAACTCGGTTGATAACAAATTACTACTACTGGAAGAATCTTCAGTACCGGTTGAGTTAAATGCACTACGTTCTTCCTCTATGCTGGTCCTAAAGAGAAATATATAAAATTGCAGATTTGGACAGATGATAAAAAAGGAGGTAACAGTTGTAATACTTGCCAATACGAAGTCCAATAGTCACATCCACTGGTCACAATTTGGGATATCACCAATGAAAGAAGTAGAAAGAGAAGTCCACATATGTTGGAAGCGTATTTTGTGTATTGTCGATAAGGGGATTTCCCTTCAGTCACGATGGTTTCTGCGTTCTTTTCCAGTTGCTCTTCTTCCCAATTTTCGCTCATTACACTCTAATAATAACCACAATAAAAGATTTGTAACAATTTTTAGAAATTAATGTAATTCTACTTTACCAAAATTGAAGGCCTTCCAGATACAATCCGCTCAGTGTGTTTCGTTTCCTCAAGCTCTCCTTCAGCTTAATTGCAAGGAGCAAACAACCGATTACTAAGCCTGTGTAGATTATCATACACAACTCGGTTGATAACAAATTACTACTACTGGAAGAATCTTCAGTACCCGTTGAGTTAAATGCACTACGTTCTTCCTCTATGCTGGTCCTACAGAGAAATATAAAAAATTTTAAGATTTTGACAGATGATATTGTCACGTAGTGCTCATATTTTTTCAAAATAATGTTTCCTTTTAATTGTTTTTTATTTCATTAATTACATTTGTTTTAATTGAAATATGCAACGTATTGATTTGACGAAACAAGGAACTACCACACGGAAATGTGACATGATTGCACGGCAAAAGTGTGCCGTGACCAACTTGCAAATTTCCGTTTGGGAGTAAAAGAGCACTATGTGGGTCAGTATAAAAATTTGAGTTTTGAAGAGAACAAGATAATGCCCGGCGCCTCCGCCATGTAACGAATAAGCTGAATTTTTATGGTTTATTTTTGATGATTTTATGAAAAATATTATAAAAAACAAATATGACTTATAAACTAATTATAAATATAACTTAAAACTACCTGCCTAATTAATTACCAAATAGGGGCGTTGGTAATGGCAGGGACTCTTAACGGGCATTAGGGTGAGTGATAGCGACAACCTGCTACACCCCCCTAAACCCACTGACTCGCTGGCTTGGTCTTACTGACATCTTGTTCTCTTCATAACTCATATTTTTATACTGACCCACATAGTGCTCTTTTACCCCCAAACGGAAATTTGCAAGTTGGTCACGGCACACTTTTGCCGTGCAATCATGTCGCATTTCCGTGTGGCAGTTCCTTGTTTCGTAAAATCAATACGTTGCAAATTTCAATTAAAACAAATGTAATTAATGAAATAAAAAACAATTAAAAGGAAAAATAATTTTGGAAAAATATGAGCACTTTGTGACAATATTAAAGGAGGTAGCCGTTGTAATACTTGCCAATACGAAGTCCAATAGTCACATCCACTGGTCACAATTTGAGATATCACCAATGAAAGAAGTAGAAAAAGAAGTCCACATATGTTGGAAGCGTATTTTGTGTATTGTCGATAAGGGGATTTCCCTTCAGTCACGATGGTTTCTGCGTTCTTTTTCAGTTGCTCTTCTTCCCAATTTTCGCTCAATACACTCTAATAATAACCACAATATAAAAGATTTGTAACAATTTGTAAAAATTATTGCAATTTCTACTTTACCAAAATTGAAGGCCGTCCAGATACAATCCGTTCAGCGTGTTTCGTTTCCTCAAGCTCTTCTTCAGCTGATGATAACAACTTGGTGAAGTCTAATGTACTTTTGGATAGTTCGTCAAATGTTCCACATGCTTCAATACGACCCTAGTGTAGAAAAAGGACATCATAAGACACTCAAAAAATGAAAAAATATTTTTCTAACCGAATTATCTGCCTTTTTTAGATATTGTAGCTGATGTGTGACCAATATTCTCGTTTTGCCGTTAAGAAATTGTAAAATGCATTTTTCAAACAAGTGTTTCCCCACATGGGCATCCACAGCAGACAACGGATCGTCCAGCAGGTAAATGTCCGCATCTTTGTAAACAGTTCTGGCCAAATTTATCCTCGCCCTTTGACCCCACTTAACGATATTCCTTTTTCCCCAATAACTGTTTTGTCTTTGTATGGGAACTGTTCAAAGTCAGCTTTTAAAGCACACACTTCAACGATTTCTTTGTATCGTATCTTATCGTATTCCTGGGCAAAAACTATGTTTCTTCTAACAGTCGAAGCGAATATCCACGCTTCTTGGGACGAGTAAGATATTGTGCCGCCAACCTCCACCAAACCGTTATATGAATCAACTTCCCCAAGAAGAAGTTGGAGCAGAGTACTTTTACCAGACCCAACAGGACCAACAACAGCACAAAGTGATCCCTGAGGAATTGTCACCGTTATATCGCTTAAAGAAGGTATTTTAGGATTCTAGAAGACTTTGACACTTTTAAAGGAAATTTTACCGTCATTTGTTAAAACGATTTTTGGTTGTTCTTTTTCTTCAAGGCTTAAAAATTCTTCAAGTCGTTTAATAGACACTTTAGATTCGGAAAGGTATAGGAGAGCGAAAGGGAAATAGGTGGCGGTTGTAAGTTGTAAAATATTATAAAAAGAAGCAAGTGCAAAGACCACATCTGCTGTAATGGTATTTCCAAGGAGGACATAAGACACGACAGTTATAAAAGTGACGAAACGTTCCATGAAGACTGACATAGCAGACAATATTCCTCTAAGATATGAAGTTTTCCTTAAACTACTGATCTCACTGGCCCTAATTTTCTTCACAGTATCAGCAAGTGCATCCTCCCAAACGTACATTTTTACCACTTGAATACCCGCAATCAACTGCTCCATCAATTTTATTCTACTGTCTGATTTTTGGGCCACTTTTCTTCTGAATATTGAAGCCAATTTTGCAAAGGCACCTATACAAATAATACTAAATACTAAATAGGGTCGTATTCAAGTATGTTACCTTGAAGAGGGAGTGTTAAAATTAACGTAACTGCTACCCCTATAAACGCGGACACTCCAGCTTCCCTCCAAATGAGATAAGTGAGTAAAACCACCTGTATGGGCATAATCCATAAGTAGTGAAACAAAACGACTACCGTATCAAACCTATTGACGTCATTAGAAAGAAGATTCACAACTTTACCAGCAGCTGCTTCGTTTAATGACTTGGTACTCAGACGTAAAAGCTAATTAAATAATTAATTATGTTAATATGGTAGGAAAGAACAAAAAAAAGTAAAAAAAAAACACTGACCTTTCTGTAGATTAACGAACTACATGCAACCCTTACCCTCATTCCAAGTTGTGCATTAAAGAGAGTCAATTGATGGTAAATAAATATACTAACTGTAGATAATGATAATACTATACCCCCATAGATTAATTTGTCACTGAGGGTACCTTCGCTGAGGGTTGAAAATTGTCTAATGAACTTGGCGAGGAACATAGGCTGAATTGATCTACAAAAATTTACTTACGTAAAATGACCCTAACTGGTACCTAACTGGACTAGAAATGAATAGTATGGGTACCTTAGTAAACCAGACTCTAAATATACAATTATTCCGTAAACCATATACCTTAGGCCAAAAACTTTTATAATTACTAACGTTAAACTGGGTTTTTTGGATTTGGCTTTCGCCCTTTTTAATTCTTCGTTCCATTTGTCTTCAAATCTGTTGGTAAGTTTTTCAGATTTGTCTACTGTAAGGCATTTGTAAAGATCAGTCACTTTTAATGGCCTTTTGATTCTTAGGTAACAGATTTTTGTCGTCCATCTATAAAAAATTTGTCTTACAATTAGACCCGATGGTTTCAGCTTTTGAAATAACGTAACTTACACGAAAAACAATTTTGAAAAAATATTTGCTTTCTCACGTGGATTTGAGTTTCCTATTTGTATAATACCATCCATTTTTTAAGTGCCCAGGGAGTTGATAAATTATAAAGCAAAATCTGCATTTTTTATTATAGATAAAGAAAAAGAAAATCAATGTTACAATAAGTGCAATTAAAAAATTTTTATATAAATTCTACATCAACAATTATTAATACGTCCAATATCTAAACTTAATTTCCTGTTATCACACCACTTCAGCTGATCATTTTTAACAATGTTATCTTCACCTTTGATTAAAAGAAAAAGCTTATGTCACCGACAATTGTTTTGGCACAAGCATCGATTTTTTTAATCTTTTTTTATTCATTTCAAATTTAAAATTTTTTTTTTTAAATAACTTGCTCAACTAATTCTTACAATATTATATCATCAATATACATGTAAGTAATTACATAGACTCATAACCGTAAAAAAGTTAAATTTTACCTTCAGTTTCCTTATTAACTTTTCATAATCACATCAACTCGTATGGTTGAACTAAGGACTCCAGAAGTCGGATAATAATTCAAAAATCCGGCTCGAAGGACTATCCACACAACGTTTGCCTATTATAACACTAAATAAACTTCATTTATTATGAAAATAAAATATCCTAACGCACATGTTAAGATTTACTAAGCATTTAATTGTGTTTTGAGATAATAGTCCTAAAGATTTTTGTAGTATTTGCTATCAAACTTAGGTATACATATCTTATCAGTGGATAATTTGTAATATTAAAATACCAATGAGTATTTTCGAACTTATATACCAGGGACGCATGATGCGTAATAAGTGCAATAATTACTTTGCTTTTATTGAATAAAAGAGTAGTTTTAACAAATATGATAAACATAAAATGCTTATTTGTATTATAATCTGGTGCTAAAGTTACAACGGCATGCTTGAACCAGTTTGGGCAACTTATTTACCCGAATTTTTTGAACCTACAAAATTAGATAATAATTGAATTCACTATTACTTTATGCTTCCGAAATACCTCAGATCTCTTGAGGTCTTTATATTTATACACATTCTCCAACAGAAGTGGGTAATACGAGTTTTTTTTTATAAATGAATTCACACAATTCAATTTCATAATTCGTTCATTTGAACAAGATTCTTTAGTTAGTATTCGTTCGAAGAAGGTGTAACGATTGTTTGTAATGAATCGCCTCGCACTTCGCGCGATTTAATTCCCTAAAAGAATCGTTTGTCACGCCTTCTCCATTTGAACTGTAAACTATCGAACTTCTGAAATATTCGTATTTACTTATCTATATTGTAGGTAATTTGAATTGTATAACATAGCCACCTTCTAATAACAGTATATCATTTACTAATAGGTACAACTTTTATAATTTTATTTATCTTCGTTAAATATACAATATCAAAAATGCTTATGAATTTAAAAGATATGGGTCAATAATTAACAAAGCTCCAAGATATGCAGGTAGGTAATATGTATATATACGAATTAGAATCGTAGCCTATTACATTTTCAATGCACAGCACGATTCATTTGAACGAATCGCACCGAAAACAATGAATCGATTCATACGATTCTCTTTTAAGTCGTTCAAATGAACGATTCGTTCAATCATTGTCCATCTCTATTCCCCAAAGCGTGGCTGTATTAAAAATAGATTCTCTAAACGTTTAATTTTTAATTGTTGGGTTAGTACTTATCGCTAATATTTAACAAAAGTAACTTAATTAACCATTTTTACTAATTACTATTTATATTTCCTCGAATATGAGTCTTTTGCAATGTTATAAAGTTGTGCCTCCATACTAGGGCCAGTCTGGGAGATTAATTTATATAAAATCCCTTCTTTATTTTGTAACAGTTTATAAGGGTGGTCATATTCTGCCATATTTCCAGAATCCATTACGAGTATCTTATCAGAGTCCATAACTGTATTTAATCGATGTGCAATAGTCATTACTGTGCAGTATTTGAATCTTTTACGGATCGTTATTTGAATTAACGAATCAGTTCTGAAAAAACAAGAGAAATAAAAAATAATTTCAAATTTATTGAATTTTATTAGGTACTGTGGGTCGACGTTAGCTGTAGCTTCATCAAGGACTAAAATTTTGTTGTTCCTCAAGATTGCCCGGGCTAAACACAATAACTGCCTTTGTCCCACACTGAAATTAGTTCCACCCTCTTGTACTGTCATCTCTAATGAGGGTATAGATTGTTTGAGCTCCACCTAGACAAACAACAACTTTTATTAATTCTTTATTTCTTATTAAAACATGACCGATTCAGTTATAAAAATTTATTGTAAAACTTTTTATGAATCCCTTCTTAAAAGGATAGATAAGTATACTTACAACGTCTAAGGCATTCCATATATTTTTATCATCAAATTCATTAAATGGATCCAAATTATACCTCAGAGTCTCACTGAAAAGTACAGGCTCTTGGGGGATGATAGAAATTCGTTTCCGTAGTTCACTTAAGGGAACTGATTGAGTGTCAACCCCGTCTATAAATATACCGCCCTCGAGTTTCGCCAAACGAAATAGGGCTCCAATTAAAGAAGTTTTTCCAGCCCCCGTTCGTCCAACTATTCCAATCTACAAAAATAAAATATGATTGATGGAATACAATAAAAAAAATACGAAAAAAATTGTTTGCCTTTTCACCAGCTTCTATTGTGAAATTCAAATTCTTAAGAACTGGAAGATCATCATTTGAGTATTTGAGGTAAAGGTTTTTGAAAACTATCACCCCTTTGCTTGGCCACTCTATTTTTGGCATATTTTCTAAAACAATATATAAATAAAATATCCTATGAACAAAAATTTAGATATATAAAATACTTTTTTCTTTTGGATCTTCTTCCTTCTCCAACGTGGTATATTCCACGATTCTTTCAACAGCCGCCATATTGCTAACCATTTCAGCCATTTGCCGCATTCCAAACGACAACATTCCAGTCAAAGTCAAACTTTGTTGAACTGCTAATCCAACAGCACTTTCTGATACAACACCCTCTACAATATTTAGATAATTAAAAATATTAACCCTTTAGTGTTGTGCAATACAAATATAAATTGTATTTAACTTATTGCTGTTACCTTCGCTCATAAATATGAAAGCAAACGTCACACAGTATATAAAAAGTAACGAGACTATGTCTAACCATAATCCAAAAGAAGACATGCAAGAAATTGTTAAATACCATGCAGATGAATGAGTGTCCTAAAATTATTTATTTCGTTTTGTGAAACTAAAAATTAAATAAGCACTAACCTGATGTTGATCGAATTCAAAAGCAAGAATTGGTTCACTTTTTGTTGACCTTACAGTAATCAAACCGTTTAGAGTGGCGCTTAAATGAGAGAAAACAGGACTTTTTGCTAAAAAAATCAATCCATTATTGGATAAATAAAAAGTATTGTTAATATTTAATTACTAATTCCTTCCAAATGTTTAATATCTCTGGCAACAGAAATGTAGAACCTCAGAACTATTAGAAAAACAACCCCCGACGCAACAGCAGCTGTTATCATCCATACATTTGATAGTATCACATTCACTAAAATGCCAATCATTACAAGAAGAATCTACAATCGAAAAAATTAATTAAAGTGAAAATAATAAAGGAAGACCCTTACTGTTGAAGCATTTAACATTAATTTGGGAAGTGTTTCGTCAATTATTCCGATATCTTTGGTAAACCTGTTGAGGATTCTTCCCATGGGATTGACGTCAAAGAAACGCATCGGGGCCCTTAAAAGGGCATTAAACATATTGCCATGAAGACGTGCCGAAGCGTTCATGCCAAGTTTATAAAATAATAGAGATCGATTAATTGCAAGGAGCAAACAACCGATTACTAAGCCTGTGTAGATTATCATACACAACTCGGTTGATAACAAATTACTACTACTGGAAGAATCTTCAGTACCCGTTGAGTTAAATGCACTACGTTCTTCCTCTATGCTGGTCCTACAGAGAAATATAAAAAATTTTAAGATTTTGACAGATGATATTGTCACGTAGTGCTCATATTTTTTCAAAATAATGTTTCCTTTGAATTGTTTTTTATTTCATTAATTACATTTGTTTTAATTGAAATATGCAACGTATTGATTTTACGAAACAAGGAACTGCCACACGGAAATGTGACATGATTGCACGGCAAAAGTGTGCCGTGACCAACTTGCAAATTTCCGTTTGGGAGTAAAAGAGCACTATGTGGGTCAGTATAAAAATTTGAGTTTTGAAGAGAACAAGATAATGCCCGGCGCCTCCGCCATGTAACGAATAAGCTGAATTTTTATGGTTTATTTTTGATGATTTTATGAAAAATATTATAAAAAACAAATATGACTTATAAACTAATTATAAATATAACTTAAAACTACCTGCCTAATTAATTACCAAATAGGGGCGTTGGTAATGGCAGGGACTCTTAACGGGCATTAGGGTGAGTGATAGCGACAACCTGCTACACCCCCCTAAACCCACTGACTCGCTGGCTTGGTCTTACTGACTTATCTTGTTCTCTTCATAACTCATATTTTTATACTGACCCACATAGTGCTCTTTTACCCCCAAACGGAAATTTGCAAGTTGGTCACGGCACACTTTTGCCGTGCAATCATGTCGCATTTCCGTGTGGCAGTTCCTTGTTTCGTAAAATCAATACGTTGCAAATTTCAATTAAAACAAATGTAATTAATGAAATAAAAAACAATTAAAAGGAAAAATAATTTTGGAAAAATATGAGCACTTTGTGACAATATTAAAGGAGGTAGCCGTTGTAATACTTGCCAATACGAAGTCCAATAGTCACATCCACTGGTCACAATTTGAGATATCACCAATGAAAGAAGTAGAAAAAGAAGTCCACATATGTTGGAAGCGTATTTTGTGTATTGTCGATAAGGGGATTTCCCTTCAGTCACGATGGTTTCTGCGTTCTTTTTCAGTTGCTCTTCTTCCCAATTTTCGCTCAATACACTCTAATAATAACCACAATATAAAAGATTTGTAACAATTTGTAAAAATTATTGCAATTTCTACTTTACCAAAATTGAAGGCCGTCCAGATACAATCCGTTCAGCGTGTTTCGTTTCCTCAAGCTCTTCTTCAGCTGATGATAACAACTTGGTGAAGTCTAATGTACTTTTGGATAGTTCGTCAAATGTTCCACATGCTTCAATACGACCCTAGTGTAGAAAAGGACATCATAAGACACTCAAAAAATTAAAAGACAATTTTTCTAACCGAATTATCCAAAACCATTATTTGGTCTGCCTTTTTTAGATATTGCAGCTGATGTGTGACCAATATTCTCGTTTTGCCGTTAAGAAATTGTAAAATGCATTTTTCAAACAAGTGTTTCCCCACATGGGCATCCACAGCAGACAACGGATCGTCCAGCAGGTAAATGTCTGCATCTTTGTAAACAGTTCTGGCCAAATTTATCCTCGCCCTTTGACCCCCACTTAACGATATTCCTTTTTCCCCAACAACTGTTTTGTCTTTGTATGGGAACTGTTCAAAGTCAGCATTTAGAGCACACACTTCAACGATTTCTTTGTATCGTATCTTATCGTATTCCTGGGCAAAAACTATGTTTCTTCTAACAGTCGAAGCGAATATCCACGCTTCTTGGGACGCGTAAGATATTGTGCCGCCCACCTCCACCAAACCGTTATATGAATCAACTTCCCCAAGAAGAAGTTGGAGCAGAGTACTTTTACCAGACCCAACAGGACCAACAACAGCACAAAGTGATCCCTGAGGAATTGTCACCGTTATATCGCTTAAAGAAGGTATTTTAGGATTCCAGAAGACTTTGACACTTTTAAAGGAAATTTTACCGTCATTTGTTAAAACGATTTTTGGTTGTTCTTTTTCTTCAAGGCTTAAAAATTCTTCAAGTCGTTTAATAGACACTTTAGATTCGGAAAGGTATAGGAGAGCGAAAGGGAAATAGGTGGCGGTTGTAAGTTGTAAAATATTATAAAAAGAAGCAAGTGCAAAGACCACATCTGCTGTAATGGTATTTCCAAGGAGGACATAAGACACGACAGTTATAAAAGTGACGAAACGTTCCATGAAGACTGACATAGCAGACAATATTCCTCTAAGATATGAAGTTTTCCTTAAACTACTGATCTCACTGGCCCTAATTTTCTTCACAGTATCAGCAAGTGCATCCTCCCAAACGTACATTTTTACCACTTGAATACCCGCAATCAACTGCTCCATCAATTTTATTCTACTGTCTGATTTTTGGGCCACTTTTCTTCTGAATATTGAAGCCAATTTTGCAAAGGCACCTATACAAATAATACTAAATACTAAATAGGGTCGTATTCAAGTATGTTACCTTGAAGAGGGAGTGTTAAAATTAACGTAACTGCTACCCCTATAAACGCGGACACTCCAGCTGCCCTCCAAATGATATAAGTGAGTAAAACCACCTGTATGGGCATAATCCATAAGTAGTGAAATAAAACGACTACCGTATCAAACCTATTGACGTCATTAGAAAGAAGATTCACAACTTTACCAGCAGCTGCTTCGTTTAATGACTTGGTACTCAGACGTAAAAGCTAATTAAATAATTAATTATGTTAATATGGTAGGAAAGAACAAAAAAAAGTAAAAAAAAAACACTGACCTTTCTGTAGATTAACGAACTACATGCAACCCTTACCCTCATTCCAAGTTGTGCATTAAAGAGAGTCAATTGATGGTAAATAAATATACTAACTGTAGATAATGATAATACTATACCCCCATAGATTAATTTGTCACTGAGGGTACCTTCGCTGAGGGTTGAAAATTGTCTAATGAACTTGGCGAGGAACATAGGCTGAATTGATCTACAAAAATTTACTTACGTAAAATGACCCTAACTGGTACCTAACTGGATTAGAAATGAATAGTATGGGTACCTTAGTAAACCAGACTCTAAATATACAATTATTCCGTAAACCATATACCTTAGGCCAAAAACTTTTATAATTACTGAAAGCTAAACTGGGTTTTTTGGATTTGGCTTTCGCCCTTTTTAATTCTTCGTTCCATTTGTCTTCAAATCTGTTGGTAAGTTTTTCAGATTTGTCTACTGTAAGGCATTTGTAAAGATCAGTCACTTTTAATGGCCTTTTGATTCTTAGGTAACAGATTTTTGTCATCCATCTATAAAAAATTTGTCTTACAATTACCCAATGGTTTCAGCTTTTGAAATAACGTAACTTACATGAAAAATAATTTTGAAAAAATATTTGCTTTCTCACGTGGATTTGAGTTTTGTATTTTTATAATACCATCCATTTTTGAAGTGCCTAGGGAGTTGATAAATTAGAGAAAAAAATCTGCAATTTTAATCATAGATAAAGAAAAAAAATCATTGTTACAATAAGTGCAATTAATACAATTATATAAATTCAACATCAACAATTATTAATACGTCCAATATCTAAATTTAATTTCCTGTTATCACACCACTTCAGCTGATCATTTTTAACAATGTTATCTTTACCTTTTATTAAGAGAAAAAGCTTGTCACCGACTATTGTTTTGGCACACGCATCGATTTTTTTAATTTATTTCTATTTAAATTTTTTTTTCAAAAACTTGCTCAACTAATTCTTACAATATTATATCATCAATATAAGTAATTACATAGACTCATAACCGTAAAAAAGTTAAATTTTACCTTCAGTTTCCTTATTAACTTTTCATAATCACATCAACTCGTATGGTTGAATTAAGGACTCCAGAAGTCGGATAATAATTCAAAAATCCGGCTCTAAGGACCATCCACACAACGTTTACCTATTATAACACTAAATATATTAACGGATATAATTAAATACACAATACTTTTCACAAATTTTTATTGTTATCACAACTATAGTTTCGCTACGCTGTAGCTTTTTCAAGTGATTTAGGTGTACAAAGTTATTTACAAATTTCGGGCTTATAAATAGCTTAAACTATCAGGGTTGGTGGGGGAACAAATTTAACAGAGGTGAATTATTTAATTCTATTTGATCATTTAAAAGTAAATTAGTGTTGTAGTTTTTTATTTTATTAATTTCTAATGATTCTAATGCATTTAATCTTGAGCCTTTTCCTAGAGTATGGAGAAAATTACATTGTTCATTAAATTGATGGTTTTTTTCTATTAAATGGTTAGCGTAGTTAGAAATATTATGTTTTTTGTTGATAAAGCTTTTAAAATGTTCTTTTATTCTTGTTTTGAACGATCGTCCAGTCTGTCCTATATAGCATTTTTCACATGAACCACATTTCAGTTTATAAATACCTGATTATTCTAAAATGTTAGGTTTGTCTTTATTGTTTTTTATGAATTTTCCTAATTTATTTGTGGTCTTAAAGGTAATATTAATATTAAGTCTTCTTAATTTGTAAACTACTAAAGTGGTTAATTTTCCTAGATATGTTATACTGAAATAATTATTGTTGTTTTCTTTTTGTATAGGATAAACTGAACGAATTGCTGATTTATATAATTTATTGTTAATTAATTTATCTATTAAATCTACACTATAGCCATTGTTAATTGCTATTTGTTTTATGATGCCTACTTCTTTTTTGTAATTAATATCAGATAAAGGGATGTTGGTTAGTCTGTGAATCATAGAGTGATAGGCTAAAAGTTTGTGCTGAATTGGATGTGTGGATCTAGCGTGAATAGTTGTATCAGTGTGTGTCGGCTTATGAAATATACTAAATTCGTGTTTATTATTGACTCTAAATATAGTTAGGTCTAAAAAGTTTAAATTACCAGAGATTTCTTCTTCTAACGTGAAAAAAATATTCGGATGTAAACTATTAATAAAATTTAAAGAATTCTTAAGTTGTCTCGTTGTACCTTTAAAAGTAGGTTATGACATCGTCGACATACCTGAACCAGTATTGAAAGTTGTTGATAAATAAGGGGTTTGTAGTAATAGTATTTTCCAGATTGTTCATAAATATCTCGGCTAACAATGGGCTCAGGGGATTACCCATAATTAAGCCATCTGCACAACTATAAATATAATTGTTAAACTTGAAATAGTTTTGATCTAAACATGTTTTCAAAGTAGAAATAATATCTGAAATTATAACTGGATTAACTTTTTTACGTAGAAGTAAATTTTCAACTATTTTTATTACATCTTTTAGGGGTATACTTGGGAATAAATTTTTTACATCAAAAGAAATTAGTTTTGATTGTTCTTTTAAATTAATATTTTTTAATTGATCTACTAATTCATAAGAATTTTTTATACTGTATGATGATTTAAATTCTGTATAATATAGGATTTTATCTATAAGGCATTTTGATACTTTTACTGATGGGGCTGATAAGAAGGAAACTACTGGTCGTATAGGGTAATTGTCTTTGTGAAGTTTTATTAAAGAATAAAGGTTTGGAGCCTGCGGATTCATTAGAATTAGTTTATTTTTATCTGATTCATTAAAAATACTATGACAATTATTAACTAGTTTCTTGATAGCTAGTTGATAACTTTGGGTGGGATCTGATTTTAAAATATTATAACTTCCGGATTTAAGAAAATCTAACGTTTTGTTGATATATATTTATCTATCTGTAGCAATAATTGATTTTCCTTTATCTGATTTAGTAGATAATATTATTTCCTTCTGATTTTTTCTTTAAAGAACGAGCAATTATATTTTCATCAAATTTTGAATTCAATTTATTAGTAGGAATCTTAAAACTTTTAATAACATTAGAAACTATATGTTTATTTGTTGTGCTATTCTTAATGTTCTTATTGTTTAACAATAATTCTAAATCTACTGCTAACGATTCAATGGTTGGTGGGTTAAGTCTAGGTTGTATGTTATAATTGAAACCTTTTTCCAATAGGCTTATTTCACAATTACTGAAGGATGTTTTTGTTAGATTTACAAATCGGTCAAAAAATTTTTGCGTTGAATTTTTAGTGTTCATAGATTGTTTTAACTTATTTGGATTTTGTTTATTTACAAGAGTGTTTAATTTGTTCTTTTGAGTTATAAACTTTTTGTGGATTAAACTGTTAACTTTTATTCTAGTATTTAAATCAAAAATATCAAATTCTAAATTGCTTAGTCTAAAACATAATTCTGTGTGAACTACCATTAAATATATATAAGCGACGTCTCTTTTGAAATATTGTAGTCTTCGTTCTTCGATTAGCCATTTTTTCATGCCTAGGTGTTTTCCTGTAGACGCAGCTTGGCTTTGATTGTTGGTCTTCAATTTGATGAATTGAGGAAAAACGTGTAGTTTCAAGCACATATTAAAAAACCAAATATTTTGTGTAGTTGTTCTCGTTCGTAGATGTAGTTTAAAATACCATAAAGCCAAGAAGCTAGTCTTAGCTGTTTTCAAATGATTAACTGAATTGGCTGTTACTTGGTAAAAGTTGCACATATTAACGGATATAATTAAATACACAATACTTTTAACAAATTTTTATTGTTATCACAACTATAGTTTCGCTACGCTGTAGCTTTTTCAAGTGATTTAGGTGTACAAAGTTATTTACAAATTTCGGGCTTATAAATAGCTTAAACTATCAGGGTTGGTGGGGGAACAAATTTAACAGAGGTGAATTATTTAATTCTATTTGATCATTTAAAAGTAAATTAGTGTTGTAGTTTTTTATTTTATTAATTTCTAATGATTCTAATGCATTTAATCTTGAGCCTTTTCCTAGAGTATGGAGAAAATTACATTGTTCATTAATTTATATTTATAAGCCCGAAATTTGTAAATAACTTTGTACACCTAAATCACTTGAAAAAGATACTGCGTAGCGAAACTATAGTTGCGATAACAATAAAAATTTGTGAAAAGTATTGTGTATTTAATTATATCCGTTAATATGTGCAACTTTCACCAAGTAACAGCCAATTCAGTTAATCATTTGAAAACAACTAAATATAGTTCATTTATTATGAAAATAAAATATCGTAACACACGTGTTAAGCTTCATTAAGCTTCTAATTGTGTTTTAAGATAATACTACTCAAGATTTTTGAAGTATTTGCTATCAAACTTAGGTATAGGTGTTTTATCAATGGATAATATGTAATCTTAAAATACCAATGATTATTTTCGCACTTATATACCAGGGACGCATGATACGTAGTAAGTGCAATAATTATTGCTTTTATTGAATTAAAGAGTAGTTTTAAAAAGCTTTTTTGTATAATAATTTGGAGCTTAAGTTGGACCGGCATGCTTGAACCAGTTTGGGCAACTTATTTACCCGAATTTTTTGAACCTACAAAATTAGATAATAATTGAATTCACTATAACTTATGCTTCCGAAATACCTCAGATCTCTTGAGGTCTTTATATTTATACACATTCCCCAATACAGGTTGGCAATACGATTTTTTTTATGAATCGATTCACACAATTGAATTTCATAAAAAGAATCGATTCTTACGATTCGTTCATATGAACTTCTGAAATATTTGTATTTACCTATCTATATTGTACATAATTTGAATTATTTGAATTGTATAACATAACCACCTTCTAATAAAAGTATATTATTTACTAATAGGTACAATTGTTATAATTTTATTTATCTTCGTTAAATATACAATGTCAAAAATGTTTATGAATTTAAAAGATATGGGTCAATAATTAGCAACGCTCCATATACAAATTAGAATCGTAGCCTATTACATTTTCAATACATAGCACGATTCATTTGAACGAATCGCACCGAAAACAATGAATCGATTCATACGATTCTCTTTTAAGAGTCGTTCAAATGAACGATTCGTTCAATCATTGTCCATCTCTATTCCCCAAAGCGTGGCTGTATTAAAAATAGATTCTCTAAACGTTTAATTTTTAATTGTTGGGTTAGTACTTATCGCTAATATTTTACAAAAGTGCTTAATTAAATATTTTTACTATTTACTACTATATTTCCTGGGTATATGGGTCTTTTGCAATGTTATAAAGTTGTGCCTCCATACTAGGGCCAGTCTGAGAGACTAATTCAAATAATATCCCTTCTTTATTTTGTAACAGTTTATAAGGGTGGTCATATTCTGCCATATTTCCAGAATCCATTACGAGTATCTTATCAGAGTCCATAACTGTATTCAGTTGATGTGCAATAGTCATTACTGTTCACTCTTTGAATCTTTTACGGATCGTTATTTGAATTAACGAATCACTTCTGAAAAAACAAGAGAAAATAATAAATAATTTCAAATTTATTGAATTTTAGTAGGTACTGTGGGTCGACGTTAGCTGTAGCTTCATCAAGGACTAAAATTTTGTTGTTCCTCAAGATTGCCCGGGCTAAACACAATAACTGCCTTTGTCCCACACTGAAATTAGTTCCACCCTCTTGTACTGTCATCTCTAATGAGGGTATAGATTGTTTGAGCTCCACCTAGACAAACAACAACTTTTATTAATTCTTTATTTCTTATTAAAAAATGACCGATTCAGTTATAAAAATTTATTGTAAAACTTTTTATGAATCCCTTCTTAAAAGGATAGATAAGTATACTTACAACGTCTAAGGCATTCCATATATTTTATCATCAAATTTGTTAAATGGGCCAAAATTATACCCAGAGTCTCACTGAAAAGTACAGGCTCCTGGGGGATGATAGAAATTCGTTTCCGTAGTGTACTTAAGGCAATTGATTGAGTATCAACCCCGTCTTCGAGTTTTGCTCAACGAAACACTTAACACTATTATCTTCAACTTTGACTAAAGAAATATTTATGTAATTGAAGAGCTATTCTTAGAAAGCACACCTAACTCATTGTTACCGTACAAATATAATATGGGTATGTGTGTTACTTAGATAACTAGACCTTAAATCATAAGAAGTTTATTCTTCTCCCACTGCAACTAATATGTTTATCTAGAAACTAATATTGGTTATGATTCAAGAATCCGTCTCGAAGGACCAACAACACAACAGATACGTATTAAAATAGTTAAAAATTTCACCTACTACGGAAATAGAACTTAAAATCTGCACATGTTCAGTGTCAGGAAAGCTCTTTTTAAGTTTTGAGATAATTTTCCCCAAAATTCTTGCATTATTTGTCATCAAACTGATATTTCCTAGTCACCTAACGATTATCAACTTGCTTATGAGTGTCTATGACATAATATAATAAGTGCAATTATTACAGTACAGTAGTTTCAACAGATTCAACTTAAAAAAACAATAAATATGAATTAATAATGTTTCTTAAACTTGATAAGTATTTATTTGTTAATTAATTACTAAAACCTACAATCTGGTTACTTCTTCTTTGCAGTAGGTCCCTTCGGCAATTTTGTGCAATTGTGCGGTCATACTTGACCCAGTTTGGGCAACTAATTTATAAAGAACACCCTCACGATTTTGTAACAGTTTGTAGGGATGATCGAACTCGACCAAATGTCCCGAGTCCATTACAAGTATTTTGTCAGAATCCATTACAGTATTGAGACGATGAGCAATGGTAATCACCGTGCAATTTTTGAACATTTTCCTGATCGTTTCTTGAATCAATGAATCTGTCCTGAAAGGGGGAGATTTAAAAAATCGAAAAATATTACATAATCTTTTGTAAGTAGATACGATACTTTGGGTCCACATTAGCTGTGGCTTCGTCCAGTACTAAAATTTTGTTATTTCTTAAAACGGCCCTTGCAAGACAAATCAATTGCCTTTGCCCAACACTGAAGTTACACCCACCTATTTGGACTTCCATGTCTAAACATGTTACAGACTCCTTAAGTTCTACCTACATTAATTACGAATATTTTTAAATGAGCCCAATAAACGATTTTTGTATGCATTTTACCATGTCTAAAGCATCCCACAACTGTTTATCGTGAAATTCGTTAAAGGGGTCTAAATTGTATCTCAAAGTTCCTGTGAAAAGAACTGGTTCTTGGGGAATGATAGAAAGGCGTTTCCTTAATTCGCTTAAGGGGACTTTTTGAGTATCGACCCCGTCTATGTAAACATTGCCCTCAAATTTTGTTAAAAGAAAAAGGACTCTGATGAGGGAGCTTTTACCAGCACCGGTGCGACCAACCACCCCAACCTACAAATTATATCATCATTTAAAAATGTGTTTGGGGAAAGCAAAAGATGACTCGGCATTAAAGAAAAATGACATTTATTTGTACCTTTTCACCTGCTTCAATTGTAAAATTTAAATTTGTTAAAACTTCTGGGGTGTCATCGGAGTACCTCATGGACACGTTTTTGAAAACAACGGCTCCTCTACTTGGCCATTCAATTTCAGGTAATTTTTCTACGTAAAATACTCAAAACATTACATTAAAAAGTATTGTTTAAGTAAAAAATTTTTACTATCTCCTGTAGGATATCCTTCCTTCTCTAGACGAGTGTATTCAACAATCCTGTCGACTGCAGTCATGCTGCTCACAGTCTCAGCGAGCTGACGCATCCCGTAGGATAACATTCCGATCAGAAGCAAACTTTGCTGAGTAGCTAGTCCTACTGCACTGCCTGTCATGATACCTTCTACGAGTAATTTGAATAATTTAAATCCCTTGGGAATGATAAAGGCAACACTTTACATACCCTCACTCATCTTTGTACAACTTGTTATGACACAGCAAATGAATAACAACAACACCAACTCTAACCACAAACCGAATGCAGAAACGCAGGATTGTGTTAAAAAAAATGCAGACGAATGTGTATTCTAAAAATTGATTTGTACATTTTTAAATTATATAAGTACATAATATATTAAATACTTGCTTGGTGCCTGTCGAATTCGTTAATAAGTATATCCTCATTTCTTGTAGATCTTATTGTAATTAATCCGTTTAAGGTAGCAGTCAAATGCGAAAATAGATAACTCTTTGCTGAAAAACAAAAGCTTTTAAACTTTTGCATTATTGTAGGAGTTATTATGTAGGATAAAGTTGATAATTACTTATGCTTTCCAAATGTCTCAGATCTCTAGAAATTTTTATATATCCCGCCAAAATAAGAACGAATTTTATCCCCATCACAACAACAGCAATTGCCATAAACTTATTTGAAATCGTTATATTTATCAATATACCAGACATCAGAAGAATAGCCTAAAAAATAATTTTAAAACGAAATAAATCAATTGCAATGTCAGTTGCTTACGGAAATAGAATCTTGCATCACTCTAGGAATTAATTCATCAACTGTTCCAACATCTTTAGAAAATCTGTTAAGAATTCTTCCCATGGGGTTCACGTCGAAAAAGCGCAAAGGCGCTCGCAGTAATGTGTCAAACATATTAGCATGCAAACGAGCTGAAGCTTTCATAACAAATCTAAAGTACAAAAAAGATCTGTGTGTGACTGTAAGGAAACATCCAATCATTATGATGGTGTAGATTATCATACAACTTTTGGTTGACATAATTTCGTAACCATAATAAGAAGAATTCGTTGTTGAGTTAATTAGAAAATTTCGATCTTCCAATCTTGTCCTAAAAGTAACAAATAGTAATTAATTTGTGAACCCGTTTTCAGAAAAAAAAACTCTGTCACCAATGAGAAGTCCAATAGTCACAGCCACTTATAAAAGCCTGCCCTAAAATGTACGAAATAAACAAGTACACCAATCCATAAATGGTACCAGTATTTTTGGCGTACTGCCAATATGGCGACTTTTTAGAACCACTTATATTTTCTGCGTTTCGAGTCAACTGCTCGTCTTCCCAAGTTTCACTACCAATGCTCTAAAAATAACAAAAAATAAATGTATCAAAAATTATCAGTTAGTCACGTCATACCATGAAAGAATCTCTACTAATACCACGTTCAAAGTGTTTTTTCTCTTCATCAAGTTCTTCTTCAGCTGACGTTAAAAAATTTGTAAAGTCCAATGAACTTTTAGACAGTTCATCAAAAGTTCCACAAGCTTCTATTTGACCCTATAAAATAGACAACAGAATATATCATCTATCCAAGGTGTAAAACTGTTCCCAAAACTCACCGAACTATCTAAAACAATTATCTGGTCTGCCCTTTTTAGGTACTGTAGTTGATGGGTGACCAATATTCTAGTTTTATGTTTTAGGTATTTCAAAATACAATTTTCAAAAAGGTCTTTCCCCACACGGGCATCTACAGCCGACAGTGGATCATCAAGTAAATAAATGTCAGCTTTCCTGTACACAGTTCGGGCCAAGTTAATTCTGGCTTTCTGTCCTCCACTTAACGATATCCCCTTTTCTCCAACAACCGTTCTATCGTAGTAGGGAAGTTGTTCAAGATCCGTTTTCAATGAGCACATTCTAACCACTTGGTCGTATCGCATTTTATCGTATTGCTGACCGAAAAGAATGTTCTTTCTAATAGTCGACCCGAATACCCACGGTTCTTGAGACGAATAAGATACTCTCCCACCTACTTCTACTAAACCTTTAAAAGAAGAAATTTCTCCAAGAAGAAGTTGGAGCAAGGTACTTTTACCAGAACCCACTGGCCCCACGATTGCACAAAGGGATCCATTGGGAATAGTCATAGTTATGTTTATTAACGATTGAATTTTGGGATTCCAAAATACGTCAACGTTTCTAATAGTAATTACCCCGTCGTTTTTTATTATAATTTTCGATTCTTCATTTTCTTTTAGTAGAAGAAATTCTTGGAGCCGCTTTACTGAAACTTTAGTTTCGGAATAAAAAAACATTGCTAGTGGGTGATTAACAGCAAGCGTAAGTTGTAGTGAGCTATAAAATGAAGCAATTGAAAACACAACAGATGGTGTTATAGTATTTCCAAGTAAAACAAACGAAATGATGGTTACAAAGGTAGCAAAACGTTCCACACACATTGGCAGTATAAATAATACTGCTCGGAGATGGCCAGCTTTGGATAAACTTGCTATTTCATAAGAGCGAACTTTTCGCACCACTTCGGCAAGGGCGTCTTCCCAAACGTACATTTTTATCACCTGAATACCTGCGATCAATTGGCCCATCAGGTTAATTCTGTTGTCCGCCTTGTCAGCTATATTTACACGAATTTTTGCCGAAAACGTTGATGCAATATCTAAAAACACGACTAATGCATTGCAGTTTAAAGAACCTTTTTCACACTAAGCGATATTTGTGAAATTTGTCCAAATTATATTACAAAATTTTTCCCTTGATTGGAATCAACAAAATAATCATAGCCAAATAGGAGACGAAACGTTGCGTCTACTTTTTTTTTGAGGCTTTATCAGTTTTCGTCAATTTATAAAAACTACCTCAAAAAATAGAAGGCGAAATGTTGTTTATGATACATACCCCTATTTGGCTCTGATTATTTTGTTGATGTATGATTTATCTAAATATTTTCCTAACAATTTTTACTAGCTCGGTGTGTAAAGACGTACATTGAAAAGGTCCTGTTATCATTAACATGGTTGCGACCCCTATAAAACCTGCAACCCCCACATCTCTCCAAATAAGATAAGTCAACAGGACCACATGGATTGGCATCAACCACAAATAAGATAACAGCAAAAGTAACCAGTCAAAGCGATTAACGTCATTGGAAAGAAGATTAACCACACTGCCAGCATCTGTTTCATGTAATATTCTCATACTTAGACGTGTCAACTAAAGACGACAACAATATCAATTTATTGTAACCTCCCTGTATATATTTTTAATAAAAGATACCTTTCGATAAATTAAGGACGAACACGCAACTCTAACCCTCATCCCTACTTGCGCAGCAGCGAACGAAGAGTGATACAATGTGAAGGTGTTAAATGCAGAAATGCATAAAATAATTCCACAATACATCCACTTTTCTTTAACAGTGTCCTTGTTGAGGGACGAAAACTGTTGAAGATATAAACCAAGTACTACAGATTGACACGACCTAGACAGATATATCAACAGAATTACAGTAAGAAATTAATGATAAAATAATTTTGGCTTTTCACCTTGTAATAATAATCAAGATAAATGACCAAACACCACAAAAAATGTAAAGAGGAGCAAAAGCCTTAATGAGAGCTGACAGTAAAGAAGGCTCTTTTGATTTGCTTTTCGCCCTTATTAATTCTTCATTCCACTTTATTTCCAACCTATCCGCAAGTTTTTCTGATTCATTGGCGGAAGTACATTTGAATAATTGATTAACTTGTATTTGTCTTTTTATCCCGTTGTAACAAAATTTCATCATCCACCTAAAATAAGTCTCAATTCGGGCTATTTATTATACAGACTAGGTATTAGTACATAGGTTACTAATTTTTAAGATTTTTATTACATTTATAGTAATTCAATGCTGTTTGTTATTGTACTCACCCAAAAAATAGTTTTGATAAAATATTCGTATTCTCGTATGGATTTGACTTAGTTATTTCAACTACACTGTCCATGTTGACTGTTTGATTTTAATTTAGTTTATTAATAACGAAATTTGGGCAATTTTTCGCCTTACTAGTACCACTTAAAATACTTCGACACTTAATTAGCCGCACGTAAAACTGTACCAACCTGCTAATAACGAAGTAGCAAAATAAAGTTGTAAATCCTTATCAAAACAGAAAAAAAATAAACATTAAAGGTTACCTGTAACATTGTAAAATTATCGCCGTAATTGGCTTTATATCTTCCTTAAGTTCCAAAAAACATTCGTTAAACATGATCCTTAAGTCAACGTTCAATTTTTACTACTAATAATCGATTAAAATGTTTTTACAAAAAGGTATTATGACAATTCCTTGTTTCTTTTTTACTGCGGTATATTGTAGAAAAATAATATCAGGAAAAGGATGTGAAATGCTTTGGAAATACGAAGATGGGTTAACGTTAGAAAAGAGTGATGACAAAAAATTTTTAAATTAAAAAAGTTTCCTTTTCAATTTTTATTTATAAATTCAAATCGCCGAATTTCTCTTCATAACATTTTTTAGCGGCTTGATGTAATTGTTCTTCCATTACGGAACCCATTTGTGAAATCAATCGATAAAAGAATCCGTTGGTGTTTTTGAGAAGAATGTGGGGATGATCGTATTCTGCTAACGCTCCACCATCCATCACCAATATTTTATCAGAGTCTATGACTGTATTGAGACGGTGTGCTATTGTTAAAACCGTGCAAGTCCTAAACTTTTTCCGAATAGTCGTTTGGATCAATGAATCGGTTCTATAACAGAAAATCAAAATTGTCACAACTAAATTTTGACCAATCTAATTCTTCTCTTCGTATTTATTGAAAGGAACAACACCTGGAAGTGTGCTCATGGCTGCGAAAAATAATTTAGAAGTAAAACATTTGTAATAATTGTTTTACCGAGGATCCACGTTAGCTGTAGCTTCATCAAGAACTAAAATTTTATTATTCCTTAAGATCGCCCTCGCTAGACATATAAGTTGACGTTGGCCAACACTGAAATTGTTTCCACCCTCTTGGACTTCCATTTCTAGGGATGATACTGAATCTTTGAGCTCCACCTAAAACAATTCCGTTTATCAACAAGGGAGATTTGAAACTTTCTTGTGTAGTTAAATTACTTCGTCGAGTACGGCCCATAACGTTTTATCGTCGTATTCATTAAATGGGTCAAGATTATACCTTAAAGTTTCAGAAAACAATACCGGTTCTTGTGGAATTATGGAAATATTTTTTCTTAATTCAGCTAAAGGAATTATCTGAGTATCAATTCCATCGATATAAATATGACCATCCAGTTTCGCTAAACGAAATAAAGCTCCGATTAAAGAACTTTTTCCTGCACCTGTTCTACCAACTATACCAATCTACAAACATAAAATTCCTGTCATGTGTTCTTTAGTATTACTTTTCTTACTTACCTTTTCCCCTGCTTCGACAGTAAAATTAAGATCTTTTAAAACGGCCGGTTTATCGCTAGCATAAGTTAAAAATAAATTCTTGAATACAACGGCTCCGCTACTGGGCCATTCGATATCTGAAGGCAACTCTAAGAAACACAATTATTGCTTGTCAATATGTCCTTATACCGTACTTTCTATGGAAAAATTACCCAATGTGATGCTTACTTACTTCTTATATTTGTTACCTCCTCTTTTTCCAACTCTGTATATTCCAAAACTCTTTCGACAGAGGTCATGTAACTGACCAACTCTGCAATTTGTCGAACCCCATAAGCTAATCTACCAACCAATATTAACGATTGTTGAACTGCTAGACCTACTGCGCTACTACTTGTTGAATCATCTATAAAGACAGTTTTTATTCTCTTGTATTTTATTATTGATGCACCTACTACATTTTCTGGTATACACTTACTCCAACTTACAAATATGGAACTATAAGTGACGCACCCAATGAAAATTACAGACAATAAATCTATCCAAAGCCCAAACGCAGAAACACAAGAAACTGTTACGAACCAAGCAGAAGTATGAGTATCCTAAACAAAACATGATAAGTACATTATAAATACGTAAGTAACGTACGTATGGTATCTATTATAAAACTTACTTGATGTTGATCGAACTCTTGGGCAAGAATTAGTTCTTTCTGTGAAGCCCTTATCGTAGTTAGTCCACTAAAGGTGGCGCCCAAATGAATAAATACTGGACTTTTTGCTAGATAAATTAAAAAAATAAAATAAAAAGTACAATTCTAACCCAAATTAATTTATTACCAATTGCTTCTAATTGTCTGACATTTCTGCCAACAATTATATGCCACTTGAAAGTTAAATAAAAAACTATCCCCAAGATAAAACTAGCAATCAACATATAACCATTTGAAATTGTCACATTTACAATAATACCGCCCATAACTAAAAAAATCTGAAATAGTTTTTGTATAGATAAGTATTATAGCAATATAGTTCGACTATCTCATTCCACATACATTTAGGGCATCTAACATTGTTCTTGGCAAAAGTTCATCAATTATGCCAACGTCTTTAGAAAATCTGTTAAGTATCCGTCCTGGTGGATTTGCACCAAAAAAACTCAATGGAGTATTCAGAAGGGCACTGAACATGGTTCCATGCAATCTTTCGGACGCGTTCATGGACAACTTATAGAAAAATACCGACCTCAAACTTGTAAGAATTATACACGCAACAATTAGGACTGAGTATATGATAAGAGACATTTCAGTTGAAAACGTTGGTTCATTATTTGAAGCTGATGTAGCTTTCAATTCTTCTTGTCGAGTCCTAAAGAGTAATTTCAAAAATAAGATCAATTGACTTCATTTAATATTTGACTTACCAAAATGCTGTCCAATAATCACAACCACTCGTAATCACTTGGGCCCCAATTAGCAACAATACCAACATAAAAATAACACAAAAATTTGATGAATGCTTTAAATATGTCATGTAAGGTGACTTATTCAAATTTACTAAAGATTCCTCGTTTTTCTCTCGTTGCTCTTGTTCCCAATTTTCACTTCGAACACTCTAAAGGAAATAACTGCTGTTAGTTCCCAATATCCCCAATAACCTTCAAAAATTTCTTACCATGATGGAAGATCGTAGATGTTCTCTTTCGAAATGATGTTCATCATGAGTATCCTCAGCTGTCGCCAAAAGTTTGATATAACTCAAAGTGCTTTTAGATAATTCTTCAAAAGTTCCTTGCGCTTCAATACGTCCCTTAAAAAGCACAAAAGTAACTTTTCCATGTATTCTAATTATATTGATTTCTTACGTTATCTAAAACTATTATCAAGTCCGCTTTCTTAAGATACTGTAGCTGATGAGTAACAAGGATTCTTGTTTTATTCCTGAGATATCCAATAATACACTTCTCAAAAAGGTGTTTCCCAACATTGGTATCAACTGCAGATAATGGATCATCCAACAAATACACGTCAGCCTTCCTATATACGGCCCTAGCTAGATTAATCCTTGCCCTTTGACCTCCGCTTAAAGAGATTCCTTTCTCTCCCACAACAGTTTTGTCGCTGTACGGAAATTGTTTGAAATCCGCTTTTAAAGCACATACGCTGGTAACGTTATCGTATCGACCTTTATCATACTCTTGTCCAAAAAGGATATTTTTTCTAACAGTAGACGCAAAAATCCATGGATCTTGCGAGGAATACGAAATGTTGCCTCCAATTTCAATGTCACCCGTAAAAGAAGTCAATTCACCCAACAACAACTGAAGAAATGAACTTTTCCCAGACCCTACTTGACCCACAATGGCACACAGGCTACCAGCAGGAATTTGAACATCGATTTTTGATAACACTGGAATATCTGGAATCCAATTAGCGTTAACTTTATTTAAGGTAACTGCTCCGTCAGTTTTGCTTATTATTTTAGACTGTTCCTTTTCTTCAAGTTCCAAGAACGATTGGATCCGTTTCATTGACACCTTTGTCTCGGAAAGGAGCAATAATCCTAAAGGTAAACAAGTAGCTGTTGTAAACTGAAGGACGTTGTAAAAAGAAGCAAGCGCAAATATAGTTTCTGGCGTTACAGTGTTCCCCAGGAATGTGAAACAGATGATAGTGACGAAAGTTACAAAACGATCCGTAAAGACGGACATACTGGATAAAATTCCTCTCAAATACGAGAACTTTATCAAGCTACTTATTTCACTTGTCCTAATCTTTCTAACTATTTCTCCAAGAGCTTCCTCCCAAACGTACATTTTGATCACCTGAATTCCCCCAACCAATTGATTCATCAATTTTATTCGTCGATCCGTTTTTTGTGCTACTTTCAATCTCAACGCAGTGGCAAATTTGGTGATAGCTCCTAAAAATATTTTTCAATTGCCAGAATCTGACTCTCATTAAGAACAGGTGAATAGTAGTAAGTTACCTTGGGAAGAAAGAATCACCACAAGCATGGTTACAACACCAGCAATGGACGATATTCCCACTTCCCTCCATATTAAAACAGTCAGTAAGGTAACATGTACAGGCATCATCCATAGATAGTGAAGAAATTGCACAACTGAGTCGAAGCGACCGACGTCGTTTGATAAGAGATTTATAACTTGACCAGTTTCGGTTTTTCGTAAAGATTTTGAACTGAGTCGAAGAATCTAAAAAGGCTAAACTAAACTGCATTGTCTACTAACTTTCTTTTACTTAAAAATTAGTTTAACAGTTTCTTTAGTTAAGAACTCCCGAATGTATTATATGGATTTCAGTTGAACTAACCTTTCGATAGACCAAAGAAGAACATGCTATTCTTATTCTCATACCAATAATTACGAATTTAAAAATTACATGATATTGACCAAACGAGCTCAATAAGGACATAAATACTAGAGCACTTCCATATGTGAGCTTACGTTGAAAAGAATCTTCCCCTGTACGCGAAAATTGTTTAATAAATAAACCCAGTATCGTTGGTTGAATAGTTCTAGAAAGGAGATAACATTTTTAGTTTTGGATAGCTCCATTAGACAAATAAATAAACGATAAGAAATTTCTCTACCTTACAATTCCGAAAACTAGGAATGCGAGCAACCCCCATATAAAATAGGATGCGACAAACATTTTGCAAACTACAAGGATAAGATTTGGTTCCTTATTTTTTAATTTGCATTTCTGTAATTCCTTTTCCCATTTTTTCTCTAAAGTGTCCCCTAATAATTCGGATTCATCCGAACGTAGATATCTGTACAGATCCGATGTTTTTAAAGGCTTTTTTACAGCTTTATAACATAATTTTAAAATCCAACTAAAAATAAAAAAAATTTTACAGTCAAAAATAAATTGATTTAAACCATAGAATATTTGCTTTTTTTGCGAATAGTAAACTTGAACTTACCCGAAAAATAGTTTAGAAATTAGTCCAGCTTTTTCTATCGGATTTGGATTATCCACTTTTATCACACTGTCCATTACAATGCTTTTAATATCTTAAGCAACGCTATTAAATTAAGATTATATTTAAAAAAAATTCAAAATTGCAGTTACGAATTTGTGCAAATAAACAGAAGAAAATTTGATTACTTACTGATTTTTAAACTTTAGTTTTCTCTTATAGATGGGTATGTTACGTGTAGATGTTTTTATTATAAACTAACTCAGCATGAAAACTTACACTTGTATTTACATAAGAACAGTTTAATTTCAGTTTCAAAGCATTAAGGTAAATTCCTAGACTCATCGATGTAAACTAATTACAATAATAAAGTGAAAGCTGAACTTAACACTGAAGCACCTTAAAGAAGAGATTTTGAACGATTGAAGACATTACTAACAAGGTCGTAGCCTGTACTTTTCAAAAAGAAAGTTATTCAGCAGTTTTATCACATAAGGCCTATATTAACAAATAATGATCATTAAAAGAACGAAAAGGAGCGATGACAAAAAATATGTAAATAAAACAGTTTCTTTTTCAATTTTTATTTATAAATTCAAATCGCCGAATTTCCCCTTCATAACATTTTTTAGCGGCTTGATGTAATTGCTCTTCCATTACGGGACCCATTTGTGAAATCAATCGATAAAAGAATCCGTTGGTGTTTTTGAGAAGAATGTGGGGATGATCGTATTCTGCTAAAGCTCCACCATCCATCACCAATATTTTATCAGAGTCTATGACTGTATTAAGACGGTGTGCTATTGTTAAAACGGTGCAAGTCCTAAACTTTTTCCGAATAGTCGTTTGGATCAATGAATCGGTTCTATAACAGAAAATCAGAATTGTAACAACTAAATTTTGACCAATCTAATTCTTCCCTTCTTATTTATTGAAATGAATAACACCTGAAAGTGTTCTCATAGCTGATAAAAATAATTAAGAAGTAAAACATTTGTAACAATTGTTTTTACCGAGGGTCCACGTTAGCTGTTGCTTCATCAAGAACTAAAATTTTATTATTTCTTAAGATCGCCCTCGCTAGACATATAAGTTGACGTTGACCAACACTGAAATTGTTTCCACCCTCATGCACTTCCATTTCTAGGGATGATACTGAATTTTTGAGCTCCACCTAAAACAATTCCGTTTATCAACAAGGGAGATTTGAAACTTTCATGTGTAGTTAAATTACTTC
This sequence comes from Agrilus mali, assembly GCA_029378335.1. Lineage (NCBI taxonomy): Eukaryota > Metazoa > Arthropoda > Insecta > Coleoptera > Buprestidae > Agrilus > Agrilus mali. The sequence continues at coordinate 1,848,042 of CM055660.1, forward strand.
GTCGAGTACGGCCCATAACGTTTTATCATCGTATTCATTAAATGGGTCAAGATTATACCTTAAAGTTTCAGAAAACAGTACCGGTTCTTGTGGAATTATGGAAATCTTTTTTCTTAATTCAGCTAAAGGAATTATCTGAGTATCAATTCCATCGATATAAATATGACCATCCAGTTTCGCTAAACGAAATAAAGCTCCAATTAAGGAACTTTTTCCTGCACCTGTTCTACCAACTATACCAATCTACAAACATAAAATTCCTGTCGTGTGTTCTTTAGTATTACTTTTCTTACTTACCTTTTCCCCTGCTTCGACAGTAAAATTAAGATCTTTTAAAACGGCCGGTTTATCGCTAGCATAAGTTAAGAATAAGTTTTTGAATACAACGGCCCCTCTACTAGGCCATTCTATACTTGGATAAGACTCTATGAAAAAAAAATTAATTTTAAGTAAAAGCAATACACCTACAGTTGGATAATTAATTACTTCTTGTATTTGACACTTCTTCTTTTTCCAATTCAGTATATTCTAAAACTCTTTCGACAGCAGTCATGCTACTGACCAACTCCGCAATTTGTCGAACCCCAAAGGACAACATTCCAACCAATATTAACGATTGCTGAACTGCTAGACCAACTGTACTGCCAGTTGTTGACCCATCTTTATAAAAATATTGGACATACTTAACGTACCTACTCATTTATAATTTTTTCTTGTACACTTACCCTGATTTATAAGTATGAAACTGAAAGTGACGCACCCTATAAAAACTACAGACAATAGATCTACCCAAAGGCCAAATGCAGAGACACAAGAAATTGTTGCAAACCAAGCGGAAGTATGAGTGTCCTAAACGTAATAAAATTAGTGCAACATAATTTAATGTTGTTAGCCTAGGTATAATAATACTTACTTGGTGTTGGTCAAACTCTTGTGCAAGAATTATTTCGTTTTGTGAAGCCCTTATTGTTGCCAGGCCACTGAAGGTGGCACTCAAATGAGTAAAAACAGGACTCTTTGCTTAAATAATTTTAACTTCATTAGAAAAATATAGTGCAAAATTAAATTTATATTGTTACCAATTCCTTCCAGTTGTCTGACATCTCTAGCGACAGCAATGTACCACTTGAGACTGAAATAGAAAAATATTCCCACAACGAAACCAGCAATCAACATATAAACATTTGAAACTGTTACGTTTACAATGATTCCACCCATAACTAGAAGAATCTGAAATAGTTTTCGTCAGAATTGTGGTTAAAATGTCTAGCTACCCTTACAGTTAAGGCATCTAACATTATACGTGGTATGACTTCATCAATAATCCCCATATCTTTAGAGAATCTGTTAAGAATTCGTCCCAGCGGATTTGCATTAAAGAATCTCATTGGGGCCTTCAGAAGGGCACTGAACATTGTCCCGTGTAACCTCTTAGACGCGTTCATGGCCAGTTTGTAAAAGACTACTGACCTCAGACTAGTCAAAATAACACTTGTAACAATTATAACTGAATATATTATAAGAGATGTGTCAGTAGAAAATGTTGCTTTGAAAGTTTCTTCGTCATTATTTGCGAGTGATGAAGCCCTTAATTCTTCTTGTCGAGTCCTAAAGAGTAATTTCAAAAATAAGATGGATTGACTTTATTTAATATTTGACTTACCAAAATGCTGTCCAATAATCACAACCACTCGTAATCGCTTGGGCCCCAATTAGCAACAATACCAACATAAAAATAACACAAAAATTTGATGAATGCTTTAAATATGACATATAAGGCGACTTATTCAAGTTTACTAAAGATTCCTCTTTTTTCCCTCTCGTTGCTCTTGTTCCCAATTTTCACTTCGAACACTCTAAAGGAAATAACTGCTGTTAGTTTCCAATATCCCCAATAACCTTCAAGTATTTCTTACCATGATGGAAGATCGTAAATGTTCTCTTTCGAAATGATGTTCATCATGAGTATCCTCAGCTGCCGCCAAAAGTTTTGTATAACTCAAAGTGCTTTTAGATAATTCTTCAAAAGTTCCTTGCGCTTCAATACGTCCCTTAAAAAGCACAAAAGTAACTTTTCCATGTATTCTAATTATATTGATTTCTTACGTTATCTAAAACTATTATCAAGTCCGCTTTCTTAAGATACTGTAGCTGATGAGTAACAAGGATTCTTGTTTTATTCCTGAGATATCCAATAATACACTTCTCAAAAAGGTGTTTCCCAACATTGGTATCAACTGCAGATAATGGATCATCCAACAAATACACGTCAGCCTTCCTATATACGGCCCTAGCTAAATTAATCCTTGCCCTTTGACCTCCACTTAAAGAGATTCCTTTCTCTCCAACAACAGTTTTGTCGCTGTACGGAAATTGCTTGAAATCCGCTTTTAAAGCACATACGCTAGTAACGTTATCGTATCGACCTTTATCATACTCTTGTCCAAAAAGGATATTTTTTCTAACAGTAGACGCAAAAATCCATGGATCTTGGGAGGAATACGAAATATTGCCTCCAATTTCAATGTCACCCGTAAAAGAAGTCAATTCACCCAACAACAACTGAAGAAATGAACTTTTCCCAGACCCTACTTGACCCACAATGGCACACAGGCTACCAGCAGGAATTTGAACATCGATTTTTGATAACACTGGAATATCTGGAATCCAATTAGCGTTAACTTTATTTAAGGTAACTGCTCCGTCAGTTTTGCTTATTATTTTAGACTGTTCCTTTTCTTCAAGTTCCAAGAACGATTGGATCCGTTTCATTGACACCTTTGTCTCGGAAAGAAGCAAAAGTCCTAAAGGATAACAGATAGCGGTGGTAAATTGAAGAACATTGAAGAAGGAAGCAAGCGCGAAAACTGTTTCTGCAGTTATGGTGTTTCCCAAAAGGGTGAAGCACATGATGGTGACATAAGTTACAAAACGTTCCATGAACACCGACATACTGGAGAGAATTCCTCTGAGATACGAGAACTTTGTCAAGCTGCTTATTTCACTAGCTCTAACTTTTTTGACAATTTCCGCAAGAGCTTCTTCCCAAACGTACATTTTTATTACCTGGATTCCTCTAATTAATTGGTCCATCAGTTTTATCCGCCTGTCTGTTTTTTGGGCAACTTTTAGTCTTAATATAGTAGCAATTTTAGCAATAGCTCCTAAAAATTTTAATCAATTGCTAGAGTCTTATTTCCATTATAAGTATTGGTTACCTTGGAGAGGTATTGTCATTACAAGCATGGTTGCAACCCCCGCGATGGACGATATTCCAACTTCCCTCCATATCAGATAGGTCAAGAGACCAACTTGTATAGGCATCATCCACAAAAAATGAAGAAACTGCACCACCATGTCGAAACGGCTGACGTCATTTGATAAGAGATTTATTACCTGACCGGTTGCAGTTTCTCTTAAAGATTTTGTACTGAGTCGAAGAATCTATTGTGGTTTAAATAATTAGGTAGAGTAATGAAATTGAAAGATGACACCGAAGACTAACCTTTCGATAGACTAAAGAACAACATGCTACCCTTATTCTCATACCAATAATTGCAAACTTGAAGATAAGTTGATATTGACAAAACGACATAAATATGGACATAAATACCAAACCGCCTCCATATATGAGTTTATTTTGAAAAGTATCTTCTTCATTTAAAGAAAATTGTTTAATATATAAACCAAGTATTGTTGGTTGAAAAGATCTAAAAAACAGATAACATTTTTAAACAAATACGTATTTTTGGAAATTACTGTGTTGTTGCTATATTTCTATTAATTAAAAATGATAAGATAAAAAATCTACCTCACTATTCCAGCAATTACAAAAGCTAGTAAACCCCATAAAAAATATGATGCAGCAAACATTTTGCATACAACAAGCATAAGACTCGGTTCTTTATTTTTTAATTTGCATTTATGATGTTCATTTTTCCATTTATTTTCTAAAGTGTCTGTTAATGGTTCAGATTCGTCTGAACGTAAACATTTGTATAGGTCCGATATTTTTAAAGGCCTTTGTACACCTGTGTAACATAATTTTACAATCCAACTAAAATCGAAAAAAGTGCATTAACTAACTTTCATAATAAATTTATTGTAACGAAATTTTTTTTTCTTTTGGTAGGTACTTACCCAAAAAAAGCTTTTGATATTAGTCCAGCCTTTTCAATGGGATTTGGATTCTCAATTTTTATCACACTGTCCATTTTTTTTATAATTTATAATTAACTAAATTACTTGATTCAATATTAATCATGGAACAACTAATTTTTCTAACGAAACACTTTTTTGGTCAAAGTACTAAATATTTAATAAAAAATCAAGTACCTACATATAATCTGTTTCACACCAAGATTCCTTGTAATGTAGAATTATATTCTTTTGTGTAATAATTATCTTTCTAATTGACTTCCTTCGGAATATATATTTAGTTGAGATAAGAATACGGCAAACAATTAAATCTTGATTTATATATGACCATTTCTAAATAAATATGTATTTTATTTTAATGACATTTAAATTTTTTTGAAATTATAAAATACCTACCTAACCCCAATACTGTATGAAAAATATAAAAATAAGGAAATAAATATAAATAAACAAGGAAATAAAAATATAAATAAGTAAGGAAACAAAAATCCATAAACAAAGAAATAAATATAAATAGCCAGGGAAATAAATATAAAAAAGCACATATCCCTGTTGGAATTTTGAAAAATTAAAAAACAGAATAATAAACAAAATTTTATTAGGTAACATTAATAAATACAAAACAATTCATTTATTGAAATTGTTTCTCGACACATAGCATAAAATAGCAGGTAAAAAAAATGCGTAGTTTTCCAAAATATTTTTGTTATCACTCCTATTCAAATACTTACCAACCTACTGTACGTAATTTCCATTTATTTGCATTTTGTTATCACCTTTTGCTTTCATATTCCTTATTTTTTTCTTGATAACATTTTTCCGCTATTTCGTGCAATTGTGCCTCCATAGCAGGACCGGTTTGGGCTATGAGATGATGAAGCGTCCCACTGGTGTTCTTCAAGAGATTGTGGGGATGGTCGTATTCTACAAGTTTACCACCATCCATAACCAGCACTTTATCGGAATCAATTACAGTGTTCAATCTGTGAGCTATCGTGAGCACTGTGCAATATTTGAACTTCTTTCTTATTGTGGCTTGGACGAAGGCATCAGTTCTACAGATAATTTTAAAAATAAAAATTGCTATTGATGTTCAGAGTTTTAAAGCTGAAAACTTGGAGGATACATCAACAACATTGTTAAGAATTCTTGTGATAAAAACTAATAGCTGAAGTAAATTATTGCCCAATCGATTTTGGTCAGAAGAACTCTTAAAATCCTTAGAGACTTCTTTTGCCAAAAGAAATGCAAAAAGATTGTCTGTAAGGAACATTGGATTATATGTTACCTGGGATCCACATTAGCAGTAGCTTCATCTAGAACCAAAACTTTATTATTCCTTAAAATAGCTCTGGCCAAACATATGAGTTGCCTTTGCCCAACACTGAAATTGTTACCACCTTCCTCCACTTCCATGTCTAGAGATTTTATGTTGGGTTTAAGTTCAACCTAAAAAGAGTTTCGTTAGTTGTCGTATGTAAAGTTTTTGATTCACCAGAAAGAAATATTTGATTGTTTAAAATTTTTGACTGACTTAGAGAAATATTACCTCTTCAAGTACAGACCACACAGTTTTGTCATCAAATTCATTGAAAGGATCCAAATTGTACCTAATGGTTTCGGAAAATAGAACAGGCTCTTGAGGAATAATAGAAATCCGTTTCCTCAACTCACTCAGTGGAATTGTTTTTGTGTTGACACCATCAATAAATATGTTGCCTTCAATATCAGCCAAACGAAACAGGGCTCCTATCAAAGAACTCTTTCCAGCACCAGTACGTCCCACTATACCCACCTTTAAAGTACCATCACAGGTATAAAAAATCCTTTAAATTGAAATAATTATTTTTACCTTTTCACCTGCTTCAACCGTGAAGGTTAAGTCTTTCAGAACTGGGGGGTCGTCTTTAGAATAACTCAAGAACAAATTCTGGAACACTACAGCACCCTTTGTGGGCCAATCTATATTTATATATGACCCTGATAAAAGGAAAAAATTAAATTCTAATTCGGGAAAAGTGTATGAAGACAATTAAGTACTTCGTATGTTTGAAACGTCTTCCTTTTCCAACTCCGTATATTCCAAGACCCTTTCAACTGCAGTCATGTTGCTGACCATCTCAGCAAGTTGGCGGATTCCAAATGATAACATTCCCACAAGTATCATGGATTGTTGCACTGCAAGACCAACAGCACTGCTGCTTACAAGTCCACCTTAAGAAAGAAAAAAAATACTTTGACTACTTTTAGGCAATTGTGAGGTTGTGAATTAATCACCTTGGCCCATAAAAATGAAGCTGTAGGTAACACTTGTTATGAAAATAACTGACAAGAGATCAACCCATAATCCAAACGCTGAGTAGCAAGCCACAGTTACGTACCAAGCTGAAGTATGGGTGTCCTAAAATAACATTATAATTTTTGACCTCACTAACTAATCGTTGGTGTAACATTACCTGATGGAGGTCAAACTCTTTGGCAAGGATACATTCAGCCTTAGAGGCTCGTATGGTCGTCAGTCCATTGAACGTTGCATTTAAATGAGAAAATACAGGACTCTTTGCTAAAAATATAAAATATAGTAAGAAAAGAATTATTTTTTTGTGATATATTAGGTACTTATGCCTTCCAGTTGCCTTATATCCCTTGCAACTGCAATATACCATTTGAGAACAAGGACAAAGAAGACTCCCAAAAACATACTAGCAATAATCATCCAAATATTTGAGATTATAACATTTACCACAATACCTGACATGACCATAATGATCTACCAAAATAATTACACTTAGGTACACAAAATTGAAGTGGATAAACCTACAAGTTCCTACCGTTAAAGCGTCTAACATCATTTTTGGCAACAGCTCGTCTATCACACCCATGTCCTTAGAAAATCTATTAAGGATTCTCCCCATTGGATTTGAGTCAAAAAATCTCATAGGTGCCCTTATGAGGGCGCTGAACATTGACCCGTGAAGTCTTTTTGAAGCATTCATTGCTAACCGATAGAAATATATAGCTCTAAAACTTGCCAGAATAATACTACCCCCGATTAAACAAGAATAAATAATCATCGCCATATCAGTTGAAAGTAAACCAGATGAAGTTTGCTCGATATCGGCGCCGGCGGTGAGATTTAACGAAGCCCTTTGTTCCTCTTGTTGTGCCCTAAAAATAACAGTATTATTATTATAAAGGAACAGCAGAAATAATTTTGATATTGTTTTTATTTACCAGTAAGCTGTCCAATAATCACACCCACTTGTAACCACCTGAGCAATTACTGTTACCAACACAAAAAATATAAGACCACAAAAATGGGAAGAAAATTTAGCATATTCTAGATAAGGGGATTTCTTTAAATTAACCAATCTTTCTTGATTCTTTTCGAGTTGTTCTTCTTCCCAATTTTCACTCAACACACTCTGCAAGTAAAAAATATTTAAACAGTTCAAACAATATCAAGCAAAATCCTACCAAAACAGATGATCTGGAAGGATCTCGTTGAAAATTTTCTTCTTCATCATTGTTAGATTCCTCAGCTGCAGCCAAAAGTTTTGTAAAGCTTAAAGTTTGTTTGGATAATTCTTCAAAAGTTCCCTGAGCTTCAATGTGCCCCTAAAAGTTTTTTATCAACCGTCACAATAGCAAAAGTAATTGATGTTATATTTCTACGTACATTGTCCAAAACGATAATCAAATCTGCTTTCTTCAGATACTGAAGCTGATGAGTAACAAGAATCCTCGTTTTATTCTTCAAGTAATCAAGAATACATTTCTCAAAAAGATATTTTCCAACATATGTATCCACAGCTGATAATGGATCGTCTAGTAAATAAATATCAGCCTTCCTGTACACAGCCCTCGCTAAATTAATTCGTGCTCTTTGGCCTCCACTTAAGGAAACTCCTTTATCACCAACAACAGTTTTGTCACGATATGGGAACTGTTTAAAGTCAGTTTTCAAGGCGCATACGTCGACGACTTTATCGTATCGCATTTTGTCGTATTGTTGTCCAAAAAGTATATTTTTCCTCACAGTGGACGAGAATATCCAGGAATCTTGGGACGAATAAGAAACACTTCCACCAACATTAATTGAACCTGTGAAAGAGGTCAATTCCCCTAGTAATAGCTGGAGGAATGAACTTTTTCCCGCACCTACTTGACCCACGACGGCACATAATGTACCAGGGAGTATGTCAATATTTATTTGGGAAAGCACGGGATGGTGAGGAATCCAGAAAGCGTCCACTTTTTCTAACGCAACTCCTTTATTACCCTTATTTGTAATTTTGGCCTCTTCTTTTTCTTCGAGCATTAGGAAATTTTGAATACGTTTAACAGACACTTTAGTTTCCGACAAAAACAGTAGTGCCATTGGGTAGCAAATTGCTACAGTTATTTGAAGTGCATTGTAAAATGAAGCAATTGAAAACACTGTTCCAGCAGTTATAGTGTTTCCCAGAAGAGTAAAACTGATGATAGTGACGTACGTTACGAAACGTTCCATAAAGACCGACATACTGGACAATACTCCTCTTATGTAAGAATATTTTGTTAGGCTGGATATTTCACTGGCACGAACTTTTTTAACTATATCTGCAAGAGCATCTTCCCAAACGTACATTTTTATGACCTGAATACCTCCAATGAGTTGATCCATTAATTTTATTCGTGTGTCTGATTTTTTGGCAACTTTCATACGCAGGTTTGAGGCAAACTTTGCAATAGCGCCTGCAAGGGAAATAAATACATAAATGTATGATGGTAAATAACGGAAGATGAGGAGGGGGCACCTTGGAGTGGTATTGTGGTGATCAACATTGTGGAAACTCCTATCACAGAAGAAACACCAACTTCCCTCCAAATAAGGTAGATAAGTAAGGCAACTTGTATGGGCATCATCCATAAATAATGTAGAAATTGTATTACCATATCGAAACGGCTAACGTCGTTGGAAATTAGGTTCACGACATGACCTGACGCTGTTTCTTTCAAAGATCTTTTACTTAATCGAAGTAACTAAAACAAAAATTGAATTAAGACAAAACTTCGTCAATTAATTAATAAAAATTGAAGCAATAAATGACATCTTAATCGTGAAAAAAAAAATTAAGCACCGTCTTATCATTTATCATATGCGTAATATCAGATTTGTAATCTATAATACAAACCAACCTTTCTATAGATTAACGAACAGCAAATGACTCTAATTCTCATTCCAATCAGAGAAAATCCAAATTGAAATTGATATTGGAATATTGCCAAAATTAATGTGGAAAGTACCAAAATGCTTCCATATATCAATTTGTCTTCTAATGTTGCTTCTTGAAATGATGAAAATTGATTGATGAATAGTGATAAGAGGACAGGCTGAATAGATCTACAAAATTTTCACAGTAAAATATCTCTGTATAGATAAATATTTCTTTGGCTAAATCACATAATGATCTGCATTAATAAAATAGTATTTTTGTAAAAAAATCTTTACGTTAGTAGATTATTGTCACTAGTGCTCATAATCTTCCAGTTTTTTTAATTTTTCACAATTTTTTTGTATTTCGTCATATTACATTTGTTCTAATTGTTCCATAAGAACACTATGTGAGTCATAAAAGAACAAGTTAATTAATTTTGACAGGAGAATCAGTAAGATCAACCAAGCAAATTAGAAGGGTTAGGGTGGTGTAGCAGGTGACCGCTATCACTCACTCTAACACCCCATTATAAACACCCCTAGATGACAGATAAACAGGCAAGTAATTTTTTATATAATTTTGTAATTAGTTTTTAAGGTATTTGTTAAGTGCTATTTTTTATCACTATACAAAATTCACCCTTCTTTATAACATTATCAAAACCTTTAAGTATTGAACTACGGGGGTAAATACCATAAGATACCTGACTAAGCCATCGACAAAAAATGCTAGTAATCCCCACCAAAAGTAAGAAAATATAAAAGTTCTGGTTAACACCATTGTAAGATTTGGTTTTATATTTTTGGCTCTACATTTCTCTAACTCTTGTTTCCATTTCTCTTCAAAATGTAAGTTAATTGTTCAGATTTATCGGCCTGTAAGCATCTGAAAAAGTCTGCTATACCCAAGACTTTTCTCGCACCAACTATACAAATTTTTAAAATCCATCTAAAGATAAAGTTTGTTACTATTTCTAAGTGAAAATTAGAGGGAACTTACCCGAAAAACGTCTAGACACAAAATTAACTTTTCCTAATGGGTTCGGGTTTTCAATTTTGAGAAAACCGTCCATATCGGATATTTTTAATTAATTGTTTTCGTTATTTTAATTTACGATATCACCCAGTGCATAACAAAATTAAAACTGAAGTGAAAATGAATAAAAAAAATATATTTCGAGGCATTTGTGATAGGTACTAATCTCGTTTAGTCCATATCCAAGAAAGTATGGACAACTTAAGAGTAATTTATCCATAAACTTCATTATATTTTTTAATATTATAAGAACCTTATCAGAATAGAGTTCGAGAGTATGGTTGATAAATTCGGATAGAAAAAATACAAACTGGCATGCATAATCCGTTGCATCAATCTTCATCAATCAGTCATTAAAAAATATTAGTAGCTATATAAAATTAACTTGCAGAAACATTTGTACAATTTTTTACGGTTAATTCTCATAAAATAAATCTTATTTTATCAAAGAACAAAAAAAGAAGAAATTGTTTTTGAGTAAATGTTAGTAAATCATAAACAACGCGTCTATTTTTAGTTTATCTCAAACGTACTTATACAAAGATTACACTGCCTTTTATTAAGATTAAGTCTGGTATTCATTTTAAATTTCACTTTAAAATGTGTAGTCATTACCTTCATTTTCAAAGTTTCGACACTCTTTCATAAATATCAAGTTTACTTCCTACAATAAATCTAAAGTGATAGTGAAATTATAATGTTTTATCAACAGTAACAATTACTTAATCAGTTTACCTACTCAAACTATTTATGTTCAAAGCTGATACATGTTGAAACTAATCCATAATGGTAAAGAATATTTTCTATTTCATTAAATTTTTTATTTTACAGAAAATCGTTTTAAATTTTCTACTAATGTGGACATAGTCACTATAGTACTATCACGTAGTCACACCATTCTTCTAATGATATGCACTGTCTTAGAACTAAATTGGTTAAAACCCTTAATTATATGTACTCCTTAGTTTAATTTCAAAGTGAATGTAAATAAACAACCCCTAATCTTTAAATTTCCAACTGGAAATGTCCGAAGAAACCGACATGTTAGGAGGATGAAAATTGACCTTATATTAGTAACCCCATAAACATGATAGGTACGAAATTAGCTTTGATATAAAAACGAGAAAAAATACGATAAATTAGTCCACAGTAATAGTAGACGTAGAAGATAAATAAACAAATGCAGGCATTAAATTTGATTTGTTAGGCTTAACCCTCTTATACATAATATAACCTAAGATTTTATGCTGTCAACCATCTGTCATCATACACCTCGTTCAAGTCACGTGATAATAAAGATAAAATAAATCTACTATATGTAACTTGTTTGTAATAATATCGTTATTTACCTAAGTATTCCAGCGACAAAAAATGCTAAAATTCCGTACCATATATACGAAAACAAAAACATTTTACAAATAACCATCATGAGGCTTGGTTCTTTTTTTTTGGCTCTACTCTCGGCAAGTTCTTCGTTCCACTTTTCTTCTAGCATATCTGCCATTCTTTCAGACTCATCTTCTCGCAAACATTTAAACAAGTCGCGCACTGTTAGAGACCTTTTGGCACCGTCGATACACAATTTAATTAACCATCTAAAGAACAATATCAGTATTAATTACTAGATACTACTCAGAATGTTTAATATTCATATTTTGGCTTACCCAAAAAATATTTTAGAAAATATATTCGATTTCTCTCTGGGATGCGACTTTTCGGTTTTTATTAAACTATCCATTTTCTTAACAATTTAATAATAGTTTAAATGTTCACTGGCAAATAATGTGTGATTTGTCTCACCCACGCGAATAATTTGAAAAGAACTTTCGTTTCCTTTACAATATATACCTTATAAAGTCGGTAAACCTACAACAAACACAACACATTTTATCACAATTGAATAAAAGTTTAAATGTCATGTAAATATACTGCAGGTTCAAATGTTGCTACATCACCGGTAATATGGATCCTAAGTTTTAAAGAATAATCGCAAGATAAAAATTATATATGTTATAAAACATCGTAAATTGTTACGTTTATCCAATCCAAAATTTGTAATTATTATTCAGCACTTTTCTTTTAATCTTTACGATATTTGTTACTTACTGCGTTGGACTTTTTTTCATAATCAAATTCAAATAAAAATTATTTTTTTTATTGTCTCTTTGATAGCTCGAGACAAACAGCGATCAAAACATTTTTAAATTTTGTGAAATGAATTCTACACAAACTTTAGTATAAGATAGATACTAGATACAGATTCCTTTGTTTCCCAAATATTTATACGATATGTTAAAAATATGCTAATAAATTCAAATAGGAAATTTTTACAAAGAAAAATTCAAAGCATTGCTTATCATCTGAAAATCAGGGAAACAACGAAATGTCTGAGTTCTGAACTCTAATTATATCTATTAGACCTTTGTTGCCATTTTGAATTTGTTTGAAGAAGAATAAGGTCTTTACAAAATGTGTAGTTATTGTAATTAAAAAGTAACTAAAAAGGGTAAATTTTTACATTAAATAAAAAGTGTGTACCTACATATCAATTTTCTGAGCTAAAATAATCTATAAGATTTCATTTGTCATTTTGGCAACTCCCAAATTTTTTATAGTAAATTAAAGCATTAAAATTAAATTAAAACTCAAATCCTATAATGAAAAGTATCTTCCTTATGTTCTTTATTTTTATAAATGTTTTTTGGAATTTTGTTACCATTTGTGATCGAAAATAAAACTAAAAATACGTTTGAAAACTTTAGTTATAATGTTCCTAAAAACATTCAAATGTAATTTGCAGTATACTCGTATATTTTAATTTAATAGATATTTTATTGCATCGAAGAGCCATCTGGTGATTCAAATTTGCACAAAATAATATTGTTGAATAAAGTAAACAATTTAAAAGTAAAACTAGATTAAATACTGACATGACATTGAAAAGTTATACTGGTTTATCTCACTTATATTATGTAATAACACAGCAGCATACAGGACAAGATACAAGGAGTCGTCATTAAAAACTATGACAAAACTCGTAAATTACCTATTTTGGAACTGTGATATATAAATATTTATATTGTTACCTATAAAAGGTTCTTGGCCTTTTTCAAAACTCTCTTCTCTAATTTTCCTTAAATTTTTTATACTAACAAAGTCATGTATTATGTGCATGACTATGGAGTTTTTACGACTCCCCAGTAACAAGAGTACAAATAAACTGCCTTTTCAATTATTTAATAGTAAGACATCTTGAGAACAATAAAAGACTAGTTAGAAATATATGCAAAACAAAAACAGGTGTAATGAGAGGCCAAGAAGTGTCGCCTTAATTAAAAATAAAAGGAACGACATGTCTGGTTCTTGTCTTGACGTTTCGACGTCGCTCTCTTCTTCAGAAGATCTGAAACTGTTTCAAAGTATTCAACAAGTTCTTACACTTACCTTTTATACTTGAATCTAAAATTTAAACATAAATAATTTATGATAATTATTACGTATTAATAATTAAACACAAAAATATTCTTTTATTAGGTAGCGAAAAAGTCTAATACAAACTGAAAATAGATATTACATTAACTGCAACGTTTCTGTCTTTATAATTTATACAATATATTCTTTATAGTACGTACGTATATTACAAAACCTCTAATTATTATTTATTTAAGTATTTTTTATTGTATTTTGCCGTTACATTTTGGTAACGTCATCGTCATTGTAATAACTGTTTTTGTAAGCTCTGTAAGCGGCGTCGTGGAGCTGAACGGCCATCGAGGGCCCTGTTTCGGCGACCATTTTGTAAAAATGTCCCTGCGAACTTTGCAAAAGTCTATGGGGGTGATCGTACTCTGCAATTCTACCCCCGTCCATTACCAGGACTTTGTCCGAGTCCATAATGGTATTTAAACGATGTGCTATGGTTAGTACGGTGCATGTTTGGGAAATTTTCTTCGGATTGTTGCTTGTATAAGGCCATCCGTCCTTATAACAAATAAAAAATAATTATCATTCAATTTAATTGAGCTTAATGCGTATTAAATGTGTGGTTAAAAGGGGCCATTAATGTTATCCCCTTACCTTGGATCAACGTTGGCTGTAGCTTCATCTAACACTAAAACTTTATTATTTCTCAATATGGCCCTAGCCAAACAGATAAGTTGACGTTGACCAACGCTAAAGTTACTTCCTCCTTCCTGTACCAAAAGATCCAGAGAGGCTACTGATTCCTTTAACTCCACCTTAGATATTAAATTTAATATTATAAATAAATACAATTAGTTACTTTGCTAACAACCGCCTCCGTTTTGTAAATTAATAAATAAAAAAAATAATATCTCGCCACAAGAAAATGAATGAACTATAGATACTACTATTAACATGGACTTAAAATAAAAAATGTACAGTTGATTCAGTTTCGTATGGCGAGCAACTTTCGTACATAAATACCTCTTCTAATGCATGCCAAACAGCTTTGTCTTCGTATTCATCGAAAGGATCTAAATTGTACCTCATTGAAGCAGAAAACAACACAGGTTCTTGGGGAATTATTGAAATACTTCTTCTCAACTCGTTTAACCCCATTAATTTTGTATCAACGCCGTCAATAAAAATAGTACCATCGATATTTGTGAGACGAAATAGGGCTGATATTAATGAAGATTTACCAGCGCCAGTTCGTCCAACAATTCCGACCTTTATTAAATAATAAATACTTGTATATAATTTATTTTAATGGAAATTATTTATTTTTATTACCTTTTCCCCTCCCTTTACATAAAAACTGAGATCTTTAAGCACAGGCGGGTCGTCTGGAGAATATTGTAAAAATACGTGTTGGAATATTAGTTGTCCTTTGCTAGGCCACATTTTTTGAGGTTTATTTTCTATAATTAAATATAAGTTTAACGAAACCGGTCTGTCAATTGTTTTTTAATAAAAATTTCATTATGTAACAGTAGACAAAATCAATTACAAAATAATATCACCCTGTATATTTTCACTTTACATTTTTTATATAAATAGATTAATGCTATTGGTCGCAATTTTTCCATCCAAGGCCTATAATTGGTTAATTTGCATGCACTTTTTGTTTTTATTCTTTTTTCCTTATTCTAACGCCTACTGTATGAATTTTTTGTCATAATTTTTTTTTACGTATGTATTACCTATATATATATATATATATGCGAAGAAAAGGTGTGGACAGTAGTCTTAATGTATGAAGTGTAAATATAACATAAGACCTTGTCAATGTAACCTTTTAAAAGTCATGGCCGAGACATGAACGAATAAATGCAATCCGTAATTAGTATTGCAGAATTTTCAATTGACAACGTACGAAATGTCCGGTTTACAAGAATCAATCGATCAAGATAAAAATTAGAATACCTACCTAAAGGCCTAGAAACTATTAGGTACTATTTGGCAAAAGGAAACAGAAAATAGAAAAATAAATAATCAATAATATACATGTGTAAAAAGACTAGATTTTTTTATGAATCCTCGCTTTTCTCAATGTATATATGTTTTATTACATTCCCGAATGATTTGGAATGTTCAAGAATGTTCCACAATATGCAAGGTATTTTAAGAATTATCTAAAATGTTTAAGAATATCTTTCGAGAATGATCTAAACTTTTCTAGAATATTCAGAAATATTAGACAACGTTTTAAATCATTAAAGAACGTTCTGGAATGTTTCCGAGTTTACGGGAATGGTTTTTAAAGATTGAAAATGTTCCAGAGCCAAATAAAATTTCGAGAATGTTCTAAAAGATTCCAGAATGTTCAGAAATGTTAGAGAATGTTTTAAATCATTACGGGACGTCTTAGAATGTTTCCGATATATCGAGAATGATCGAGAATGTTTCAGAACCTTTATGATCTTTCGAGAATGATCTAAAATGTTCCAGAATATTTAGAAATGTTAGAGAATGTATCAAATCATTACGGGACGTTCTAGAATGATTCCGATTTTTCGAGAATGTTCCAGAAACTTTAATATCTTTCGAGAATGATCTAAACTTTTCTAGAATATTTAGAAATGTTAGACAACATTTTTAATCATTAAGGAACGTGCTGGAATGTTTCCGAGTTTACGGGAATGATTTTTAATGATCGAAAATGTTCCAGAACCATTAAAAATTGCGAAAATGTTCTAAAATATTCTAGAATGTTTAGAAATGTTAGAGAATGTTTTAAATCATTACGGGACGTTTTAGAATGTTTCCGATATTTCGAGAATGATCGAGAATGTTTCAGAACCTTTATGATCTTTCGAGAATGATCTAAAATGTACCAGAATATTCAGAAATGTTAGAGAATGTATCAAATCATTACGGGACGTTCTAGAATGATTCCGATTTTTCGAGAATGTTCCAGAAACTTTAATATCTTTCGAGAATGATCTAAACTTTTCCAGAATATTTAGAAATGTTAGACAACGTTTTAAATCATTAAGGAACGTTCTGGAATGTTTCCGAGTTTACGGGAATGATTTTGAATGATCGAAAATGATCCAGAGCCATTAAAAATTGCGAGAATAATCTAGAAAGTTCCAGAATGTTCAAAAATGTTAGAGAATATTCCGGCAGATTCAATTAAATTGAAACTTTTTGAGGTTGTTATTAATTTAAATAAAAAAAGGTGTACCTTTGGCAGTTTCGAAAGGTCCTTCTTTGTCCAGAGTGGTGTACTCGAGAACCCTCTCCACACACGTCATGTAGCTTATCACTTCCGCCATTTGCCTCATGCCAAATTGCAGCATTCCCGTTAAAGTTAATGATTGAGAAACGGCGAGACCGACATAGCTACCACCTTAGAAAACCAAAAAATATATTCCGATATTCCACAACACTTCCCAATCTTTTTAATACTCACTTGCGTTCATAAACACAAAGCTAAACGCAACACAGGCGATGTAAAGCACACTTAAAATATCAAGCCAAAGGCCAAAAGCGGAAATACAAGCGATCGTTAGGTACCACGCCGATGTATGCGTGTCCTAAAACACAAAATCATTTCAAGACGTTTTAAAGAACAATGCACTTCAAAATCGAGATACGAAGACTGGACAAAAAAAAACCTAAATAATAAATTAATTATCACCTGGTGTGAATCAAACTCCTTTCTTAAAGGCATTTCAGCCCCAGATGCCCTAATTGTGGTAATTCCATTCAATGAAGCATTCAAGTGTGAAAAAACTGGACTTCTTGCTAAAAAATTACAAAATATAAAATAAAAAAATTTGTAGAAAAATAATATTTACTTGTCCCTTCCAAATGCTTGATATCCCTAGCAGAAGCAACGTACCAACTTTGAACTTTAATAAAAACAGCCCCTAATATTACAGCCACTATTATCATCCAATCATTTGCTATTGAGACATTAATAAGAATACCAATCATTACGAATAAAATCTAAAACAATTTTTTTGTACAAAAAATACAAAATAGTGAGTACCTACGTTTTTAATTACATACCTGGAGTGTTTCTAACATAATCCTAGGTAAAAGTTCATCAATTATCCCCATATCTCTTGAAAACCTATTTAGAATCCTACCACTAGGATTTGTGTCAAAAAATCGCATTGGTGCCACTAACAGCGAGTTAAACATAAGTCCATGTAATTTTTTAGACGCCCTCATACACACCTTCAACAAAATAAATTCTATAAAATACTTTTGTTGTATATTACTACTTATAATTACCTTCAAGAAGAACATAGATCTCGACGTTGTAATTATAATACTCCCGAGTATAAGCAAAGTGTATACTAATAAAGCAGAATTGGTAGATATAAGATCAAAATCATCTTCCCTACAGTCCTGATAAAGGGTCGAGTTACCGTTCGTTACGTTGTATAGATAGTTGGTCACGTTATCTTTGAATTCCGGTAATAAAATTTCTGGATGATGCTGCGCTGTACAGTTCAACATCATAACAAACCTTTTTTCTTCCTGGGAAGTCCTGAGGAATTTAACGTTTATAATATTTCTAATTCGAGAATAATTTTTGCTTACCAATAAGAAGTCCAATAGTCTGCTGCACTGGAGGCTAATTGGGCAGATACTAACATTATAACAACCCCTGCCAAAATGAAGAAATTCCCTCCTGATCTCGCATAGTCCACGTACGCTTTCGCTCCCAATTTATTTACCTTTTCTTCGTTTTCTTCTTCATCGTCTTGCTGAACACTTGCTTCAGATTTTACACTCTACAACAACACATTTTGTTTGAATATTTTTACCCTCATATTTTACCCTAACCTTTGTAGATATTATTGATTCAGTCCTCTTCACATCTGTAGTTTTTTTGACCGTCTCAGACGACTCACTTGAAGATATCAATAAATTCGTGAAACTCAAATGAGTATGTTTGCTTAATTCTTCAAAAGAACCATAAGCTTCAATTCTACCCTAAAATAAATATTTAATTACCTCATAGGGTCTTCAAAAGATCCAATTCACTTACGTCATTAAGCACAATAATTTTGTCTGCCTTTTTTAAATACTGGAGTTGATGTGTCACCAAAATCCTTGTTTTCCCCTTCAAATATTTTATGATACATTCCTCAAATAAATGTTTCCCCACATGGGTATCAACAGCAGAAAGGGGATCATCCAAAAGGTAAATGTTAGCCTCCCTGTAAACAGCCCTTGCTAAATTTATTCTGGCTTTCTGCCCTCCACTGAGCGACACTCCCCTTTCTCCAACAAGAGTTTTATCGCCATAAGGAAACTGTTTAAAATCTTTTTCAAGGGCACAAACTTTCACTACCTGTTTGTAGTAATTCTCTTTGTACTTTTGGCCGAAAAGAATATTTTTTTGAACTGTAGAAACGAAAAGCCACGGTTCCTTGGGACGCGTACGAAATAGTTCCTCCAACTTCCAAGTTCCCTTCCGAAGGAAGCAGCTCTCCGAGGAGGAGTTGGAGGATGGAGCTCTTTCCTGAACCAACAGGTCCAACTATGGCACACAATTCACCTGAATTTACTTTAAACGTGAGATCTTTTAGTGTTGCTACAGCAGGTGACCAAAAGGCGGTTATGTTGTCCAAAATGATTGATTTGTGGGTCTTTTTGACAATTTTTGGGGCCGGCTTTTCTTCCATTAGCAAAAAGTCTTGAAGACGTTTAATAGATACGAGACATTCGGATCCTAAAGTGACTGCATTCGGGTAAAATATTGCCATGGTAAGCTGCATGGTATTGAACAATTGGGCAATGGAAAATACTTTGTCGGCTGTTATTTTGCTTCCCAATAAAACGTATGTTAGAATCGTCAAGTAAAGGACCAAGCGTTCCAGGAAGACTGCCGAACTGAGATTTACACCCTTAAGGAAATTTGCCATTGTTATTGTTTTTATTTCGTCTGATCTGGACATTTTTACTACATCGGCGAAAGGTTTTTCCCAAGCGTACATTTTTATTACTTGTATTCCAGAAATTAATTCGCTCATTATTTTAACCCTGTTGTCTGTCTTTCTGGCTACTTTTAGTCGAAGGGTTGATGCTAACTTCCCCAAATACCCTTTAAGTTACCTAAAGGTATTAATATATTAAATTTTTTTTAATTTCTAAATTTACCTTGAACAGGGATTGTAAGAAGGATCATCGCTAGCACTCCGGACAAAGCTGATGGTCCTACCTCCATCCATATTAAATAACTTAAAATAACCGCTTGGAGAGGCATAATCCATACGAAATGTAAAAAGATCACCACAAGATCGAAACGATTTACGTCGTTTGAAAGTAAATTGACAACTTGGCCTGCTGCTGTGTCATTAAGAGATTTTTTACTTAGTTTGAGCAACTAGAATAAAGACGAAAATAATTAAAACAATTGTTGAGTTCTTAGCTGGATTAATCGACTGTTTGTAATTACCTTTCTGTAGACTAATGAACAACAAGCAATCCTAACTCTCATGCCAACACGTCCTGCAGCTAAATTGGCGTGGTGCATCAAGAAGATGAAGACTATAGAAATTGCTATCATTAAAGATCCATAAATTATTTTATGATTCCGATTTTCTTCGTCTACTTCTTCGTTGACCACGTAAAATAATTGAATAAATGTTGCTAATATTACGGGGTGAAGAGGCCTAAAATTAACAATTCATATAAATACATCCTACAAACACTTTATGAAAATATGGAAACATAATGTAAGTAATTTATCTGAATTGCATAAGAATTGCATCCAACGCGTGACGCAATAAAATAGCAATAGCAATGATAATTAGAATTCGCATTTCCATAAAAAATAAAAAATAAAAACATTAATAATAAGTAAGTGAAAAAAAAAAATTTATCTTTCGCAAAAAAGTTCATTTGTCGTCGGAATGCAGATAGGTATAAATTGGTAACCGCAGATACAAATACCTATAATATAATATCTATCTATCTAATAAAAGTAATAAACAATTCTATTGTTCCGCTAAACCAAACCAATTAAAAAGGCAATCTGTATAAACAAACAGTATAATTTTATTTTTTGTCATTGGTACTTTTTGAAATTCTTAAAAATAAGCACCTAGGCAGGCAGGTAATGAGTAAGTAGGTATTAGAATGGAAAAACCTGATTTTTTGAATAAATAAACTAACTAACTGCATATTTGAATGACACCCATATTTTCATTGTAGTAATTGACCTATAACAATTATTGTTATTTATCTTTTATTCTTAAGAGCCGCTAGATGTTTGAAATAAATTCTGATTTACATCTGGCTGGTTATTATAAATAAGTAGATAATACTAATAATAAAAACTTGTAGGTAATAGATACGTAATAAAGACAGAACTGTGACTACTTTTTAAGTTACATTTGAAGTTATTCATTAATTATTATTAGATACAACAAATAAATAATAACAAGCTGCAATTGTTGTTTTTGTCTGCGGCAGTAAACTAATTATTATTGTTTTTTATCTTTAGGCATCCGTGGGAAAAATATTTTTTTAGAAAATATTTGTAGTTAATTTATTATAAATAAATATATGATTAATTAATTAAATAATAATTCCACACATTTAAATTTTTCACCCCGTATCACTCCAACAATTTATTTCTGCGAAGAAATTTTTCCGAAAGCCCCTAGATAATATATGTACACTGAGAGGACGTTAATTCGTTCCCAGTAGTTTTCTTAAATGGCAACGTCGCGCCTTTTCGGTCTGTATGTTGTTGATAATGTAGGAAACAATAATATTGCGAGCAGAATCGCATCTATTGCTCGCTAGTTTCGTGGCTGTTTCAATGTTTACATACTTAATATACAGGGTCTTTCAAATTGATGGGCTATTAATATATGAATAAGTAGAATGAATTCTATTCTGAAACTTGGGCTCATTTGGTTATTGTTTATGCCGCTTATTTTAAAAATATTTTCAATTTCGATTTACACCCGGTTATGCCGGAAGTAGATGTTAACTTTCTTATTTTAAATTGAATGACATACTTCAAATTGTAGATTTTCTCAAAAAGTATAAGCAAAGTTATACGATGGTCCCATATCAAAACACGCCAAATCAAATGAGGAATTAGAATATGTAGTCAAAAATGGGTCATTCTGTTTAAAAAAATTGACTTATGCCTCTTTGAAGTTGACCAAATTTGACCACAAAATTTGAACACCCTGTACATTTTAGTTAAAAACCACAATTTTTTTTCGATAATGTGAATAGTTATAAATAATTGTTACGAGTTATGAAGCAAAATCTCAAAAATTTACTGAATTACGGTTTTTTAAATGTTAACGTGCAGATGTCAAAAATTCTGAAAAAAAGTAAATAACTCAAAATCCATCAATATTTTCGGAGTAGTGCCTCCTATAAAATATGGATGAATTCAGATTTTCTATCGGAAATTGTACAAAAAGTATGTCATTCCATTTAAAATAAGAAAGTAAACATCTACTTTCGGTATAACCGGATGTAAATCGAAATTGAAAATATTTTTAAAATAAGCGGCATAAACAATAACCAAATGAGCCCAAGTTTCAGTATAGAATTCATTCTACTAATTCATATACTAATAGCCCATCAAATCGAAAGACCCTGTATATTAAGTATGTAAACATTGAAACAGCCACGAAACTAGCGAGCAATAGATGCGATTCTGCTCGCAATATTATTGCTTCCTACATTATCGACAACATACAGACCGAAAGGGCGCGACGTTGCCATTTAAGAAAACTACTAGGAACGAATTAACGTCCTCTCAGTGTACATACATATAATCGAGTTTTAATCACTTGAGTATAAAATTAACGAGCTACATACGTACGTACGTCACAATTAGATTATAGAAAGAAACTAGTTTTTCTCGGCTCCTGGTAAAAATGAATGAATTAAACGTAATATTTTGCATGAATTAAGTAAATGTTTATTACGCCATAATACTTGTAAATAATGTTCTTAAAGAATATTTTTCCTAATTGTGGATGTTACAGTTGAAGATGACTTACTTGAGGATTGCAAAAGCTATAAATAAAGCTAGTCCAGCTAAAGAGAATTGAGCTAAAAAAGTTTTCGTGATGGCACAGAGAAGACTTGGTTTCGAATTTTTCGTTTTCGCTTTCCACAGTTCATCTTCCCAATTTTTTTCTAAATTATCAGTTAATTTGCAAGACCCATCAGAGTCCATACTCGTATACAAATCGTCCACTGACAGGGGCTGCTTTGTAGCTTTGTAAATTATTTTTACTAGCCATCTTAAAATGAAATCTTCTAAGTGAATTAATCATTAAGTTTAAATTAATATAAACATACACAAAAAATAGTTTTGAAATACAATTGGCTTCCTTTTTGGGGTTTTGCTTGTTGATCTTTATACAGTTGTCCATTTTTCCAACTTAGCAATTTATTTATTTTCCTAAAGCATCTGAAAGAAAACAGAAAATGAGGTAGTTTATTAACTTTTTTTGCGTTAAAAAATACCATCATATTTAATTCTTTTTACAATTCAATTAGTTTTCCTTTATCCAGAAGTCATTGAATCGTTAACCAATAAAAAAATATCAATAACATTTATGTACCTACTTTAGATTATGTAGAAAACCTTAACGAAGTTATTCTTGTATAGTTACATATATTGTGGAATAATGAATTCTTCAAGATATTTGCTATCTGAAGAATTCAAGTAGGTACTTATTCAAATTATGGTAAAGCGCTACAGGGCTTTCATTGTTTCATAGATAAAAAAAATATCTTGGGTATAATGTAGAGTACCTAAGTACTCAGACAATTATTCAAAGAGACAGAAGAATGTACCATTTACCCGATTGAACGAACATCCTTGAAACATACAACAAGTACCTACAGATAGATACCTAATAAAAAGTCAGTAATGATCAAGTTCTTTAGTGGGTGTTTGTTGTTAGGTAAAAACATTCTCGTACTATACGCATTTACGGAGAATTGAGTGGGGAAAAACAGAATCAAAATGAATATTTATATATGTAATACTAATTAATTTAAACGCTTAATTGCCTCACGATTGAAGAAGCAATAATATAATGTCATAAATATGATTTTCTTTTGTTGTAAGTT
Organism: Agrilus mali; assembly: GCA_029378335.1. Taxonomy (NCBI): domain Eukaryota; kingdom Metazoa; phylum Arthropoda; class Insecta; order Coleoptera; family Buprestidae; genus Agrilus; species Agrilus mali. Next base: position 1,871,987 of record CM055660.1, read on the forward strand.
CATTGATTTGATCAACGTTACAATAATTATAACAGAAAAATGTGCACTGATAATTTTTAATGTACAATTAATTGACCACATCTAACATAATGACTGTTGAGGTATAAAACGAGCAGAAAACCGATTTAATAAATAAACAATTTAATGTTCTTCGAACAAATTTATTAGTAGGTAGGTACAATATTTTTTTCCGTTACGTCATATTTGCCATTTCGTAGAAAACTAGAAACCGATAGGATTTTTGGCGTGTTTTAAGTACTTTATTAAGAGGAAACCACATAATTAAACACTTCCCCCATTTAAAAGTTGTAAACACTAACCATACGACACCTGCATATAGGTACCTACCTATCTAATAAAAATTTAACAATAGATAAGTATTTATTTTTTTATTAAATTTTATCAAATTTGTATTATTTTAATCTAGTAATAATTATTGTAAAATAACTTACCTAATTATTTAATTTCAACAACAAGGTAACAAACACCTCGTTTATTGAACACTTCCTATTAACTATTAGGTACCTACGTAAATTCAAATTTAAGGTAAGGTAAAGTTGTAAAGGATTTTCCAGAAAGTTGTTTTGCAACACAAATATTTGAAATATGAAAATGATAAGGTGAAATGAATGCAAAAAATTAGTATGGCTGTTACCAGTTAATACCATGCCATAATCTAGTAAATATACTATCCAATATTATTTTTAAATGTTGACCTTTTTTTTATAAAATACACCCCCAATTCGTTAATTTATATATTGAAAAGGAGAATGTAACCTCCCACAAATCATTGACAGAATGAGTGCTATAACAAAAATAAGTTTTGTAAGTTTATTTTTGAGTTTCTACAATTTCAGAAATATCTGAAGATAGAAATGTAAATTGTGTAAAAATTCTTTTGTAGAACGAGCCCTAACAATTATATTATAACATAGCTATGCCCGCGACTTCGTCCGCGTGGAATAGTGACTTTCGGCAGCATTTAAAATTTTTTTTCTATATTTTAATTTTCTGGGCCGTAAACTTTTTGGACGACGTCATTACACAAAAACTTTCATCGGCTAATTTAATCCCCTTTAGGGTAAAATTTTTACAAAAATTGAATGTCGTATTTATTTATATCTAACATAATCAAAAGCCTAATAAATCTGTAAAAATTACGGAATTTCCGCACAAACGTTCCTATTTCAACCCCTTACAACCCTTTTTTCGCATTAAAAAGTAGCCTATGTCCTTTCTCAGACTCTAGACCAAGGATGGCGAACCATTGGCACTCGTGCCACAAGTAGCACGTTTGAAAATTTTGATGGCACGCACAAAAACAAATTTTTTTTTAAGTTATCTTTTTTAATAGAAATGAAGTAAAAAGTATTAATCTACACTTAATTTATAGTTTATGATATAAATTTGTAGTACTGAATACCTGTCTTAGTATGTTAACTAGAACCGTCAAATTATACATTTTATTATTAAAATATCGCATGAATTCTTTCGAAGTATATACAGATGCGCATTAGATAAAAAATTTTGCGTATCCAGTTTCGCCTTCTTAAGGTATTTGAATCAAAATTTATTTTATATCCTGATACAATACCATTTGAAAAATTAAATTTGAAAGTCCTTGAGTGGTTAAATTTTAAAGAATTAGAAATGGAATTAGTTGAATTTAAGTCAAGTGGTACCATATAGAACCAAAAATTTGTTGATTTTAGAAATGATTTAGAAATTATTGAAAGTAATCGATTATTGGATAAAATAAATAAAATTGCAGAAAATCAAATTCTAACTATACATGGAATTCAGTTCCTGACACGTTTAATTGTTTAAAACTTTAAAAATATTAGTAAAGGTAATTTTATCAATATTTTCATCGACGTGGGCATGTGAATCTCTATTTTCAGAATTAAATTTTATAAAAAATAAATATAGGAATAGAATGACGGATGAGTCGAGCTCTGCATGCGTACTGTTGAAATTAACTAAATATGAACCAGATATTAAATCTTTATCATCTAGTGTACAGCAACAAAAATCACATTAAAAACATTTTTTTTAACGTGAATTTTGTTTCTAGCATATTGCTTTTTGTAAAACATTGATTAATAAAAAATTGTTTAAAGATGAATTGCTTTTGTTTGTTTATTTAATTATACTTACGTATAGTTTCACCACGCTAACATTTCGAATGAAAAAAGAATTTTTATGACTTTATGGCATGGACATCAAAGAAGGTTCGCCATCCCTACTCTAGACTATCTTTGTACTAAATTTCATTTAAATCGGTTCAGTAAATTTAAGGCGAGATTGTGTAGCATACAGACAGAGTTACTTTCGCATTTATAATATTCCGCGAATTCATTTTCATCGATTTTCCCATGGGAATAAGATATTTTCCCGCAGTAAAACGTAGCCTATGTGTTAATCCAGGGTGTCAGCTAACTCCATACCAAATTTTATTAAAATCGCTCCAGCCGTTTAGACGTGAAGAAGTAAAAAACCCACACTCACAAACTTTCACCTTTATAATATTACTGTGATTTTGAACACTCCATGGTTTTTTATTAGTAACAATATTTAAGGAGTCATAGTTTTTTAATGCACTGTTATTTTAGCTAAAGAAATATATACCTACACCCCCTTTAGTGCGATAAAGGGAATGATAAAATTTGAAAGTAGGTAAAGAAGGCATCTTCTAGGTTACGTGAAGATGAATCAGGACTATATAGCGGTAGAGGAAAATCTCGTTTATGAGCCCTAATGTTTGTACTTTATATAAGTCATGATATTTAAGAAGTCTCTTAGTGTAAAGAATGTAAAAAATCGCCCATATCAGTTGTTTTTTTAATTGCAATAACTTACCATTATATTAGTAGAAGACTAATTGTAAATATGTGTTTGTCATTACTGCTCTTATTCTCATTTAAAGAAACCAAGAATGACAACAAATATCAACAAAACTCGAATGTTATTCAACTATTCACTTATTAGGGCTCGTAGTACCTCTTTTTACCCCCAATAGTGTAGTTGACTTGAAAAAAGAGTATGACGTCACAATTCAGTATTTGTCTCTCTATCTAACTGTGATTTTTAAACGTCCATGTATTTTTATTTTTTAAATATTAAAATGCTGTTTATGCCAGACTAGGTATTTGTGAGGTAAAGAAGCTTCAATTTAAAAAATAAAAAATATATATATATATATATAACTGCCCAAATACGACCCCCTGTACTTAATTAAATCTTTTATCAGACAATCCCTATTAATTTCAAATTTCTGCAAAAAATATTTTTGAAATAATGAAGTGTTACGTAATATATAATGAATCATTTTCCTTTTAAGGGCTCGGAAATAAAAACAAACATAAATACAATAGATTGACTCATCCTTTACCACTTGGCATTGATAGGTACTTATTGCCCAATCCACTTAACATTATTATCAATAATTAAAATTGTTAACAACAAATTAAAAAAACACTTGAAACAATAAGCAAGATATTGTAATACAAATATTTTTTTTTAATATTTTCCTTAAATAACAATAAATCAAACTGAGTACCTAGGTACCTACCTGCCTATATGTACATGATACATAGCTAGATAATCCGGGATTTTGAATTGCTAATTTGGCATTACCTGCTAATTCCTAATATGAATATCAAATTGTTGTTCTATCGCAATTACCATTTGAAAATAATCACATTTGAATCTGTTAAAGTTATTCTAATCAGAGACCCTAACATTAATGTATTATTTCTAGGTAGTTTACAATTTTGCACAAAAAACTGTGTATGTTACATAATAAGGTGAAGCTGACTCATGCTCACTTGAACAAATTTAAATTTAAAATAATTTACGGCCGATGTAATAAATATCGTATAATAAAAGTAGATACATTGACAACAATTCTGTTCTCGTTGTACGTAGTCTCTTAAATAATATAAAAAAATGTTAAGCAACCCCCTTCTCAATCTTTTGAATGACCTATACAGGGTTTTTCAAGTTGATGGGCTATTAGAAGTATATGAATTAGTAGAAGGAATTCAATTTTGAAACTTGGGCTCATTTGGTTATTGTTTATGCCGCTTCTTTTAAAAATATTTTCAAGTTCGATTTACATCCGGTTATACCGGAAATCGATACCAACTTTGTTATTTTAAATGGAATGGTATATTTTTTACGCTGAATTCGAATAAAACGTGTAATTCTAAGGTAAATTTGATAACCAACTTGTACACCTATGACGATCGGTTTCTGAGTTAATTTAATTTATAGAAAAAAAATCGCTACCGCAATCCAAATTATAAAAAATCATAACTTTCACAAAATACGACTAAGAGTGTTGAAATTTTTACTAGTAATAGCTGAATATTAGTGCTAACGCCTTGACAAAATTGAATTAAATAATTTATACAGGGCGTTCAAAATAAAATTCTAAAATTGAAAAACTTCCAACACGAATTACTTCGTTTTTTCAAATGGCACCTACTATTTTTTATTTTTTCAATCGATTTCTTTTTCTATCCTCTCGATCCATATGGATACTTCCTATTTTATTTGAAAATTTTGGAACAATTTTGAATTATTACTTAAAATAGGAAGTATCCATATAGATCGAAAGAGGATAAAAAAAGGAATCGATTGAAAAAATAAAAAATAGTAGGTGCCATTTGAAAAAACGAAGTAGTTCGTGTTTGAAGTTCTTCAATTTTAGAATTTTATTTTGAACGCCCTGTATAAATTATTTATTTCAATTTTGTCAAGGCGTTAGCACTAATATTCAGCTATTACTAGTAAAAATTTCAACACTCTAAGTCGTATTTTGTGGAAGTTATGATTTTTTATAATTTGGGTTGCGGTAGCGATTTTTTTTTCTATAAATTAAATTAACTCAGAAACCGATCGTCATAGGTGTACAAGTTGGTTATCAAACTTACCTTAGAATTACACGTTTTATTCGAATTCAGCGTAAAAAATATACCATTCCATTTAAAATAACAAAGTTGGTATCGACTTCCGGTATAACCGGATGTAAATCGAACTTGAAAATATTTTTAAAAGAAGCGGCATAAACAATAACCAAATGAGCCCAAGTTTCAGAATTGAATTCCTTCTACTAATTCATATACTTCTAATAGCCCATCAACTTGAAAAACCCTGTTTATTTCATGATTTTATTAATAAACGCTCTCAGAACCCTTAATTGATATACCAATAAAGTGCCAATGTATCCCTTATGCAACTGATTATAATACATATTTTTATATATATAGTGCAGTCGAATTTCGATAACTCGAATCACCATGTGACGCGAAAAAACTTCGCTATTGAAAGAGACGTTAAAATCGTACATTATTAAGGGATTCCCCAGAAAATTCCACTTATCGAAGTTGTCGCCAATAAATTTGATTGGACTTATCGACATTCAATTTATCGAAGTTTGACTATATTTTGAAATTTATAGAACGCAAGAACCTTCCTCATATTTAGGGGAAGTAGACTCATGATTACCCATTATGTTACAGCTACCATTGATAAAATTAAAAGCAATATATTTAGATATTTATTAAATTTTATACCTACTAATTATTTTTTTATGACTTAATTACAAAAAAGCTTTCTTTGTAAATCTGTCAAATTTTGTTGAGATTAAATCAGAACCCATAATGTCAGATCTGCTCTATGTAGGTGCATAAGTAATTAATAAACTATTTTTGTATTGTTTCATCTTTATTTGATTTTAATTGCTCCAAATTAATAAGAACTACTTTACTATCATCAGAATTCTGTCTGCTGATAGTAGGTTCGTTCCTGATAATGTTTTCAAAATAAGGAAATTGAAAATAATCATTATTTTTAATCAATCAATTTCTTAAATGTGAAGAGCTTATTTCAGTTATCATTAAATCTGACATCAACACTGAGTCAACCCAGAGCAGAACGTCTCTTTGTTTTATTGCAACATTCCAACAAAAAAAAAAAATTTTAATAAACACATTGTGAATTATGACAACACACTAATTAGTTTTTAATAGACGTGTATGTTCAGCAGATTTATCTGATTGATTGATTAGCATAAAATTGAGTAGTTGTGTTGTTTTTTCATAATTTAAATAATTCGAGATGCACTGATAATTGAAACTAATTTGAATTGCACAGCACGTCTCTTACTATTTATTAATCATTTATTTACTACAACTACAATCGTTTAAATATAATAACAGAAAAACACTTGGAGAGGTTTCACAAACTTTTTATTCAAACTCAAGTGTTTTTCTGTTATTATATTCATTATGTTTCACCAAGTGTCATCGGCAAATTACTTCTTTAATTTAATTTACAATCGTTTATTATTTATTTTGATTTTCATTACTATCTGAAATTTCTAATGATAGATGTTTTTATCTCTTGTAGTAATTAACAACATTAACGGTAATATTTTATTTTAGGGAACATAATCAAAACCAAAACAACTTTTGTTTGATTTGAATTATTTGTTTTTAGTTTTCGAATAAAAAAAAATATTTAATGTGTCTTAAAAAAAGTTTTTCGAGTAACTTTTGCACAAAACGCATCGTATTTTTGTATCAGTTTTATGCATTTGCAGTGTACCTATTGCCATTTTTTGCTGTTACAGTTCGCTCAATTACTAAATCATTTGATTTTCTCAAAAAAATATATTTGTACAAAACTTACACAAAACTTATTATATTAGGCACGAATAGTGTAGCTATTCAAAGTCGCTAAATCACTTAAAAACCACTAGGTACGTACTAAAATTACATTTTTCCCGAAACAGAGCCAGCAAAACACACGATGCGCACTTTTCGCAAATAAAATTACAAAGAATATGTAAAATAGTTAAAATAATTATTCCGGGGCACGTTCAATACATACGACCACTCAGTTGGTCCCAACAGTCCCCACTAAATTGCTGACCCGACATTGTCTCTTGAAACTCAAGATTATCCATCGAAGGAGAAAAGTGAAACAATTTCTTTGCCTTTTCCAAGGCAATCGGGTGCATAAAAAGCGCACAGAACAAAAACTTCAAATAAATAAACGTGCATATATGTATATACTCAAGGGATAAGTACACAATGCAGTTGTACCATCGAGAATAAAGAAAACATTCAAAAAAGTAATATTGAAAAAGTATATGGAATTAAAAAAGAACTTTTCAAATATTTACGACTTAAAATTTTTGTTTTCTAATTTTACGAACTATTAAAATAAATTATAATTAACATTGAAGATCCCCAATAAATATTATAAAATCTAATAAATCAATTACGTGGTGAATTTTTGTTTTATTTAAAGACACACTACTTATCAGGTAAACTGTACGTAGGTAGGTACATGTTTAACTAATTAATAATAGTTTGTTGTTATATTAATTTAAGAAATATTATTAATGATAGAGTTAGTTATTTCAAAATTGGGTCAGTGGTGATCTTTCCATTATAGTTTCCCAGTTTATGGTTCAAAGTCATTTTGATAACGCTCTGATAATTGTCTAAGTACTTCATTGTTATTAACGTTTTGATAGAATTTTATAAAGTAAATAAACAGATAAAATAATAAAAATTTAGTAAATCGATAAAAATTCAATAAATTGATAGCACAAGTGTACAAAAAATTATAAAAATCTAGTAAATTAATTAATTGCTTGTTATAAAAATTATTTTTTATATTTTGTTATTGTTTTGTGTGCTAATAATATAATGTCAACAAAAAAGTTTTGAAGCTTTATTTTCTGAATGATTATTACATTCAATTTAAAATAGTACATACCTAAATACCTGGTGATGGCATAAAATAAAATATTTTAATTACGTGCTAATTTCAAGCACATTAACTTTAATAAACACACCAACAATTTATTCCAACGATAATATAATTACTGACATGATAACAAACTTAGTTAATTTTTTACAGTGCATATAATTAATTTTCAGGATTTTCAGGAACTGAAACGTAACCTAAGAGGTTATAACTTATTTTTCCATCTGTATGTAATTTAGAAGCTCATTTTTTGAAGTAGTGGCGGTACATTCATGTTTATTAAGAGACACTCTTAAGCGACGTTCGTGATAGAGACAGAAAATATATTGTAATATCTACCAACACCCACTTTTTTTGCAGTTCATTGAATATGTATTTCCGCGACTACTTTTTAAAATAGGTACATACATGTACACAAATATATATACAATAATAATATATGCTACGGGCACCTACACGCTGACAAAAACAATGTAGTAATAAGTAGCTTTAATTACGCGAACAAAATCAGAACAAATTCCGTTTGCGAATTCAAAAGTAGCCACCGGAAAGCCCAACAGTGTTCCTGATCTCATTGGATTTTACATATCGTAGGCCTACGTCACCTCGTACCTACATACATAAAATTATATTTTTGTACAGGGTTGACACAGTGGAATCTACAAACAGGATTATATCTAATGGGTCCAAATCATCCCCCATACGCAGTTAATCTGAAATAGTGTTCTTCTTTGCATAATACATGCACTGGGAACACTTGGTTTGAATAATTTTTAATGTAGTAAAGACAAACACATATTTACCAGTATTCTACTAATTAAATGTCCAGTTATTGCAATTAAAAAATAGGTAATATGGGCGATTTTTTACATTCTTTCCCTAAAACATGTTTATCAATTTTCTGATAAGAAACTTCTTAAATATTGTGACTTATATAAAGTGACAAAACATATATTTGTTAGGGCTCATAATCTAAGTCGTCCTCTACCCCCATCCCTAATTCATCTTCTCATATCATAGAAGAAGTTACATCACTATATTTCTCCTTACTTTCAAATTTCATCATACCCATTACCTAAATAGTATTTTCTGTAATATGTTAATCACTTTTACGAACAATTACTATTAATATCTATTTTTTATAAACATTGTTTGAATAAAAATATTTAGTCGTTTAATTTCTACGTATGTGACTTGTCTGTAGTAGCACCTGTTTAATTTTGGTCCATTGACAAAAAAAATAGCTTGGCCTTGGTTCAGATCACTTTTAAGACAACTATGACAATGAATTGGGTCAATTAAATTATACAACACAACTTTATTACCACAATAATATGTAAGATTATAAAAAAAGTAGGTACCTACCTATAAATAACTAATTAGCAACACAGTTAAATTTTTATTTTTATTTAATAAATAAATCAGGGCCACTGCGTTTTAAGTGTTATTGTTCACAATCTGAAGAAGACTTCTGTGGTCAAAAAAGCAAAAGGTATAAACTCAATTTTTTGATATACCCATTAAATATGTTTGTGAAACAGTTTAATTTTTATTGTGAATTAATGACGATTATCTACTTATTTAATTATACATACAGGACGGTTTCTGTTAAAGTTAATCAATAAAATTAAATTAGCATCTTCTCGTACCTACTTGCTCGGTGTTATGTATTTTGTAGCATTGAGGGCGCTCTAAATACAACTCTTCCCACTTCCAGTCTAATGTTACGAATTGTTTAGAGCAACAACAAATATAGCCTTTGCTATTCTTAAACTGCAACACCATTACTTAAAAATTCAATGGGGTTCAAATAACTAACCATCTCTCATCAAATAACCACCACTTTGACAAATACCTATATTGTCATTATTTTAATAATATTTTACTATAAATGAATTATACATGAATTACCTACGTACATGTATGGGTACATATTAATCCGTAAACAACAAGAAAAATTCCAAGAAAATGTTATTCTTTCAGTTGTGAAAAATACATGAGTATGACCACCTACACAGGTGAGCACAATAAACAATCAATCTAGTTTTTCAAATGTCGCCAAATTAATACACAATTTTAAGAAAAAATGGAAGTAAATTTGAAGGGAAACCTTGAAGTAGAGAAATTAGATATTTTGAAATCAAATCGGTAGAGTTGAAGGAGATACTTAATCCACTAGTATCGTATAATTTATTAGTATTTTTTTTAAGTTATATACATGAATGCTTGCAATTCATCGCATTTTATCGAGTGTTCGACAAAATAAAAATAAAATTCTTTCAAACTTAAATTTTTATAAAAAAAAAATTGATACGGTACAGGAAATAGCTAATCCTTTTTTTACATTACTAATTAATGCATCTCGTATATTATCTTATAATATATAGGAACCTTTAAGTTGCTGTAAAGCTTGTAGGGATACAATCCAAATATTAGTTGCTGGCATTACCGTCATCACCACCAGGTCCTTCACCGCCATTCTCATCACCACCAGCTTCTTCGCCGCCATTCTCATCATCACCAGGTCCTTCACCGCCATTCTCATCACCACCAGCTTCTTCGCCGCCATTCTCATCATCACCAGGTCCTTCGCCGCCATTCTCGTCACCACCAGCTTCTTCGCCGCCATTCTCATCATCACCAGGTCCTTCACCGCCATTCTCATCACCACCAGCTTCTTCGCCGCCGTTCTCATCATCACCAGGCCCTTCACCGCCATTCTCGTCACCACCAGCTTCTTCGCCGCCATTCTCATCATCACCAGGTCCTTCACCGCCATTCTCATCACCACCAGCTTCTTCGCCGCCGTTCTCATCATCACCAGGCCCTTCACCGCCATTCTCGTCACCACCAGCTTCTTCGCCGCCATTCTCATCATCACCAGGTCCTTCACCGCCATTCTCATCACCGCCAGCTTCTTCGCCGCCATTCTCATCATCACCAGGCCCTTCAGCGCCATTCTCATCATCGCCAGCTTCTTCGCCGCCATTCTCATCATCACCAGGCCCTTCGCCGCCATTATCATCACCGCCAGCTTCTTCTCCGCCATTCTCATCATCACCAGGCCCTTCAGCGCCATTCTCATCACCACCAGCTTCTTCGCCGCCATTCTCATCATCACCAGGCCCTTCAGCGCCATTCTCATCACCGCCAGCTTCTTCGCCGCCATTCTCATCATCACCAGGCCCTTCAGCGCCATTCTCGTCACCGCCAGCTTCTTCGCCGCCATTCTCATCATCACCAGGTCCTTCACCGCCATTCTCATCACCACCAGCTTCTTCGCCGCCATTCTCATCATCACCAGGCCCTTCGCCGCCACTCTCATCATCACCAGGCCCTTCACCGCCATTCTCGTCACCGCCAGCTTCTTCGCCGCCATTCTCATCATCACCAGGCCCTTCGCCGCCATTCTCATCACCACCAGCTTCTTCACCGTCATCGCCATTGTCATCATCACCGGCATTATGTCGCTGCCATCCTCATCATCTATAGCGAAATTAGCGCCACCGCCATTCTCGTCAGCACCAGCTTCTTCGCCGCCATTCTCATCACCGCCAGCTTCTTCGCCGCCATTCTCATCATCACCAGGCCCTTCAGCGCCATTCTCATCACCACCAGCTTCTTCGCCGCCATTCTCATCACCACCTGCTTCTTCACCGCCATTCTCGTCACCACCAGCTTCTTCGCCGCCATTCTCGTCACCACCAGCTTCTTCGCCGCCATTCTCATCACCGCCAGCTTCTTCACCGCCATTCTCATCACCACCAGCTTCTTCGCCGCCATTCTCATCATCACCAGGTCCTTCCACCGCCATTCTCGTCACCACCAGCTTCTTCGCCGCCATTCTCATCACCGCCGGCTTCTTCGCCGCCATTCTCATCACCACCAGCTTCTTCACCGCCATTCTCGTCACCACCAGCTTCTTCGCCGCCATTTTCATCACCGCCAGCTTCTTCGCCGCCATTCTCATCATCGCCAGCTTCTTCGCCGCCATTCTCATCATCACCAGGCTCTTCAGCCCCTATTCTCATCACCACCAGCTTCTTCACCGCCATTTTCGTCACCACCAGCTTCTTCGCCGCCTTTTTCTTCACCCCCCACCCCGCCAGCTTCTTCGCCGCCATTCTCATCATCACCAGGCTCTTCAGCGCCATTCTCATCATCACCAGCTTCTTCGCCGCCATTCTCATCACCACCAGCTTCTTCACCGCCATTCTCGTCCCCTACCAGCTTCTTCGCCGCCATTTTCATCACCGCCAGCTTCTTCGCCGCCATTCTCATCATCACCAGGCCCTTCAGCGCCATTCTCATCACCACCAGCTTCTTCGCCGCCATTCTCATCACCACCAGCTCCTTCACCGTCATTGCCATTGTCATCATCGTCATCATCACCGGCATTATCGTCGCTGTCATCCTCATCGTCTAAAGCGAAATTATTGACATGTTGACTCGCTTCTTTATCATTTAAATCGCTAGACCTTTTCTGCTCATCTAAAAGTTCAGTTATTTCATAATGTAAGCGCATCCACCACAACTGTTATTTACGTAGCAAAGCAGCAACTTTACTTGTTTTTTTTTAATTACGTTTATAAAGTAAATTTAATACCTTCTTTGAAAGCCGGTACATCAGAAGATTTTATTTCAACAAGTTGTTTATTAACACAGACATATGTTACTCCCCCATGTGAAATAACTTCATCATCCTGACATGCAGAGCCAGATTTGAACTGCAGCGATTTAACTAAGGGAAATAATTTTTATTTCAAAACAATGCTTAGCTCATTTTTTGTTTAAAACTCGATTAGGCAAAAAAAAAATTCTACTAAATAATAACTAAGATTACTAATTAATAACACATATTAATATTTATTATTGTAAAATTCTGCACAATAATGGTCTGATAATTTTGAATAACAAACGAAAAAATCCATGTGTTATGGATTTATTATTATTATATTTAAAAATACCTATTTCTATCAATTAAGTCTTTATGAAAAAATTGGAAACACTATCATATTTTACAAAAAATATTGGCTCTATTTTAAATACAATAAAATTTACTTACTGTAGAATGCTGACCCATGAATTGCCAGCACCGACAGCAAAAGGAACACCCCTAAATAATCTAAACAAAATAAAATTGATTAAATAAACAACATAGGTACTTAACAACTTTAGACAAACTTACTGCCTCTCATTATTGTTATCACAATGATCAATGTAATAAGTAAGTAAGTACTGAATTGTACAGAAGTTTCATCCCAATTTATATATTCGACCGTTTTTCTTATCTCAAACATTTTTTTTTAATAGAGTGTCACATGAAACTGAAATAGTACGGGGGGCATTCTAAAATAAAACGATGGATTGGTTATGAAATAAAACACAGTTTCTTTCGTGAATTTGATTTTATTAACTAATTGTTAACTTTCCAGTTTATGGGAAGACTATGATAATTTTGAGAGTGAAAATTTTCAACACATGTAATTTCGACTCGAGGGTTTTGTTTTTTATCTAATAAAATTTTAGGATTGTTTTGATAGTGGTAAAAAAACCAATAGAAGTTCAATGTCAGGTACCTCTAACCTTTATACTTGTGAACTAGGAAGGCGCAAAACACCGACTATTTTTTTTTTGAGTCTCGTGTGAAAATATCTATGATTTTTTTTATGATCTCTTTTCTCGTTAGGGTAATATTAAAACACGATAAAGTGACATATTTTCACTAAAAAAAACTCTAAAAAGAAATATTCGTTTTTTTGCACCACCCTATTGTGTAGCTATATGTTTGAGGTCTCAGTTCGCCACTGTCCATTTATTAGACGCTTCTGTCAAATCCTTGTAACTTAAAAAAATTATTCAAATGAGAGAATATGGGGTGGTCATGAGATGCGAAGTCAGTACTGTAGGGAGGGTAGATGAACCTATTACGGTCATATTCTTGAATGTCCTCACTGGTTATTTACTTATTGTATTCCTAATATATTATAATTATTTTTATTGTATAGTACCTATAAAAGTGAATTAGCTGCCAAAACATAAGATTAATAAAAATTAACTGTTACCTAATTAATGTATAGTTTAGACTATAAGCAATATATTTTAAGTATTAAATTATAGTCTCTCGACGAATCGAAATTGGTCTGATGGAAAAAATGGCCTAGAAACGTCTCTTACATTTAGAATGCCCCTCATAAAGTATTGATCTTATCAAACGTCAAAAACAACTTAAATATCTGAAGTGGTTTGTCATCGGATTATTGTTTCCGTTCTCTGTATTTTGCAAAAAAATTTTACTATTAGTCATACATCTAACTGTAAGTGTTTACGACTAAAGTGAGTAAAGAAGGTCCTTATGATTTTAAACCTTCTTATTACGCAACGGTAATAAATTCCAAAATGCCAAAAAGTCATACTATAAAAAGGGTGGTAGTAGAAAGAGTTAAAATAGAGGAATCCAGATATACGGTGAGGCTAAAGACATTTTTGTTGAAACGGTGCTCATAAAAATTCATTTATTTCATAATATAACCGCATCCATCACATCTTATGTATGTTATGTACGTAGCAAAGCAGCAACTTTACTTTTTTTTTATTTTTTACACTTATAAAGTAAGATTCATACCGTCTCTGAAAGCCGGTACATCAGCAGATTTTATTTCGGCAAGTTGCTTATTAACACAGACAGATTATTCCCCCGTGTGACAGACAGAGCCAAATTCTAACTGCAGCGATTTAACTAAGGGAAAAAATTTCAAAGTAGTGCTTAGATAATTGTTTATTTAAAAGTCGATTAGGCAATAAAAATTTTATACTAAATAATCACAAAAGTACCTAATTAATAACACATACTAATATATATATTATTGTAAATTTTTGCATAGTAATCTTCTGATAATTTTGAATAACAAATTTAAAAATCCAAAAGTGATATATATTTATTAAAAACGCGTCATGATTCTATTAATTAAATCTTTCCGAAAAAATTGGAAACACTATCACATTTTATAAAAAATATTGGTTCTATTTTAAATACAATAAAATTTACTTACTGTAGAATGCTCGAAAACACCTAAAGCAATGCTTTGACAAATTTAAAAAAATTATGAGCTACCTTTAAAAATTAATATTTTGAGCTAAAAATTTGGAAAACATTTTTTTTTGTCGATTATAAAATATTACCCAAACGAGAAAAGACGCAATTTGTTTTTTTTTTTTTCTGACTCTTGTATCAGAATTGATGGTGATTTTTATTTATTTTCCCGTTTGTATATAAATTTTTGTTAATAAAACCATTTCTTCTTCTTCTACTACTTTTTCTGTTGCTTCTTCTTCTGTTTTTTCCTCTTCTGCTTCTCATTCTGCTTCTTCTTCTTCTTCATTTTTTGTGTTATGACCCCAAAGTGTCCATTCTCAAAATAGGTAAATGTTTTAAGCATATTTAATGACCAAAATAACATTGTCGTAGTTTTCCTTTGTCTTATTTTCATTGCTTTCAAATTTAAGTTCTGTTATTTTTATGGCAGTAATCACCCTTTCGTGTCACATGTGATGTAACGTCCGAAACATTATTTTTACAATTATCCAAAAAGAAGACAACCTTACTAATTTTTTTTTTGCTAGAATAATTCTAATTACATATCCGATAGCTTCTTTAGCTTCATCAATATTGTAAGTTTTTTATGTTGGTTGATTACAACTCCTCTTTATTTTTATTTATTTACTTATTTATTCCCAGAATAAGTTATGATTGATGAGATTTTTTCCATACTTGAAAAAAAATGATTAATGAGGTTTCGGGAGCGACATCACAATTGTTATTACTTGAAGTACTTAAGCGTTCCAACCGATATGATACTTATCTTAAAAAAAATGATATCTAATAAGCAAGTGAAAACTAAAAGAAAAAAAAAAAGCAATTTCTTATTTTGTTTCGTTGTGCTTATGTGAAACAGTGATTTGTTTATCAATTGGCTCATGTGGCTAATGCTAGTGGCATTTTCAGTAAATTTCGTAAGACATTTAAAATGACGAAAGTAATCATTATCATAAAAATAACAGGTCCTTACTTGAAATCTCTGAAAAAAGGGTAAAAGGTAAACTTTATTTTGCTATTAAATTTGCTTAGAAACGTCGAATACGCCCTTCATGTTATACTTCTATAATATCTACAATCTATATCAACGAAATAAGAAAAAATATCTGAAACTATGATTTCTTTTTTTAAAAACAAAACTTTATGGTAAAACTTAAAGTGCATGAACTTCTTTTAATTTTTCCGATGCCACTGTATTCTACGCAAAAAAGTATCTGAAGAACATAAAAGCTATTTTATTTTTCTATTTTTACAAAGAATCAAGATATGGACATGTAGAAAAATGTTGAACTTTTAAACTGTTGCTTACAACTCGAAAACAAAAGACGAGATTAGATAATTTTTTGAAAACGCCCATGAATTTAACTCAAAACAAAATTAAATTTTTATTGAACAAAAATTTCTACAACAAGATGTACCTAATATTTTTTGTACATTTCTAATCACCGAAACTACTATTTGATAATCTATAGCACCATAAGGGTTGGATTTACAATAATTGTGAAAGCCATGCGATATGATCGACCACATATTAATCACTGTCGTTACTATCATCGCTTTCGTCGCTATCATCACTGTCGTTGCTATCATCGCTTTCGTCGCTATCATCACTGTCGTTACTATCGTCGCTATCGTCGCTATCATCACTGTCGTTACTATCCTTGCTTTCGTCGCTATCATCACTGTCGTTGCTATCATCGCTTTCATCGCTATCATCACTGTCGTTGCTATCATCGCTGTCGTCGCTATCATCACTGTCGTTACTATCGTCGCTATCATCGCTATCATCACTGTCGTTACTATCCTTGCTTTCGTCGCTATCATCACTGTCGTTGCTATCATCGCTTTCGTCGCTATCATCACTGTCGTTGCTATCATCGCTTTCGTCGCTATCATCACTGTCGTTGCTATCATCGCTTTCCTCACTATCATCACTGTCGTTGCTATCATCGCTTTCGTCGCTATCATCACTATCGTTACTATCGTCGCTATCGTCGCTATCATCACTGTCGTTACTATCATCGCTTTCGTCGCTATCATCACTGTCGTTGCTATCATCGCTGTCGTCGCTATCATCACTGTCGTTATTATCGTCGCTATCATCACTGTCGTTGCTATCATTGCTTTCGTCGCTATCATCACTGTCGCTGCTGTCATCGCTTTCGTCGCTATCATCACTGTCGTTACTATCATCGCTTTCGTCGCTATCATCACTGTCGTTGCTATCATCGCTTTCGTCGCTATCATCGCTGTCGTTACTATCGTCGCTATCGTCGCTATCATCACTGTCGTTACTATCGTCGCTATCATCACTGTCGTTGCTATCATCGCTTTCGTCGCTATCATCGCTGTCATTACTATCGTCGCTATCATCGCTATCATCACTGTCGTTGCTATCATCGCTTTCGTCGCTATCATCACTGTCGTTACTATCGTCGCTATCATCACTGTCGTTGCTATCATTGCTTTCGTCGCTATCATCACTGTCGCTGCTGTCATTGCTTTCGTCGCTATCATCACTGTCGTTACTATCATCGCTTTCGTCGCTATCATCACTGTCGTTGCTATCATCGCTTTCGTCGCTATCATCACTGTCGTTACTATCATCGCTTTCGTCGCTATCATCACTGTCGTTGCTATCATCGCTTTCGTCGCTATCATCACTGTCGTTACTATCGTCGCTATCGTCGCTATCATCACTGTCGTTACTATCATTGCTTTCGTCGCTATCATCACTGTCGTTGCTATCATCGCTTTCGTCGCTATCATCACTGTCGTTGCTATCATCGCTTTCGTCGCTATCATCACTGTCGTTACTATCGTCGCTATCATCACTGTCGTTGCTATCATCGCTTTCGTCGCTATCATCACTGTCGTTACTATCATCGCTTTCGTCGCTATCATCCCCTGTCGTTGCTATCATCGCTTTCGTCACTATCATCACTGTCGTTGCTATCATCGCTTTCGTCGCTATCATCACTATCGTTACTATCGCCGCTACCGTCGCTATCATTACTGTCGTTACTATCATCGCCATCGTCGCTATCATCACTGTCGTTACTATCATCGTCACCACCATCATTACTGTCTCCGTTGCTGTCACTGTCGTTGCCGTTATCATCATTGTTCTCACTGCCAGTATCATCACTGTCAGTATCGTCACTGCCGTTGTCGGCATCGTCACTGCCATCATCATCACTGCCAGTATCGTCACTGCCATTGTCGCCATCGCCGCTATCGGCACTGTCATCACTGCCAGTATCGTCACTGCCATTGTCGCCATCGCCGCTATCGGCACTGTCGTCACTGCCAGTACCCATTGCCGTTGTCGCCATCGTCACTGCCGTGTATCGTCACTGCCTGTATCGTCACTGCCGTTGTCGCCATCGCCGTTATCGTATTTCTCACTGCCGTATCTCACTGCCGTTGTCCTGCCGTTTCGCCTCGCTTGCCGTTCACTGCCAGTATATCGTCAGTATCGTCACTGCCGTTGTCCCATCCTGCCGTTGTCGCATTGCCGCTATCGTCATTGTCGTCACTGCCGTTATCATCACTGCCAGTATCGTCACTGCCGTTGTCGCCATCGCCGTTATCGTCATTGTCGTCACTGCCAGTATCGTCACTGCCGTTGTCGCCATCACCGCTATCGGCATTGTCGTCACTGCCATCATCATCACTGCCAGTATCGTCACTGCCGTTGTCGCCATCGCCGTTATCGTCATTGTCGTCACTGCCAGTATCGTCACTTGCCGTTGTCACCCCCCATCACCGCTATCGTCATGGTCGTCACTGCCATTATCATCACTGCCAGTATCATCACCGGCGTTGTCGTCATTGCCGTCATCGTCACTGTCGTCAATGCCATTATCACCACTGCCAGTATCGTCACTGCCGTTGTCGTCATTGCCGTTGCCGCTATCGTCATTGTCGTCACTGCCAGTATCGTCACTGCCGTTGTCCCATGCCGTATCGTCTGTCGTCACTGCCAGTATCTCACGCGTTGTCGCCATCACCGCTATCGTCATTGTCCTCACTGCCATTATCATCACTGCCAGTATCATCACTGCCAGTATCATCACCGGCGTTGTCGTCATTGCCGTCATCGTCACTGTCGTCAATGCCATTATCACCACTGCCAGTATCGTCACTGCCGTTGTCGTCATTGCCGCTATCGTCATTGTCGTCACTGCCATATCATCACTGCCAGTATCGTCACTGCCGTTGTCGCCATCGCCGCTATCGGCATTGTCGTCACTGCCATTATCATCACTGCCAGTATCGTCACTGCCGTTGTCGCCATCGCCGTCTATCGTCATTGTCGTCACTGCCATTATCATCACTGCCAGTATCGTCACTGCCGTTGTCGTCATTGCCGTTGCCGCTATCGTCATTGTCGTCACTGCCATATCTCACTGCCAGTATCGTCACTGCCGTTGTCGCCATCGCCGCTATCGTCATTGTCGTCACTGCCATTATCATCACTGCCGTTGTCGCCATCGCCGTTATCGGCATTGTCGTCACTGCCATTATCATCACTGCCATTATCGTCACTGCCGTTGTCGCCATCACCGTTATCGGCATTGTCGTCACTGCCATTATCATCACTGCCAGTATCGTCACTGCCGTTGTCGCCATCCGCTATCGCATTATCGTCATTGCCATTATCACACTGCCAGTATCGTCACTGCCGTTGTCGCCATCGCCGCTATCGTCATTTCGTCATGCCATTATCATCACTGCCAGTATCGTCACTGCCGTTGTCGCCATCGCCGCTATCGTCATTGTCGTCACTGCCATTATCATCACTGCCAGTATCGTCACTGCCGTTGTCGTCACCTCACGCTCCTTATCGTCACTGCATATCGTCACTGCTGTTGTCGCTGCCGATTGTCATGCCATCACTGCCAGTATCGTCACTGCCGTTGTCGGCATCGCCGTTATCGCCACTGCCGTTGTCGCCATCGCCGCTATCGGCACTGTCGTCACTGCCATTATCATCACTGCCAGTATCGTCACTGCCGTTGCCGCCATCGCCGCTGTCGCCACTTTCATTATCATCACTGCCAGTATCGTCACTGCTGTTGTCGCCATCGCCGCTTGTCATCACTTCCATTATCATCACTGCCAGTATCGTCACTGCCGTTGTCGCCATCGCCGTTATCGTCATTGTCGTCACTGCCAGTATCGTCACTGCCGTTGTCGCCATCACCGCTATCGGCATTGTCGTCACTGCCATTATCATCACTGCCAGTATCGTCACTGCCGTTGTCGCCATCGCCGTTATCGTCATTGTCGTCAGTGCCAGTATCGTCACTCCCTGTTGTCGCCATCGCCGTTATTCGCCGTATCATCACTGCCAGTATCGTCACTGCCGTTGTCGCTATCGCCGTTATCGCCGTCATCATCACTGCCAGTATCGTCACTGCCGTTGTCGCCATCGCCGTTATCGGCACTGTCGTCACTGCCAGTATCATCGCTGCCAGTATCGTCACTGCCGTTCTCGCCATCGTCACTGCCATTATCATCACTGCCTGTATCGTCGCTGCCGTTGTCGCCATCGCCGTTATCGTCATTGTCGTCACTGCCATTATCATCACTGCCGTTGTCGTTATTGCCGTTATCGTCACTGTCATCGCTGCCATTATCATCACTTCCGCTATCGTCATTTTCGTTATCATCACTGCCACTATCATCATTTTCTACATCATCACTACCAGTATCATCACTCCCTGTTGTCGTCATTGCCGTCTTCGTCACTGTCGTCGCTGCCATTATCATCACTTCCGCTTTCGTCATTTTCGTTATCATCACTGCCACTACCATCATTTTCTTCATCATCACTGCCACTATCGTCATTTTCGTTATCATCACTGCCACTATCGTCATTTTCGTTATCATCATTGGCGTTGTCGTCATTGCTATTTTCATCACTGCCACTATCATCATTTTCGTCATCATCACTGCCACTATCATCATTTTCGTCATCATCACTGCCACTATCATCATTTACGTCATCATCACTGCCACTATCATCATTTTCGTCATCACTGCCACTATTATCATTTTCGTCATCATCACTGCCACTATTATCATTTTCGTCATCATCAGTGCCACTATCATCATTTTCGTTATCATCACTGCCGCTATCGTCATTTTCGTTATCATCACTGCCATTATCAGTATTGGCGTTGTCGTCATTTCCATTATCATCACTGCCACTATCGTCATTTTCGTTATCATCATTGGCGTTGTCGTCATTACTATTATCATCACTGCCACTTTCATCATTTTCGTCATCATAACTGCCACTATCATCATTTTCGTCATCATCACTGCCACTATCATCATTTTCGTCATCATTACTGCCGCTATCATCATTTTCGTCATCATCACTGCCACTATCATCATTGCCATTATCATCACTGCTATTATCGTCATTGCTATTGTCCTCGTCACCGCTGTCATTACTATTATCATCTCCGTTATCATCGTCATCACCGTTGTTGTCATCGTCGTTTTCACCATTTTCACTACTGTTATCTTCATTCGATTCGCTTTCATCCGTTTCACTAGAGTCACTGCTGTCGTCGTCCGACTTATTTATTATTGTCGATGTTTGTACATCATCTAAAAAAATTATTCACATTAAAGGGGTGAAGCAGCAGAGGGCTTTAATTTTTTTTTGTGGGCTGTATATGTAAATGGCAGTGTAGTGTTTAAATCTATTTCCTACCTTCTTTATCAGCCGTTACGTCTTCGGAACTTACTTGGACAAGTTTATTATTAACACAGGCATAAGTTACTCCATCATTAGAGATAGTTCCATCATTGCTACATGCAACACCAGCTTTTATTGATGGTGATTTAACTAAAGGAAAAGATTTTATTTAAATTTTTAAATGAAACAAAATATGCTTGGTAATCATTAATTTTGTTTTAAATAAAACCCAAAATGTCAAAGGTAACGGTAGCACCCCTCGGGGCTGCATTTTGGGTTTGAGTATTTGTTTGGTCTTTCAATTTTCTTCAATTAACTAATGTTTATACTACAACAAATTTGATGGGTATTGCTGTTTAATTCATACATTTTTAAAGACATTTTTGAAGCGAAATTTCTTTACAAACTGTCCGCACTCGCCCTTCTGGGGAGTAAATCGAGACAAAATGTGGTCACCTTGATTAAAAAAAATTACTTACTGTAGAATGCTGAAGCCTGCAGTGCAACCACAGCAAATAGAAGGAAGACCCCTAAGTGATCTAAACAAAATAAAAATTAAATAAATCATTCAGAATTCTTAATGATGTACTATTTGTTAACTTACTCGATCTCATGATGATAAAAGTAATGAAATGGAACTTTTAATTCTGCACAAGAAGCTTTATTCCATTTTATATATACTCGTCTTATCTAAAAATTAATTTTAATTGATTTTTTTTTTAAATGTGGATTTTGATTGCACACTACTTACGCATTTCTCGGTGCCATTTGAAAATAATACGAGGGACGTTCTGAAATTAATGGAGCCAAAACAGTAATCAATACTGCAACAAATTTTTATTTCGAGGGTACTAAGGTGATATCAACTCTACTGAGGAGCCCATATGAAAGAAATTTCAGGGAATTCGGCCTAGCAGACTATAGAAGTACTTAGTATCAGATTTACTATACTCCTTCACAAAGTGTGAGGTCAGAACCGTAGGGAAAGTGGTCCCAACCATATTCTTCATCACAAACATTAGCAAGATCACTTTTAAATTACAAACGCCACTGTATCACTTTACACCCCCAACTCATTACACCAGTTCCGCGAACCTCCATAAATTCCCTGATAAATAATTTGAGCTGAACTGGCTCAGTATACTTTTAAATAACACCTGGCGGAATTGTTTATTTCCGAAACAATTCTTTCGTTACGTGCAAACGAAGGTCAACAATATTGACATTCGATCGACTACCAATTGAAAATTGTCTAGGGAGGGTAAAAACATCAATCAACACTTATAAATTAATAATACAAACACTATATGATAGTTTAAATAAATAGATTGAGTACAATCTTCACCTGAATAAGTTAAAACAATTATGATAACTTAAATTAATATTTTTTATGTTTCTATTTTTCATATCAGTAGTAACAGTTTCTAAAATTACCATTTCAATAAAATACAACAGCGACCTTTTATTAAAAAAGCACTTACTTCTGCAATGTCCTCCGTAAAATATTATCTTTATCAAAGATCAATAACAACCTAAATGGTATCTGAAGTGATTCTATTGAATCGTATTTCTTTTGTATTTTGTAAAATTGAGCATTAAATGTGTGCTTTTCCACTGTTTTCGAAAAAAAAAAACGCATTTTCAAATAACATAGTTATTTTCGAAGAAAATAATGTAAAATCAATGTCACTATTTTTTTTTTATAAATGTAAAGATACCACGGAACAGAAAATAACAAGGACTTGCCAAGATTTTGTCGAGGAAAGGTGACGAATTTGGGGGAAAAAAAATAAATATTTTTCTCAAAACATCTATAGCAGTTAGGTTAGGTTAGACTAGCTAGAGCCAAATTCGAATTAAAAATTAAAAAAAAGTTCAAACTTAAAAAATTCTTACAAAACCAAAGGTTATTATGCTAATCTTCCAGGATTTTAAGAAAATAAGCACAGTAAGGGTAAGGCCTCCCTGCCTCTGTCCCTCCCTGGCTGCGCCCATGCAGAGAGTAAAATAGGAACAGAACGATCCAGAATATTTTATATTAAGATAAAGACATTAAGTAACTGTTGCAACCTTCTTGCTACAAAAATTAATTGTTACATACATATAACCTTCTTTAGAGTCCAATACTCGCTACTAAATTTTTGATAAGGTCCTTTGTCCTTAAACGTCGTGTTGCTTAAGTTTCTGGCTATGTTATCTTGTTGAAGCAATTCAAACAGTATATATATATTAGGAAATATGGCCGTCGTTTTATTCTCGACGTTTCGCCGACCCGAGTGGTTGGCATCTTCAGGAGATCTGTTCTGAATTGTGATTCGAAACGTCGAGAATAAAAACCTCGAGACAGCCAATAAGCTCGAAAATCAACATTACAATATACACCGGCCGCGAAAGCCTCACTCAATTTATTGTATTAGGAAAATTCTTAAAACTGTTACCTAATTCTGTTATTTCCTTCTAGAACAAAAAGAAAACAAAGTTACATATAAATTCCTCATCTGAGACAAATTTTGCATTATTTGCAATTGTAAAAATCTGTGTCTAAGCATTACTTATTAAAAGCTCATCCTCGGTAATTATTCAAAGATAAAAGTTTCAAGCAATAACTCGATTAACATTCTTAAATTCCCGCCACACAAAAAAAAAAAACAACCGTAGGAGAGCTTTATTTTTCAATGATAATGCTTTGTATTTCGAGTGCATGTGATAAATTGATTTCAAAAACTTGAGAAACAAACACATAATAGCATATAATTGGATAATCCTCTCCAGCAAGGCGACGAAATTTAGTACCTATCGTATAACTCGAACAAGTGCAGATAACAAATCAATAAGTTACAAAAGTCAATATCAAATATACTAAATAAATATTGAAAACAATAAATATTAATCGTAAAAGAGGAAATGAAAAAAATATTTTACACATCGTATATAGGACCCTAAGTGCCTAAGCTATACAAGAATCGAATTTTCATAAAAAGTTTTAACAATAAACAATTTCAATAACTGAGTGACTTTTCTAGAAATTTTCACTTATAAAAATTGATAACTTTCTTCAGACGGTATTAAAAAAATAATAAAGATAAACCTAAAGCAGAAATATTTTGTTATTTACTTCTGTTTAAAAAAAGTATGGAACAAAAAACTAGAAAAAAATGAAATAACAATTAAGCAATAGAAATGTATAGTCCATAAAATTTAAGAGTGCATGTGTATGAAATAATCAATGACAGCACGAGCAATCTGTCCTTTACCTACTCATTTTAATGATTAAGAAAAAGATAGAATTCTAAAAGTATGTGTTGTATAACTGAATCTATTTACGAAATACGTCGTTGGCGAAGTTTGCATCAAAATAGAGACAACTTGTAAATAGTAACGAGAGTCTTAATTTTTATTTAAAATTAACATGAAATAATTTGACTCGATTTTCATTACACTAACTTATGTCACTTGTTTTGATGTTTCGCGTGCTTTTTGAAATTTTGTTCTTTTTTTCAAGTTTATCGCTTATATCCACTGCCTTTAATAAAAAAATCTATGCTTTTCAGATATTATGCATATTTAGTGATTTTAAAAATAAGATAAAATATTTATTTTCATAATTGAGTTGCATTTTTACAGAAATTGTAATGAAACTTAATTTGACTCCAAAGTTGTTGATTGATTAACAGTTTAGAATAATTATAACCACATTTAATAATAGATTTTATACAGCATACTTCTTACACCAAGTTATGTTTATAATATATGTATTTATTTTTTAATAACAATATCCCCAGAATTTTTAACACGTTATTTTGCAAATCATGCACGTGATTTTTATTATATTTTTTTTAATTGTTCTGTTGATTAAATCACAAAATTAAATTACTAACTAAAATCTTATCGGTACCATGAGTAGGTACTACCTTAAAGAATATATCTATAATATACACTCATCACTGTGCTTCATTATATCTCGACAAGCAAGATAAAATCTCATACATGATGACGTGCGAAATCAAAATTAATAAAAAATTAAAAAAAAAGAATTTATTAATGAGTTTTGATTCAAGAGGTCTCCGTTTATTTACACGTGGCGAGAATTTTGTCCTTTTTTATTATCAATAAATTTCGAAATTGAGTTATGTTAGCTGTACTATGCAATTAAGCATTAAATTTTATCAATATAAAAAAAAGTGGAAAGTGTTGCACTGAAAAAAGATATTATCAACTGTATGTCTATCTATCCAAGTTGGACTGTATTATTTGAATTATTTTAAGCTTTATTCGTACAAGGAAAATAGAATTTCTGAAACACACTGTGTTTTTTATTATCGCAGCTACTTGTGTAGGTGGTCTACAAAGCTAATATTTCGCAAAACTTATTAGCAGTAGGTACTTAAAGTAACGATTTTTAAATTAGAATAAATGCCCTCTTATAACAACGTATAACACAATAATTTGTTCTAAATACTTAAGTACCCGGTGTGATACTTATTAGCAATCTACTTTATGATGTTTTGCAACTGCAGAACCACATTAACTGATTTAACCCTAGCCTAACCTAACCTAACATAACCCTTTTTTCCCAAATGGGAAGCATAATTTTCTAATAAGTAAAAGAAAATATTTTTTATGTGCTCTTACTTTCAAAAAAGACTTTAAACTTCAAAAATTATGCATTTCTTAATCTAAAATAAACGATAACGAATGAGTTGTTTATTCAATTTGCATTTGGCTATTGTTCTTTCTTTGAGAACATTTTTGACAATGAAGCTACCAGTTATTTTACCTCCTAATAATTTTGAAGGCAAGAAACTGGTAAATAATTCTCTTTAAAGTAAGCCGAAAAATACATGCAGACGAACTAGGTCATCGCGATTAAATACTTAATGTTATTGTTTAAACAAGAGGACGCTTAAAAAAAGTGGTTACCAGTTAGTTCCTTATGGCATTTCTCTATATAAATTGAAACTATTGAAATTTTATCGCAGAATCAATTTGTTAAAATCGCGAGCTACTGAACTACTACGTACACATACTATAAAAGTGATTTATCCAGGGCTAATATTTACATACAATCATCATGAGTAAGTATCTCATTTTTTTTTTATTTAATAATAAATGTACCAATTTTAATTTATGAATCTAATATTTATTATGACTTTTTTGAACTCAATTTTGCAGGATTCCAAGCTATTTCCTTGATCTTCTCGTTAAGTTGCGGCTTATGTTTAGCTTTATCAGGTAATTATAAAAATTACTTGCCATACTACCTTTGCCTAGGCTAAACTAATTTATGTGAAGGATCATTAAATAAACATTTTACCAGTCAAACTATTTTTGCATAAGACAAACCTAACCTAACCTAACCTAACCATAACAATTTTCTATATAATATTGTTATGCACCCTTTAAGGGTAAGTTATGGTTAGTAGTTTAAGATGCCCTGGCTGGTCTAGGCAAAACTATAGTATATTATCCTAAATTTTTCTTTTATTTTTAAACATTTTTTAAATTTTTCAGTTCGACAAAATCCAGATCAACCTACAGACTCTAGCAATGACACAATGAATAAACAGTGCACCAAAAATTTCGAAATTATATCACACGACACAAATTATCAAAGACTCTACGCCTGTATAGGAAACCAAATAGTCCCATTACGATGTCGTCACTGCTTAAGGATGCAACCAAATCAAAAAACAACAAGTATGTCGATCATAATAAATTCAGTACACATTAATTATCTATCTAATTAAATTACTATCCTTAACTTGTTTTATATTATCTAATTAAATTAATATTGTTATCTTATTTATTTTATTTAGATTTGTTTGATTTGATTTTTACTACGTCACTAAAAGCAAAAGAACAGGGCTGTTTGGTGGTATGTGGTGATAACACGAATGGGAGCAACCAAGTTGGAGAGTCAACAGTGGGTGCTGGAGGTCTTTCCGGACTTGGAGGCTTAGGAGGTCAGCTTGGAAACGCGGGACAAATTATGGGACTTAACGGAACCGGAAGTGCAAACATGAGCATTTCGCCTTATAATATTCAAGGAAATATTAATTATGTACCTAATAATATGGGTCGTTACCTTTAGGACAAACTTAGGATAATTGCTAGAAAAATTAAATTAAAAACTATTATTGTTCTTATTTAAATAAGTTTTTATACTCAAATAATTTGTTAAACGCTAGTGTAGATTTTAGACATATTTTTTTATACGATGAAGACTTTTTATACGATAATAAAATAATTATTAGTAATATACAACAGTTATTTTTGTACTGAAAGTTTTTAAACACCCTGTATGTCGTATAATTAATATTATTTGAACATTTGACCCTTAAAATAGCTCTATAAAAGAACTGCAGATTTATTTGAAATATTAAAAAAAATATTTAAGACTCTACTGGCTGTTTGATTGTGATACTAAAGAGTCCAAAGTTTTGACAAAACAATAAGAAGAACAGTAACATAACCTCTATTAAATTAAACATAACCTCTCTACCTGACACTTCTTGCATGCTTCTTAAATAACAAATTTATATATTAATTTTTAAGTTAAATAATAATAAAGCGCAACTTTTACAATGGAAGAAGACGATATAACGGACCAATTAAAAAATTTTCACGAAATGGAGTTAGATGACCGAATTGTAAAGGTTCGTAAATTTGCACATATTTGTTTTTAAGAATCAAGCTAAACTTTAATAATTTGTTAGGCTGTTGCTACACTTGGTTGGGTGCAACCTACCCTCATTCAAGAAAAATCAATCCCCCTTATTATTGAAGGAAAAGACGTTTTGGTAAGAGCCAGAACAGGATCTGGTAAAACAGCAGCTTTTGCAATTCCAGCAATACAAAGGATTCTTAACATTAAACAAACTAAATATTATCAAGAAACACGGATTTTAATATTAGCCCCCAGCAAGGAACTTTGCAATCAAATATTCAGTGTAATAAAAGACTTAACTGTTAAATGTTCAAGAGATGTCCATTGTATTGATATTTCACCTCAAGTGGATTTAAATGTGCAAAAGCCACTATTGGTTGAAAGACCAGATATTATTGTTGGAACTCCGGCAAGAACCTTACAACATATTAAGGCAGGAAATTTAAATGTTTCTAAAACACTAGAAATGCTTATCATCGATGAGGCTGATTTGGTGTTTTCATTTGGATATGAATCAGAACTTAAAGAATTACTAAAGTAAATACATTCACTATATTTTAAGACTAATTGTGTAAAATATGTTACGTATTGATTTTCAGACATTTGCCAAAAATATATCAAGCTATTCTTGCCTCTGCCACTTTAAGTGCAGATGTTAAAAGTTTAAAGAGCTTGGTTCTAAATAATCCTGTAATATTAAAATTGGAGGAGCCGGATATAGCACCATCATCACAATTATCTCATTATCATTTAGCAGCAGAAGAAATGGACAAAGCATCTATTCTCTATGCTCTTCTAAAGCTGCATCTTATTAGAGGGAAAACAATAATTTTTGTTAACACAGTTGACAGATGTTATAAGTAAGTTAATTACAGTAATATTAAAAAATCAGGTCCTTAAATATAAAATTAAATTTTAGATTAAAGCTGTACCTTGAACAATTTGGTATTCCCACATGTGTTCTTAACTCTGAACTTCCTGCCACAATTCGTTGTCATTCTGTAAATCAATTTAATCAAGGAATATATGATATCATTATAGCATCTGATGAGAAGTCACTAGAACAGCCTGGAGATGGAAAAGTAAATTCATCACAGTTAAAAAAATCAAAAAGAAGAAAAGATAAGGAAAGTGGTGTCTCCAGAGGGATTGACTTCCAGTTTGTCTCTAACATTATCAACTTTGATTTCCCTTTAGATGTAGAATCATATATCCACAGGGCTGGCAGGACAGCTAGAGGGAACAATCAAGTAATTAAATTAGTTATTTAAAACTGAACACTCACTAATAGTCTCAATTAATATTTTAGGGAAGTGTGTTGTCCTTTGTAAGCATTAAAGAACAGCCGATGTTAAATGAAGTTGAAAATCATTTAAGAAACGGTTCAGATATTCCAATAATAAAGTACTATCCCTAATTAAAGATTTTTGATATTTAATATACAGGTAATATTTTTTCTTTTTTAGAACATACCAATTTAAATTAGAAGAAATAGAAGGATTCAGGTACAGAGCAAAAGATGCTTGGAGAGCAGTTACAAGAATAGCTGTGAGAGAGGCAAGGCTCAAGGAAATTAAACAAGAAATATTTAACTGTCAGAAGCTTAAAAGTTATTTCGAAGACAATCCTAATGATTTAAAAGTGCTAAGGCATGACAAAGCTCTGCACACTGTAAGAGTACAGCAACATCTTTCTGATGTACCTGAATACATTGTGCCCCCTTCTTTGAAAAGTTTAACAACAGGCTTAAATAAACGTAAACGAAAAAATTGGGATCACTTCAGACCCTCTGAAAGCTCGGAATTAAAGTATCAGGTACACAATCTTCCTTACCTATACAAATATGTTGTTAAAATAACAATATTTAATAACTTTCCAGAAAAAGAAAAATAATCCACTGGTTGCAATGGAATTTGAAGGTTTCAAGAAAGATAAAAACAAAAATATGAAAATTAAAAATAAAAAAGTAAAAGTAAAATAGTACCCACATCAGTTTGTAATTACATATATATGTATTTTTTTTAATTAATAAACGATGTTGTTTCTACCTTTAATTAGTAGTTTCTCTTAAATACTACAAACAAACACTTTTTATTTTCAATATAATTTAATAAAAATCTATAAATTATGACTTATCATCAATAAGCAATATAGTAGCATTGCAAATAAAGTTATAATATGGATCTTAATAAACAAACATTTGTTAGTTAAATAACTTAATCATAGCTTTATGGTACATTACTCTCATGAAATATCTGTTCTAGTCTCTCTTATACATATAATTAGTGCATTTGCAATTGTAATAATACTACACATAACTTTGTGACATCAAGCCCTTTTTTTGAATGGCAAAGGATACTGCTGTATCTAAAAAACCAGTAGGATCATTTACTTCATCATTAGAATCAGTCTTCATAAGCTCATTCTGAGCATTCTGGTAATTTTCCAAATCAGAATCGCTAAAACTTGGTATTTCTGATTGGTACAGGTCATTTACAGGATACAAAGAATTTCCATCAGCATTAGATTGTAGGCCATGAGATTGTATAGCCATGAGTATTCCTCTATCTTCAACCAATGTGTCATTTTCACAAGTTTCTATTAAATCAGTAGCATCAAAGGGAGAAATCATCCAACTTTCAAGGACTTTATTGATTGTATTATCTATAAATCCTTTAGCTAATTGCCTTGCTTGCCACTTTTGCAAATAATAATCCTGATTTTTAGGATTAGACTCAACTAATGTCACAGGAATTTCATCATATATTGATTTTTCAATGTTCTGAGAAAGATGTTCATCTTCAGAAGAGTCATCACTGTCCATTAATTTTTCAGCTTTAGATATTATATCACACGGGGTATGAATGTGGTCACATTTAACACCACTAATGTTCATATTAACTTCTTCAGGTGCACAACTTTCACTGTCCATCATTTCGAAATTACCACCACTATTTTTAGATGATTCTCCATGTTTTGAAGGCTCTGAATTCATTGTATCCTTCAAATGATATTTACCCTTAATTTGCCAAACGTGTTTAGCCTTTTTAAAGGGCCTTTCGTCGTCATCACCTTTGCTGATGTTCTGCTTCGATTTTAAGTTTTCATTTCCACGCCCCATGTTCCTGGCAGTAATCAATGGAAACAAATATTGACAAATTATGTCATCACTTTACTAATTTATCACCGTTAGTAACAATTATTTAACTATTTTCACCCCTGGAACATAATTTATTAATAAAGCAATCAAAATACAATACAAATAATTAACGATAACCTACATAACAGTTGTCAAATTTGTGGTTGTCACTGTCAAAAATCATAGAGGCAGAAATTCAAGGATAAATTTGCTCAGTACCAATGGCGTAACATAAATATTATGAAAGGCACAAAAAATTGAGAAAACACTATTAGAATAATAAAAATGATTGCTTAATAGGATGAAATACATAAGTTTAAAAATAATTAATTAATACGGCTCTTGCCTCAATTAATAAAAATAAAGAGTTTTAATACACACGACTTATAATTTTGAACTGTAAGAAAAATGTTAATTAATATTTTAATAATAGTCTTATTCGTTATCTAAAAGGCGATGTGTACTGTTATCAATAAAATAAGATAATGAGTCTTAAGAATATTTTGTGAGTATCTGGGAAAAATTAGGAAATTAAAAAGAAATTGTGTAAAAAATTCTTAATCACATTAAAAATATTTATATATTATACCCTAATAGACCATTTTAATGATTTAAAATGAAAAGTTTATTTATTTTTTTCCACTTACAATGTAAAAAGTTATTTAAAAAATTAATAAATCATGAGAGTTTTAATTAATCTAAAAGTTTAGTTTTCAATTCAACTAATAAATAAATTATAAGTATTTAACAAATCAATTAACAGTTAGTTCTAATTTCTGAAAGTATTCGCAATCCTTTTTTTGTGCAATCAAAAGAGAAAAAAGAAATTTCTAAAAGGTCCAACGATTTGTTTTGGTTTTAGAGGCAATCATAATGAAAAAGTTTCACATACATAGTTAATAAAATGACCCCCTCTGCTTTCGGACTTCCCAATTATCTCGAACAATGAATATATATTGCATGTGTCCAATGTACATAATGGTTATACATAGTAGGTATAATAAACGAAAACAAAAGGTTTCTAAACGGGGAAAGTTCAACAGTGCGCATAGTTAGTATGCCTATAAAAGACACATAAGGTCCAACTTATTCTTCCAGATCAAGTTCTTCGTCAGGTACTAATTACTTTCACTTTAACTTTCCTACAGATACATACTCTATTATATTTATATACGTACTCCTTATCATCAGTGCAACTGTTCTTTTACTAAGTAGCACATCAAAATGCGTTTTTTAGTTCAGGTAAGTTCATCCACTTTTACTTTTGTTGTTATTATTGTTAATAACCAAACTGTTTCTCTTTAAATTGCATTTATTAATGAAACAAGAAAAAATAAATTACAGTAATTAGTTTACGTTTATTTCAATTAAGTGTTCTTTAAATTTTGTGTAATAAAATAATTAGTAGAAACGAAAGCAACAAAAAACTGAAAGCATTGAGACAAATATAATATAAACAAAAAATTGTCGCTCAGAAAAACAAAATACCTTTTAAAAAACGGCCTTTTTACCTTTTTTTGATATATTAAGGTTTGTTTTATAAACTTCCTTTTAAAAATTTAAGTGCAAAAAATTATACAGCTAAAAGAATTATTTACATATATTTGTGTACATGTTTGTCCACTTTTTGCTATTTCTTTGCAACATTGGAACACTGAAAATTGTTTAAAATAAAAAAGTTGACCTACGTTATTGACAACACGTTAGCAAAACATATTTATTTGGCTAGGTAAACTTTAAAATCAGTCATATCCTCATTACATAATTTCAATCACTTTCGATTCTCGTCACGTTTAAGAAAACGTTTCAAAAACGTGTTTAAAATATTTTATTTAGTTTTATAATCCTTATTTGTTAATGTTAAGTATGGTTTGTGACATATTATAGGATTAATTAGGGACACCGTGCCTATTACAACAACAATTCCTTTTTTATGGTACCATTAATAAATTAATTAATTGGATACAAGTACCTTTTTGACAAAATTTTCAATACTAATTAATTAAACTTTTAATGATCCATTCAATTAAATTTTAACCCGACAGGATTTTTATGTCGAATATAAACACCGAATGCCTAATAAAAACGCCTGTTGAATTAATTTATCCCAGAGAGGATAATTATAATAATAGAAAAACTAATAACTGCATAGGTATTACGTAGAAAATTGTTTCTTCATACACGAGAACACAAAACCACAGTGGCAAACCAGAAAACCCCCATCAAAACCGATATATAATTAACAAATAATAAAGAATCAAACAGAAATGTTCATGGAAGCTTGTATCTAAAGTCAATAAACCACTGAAGAATTGATTAATAACACAGGAATTCAAAAATTGTTACGAAACTTGTTCCACACGATATAGATATGTACCTACGTATTACGAACACATTTAATTTATTTTTTCTGTTTTAAAAATTAACTTTTATTATGCAACTGTGCAACGAATAAATAAATAAAGAAAAGCGTTTCAAAATTTAAAAAATTTGCTAATCCGTTTTGCATTCGAGGTCAAGTTTCTAATGGGTGTATAGCAGTGTTATGATTATAAAAATTACAATAAAGTAATTGCTATTAAAAGGATTAGAAAGGCTTTTGATTGCTGTTTAATATTCTGTCGCCCACTTTTTCAAATTCTTTTCTTTTACGATTACTTGTTTAAGTAATTATTTTAATTGTCGACAAAAGCATTTGCCTAATTATAAATAAAAAAATCTTTTTCATTTTGTTATTTGTTTTCAAACATGAAAGCAAATATTTAAATTACTAATTTAACAAGAATTAATTAACTGCCAAAATTCTTCCTAAATGATTAATATTCTGAAGTACTTATTTAAAATATACAAAAATCCTTCAAATTAAACTTATTATTGGATAGATAGGTACTGTTAAAAAATATTTTTTCTTATTACAGATCGCCCTTTTTTGTTCATTTATAATATTTGCCCTGAGTATCCCCCAAAATCGTCCGTCAGTTTCAGAGGAAGCTCTCGAGAAAACTTTAAATGACAGGCGGTATCTTATGAGGCAACTAAAATGTGCTTTAGGGGAAGCCCCTTGTGATTCTGTAGGAAGGAGACTCAAAAGTAACTAAAACTATTATAAAATTGAACAAAAAATAATAATTTAACTGATTAATTTTTTTGCTCTTTCTAGGTTTGGCTCCCTTGGTTTTGAGAGGAACTTGCCCCCAATGCAGCCCCAGTGAAATGCGTCAGATTCAAAAAGTTCTCGCCCATGTCCAGAAAAATTACCCCAAGGAATGGGGACGAATTCTGCAACAATACTCATCAGGCTAAATACTAGTTTTACGTTTTTTGTAACAATTACAATTTTTTATACATTGTACCATTTTTAAAAAATATTAGACATGTTTTCGTTTGTGTGTAGAAGTGACAAAATAATTAGTGTTTCATTTATGTACACAAGCAATTCACAAAGGACTGTGTTATTTAGACATTAAGAATAGTTAAATAAACGATAAGATACGAATGTTTCTACATATAATAAATAGTTTATTTTTTAACAAATAGAAGATGATAATTTATTTAAGGCCGAAGAGAAGGCAGAATGTGATGTGCAACAGCCTAGTAGATAGTTCTTCATAAAAGCAATAAGTACGTAAGAGTTTACAAAATTTTCTTTGTACATTTAAGGTAACTAATAAAAAACATTGAAAAATATTTAAAAATATAGAATTCTACAATTTGGTGGATTTATTAATAATGAGATGGCCTTCCGCAATTTCTGTTTAAAATGCATTAGGTACGCTACCTTTCTTATCATATTTAATAATACACTTAAGAAAAAGTTGGTTCAAACAAGTTTAAAATATTAAAATTGCTTTTCACAAGTCTCGCTAATCAGAAATTAATATTATCTATTAATCAATTACTTAACCCAATAATAATAACACCAGTAATGGATCCATCAAACACATAGATTTCAGAAAACAGCAAATCATTTTCGAAAAAAAAAAATAAAATGAACGACCTATTAAATAATAAATTCTTGTTGGCACAATAAGAAAATTGGTGTTGAACTTCCTCCAATTACAAAATCATTATGTGCATATTTGTCGGGAGGCTATTGAAGAAGTTAGTAACTATTTAACAGTAGGTACATGTTGCATTGTAAAAGTTCTACGGTCTGAGGTTTAGATAAAAACAAGGGTTGCAGCAATTATATATATATATATATATATATATATATATTAGACGCTAAGTCCCTCAGAAAACTTACCTACCTACTAATCTTACAACAATAAAAAAAATTGCCATTTTCGCAAAATATTTTTAATTTTAAAACCGTCCAATAAATTAAATTTCTTTTCTTTTCAATTTTATTTAGTAGTAGAAGTAGAAGTTGAAATAAATAACATATTAAATAAATATCATTATTGTTATTAGCAGTTCCCATCATTGTTACAAAAATGGGTCAAAACAAGAACTCAATTCAATCCTTTGATGATTTAATGGACTTGGTTGGTAAAAATGGGACGTTCCAAAAACGTTTCAATTTAATTTTTAATTTCGCTTTGGTTGTCTGCATTTCTATGGCTAACATAAACATAGTGATTGCAATGTCTGTTCCTGACCATTGGTGTAAGATCCCAGGGCAAAATTTAACTAATTATACGAAAGAAGAATGGAAAAGGATTAATATTCCCAGGTAACTAAAATTACTATGTAGGTAACATATAAAATTAAAAAAAAAATAAAATAAAATACAGTCGAATTTCAATAACTCGAATCACCATGCGACTGCTTATTTTTTGTAAATGAAAATTTCTATGTAGTTATTTCATGTTACAGATATATGAATAGATAGATGGATAGACATACTTTTGGTAACATATTTTTTTAGTGCACCACTTTTCACTTTTTTATAAAATTTAATTTTAAGTAAGTACATACGTTTTGATAAAAATAAATAATTATTGTAGAAAGTAAACTGCCTCACTGCTTAATTGCATAGTACCTGTAGACGTTAAAATTATACATTATAAGGGGATTCCCCCAGAAAATTCGACTTATCGAAGTTGGCGCCAAACATTATCAAGATATTCGAGTAATAGAAGTTTGAGAGTTCGAGTTATCAAGTAAAAATTATACGTATTAGGTATTTCTCATGGTTGATATTTTTATCCACCAATTTAATTCGACTTATCGAAGTTTGACTGTAGTTAAATTTTCTGTAAAAATTCGTCTAAGGAATGTATTATTTTTATTTATCAGTGAATTAAATGTTGGAACAAAAACGATTTATCACAAATGCAACATGTATGAATATAATATTAGTAAGCAGAGTAGTAAAGACCTAAAATATGTCTCAAATGTAACGGGTAAATAAAAAATAATAGCAAAAAAACTACGTAAATTAATTAATAAAAATATTTTAGGTTGTCTTTATGGATGGGAATATGATAAGACGTGGTTCCAAGAAACAATTCCATCGTCTGAAAATTGGGTTTGCTCAGAATCTCTTAAAGTATCCAACACTTTTGCTGTAATGAGAATTGCAGACGTTTTAGGCACATTTATTTGCGGACAATTAGGAGACGTGTGAGATCATTTTAAATTAATAATAATTAGCACAATCTTGGCAAAATATTTACACATAATCATAATTATATGCTAAAGTTGTAGTCAAATAACAAAATAAGTTATTTCTATGTTTCAGAATTGGAAGAAAACCTATTTTCGTGATATCAGTGCTATTCGTGGTAATAGGAAATTTAATGTTTACTATCACGTCAACATACTATCCTCTCTTCCTCGTGGCTGCTTTTACGGCCGGTTTCACGTCTTACACAGCCTATCAGGCACCTTTGGTCATCGGAATGGAAATTTCAAGGGAGAAAGATAAGGC
Organism: Agrilus mali; assembly: GCA_029378335.1. NCBI lineage: Eukaryota > Metazoa > Arthropoda > Insecta > Coleoptera > Buprestidae > Agrilus > Agrilus mali. The sequence goes on from CM055660.1 coordinate 1,909,267, forward strand.
GTACATAGCAATGTTGCAAAACGTGGGAAGAACCGTAGGATTGTGCATCTTACCACCTTTTATGTGGCTAATAGGCTATTGGAAACCCTTTATGGTCATATCAACTTTACCCTGTCTCTTATTTTTTATGCCTTACAAGTAGTTATAAATTATGTCACTAAAAGTATACATTTTCTAAAATGTTTCTCATAAACACGTTTCAGATACATAATTGAGTCTCCTCGCTGGTTAATGAGCAAAGGAAGATCCTCAAAAAGCCTGAAAGTAATTAAAAAAATCTCAAAAATAAACGGGTCGACAATTCCTGAAGACGCTTCATATATTTTGAGATCAACCGAAGAAACCAAAGAGAAAACGTATGGGGCGATGAGTTTATTTTCGAGTTGGACAATGGCAAAAAACACGACGTGCTTAGTAATCTGCTGGTAAATAATTCGACTATTATTAATAACAACCTGCTTTTTGGTCGATTTTGGCAGGGTCGTGTCCTTTACAACGTACCTCATTATGACACTGAATATAAGCAACGTGGAAGGAAATCCGTTTCTAAATTTTGTTTATCAGGGAGCCATCGAACTTCCTGCTATCGTGTTAGGGAAACATTTATCAGATAAAATGGGCAGGAAATTGACAAACGTGGGCTCTTTTATTGCAACGGTTTTGGGGTGCATTCCCATACTGTATATCATCAAGGGTAAATTTGCCTACTTTCCAGCATAATGATTACGTATCTATCTATTTTTTTAAGGTTCTAATTCAGAATGGCTTCTAATAACATGTGTAGTTTTTCTTAAATTTGCAATAATGCTTTCGTATTACGTGGTGGGGTTACAAAGTGTCGAAATGTACCCCACATGTTTACGTCAGACGGGGATTGCTGTGGGAGGATTATCAGCCTCAGCTTTAGCCACATTAGCTCCTTATGTGGTTCATTTGGTAATTTTTTATTTTTAATCAATAAATCAATCACAATTTAATTTTCTATCGGTCTATCTTTAGGGAACATCGGTCGATGCAAAATATCCCTACGTTATCATTGCTTGCCTAGGCGCATTGGGCACATTATGTGGGTTACTTCTCCCCGAAACTCGCCACAATAGCCCCGATACTTTGGAAGAAGCCAAATCGTTTGGAAAATACCATAAATAAAAAGCATTGTGTATCAATATTTATGAAATTATTGAAATATATTTTATTTAATTGTAAATTAAGAGAACAATAAATTTATTGTTTTAGTCAAGATTTTTCTAAACTAATAAATAATAAATTTGTTTTTTCCCTCCTCAGGTATATATCAAACATGATAACAGCACTAATCTGCTGATAAGATAAAGTAATCGCAAAAGTAGTCATCGTTCCATAACAATTTGTTTGTCTATGTATAAGCATAAAGATGTTTAACTACAAAAAATCCGAAAAGGAAATTCAAAATATAAGGTAATTTATTATAACTAATCTATTGTATTTATGTTCTTTATTATTGTTCGTTGTTAGCTTTTCAACTAACACAATGGCGACTCCTATAAATAAAAGTCAAATGTTTGTTTTACCAAACCCGGATGAAATGGTCAGAAGAAGGAAAGGAATAAAATCGAATAAATATAGAAATATCAAGGCTGTCGAACTGGTAAATAATTAATCAATTGATAAAAAGTACCCTTCATTATATTTATTTATATAAATAGGTTCTTATTACTACCACATTACTGGCACTATTATCAGGTAAAAATCCTACTGAAGATTCTTACCAGGATTTGATGATCTACGTGTTCGTTGGATTTTCAATAGCTTACCCCTTACTAACGTTAATTTTCCAAATTAACGTGAACAATTTCAAAAATCAAGTGGTAATTTTATTCAATCAATTAAAACGTAATAGTTATATTAATTTAATTTCTGTTTTAGTTGGGACTTAATACGATAATTACCATCCACTTGAGTTTTATGACCTACTACATTTTAAAATCGTGGTGGCAAATCAATGACCTCGTTGAGGACGCTGATTCGGAGTTAATCGAACCTGGTTTGTATTTTGAAATTCAATATTACTTATCTACTAAATTTTTCACAGGAATTACTCTTGCAACAAACGCTGCTGTTTTTGCCAGCGAAACTTTACTACTGTTATTAGAAATAACTGGTGTTGTTTAATATTGAAACTTTTAATGATTACCTATATCCTTATATTAATTTATATTGTATGCACCCGAATTAAAAAATATCAAAATGCAATTGTCTAGTCTCTTAATCCTCAAATCCCTCATTTTAAATTAATAATAAAGCATTTAAGACTACATAATCTTTAAATATTCCGCCATTTAAGTTATGACGCCATACTGAGTAAAATTATCTCTTGCTCACAAATATGAACGCACCCTAAATATTTCACTTATAAGTCATTCTATGGTTCTTTAAACTTGACAGCTAACCGGTTGTTTTGGTTTAAAGGTTATGTTCTACATGTGATAATAAGGTCTTACAGTATTTTGATGTTTTTTTATACTAAATGGATTACAAAGAAGAGCAACATGGAGAAATAGAAGCCCTAGAATCAATATATTATGGAGACCTAAAGAGTAACTGCAGAATATTTCAGGTTTAGGTCCAGTAGTGTAATGTTGTGTTTGTAGTAATATCATCAGAGCCCTTTCACAAGTTTTCAGTAGAGATAAAATCGGAAGAGTACAATGCAGAAGAGCAGAATGGACTGTCATGTTCGCTAGTTTTTACATTTGTAGCTAAATATCCTGATGAACCGCCTTTATTTGAGTTAGAAGATACTATAAACTTAAGTAAAAAAAACGAAAATGAACTTTTGGAGTTCCTAAAGAAACAGGTACATGAAATCAAATTTAAATACTGTCTTGATACAAAGTAATTCTCGTTTTCAGGCAGAAGAAAATTTAGGAATGGTAATGATTTTTAGTTTAGTTTCTGCTGCCCAAGAATGGTTGAATGTACAGTGGGATGCTATCAAGAAACAGCAGGAAGAAGAACAGTTAATTAGTGAAAAAGAAAAAGAAGAAGCTGAAAGGGTAAGTCAGTTAATTGGTAAAACTTTTAAAAGGAACCTAGTTTTTAATTATTTATTAAATATTACAGAAAAGGTTTGAAGGTACTAGAGTTACTGTAGAATCCTTTTTAAAGTGGAAACAATCCTTTGAAGAAGAGATGCAAATAGATAAGAAAAGGGAAATGAGTAAGAAAGTTGGTAAACTAACTGGTAGAGAATTGTTCATGACAGACAAAACTCTAAATGAATCAGATCTTAAGTTCTTGGAAGGTATGTTCATAAAAATAATGATTTATACCAATTTAATTCTTTTTAATGAACAGGTGAAGAAGTTAAGGTTGATGAGTCGTTATTCCAAGATTTGGATGATCTAGACATTAATGATGATGATGAGGATGATCCTGATTTCGATCCAAAAAACTACAACAGTGATGACAGTTCTTAAGTCTGAACCTAGAAATGCATTTTCCATTAAGTAATAACATAAATACCTGTACTGTACTAAAGCTTGTTATTCCAGTTTGTATATTACATCTTTTGAAATTATTCTATTAAAGTGAAAATAAGGAAAAAAATAACTAATTAAATTTGTATTATTTTCTTACCCCCACCCTCTTAAAAAATAAATAAATAGCTAATGCTTATGAAAGTTTACAAGACATTAAATATATTTGCAATTGTTAATACTTTTAAAGCCGACTAATCTTTTTTTACATTTTAATTTTTCAAATTAAATTAACAGCACATAAAATACCGGTTAGTCACTATCTAGACACAGATGACACTATTGTTTAGACACGACAGAAACATCTTGACAGTTGAGGTTATGGTTGAAGTAAATAAAAATAAATAATTGAAATTAATTTATTATGCTGGGTTCTCCAAATCGATATAACAGGGTACTTTTGTTAATTGGCTGTGCGGTAAGCTTACACATAGGTTTTTACCTTGTAAAACCCCTTTTACTACCCCCTAAAGACAAGAGAACTGACCCCACTGGTTAGGTTATGTAACAAACACCTCGTCGAAAGGAGTAAAGTGTGATGAAAATAAAAAGGCCCTTAGGAATTACCAGTGGTCAAATAGCTGTGGCAGTAATTACCGGTGTACTAGCAGGTATATACATTTGGAAACCGATATTTATCAACCTGAATAGCAAAAAAGCTAACCAGGCTGACACGAATACAGAAGAGAATAGATAGAAAGTTATTTCAGCTACTTCCCTTAAAATGAGCTCTTCAAGGCGAAGTTTTGGGGGAAACATCATGTATTTAATGGTAGCAGCTGCAGGAATAACGGGCACGTTTTACTTTGGTTATAGAAAGCTTTTAGGACCTTATCTCTGGAGAAGAAAACTGGATGAGGCAGAAGCATATGCTGATTTTATTCTGGAGGCCGAAAAGCGAAGAGAAAACGAGACCGTTAATACATGATACATATTTACATTATTATTTAGTGTTAGTTACTGCCTGTTTTATACATATTTACATATGTAAATAAATTTAGTAAAATTAAATGATACATTGCTCCAATACAATTTTTTCTTTTTATTTTAGTCTGTAAATATGTATATTAATAATTAAAAGTTACATTAATAACTAAAACAAAGAAGTAAAACTGTACTAGTTTTAATTCGTTTACATACAAAAAAAGTATCAAGAGTCAGAAAAAGAATAAAGTAAAGAAGCTTTAAAAAATAATAACATAAAAACTATAGGTAATCAATATAAAATAATCTTCGATCTCTACTTACAACTTAATGAATATTGAATAAACCGTCATTATAATGAATAAATAATCTTTGAGTAGAATTTCTGGAAAATGGAAAACGTTTTTTTATTTCTACTTTAACAAATATTTAAATTGCCTCAAAGAAATGAAAGTTGATAAATCTCAGTTTTTACTACAAAAATTAAGATTAAATAACATTAAGTAAAATGTAAAGAGCTTTAACTTTTGTCAATTTAGCCTAAGGAAATTTTAGCAATTAAGGATTTCAAAGACCAGACTAAGGTGAAAATGGTCTGCATAATAAGTTTTTTAAAAATTTCAATATTTTCCCATTATTATAGATGTACTTATTTCATCATTATTTATGAAGGTACCAATTTTTTATTTGTACATAAAAGGAAAATAAATTTTTAACTTTTTTTGATGGAAACTCTTATGGCATTAAAATAGAAACAAAGACTCACTGTTAGTTTTCATATGTATTTGTGGGTTTGAGTTTCTATTTCCATTTCAAAACGATATTTAAAAATTTAGATACTATGTACTTTTATTCAATAGAATTTTAGATTGATTTTCTTCCATACGTTGTTGAAAATATCTTTGCATCATTAATTATTATCTGTAGGTACTAGGTATCTGAATCAAAATCAAATCAGGTGTAACTTTTAGAAAGATAATAAATGTAGACGTGAAAATCTATCCCGTTTTTCCTTTCATCTCCCGAAAATGGAAAGTAACTCACCGTCAAGTTTTCCTTTCTTCTATCAGTTTCCCCACGTTCGTTTGCGCATTACCCCCAGTGAAAACTGCGCCGTTTCAACCACCAGGCTACGGCAGACCGTCTCTCGAATTTACCCTGAAAACCAAAATCAATATGACTTGCGACGTGGGTTTGTGAATGCGGAAACATACTACTAGTATTGAGGACCTTTTTAGAAACACGTATTTTTAGTTTTAGGAAATTAAAAAAATGTGAACGAAGTTTTCGTAACATAGTCAAAAAAGTAGATTTTTCTTTCAAAAAGTTGTGTCAATTTAAATTCAGGGGCGATTTTTTTCTTCTTGATGTGAAAATGAGTCAGGAACATTCTTTCAAGTATAACCTGAAGTTATGAAGTCGTAGCGATAAAAATATCAATTTCTGAATCGGCTGACGGGTTTTTACTTTAAAAACTCAATCTTTACTTTGAAATAAACAATACCACCGGTGAAATTAATCGGAAAATATGCATCTTCATTTCGAAAGAACGACCAATGCGAAAAGCGACTGCACAATTCTTTCCCTCACGTGGATGGGCAAGGTGCCTGACGAACTACCAGAGGTAAGCAAATGATAATTTAAATATTTATAAAAATAACTTTGATGTTATCTTCATTACACTTTAAACAGGTACCTAATATATGTAACAAAAATTACAATTGGTATAATTAATAATTAAGTAATTAAAAAGAATATTTGATGGTTTAGTTAATAATAAGAAAATCATTTGTAAATTTTAGGCAAAACTTCACTATATTAAATTTATATATGATCTTTTCACCCTTAAATATATTAGTAAAATACAATATAAGTACATAGTGTTGCAGAATAATAAAAAAATTAATAAATAAATCTCCTAAAAATACTTTTCCTTACAATTAAAAAATTAACTTTGGGAATATTTTTGTAATCACTTTTCAAAAAAGAATATATCTACTAAATTGTTTTCGGCGCCTCCACCAAAATTAAATTTTCTATAAAAACTCACTCAATTGGATTATAATTACAAATAAAGCACTTCAAATGTTAAATTCTTGCTGTATATAAAACGCCCAGTATTAGTTGTTTATTTCAAGATAACGAGTTCAAGGATAATGGATTTATTTTGTAGACACTTTGCCTCGACGATTTCCTACGATGTTTATAGCTTTTATCTGCAATTCCTTAGACAAATGTTTTTCAATAAAAAAGGCCCTTATATTTATTAAGTTGTGGCTCCATTCTTTCCCGATAGCATTGAAATAAAATGAATAGAAGAGAAGTTCCATTTACTTTAATATCGATGGGGTTTCTCTAAAGCTTTCGTGAAAACGTGAACTAATAATAGACACCTTTCAAATTTTTATATCCCATCCATCCATAGGGACAGTTTAAAGTTTAAATTACTTTAAAAGCTTAACTATTGGAGAATGTAGCCGAAAAAAGTAATTTTGTAAAAAATGTTCACAATAAAAAATCCCAGAGGAAAATACAAAAGAAAATTAAAGTCAACCCTATTGAAAAACGAAAGTCTGATTAAATTAGAAAATTGAAACCTTTTGGGCTTATAGGTAAATAAAACTTTCTTTAAAAATTTATTTTATTCTATTAATTCTAGTACAATAAAACTAAAGAGAAAAGTTTATTTTTAAATGAAGTTATAGGTATGTCGTCATGATGGAGCCGCTGTGGTGGCGAGTTTTCCATTAAATCACTTTTATGGAATCATGACAACGGTTTGTATTTTAGTTTTACGTACGTATATGAAAAGGTTAAAGTTTGAAAATATCACGCTATCTGTGTAGATAGCTTTTAAGAAATCGATTTTTACAATGTGGTACCTACCTCCCTGAGCAAGCTGATACCCACCCAAAGAACTTTATCTAGACAATTAATCATCTAAAGATAACGCATTATATTTTACTTCTACTATCTCAGTATGTAGGTTATAAGTAGTTAGGTGGGTGTTCCCCATAAACTTTTGAAAAGTTCTTTTAATACTGACTAATCTTCAACTTCTTAGACGATCAGTAATTGTTGTATATTTGAATTTGATAGATACTTCAAATCCTTTGGATATAATAATAGTAGGTATTTTTCAGTAGAATATTTTTATCGTACACAATTAAATTAAAATCCAAACTTGAAAAAAGTTCTTGTACAGGGTAAATCTTTTTTATAAATATATTATAATATTTTAGATACTACGTAAACAAAAACTGGAAGGTTCCGCGTTGTTTAAGAAAAGCTTAAACTAAAATTGGATGACTATATTTCCTCTTTTATGGGCCACGTTCGTCTAGGAGCGGAAAATCGTAAATCTTCCACGAAACAAGTTTATTACATTTTCGCCGGGTTGGTTATTTAATGTCTCCTGCAATATTCTATCTCACAGAATGAATTCCAGCTTTCAATAAGGGTAGTGCATGCACCCTTTAAACTGAGGCAACACTGGAAGAATTACTTTTACAAAATGAGCACTGACAGAATTAAATTGTATGCAATTATTTCATGTTACACATATACAGGGTTTTTCAAGTTGATGGGCTATTAAAAGTATATGAATTAGTAGAAGGAATTAAATTCTGAAACTTGGGCTCATTTGGTTATTGTTTATGCCGCTTCTTTTAAAAATATTTTCAAGTTCGATTTACATCCGGTTATACCGGAAGTCGATACCAACTTTGTTATTTTAAATGGAATGGTATATTTTTTACACTGAATTCGAATAAAACGTGTAATTCTAAGGTAAGTTTGATAACCAACTTGTACACCTATGACGATCGGTTTCTGAGTTATTTTAACTTATAGAAAAAAAATCGCTACCGCAATCCAAATTATAAAAAATCATAACTTCCACAAAATACGACTTAGAGTGTTGAAATTTTTACTAGTAATAGCTGAATATTAGTGCTAACGCCTTGACAAAATTGAATTAAATAATTTATACAGGGCGTTCAAAATAAAATTCTAAAATTGAAAAACTTCAAACACGAAATACCTCGTTTTTTCAAATGGCACCTACTATTGTTTATTTTTTCAATCGATTCCTTTTTTATCCTCTTTCGATCTATATGAATACTTCCTATTTTAAGTAATAATTCCAAACTATTCCAAAATTTTCAAATAAAATAGGAAGTATCCATATAGTAGGTGCCATTTGAAAAAACGAAGTAATTCGTGTTTGAAGTTTTTCAATTTTAGAATTTTATTTTGAACGCCCTGTATAAATTATTTAATTCAATTTTGTCAAGGCGTTAGCACTAATATTCAGCTATTACTAGTAAAAATTTCAACACTCTAAGTCGTATTTTGTGGAAGTTATGATTTTTTATAATTTGGGTTGCGGTAGCGATTTTTTTTCTATAAATTAAATTAACTCAGAAACCGATCGTCATAATTGTACAAGTTGGTTATCAAACTTACCTTAGAATTACACGTTTTATTCGAATTCAGCTTTAAAAATATACCATTCCATTTAAAATAACAAAGTTGGTATCGACTTCCGGTATAACCGGATGTAAATCGAACTTGAAAATATTTTTAAAAGAAGCGGCATAAACAATAACCAAATGAGCCCAAGTTTCAGAATTTAATTCCTTCTACTAATTCATATACTTCTAATAGCCCATCAACTTGAAAAACCCTGTATAAATAGAAAGATGGATAGATATACAGACAAAATTTTTAAAGTACGTTATGATGACAAACAATCGTAGAAGCTGCTTAATTGCATAGTACCTACAGCTATTAAAAATGGACGTTAAAATCATACAACATAAAGGAATTCCCCCAGATAATTCGACTTATCGAAGTTGGCGCCAAATATTATCTTCGAGTTATCCAGTAAAATAGAAATTCGAGAGTTCTACTTTTACCTAACGAAAGATTAGGTACAAGTATTTCTCAATTTTAATGCTATTTAGTTCGACCTGTCCAAAATTTGGTTTATCGACTTTCGAGTTATCGAAGTTTGACTATATTTACACCGTCATTATTATCATAAAGAACCAGTCTGATGACTAAAATATTTTCAGTTAACTTTCATGTTCATTAAAAGATTCTCTTTCCACCCCCTTATCTAATCTGCATATTTAACAGCAATTATTAAAAAAAAAAAACTTAATTATGGTAGGTACTGTCCATATTTTGATTAAAAGTACAGGGACATTATTTTCATATATATCCACACAGTTTTCTTTAACCGCAAACTACAAGAATTGCAACCTTTAGCTCGAGGGGTTGTGTCCCCTTCCTTATATATATACATATACGTATTTGTACGATAGATAAGTCGTTGTTGTAATTGGTTTCGTTGAATCGTCCTCCTACAGGCGATTTCCTGATAAAGACAAGATAAAGAGAACAACGCAACGGAGCGATCCCGATTTTCCGACGACAAACAAACTTCCCCTTTATATGTGAAAAAGAGCAGAAAACAAAAGAAACGCTGAACTCGAAAACAAAGTAAACACTTTTTCTTATTACGGAATTACAGCTAAGAATTCCAAAGAATTTTTCGAACAAATATTAGACAGTAGAGTAGAAGTTAACGAGTTGGAAGTAATTGAGCCGTCACGAAATTTTAAGTGGTGCAGCAACAATTTCATTGGTGAAAATTATTCGCGTTTTGCAGTCAGTCGAGCAAGTGGTTTTTGAAACTGTCGCTCTCGGGCAGAGCTCTGCATTGCCTCGAAAATTATCTGCAGTGGCTCCAAACAACTTTTGACGCGACGAAACAAACGGTTTTTAGGCAACAATTTTTTACAACTTACTACAAACACACAAAGCCATAGAAATAATTGTAAAATGACCTCAATTTCAATTTTTATTGTGTGCCTGAGTACCTAAAAATATTGTTGTGGTTTTGATCCTACAGGTTGAGAAAATAAAAAAATAAAAAGTAAGTTACCTAGGAAATGTTTGTATGTGAAAACGATTTTTTTCAAGACTAAAACCCAACACATATAAAGATGATATGTAGGTACATAAGGAAAGATGTCTCGAGAATTTTAATCCCTCAATATCACAATTCGTCTGAACTTCAAAGGCTTTACTTCTCAATATTTTCGGCAACTTTTATTTCATGTTCAACATATTCTTTAAAACGTTCTTTCACTTGAGCGTTTGAGAAAATTCTGAAATAATCTTTTAAGGATTACAAAACAAAAAACGTTTCAAATTCAAATGCATTTACACCAAAGGAGAAATATTATCTAAAAATTAAAGTAAAGTCAGAAACAGCTTTTTTAAGAAAAATGTTGCTAATAACCAACGCTCAGACTAAGACCGACGTGAAGGTAATAAATTGGTTAAATTGGCCTAATGTCGTTATTATGTAGCGTTCCCGAGACCTATTCAGCTTCCCTCCCTGTTCCGCAGACCCAGCAAATTTGTAATTTCCGTCAGATATTGTGGCTCGATATTTGAAATATAATTGATATATTATAAGACCATGTCCTACCTTAAAATTAGATTTCATCCCGTAATGAGGAAGAACTTAGTTTGCAAAAATAAATCAGCACTCACGAAGCTATTACCATCTGCAAACAAGCAAGAAAAATTTAATCATTCATCAGTCATTGAAGAACTACCCCCTTAATAGTAGGTAACTATTTAAGATAACAATTATTTTTGAAACTACATTATCCACATAAACTTCTAAAGAAGCATGTGTTCTAAAATTGAATCAAAACGACCCTTAAAAAATTTTGGATATAAATATGGTATATGATTAAATAATATACTGTTCCTAATAGAAATTATAGATATGTGGTGTAATAATATAGAAGAATATGTAGTATCAAATGACAATGTAAACAAACATAACCGGCCATTAATTATTGCATTAAACTCTTATCATGATCTTTATAATTTCATGACGAAAACGAACAGTTTTCAAACATAGAAAGGAAACGTAAGCTTTATTCGAGACCTGAGAAGTAAACAACAGCAGATAGGTTTGGGGATAACAAAAGAAGAACTGTGACGAATTACTTTTACGCATTGCCATCAGTTGCCCCCGCCACGGTACATTTCCCCCTCCACTCAACTTTCTTCCTTTATAAGACGCGACAAAACGTTGGCCTTTCAGTTTATAATCACGAGGTCTAACAACTGTTTGAAAACTTGTTAGTTTTATATTAGTCGCAACATTTTAACACTCTTCTATCATATTGTTTTAAAGCAATCAATAGTCAAAGGCAATTTTTGTTTATAACTTAAAAACTATTTAATAAATTCTGAATACTTCCACAATTTATTTGAATGATCGATTTAAAATAGAACTAGGACCAATATTTAGATTAGAATTCATATCGACAATAGACACACACAAAATCTTGTAACTTTTGTCACTTATAGAAGAACTACCCCCTTAAGATGAAAATTAATTTTAAAACTACATCATCCACATAAACTCCTAAAGAAGCATGTGTTCTAAAATTGAATCAAAACGACCCTTAAAAAGTTTAGGATATAAATGTATGATTAATGTGCCTAATAGAAATTATGTAATAATATGTAATAATATAGAAGAATATATAGTATCAAATGACAATGTAAACAAACTTGCTCTTGGAATTTATCGGGCGTCAAAAATTTAATTGGTTGCCACAGGGTTCGGGGACACATCAATGATGGCGTGCACGAAAGGGGAGAAACACGATAACACGTGCTAATATCACACGGTGGTCCACACAAAGGCAATGGCTTTCTAATGAACTGCATCACTTTATTACGGACACAACGAACCTTAACTAGGGTGCACTCCAAGGGGCGTCAGAAATGCACCTTGCAAATTTTAAAATTATTGTTTAAAAAAAAATTGTGGGCAATTTACATTTTATTGCGTTAATAGATGTGTAGGTTCAATTACTAATTTTCTGTATTGAAATAACATTCTGCATCAAAAAGAATTAATATCGTGACTAATTTAAAACCCACACTGAAATTTTCAAACATACATAAAATATAGTTCTTAGGCCTAGTATATAAATATATTTAGTGAATAATTTATTTGTTTTATTTACGACCGGCAGTGAAATTGTCAGCACCCCAAAATTGCTCGGCTATATTTCTCAATTTAGAAAGGGATTCCGGGTCTTAGGATTCATCGTGCAAGGGGGAATTGTTTAGCATGTTAATCAGGACCTCAATTTAAATGCCCGGGAAATATGTGTACCTATCTACTTTCGTACCACTACTATTCTCAGTTTGCTTTTTATTCCATGCATCCGACGCAACGGAACGGCTTTTCTTCGTTTATAAATTGAAAAAGATATGGAACATGAAACAACAGTTCAGTTGACGTTAATGTAAATATAAATCCGAGTCGAGTGAAACATTTGTTGATGTTGTCCTGAAATGGGGCATGGGATAATAAGAAATCTACTCGAACAATAACAGGGAAAAATGAGATGACCATTTTTCTTTACAATTTTTGTTTTATTCTCTACAAAAGATATTTTTTGATATCAAATGACTAACAGTAGCTTCTAAGGTCTCTAAAAAATCATAAATAATTGTTCTCTAATATCTATTGAGCTGATAATGCCGCTAGGATTTTATACTTAGTCGACAAAAGAGTCAAGTCAGTTACACCCCAAAAGTTTGTTATCCCCATTAATCTTCCTTTCCATTAAGTCCCTTCTGTCTCACCTTTCACTCCTACACTATTCCAAATGTGCAAATTCAACGAAGTGAAACTGTTATAGGTAGGTACGTACAGTCGTACATTCCGTGAGTAAAACTCCTCCTCACGCAATTCATTAAATTCCTTGTGCGAATAAGGCAACGTTCATAAAGAAAGGATACCTACGCGGGCTGCTTAGAAAAGACCCTTGTTTGCACCTATGGCAATAACGGGAAACGAAAGCTCCTTAACGGGCGGACACAAAGGAAACGTGGATGATTGAGTTCTCCTGATAGGCCTGATTCTAAACGGAAGTGTTACAGGGATGTTACCCTGTGTCTTTACGGTTTTTCCTCTGTGTATAAAAGGAATCGATAATGAGAAAGTACTCACATAAAGGATGAAGATAAAAGTCGCCTCTGGTAGGAATTAAACGATTCAGGATTTTTGACAAGACGGGATGTTTTCGTTTAGATAAATTTCAGAAAAAAGAGACCTTAATATTATATCATAAAAGATGGCAGATGGTGAAATGATGTATCAAGAAAAAATAATTAAAATCCATTAATAACAAAACTATTAAGAATAACAACCGCGGCAATTAATCCCTCCTGATGTTGCTCTTAAGGGTAATAAAAGTAAAAGTGGTGGAAGCGTCGAATCCTATCAATATTCATTAAATAATTACTTATCCTATCTTATTTTGCGAGGCCAAAGGAATTTTTTGTTACACACTAACGACCAGAAAATTACGTCCTGCATTAGACAACATCGTACGTTATTATACTTAATATAATTTCCTCTGTATACAGTAAACTTTTTTTTCTCTTCTTCAAAAGCACGATTCGATCTAATCCAATTTGAAAATTCCCTTATCTCGTAATTGGCTAATCAAGAAGCATATATCTATGAAAAATGGACAAGAAACAAAAGAACAATTCATTCTTTGTTTGTCAACCGTTTTTTGTCAGAGAGAAATATGGAAATTGGAACGTTATTTGCAATTTTGCTCAATGGATTCGTTCCAGAAAACGATGTCTATTGCGTTTTGTCCTTTAAGCTATTCACTAGTTAAGGGCTAAAATTAAACTCCTCCCTTATTGTGAACTTGGCATTTGAGTTTAGGTGGTTTAGAAAATCATATTTTATTTGGTGCAGGTCATTATCTTTATAATTTCATGACGAAAACGAACATATCAGCATAAACAGGCAGTTATTTATTCCAGACATGAGAAGTAAACAGCAGCAGATAGGCTTGGGGATAACAAAAGAAGAACTGTGACGAATTAGTTTTACGCATGCTCATCAATTGCCCCCACCATGGTACATTTCCCCCTCCACTCAACTTCCTTCCTTTATAAGACGCGACAAAACGTTGGCCTTTCAGTTTCTAATCACGAAGCCTAACAACTGTTTAAAAACTTATTAGTTTTATATTAGTCGCAACATTTAAACACTCTTCTATCATATTGTTTTAAAGCAATCAATAGTCAAAGGCATAACTTAAAAACTATTTAATAAATTCTGAAAACTTCCACAATGTATTTGAATGATTGATTTAAAATAGAATTAGGACCAAGATTTAGATTAGAATTCATATCAACAATAGGCACACACAAAATCTTGTAACTTTTGTCACTTATAGGAACTATAGTATAATGCTATTCCAAAATACATCACCCTGTATTTCTATCTTAAGGACCACATTGATCAGGAAACTAATTAGCAAAAAGTGATCCCCACTAAAACTCATTTGTCTAGATTTCCACCTACACATCACTTACTTCAGTAAACCCCAAAGAAATTCAATTTCGTTTGGAATTGAAAGGTAATTTGAATTGGAGATGAATCGTTTCTCTATTCTATCATCTATCTATGTATGTTTGTATACAATATTTATTTTCAGTAGGTTGGTAGTCTGTCAGTCTTTGATCAATCAGCAAAACGAAACGCGAAGGGAGGCATACATACATTCATGGAAAAATGTCACGCTCGCTTTTACATTATTTTCCTCAAATTGCCCTCACAAAGTCAAATTAAAAAACAAACAATATATCTTTCCAAATTGGCTCTTACACGTCGCATCGATCGTCACACAACGTCCCAGTTAGTGCCAAAAATATGCACAGAACAAATTAAATTTTGCTTTTCAAAGCACTGAATTGGATTTAATTAGCTATATGTACAATACGTAATTAAGGGAGGAATTGAATGTGGTAGTTATTAACGACCAATTCATTTCAAAACAATGTGTTAAATATTTTATATTCAATTGATATTAAATGTATGTTCCATTTGAATTATTAACCCAAGGGTTTTATTTTTAAATTTTATGTTTCAATATAATCAATCGTTTCAATTGTATCTACCAATTTTTTGATTATTTGAACACCTGATGGCAAAACATAAAATATTTAAACCCAAAAGGGAAAACCTTAAAAATTTTCTTTATATTAATAACAAAAATCCACAAACCCTTAAAATTATGACAAGGAATTTTATTATATTGTTTATTTTTCGTTTTTTTTTAAAGGCCACCCAGTTATTAATGACGTCCATTAGTGAACAGAGAAAATACAATTACGTATTACGTATTATTGCAACCCCTTCTGACATACTTTTGTCCCATTTAGAAGCCGAAGTCACTTCTTTTTCCCCCAACTTCCGCAATATCTTCGGTAACAATCGCACAAAACTTAACAAAGGTTAGTTGCCGCAGTCAGTGGTGGTAGCAATAGTTGGAGGTTGTTGTGAAGATCCATAATGACTTCAGAGGAACGATGCTGCTGCCGTCATCGTCATTATATTGGGCCGCGTTGTTTGAAGGAGTTTGAAACATTAATCAATAAGGATATTTTTGTTCCAGGACGAAGGTTGGAAGCTTAACAGGACCAATTATTATCAGGAAGGATGGCTGGCGACGGGAAATGTCAGGGGCATTGTGGGGGTCACGTTTACCACCAGCCATTGTAAGAAAAACGTGGAATTCCCGTCCAGGACTAATTACAATCTACGAGGACATAGATCCGAGGTAAATTAATTTCTGGGGCGGACGATTAAATTACAAATTTGGGACAACAAATTCAAACTTCCTACTGTGTATTAGGTTCAGTTGTAGCAAGGAAGACAGATAATAATGGAATGTTAATACTTTTTCCCCTTTTTCAATTTCAAAATCGATTCGGTGTAGCATCTACAAGTCATCAGAGAAGCTTACATTTCGAAAATTAAAAATAAACAATTTAGAATTCCGAGCTCACAGAGCAAACCCTCGTAGCTGCCGTTACGGAATTGTAAATTAGAAGAGGGTGCCCGCCCATCTTCTGTGTCAACCGAAACGTTGCGTAATACAATACTTTGCAGGGATTTAAATTCCATTTTACTGGTGGTACATAGGATAGTAGTTCCTTTTGTTTTAAATAAACATAAGGCATTAAAAATTTATCAATTTCGTCGTGTCCACCAAAATATATTTTTTACAATGTAAAGTAGGTACTTATATATCTAATTTATTTACATTGTAGCATACTGGAATTGCAAATTTTTTAAAAAATATTTATCTTTGAGCTATAATGACTGTCCTAATTTCATACCTCAAATTATTGGAAGAGAAAAGGCGCTTTTTACAAAAGTCATCATAAATTCAACTCAATTGAATTTTCGAGGATGCGAGATACAATGATTTTCATTTGTAACTTAAATACTACGTAATAAATAATTTAAAACAGAATTAAAATCAAAGAACAAAATATAAAGTACTCCTTATTAAAAATACAATATACCGTTTTGCAATTGTGGAGGCTTAGGTCAAGGCTAAATTACTGTAACCCGGAAGCCACCTATGTTCAATATCAGACAGACCTATGTATGTACACTGAGAGGACGTTAATTCGTTCCCAGTAGTTTTCTTAAATGGCAACGTCGCGCCTTTTCGGTCTGTATGTTGTCGATAATTAAGGAAACAATAATATTGCGAGCAGAATCGCATCTATTGCTCGCTAGTTTCGTGGCTGTTTCAATCTTTACATATTTAATATACAGGGTCTTTCAAGTTGATGGGCTATTAGTATATGAATTAGTAGAATGAATTCAATTCTGAAACTTGGGCTCATTTGGTTATTGTTTATGCCGCTTTTTTTAAAAATATTTTCAATTTCGATTTACATCCGGCTATACCGGAAGTAGATGTTAACTTTCTTATTTTAAATGGAATGACATACTTCAAATTGTAGATTTTCTCAAAAAGTATAAGCAAAGTTATACGATAGTCCAATATCAAAAGACGCCAAATTCAATGAGGAATTCGAATATGTACTGAAAAAAAGGTCATTCTATTTAAAAAAAATTGTATTATGCCTCTTTGAAGTTGACCAACTTTGACAACAAAATTTGAACACCCCGTACATTTTAGTTAAAAACCACAATTTTTTTTCGATAATGTCAATAGTTATAAATAATTTTTACAAGTTATAAAGCAAAATCTCAAAAATTAATTGAATTACGGTTTTTTAAATGTTAACGTGCAGATGTCAAAAATTTTGAAAAAAATTTAATGACAAATCCATCAATATTTTCGGAGTAGTGCCTCCTATAAAATATGGATGAATTCAGATTTTCTATCGGAAAATGTAAAAAAAAAGTATGTCATTCCATTTAAAATAAGAAAGTTAACATCTACTTCCGGCATAACCGGGTGTAAATCGAAATTGAAAATATTTTTAAAAGAAGCGGCATAAACAATAACCAAATGAACCCAAGTTTCAGAATTGAATTCCTTCTACTAATTCATATACTAATAGCCCATCAACTTGAAAGACCCTGTATATTAAGTATGTAAACATTGAAACAGCCACGAAACTAGCGAGCAATAGATGCGATTCTGCTCGCAATATTATTGTTTCCTACATTATCAACAACATACAGACCGAAAAGGCGCGACGTTGCCATTTAAGAAAACTATTGGGAACGAATTAACGTCATCTGGGTGTACATACATACGTATAAGATACATAATTAGATTAGGGCGAAAATGGATCGAATATTGTTTAATAAATAGACGTACGTGTTTCATCGCTTCGAACAACCGTAGAACAAAGTGCAATAATTGAACTGGGAAACACGCATCCGCTTAATAACATTCCCCGGAAATTCCTGTCTAACTAATGTAATACGTAGATACATAATACGTTATGTACCTACGTAATTAATTAATGTCATTCGTTGTTCACTTCTGGTAGCAATAATTAAACTTATCTTTCCGTCAAGAAACACATTTAGACACTATATGTTCGTTTATTAAAGGGTAGAAATTAATTACCTTATTAATAATAGTACATATCTCCAAATAAACAAGTAACCCCAACCTAACCTAACCTCTTCGATTAATTTATTTTTGTTTTCAAGCATAATTTTCCATAACAGGTAATATTGGTAAAATGGAACGAGCCATACCAAAAATTGGCTTCTTGCGACAGCTCTGGTATTATATTTGTTTGGATTAAATACGAAGGGCGATGGTCAATCGAACTAATTAACGATAGAAACACGCCTGTCACATATTTCTCATGGTCTCACGATGGGCGAATGGCATTGATATGTTATCAGGTAAATTAAATTATTAATTACCCGATATTTCGGATTCTACAACTGGAACTGTACAAAATAAAATATTTTTTAGGATGGTTTTGTTTTGGTGGGGTCTGTAGCTGGTCAGAGGTACTGGTCGTCCATGTTGAACCTTGAGGCGACCATAACTTGCGGTATCTGGACTCCAGACGACCAGCAAGTTTATTTTGGGACAACGTCCGGACAAATAATCGTCATGGACGTTCATGGGGCCATGGTATCACAAGTACAACTCAGTTCTGATGTCGGAATCACGTCAATGGCTTGGTCTTGTGAAAAATTCAAGATGGAAGAAGGGGATGACAGCGATCCAGGGGTTGCAAACGCAGGTAAGTCTCTCAATACTTTTATAACCCGAAAGGTTAATCAGAATCCTTATTTTAACCCCCATATATCAAAGACGTATTTTTCAAGAATGAGGACGACATGTTTAAATAAATGTCAGCAGAACTGATTAAATTTAATTTCGCCGGAGGCAGTGGTTGAATATGTCAACATCTACGTCAAATATGCAGCTCCTTGTAGAACACTCTTCAAAAAGCTACCCACCTGGGTACCTACCTGCTCCACTTAATACGGTGCGGCATGTAACATCCGGGGCCCTTACTTCTTGAAATACTGTTTGTGACAGCAAAGTTACGTTCTTTGTTAAAAAACGTTGCTCATTACTTTATTATCATCCGAGACCGAGAGTCAAAGCAGAAAAAAGAAATAAAGTAAAAACCCTGCAACCTATTTACTACATCAGGAATGATAACGACAAAGGAACATAGGAAATTGAATCGCATATAAAAGAAAGCATTATAAAAGTACACGATTCGACAATAAAAATAGATGTAATTGTATCAGTTTTAATGTTTTACTGCGCAAAGTTATTATATGTGGCTAATTAACTAGATACAAAATTTTATACAGATCGCTGGGCAATCGCCGCGGGTTTTAACGGCGATTTCATTGAAAGTGATTTCTACAAAAGGTCCACAACTTTTAATAACAATAAAAATAGAAGAGAAAAATTCGTTTTACAATTATTGTATTATTAAAGAATTATATCTGGGATTTTACTGTTAGGTCAGTAATTCTGCTTCTGTTTTTGATCCCATTTTAGATAAAATTGTTCCTGTGTTCATGGTTCATGATAATATACACATCAAGTAGAACGCTTTTATTAAGAGAGAGTGCAGAAATGGAAAACTTAAGGTTCTGCCACGTTAGTATTTGTGGCTTGTCCTCCATAAAACGGGACTACGTACAGTTCACTGGATCATATGCATTAGAATAAAGTCAAACAATGAGTCAGTGTACAACGTTCCTCGTTACGATCATTAGAAATTGAGCATCATCTCGAAAAGTTAACCTCTTAGTTTTAATTGTTTGAGTCATTAGCGTACGCATATGCACTTCAGAGAACTTTATTCGTTATACGTATCCATCCATACACATATACGCACGCACAACGTCACATTCATTTTCAAGAGTTTTTGTAATTTATATGAAGAGGAGATAGATACATCTTTTTTTAGATGCTACGTATTGCAGTAAACGTTTCAAAATTATTATTCCTTTTGCATTTCTAGAAATAATTTTTAATTTAATTATTACCTATTAAAAAACTCAGATGCTTCGACCGCCCCAAAACGTTTGAGACTTCTCGAACTTTCTTGAGATTCTCAGCAACATAGTTGTTGGTTTGTTTGGTTTCTAAAACAATAATTTTCCAAACCAAAAATACTTAAATGTTTAATTTACCCTCACCATTTATCTTCCCTCGGTGCTTGAGACTTTGCACAATCCCCATAGTTACCATAAAAAAATCCTCAACGTTGGGAAAAGAAAAAGAAAAATTGGCAATTAGAAAGAATAAAAAATTTCAACACTCCTAATACCACGATACCTTTCTTCGGGAGCTCTTTCAATCTTCATATTCCTAGCATGGACTTGCAAGCAGAAAAAAGATATTAAAAAACAAAATTCTGATAGAGATTTATGGTAATAAATTAATCGTCTGGTGCTTCTCCAGGAATCCTACAACTCTAATTGATTCCAATACCTAAAACATTCTAACGATGTTATAAGAAACAGTTTGTAAAATGACTCGGTGTCTAATGGGGTACTAATCTTCTTCCTGTTAACATTTATCATAATAAAATCTGTAATAGTCGCGATGCTGTTTCACGTAATTAATAATTCGATAGGAAGTGTTATTAAAATTTAATAATTATCCGCATTTTGGAGAATAAACCCCTTAATAAATTTCAAATATTAAACCAAGTTAGGTAACTGTTGCCCATTATAAAGAATATAACCAGCCTGAACAACTAAAGACGTGAGTGGACACGTGGGACAACAGAAACCATTATTTTGAATTATAATGAAAAAATTAAAAAGTAATTATAATACGTAGTTGAGAATATGATGAAGAACAGGAGAATTAAGTAATAGATAATATAATCGTTTAGCTAAATAACAACTATAGAAAATATATTATATAACAACAAAACGGTTTATGGTGTTTAAGAGAGAAATTTGTTAATCGCGCCCTTAACGACTTGTGTGAGGGTGTTTTGTGTGTAATTCTTTCTCTTCTAAAGTTAGAACAGAAAGAAACGAAGAAGGCAGGAACGATGGCCCATGTAAGCTGAAAAAGAAAATTGGAAAAAATGTTAGTATCATCTTTGAATAAATATTTGAACGAAAAAGTATTTTACTTACCGCTCACGCTGAAATAAAAATCGACAAAAATTAGTGAAAGATAACAGATTTCATAATTTATTGTGAACCCACCCATAAGGTGGTAGCAATAATGTACTTACTCCTTTTCGATTTAAATTGTTAATTGAATCTAAGTGTGGGATATGTGTGGAATTGATGAAAACTGTAAAGTTACTTTATAAACAAGTTTTGGGAGAAATCAGATTTTGAGAGTGTGCAGGTTGATCGAAATAAATGAATTAATTGACATAATTAAAATGAGATGAAGTAAATGAATAATAAAAAGAGTTGGGGGTTGTTTTGTGTTGTTAAGAATACAAAGTCCTAAGTCAGGACATTGTAAAAATGCGGCAACAGGGCGGTAATTAAAATGAGACTAGAACTCGTGAGCACTCATTTCTCGTTGGACGAAACCACAACAGAATGTTCTTTCAGATAAAATACAAATTTATAAATTAAACATAAGTGATTAAATGTTGAATTATTAATAATTTTAAAAAACCTTCAAACAAATAAAAGATTCATTTTGTAAAAATAAAACCACGAGATAGTTAAATTTATTATAGAATTACCTAAATATGTATGTATATTTTGTGAAAAAGTTTCATTATCTCGTGTTTTATTTATACAGAATTAATTGAATGTATAAAAAAATTATAATTTTGAAAAATTAAATAAATTGTTATACTTTTGAACATGGCAAAATTAAATACTGAGTGAATTTAAATAAAAACATCAAGAACTTATTTGAAAATATTGGCGCCAAGTTTGAACCGATTCGCGAACCGCCACTGTATGCCAAAAGAAGGTATACGCGATACCCTACGTAGCACTTAACACTTCAGCTGAAAAAAATATCAAATAGACCCAGCGAATGGCAAGTAAAAATACATACAAATACATAGGTACATAAAAAATAAGTGTAAATGTGTGCATGTATGTGGACACAACTCCTACCCCCAAAGGACGGCGTGGACAAAACCCCTATACGTATGCATACAGAAATTTTGATAATTATGTAGTAATATGTAGATATTAGAAATAAAAACAGTTGTTTTAAATGTTCTCCATCTTCTGAAATTACACTATCTTAAATAAATAATAATAACGACAAATGGTTAAATAATGGGATGTAAAGTGGACCTAATCGGCAGTTATATGTTCAAGTATTGTAAAGCCCCAATAAGAATCAAAGGTTGAGGTTACAGGCGCCGTGCCTGCAACGTCGGTCCCTAACATGATGAAGTTCAGATGTCTTCAGGAACAACCGTGGAGCCCCACGTTAGGGGGCCAACCAAATAAAATAGCCCCAAAGCAATTAAAATGCGGCCCCACGTTAGGGGGCCGAAAAAGGAACAGTATAAAAAACTTGCCACTCAGGTCTATTTGAAACAATATTGATTAGTGACTGACCTTTAGGCGTCGGCTAGACCTTACTAGGGTTCACCGAAACCTTTATCTATCCAGCGGCGGATGTCCAGGGTCCTCATCCTCACCACGATGAATAGGGGGTTGAGGGGGTGAAAGCCATATTAGATTGGGGACGAGGTTACTGATGGAATCATCGACCATATCATTCCATTATTATCCATTGCCATACCAAATTGGGTGGTAGAAGTGGAGGGGGGGTGGGGGAGGGGGCATCAACCATCGATATTCTTCATCACACTTTAATTCACTACCGACCGCGAACGCCACTAACTTTTCACGAAAATAGTAGAGTTAAACGTTTCGAACACATTACAAAAATTGGGAGACCTGAAACAAAAGAAAAAACCGTGAAAAATACCAAGAATTTGTAACCAAGAAAAAACATACTTATGTATACCCAAATTAAGGTTTCTGTAATTTTATTGCAAATATCATTTTAGTGTTTCTTGTTCAACTATTATTAGATTTTTAGATGGCTTATATCCAATCTTTATTAAATTTTGTGTGTTTGGAATAATAATCGTCCAATATTTTAGAAAGTGCTATTTTTAGCAAGAAATTTGCGCACCCGCAATATAAACAAATTTCATCCCTGCGTCAAGTACCTCAACTTCCCATTTCTCCCCAAAATAAACACAAAGTAAACTTCGCATTACGTGCAAGGAATCCTATCAATATTCATTAAATAATTATTCACCCTGTCTCATTTTGCGAGGTCAAAGGAATTTTTTGTTACGTACTATCGACCCGAAAATTACGTCCTGCATTAGACAACATCGTACGTTATTATAGGTACTTAATATAATTTCCTCTGCATACAGTAAACTTTTTTTTCTCTTCTTCAAAAGCACGATTCGATCTAATCCAATTTGAAAATTCCCTTACCTCGTAATTGGCTAATTAAGAAGCATATATCTAGGAAAAATGGATGTACATGTAAATATTAAGTCGAATAAAAATATTTTGTGCAAAAATTTTATTCTCATTCAAAGAATCCAGAATGACAACAAATATCTACAAAACTCGAATGTTCAAAACTTTAGTTGTTAGGGAGGAAAAATTCCCAAAAACAAACTTCTCCTTTCTTCTCAAACTACATACTGGAAACTGCTGAGGATTTGTTTGAATGGACAATTGAGCATCTCCCCATTTTCTTCCCTTTTCCTTATCCTACTTTATTCTCCCCCTATCCTATGCGTATAACTTTTGCATGATAATTTCCAGCGGAGCGGAAGTTTGTCCTCGCCGTGTGTCTACGAAACGGATCCGTCTATCTCCTGAAAACATTTGACGACGTCTCGCCGATTCAAATCGATACGCACCTGCAGGGACCCCTGTGCATGGAGTGGAGTAATTCGAGGGAGATCCTGGCAATCGCGGGAACGGTTAAGGAAACAAAGGGTACCAGCACGCAGGGTACTGCTGCTAACACCACCGCCACCACTACTTCTACTACTACTAATACCACCACCACCACCACCACCACCACTGAATACCATAGCGCGCTCAAGTTTTTTAACGAGAAGGGAACACTTTTGTACTCTACCACCATCCCCTTCACTCAAGTAAGAGGATGTGCATGTCTATATACATGTTTGTGTGTGTGTGTGCAACATGACGTTTTGTTTTGTTTTGCTTCATTTGAAATGCACGGGAAAATTCAAAGGAAAGTCGAGAATATTAAAGCACTTAATCTAGCTTCATAGCTCTCTGCATTTGTTTATAAATTGAGGAGGTTTTATTTTGGGGTATAAATTGATAAAAGATATTATTTGTGTTTTTATGGCGGCTGACCGCCATCTTGGAATCTAACTCTTTCTTTTCTTTCTTTATTAACAATCTACTTTTTACTTTTTCTAAATTGTAAAAGAAATATTACGACTTTCTACCATTTTAGTTCCATTACAGTATTTATCAATATTCAAGGGTGTATTAATTTCGCATTTCCTGCTTTCTAAAGGACACTCAGGGGTTGTTTATGTTTCCTCGCCGTTATTGACACAATGAATAATTACACACTATGAATTCTGGGTTTACAAACAGTTACCTACTAAATAATGTATTTATTAAGGAGGAACCTACTGCAACCTTTAGAATTCTAATTTTGTTTATTAGGCTCGAAAGCGGTCCCATAAATTCAAATTACCCTCAAAGCCTCTCCGATTGTAAGACACTTGAAACAGGGTTAATTAATTAGGGCAGAATTGTCCACGAGTCACGGGGTTGACAAAATAACTCCATTTCATTGTGTAAAACATTTTGCTTGATTTATCGGGTTGTTATTCGTATTCCTATTTTTGTTTTTGTTGTTTCTGCTTCTTGCAAAGCAATTTTTTATTTCCTCTTTCGAACTATCTAAACATTTTCGGCAATTTATCACGCTGGCAACGCATCCCCTTGGTTAGGCGTAGCGTCGCATTAATTTGGGACAATAACAGCCCCTCCCCAAATACGTACGTATATTCGTAATAGCATCGGCACCATTAGTTAGGGGTCCCCCGGGGCAAATGTACTTCCGCGTACGAAATAAATCCCCATCTATTGTCCACGGCTACTCAGCGAGCCATTTTAATAAATTACGCGAGAGCGCTACCACCACCACCACCATATCACTGCCATTTCGTAACAAAAGTTCGACAAGTATTGAACGTAAATATTTGTCATCCGATTCGGATTTGTCCACCCCCAGGAGATATATATACAACAGGACGTAAATCCTATTCATAACAACGAAATTCCCGGATGGTGACTGTTCCTATGTTCCCAAAAATTGCTTTCAAAATAAAAGTTTAAATCAGAAACATTGGGAATTATTATGTGGGTTAGATATCGAAATTTTCTGTTACTGTAGGCGCCGGTATCGGCCCTCACATGGGGCCACAACGACAAAAGAATTTTCCTGGCTACAGGAACCCAGATTCACATAGCGTGGGTGTCCAGGAGGATAGCGACCCTCCAACTCTTCTGTCGTTTGTGCATCCATAACGCCCTCCGTCACGAAAGTCAACTACCACAACTACCCCTTCCACCCAGAATAAGAAACACTATATCTGGTCTCTTTTCTCAAACAATTCGGGTAATTATTCTTCTACTTCGCTTTTTTTACCCCTTTAACTAAAAAATGAAAAACACTCTTCAGAGTTCTGTGCCAGAAGCGAACGCCCTCAGGGAGTTTGTGTCGAAACCCCCGTCTGGATCATCCGTAAGATTGCACTGTACCATGATACGTCATGACGATGAAACGAACTTAACTTCTGGAACTTGCTACACACTTTACCTGGAATATTTGGGCGGACTTGTACCTTTACTCAAGGGGAAGAAAACGAGCAAGATCAGGCCAGAATTTGTGATATTTGATCCTCAAGTCGAAGGTATTTTAAAATATCGCATAACCGCGGTATTCGATCTTTAAATCCATTAATCATTATGTTTTCAAAACGTTAAATATACGATAGCTGGATATATTTATGGCCCTAAATTTCACATAACAACAAAGAGAAATGACTTTAAATTCTTGTTTGTGTTATCATAACATTCCTGATTTTTTGTCAACTTAACCTGAAGCTTTTACAGACTAATAAAACCGTAACGTATAACATTATTCATATCTGTCACGGGATGAGCGTCAAAAAGAAATTGCTCTGTCGTTGCGTAGCAGAAATTTTATATTTATTTTAAAGGAAGTAAGCCATCAGTAAGCCGATAAACATTAAATATGTATATTACAAAAAGGTGTCATCGTAGATTTTGGAGTACAAATATTGTCGCCCGAATCGAAAAGTTCAGGATCTTCTAATCCTTCGAACAACCACAGCTGCATGAACAGCGAATCTTCAGACAGCGATCGGGAAGAAGGCTGTACAGCATCCCCAAGGATGCAGAGGCGCAGAGGAAAACGAAGCAAATCCCGGGGAAGAGCCCAAAATGATAAAAGTTCAGGTCAAAGTTCCGGAGATGCCGAAGGAGAAGACTTGGCATACGTTGACACACTACCGGAGGTAAAACAACAACACCAAAAATATTCTTAAGTTCGATTTCGGTTTTTGTTTTCAGCACGTCCGTCTCGTTGAAGTTACGTCCAATATATGGGGAACCAAATTCAAAATCCATGGTCTCGTTGATTCCGTGCCAGCCAATTTAGGTCAAGTAACATACAAAACGTCTCTTCTTCATTTACAACCGCGCCAAATGACCCTGGTCATGACCGAATTGCGCGACGATTTCCCAAAAGGCCCTGACCCAACCTTCAACCCTAACATTTTCTCAGAAGACGAAGAAGATGTGGCTCATTTAGATGAGAGGCTCAAAATGAACAAGAGCGTAGATAATTGTCCCCCAATAGCTCCTATGTCTCCCAGGTGCAGTAAATTAAACAGGGCGACTTCCCAACTTAAAACCCAGCTGTCTGAAACTGCCTGCAGTGGTCCAACGAAATTGGAATCCTGTGAAGGTGAATCGTCATCAAGCCAATCGACTCCTGTTCATCACGAAGCTATCCGTCCTCAATGTCTAAACGGTCCAGTTACAGTACAACCTAGATCAAGTGGTAGCGTACAAAGTACCAGTTTTATGGGTCAGTATGGTAGAAGTGGCTCTTCAAACTCTCCAGGTCAGAGGCACGCGGTTTCTCCTCTTTGTTGTGAAGGATCGGTTCCTGCCCTTCAGTCTCCTAAGAACGCGGTTGCTCCTAGTGACATTATTTTCGATCGGCCTCCAGCACAAACTATGATAACATTTTCCAGTGCAGATTATTCTTTTAATACAACCAATGTCCAAAATATTAAAGCTGATATAATAAATAGTGAAAGGGCTCGCAATGGGTTGCACCTCAATCTTGCCGTTAACAACAGCGACCAAAGAAAATTATTTTGCTTAAGAAAAGAACAAACAGGAGATAATGCAGGAAATGATGGGGTGGTAGAGGACAAAGGTCCCCAAAAGCAACTCGACCAAAAAGACTTATCCATGCAATTTAGGAAAAATTCCTTGAAGAACGAAGAAAAATTAAACGATGAGATTCATCCAAATACTTCTTCAAGATCTATAGCAGCAACTGCTGCACTTTCTGATGCAATGGTCAGGAGCTGTAGTGTAGGCTACCTCGATATGGTCGACCCCCATTTAGTACCAAACGAAGTTGCGTTACAAATGTTACGCAAAGACGCACCCAAAAGGCTCATTTTAGTCAATCAACGAACCAAACAAAGAAAACAAAGTAGAAAACATCTTCAGGACAACAAATCCAATACCATTAACGCTTCGAGGCTTCAAAACAGCAGAAAATCAAAAAGCTTAGACTCCACTGATATATTTCCCAACAGGGATCCACCAAATTTTAAAAACATGCCCAGTCACCAGGAGGTACAGGAATGTGAACCCAATGTCACGTCACCTGTTTCAAACGCAATCAAAAAAGGCAAAGAAGCCAATACTAATGTTGAATCCAATAACGACAATCTTAAACGGGAATCGACCAAGTTGAGTTTTTTCTCATCCAAATCGCCGTTAGCTAGGAGAAAAAAGGACGATAGCGGAAATATTGCAGCAGCTGATGATGTCAGAAACAGAGGGAGAAGTAAATATAAACACGAGAATTATAAAGTACCTTCAAAGGGCAACGCCAGTCAGAATAGCGAGCCCTCGGAAGGCACTTCCAAAGGAAACTTTTCTTTTCATAGTCACGCCCTAAGCACTTTAGAAAATTTGATAACAAGACTGAGAGATGATGATAGGCTTACGCCCCCTAATTCGCCTAAACTGCCACGGAGTTCTCCAGCATCACCAGCTCCAAGCAAAAAAGGTACTTTTTTTACACTACGTAACAACAAATACTTAATATCCCTATTGATGAAACTTGTTATCTTTTAGGAAAACGTCCTCAATCATCCTCCCCAATAAGGAAACACATCCTATCATCACCTTTACTTAATAGAAAATATCGTAAAAATAAAAATTTGGACAGTTCTGACGACGAAGTGACGGCATCCGGAGACGAGATTTGCAACGGATCGAATTACAAAGATTTGGAAACATTCCAGAAGGCCCAGTTACGACAAAAGGTAAAAAAATTTGGAAACTATTCCTATTTTATGAACAAAAACTAATTTTAGTTGAAGAGAGCGAAAATAGAACCAAATGGTACTAACTGCAATAACCAAACCACCAACCAGAGGAGGGAGTTCGTTATGCACAACAAGGCACCCATGTGGAATGAGAATAGTCAAGTGTACCAATTGGATTTTGGAGGGAGAGTTACGCAGGAATCCGCTAAAAATTTCCAAATTGAATTCAGGGGGAAGCAGGTACGTAAAAGCAAAAATTTTCAGTATCCGCCTCGGAGGACCAAAATAATAGTAATATAACGTTTTATGTTCCTAATGCTACTAATAACCTACAGTTTCACTATTTTGGATTACACCACACCACACCCTATATAATAGTCACGTTTTTAAGTTCCCTGTATTATCCAAGCAACTTTTTTTTTAAAGGTGATGCAGTTTGGAAGAATAGACGGTAACGCGTACACATTAGACTTTCAGTACCCTTTTTCGGCCCTTCAAGCTTTTGCCGTGGCTTTAGCAAATGTAACCCAACGCTTGAAATGAGTGTCAGAAGTGCTAAGTTAAAAGAAAAAGAAAATAGACAAGAAAAAATCGATTGTTGTTTTCGTGATCATCTACTATATTATTGCTTTTTATATACTTTATATGGAATGTTATTTTTGTTACTGTTTCTATGTAATATTATCACGTACCGGTATCAATATTACATATTGTACTAAACCCACTTCAAGATAGGTCATTTTTTTTTTAAATTTAATTTAAGGTACATAATACAAAAAGTGGTGCAATATTTAAACAATAAATTATCATTTAATTATAAAACGCAATAAAGATTAATTGTATAGCTCCATTAACACCACAAATAGCGAATATGACCTACCCCAATATATGACTAATTGTTCACCGAATATATTTTCAAAATTAAAAGGCCAAAATTTATTTTGAGGACTATTCCCAAAAACATTACATGTCATAAAATTTAGATTGAGTTAAAATAATTATTCCACCGCCCTATTCCTTTTACTAATTAATTAGTTTTGTACTTATTGCTAATTAATTAGTTCTTTAGTGTGATAATTTAGTTATCTGTACTTAAATTAGTGTTTTAATGCTTAATTTTTGAATTGTTATGCACTTTAGGTGTATAACTTTAGCAAACACAATTAATTGGTCGAAAACACAATAAAACCGTTTATTAGCTTTTTAAAAAACTACAGCAGTAGATGGAATCTACAAATTTAATGTTTATATATCTTCTTTGTCAATTTACTTCGTTGATACTGTGTTCACATCGTTTGTACCTACATAATAAGTACGTTCTTTATTAATAAACTGTGTTTTATATTTACCAGTATTTTTAATAATGGTTTAGCTTACCCAAAAGACGATTAATAATTTTACATTGATAATTATAAACTGGCAGTTTTGAACACTTTGTATATCAATTTTGCTCACCTGCACCTGTTTATCTAACCACCGCCATGTTGTATTCACTCTTATGGTTACATTCTATTATTTCTATTGTAGTTACATTAGTCAGTTCCATGTCACTTCTGAACTGAGATTTTTAGGTTAGAATTACACATAGCCAAATGTGCATAAATTTTGTTTATGTGCACAACTTTTAAAAGGCTTTTTCATACATTCCAGTTAGATGAAAGTTTATATATAAATAAAAATTAATTGTATCAATTATCATGAACCAGAATAGCGTTCGACAATTTTTTTCTGTGATTATTTTATGTATGATATTATGCGGTAAAGCTGCCGAAAAATTGGAGCTAGTCACTGAAGATGAATTGTTAAATTTAATACGAAGCGAAAAGTATGTTGTGCTTTTATTTTGTAAGTTATAACAAGTATATTTAGCGCCGATTTAATCAATTACATGTGAATGTATTTGTTGATAGCAAAGCCCCATTGCGAAGAGTGTAACAATTTTGAAAAGGAGCTAATAGCTGCTAGAGAAGACCTTGTGGATGCCCTTAGTGCTTGGGTTGTAAAAATTGAAAACAGCCAACTTATAAGGTTATACAACTCTTCTGCAGAGCCTGTCATAGTCTTTTTCCGACATGGAATACCTCTTCTATATGATGGTATAAGAACAATACAATAACATAAGTTTACAGTCTTACACAAATATTTTTCTTATTAAGGCCCTATTAACGATGAGATGATATTACATACTTTCACAAACAATAAAGAACCGCTTGCCAAAGAGCTAACAGATGAAACCTTTGAACACTTAACACAAGCTGCAACAGGAGCTACAACAGGGGATTGGTTTGTAATGTTGTAGGTATTTGTGAATAGTTTGGATGAATATACTTTTTGAGATTACTAACAGACTTGGTTTTAAGCTATACAAATGAGTGTGTGGATTGCCAGCGTTTGCAAGCAAGGTGGGAAGCTGTAGGAGCACATCTTAAAACCAGAATGAATATTGCTAAAGTTAATAGAGGTAGTACAGGAGCAGCAACAGGACGCCGGTTCGATGTATTTGATATGCCAGCATTTATATTGCAAGTAAATTACATATTTTTTAAATATTATATTACTAATAATGCCTTTTTATTGTTTTAGATTTAGACAAGGGAAGATGTATCGATATGAAATAAGAAATTATGATGTTAAATCGTTTGTATTTTTTGCAACAGAATTTTATAAAAATATGCGAGCTGAGAAAGTACCAGTTCCTAAATCGCCTTTGTAAGTTTTTCTTTTTTTAATCATTTTAACTTAACTGAGTTTTTGTACTTGTTGTTTTAGTGATGACCTAATAGCAGCTATAGTGGTTTACTTAAAAGAAAAACCGTGGGTTTGGCAATTTGGTGGTGTAACTTTCATTATTGGATTAATTGCAGCTGTTTTAATTAATAGAAAGAGCAGTGAAAAGCCCAGCTCAAAAAAGAAGGCTACTAAGAAGGAGAAATAAATAAAATAAATGTAATTAATTGTGTACTAACTCTAACAGTACTAAAAAATAAATGTTGAAAAAGTTTTATGTTACTTTTTGTTTTCTTTTTTTAAAATATTAGACTGACTTTAAAAAATCTTATCACACTTATCCAATTAATGATATTTAAATTATTATTTGCAAAATTAAGAAAAAAACATCAATTATGAATTCCTAATTTCAATGTGTGATAAATTATTTTATCAGAACTGGAGAAAGTAAGTAAGTAAATACTTAAAACGGTTTTTTAATAAATTATTTATCGACAAGTGCCTTAAAGAAAAACATAGTAGCAATTAATTTAGTTAAAATTTAAAAATTTAAAAAAAATTAAAAACAAATAAATGGAAATATATTGTAAAATTAAAATAACTCAAGTTAACTTAAAAGGCCGAGTAAGAATAGGAAAGCTGTATGAATATACAGAATGTTTAATTTAAAATATACGTACGAGTAAAAAAATATTTTGATAAGCTATTGCTACTATACAAGGTGTTTAAAATAGATACTATGGACTACAAGAATAATTTGAATCACTTACAAGGAGTTTAAGTCGTTCCAGTCCTTGTTTATTTCAGACTTGTGAAGATTTGATAATCTGAAAAAAAGAAAACAATTTACATTTTAATTACGAATTATTAATTATTAGCATAAAGAAAATTAACATTTTTAAAATATATTATTTACAGAACTTCTAAGAATTGCTTGTTTCGTTTTTATCTTTTTGTTAATTAAATTTTTTATAAGAAAATTTAATAAAGTAAAACGTATGATTTCTAATTAAAAAGTAGTGTATGAGCAAAATATGTGGAGGGCCGTTGAGAAGAAGAAAAAAAGGGTGTTTTTTAATAATTTTTCGTTACCAAAATAGGAAAAGGTACTTTTGGAAAAACATGATGTGTAAATCGATGCTTTTAATTTTTATTACCATACTTTGCAGCCTCTATAGGACTTGAATTTTCTCTATTAGCCCTATATAAATACACTCGAACTTCAATAACTCGAATCACCAGATGACATAGATATTATATAATAATACATATACATATGTATGTGCTTATATAAACATGTAAGTAATATATTTTATCAGTGCACCACTTTCCACTTTGGTTCGATTTGGTAACGTTTCAGTTATTGAAGTTTGACTGTATTCGTAACTGAACTTATATGAAACTATCGAAAAACAATTAAGACAAGAAAAAATAAAAACATTATCGGATTTTGTGGTTATATTAGAAGTACCATTTTGAAACGCATCCACCGCAATTTTCAACCATTGGTGATAATTTCAAATTCCCAAATATTTAATCATTAAAATATTCCTGAACGCTTTTTTGGAATTTAATTTGAAATGATATCTATTAATTGGTTTTATAATGTTACGTCACCATTTAAAGGGACGTTTTCAATATCCCCCAAAAGACTTTTTTTTTGGATTCATGACCGAAACTGAAATTGTTATAAACAATATTGGAATGTTATCTTTTTTAATCAATTCATCCTTTAAAAAAATGAAATTTATCGGTTACTATTTCACATCCCCTTTTTGTAGTGTTTATAAAAAAGACGAATAAAATGGTAATATGTATGTAGTGCCCTTTCCTATAGGTACTTTTGGATTTATAAATCAGAGAACCGATCTGGTAGTAGATATACACCTACAAGTATAAGTACAAGTACATATAAAATGCAATAATAAAATATGCAAAATAAGGGTAGATGGGTCGAAGAGGAACGACATGCGCGGGTCGTCGATAAGGTAACCGGAAGTACGATTGGCCAGCAGGGGTCCTTCACTACCAATGACACGGAACCACGCCTCCTACTTTATAAACAATCTCTTCCAGTTTGCATAATTGATATCGTCTGCTTGCACCCTTCATTAAAGCTTTGTCCGTTTACCAAAACATGTTACCTTATTACGTATTTTGTAGTTATCAGTTACCAAAACTATAAAAGAAAACATATTGGGCTGACTTATTTGAAATTATTAAAAATTGAGGGAAATTAAAGAAAATAAATTTATTGTTCATTATATCATTTAATGCTTAATATTTAATTCATTTAAACATCACAAACACATTGAATTAAACTTACAATTAGATAAATAAGTTACGTACCTTTTCATCAAGAAAAAAAGTTATTTTTAGACTCCTTAGCTTAGTCTCAGCTAAATTATGAGTAGCTACATTTGCTCAAGTTTATTATACAATGAAATTCCACCCATCTAAAGTCAACAATATTTGTGAGTAAATTGATAAATAATGAGGTAAAAGCGATGTACAAAAAGCTTATGTGCCAGGCTCCTTCACCCTTTCAAACCGAAAAATATTCTACACTTGAATCTAAATTTCATTGTTTGTTTTGTAGACCAAATTTATTTTAATTGTGTTTTAATCGATTTTGTTAACAATTAAATGTTTGAATAATCAAGAGTTGTTGTCATTCTGGACCTCTCTGGATGAGAATAAGATCCTTACATAAAATATTTTTGTTTTACTTAATATATCTATATATGTACTGGGAACACTTTGTTGTAGATTTCAATTAAATTATTAAAGAAATGTGCATTTAAAAAAAGTATTCACTTGCTAATAAGAAGTCACAATTGAATTGAAAGTATTCGATCAAAAATTTAAGAAACAATAAACAATATTCACTATAACGTTTCGACCTCATTTTTATATTTATTATGTACTATCAATAGTTACGTACTTTTGTTTATCAAAACGTTTATATAAATAAATTTTTTACAAGTAAAAATATATCACGTTTACTGGAACGATTTTTTATGCAGTAACGATAAATACTTGTTTATTAGTCTTTTACTAATTAATAGTCAGTTATTGCAATTAAAAAATAACTAGTTGGACGATTTATATATTTTATTAATTTTTTGAACTCAAACAATATGGAGAATTAAAAAATATGATAAGAAACTATTAATACTAATATATGAAACTATAAAGTGTTAAAAAATAAAGTTGGTGAGACTCATGAGATCCTTTTGAGAATAAAAAGAAAACGTTCTAAAATTTTCTTTTAAATAATCATCTGCTGTTTAACTTATTGCACTAAAAATTGATCCTTAAAATCCCTTTTTTTTATTATTTAGGATTTGTTTCGTTCGCCAATTTGAAGCTCTACTAAAAACAATTTTTCCTTGAAAACCAAACCCAAAGATGAGCTCCTACCATAAAAAAAAGGGTTGTAGATCAAAATTTTCAATTTTAACTGATCGGTAATAGAACTAAATTATTTCTAATAATTGTAGATCGAAATCTTTAATATTCTATTGTAATATCTATACATTTTTATTATAAATATATGATTTTATTTATTTTGACGGCTTTAATATAATTATTTATTTAAAATAATCCGTTAATTTAACAATTCAATCATCATCGAAAAATGAAAACAGGTAGGCGTGCCCCTTAAAATGGGGTGGGACTATATTCCGCTGTGTCGATGTGAAGGTGAAACAGAATCCTGCGTCATACCTTCCCCAAGGATCTTCCTGATAAGATATCGTTGGCGACTCTTACTTTCGGCTTCCGCTATCTACCCAACATCAACGAGTCCAACTTTGTATTAAAGTGTGAAAGTTTTGATAGGGGGTCGAAACAAATCGATGTGATATTGACGTGATCTTACTATTTAATTTTTTATTTTTTTGGTTAATAAGACTATGCCGGTGCATCGTTAACAAAAATCAAGGAATGACCGAAGATCAACAGGTCCCTACATCCGGTACACATCTGACAAAACTTGTGAGTGTTTTATTCTTAATAACTAAATAAGTAAATAATTAAACTATTTAACAAAAAATTATTGAATTATTGCCGTTTTCAATGACCAATTTTATCTGTTTTCTTAAATAAGGAGTACAATTAGTTACTAAATCGAACCAACAACAACCCTTTTTTTTATAGTAGAAGCTCATCTTTCGGTTTGGTTTTCAAGGAAAAATTGTTTTTAGTAGAGCTCCAAATTGGTGAACGACACAAATCGTAAATAATAAAAAAAGGGATTTTAAGGATCAATTTTTAGTACAATAAGTTAAACAGCAGATAATTATTTAAAAGAAAATTTTAGAACGTTTTCTTTTTATTCTCAAAAGAATCTCACGAGTCACCAACTTTATGTTTTAACACTTTATAGTTTCATATATCAGTATTAATAGTTTCTTATCATATTTTTTAATTCTCCATATTGTTTGAGTTCAAAAAATTAATAAAATATATAAATCGTCCAACTAGTTATTTTTTAATTGCAATAACTGACTATTAATTAGTAAAAGACTAATAAACAAGTATTTATCGTTACTGCATAAAAAATCGTTCCAGTAAACGTGATATATTTTTACTTGTAAAAAATTTATTTATATGACGTTTTGATAAACAAAAGTACGTAACTATTGATAGTACATAATAAATATAAAAATGAGGTCGAAACGTTATAGTGAATATTGTTTATTGTTTCTTAAATTTTTGATCGAATACTTTCAATTCAATTGTGACTTCTTATTAGCAAGTGAATACTTTTTTTAAATGCACATTTCTTTAATAATTTAATTGAAATCTACAACAAAGTGTTCCCAGTATATATATAGATATATTAAGTAAAACAAAAATATTTTATGTAAGGATCTTATTCTCATCCAGAGAGGTCCATAATGACAACAACTCTTTATTATTCAAACATTTAATTGTTAAAAAAATCGTTTAAAACACAATTAAAATAAATTTTGGTCTATAAACAAACAATGAAATTCAGATTCAGGTGCAGAATATTTTTCGATTTGAAAGGGTGGAGGAGCCTGGCACATGAGCTTTTTGTACATCGCTTTTACCTCACAAATATTATTGACTTTAGATGGGTAGAATTTCATTGAGTAATAAACTTGAGTTCAAACTCAAATGTAGCTACTCATAATTTAGCTGAGGCTAAGCTAAGGAGTCTAATAATAACTTTTTTTTTCTTGACGAAAAAGTACCTAACTTATTTATTTAAGTTTAATCCAATGCGTTTGTGATTTTTTAATTAATTAAATATTAAACATTAAATGATATAATAAACAATCAATTTATTTTCTTCAATTTTAAATCATTTCAAATAAGTCAGGCCAGTATGTTTTCTTTTATAGTTTTGGTAGCTGATAACTACAAAATACGTAATAATACGATATAATGTCTAACATTTTTATAAACCCTCAAGTTTTCATTCAATTGCCAGAAATAAATTAACAGAAAATAATTTGACGATCTTTTTAAAATTCAACTTTATATTGATACCTATATATATTCAAAAAATATGTAAAAACATTTAACTATTGTATGTATTTGGAAGTACTTATAAGTATATCCTTTCTTTATTCGTTAAGAACAGTAATTTCCTTTCAATTCACTTTTCTAAAATCAAAAATCTATAAGCCGTGCATCACCGCATCGTCATCGTTCCCATCCCCAGCTGCTGCTTCACCTTTTAATGAGGAAATAAGACAATTTTCAATTTTGACGTTATTTAATTTCTATCTGATGTCTAGCGACGATTTTTTTACGTCTGCATCAAACATCCTTACAATATCCTGCCATTTTGATCACAAGTCTGCGAGCATTTATTAAATAAACTATTGCCAAAGTAAAAAATACCAGGCGGGGGGAGGGGTAGTTTTAGACACACGCTAAAAGTCCCACAGCCTACAATCACAATTGATTTTTATTTTTCAAGATAGGTATTTGCATATTTTGTGGATTTTTTTTAAATGGTTCAAAATATAGCAACACCCTTATGGGCACATCTGATCTGCAATAAAATATTTATCTATGAAATGAACATTGGTTGGAAAATACCTGAGGCGTTTTTAATATAACTTGAGCCCCTACTCTCCACCTGAGTGAGACTTGGTAGTACGTATTGGGATTCCTCACCCCCCTCGTATGAAATTTGCCCTAATAAGGGTATTTAGTTTTAAGAGGAAAGGAAATTAGAACAATTCGTTCAATTTTCAATTATTCTCGTCGCTTTATATAAAATTTGATGAAATTTTGCTGGTCTCTTCCTCCCATTTTAAACTCATATATCACTTAAATTATTAATGACCCCTCCCTTTCAAGATTTATGATATAAAGTTTAACTGATTACTAAATAGATTAATAATGTTTTGGCAAAGTTTAGTTATATAATATTAATGAAGACTGGAAAAACTTTGGCGGTTGTTGCAGAACGAACAAAATAGCTCAAACCCCAACGCCAAAACACGACACTTTAGTTGTCCGAAGCACTTTTCGGTAACAAAGTTACCTTCTTCAGGGACTGAAGTGAACTAAACCTAAAAGAGAACTTATCCTAATATATACTGAAAGTTGTTAAGGTTCAGTGAACATGGTTCAGCAGCAATGGTGATGATGTTCAATGGACCTTGACAATAACAAAAGATGATAATTAAACTAAACTAAATAGCGGCGATCCAGGGATAGGACCCTTGTCATTGTTAAGTAAAATTTGGTTATTTTTACAAATGTATAAACTTTCAAAACTATCTAGTAGACAATTATTCCTAACTTCCTTAACTAATTTAAGATTATTAATATTAATATTATGTTCTTCAGTAAGAATATGTTGGGCAACACTAGATTTTTCGGCTCTACCAAACCGTGCATGAGCTAAATGCTCCTTTAACCTAGTTTGGATCGAGCGTCTAGTTTGTCCAATATATTTTTTACTACAATCATTACAGCTAATTTCATATATCCCCGACTTTTCTAAGAAAGGAATTTTATCCTTGGGGTTACCGAGGAGAGTTTGAATGTTGAATTGGAGAAAGATGGCAAACTACCATTTTTAGATGCGCTGGTTATAAGAAATGGGAATTCTTTAGAATTTGATATCTATAGAAAACCCACTAATACCTCTAGATTTATAACC
Source organism: Agrilus mali (assembly GCA_029378335.1). Lineage (NCBI taxonomy): Eukaryota > Metazoa > Arthropoda > Insecta > Coleoptera > Buprestidae > Agrilus > Agrilus mali. The sequence goes on from CM055660.1 coordinate 1,948,096, forward strand.
AACGACTCTAATCATTGTGTTCAACATAAAATGGCTAGTTTTAATTTCCTTGTACATAGATTGCTTAGTTTTCCTCTTAGTAAAAGTAGATATCATAAGGAACTCTGTACAATTAAGAAAATTGCGATTGACAATGGTTACAATAGTAACATCATTGATAAATTAGTTAATAAGATTAAATTTAAGAATTCTGTTTCAAGATCTTCGACTTTTCAAACAGACACCAGTAAGACCAAGTTTATTACTATGCCATACGAGCCAAGATTTACTCGAGGATTCGAAGGCATTTTTCGTAAACTTGGTTTTCGCATTGCCTACAGTTCAAGTGGTAACTCCCTTCAAACTCTCCTCGGTAACCCCAAGGATAAAATTCCTTTCTTTTAAAAGAGTCGGGGATATATGAAATTAGTTGTAATGATTGTAGTAAAAAATATATTGGACAAACTAGACGCTCGATCCAAACTAGGTTCAAGGAGCATTTAGCTCATGCACGGTTTGGTAGAGCCGAAAAATCTAGTGTTGCCCAACATATTCTTACTGAAGAACATAATATTAATATTAATAATCTTAAATTAGTTAAGGAAGTTAGGAATAATTGTCTACTAGATAGTTTTGAAAGTTTATACATTTGTAAAAATAACCAAATTTTACTTAACAATGACAAGGGTCCTATCCCTGGATCGCCGCTATTTAGTTTAGTTTAATTATCATTTTTTGTTATTGTCAAGGTCCATTGAACATCATCACCATTGCTGCTGAACCATGTTCACTGAACCTTAACAACTTTCAGTATATATTAGGATTAGTTCTCTTTTAGGTTTATTTCACTTCAGTCCCTGAAGAAGGTAACTTTGTTACCGAAAAGTGCTTCGGACAACTAAAGTGTCGTGTTTTGGCGTTGGGGTTTGAGCTATTTTGTTCGTTCTTATATAATATTCTCAAACGCCCCCTCCCTTTGAACGAGATTTGGTGAGATTTAGCCCCCCCTTTTTTAGCTCACATCTCACATAATTAACTGAAATCTCCTTTCAAGTTTTATGACATCAGAAAGATCAGCTAATTACTAAATAACTTAATAATTTTTTCTCATGTTATGGAACCTCGTCTTTTCCTAAAAACTATTAGCAAAGTTTAGTTAAATAATGCTCTCAAATACCCCCTCCATTTGAACGAGATTTGGTGAGATTTAGCTGGTTCCCTCCCCTCCATTTTAAGCTCACATATCTCACATAATTAATTGTGTCTCTTTTTAAGTTTAATGACATCAAAAAGTTTAGCTAATATCTAAATTAACTAAAGATTGTTTTATTTTGTTGGGGACCGTCGACCATTGTCATCAAAACTATCATCAAATTCGAAATTATTTTTCGTTTAGACAAACCCCCAAAAGTCAAGCCATCGTTTGGCAAATACTGAATGATAATGATAGAATATCTTTGATGTTAGTTTTTGTAAAAAGAAGTGCCACTTTGCTCTCTAATTTGCTAAATGGTATCAAATATTCGTTTGTGGACAGAAGGGTTCGTTTTCCACCGCAGTACCACAACAGTGGGTGAGTGAGTGGGCAGGGACTTGTTCATTTAGTGCAACGTGATATCGCGGCACTCTTTGTTAATTCCATCAAAAGGCAAAGAAACAATGAGAAAACGCCACCTTCGATGTCACTTTCATTCGACAATAGTGCGACTTCCTGTGGGACTTTTAAAAAGACGCGTTTTCAAGAAAACGAGAAAGATTAATTTCGTTCTGCTGACACACGACTAACTAATCAAAAGCCTATAGGTAATATATTAGGTACTATTGATATAAGGAACCTTTTAATTTTATTAACGCTTACATTTGCTTTATGTACCTATGTAGGTATTATTATAACGCAACAATGCGCGAATGTGCGTACGTCAAAAGGCCCCCAATGTAAATTGTTTCGAAAAATGAGTGCTCATTTTTTACCACAAACGATAACTTTCAATAGAACTTCTCATATTACACACATACACAGTGCGTCCCAAATAAAATTAATAAAACCACCCCCAAGTACCACTCCCCTCCACCAATTAAATTACATAATAAACCAACGTTTAGAATTAGAAGATACTGTCACAGAGAAGTACAAAAGAGGTTAACAAATTCAATGTCTACATTTGTTTATTCGTCATTTACGTCACCACCCCTTTGCTACTATTATGGACTAATTTATTTTATTTTTTCTCGTTCTTATATCAAGGCTAATTTCGCACTTATCATGCTTATGGGATTACCAATATAAGGTCAATTTTTACCCTCCAAACGTATCGGTCTCTTCGGACATTCCCAGTGGGAAATTTAAAGATAAGGGGTTGATGCACGCGCCCCTGTTTACACAAGTCATTCGGTCATTAACGAAATTGACGAAACACCTTGGGTAGGTACAAAACATAATTCTTTGCAGACAGGACGTTATAAAGTGCATTTGCCACATCACATCGTATCTAATAAATATAATATACATGGTGTCCCACTTTAGACGTCAATTTGTTTATTTACACTCACTTTGAAATTAAACTAAGTACCTAGTACATACTAATTAAGGGTGTTGTCGTTAGCTGACCAATTTAGATCTAAGACGGTGCACATCATTAGAAGAAGGGTGTGAACTGCTTAGACCTTAGATTCGTAGGTGTTGAGTAAATATTTAGTAATTAACAGTTGTAATTAGCCTTAAACAATTAAATATTGTTTGTACATGCTAATTTAAAATCAATGATCATTTTGTTTCCATATTAAGTCTAATATACAGGGTGGACAATTGAAAATAAGCCAGAGATTTTTGTGTAGAAAATTTCAAATTTTGGAACAAGTCAGCTTGGATTTTTTCTCTCTGGGTTGTCTTCAATATGTAGTGTATTTATCAGAAATGTTTAGTAGATGGCTGTATGTGCCCTAGAGTAGAATGTTATTGTCTATTATCTACAGTAGAATTATTTTATCTTTGCCATCACGTGACATGAACGAGGTGTATGATTAAAACTGTAATATCTCAAATGTTGATACATTATATAGCAGCAATACCCGGCGTTGCCCGGGTAAGAATATATTACAAGTTTGATGGAACATTCTAGAATATTCGCGAATTTAGAACTATCCAGAACATCCCATAATTATTCAAAACATTCACTAACTTTTTTTAACATTCTGTAACATTCTTGAATGATCTTCAAGATTCTGGAACATTCTTGAACATTGCCAAATCATTCTGAAATGTTATAGATAATAAAACATTCTTTTACTTCTTAGAACATATTTGAACTCCCTGCCTGTAACATTCTAAAAAAATCTGCTTCATTCTCATCCCCACTCCGTCGGTGCTGTTTGCTGGGTGAGTAGTGACATCAGTAGACGCCTGGCGGGGATGACTAATCGATTGATAATAATTGATCAGTTATAGACCACTGAGAGTTGAAGATTATTACAATGGGGGTTAAGATTATTAAAATGGGGGTTGGTGGTAGAAGGGGGAAAATTAAAGGTTATATGTATTTTTTAATGCCAGATCATAAAAATATAAAAAATAAATTTTGTCCAAAAAATTAAAAAAAGTTCGGGGTTATTCACAAGAAATAGAGACTATTAGGCAAAAATGTCAAATGTAACAACTAGTCCTAACCTAACCCCTTTCTGTTTCTAATATCGCATAACCTCAGGAACAACATACTAAATAAATACCTTTCCTGTGCATTAAAAACAAAACGCAATCATGGACGTACGTAGGTTATTGATCCAAAAATATACGTTTAGTTTTCACTGCACTTTCTCTGGATGGTTACAACAAAGACAGATCTATTTCTTTCTCTTTCCAGTTAAACCAACAAAAGGTCACGTGATGTAAAGGATAAAATAATTCTACTATACATATATCAACTCACTTTAATAATACAATATGAAGTTATTGCCCAATGTATCGCCATCTATTGGCATTTAAATTAGATAATAATTAGACATTATCAACTATCAATTTGTAGAATATATTTCGGAGTTTATAAATGTTCTACCCCTTCAATTTCAGGGTAGTATCTTTGGTGCAACTTTTAGTCATACCTATTATCAGTCACATCAATCATCGGAGCATGTTTACAAGCTAAATTCAGTAAATGGTAAGTAAATAACTCACTTTATTATTACAATTGTACAATTACTATTTTTTTTTTGTAATATTTTTTTACTAATAAGAGTTTTGTTTTAAATGAACGTACAACATTTCCAATTGTTCCCCAGATTTTTCTCAATAAATGACGAATCAATGCACAATTGTACGAAACATTGGCAGTGTTTTTATAATAAAAAAGTTATTTTGCCCCAATTGTGTACAATTTTTCAATTTTTTTTTATAGAATTTTGTCTTTAAATTTTTATCCTTATCTATAATTCCTGTATACCTAGTACCTATATACATAGTATAAAGTCAATGTTGTAAAAAAGGGAAAGAAACTAAGAAGTCTTTAGGCATTTTAATGTGCTTTTGGTTGTTACAATGCCTGCTTTATTCCAGGTCCATTCCCAGCAGACTGGAGAGGAGAACCCTGGCAGGCCGTCAGCGGTAAGTAATAGCAGTGGATGAATAATTTAACGGGCTAAATGTGCCCAGTTTACCCTCCCGTTGAAATCTTTCGTATCAGTTACAAACATGGCTAAATGCGTACCTACAAGGTACAAGTTGCACTGATGGACGATGAGAAATGTTTAAGTACGTAATTAAACGGAAACAACGAAAAATTTCACTACTACACAAAATTATCTTACTTTTCTTCTAAAAAAATAATAAGACAAGTAAAATGAAATAAGAAGCATCCCTTACAAGTACATATATAATTTTGATTAAAAAAATAATGACAACCACCTGTCTATCATATTATAAAGGGTGATGTATTAATTGCGTCTGTAAACAGAATTCACTACCTCAATGCCAAATTAATAATTTACTGGAATTTAAATGCTGCTTTTACCCCTTTGGGATATAAACGATGATTAACAAGCAATATGTAATATACATTTTGATGCTCTAACTGAAACCAATGGAAGGGTGCAACAGAAGGGTTTAACAGTCATTTTCATGTGGAACACGTTTGAACACTCGAGTATTTTAAACAATACTGCAATTTTGGATTTTTTTGAATGAGAATAAGATCTTTACACAAAATATTGAGATAACTTTGTTATTGATTTGAATTGAATTAAGTTAAAAAAATATTCATATATACCCAGCCCTGAAAAATGTTTTCTTCTAGGGAACAACTGCGAAAGGGAGGAAAACGAACAATTTGTACCAGACTCTGATTATCCCCATCATCACGCCCCTAATGGTAAGAAATACAGTAGAACTTCAATAACTCGAATTTGTTTATTTTTTATAAATGAGGGTTTTTCAAGTTGATGGGCTATTAGAAGTATATTAATTAGTAGAAGGAATTCAATTCTGAAATTGGAGCTCATTTGGTTATTGTTTATGCCGCTTCTTTTAAAAATATTTTCAAGTTCGATTTACATCCGGTTATACCGGAAGTCGATACCAACTTTCTTATTTTAAATGGAATGGTATATTTTTTACGCTGAATTCGAATAAAACGTGTAATTCTAAGGTAAGTTTGATAACCAATTTGTACACCTATGACGATCGGTTTCTGAGTTAATTTAATTATAGAAAAAAAATCGCTACCGCAACCCAAATTATAAAAAATCATAACTTCCACAAAATACGACTTAGAGTGTTGAAATTTTTACTAGTAATAGCTTAATGTTAGTGCTAACGCCTTGACAAAATTGAACTGAATAATTTATACAGGGCGTTAAAAATAAAATTCTAAAGTTTAAGAACTTCAAACACGAATGACTTCGTTTTTTCAAATGGCACCTACCTACCATTTTTTATTTTTTCAATTGATTCCTTTTTTTATCCTCTTTCGATTCATGTAGATACTCCCTACTGTTTCATTTGAAAAATTTTGAGTAATTTAGAAGTTTTAAAATATAGATAAAAAAAAGAAATCAATTGAAAAAATAAAAAATGGTAGGTGCCATTTGAACAAACGAAGTTATTCGTGTTTGAAGTTCTTAAACTTTAGAATTTTATTTTGAACGCCCTGTATAAATTATTCAGTTCAATTTTGTCAAGGCGTTAGCACTAATATTCAGCTATTACTAGTAAAAATTTCAACACTCTAAGTCGTATTTTGTGGAAGTTATGATTTTTTATAATTTGGGTTGCGGTAGCGATTTTTTTTCTATAAATTAAATTAACTCAGAAACCGATTGTCATAGGTGTACAAGTTGGTTATCAAAATTACCTTAGAATTACACGTTTTATTCGAATTCAGCCTAAAAAATATACCATTCCATTTAAAATAACAAAGTTGGTATCGACTTCCGGTATAACCGGATGTAAATCGAACTTGAAAATATTTTTAAAAGAAGCGGCATAAACAATAACCAAATGAGCCCAAGTTTCAGAATTGAATTCCTTCTACTAATTCATATACTTCTAATAGCCCATCAACTTGAAAAACCCTGTATACTTATTTCATGTATATGGGTAGATATAGGTACAGTGGGTAAAATCTTTTTTTAGTGGACCACTTTTCTCTTTTTTATTGATAAGATTAAATTTTTGGTCAAAATACAAAGTTTTTAAAGTACATTCTGACGACAAATAGTAGAAATTAAACTGCCTCACTGTTTTAAAAAAAGAGGCCTTAAATAGTACATTATTAAAGGATTCCCCCAGAAAATTCGATTTATCGAAGTTGACGCCAAGTATTACCTTCAAGTTATGAACATATTCATATTATAATATTTCTCTTGATTGATTTAGTTGGACTTAACAAAAATTCGACTTAACAACTCTCAAGTTATCGAAGTTTGACTGTAATTTATTATCTAGTAATAAAACGAATTATTGTTTTGGTTATGTCGTTATATACCTTATTATTAAAATTCTTTATTGATCATTTATTAACATGAGTAAGTAGATAATGAAAATCAATAACGAATGTTAAACACTAATAATAATATTTAAAGGAAGAGAATTTGATATGTCGAATTTCATTTTTCAAAATTAAATACTATCACACCTAATCTTTGTAGCAATGAACGTGGGGTGCTATCACCTCAGGGTAGGATTTTTAATCAAGATTAATCCTCCCCAACGTTTATATTCGAAGCGAGAGTCAATATGTAGGTAGATCTGTTTGTTCAAAATTTAAAAAATTATCCCAAGCAGCCCGCTAAAGAATATTAATAACCCTCGTGTCACAAAAAGGGCTTATACTATTACAGATACTTATTAAAAAAGAAAAAATTAATACTTAGTCAATAAATAATTCATAATGTTTTACATTTACTTTAAAAAAAAAGCTTGTAGAAAATTTACCAAAAAAGTGTCATTCGGTTAGAAGCCTTCATTTGCAGATTTTTATATAAAATGACATTTTTGTGATAAATATCTCAAAGACGATTAATTTTTCAAACAAGCGGGCAGGTCGAGATTACGTTTTCAGTTTTCGTATGTATGTATAATAAATTATAATACAGTGTTCCGTACAAGTATACATGAATGTATGTTACAATCGAGGTTTGCATGGGGCAAAAATCCGTCTCCCTCATCCAGCAGGTTGACGGAGGGCATAAAGAGGCACCCCATTGCGATCTAAGTTGAAAATATACAAATAGAAAATAGAGGCTACGACTTGAAAGAAGCACTGACAGCTGATCTTTCGCCCAGCAGGATCTAACCGCGTGTCTCCTCTCTCTACCAGCAATCACGAATGTGACCGTGTCAAAGCAGAACCGAATAATTCTTCAAACGTGGAAATAAATTGTTATTAAAAATTAATTAAAATAATATACACATTTATTTTGCAACTAAATACTCGAGTAGACATTCGTTGTCGTTCTGGATTGATTTATTTTATATTTAGACACATAAACTGGAAATAATTTAATTGTTGTGATTTGAATTAAATTATGTAAGGAAATGCATATTTAAAAAAATATTCGCTCGACTTTAATGTGAATAATCTGTAGCATAAAATAAGGGTTTATACGTATTTAGATTCTCACTTAATCAAATAATAAATGAAATATTGTCTAAGAATACACTTATTGTTAGAGAATTTTTATTTTGGTTTTAGGAATTAAATCAGAAAATATTATGAACAACAGTCCCCACAATTTGACAAAGTCACAAAATTACCACCACAATTCCGTTTACTCGTTTGGAGATATTTACGAACCCTTTACCACCCCTGTTTATGCATCAGCAAGCTGCTTTTACCCCACAACTATCGCAAGGTAAGTTGAACCCTTTCAAATTTTCATCATGTCCAGTGCATCCTCCCAAACCTATTGCAAATTATTGTTAATAAATTATTAATATTAGATAATATTAATTATTCGTCTAGCAGTTCAAACACACTTAATGGCAGTATTCAGCATCAAATACCTTATCCTCATCCTTACATCAAAGAAGAACCAACTGACAAAGAGTCTCAATGTAAGTAACAAAAATTGTTAATAATTATTGATGTTATTTCTCTTATTTTAATTACTTTTTACACATAATTACAGGGTTAACTAAGACACAATTAGGTACATTTTTATAGGCTTCAATCTTAATTGAAAGACAATAAGTAACAAAGAAAAAAATTACTATGTAATATGACAACAGATACCTACAGTAGAATTATTTTATCTTTTCCACACGTCACCTATTCTTATCTACTGTCAACCACCTGTCAACATTTGACATAAGTGTATGAACTACTACGATTTAATTCATACACCTCATTTAGGTCACGTGATGGAAAGTATAAAATAATTCCACTATACGTTTCATTATTTCAATTGAAGTTTATCTTCCCCTTATGACTTAACCATAAAATTTAATTTTCCCTTATTCAATTTGTACCTACCCAATAAAATGTGGTCACTAATTAATATCGACCAAATTTTCTAAAATATTATTTACACTCGATATAACAAAAGGACGATAATCATCATGCAGTATACGGGGTTTTTTTCAAGTTGATGGGCTATTAGAAGTATATGAATTAGTAGAAGGAATTCAATTCTGAAACTTGGGCTCATTTGGTTATTGTTTATGCCGCTTCTTTTAAAAATATTTTCAAGTTCGATTTGCATCCGGTTATACCGGAAGTCGATACCAACTTTCTTATTTTAAATGGAATGGTATATTTTTTAAGCTGAATTCGAATAAAACGTGTAATTCTAAGGTAAGTTTGATAACCAACTTGTACCTACACCTATGACGATCGGTTTCTGAGTTAATTTAATTTATAAAAAATAAAATCGCTACCGCAACCCAAATTATAAAAAATCATAACTTCCACAAAATACGACTTAGAGTGTTGAAATTTTTACTAGTAATAGCTGAATATTAGTGCTAACGCCTTCAGAAAATTGAATTAAATAATTTATACAGGGCGTTCAAAATAAAATTCTAAAATTGAAAAACTTCAAACACGAATTACTTCGTTTTTTCAAATTGCACCTACTATTTTTTATTTTTTCAATCGATTCCTTTTTTTATCCTCTTTCGATCTATATGGATACTTCCTATTTTAAGTAATAATTCAAAATTATTCCAAAATTTTCAAATAAAATAGGAAGTATCCATATGGATCGAAAGAGGATAAAAAAGTAATCGATTGAAAAAATAAAAAATAGTAGGTACCATTTGAAAAAACGAGGTAAAATGTGTTTGAAGTTTTTCAATTTTAGAATTTTATTTTGAAGGCTCTGTATAAATTATTCAATTCAATTTTGTCAAGGCGTTAGCACGAATATTCAGCCATTACTAGTAAAAATTTCAACACTCTAAGTCGTATTTTGTGGAAGTTATGATTTTTTATAATTTGGGTTGCGGTAGCGTTTTTTTTTCTATAAATTAAATTAACTCAGAAACCGATCGTCATAGGTGTACAAGATGGTTATCAAACTTACCTTAAAATTACACGTTTTATTCGAATTCAGCGTAAAAATTTACCATTCCATTTAAAATAACAAAGTTGGTGTCGACTTCCGGTATAACCGGATGTAAATCGAACTTTAAATTATTTTTAAAAGAAGGGGCATAAACAATAACCAAATGAGCCCAAGTTTCAGAATTGAATTCCTTCTACTAATTAATATACTTCTAATAGCCCATCAACTTGAAAAACCCTGTATACCTATGGTACGTATCTTAATACAAATGTGTTTATTACATGGTAATGCAAACGTTTCAAATATTGATTATCTAATATACGACGTACATATGTATGTACATACATAATCCTGCTGCTCCTAAGTTAATAATCACGAACACTTTGTTTATACAAAGGCCACCGCGAAACGGTGGAGGGACCAAAATGAAGAAGGAGCTATAGATAATGTTGTTGCCAACCCCCATGATAATAATAATAATAACAAGTCCCATCCTCTTGCCCAAGGGGACAAAAGGGGTCAAAATAATATAATCATTCGAAGGAATAAAACAAACAAGTTATAATTATCTATAAGTCCAAACCTGAGCAAAATCTAGTATTGCTCATATCACTTATCCTTATTCTGCCTCTAATATGTTTTTAAATAGTCCTCAGAAGTTTATTTTCTTATTGATTTGCTACATCATTCGGATTGAGAAAAATCTAACGCCCTGTACTTAAGGGTACCTACTTGACTTTCAATCTTTACACATTTTTTTTTTGAAATTTCTAGCACGCTTCCCCATCCGAGCTTGTTTGTTCAGAGCACGTGATTCGTTTTTAATAAGAACGAATTTTATTCAAAATCAAAATCAATTCTTCCGCGATTAAGACCGGAGGGCTTCAAAAGGCATATCGCCTGCAAACGATACATATTTATGCAAAATGTGTTACAGTGAAAAATCGAACCAAACTAAGGCAGACAAGTCACCACGACGAAACGTGTCGAATTTTTATTACGTCTAAATTTTAAATAATAATAATAATAAAACCTTAAAGACCAAATTTTTATTATTAAGGGGATTTAAAATATATTTTATCATTAGGCAATTTTAAGACGAATGTTTACGACACAGAAAGGCACTTGACAAACACCCCCAAACCACATTGGAAAACTCAAAGTGGGAAATTTAGAAACTCCACAAGTAAGGTTTTATAAACATTATTAAAATTATTTAATTATTTATTAATTAATATTTTTTAGATGAATGTTCAGAAGAAAATAGTACAAGAGAAACAGAATCGAGAACTACAACTAGTTTTCAAAATATTAATGGTCGTCGTGGTTCTTTGCAATTGTGGCAGTTTCTGGTGGCCCTTTTGGACGCCCCTGATATCAGTGCAGGGTGTATAGCGTGGACAGGAAGGGGGATGGAATTTAAATTAATAGAACCAGAAGAGGTAAAATAATATCTACTATTTTATACATTTTCATCAGAGAAAGTTATTTCTTTAAAGGTTGCAAGAAGATGGGGAGCTCAAAAAAATCGTCCAGCAATGAACTACGACAAACTTAGCAGGTCTCTTAGGTATTATTATGAAAAAGGAATAATGCAAAAAGTTGCAGGTACCTACCCAGAACTAATTTTTTTAATAGTTATCTTGATCTTGGTAAATTAAATAATAAATAAAGTAAATTAATTATTTGTTTCAGGGGAAAGGTACGTTTATAAGTTCGTCTGTGACCCAGACGCTTTATTCAACATGGCGTACGGGCCGAACCATGATGGCGGCCACCATATCAACACAAAACCTGACCACTATTCGAATACCAAACCTGAACCCCACACATTAGCTTACAGCGACATGCTCAACCTGTACAATTGCAGTTTTACTCGTTCTCACCATTACCAACACCTCCACCCTTATTTACAAGAATCTAAACAAGTTCGATATCCCTAAATTAATACTAGGTACATAAAAATAATTCGCAATATATAATTTCAAAGGGGATTGAAAGCATTATCGTTTTTGGTTATAATTTATTTTATTAGAAAATAATAAGTAAAGTGAGAAAATTTTATATTAGAAAGTGATGCAATCTCTCTGTATAGTAAAAACATTATTGTATTGTGTTTTTTAGTGTTATTTACATTAATAAACTTTAGATGTCCATTGTGCATTTGTTGTACTCAAAATGTTAAATAAAATAATATATAGCAACTACTAATAAAAACTGAAGTTTTTATGAACACATTAGTTATTTTTATTTATTTTATATTCAAAATCAGAAATCGTCTTAACCAATTTAATAAAAAAAAACATTCATAAATAAATTCCAATTAATTTGTACACTTATTATATTAACTGTTAATAATTTCTTGCAATTAATAAACTCCCTATTTATATAATCACTCTGTATATACCTATAGCTGCCTTGTCGTTATGCAACCAATTATGCAGGCGTGTTCGTGTAGTTTTGTTTGTAAACAAAACAACTTGTTCTATTTAAAAGTTTAAATTAATATGGCAAAAAATCGGTGGATTAATCAAACTTCTACTGAATTACTTTTAGGACATAGTAGCCTTGATGATAAACCAGAAATAAATTGGAGTACCAGCTCTGATAGCGATAATTTTACTGAACTAAGAGTAAATAAACCCTTTGAGGTTAATTTAAATGGACAAAACAAACGAAAGCGCAAGAAAAATTCCCGTAATAAATGGAAAAGTGAACGAATTTCTGAAAATAGCAAACCCTCTCCATCAAGTCAACATGATTTCTGCGAATCCCCTATTTTACTATCTTCAAATATTCAAGACTTATCGCCAGTTCTATCACAAGGGAGGCAGGATATTTCTCAATCACCTGTTATTGGCAACAGAAAAAAGTTGAAGCCAAATTTTAAACGTAGGAAAGAAATTAGTTTTATTAAAAGGACAAGCCCCCCAGTAACGAAAGATTGTTTTCAATCTCAGTCGTCTGCAATTATAACTGAATGTTTGTCCCCAACCAATTCTCAATCTTCTGTTCCCAATATTGGACATTCTGTAGTAAGGAATTTATTATCTGAGCCTGAATGTACAACAGAATCAAGTCCGCCAAGTGAATGTAACAAATCTATATATGTTATTTCTTCAGCTTCATCAACAGATGATAAAGTTAATAATCAAAATCTATACAGTGACTCATTAAAGTCACCTTCCAGTTCAAGTTCACCTTATTTTATACCAAAGAAAAAGAAAAAGTTGAAGAAGAATGGTTGGGCTGAGAAACTTCAAAATGCACTTTATAAACAAAAATATAACTTTGCAATTTGGCAACATGAACAATTTTTGAAAAAAACTAGAACAAGTGATAATTTTCCTTCAGAAGAACCTTCTACAAGTGTAAGGGTGCAATGTTTTTGGAAAGAATACAAAATAACTGTAGTTAAAGGTATTATTTTAAGTGATAATTGTGATGATAATGATAATTTATGCAATGATAAAACATGTTTAGTATTATTAGGTTTCAATGTTCAAAAAAATTTAAATGTATTTGTAAATGGGACAATTAAACTTTTTATGCCTTTTAATCGTAAAATAATTATGATTAGTGATTTACCAACCCTTTGTTTTTTCAATGTATTCAAGTTTTTAAGTTTTGAACATTAAAATTTGTTGTTGTTTCCTACTCATGTTACATTTTTGCTAGTTGTTAAATAAACTTTTATCAAATGTTTAATTTATTTCTTACTTATTGTGCTTGAGGTCTTCTCAAAAGTTCTTGAAACATTTAAAGTGTTTGAAGTCTTTTCAAAATACTAAAAATTCTTTTAACGGGCTTGAAACTCTCATAGTACTTGAAGCTATTTTAAATATAGTGTTTAAACTGCTTGAAAGCCTTCCAAAGTACTTGAAACCCATTTAAAGGGCTTGAAACCTCCTTAAGGGAAATATTTTCAGAAAGATAGTGTTTGAAATAATTTTAATGTGTTTGAAGGTTTTCAATGAACTTTCAATTTTATTAATTTCAAAGAGTAAACTAAAACAAATATCAATTAATTGATTAACCCATTATAAAACTTTAAATCATTTAATTAATTTGCCAATGGGTAAAACGCATATGCCACCTGTTGTACACAATGCCTTGTAGGGTTGCATAAACAAAACGTTATTTTTATCAATTTTGTAAAAGTGAAATTTTCATTAATATTAGAAAATTGAATATAAAAAACAACAACAATAAAGAGCATATTAAAAAATAATGTTTGACTACTCTACAAAATAAATTAGGCTTCCTATCAACGTATTTGTATGTATAAGTGCTTTTGGATCTTCATAATATTAATAGTTGTTAATTATACGAAATAGGCATTAGTTTTTACTAATAAATTAAGCTTCTTTAATAAGTTTTTAACATACCTTTCTATATTCACATTGAAATAGGCTGGTGCTGATTACAAGAAGTATTTTCCAACCAACTTTTTCCCATGTCGACAAAGGTAAAAACGGCTCACTAGCACATACACATCATGTACAACAGTTTAACACACAACTGTAATAGTTTTGTAGCTAATTAATAGTTATTAACAACAACCAAAACTATTAAAGGATACCGGCACACAATAACCCACCATTTTGTTAACAAATACAACAAGTTTTTTGCATTACTGTCCTTCTAGAAAGGGAAAGACACATGCGTAGTTGAAACATAGCTTAAACCTCTTCCTGTTACGTCATAACGCGGCAATTCAAAATGGATCGCAGTTATTTGAATTGTTTCTTTTCCAGTTTTTTAAGTAAATAGAAGTTAAATGATTTATATAAGTTAAAATAAGGTTAAATATATTCTAAGATTTAAGAAGCTAAATGTGCATCTGTTCCGTATATTTTTTAATATAAATAATTGTATATTTAGGTACAGAAGTGTTGTAATATACAGGGTGATATAAACAAATAGAAGCTATTTGTTATGATATGCTATTTAAAAAAAAATGAAACGGTTTACTTAACTAATATTAGGGAATAGAAAGTAAAAAGTCTGACCTTTTATTTTATTGTCCCCAATTATTATTTTTTTCTTTATTTATTAATATTCTCCTGCATATCTTGTTTCAAAACTCTCATTTTCGAATAAATCTCGTCCCAATCCATATAAATACCTACCAAATATCTTTGATTACCTTTTGTGTCGTCATACTGCACCCTTCCATGGGTCAACCTCGTATTATCAAATACCAAAATGTCACCTAACATAATTTTTTTATTCAATTAACAAAAAAATCAAATTAAAAATTTAAAGGTATTATTGTGTTACCTGATTCTACTTTAAATTTGGCACAGTGTTTTTCCAAAAGTTTCGCGAACTCTCTAAGGGCGTAATACCAGGGGGTGACCTTTTCCAATGGGACAGTAAAGAAAGAGTCCCTTTGGGGGATGGAGTACCTTACAGAAGCTATTTCCGAAAATGAATCTAAACTATTTTCAAAAACAAAAAAAAATATATTTTTTAAAAATATGATATACTTAAGTGGGATAAAATATTTTTTTACCTTATAAGGGGGGTTCTAAGTATCTTACAAAACCTGACAAAATCCTCGGTGCCATAATCTGACCAATTCACGTGTACAGTTGATAAGAGGTCAAAGTGTTCTTTCATTTCTTTCCTCATTTTTTCTGCGACAAAAAAGCCATCGGTTAATAAATTTTGACCACCCTCAGATTCTGTTTGGACAACGTAATGGAGAAACACTACCTAAAAATACACTTTTAAAAATATAATACCTACTAGAAGTAGAAAGTATTTTTGAATTTAAAATTTTATATATAGTACTCACACCAGGGTTGTATTCGTAATAAGGGGTGTCTGTATGTTGTTGTAATAAACTTGACAAATAGGCATAATTGTTGGTTCTTGGTTTAGATGTTATCACGTATTCTTTTCTGCAAATAGAAGTTGTAATTAAATTAAGTATTTTTATGTTTAAATTAAGTCTGGATTTTGTCATTTATGTTTAAAAAAGGTTTCAAGCACCTTTAGAGAAATATTTTTAAAGTGCTTGAAACTCCTTAAAAGTTCTTGAAGCCCCTTCAAAGTGCTTGTAACTTCTTAAACGTCCATAAACCTTTTACAAAATATTGATGCTATTTTAAAGTGATGTTTGAAGTTCTTTTAAAATGCTTGAAGGGCTTCAAGTCCCCTGAAACGTTCTTGAAACTCTTTTAATGTCGTTAAAGTCGTTTCAAAACACTAGAAATTATTAAAAACCATCTTCGAAAGTTTAAAGTTCCAGCAAAGCTTGAAGCATTCTTTAAAGTTATAGAAACTTTTCTAAAGTGCTTAAGATCCTTCCAAAATGCTAGAAACTCCTTAAAAGGACATGAAACCTCCTGATAATACTTGAAGCCTCTTCAATGTGCTTGAAGCCCTTTTAAGATATCTTAAACTTTTTTTAAAAAGTTGAAGTTCAAGTTCCTTCAAAAGTTCTAGAAACTCTTCCAAAGAGCTTAAAACCCTCTTATACGATCTGAAGCTCGAACAAAGTGCTTGAAGCACCTTCAAAGTATTTGTGTTATTTAGAATCCTTCTAAAGTGCCTGAAACCGTTTCAAAGCACTTCAAAACCTCTCGAAAGTTCTAGAAACTTTTCCAAAGAACTTGAAACCTTCTTGAAGCACTTGAATTCTTTTCAAAGTGTTTGAAGGCCATTCAAGGTGTTTCAAGTCCTTTCAAAAGTTCTTGAAACTCTTCTAAAGAACTTAAAACCCTCTTATAGTTCTTGAAGCGCCTATAAACTGCTTGAAGGCCTTTCAAAGTATTTAAAACCTATTTAAAAGAGTTAAGGCTTATGTAGAGTCGAAGTCCTTTCAAAGTACTTTGAATCTTCTTACAAAGCTTGTGGCTTATTTAAAGTAATTTTTGAAGCCCCTTTAAAGTGCTTGGTAACTTTTCAAGTGCTTCAAGTTCTATCAAAAGTTCTTGAAACTTTTTTAAAGTTATTGAAGTCCATTCAAGAAACCAAAAACTCCATTAATGGGCATGAAACCCTATAAAAGTGTTTAAAGTTATGCTTAAATCCTTTGCAACTGTTTGAAGCCCTTTTCAAAGTCCTTAAAGTGCTAGTTGCTTACCCGTAATGTGTCCTTCTTATAAATGCAATTTTTTGAGCTAACTTTGGATTGGCGGATGGATCTTTTGGAGCATCCTTTAACAGTACTACCCCATAAACTGCCAGATCCTTTAAAAAAGCATACAATGTTTCGTCCCTATAAATGAATTATGTGATAAAATAAATATTTTCTGGTTTATTTTCAACTCACTTTGTCATTAGTTCGCGATAGCTATACGTTTGTAAAATTTTATTGAATTCAGCCCCATCCCAGAGAATTTTCTTCGGTCTGAAATTTTCTTCCAGGTACTTGGCCTGTTTGCTCCCCTCGAAACTCCGTTTACGTAGCCAGTCTTCTGTGAAAATCGACCTGTGATTATCACTCCATTTGATTTCCAGTTTATCTTTATTTACCTAAACAGGATAATAATCGACTCAGAGGGACTATTTTGTTATCTTACATGCAAAGTTTCAATTAAGGGAAAAGCTTTGTTACGGCCAAGACGACATTCACTTCCTGATGTCATCAGAAAAGGAAAAATATTTTTTTTTGCTATATTAAGACGTTTTAGTATTAAATACAAAGAATACCAATTCTTATAATAAATCCTAAAAATCCTTTATGTTTTAGTAGGATAATAATGATACGTATAAGGGGTAAGATGTTTACCAAAGAACCCCTTTGCTCAATTTTTACGACCGAAATAACAAGCGAAATATTTTTACAACCCTTTTGTGTCTTGCCTCTTTAAAGGTTTTATTAGGACATCAAAAAATAATAAAAGGGTAAGAAAAAAAAGTTTGTTAGAGAAGTTGATCAGAATTTATTTAAAAATATTAACAAGAATTTTCTCTTCCTTTTTTTCTAAAGAAAGCTGACGTAAAAGGCTAATTAAAATTAAAATTAAGTTAAAAACTTATTCTAAAAATAAATATTAATGCCCCAACTTGATGGAATTATGAACACGAAGCGGTTGAGATAGATTGTTACTAATAGAGCTGGAATTAATTTTGTTTTTGTTGCATCTCATTCATTTTAGAAAGCTGAATTAAACGAAATGGGACGGACTTACATACAAACATGCAAAAGGGGTGGGTTTACTAAGAGATTAATTTTAATTAATTAAAGGAGCATTAGAAACGCTAGGTTAGTAAGTACATACTTACATCGACTGAAACAGGAGAGACTCCTACATCAAACTTATCCCAGTTAATGGATCTCGAGTGGGAATCGTCATGGAAACATTCTGGACAGCCACAATTATCCCTCAGCCAAACCGAAGGATATACTTCGGTCTCGTCCTGGAATTCCACAATTAAATTTGGCGCATTCTGCGCAACCTTCGCCTGCTTTATCAGAGTCCTTCTAGGATCGAATTTTAATTTATTTTTTAAATTATTAGATAAAAAAAGTCTTTTGAGACTGTTCATATTATAATATAATAATCGACAACTAATACCGTCGCGATGGTCGATATTTTTCCGAATGCGCTCTTAACACAAATTTCTTGTTATTTTATAAATTACTGTTGAGTCAGTTTCACTAATGCAAGAGTGTATTAAAATGTTATTTACGTTTCTTTCAACGAACTACGCGATCATCAAACAGTGATACTGCATATCTTTTTATTTAAAATAAATTAGTTATTTATTAGTCGATAACCTTTTGGGTTATTTTGTAACAGTGGAGTTTTCTTACAGGCGCCACACAACAATTTATGTACCTACTACAAAACAATTGGAACCAATAACGGAAGAGTTTGGGGATAAAAAATGAAGAACTGCGACGATTTACTAAAGCGCATGCTCATAATTATCCCTACCACGACAAATTCTCCTTCCACTCAACTTTCTTCCTTTATAAGACGCGACAAAACTTTGACCTTTCAGTTTGTAGGCAAGAGCTAAGTTAGAACAGTACATGGCTTTATATTAGCAGACTCTTATCATATTTTTCTCGTTCAAAAAATTGACAAAACTTGATTGTCCAAATCTAATAGTCGATTTATAATTTGGAATAAAATTTCTGTATATTCCTCGTATAAAATCGCGTGATATAGGGGCAAATCAAAGAACTTTGTAACTAAATCACACACACACATTACTATTCGTATAAATACAAAAATACAACACAAAAACAGATAAAAGTGAAGTGAATCCGGAATTAATTTTATGGAAATTGCTTTTCTGAACTCATTGTGATTTTGTTATTAATATGCAAATGCACTAGAGATTTTGATGCTTCATCGATAACATCACACTAATTGGTACACGATTCGTCGGTTATTTTGTTAGCCACGTATTTATTAAAACAAGCATAAACATACAAAAACCATTTATTTAATTAATATTGGACTTACATTTATTTATTTATTTGTGTATGTAGGTAATATAAATTTACATTTCATTTTCAATTATATTATTATTAAAATCATTACTTTAGATATATTTTGAATATACACACATTATCAAAATTTTCTTTTTAATTTTGATTGTCACATTTATAAATTTCTGCTACTAGGAAATGAGTACCCAAATATAATAAATAATTATTATACTCACTAATACGGGTATATTAGGTAGGTACTTTTGCTGTTAAATACATAGATACATTTACCTAGTTTTTACTTAAATTATTTCTACCCAAAATTATGCAAATTCAATTTCTCTCAATATATTGTTCAGTCGAAATACATATAATATATATCTATATTGTTTTTATTTATTTTTTAAGTCACAAAATCTAATATTGTAATTGTCTTTCTCATTTAGGCGTCGTCTCTAAAGGGTTCTTATGAAAGGACGATAAAACAAAATAAAATTTCGTTTAACTTTGCTTTTGAACATCAAACAAAATTCCAGAACGCTTCTCCTCAGTCTCGGTTCTCAATGCTTCTACTCCTAGGCTCTAATAAAGAGTTCATGCTGATAGATTTAACTAAATTTATTAAATAATCAATTTTCAAGAAACTGTGGAACCTGGGACAGGGATATTTCTAAACTATGCATGAGCACATAAAATCAAAAAATTTTAAAGATGTTGTAGAATTATTTTATCCTTTCCATCACGTGACTTAAATTAAGTGTGTTGATAAAATCGTAATCAAATTAATGTTCACAGGATAAAATTGAGGTACTTTAAGTAACAACAAAATTTAAAAACAGTGTTTTTATAGACAATTAATTGTATGACAAGGATGTGATCAGAAAAACCATTTTACTTTCAATAAATTGCACATTTTTAAATGAACAATTAAATCAAAAGAAAGAAAGAAGGAAAGAAAGAAAAAAGAAATAAATATAGACAGTAAGGGAGAAAGAAAGACATAAAAACGGGAAAAAAAGAAATAAACATAAGAAAGAAAAAAAAGAAAGAAAGAAACATAAGAAAGAAAAAAAGAAAGAATTAAAGAAAGAAATAAAAAAAAGAAAGAAAGAAACATAAAAAAAAAAAGAAAAAAGAAAGAAATAAAAAAAGAAACAAACAAACAAAGAAAAGAAAGAAAAAAAGAAAGAAATAAAAAAAAAAAAAGAAATAAAAAAAGAAAGAAAGAAACAAACAAAAAAAGAAAAAAAAAAAAAGAAAGAAATAAAAAAAAAAAACAAACAAACAAATAAAAGAAAGAAAAAAAAAAAAAGAAATAAAGAAAAAAATAAAAAAGAAAGAAACAAACAAACAAAAGAAAGATAAAAAAAGAAAGAAAAACCTGTTATAAAAAGGATAGATAATTCTACTATAGGTAGATGATGATGAGAAATATTACGTTAAACACCCTGTGTAGTGTAGTGAGCTGTTAGATTATATAAAACTATTCTTAACGATAACCTCTGTATGACCTGTGTAATGTATGTGTGTTTGAAAATTAACATTTTTGATCGTGACCATGGCCTAAGTGAGCTAACAATTCAGATAACAAATATATACATTTAGTATCGTTTCAGGGTTTACACTATTTTTATTTATTTACATTCTTATCATAAACAAATAATAGATAGTAGAAAGTCTTTCAATTTACTTATTAATAATTGAATAATTATTCAGTTTATCTATCAGCTCAAGAAAAGTATCAAAAAAAAAGAAGAAACATATTATCAATCTAATAACACATTCAGCATTACAGTATTTTTGGATGGGCTAGGTAGGTACACATTAAATAAAATGTATGGCCCTTACGTTTTCATATGAACCAAATTTCTCAGAAGAGGGAGAGAGCTTAAAATAGTTTTACCCTGGCTGCTTTTTACAAGCAATGATTTTTTTACAACTTTCTAAAAAGGGTGTATTTAGGCTTTCAAAAAATTGACCCAATGGTTTTCTAGAAATTTTGGTTCAACAGAATTCGTACGAACCGTACAGGATTTATTACGTATATTTAACACTGAGTCTTCTTTATACATTTTTACACACACATTATACATATATGTAGTTATTTTTTAATTCTCTATGTCTAATGTGATTTGACTCTTCAAGTTAAAGAACCAAAATAAAAAGTTTCTCTTTTACTTTTGTGGCCACGTCCACTTTTCAGATGTGGCTATTTGTTTCGTATCAGTATAAAAAAAGACCCTACACTGTATTTTAATATTTAGTTATAACAGAAGTTTATGCAGTATTTATCAAATTAAATTAGAAGAGAAAAACAATTTACTGTTTTCATTTCAAAATAATAATAAAAAGAGATATACCCCATAAAATTTAACGTTGCATGCTGTGTCAATCAATCAACGTCTTTAGAGTCGAATTAAGTTTCATTTTAATTTCTACAAAATCTAAATTTCATTGACAAATAATAGTGCAAAGCCATGCGTAGATGAGTGCAACTCATCATGAAAACAAATATTTTATCTTACTTTTAAAACTACATATATAGTCAGTAAATATATATAAAAATAAGTAAAGAGCACCTTTTATTATTAAAGATAGTGAAATTTAGTGGTAGAGTTGTAAAAATAACGAATTTTCATGACATGACATAAGTAAATTAAGTAAAATTATTTTTATGTTCATTTTAATCAAAAGTTTAAAACTCGTTACTATTTATTTTTAAGCATACATCGCTAACAACGTATTTTGTAAATAGATTCAGTTACACAGCACATACTTTTGTGGGTTGTTGTCGTTGATTATTTCATGCGTGAATATGCAATCTTAAATTTTATAGACTATACGTACATTAAATTCCTTCCAAATCTTCGTTTCAATGTAAAAGGTCATCCAAAATGTAGAGCAGATATCACGTACTACTTTTAATATCAGATTTTATATTTTTTAAAGGAATTCAAATTTTAATTAATTTATCTGTATCTTTATTAAATTATTTATTTACCACCCATTGAGACCAGATATATAAAAGTGAACTTCTGCAATTAAACTCTTATAATATTTAATTGATAAACTCTGACTTACTTGCTGGATAATTAAAATCATTACATTTGCAAAACAAAGTAAATTAATTATTGTTAGTGGTAATTATGTAAGTGATTAATTGTTCATATTTTCAATGAATTTAATCAAAATACTATTGAAATGTACCTGCATAAAATAAAACATTTGCAATAAGAAACTTTTTTTTTTTAATATAAATATTTTATTTGCTAAATGGTTGTTTGTTTCTAGTCCTGCAGGATTTATATCTATGTATATAAAATCAGTTTTGTAGATATAATTAATTTAATATTTAATTGTCTTTAATTCTCTGCGTTTCTGTTTCTTCTACTTATTCTGGTCCATTATAATAAGTGTACTTTTAAAAAGATTGTTTCAGTAATTATATTTTGGATTGCCATATTTTTTAATGGTATATTTTCTTCCTGTTTAATTTTATAAAATTTTAACTTACAAAATGTTTATATAGGTACGTAAGTAATTATTTTAATAGATAATAGTAGGTACCTATAGTACCATTAATGGTCCCCAAAATTTTCAATTATATAATTCTTGGTGATAACTGATAAACAATTATCAGTAAAAAGTATTTTAAATAAGTGTAATACGCATATGTTTATAAATATATTATTCCAAAACATGATTGCCTATACATATATAGGTAAATATTATATCTGTCGATACGTATGTATGTTCAACGATATGTCTTTTATTTTTCAAAAATATCCCTGTAAAGCTGATATTTTAATTGTTTATTTAGGAAGAAAATATTTTTTCTATTAGTTTATGATTTTGAAGGTATGACAGGTAATAAACTGTACTCCAACTTTTTACCCTCTCTAAATATCTATATACACTCAAAAACAAAATTTTCTGGTTTTAATCCTGCAGTAAATCAGTTGATTAATAAACTATTAAGTACGATTAATTACTGCAGTTGTAGCATTACGAACAGATGTTGAACAATTGCATATTGCTGTAAAAACTCTTGTAACAAACGTTCTTGCAGATGACCTGGCTCTATTAGACCATACGCCAATTTTTTTACTACCCCCTACAAAATTGAAAGACAAATTGTTTGTATCCATTGTAGATGCTTACTCTAAATAAATTTACGAGCCCCAAGAACTAGATATTCGAACACTTCATAGTTTTATATTAGTAGAAATATTTAAACATTAGTTTTTTTAATACACCATGTTGTTTCAGCACAGAAAACTGCCCAGATGTTTATTTTTTAATTGCAACTCGTTAGTTTTTAGGTCTCGTATTATTAGAGTGGAACAACATCAAAAATATTGAAACATGAAGAAGATAAAAAATAAAAATAAAATGATAACTTTTATTAGTTGCATTATTAATAAGTACCTAATACTAACTTACGAATATTTTAAATATTATTGCTTTGCACAAATGAAAATACTTTCGGAAGGTCAAGATCAAAAATTCTTCGTGAAA
Source organism: Agrilus mali (assembly GCA_029378335.1). Lineage (NCBI taxonomy): Eukaryota > Metazoa > Arthropoda > Insecta > Coleoptera > Buprestidae > Agrilus > Agrilus mali. The sequence continues at coordinate 1,971,986 of CM055660.1, forward strand.
ACGATAAAACGAAAAATGATACGAAATCATAATAAATTAAAACAGTATCTGCAAAAATATTAAAAATATTCTTTTGTAACAAATCTCTAAAACAATAAAAGTAAAGACACTTATAAATATTTTAGTATCAAGCCATTTACTTAAATCCTTGAGGATAACAAAAACTTTTTTATTCCTGTTTACTTAACACTTACACCTCATCCCCTTATTTCTTGTAGAAAAGCTTAATAAATTTGTGAAAGTCTCAAAAGAGAAAAGTAAGTAAGAATTTATTTTTTATCTTTACCAAAAAGAAGTTTTCAGATCAGTTACTTTAATGTACTTTAAGGAGACAGGTCCTTGAATAATTTATCAGAACTTCATTTTTCACTCAATTTGGCTAGTTATTTTTTTTTGCTTTTGAAGATATTCTTTAGAAAGAAGAATTACAATATTGATTTATCCACTGTTTAATAATAAATATTCCTAATAAAATATTATTACAGTAAAAAAACTTTTTTATCAAAATTATTTTAAAAATGAATAAACTCATTTATCCTTCTGTGCAAGGCTTTTTAATGTTTAATCTGTTTATAATTCGTAAATAAGGGATTATTCCTGAGGATATAAGTAAAACATCCTGAGAACATAAAAAAAAGAGAATCTCTTAACTTTTAATGACGTTTGAGTATTTATACTTGAAATATTTTTGAAAAGGCTCAAAGAAAGTGGAAGAAAGAAGTCCCCTGCACCTAAGCATTAGCAAGTAAAAAAGCATCCCCTTCCCTCTTTTACTTCTTTAAGAGAAATCTCGGCGATAAACATCAGGAAAAGCTCGGTGAGAAAATTGAGTTTTTGAGCACTTCCAAAAGCTTTTTCTTTTTTTTTTTTCTTATTGTACAAACCTTCGTATACTCTATAAAATTAAAGATGGAAACCGTATCAATCAATCAAATGATTTTAGAGTCAAACAGAATTTCATTTCAATCTCTACAAAATTTAAATGAATTCCATTAATAAATAATAGGTAAAAAAATATAAATACAGTCAAACTTTGATAACTAACGGCTTGCTCCTGTTGTCGTTGATTATTTCATACACACACAATCTTAAATTTTATAGAGTATATTAGGTATTAGTTTTAAATTTCGCATTAAAGTATTTATATGTTTTTTTTTAGTTTTAGTATTTTTAGTCCTGAAATATTCCCTAGAATTGTGCATTTTATCCACATACACAGATACAATTACACGAGCAGAGATACCTATTGATTTTGCTGATGAGTGCAGAAATTGTACACGTATATATATTTTGGCTACGTTTGTATCATATATAGGCCACTAAACCACCCTTGCATAAATATTATGTCGATTATTCAAATTGCCCTACATTTACTTGTCCCTCTTATATATATTCGTTTTCCTGAAAACTTAATTCAAAATATTCCAAGGTATTAAATTTAACTAACACTGAGTTCATTTCCTAACGTTATCTCTTCCACTTCCTGACTGTGCAACTAAATGATATTTCCAACCCCTAAGTAGAATAAGTGTCTTTTGTGTCTGGTTCCTTCACATTTATTAAGGGGATGAAGTTATTCATTTGAAGGAAGTAATTTATTAAGTATTACCTACTGCAATAACTGAAGTTAAAATAAAGTTTATGCTTTTTAATAAGAAATTATAATAAAATTAATATTTAAAAGAGCTTTTGATTACCTATTAATTCAGAAATCCTTAGGGAATATATAGCAATTTATTTATACGTATTATTAATGCAATTATATAATCGAAAATAGGTAATTAAAAAACTTACCCTGTATTTTAAACACCTCCTGAAAAAAAAATATAGTATTTTTTTAATAATTTTTTTTCTTGCACTTTAAATTAGTTTTATTATTATTATTATGGATAAGGTACTCACAAATTTGTTTTTATGTTTGCTATTGTTATTTTTCCTCGATTCAGCTTCTACTTTGGCGTTTTCACAAAGTTCGTCCAAAAACTCATTAACAACTAACATTTTTTCAGGATCGTCTTTAAATTCGGCCACTTTTAATTGTAAAGAGTTCGACCTATAGGAATTGATGTCCAATTCCATTTTAATTCCAAATTAATAACTTTATACAAATGACTTATCTTATTCGTGACATTAATTAATTCAAATAGAGACCACGTGAAATGGCAGTACAAAAACACCCCCGAAAGTCCGTCATCGTAGTGGCCCTTCCTTCTCCCGAAAGCTTATCCCAGCAAAAGCTCACCGTGGAAATACTGACTTCGGCGTAAGCGCAACGTTTCCATTTCCATGGAAACTCCATCGACGCTGTTGACTAATAACAAGATATTATAGCAAAACATAAAGCTTTTTATTAGTTAGCGAATTTCAAAGTTCAGATTTCAGCAAAAGCTCTATCTTTCTTTTTTATTACACATCAAAAGTGTGTTTTAATATCAAAAAACAAATAATAAATTTTGCCGTCAGGTTCAGAATACTGTTTTATTAACTCGTCAAAGTTTTTTGTGCTTTTGCTGAGAAAGCTTTGTAAGGGGGTGAAAAAGCCAGACTCCAAAAAAATTAATTAAACAGTTCAGCAGTCAAGGACATTTTTGAGTCTCCTTCGAAAATTGTTTCAAAATATTTTCTGCTTGAAAAAACAAGTGAATAAAAACGATTTGCGATTATTTATTTTATTAGTATTATCAATTGTTTTCCCTTTTCTGTTTTTTTTTTGTTAAATTGTTTCCTACTCCCTAATTTATGTCTTTAAGTGTAATTTTACGTTAGGTATTTAGCAAAATTCAGCGAATTTCTATTAAGATATGCACTTAAATAAAATTAATAGCCATGCACAGTTATCATTGAAATTAATAATAGAGAACTCTTTTGCCAAAATCAGCACCTTAAAAGTTATTTTATCTAAAAGTGGAGTAGATTCTAGAACATTGTCGAATCTTCTATAACAGTTTCAAACCTTTTAGAAAATTTTAGAACATTTTCCAGACTTCTAAAAATTCTTAAACCTTCTAGAAAATTCTTGAACATTCTAGAATCTTCTAGAAAATTCTCAAACCTTCTCAAAAATTCCTGAACGTTCTAGAACTTTCTTGAACATTCTCGGACATTATTTGCATTTTCTCAATATCTGCAGCTGAAAACTATAACTTTCTTCATGGATTGGGGAAGGGAGGCTACAATAGCATATAAATTCTTATTTAGAGAGTGTGAAAGTCAATATAAACTAATTTATAAAACAGAAACCCAATAGTTAATAAACCAACCCTATCGCCTTCCCGGCGCCTTCACCATTTTTTTAAATTTCTTTTATTTTCAAGTTATTCTTGTATATTCTTACTTTTTATGTAATTAATATTGAATTATTAATGCTTTAAGTTTTTTAATTTGAGCTGCACAATGAGTTTTATTCATATAGGGTTGGGCTTTTTCCTCTCAGCAATCACGCTTATTAAAAACTATTTATTATAATTGTTCAGAAGAAAAAAAAACTTTTAATAATTGTTATCAACAGTAGTTTATTGTGAGCTATCCTTTACAAAATTAAATAAAAATAAGAACTAAATCTGCTGTATTTATATTAGTTAATTCCTTATTAAGTCCTTGTATGATTATAATTTTCCAGGGTGAATTTAATTTCTTCGTTTTTGCTAATATTCTTTGGTCCAATGGTACGAACTGGTGGCAACCTCCTAATTTTCCTACCAAAACGACCAGTTTTACGCTGCCACCATCCTGATCTAGGTCTATTTCCCAGTTCCCTGTTCTTTTGGGCAGATCCTATGGGTGTATTCCAATGTTCCCCATTACTCAACCTACCAACAGTGCACATGCAAATCTCAGGGAACGAAAATTCCTTTTTGCTAGGCATTTGTACAACAACATGATTATTAGGTGCCTTTCTTAAAATAGTAGCACAAGTTCCAGCGGCACGAACAAAATAGCCCCCTTGGCCAGGATATTTTTCAACACAATTAATCTTAGTTCCTAAAGGAAGAGCACCAAGGGGGTATGCATCGCCTTCAAATGGTCGAACTGGTATTCTAGGGATGTGACAAGATGTTCTTATTATATCACCCGCCTTCATGTTTTCTGTTGCCAAAATGTATTTCAATTTATCACCGACAGCTACAAGGGCCACAAAAGCGGTTCTACAACCGTCTTTAATTATTTTAATAACCCTTTCTTCCTGCGGGGGGCCCTCTTTGGGCCCTTCTCTTTTCCATGCTATCCAATGGTATTTGTGTTTAATGCCTCCCCCTATTCCTTTAACTACTAACCTACCACTAACAGGGTCTCTTCCACCCAAATTGGTCACTTCAAGAGGTTTTACGGTGTATTCTTCAGGATAATGTACTATACGCCGAAAAGTTTTTCCATGACCAATTAGGGGTTTTTCTACATAATTTCCTGCGTTTCGATTACATACAAATAAAATATTATTAACTGATAGTTCAAGGGCGCCCAATCTTCGAATAATTTGTGATAAAGACATTCTCAGGCTAAATTTTTAATAAATGTTTAAAATATTACCCTAATTTACTAATTTTTAGGTTAACTGGAAGTGGATCGTGTACCATAAAGTCATTCTGTTTCTTACAACATAAAAAACACTTAATATTTAATAATATTACTAATATATAAAGTCAAATAAGACTAATAATCTAAATAAAATAAAAATGTAAAGAAATTCATTACAAATATATCTTCTATTTCATTAATTTAAAAACTGCTTTTACACCGTCAGGTTGTAGGAGCCACTTCAGAAGCATTCCTAACCTGTTCAATTTTTTAAAACTTGGTAAAACGTAAAACGACATTAATTATATTGCTTCCTATTCCTGTGCTGCTGATGTGATGTAACAAGCGGTTTGTTTAGTTTTGATGTATTATTTAAATGTGTTAATTTACACTAGATTGTTTAATAATTATTGTATAATTATGGATTTTAACATACAAGTTCGTAAGAAGCAGCTGCTGAATTTAGAACAGTTCATTTTTACTTCTAAAGATAAAGTTCATTCTATATTAGATTGCTTGGGATGGAATGTGAAGGAAGTGTTAAAAGTAAAAGGTGGTAACGTATTATTTGTTCTAAATAACATACTGTCATTATTTTAGGAGAAAACCCTTGTTAATTGTCCTCTTGATTTAAATCACAAAATAGCAGAAAAGAACGTTAGTTGCCACACTGAAACATGTTATTTAAAGCGTGAGGGATATGCCATAAATGAAAATTTCTTATCTGAACCTATTCATGACCCTCAAGCTTCAATTTATATAGGTAAATTTAAAATCTCTCCATTTAATATTAATTTATGTTAACTGATATTTTTTTTAAGAAAATGGGATGAAGATGGCCATTTTTAATGAAGCAAGTCAGAGAATTCCAAACTTCAGAAGAGGTTTGTAGTTTAATTTTTCCTTTTTCAACCTAGGACTACATTATTGTTGTTTTTTCAGAAATGATAAATAGTCTCGTAAAGTTTACAGTTTACTGAATTTCTAACATCTGGCTAGAATACGATATCCTTTTTGATATCCTTTTTAAAAGTATGTTAATACTAAATTGCAATGACACAAAAGACTATATCATTTCATTTGATAAAATATATTCAATTACTCTCAACTATCTTCAAAAGTCACTTTATTTAAATAATTATTATCCTTTGTATTAATAAAAATTTTTCTAAAAGAGTACAGAAAGAAAAGTCGAATTAATGTATTAAAGTAATCAATAAAACACAAAAATTGTTATTTTAGGCTGGAATGGAAGAGATCGAGACCCCAAAACAGCAGATCGTCTTATGTCTACTTTTAGTAATGACGAGCGAAATGCTTTATATGAATATGTTATTTCGCGCACCAAAGGTCCCACAGTCCCTCCAGAATTTAACGTGTATGTACCAGAAAAAGGATTTTTTGTTATTCTCTTTTTAACACGTTTTCCAAATTTTTAGTAATGAACCAAACGAATCTATGGAGAACAGAACCCTTACAGAAGAAGAGCTTCTCATGCGTAAAAGGGATGCCAGGCGTCGTCGTATAAAATACAAAGCAGTTCACACAAACAAAAAGAGTTATAAAGAAGTTTTGAGAGAAGTAATAGATAGTCAGATGGAAATGTATAAAGACTGGCTTCAAGAAGGCAGAATGAGGGGATGCAGGACTCCTGAAGGTGATCCAGACGTTCCTGATAACGAAAATAACGAACATTCTAATGAAAATAACGAAAATCCTGTCGATGGTAACGCGAAAGACCGTTCCTACACCTCTGATGCTCAACTTTACGATTACCCCTGCGATAACTCGCTAACAAGTCGAGGAAGCAACCATTCAGAGGGTTCAAAGAGTTCTAAGCAACGTAGAAGCCGTAAATACGACCACGTAGGGGACGAATATCAAAAAAGTTACAAAAAGAAACGAGAAAAGTACGATATTCCTGATGGGAGCGGTTTTAGGAGTAGGGACGGAAGTTATGAGAAAGAGTACAAAGACAGAAGCAGGAGTAGCAGTAAAATATCAAATGAAGAAAGAAAACATGATAAATATAACAACTATCCTGACGAAGGTAAAGGTCATACTGAACATCATTATGACAAGCACAGACATCGATATAGGGAGTCTCATTCGCACCATAACGGTCGATATGAAGAGAAATATGAAAGAAGTCGAAGACATCGATCCAGATCCAGATCGAGATCGAGATCGAAATATTCATCTTCCTTATTAAAGAGACCCAAGTACCACAGTCGAAACCATTAATTAAATATTTTTTGTTTGATAAATAATAATTATATAATGTTAATTAAATTACAATATGTACATTACTAGGTGCTTTGTAATAATAATTATTAGTTTGTATTTGAATAAATTTTCTACTGAACTTTTCAATAAAATAAACGTTATTTTATAAACAAAATGACCTTTTTTTTATTCTTTAATTATTCTGTTGTCAGTTACTGGAAATGTCATTTAAGTAATCAAAAAAGTTTATATTTTAATATTCGCGATGAAGTTCTTATTTTTATATTTTTATTTTTACTGTACGGTTATTTTTTTCGTAATGTCCGGAACCTACAATGACGAATGCAAACAGCAAAAAAGTTTTAGAAAAATTGATGAAGAAATAATTATTAATAATCATATAACTGGGTGCGGTCGCGATAAAGAATCGATTCTTATTAATCCTCATAAAGATTTTCAAATCAAACGGACAAAAAACGATCCCGTTTGCTTAAAATGCGCAATGTGCTTAGCAGTTGCAAGGGAGGTAATTGAAATGTTTACGTTTTTAGAAACTATAATAAAATGTCCCACAAACAAAAATTTATTACCTATTAGATTGTTTTTGTCAATTCCAGGTGATTTTAAATTTAAAGCCAATGATTAACAGATTACCTTTATGTAATCCTAAACTACTTAAAGAGAAAATTGTTTATAAAATAGATAACTTATGTTCTACAGGCTTTCTTGGGTAATATTTACCATTTCCTTGACATGATCTATTTATTAATGTATATTTTAAATTAGATATGGATTGAAAATGTACAAGTGCCACGAGATGATTGCTGAAAATTATGGTCCCTTAAGGGATGTATCTCATGAACTAGATGGTTCTTGGATTTCCAAGTAGGATATAATAATCTTATTGCATTGGAAATCTAAATTTAACTTTTAGATTAAGAAGTGAATGTAAAACGTTAACAAAAAATATAAATATATCTTTTTTTATTAATCAAGTATCGCGTAAATTTGAGGATATTCCGGAATATTTTTGCTAGTACGGTATAAATATTACTTAAGTATTATTATATATTTTATTGTAAATTTTTAGTGGCAATGGAATTTTCAGTAGTTGTAGTGAATTGGAATTTGAAATTTTAAATATTTGTGATGCGGACGAGTTTTCGGTCATCCCTAATAGTCGATCATTCTTTTATGCCCCAAATTGTCAGTTAAAATAAAATGTTACGCCTATGGAGTCCTTGATTTTATTTTATTATTATGTTTATGAATCCCATAGAGCACATATAGTCTCACAAAAAAGTTTATCATCGGTGTTAGTCTGTCACACGTTATTCAGTTTTTTCTAAAATAATTATTGAAAAAAGATAAATAATTAGATTTTCTAATTAAAAATGTCTACATTAGCAAGTCCATTATCTGTTGCGGGCACGAGAACTTCAGGAGCTCCTGTGAGGACCCAAAATGGTAAATAAACATATTCTAACCTATACCAAACACGCCTAAGTGCAGGTGTAATTTTAAATCGTTTTTTAAAGCTTTTCCTTTTAAATTTAACAAACCCACATGTATGTTCCAATTATGTTTATAGTAAACATATAAAATTTCAGTAATGGCCGCATGTACCATCGCAAATATAGTAAAAAGTTCATTGGGGCCTGTGGGTCTAGACAAAATGTTGGTGGATGATATAGGAGATGTAACAGTCACCAATGATGGTGCTACTATATTAAAATTACTAGAAGTTGAGCATCCTGCAGCCAGAGTTTTAGTAGAACTAGCACAATTGCAAGATGAGGAAGTTGGGGATGGTACAACCTCCGTTGTCATTATAGCTGCTGAGTTACTGAAGGTAAGAGTTTCCTGGAATTTATATGCTTTATTGTTAACTAAAACCAGGCTTAACAAATGTTCTCTTTGTTTAGAATGCTGATGAACTTGTTAAGCAAAAGATCCATCCTACCTCAATTATTAGCGGTTATCGATTAGCATGTAAAGAAGCTTGCAAATACATTCAAGACCACCTCACCATTCCAGTAGCAGATCTTGGCAAAGAATGTATTGCTAATATTGCCAAAACATCAATGAGCTCAAAAATCATTGGAAGGTAATGCTCTATTTATTATTTAGAGGGTCAGGGTACACTACACCTTAATTGTATCAATTTGTTACTTACAGTGATTCAGATTTCTTTGCTAATATGGTAGTTGATGCTGCAAATGCAGTAAAAGTAGTAGATTATAAAGGAAATCCTTTGTATCCAATTAAGGCAGTAAATGTCTTGAAAGCTCATGGCCGTAGCACCAAAGAAAGTGTTCTTATTCAAGGATATGCCCTTAATTGCACCATAGCTAGTCAAGCAATGCCCAAGAGGATTGTCAATGCTAAAATTGCTTGTCTCGATTTTTCTCTTCAAAAAGTTAAAATGAAACTTGGTATTCAAGTAAGTCAATTGACCACATTTTGTTTCTCATTTTTCTTGATACAATTTTGTTGTGTTATTTCAGGTGTTGGTAGAAGATCCTGATAAACTGGAAGGAATTCGTGCCAGAGAATTGGACATAACAAAGGAAAGGATTAAGAAGATTTTAGCTACAGGAGTAAATGTTGTCCTTTTGACTGGTGGAGTGGACGACACTTGTATGAAACTTTTTGTAGAAAATGGTGCAATGGCTGTCAGAAGAGTGAAGACAAACGACTTGAAACGAATTGCCAAAGCAACAGGGGCTCAATTTGTGCATTCTTTGAGCAACTTGGAAGGTAACTTTTAAATTATGTACAATATGTATAATACTATATCAACTTAATATAATTTCTTGTTAGGTGAGGAAAGTTTTGATGTTAGTATGGTCGGAGAAGCTGCTGAAGTTGTTCAAGAAAGAATTTGTGATGATGAACTCATCCTTATCAAAGGGTAAGTAATTTATATTTATTACTTGAACTTATTTCTATTTTATTTTTTCAATCATAGACCAAAGGCTCGTACTGCTGCTTCTATAATTCTACGTGGCCCGAATGATTTCTTTTGTGATGAGATGGAACGTTCCGTCCATGATGCGTTATGTGTGGTCAAAAGGGTTCTCGAATCAAAAAGTGTGGTCGTAGGAGGTGGTGCCGTTGAAGCAGCCCTTTCCATATATCTGGAGAACTTTGCTACAACTCTCAGTTCCCGGGAGCAACTTGCAATCGCCGAATTTGCAAAAAGTCTTTTGGTAATTCCAAAGACATTGGCAGTAAACGCTGCTCAAGATGCAACTGATTTGGTAGCTAAGTTGAGGGCTTATCACAATTCAAGTCAGACTAAAGTTGACCATGCACACTTAAAATATGTTGGTCTCGATCTCTTGGAGGGTACCGTTAAAGATAACAGGAAGGCTGGAGTTTTGGAACCGACTATTTCGAAAATTAAGTCGCTCAAATTCGCAACAGAAGCTGCCATTACAATACTAAGAATTGATGATATGATTAAACTTGATCCGGAAGATAGAAAAGCTAAGAGCTACCAGGAAGCTTGTGCAGCTGGGGAATTAGATGGCTAAGCCAGAGCTAACGAAAAATACGATTTATTGTGTTTTTATTGTTGCATTTCTAAAAATCTTATTTTTCGAATTTCGTTTAAGCAAACGTATTATTTATGTAAGCTTGTAGCCGTTTATATTAATAAAGTTTTTTAGAACACGACTAACAACACTTGGTGTTTAAAATCACTTTTGAAGTTATAGGTTCTATAAAAGATAAATACTAAAATTATATTTAACAATCGAAAATAATTTTTAATACTGCACTTATAATAATATTAGCAATACAAAGACTTGCGTCTAAAAATACTGTTAAAAAAAGTAAGAGGTACAACTAAATTTGAAGCATAATTAATCTATTTTTGTAATGTGTTAAGTATTGATTTTAAATTAATGGATTTACTTATTTTAATTTTAAACATGCATGCTTGTTTGGTTGCATATGCTTTTGGTAATTATCGGTTTTATAGATCGCAAATATTCGATAGTTTTCGTGAAATCTCTAAAAAACTTTTCAAATAATTGAAGTAAATACTTTTATATCCAAAACAAGTTTGTTTTATCACAACGGTCGTGTAAAAAATGTAGAAATGGCGTTATGTGTAACATAATTTTAATGTTTCCCCAGTGCGGTGTTTTGTGGACGATTTAATGTGTTATTTACAGTTTTCAATCCTTATACTGCCTGTTACTGAGAGTAAGTCATAGACTACGAGTAAGTCAATTAGAAAGTTATCTTTTTGTTATTTGTCATTTTATGGACTTTGAAGGTCATATTTGGTCATATTGCCGTAAGCTCAAAGCGAAATAGTCTTATAACGCTTAACTCCGATTATTGCACTTTTTTATGATTACGCATCAAGAAAAGTTTAGTGGAGACTAAATCTACTTATAATCCTTTATAAAAAACTAATAAACATCAATTTAGATTCATATTAATTCCGCATATTGTAGCGCATTACTTATTTTTACATTACGTATTTTTAAAATCAGTTTTTCCCACACGAACTTCTTTATATATGTAAAAATGAAGATTCCCAAGGCACTTGGTGAAACAAAATTTTAAATTTAAAAGAAAAAGTGAAAGAAAACCACTATTAAGTTTCACGAAAAATTAACTTATTTTAAATATACAAAACTCTAATATTGTTTCGGCTTTTATGCCATTATCGAAGAGATTATTATTAATCTCTTCAAATCTTAGTTAGTCGTGTTTTTACTTCATTTTTTCTTTTATACTACTTTATATGTTTAATTCTTTATTGGGGTTTTTAAAAAAAATCGAATAATGCACGTTTCTCTGCTTGTTTCAAAGAGTTTTTATACCAATTTCTAAGTTGTGGTATGTAGGGAAAACAATTTTACTTGGTTGTGCATTAGACATAGAAATATTTTTTGTACATATATAGATAAACAGTTTTTAGGAAAAGTATCTTTTTTGGTGAAAATTATACTGTTAGGGGTTCAAAGAAATAAAACACCACTGAAACTCCCATTTCTTGTATTATAACATATAATCAAAATCAATATTTAATATGGACAATACCTGAGAGGCAGTTATTAATTTAGAACAGAAAATTGATACATTACTAGTCCACTCATAGGAAACAGTTGTCATAAGTTATTATTATTGTGAAAACACCAATACAATGATCAATGATCATATATAAAGAGAGAGCAGGTATAATAAATAATGATTAGGTATTAAAAGTAAGAAACATTATGTAGATATATATAGAAACAGCGCCCTAATACACTACAATTCTTAAGACAAAAGCAATATTAAACGACGGTACATGTACTCTTTTCTCTGAAAGGATTGACACGTTGATTACTAAAGCCCACTACAAGGCAATCATCCTGTTCGTGTTCTTGTATGTACTTGACAATGTCAGCAACTGCTTCAGAGACAGGTATTCTCTTGATAGCGGCCTCCCTACGTAATTGCTCGGTTATGGCACGTTGTTGTTGTATATTTGAGACCACCATGTCGATAAGAGCAGTGTCGGAAAGCCCTATGTTGGCCTATTCTGAATCACCTAAAAGAAGCAAACAAGGGTGGGGTGTTTTTGATTATTTTTTTCACAATTCTGAAGTATTTGGTATTTTATTTTGATACAGAGTATAGGTGAACGTTTAACAGACAATTTTTAGTGTTATTTACTCACCTATAAGTACAAAAACAAGATAAAATTGTGGTGTATTATAACGCAATTGACAGGTTATATTTTTAATGTGACAGATCCATAGATAATGACAATTCTTTTAATTTAAGTAGTGGCTAATGTGTAGCTTAAAATTAATTTAGCCAGTTTCGTTTATTAACTAGAGAGCACTTCCTGGAACTTTAAATAAATTGTTTCCTTTCAATTACAAGGATTAGGCTATTTCATGTATTAAAAATTGTGACATGTACGTAGTGAAAGTATGTCTGTCACCATATAGACTTTGCTGTATGACGGGTTGCCTAAAGTCACACATGTGCATACAGATCACAAATATTTTAAACGATTGGAACAATGCCAGTTTATTTTTAAATGAAAAACGAACGTTTTAAACGAATACATTTTTATTAACAAATTTTTAGGATTACATGGGGTTCCATGCATTAAGAAGTGTTTAAAAAGGGTACAAAAATTCTGATAAAAATGTCAATAGTAACAACATTTTTAATGCAACATATGCAGAGCAAAAGTTAGAACATTCATACATTTTTGCATTAAATGTGCACTTTTGGGGAAACACCACTTAATGTGTACAATCTTTCGTAATATACTACACGTAAAATTTAGACCTATTCAAATAATTGCTGTCTTACGAATGTTATTATTATTTGTTACAATGAGATTCGAAAGTGTTGTTTCGTTTTTCCTTTTGTTCCTCTTGATTAGAAACTAATTGTACAGTAAGATAATAGTTAATACATATACATAGTCTTAGTAGGGATCTAAAGGGAACACCTTGTAAAAGTTGAGCGTAATCAATCAGTATTGCGGCACAACACCGGTAAAAACAGTTCAAAAGGAACCAGTCTAAAAAGCTAATCAGCTTCACAAAAGAAAGTGTATACAGGGTGTACCACGATAGCGTTTTTATTTTCTTTTTATGTTTAATTATTTGTTGCAGACAATTCAGTTAAAAGATACAACGTTTAAACAATCAATAATACACCCTGTTTAATTGTATCTAAATCTTATCCAATATGTATAGCTTTCCATTGACATTCTACTGAAGAGCTAATTTTCCTCATTTTAGCGGAAAATTTACATAAGTAAGTATATTCTAAACTTAATTAATATATCCACAACCCTATTTCTTAAAAGCATACGGTACATATGTACTCTCAGTTGAACAATTAAAATTTAAACACTCTTAGGCCAATGGAATACAAATCGTCAAGTTCTTTTTATCAGTATCACGTTTATGATTTTTTGAAACAGTGAACAATTATGAGACATTTTAACACATTTCAATTTTGTGCCTAACAACATTTTTATGTGGACCACAGTTCTTAATAACATATACATAAGTGCCTAAGTTGTAAACATTTATAAAATCGACAAAGATTGATTTCACATTACAAATTGACAATTTTGCCGAAATTACAGTGAGGTGTAAGACAAAGAATTGATAAGTGGACGCAACAACAGTAGGATTGTTTTCTTTTTACAAATGGCGAAAGAATATTTTCCAAAATAGGAGCCACGTTTTAAAGTAAAACGTGACCCCCATTTAAACAGACGAACACTGGATGTAGAGTATATATATAGAGGAACTATCTAAACGAATTATTTTTTATAGTTCAAAAAATTATTTCTTGTTTAAGAAATTATTTGATAACAGGTGTGTTATGACGATCGATCTTATCATTAGTGAAAATATTAAACAAACAATTTTGGAAATAAATAAGATCACCATCACACACCCAGTATAAGTAGTAACTTTCTAGAAGTTTAACATCGGTTAACAAAATATAGTAAATACTTTTATATTTATACATAAGTAATTAAAAATTGGCCAAGTTATTTATTAATGAATTAAAAATTATAAATGTTTGGCTGTCGACTTCATGATAAGAAATCCATAATATTTATTAGTGAAATAGTAAGTTTTTTTCTGTTTTTATTAGTTGTATAAACTTTTATATTAATTTATAAAAGTTTTTACAGCTAAATCGACTGAAATAAAGATTATATAAAAATTTCCAGTGGCAGATTAATTACTTATATATACCTATCTAATATAAATCTATATATTAAGCACGGGTCAACTGTTTTAAATGTGTGGATATCATAAAAATGTAACATTTGTAGATATTTGAAAAATTAGAGCAGTAGTGTCTAAAACTGATTTAAAAGGGGATTAATATAAAATGCAATAACATAACTGTTTATTCCTTATACATAATATACTGGGTGTAAATATAATTTAATTTATTTTATTTAATTTTTGGTGTGAAGTTTATTTTATCTTGTATGAACCCTCTATACAGTTATAGGCTTTAATTTTTAAAGAAAATATTTGTTTAACACCCGATATTTTATGTATGTATTTGTGTTGTTATCACAAGATTTTATTGAAAATTGTTAGAATTTCTATGTTAAGGCTCCAGTAATTATTGTGGTTTTACATTATCCATTCCATATTTTATCATTTACCTCTTAGGAAATATTAAGTGACAATAACTGCAACTTGATAATGTTTTTAATGATTTAAAGAGAAAAAAGTAAAATTTATGTTACAAAAAGGGGATTTGCTCTTGTTATTTACGTAGTTCTGGCCTAACAATTGTATAATTTAACAAAACTTACTCAATATATCACAGCTAAATACACATAAATCACAAAATTACTACATCAAGTTAAATACAGTTACGGTTAATGTACTATCAATTATGTATTTACTATGGGTAACATGTTGGATGTGAGGTGATGGACTGTGACTGTGCTCTAGTGACAAAAATTTTGTTTTACCTTAAAGTTTCAATTGCAACGTGTCTTTGGTGTTTGAATAGGCAATCGTGCTTGTGTTTGAGCAAAGATATTACTCCAAAAACATTATGAAAGTGATGGTCAGTCTTCTAGTTACTGATTCTTTTGCTCCTTCCCCAATTAATTGATCAATTCCTGTTGAACTTCCCTTTCCTCTGTTTCCTTTTCATGGTACAATCTTAACAGCTCCAGGGCATCTTGGGCTTGACGTTTTTCGCTTAAGAATCGACTTGAGACTTCTTTAAGCTGTTCCAAAAAGATTTTATCTGGAAATGTTATGTCGACCAAGGAATCAGGATCCATGTCGCTCAATAATTCCAAATCTGGAGCTGACAGCAAGGATACGTGACACAAATTTTGTTTAAGTTTTCCGACCAATCCTGCAAGTTCAGGCCCTCCTTTCACATCATCCACCTGATCAGTGGATATACGACAAGGTGGAGAAGGCTGGCACCATTTTTGGTCTCCTTTTAAAATCATAAGACTTGTATGCGGCTCAAGGGTTGCAAAGTATTCTTCGTCGTCTATTTCTGTTCCATCCACTTCCAAAACGACGGATACTTCATCTTCGTAACCGAATTTCTCGCACATTTTTGAGGTTAGATCAGACAAAGAATTTGCGACAACGCCTTTTCGAATTTCGCGAGTAACATTTGTAATTTTAAATGGCTTACCGTTTAGCGTTGAATCTTCCATCCTTTTAAGGCAGTGATTTAAAATATTCCAATTTAAACCAAGTCGCTCTTGTAAAACTTCACTGTTACCGCCCTTTTCTCTTTAATGAGAAGTACCTAGCTAGACGGGGTGGTTAAAAATAGTGGTAGTAAAAGCGCATGGCGGCACCGCCTAGCGTAGTACACAGGGTCAATGTTGTTTCCAGATAATTTTAAATGAAATCGATAAAGAAATGTCTGAGACAATCACATTTTTCGTTTAAAGATCTGCGAGATTTCGAGGTGCGCCTTGGTGGTCGTTCACCCTTTTTGAACCTGTTGTATCGGTTGTATCTCACTTTAACCCTTTTAAATGTTTTCCTTTAACTAGCAACAAAGATTTAAATTATATACTTTTAATTAAAAACAAATCAATAGTTTTTATTAAATTTTGACAATTCTCGGCAATGTTATTCAACTTCAACAATGCTATTAAGTTGCGTTCATTTGTTTATTAAAGTATATACAGGGTGTTTACTTTTATAGGGTAAGAGCGGGAAATTTGAAATTATTCTTAAAAGTCAAAAGTTTTTATTTTTTAACGTAACAGTAATACATTATATTTCTATACTCTTATTAAATAATAATAAGCTAAAATGCCATTTATATACAAACCAATTTTGTTAAATGCTTATATAATAGACATTTTTTTATATATATTAAGCCAAAGGAGTCTATAATATGTAAACCAATAAGCATATACAAATCAAATGCCTAAGTACATCTACTAATCTTTGTATTTTCAACAAACAAAAATTAAAAAAATGCATCTTCTAATTACATAATACAAAATGCTATTTACAAAATGAAATATTTCTTTTTTAATAACCCTATCATTTCGTTAAGCAGCAGAATCCACTATAGCAATCAATGTCTTTATTTCTACAATAAAAAATTTTTTTGCAAATCAATTTGGTCCAAAAAATACGACCCATAAATACATAATAAACTCTATTAATTCAAAACAAATTCGTTTTGATAAATATTGAATGGGTAAATTTAAAAATAGTTAACAACTCGCTTTTAGTTGTATATAATGTTGTATAGAGTTTGGGGTAAATGATTTGCAATGAAAGATTGAATTTTTTCCTGTCGGGTAATCGGGGTGTATTTTGCAAGAGGGAAAGTCTTCACAACGGAGTCAGTCAAAGAGCGCAGCACTGGGGATAAATCAGCTTCCTAATTATTAAAAAATATATATAATAAAATAAAAGCATCTATTTTTTTATGTTAAACTTACCGGTCCCTTAGTAAACTTTTCCAAACTTCTGACAGCCGTTTCAAAATAGTCTTCTCCGTAGCTCTTTCTTTGTTCATGGCACAGTTGTAGCCACATTTCTTGTGCTTGATCTCTGATATCGTCGTCGGAAAGCCACGAGCTTCCAGCGGTGTATTCTCCTGGGGCGACGACGATCACCTCGACCCCACGGGGTCTCAGTTCCTGGCGAAGACATGCAGCCTCAGCTTCGATTGCGTTCAATAGGGCACTGTGGATTCCCCTAACAGGCGATGCAACGCTTGCCAAACCGGAAGTCATGAAGACTATGCGTCCCCTTGCACGACGGATTAGGGGAAGCATGATCTGGATGAGACGTGTAGGTCCGAGGAAGTTCAGTTCTGTTGCCTTCTTTATGATCTAAGGGAAGGGAAGAAGTTAATTAATAGCGCGTATGTGAATACAGTATGAACAAAGTACATATTTAAACATTAAATTTGTTGATTCCATCTACTGTTGTTAAAAAAACAGTTTTATTGTGTTTGCGGCCAATTAATTTTATTTGCTAAAGTGCATAACATTTGGAATTATTGAGCGACATGGATCCTGATTCCTTGGTCGACATAACATTTCCAGATAAAATCTTTTTGGAACAGATTAAAGAATTCTCAAGTCGATTCTTAAGCGAAAAACGTCAAGCCCAAGATGCCCTGGAGCTGTTAAAATTGTACCATGAAAAGGAAACAGAGGAAAGGGAAGTTCAACAGGAATTGATCAATTAATTGGGGAAAGAGCAAAAGAATCAGTAACTAGAAGACTGACCATCACTTTCATAATGTTTTTGGAGTAATATCTTTGCTCAAACACAAGCACGATTGCCTATTCAAACACCAAAGACACGTTGCAATTGAAACTTTAAGGTAAAACAAAATTTTTGTCACTAGAGCACAGTCACAGTCCATCACCTCACATCCAACATGTTACCCATAGTAAATACATAATTGATAGTACTTTAAAACCGTAACTGTATTTAACTTGATGTAGTAATTTTGTGATTTATGTGTATTTAGCTGTGATATATTGAGTAAGTTTTGTTAAATTATACAATTGTTAGGCCAGAACTACGTAAATAACAAGAGCAAATCCCCTTTTTGTAACATAAATTTTACTTTTTTCTCTTTAAATCATTAAAAACATTATCCTACACCTAAAGTGCATAACAATTCAAAAATTAAGCGTTAAAACACTTATTATTTAAGTACAGATAAGTAAATTATCACACTAAAGAAGTAATTAATTAGCAATAGGTAAGGGATTCTTTTCAAAATATGTTTAATAGATTGGTTTCTATAAGGTGGTGAATTAATTATTTTAACTCAATCTAAATTTTATGATATGCAACTCAAATTGCTTCAGAATTTTTTAGATCAATCTGGCTGCAACGCTCTCCTCGACTTCAACTACCCCTCAATCTTACTTGCATCTCAGTGTTCAGTTACTTATGCTTCTACTAATTTCTGCACTATTTTTTTGGTTTTCGGGGAAAGGGTAGGGAAATCCTAATAGATACCCCGTCCGGAAGGTGCCCTCGGATCTATCAACCTTTAGATGAAAGAAACTCTAGCCCTTATAACTATTTTAACGTCTACTCCCATCCTCAAATGCTCCACTGTTGAAAACGAGGCAGAAACCAGAAACAAATCAATTTATGTCCAGCACCTTCACCATAATTCTTATTTACAAAAAAAAAACAAGGGGTAGCAATTTTTGTTCTTTGTTGATAAATTGTTAAATAAATAGTTGATTGGGGCTCGTAAATTTATTAAGAGTAAGTATCTACATTGGGTACAATTTCTCTTTCAATTTTGTAGGGGGTAGTGAAAAAATTGGCGTATGGTCTAATAGAGCCAGGTCATCTGCAAGAACGTTTGTTACAAGAGTTTTTACAGCAATATGCAATTGTTCAACATCTGTTCTAATTAATTTTGTGTTGTGTCTATTAATAATATATTTTTTGAATGATGAATCTTGCCACCCTTTTCCCCTATTTAAATAAAGGATTGGATTGGATTGGATTGGATTAGCTGTGTGTGAAGAGGGAGGAAACGATATGATCACCGTTTCTGTATCAAAAACTTTCCCTCCCTAAAAACAAATTGATTTGTTCAAGGAATTTTATCAAATTTGACCCTTTTAACATAAACAGTTCTGTCTCGTTTTTAATGCCCCATTGTAAGTCTTATTATAAAGAGTGTAATGCAGGTTAATTTTTTTTATAGAGAAGCCCAAATTATTAAGTTTCAAAAAGTAGAATTTAGCTGTGATTGCAATTTTCATACATTCAATTTATCTGATTGAAATTAGTAGTGAGCAAAAATTCGTTTATGGTCAGGACGATTGTGAATGCTCAGTCTATAAAAACAGAACGCGTGTTTGGAATTAAAATTTCCACTTTGTCCTCAAAAAAAAAACCAATTCGTTTTTCATTTCGGTTTATTTGACGATCATTCTGTTTAGTAATATAATATTTAGCGTTTTAGAACTTAGCTAAAGAAAAATAATTTCCTGCCAACTTCTGTGATGTTCAGAATGCGTTTTTACTTTTTTTTGTTGGCGTTTAGAAATTTTAGAAAGAAAAAAGTGTCGTCGGTTCTTTTTCTTTTGTTCTATTTTTCCACCCACATATTTATGTTAAATAGTTTAAAAAGTTAAATATGTTGAAAGTGTCATGTAACAATCTGCTTTTATAGTTTGGAGAGGTTTCAATTTTTTTGATATCCAGCACCTTCACCATAATTCTTATTTACAAAAACAACAGGTGTAGCAATTTTTGTTCTTTGTTGCTAAATTGTTAAATAAATAATTAATTGGGGCTCGTAAATTTATTTAGGGTAAGTATCTACATTAGATACAATTTCTTTTTCAATTTTGTAGGGGGTAGTGAAAAAATTGGCTTATGGTCTAATAGAGCCAGGTCATCTGCAAGAACGTTTGTTACAAGAGTTTTTACAGCAATATGCAATTGTTCAACATCTGTTCTAGTGAATTTTGTGTTGTGTCTATTAAAAAGATATTTTTTGAATAATGAATCGTGCCACCCTTTTCCCCTATTTAAATAAAGGATTGGATTGGATTGCATTGGATTAGCTGTGTGTGAAGTGGAAGGAAACGATATAATCACCGTTTCTGTATCAAAAACTTTCCCTCCCTAAAACCAAATTGATTTGTTCAAGGAATTTTATCAAATTTGACCCTTTTAACATAAACAGTTCTGTCTCGTTTTCAATGCCCCATTGTAAGTCTTATTATAAAGAGTGTAATGCAGGTTCATTTTTTTTGTAGAGATGCCTAAACTATTAAGTCCCAAATATAAAATTTAGCTGTGATTGCAATTTTCATACATTCAATTTATCTGATTGAAATTAGTAGTGAGCAAAAATTCGTTTATGGTCAGGACGATTGTGAATGCTCAGTCTATAAAAACAGAACGCGTGTTTGGAATTAAAATTTCCACTTTGTCCTCAAAAAAAAACCAATTCGTTTTCCATTTCGGTTTATTTGACAATCATTCTGTTTAGAAATATAATATTTTGCGTTTTAGAACTTAGTTAAAGGGAATTAATTGCTTGCCAACTTCTGTGATGTTCAGAATACGTTTTTACTTTTTTGTTGGCGTTTAGAAATTTTAGAAAGAAAAAAGTGTCGTCGGTTATTTTTTTTTTGTTCTATTTTTCCATCCACATATTTATGTTAAATAGTTTAAAAAGTTAAATATGTTAAAAGTGTCATGTAACAATCTGCTTTTATAGTTTTGAGAGGTTTCAATTTTTTTGATGTCCAGCACCTTCACCATAATTCTTATTTACAAAAAAAAAACAGGTGTAGCAATTTTTGTTCTTTGTTGCTAAATTGTTAAATAAATAATTAATTGGGGCTCGTAAATTTATTTAGGGTAAGTAGCTACATTAGATACAATTTCTCTTTCAATTTTGTAGGGGGTAGTAAAAACATTGGCTCAGATATGGTTTAATAGAGCTAGGTCATCTGCAAGAACGTTTGTTACAAGAGTTTTTACAGCAATATGCAATTGTTCATCATCTGCTCATAATGCTACAACCGTAGTAATTAATTGTACTTAATAGTTTATTAATTAATTACTTTAGTTAGTGCAGGATACAAAACTAGAAAATTTTGGGAGGATAAAAAGTTGGGCTACAGAATCAAAAAAATACCTAAACAGTTTTTTACCTGTCATATCTTTAAAATCAAAAAGTAATAGAAAAAATAAAAAATATTTTAGTGCATTAAAAAGTATGACAAGAGGCTGCTAATATAAAACCATTTTTTTGATCATTTCTTTGACCACATAATATACTAAATTTTATTTTTTCTACCAATACCATTTTTACTTTTACTTCTGCTTCAACAACCCCCACTGCTATCCCCATAATAACACTTATTAAAAATGATAAACGTGGCAATAAAGTTGAGATTTAAGAAGCTTTCTCAAGTTGAAGTGAAGTTCCAGGAGTTTGACCAAAAAAACATTTTTGTTCTTTATGACAGAAGGACATCAGGTAGGTAGCAGGTACCTACAACAAGGACGATAAATTGCGAACAATGTATCAAATTGTTCGCTCCAGCTTCTGCGCTATTTATGTAAATATTTCCTTCGCTTGCTCGGTAAAAAATGGAAATCCATTGTTTCGGCGGAATTCAAGATGAACCATAACACCCAGTCAGTGACGTCAGTCCACCTACACTCTGCAGATGCTTGAGTTTAATCGATAACCTACTATTTACCCATGACGCAAGATGTAATAGAAGCAGAGTCACACTGTCACTAGTAAAAAATAAAACACCACACTGATTCCCCCATTTACATAAGTAGGTACTTAGTTTATCATTTTCATCCCCTGCTTATTATTTAATTTATAATATAGGTATGTACCTACTAAAAAATCCACCTGTTGGCGTCCTCCTATGTCTTATAAGTAATATTTTAAAGAATTAGTATAAGGTACATTTAGGGAAGTGGAAGGACTATATTATAATTACCTACAAGTAGATTATCGTTAGGAATTCGTAATATTTTTGTTAAAATTAGCATTTACGACCAGTATAGAAAGTTGGGTTGTTGTGGGGGTGTAAATTATTGAACTTCGGCTGATTAATACGTACCACTTTAGTTACACCCACAAATATAATAAAAGATAATTATGCTCTGATTTTTTGAGAATAATTACGTTTTTGGTGTAATTAAAATCTTCACCCAGGAGTCCCAGTTTGGGGGATTTTGGCACAGCATAAATAAAATAAAAAGAATTGGGGAATGAGAGCTCTAGCAACTATTTAAGTGTTTGAACATTCGAGTTTTGTAGGCATTTGTTGCCATTCGGGATTTTTTTGAACGAGAAGAAGATCCTTACACAAAATGTTTTAATTTTAATTAATATGGGAACAATTTGTTGTGGATTTGAATGTAATTATTAAGGAAATGTGCATTTACAAAAAAAAGTCACAATTCAATTGGATTGAAAGTATTCGATCAAAAATTTAAGAAATATTAAATTATATTTAACACGACGCGACGTTTCGACCTCCTTTACTTTTATTATGTACCTACTATCAATGGCTACGTTCTTTTGTTTATCAAAACGTTATATAAATTGTATATATCACGTTGGAACGATTTTTAATGGTATAAAAAGACGAACACATATTTACCATGTAGTCTTCTATTAGTTAATGGCCAATTATTCGAATTAAAAAATAGCTTATACATAAGAACAATTTTTTACGTTTAATTGCCCAAAAAGTGTGTACCTATCTATCAATTTTCTGAGCTGAAACAACATACATAATATTGCAACAAATATATAAACTACATAGTTGATAGGGCTCGTGGGGTAAAATGTCTGTGAAGAAAAAAAACCCAAAAGTTCCCCTGTATGTACTCTACTTATTGTTGAACGTACGTATTCATTTTCTTCTCTCAGATTTAAACTCGTTAAAAAGTGGAATTGGAAATTATTTTTAGGCAGTAGATACTCAAGTTAAAAATGTGTACATGACGTTTTTATTAGATCTGCTGCCAAATGATTAGTTTGTTTGTCAACTGTCGGTTATTTAAGATCCAAATTTGCTTTGCTCTAAGAAATTTTTTTTTGCTAATTGCAAAATAAATCATTGCCTCAGAACCTAAAAAAAAGGTAAGACCGTTTTAATTGAAAGCAGGAACTTGAAGGGTTCTCCGTAAGGTCATAAAAAAGAAGAAGAATTTGTATTTTGGTAATTACGCAACTTTTTTTATTAATTATAGATGTCCTTATTTTATCAAGACTCAAATGTATTTCAATAAACTCACGTGTAAGCGAATAAAATAAATTGCCTTCTATTTTTACTCGACAAGCTTTTAGCCAAATACATAGTTTTATTTTGGTATAATTTATTTACCTACTCTCCAATTTATTCCTTTTTTTCGGTTGTTAATTCAACAAAATTGAAACAATACAACGGTTATTTTAGGAACGTAACGAACTCATATTTTCAGTTGATAATATAAAATTGAGGCGTAGTTTTCATTCAATGCAAATAATACTTAAAATGATTTGTTGATTTTGAAGGGTACTTTCAATAAATATATAAATAAATAATGTGTACCTGGGGTGGTAGCCACTCGATTTCCCCGAGAGCGATCCAGGAAGCGGCGTTAACGACCGCCCAAAGTCCAGGTGCCCCATCGGGAAGATGCTCGACGGCATACAGGCTGGCAGCCAGGATCTGCGTCTCGGAGGAGACATCTAGTTGAAGGACGTGCAAGCGCCCAGACGACTCCTCCTTTAATTCTTGCGCAAGGGGGTTGTCGGCGGCGTTTTGGAATCCCGCGAACACCGTGAAACCAAGGTCATCCAGGTACCGGGCGAGGGCGCTGCCTATTCTCGAATCGCAACCTGTTATAAGGATCGCCTTACCCGCAACAGTCACCTTAAAAACGAAACAGAAACAAAAACAATCTATTACAGGGTAGTTTCAATTATACTACATATTAATTGCTGAGAACTGGAGGTTACTACTATAAAAGGTTAGGTGAGAGGGTAGAGATATGGCTGAATGCTTACAAATGAGCTCATAGGCCACCGGATTTTCCTAAACAAGTTCCATAATCGTTGTTGTAATCTCGAAAAAGATTATTTCGAGCCCCAATGTGTATTAAGATATTCAGAAATTTGTGGCACTGCATTTAGCTTAATTTTAAAGAGGTGACTAGTAAATATATATTACAAGATCAAGTTAGGCTAGCTGAGAGGGTAGATATATGGCTGAATGCTTGCAGATGAGCTTATAGGCCAACCAGTTATCCTAAACAAGTTTTACGAACGTTTTTGTAACCTCGAAAAAAATGATTTTAAGCTCCAATGTGTATAAAGCGATTCAGAAATTTGTGGCACTGCATTTAGCTTAATTTTAAAGGTGTGAATAGTAAATATATATTACAAGATCAAGTTAGGCTAGCTGAGAGGGTAGATATATGGCTGAATGCTTGCAGTTGAGCTTATAGGCCAACCAGTTATCCTAAACAAGTTTTACGAACGTTTTTGTAACCTCGAAAAAAATGATTTTAAGCTCCAATGTGTATAAAGCGATTCAGAAATTTGTGGCACTGCATTTAGCTTAATTTTAAAGGTGTGAATAGTAAATATATATTACAAGATCAAGTTAGGCTAGCTGAGAGGGTAGATATATGGCTGAATGCTTGCAGATGAGCTTATAGGCCAACCAGTTATCCTAAACAAGTTTTACGAACGTTTTTGTAACCTCGAAAAAAATGATTTTAAGCTCCAATGTGTATAAAGCTATTCAGAAATTTGTGGCATTGCATTTAGCTCAATTTTAAAGGTGTGAATAGTAAATATATATTACAAGATCAAGTTAGGTTAGCTGAGAGGGTAGATATATGGCTAAATGCTTACAAATGAGCTCATAGGCCAACCAGTTATCCTAAACAAGTTTTACGAACTTCTTGTAATCTCAAAAAAGATTATTTTGAGCCTCAGTGTATATTAAGGTATTCAGAAATCTGTGGCACTGCATTTAGCTTAAATTTAAAGGGGTGACTAGTAAATATATAAAGTTTATATAAGGTTGAGATATGGCTGAATGATTACAAATGAGCTCATATCCTAAACAGATTTTATGGTCGTTCTTGAAATTTAAAAAAGATTGTTTTGAGCCACGACGTCTTTTAGGGTATTCAGAGCTCTTTGGCACTGCATTGGGTTTAATTTTAAGGGTTGTTCATTCAATTCTCGCCTGTTTCCTGTCAATCACTGTGACGAAGGTCTAATAGACATAAGAGGGATGAAGAAAGCAGAATATCTTCTCCAGAAATGTTGCGGAACCTTAAGGCAATTTTCATTCCCTTGATAAATAGGAGGAGTTAACAGGGTAATTAAGCATTAAACATTATATATTCACACAAGAAAATCAATCCATTTAAAAATAAAAAAAAAATATTTACTTGTTTTGGGAAATTGGAAACTAATTTAATTTTGGAAAACTTCTTGCAAATAAACGAAGAAATTTATTTTCTAGTGACTAGTCATTTTTGGGTCACCACATCCATATGTAATTGAAGGTGTATGGCCTAACTCAACCGTTGATTTAGTGGGAGCCAAGTATTTTGACAGTTTTTGCGAGAAAGTGAACATGACATAAGGTATTATCCTAGTTTATTGACTCCTAAACGAAAACACTTAGGCTCAATATTAAAACATACGGACAAAATAAATAAATTGTAAGTATGTAAATTTAAAACGGGGTTTAGTCATTGAAAAAACATTATTTTGGGAACCAAAAGAATTAGATCATACTGAACTTAAAAAAACGTTGTTTGGGCTTTTTATGGGATTAAAAGTATCAGGGCTAGGATTAGGGATTTTAAAAAAATTTAAACAATGAATTATCAAAAAACTAAATGTTTAGGATGAAAATAAGATCAGAAATTTGTACCCTCTAAAGCTTGTCATAAAAAATGATAATTAAAATATCCCTTGCATCTTCCTGAATAGCTAATATTTTATTAATAGTTTCGGATATAGCTTTTGGCTTGCTTGTCTTCTGCAAATGACTATTTTTTGCTCCTGACCTATCTACCTCCATTACATAGAAGGATCGAGTCTAGTAAATCGATGGTTTCTTAATTATTATTGGATCGTTAAGGAAAAGGAGCGCAACTAAGTTGTGAACGATAAGAATCCTTCGACGTTTCAATATCGAGCTTTTTCTTTGTAATATTACCAGGTGCAGATTTGAAAGCAGTGAACACTGAAGTGGGCGATGGATGTCATTTTAGAAATCTTTTTGAGAATTCGACGAAACTTCTATTTAACTATTAGGTGCTTACTGAAAAACCCTTTTGGGTAATAGTCTAATTTAACGATACCTACTAAAATACTAAAATTTTTGAGACCGGACAGAACGTAGGTAGTCACCTTTAGTCCTTTTTGTACAGAGTTTAATCAACAATTATTATTATTGTATTTTAACCCTTAATTACGTGAGTTAAAATGACCCACCTTCCAAAAATTTTAAGACAGACAGGAAGAAAAAGAAGACATTTATATTAGATTATGGCTAGGACACTGGGTCTTGTAGTTTTCGGGAAGGTTATTCCAGAATAGGGAACAAATGGGGGCGGGTATCCAATCTTTATTTGTAATTAATAATGAAGTGTCTTTAATATATTTAATTTTGACGAAATTAATATTTAGTTTTATTTACATAACAATAGGTAAAGAGTACTGTACTACAAATTCAAAGTTTCTATCAAGTATTAAGCCCAGCTGTAACCAATCAAAGCAACTTTTGAAGTGAGGGATATCCCACATTTACCGACTCCATTCAACATTAATTTTTTTTAGCAGCTTCCTTTCTACCTTGGCACGTGACGACTTTCAAATTTTTACCTAGAAGGGTTTCCGCTAAATCGTGCCTATGTATTTCTCTCTGGATAACATCAATAAACTGCAATTACAACTTCAAAGGAGCCCGTTATTGCCCGTTCGGTTTGTTTCTAAATAATATCCCGAGCATTGATATATAATAATATTGAAAAGCCCTTTTGGGTAATAGCCCAATTTATTGATACCTACTAAAATAAAATACTAAAATTTTTGAGACCGGACAGGACGTAGGTAGTCACCTTTAGTCCTTTTTGTACAGAATTAAATCAAGGATTATTTAATTACCTAAGTTAAAATAATTTTATTTATTTTTAGAGTTCACCCCCATTATATTAACCCAGTCACAGTCAGTTATAGAATAAAATATGTATAGGTATGTTACGTGACATCTTAAAAAAAAATAATTGCCAAATTATTTACAAAAGTTGTCGGCAGCTCGGTAGGTAGTTACGTGTTTTGAAGCACGACTTGTCATTTCACTTGTACAAAAATCCAGGATATTTATCATCACTACATACAAAATAAACTTTTCTTAAAATAAAACTAACTTCAGGTACAAACATACGTAAAAATACCGGCCAAGTGCGAGTCGAACTCGCGCACCGAGGATTCCGTACAAACCTGTATATAATTATGTGATGTAACTAAAAATTTAAGGTTTTCGGAATTTTTCCTTTATATGTGCTATAAAACATTGCTTCATGCCAAATTTCAAGATTCTAAATCGACTGGAAGTACCCTTTAGGTTTTGATTCCCTTGCGAGTAGTTGCGAGTTTGAAAATATGCGGCTTAAATTGCTGTTTCTTGCGATTGCGTTGACATAGAAGTTTGATTTTGTTACAGCTTAAAGGTATTATAGACCTGAGTATTTGATATTAATTTTAATTTAATACCTCTACGCGTTCATGAGGAAAGGGGTAGTAACTTTAAAATTATTAAAAATATTTTTATTATATGATGTAACTAAAAATTTACGGTTTTCGCAATTTTTCCTCTATCTGTGCTATAAGACGTTGCTTCGTACCAAATTTCAAGATTCTGAGTTCACGGAAATTACCCTGTAGGTTTTGATTCGAAGATTTGCGGAAATTTGCGGCATAAACGGCTGTATCTTTTGATTGCGTCGGCTTAGAAGTTTGATTTTTTCACAGCTCCAAGGGACAATAGACCTGAGTATTTGGTATAAATTTTAGCTTGATACCTCAACGCGTTCCTGAGAAAAAGGGTCTTGACAGATGGACAGACAACTAAGTGATCCTATAAGAGTTCCGCTTTTTCCTTTTGAGGTGCGGAACCCTAAAAATGGTAATTATACATATATTGAGAAATTCCGATGTAGTAGTACCTAAGGGTAAGAGCTTTATTGAACAAAAAAGTTATAAGTATATACATTTCCACACATAAAGGAAAAATAAAAGAAACATAATTTATTTTCCAACCTGTAAATTTTTATTATTATATAAGTATATAAACTAAGCATTTCCCTTCCTTTTCCCTTCTAATCATTTTTTTCCTCTATTTCCTTCACCCCTTTCCACACCTCTCCTTTTTAAAAATTGTTTCAATAGGGCCAGACCACTACCATCCGCATTTATTATCCTTCCAAGTTCCTCCTTTTCATTCTTCTCCGTTACCTCTTCTAATACATGCTCCATTGATTAACTCTTTTCTCCACATACTCTACACAATCTCTTACTTTCTTCCATCCAAAACTTATTCTCATTACACTCATTCCCAATTCTGAATCTAGCTATTATCTCTATACTTTTTCCTTCTCTTAGATATCCTGACACCTCATCCCCTTGCCATTCTACCCATTAAACTCCCTCATACCTTTCGAGTATCTTGATTCCCAAATTTTTCTCAAATCCTCACCTCTTACTATTTCTTTACATCTTTTCCCCACCATCCTACTAACATTCAATCCCTTTCCTCTCAACTCTTCCATTTGTTCATTACTTATTGCCATTTCTGTTAAGGTCTTATCCCTTTCCACATAGTATTTATTATTTTTTTTCGATCCCCAATATCTTTTTCTACCATATTTACATTTCCTTCTTGTATCTTCCACCGTTTTCCCACATTTTGTTTCCCTTCTTTAAATGTAGTCTGGGATTCTTCTTTCTAAACGCAATACCCATTTTATATGGTATACCTTTTATAAATATTGTTACGTAATTTACAATATCACGTATTTTTCTCTTAACACTTTTGATTAAATTAACTATAACAACAACTATATGATAACTATTTCAATAACAACAACAACTCTCTAACTATTTCGCTTGTCAATCGCTTTTCTTCTCTTCTCGCTTATATCTGTCGCTCTCTTCTATCGAATACTGTCAAACTGTCCAACGCTGTTCCTTATATAGGATTATGGACGTTTCAAGGCAACTCTCGAAACGTCCAGCAACTCTCGGACTTTCTGGAACGCGTCATAGGTTACCTTCACTCAATTTTCGCAGTCGGCGCTTGTCAACATCAGAATGACACATCCGTCACAATATTTTCTACTATTCTATACTCTTTCCATCCCCATATCTCGACTCCATAAAAGACTATACTTTTTACTAACGTTTTAAATAGTACCACCCTTCTGAACCAGTTATTTCTGCACAATTTTTGTCCTATTCCCATATTCTCCCCAGCAATGCATTTAATTTAGCTGCTTGGTTACTTATGTGCACCTCGTCTTTGTTGTTTTCTGTCAGCATGTACCCCAAGTACTTAGTTGCATTTTTTTTGCCCTTTCTATCACCTTCCCCTTCCATCTCACTTCCTCTTTTTCTTTTCTTTTCCTACCTACTATTATTTTGGTTTTTTCACCATTCAACTGTAAGCTTTTCTTCTCCAAGTATTTTTCTAACTAAATTCCAATGTATTTATGTGTTTTTGTATCTCGTTATTATTTTCATATTTGTAGGTACTTAATAACAACATGGGGGCGCAAAGAAAGGTCATAATTTTTCTGCTGGCTAGAATTGTTTATTAATTTTTATCCGTCCGTGACCCTAGTGCTCAGGTTATTCTAATATTTGATTAAAACAGTACGTATTGTAGAAGTAAGTTCTGTGAAGTTGGATGAAACGTTTTGTACACGTAAAGTTATTTTCAGCGGTGGAAATGTCGCCCGAAATATCGAAATTGTCAACAAGGTAGTCGGTTTTATGATATATTAGTTGGCGCCTAGGGCAATAAATTATTAACACTGCAAAATTGATGTTTCAAAAAAAAGTCCTTTTTCATATTCCACGCATCATTTTGACCTTTTGTTGTCTCTTAATGGAGCACGGCCTGAATATTTTTTACGATCAGCTAGCTACAATGGCACCCCAAAAATATATCAATTACATATACCTAGTCTATAAAATTTAAGATTGCATGTGTATGAAATAATCAACGACAGCACTTACTCGCTTTAATAAACAAGGAGAAGAAACAAAAATATGTGTTGTGTACATAAATCTATTTACGAAATACGTCGTTGGTCTAAAAACAGAGACAACTTGTAGACAGTAACGATAATATTAAGTTTTTTAAAAATGGATTTAATTGGAAATAATTTGGCTCAATTTCTTTCATTTTAGCTAGACTTATGTCGGCAGTTTTGACATTTCGTGTCTTTCTGAAAATTATTATTATAGATATTTGTTTTCGACTGTACCTACCGCTAAATTTCATTGTTTTTTAAAAGTAACATAAAATATTTATTTATCAATTAATGGAATTAAAATAAACTTAGTTTACCTACAACGTCGTTGATTGATTGATACAATCTGTTTAGAATCTTAAATTTTACAGAGTATAGCTCTTTATTCTATTATTATCAAGTGAGTTTAAAAATCCCATAAAATGAAACGATTTTGTTGTACTTATGAAATAGCTTTCTATACAGTAACAATATTTATAACATTTAACATAACTAAATTGCGTTTTACCCAAAGTTCCTTAATAAATGATTAAAGTGCATGAGCATGGGAAAATATTTGCTACTAGTTTCCACACTTAGCTTTCAATGAATTAATTCATTGATTCATTAAGATTTGCAAATTCAAGAATCTTAACGTAATAAAAGATCCATCCAATGCATCGGTTAAAATAATTTCGCGAAAAAGGTATGCAAGTGATTGTTGTAACCATCAGACATCAGATTATTCTACAATATTAAATGTTGCACCGTTTGCTGCTGTGTTCTCGAAATGTATTGGCACAATGTCAAAAGTTAAAAAAACGCGAATGCTATCTCACATCTCATCCTGTAAACATTCAATTTTATGAAACAAAATTCCTTCTGAAATAGATTTATTAGCGTTAACGCCACAAGCATCAGCTTTCATTTCACTTCACTGTTATTATTTAGAATTCTGGGTTACAATTGCAATCTTGTTCCAATTTTATACCTACACAATGGCCTCATGTAACGTTTCAAACAAAATGAATAGAATACTTGCAAAGGTCATCCAAATCCTGAAAAATTCCTTACGTTACGTGTTATCGTTATCACTATTGTTATCTGCTATAAATTCGAAATTTATTTGGTAGATACTAATTGCACCTGTAGTGTAAAGTCTCTTGTAATATAGCTCTTTAATGGACCATAAAGATTATGTCGGTAATAAAAGTAAAACTTAATGAATGTGTCTATTGCCAGAAAGTGTTTTTGCGTTAGCACTACATAACAGACACGAGACACCTCAAAAATTCAACAAGAAGAAGAATTTTTGGCATCAACCTTTAACTTAACTAACTTTAGAAACAAGTCATTGTATGTACGAGTATGTAATTAGCAACAATGAATTAATTGTTAGATAAGCCGCTAATAAAGAATAAATTACCTTGAGGTTATGATAAAAGAGCACAGCCCCCAACGTGACTATCGTAAACCATATAAACAACGTAAACGTCGTGACCTGCGATATCCTGAGGAGGTTGAGGATGTTGCTTAGAATGAGGGCAGTACCATGGCAAAAGAACAGCAGGGGCATAACCCTGTCCAAGAGGTCCCATGGTACTTCTTGTTGGCTTTGAGGAATCGGTTGCAATAAAGCAGCTGACGACCTTCTCCTTGATGGGGACTTGACGAGCCCAATGGAGGGTGGTTTCTTAAGGGATGGTCTTCTTTTGAAGGGACCGCTCATCCTGGTAACACCGCAATAACGAAACTAACTGATCCCACCTCAAGACTTGACTGGAATCTAAAATACTCACTTCGATTCGGCCGGCGATCTATTTTAAAACGGGTGAGTTAACTATTTTAGTGGTTATGGATATATATATATATATAAATTTGCCTAGCGGGACGGCGTTTGTCGTTGGGATGCCTCCAAAAAAAAGTTATGGCCGGCCGACCAGGCCAATCTAATCCAGTGTAATGCTTTTTTAACGTTATTAATTGATTACGGCGCGGCGTTTTGACTTTAAAAAATTAAAGCTGCCGTCTCCGTGGACCGCCATCGGCGTTTTAAATAAATTTCCTTGGGATTAAGCACCCCGCTCCGCGTCCTATAAATAGAGAGAATTGAAAGTTGTTTTGTTCGGGATATTATTTAGAAACAAACCGAACGGGCAATGACGGGCTCCTTTGAAGTTGTAATTGCAGTTTATTGATGTTATCCAGAGAGAAATACATAGGCCCGATTTAGCGGAAACCCTTCTAGGTCAACATTTGAAGGTCGTCACGTGCCAAGGTAGAAAGGAAGCTGCTAACAAAAATTTATGTTGAATGGAGTCGGTAATTGTGAGATATACCTCACTTCAAAAGTTGCTTTGATTGGTCACAGCTGGGCTTAATACTTGATAGAAACTTTTAATTTGTAGTACAGTACCCTTTACCTATTGTTATGTAAATAAAACTAAATATTAATTTCGTCAAAATTAAATATATTAAAGACACTTCATTATTAATTACAAATAAAGATTGGATACCCGCCCCCATTTGTTCCCTATTCTGGAATAACCTTCCCGAAAACTACAAGACCCCGTGTCCTAGCCATAATCTAATATAAATGTCTTCTTTTTCTTCCTGTCTGTCTTAAAATTTTTAGTAGGTGGGTCATTTTAACTCACGTAATTAAGGGTTAAAATACAATAATAATAATTGTTGATTAAACTCTGTACAAAAAGGACTAAAGGTGACTACCTACGTCCTGTCCGGTCTCAAAAATTTTAGTATTTTAGTAGGTATCATTAAATTTGACTATTACCCAAAAGGGTTTTTCAGTAAGCACCTAATAGTTAAATAGAAGTTTCGTCGAATTCTCAAAAAGATTTCTAAAATGACATCCATCGCCCACTTCAGTGTTCATTGCTTTCAAATCTGCACCTGGTAATATTACAAAGAAAAAGCTCGATATTGAAACGTCGAAGGATTCTTATCGTTCATAATTTAGTTGCGCTCCTTTTCCTTAACGATCCAATAATAATTAAGAAACCATCGATTTACTAGACTCGATCCTTCTATGTAATGGAGGTAGATAGGTCAGGAGCAAAAAATAGTCATTTGCAGAAGACAAGCAAGCCAAAAGCTATATCCGAAACTATTAATAAAATATTAGCTATTCAGGAAGATGAAAGGGATATTTTAATTATCATTTTTTATGACAAGCTTTAGAGGGTACAAATTTCTGATCTTATTTTCATCCTAAACATTTAGTTTTTTGATAATTCATTGTTTAAATTTTTTTAAAATCCCTAATCCTAGCCCTGATACTTTTAATCCCATAAAAAGCCCAAACAACGTTTTTTTAAGTTCAGTATGATCTAATTCTTTTGGTTACCAAAATAATGTTTTTTCAATGACTAAACCCCGTTTTAAATTTACATACTTACAATTTATTTATTTTGGCCGTATGTTTTAATATTGAGCCTATGTGTTTTCGTTTAAGAGTCAATAAACTAGGATAATACCTTCAGGAAGGTGAAAGGAATATTTTAATTATGATTTTATCTGACAAGCTTTA
The DNA here is from genome assembly GCA_029378335.1 of Agrilus mali. Classification (NCBI taxonomy): domain Eukaryota; kingdom Metazoa; phylum Arthropoda; class Insecta; order Coleoptera; family Buprestidae; genus Agrilus; species Agrilus mali. Next base: position 2,006,093 of record CM055660.1, read on the forward strand.
GAGGGTATAAATTTCTGATCTCATTCTCATCCTTGACATTTAGTTTTTTTAATAACCCATTATTTATAATTTTTTTAAAGATATAGGTACTTTAAATCCCTAATCTCAGTCCTGATCCTGAAGTCACTGACTTTTAAACTTCAAAGCAAATTTTTTGATGAAGATGAAGTTCAGTGGTGAAACTAAGATGTAGAACAGCCAAAAATAATTTATATACTTATTTTTTTCTGCTTTTACAAATTGTTCATCTTTCTTGTATTTAAATTAAACCCCAAATAATTTGATTTTATTTGAAAATACTGTTGAGTGTTCACGTAGGATATTTATCTGTGTGGTAGGTAAATAAATTTTTTGGAGTTCGACTTTTCATTATTCTTGCCGTTGCCATTTTCCGTTCACTGTTATTATTACTTTCTGTACACGTGTAACCTGATTGGATTGGAAATAAAATCGATCAAGTTGAAATTGAAAAAATGCTACATACCTATTCTACGCACTCCTGTTTATTTATACGATTCTGGCAATCAAATCCCAACCTTCAGATTATCTTCTTTGCTATCTGTTTAAATTTTTCTTTTTATCTTTTTTCTTTATTTAAAACGCATAGGGAGGTACATTTGGTATTATAATTTTTTATTTGAGAAGTACTAATACTTTATATATACCAATAGGGTAGATACTAATTAGGTACACATTTTTATTTATATTTTTTTTAAACTCGGAGTATTTAAAAGTAAAAAGGCTCTGAAAACATTCATCATCTTTGTATATTTGGAGAGGGTAAACTATTGGAAAAATGGGAGTGTAGGGAAATGTTGCTGATATCCACTTTATATTTTTAATGTTTCATGTGGGAAGAATTGTGTACAAATAATGTGGATATACTTATGGTCCCCGGATATTCTCAAATGGTAGAGTAGGTAGACAAGACGAGAACAGAAGTAAGTGCAAGTTTATTTACCAGATGCATTTGCAGGATGTCAGAGAAACTTTGAGGAAAAGTTACGATAGTACTTAGATAAGTAGTTAATGTTAAAAATAGAAACACAAAAATATTTTGTTCTGAAAGTGTGCTTCTTTTGGAAAATTAAAAGTAAAGTTTTTGTCACCTGGGGGAGATTTTACCCTTGATACACTTAAATATGATTGTTTGAATAAATAGCTGATTTAATATCTACTGGTTGAAGAAAAATACATATAAATAGAAGTGTAAAATATACAGGGGTTTTCAAGTTGATGGGCTATTAGAAGTATATGAATTAGTAGAAGGAATTTAATTCTGAAACTTGGGCTCATTTGGTTATTGTTTATGCCGCTTCTTTTAAAAATATTTTCAACTTCTATTTACATTCGGTTATACCGGAAGTCGATACCAACTTTGTTATTTTAAATGGAATGGTATATTTTTTACGCTGAATTCGAATAAAACGTGTAATTCTAAGGTAAGTTTGATAACCAACTTGTACACCTATGACGATCGGTTTCTGAGTTAATTTAATTTATAGAAAAAAAATCGCTACTGCAACCCAAATTATAAAAAATCATAACTTCCACAAAATACGACTTAGAGTGTTGAAATTTTTACAAGTAATAGCTTAATATTAGTGCTAACGCCTTGACAAATTTGAATTAAATAATTTATACAGGGCGTTCAAAATAAAATTCTAAAATTGAAAAACTTCAAACACGAATTACCTCGTTTTTTCAAATGGCACCTACTATTTTTTATTTTTTCAATCGATTCCTTTTTTTATCCTCTTTCGATCGATATGGATACTTCCTATTTTATGTAATAATTCAAAATTATTCCAAAATTTTTAAATAAAATAGGAAGTATCCATATAGATCGAAAGAGGATAAAAAAAGGAATCGATTGAAAAAATAAAAAAATAGTAGGTGCCATTTGAAAAAACGAGGTTATTCGTGTTTGAAGTTTTTCAATTTTAGAATTTTATTTTGAACGCCCTGTATAAATTATTCAATTCAATTTTGTCAAGGCGTTAGCACTAATATTCAGCTATTACTTGTAAAAATTTCAACACTCTAAGTCGTATTTTGTGGAAGTTATGATTTTTTATAATTTGGGTTGCGGTAGCGATTTTTTTTCTATAAATTAAATTAACTCAGAAACCGATCGTCATAGGTGTAGGTACAAGTTGGTTATCAAACTTACCTTAGAATTACACGTTTTATTCGAATTCAGCGTAAAAAATATACCATTCCATTTAAAATAACAAAGTTGGTATCGACTTCCGGTATAACCGGATGTAAATCGAACTTGAAAATATTTTTAAAAGAAGCGGCATAAACAATAACCAAATGAGCCCAAGTTTCAGAATTGAATTCCTTCTACTAATTCATATACTTCTAATAGCCCATCAACTTGAAAAACCCTGTATAACGCTTTATTTTTAACTTAATTACTAGTTACTACTGTACTAAACCTTTCGTTTCCATCCTCCCTATTTTCAACTCATTTTGCAACCCTGTTTCTCATTATTTGTTTTAGAACACTTCCATCCTCATTCACCAATTCTTTATATTCCCATAGTCCCATAATTTGTCTCCCTGTCACACACTCTACACCCTACATCTAGCTAATATCCTTATCCCCATTTTTAAGTACTTTGGCATTCACTTTCTTTTGCCAGTCCTTTTATATGATTTCTCTTACAGTTAGCCCTGCGGCATATCTTAATTCCCCATTCTTTTTAAACGATCCCCTCTTATCTTTTTCTCACCATTTCCCAAATATTTTTACCTTCCCTTCCCCACTCCCACAATTGGTGGTTTTTATTAGTTTTTAAATCCTGCATAGCTATAATTCTCTCTGTATCATACCCTTTGTTGTTTTTTATTTCTAGTATCCTCCTCCTCCATGCCATATTTCTTTACTAATATCCTCCCTGTTCTAATTTTCCCAAACTTTCTTCATATTTAACTACCCTTTTTATTGTTTCCTTCCACATTTAGTTTCCCTCCTTAATTTTACGTAATCTGTATTTTTTCTTCCCACCCCCAAACAACATTATTTATTAATATGAAATATTTCTGTTTATTATTATCTATAAAAATAAAAGAATGAAGCTTCAGTATGAAGAATTTATAAATCCTTGAACAGTTTCTAAAAATGAATATTTGGAGCGGATTCAGCGTTTTTAATGCAAGTAGGTAGGTACATTTTAAGGATTTTTAAAATTCTTTAGCAACCATTTAAAGAACATTAAACAAGCTAATATTGGAGAGGCTTCTCATTATGTGAAAAACAAACAAATATTCATACAGAATTGCAAACAAACACAAAAAATCGTTTGGAAAAAACGGGCCTCGCACTAGGCAAATGGCAAATTATTTACCTATGTAAATGAAATGTTGCTGAAAGTTTCTTGATCTCTCCTGGTAGAAGGAAGCGTATAAATATAAATAAAACGATTGTTTTAATAGGTTTGGGCAAGGTCGATGGGCTGGGACAGGAGTACAAATTTTCCTTATTCGATTAGATCGACCATTTATTTTTGAATGTAGGTCGGGCAATATTTTAATAAACAGTCTCGCTGAAAATAGTCGACTAATTATACTTAGATAATGCACTTCGTGCCTCTTAGACTTTCTCGAGCAAATTTTAGACGTGTTAATCGCACGACACGGTGAATATTATTTATAACCGGTTGCACACCGTTCGACCACGAAATTTATCCAGGCACACGCGAACACCACTAACTCATGCAACAGCCACGACGCGCTTCCGTGACCCCTAAGGTAAAAAAATTGCTTATTTCCTAAATTCCATATAAACACACTTCAAGCCGAGTTGTAACGGAAATCCGTGTTTCCAACCTCGACCACTACACTAATAATCCGCATCATTGCTTACTTTTTACCTAATAGGTACAAGTTGCAGGAAAAAATATTTTTCACCCTCGTTGGTTAAAAATTTATCAAAATTTCTAGAAATTGAGCATTATCAGTAACTGCTAATTAGGCTGTGTCTGTGCCTAGCGATTTTAGAGTAATTTATCGAACTTTTGCAGCAATAGATGTCGTTACGATGGCCATATCTTGATACAGTTTGTGAACGAGTATTTTCCAAATAAAAACCCTCAGTAAAGGGTACTTTTGTATTAATTACAGTACAAAACGGATGGAAATAGGTTGGGCCCTGTCTTCAAGAATACGTACCTATTTACAAACCGCAGGAATTACAGGAATGAGATAAAACGATTACCTAATGATTTTGGGAACGATTAATTCGGTTTGGAATGGCTGTTGTTCGGACACGAATCAGGAAATTCGCGAAAACGTTTACTTCAAATGGGCACTTAACAATGGGATGTAGATAAACAGGTGTAATTTACTGTCACTATTAATTAACCTAGCAATTCCCCTGGGGCACGAATAGCCCCGATCAAAGCGAAACCGGAGCGCACTTAGCAGCAATAAAAGAACAATCAAAGTGGACAAACGTTCTATGTTTGTTTAAAATTGTTACCGTTTATGAGAGTTTTCTTTGAAACTGCGCCCGATATAAAATTAACTACTTTCAGGAATATTGCAACTTCCATAATGTCACATCTAACTACCTACGTAACGTACCCACCCAACTCAAATTAAGTTTTTCTTAAGATCCATCCTTTGATAGCGATATTATCGAAATAAAGTTTAGCTAACGAAATATTTTATAGTTCATTAAACTGGCACTAGACCAATCTCCTATCTCGCAATTTTGGTTTCATAGGTAATAAGTTTTTTTTTCCTTTCTGGATTGCACACGGGCACTTTTATTGCACGTGGGCGGCAGTACCTACCCTCCTCTAATAAAACATAGAGCCATTTTCTCTTTATTTTACGATTGAAACGGTCAGTGGAAGTCAGAATTAAATTCTGGTCACGTGAACGTACTAGAGCAAACAAGTAGTTGGCAGTCCTGATAACGAACAAATTGGACGCTGATTGCAGTAGTTTCGCTGCAATACAAACACCTTTGGACAATAAAAAATCTGCCTCTGTGAAAATTGCAGTAGTCCAACACACATACTGCCATTCATTCTATTCCCAATGTGGACTTTTATATTGTGGCGATTAATATTTAGTTTCTGGCTTTGAAATGTCAAAGGGCACCCTCTTATAGAGCCCTGCTCCAAACATAAACACCCTTTTAATAATTTCTGAAAATTCTACATATACCCATTACCATCTGTTGGATATTTAGCAAAGAGTCATAATCTATTTAACGTATTAAGCGAATGTCTTCAGAACTGCTAGTACGAGTTCGCGCATGCTTATAGCTAATAACAAATGACAGCTGCTACAAGTCATTCTAAAAACATTCGATGATTTAGTTTTAATATTCATTTTGTGAACCTTGTAACGTCACATTTTCCCATCCTAATGAAAAGCAATGTCTCGACATTATCGCGGTAAAACATTTGTAACTGGTAAGAATGTGTGTAATATTTTAACGCAGATCCAATTAGTAACGTGCCCCACACTTCCATTAGTAACCTTAGGTAGACTAATTAACATTTTCCCTATACGTTTCAGCGTGGAGATAAGGTAATTGTGGGTTGCTAAAACAGTTAAAATGTTGGAGACATCAATTTAGCTCCATCGGCTTTAACAATTTCCATATACCCGGTAGGTACCTACGCAAAGGAGAATTATACATAATTGGCAATGCCACGCATATTCCAAGGGCGGATTTATTTATCTAATTAAAATAACTATTACCTACTACTACTCTTGAATTTAGTAGATAGCTAGGGCAATTTACTTCAATATAATTAAATAACGTACCTAAGTTTCGATTATTTCAAATATTTTTAATGAAGACTGGAAAAACTTTGGCGGTTGTTGTAGAACGAACAAAATAGCTCAAACCCCAACGACAAAACACGACACTAGTTGTCCGAAGCACTTTTCGGTAACAAAGTTACCTTCTTCAGGGACTGAAGTGAACTAAACCTAAAAGAGAACTAATCCTAATATATACTGAAAGTTGAAAGGTTCAGTGAACATGGTTCAGCAGCAATAGTGATGAAGTTCAATGGACCTTGACAATAACAAAAAATAATAATTAAACTAGACTAAATAGCGGAGATCCAGGGATAGGATTCTTGTCATTGTCATCGAGTAAAATTTGGTTATTTTTACAAATGTATAAACTTTCAAAACTATCTAGTAGACAATTATTCCTAACTTCCTTAACTAATGTAAGATTATTAATATTATCTAATATTATGTTCTTCAGTAAGAATATGTTGGGCAACACTAGAGCTAAATGCTCCTTGAACCTGGTTTGGATCGAGCGTCTAGTTTGTCCAATATATTTTTTACTACAGTCATTACACCTAATTTCATATATCCCCGACTTTTCTAAGAAAGGAATTTTATCCTTGGGGTTACCGAGGAGAGTTTGAAGGGAGTTACCACTTGAACTGTAGTGGGCAATGCGAAAAGCAAGTTTACGAAAAATGCTTTCGAATCCTCGAGTAAATCTTGGCTCGTATGGCATAGTAATAAACTTGGTCTTACTGGTGTCTGTTTGAAAAGTCGAAGATCTTGAAACAGAATTCTTAAATTTAATCTTATTAACTAATTTATCAATGATGTTACTATTGTAACCATTGTCAATCGCAATTTTCTTAATTGTATAGAGTTCCCTATGATATCTACTTTTACTAAGAGGAAAACTAAGCAATCTATTTACCTACAAGAAAATTAAAACTAGCCATTATATGTTGAACACAATGATTAGAGTCGTTGGTTATAAATCTAGAGGTATTAGTGGGTTTTCTATAGATATCAAATCAGGGTATGAAATGACGAGCAACAGCGCCACATAAGTTTGCCCTAAATGAACTACTGATATTTTTTAAATTACTGAAATCGGTATTACCGACATACATACAACAGAGAAATTGCCCATTGCTTGGAAACGTTGTTAAAGTTAAACCGTTTGTTGCCTGGTTTGTGGCGTTACATTCAATCACAACAAACTTTGTTAAAAGTGTTTGTCGCGTGTTTGTTGCAGTTTGTTGTGTTTGGTTTGTAATAATTATTTTTACCTGTCCTGAAAGTAAGTAATGTATTATTGCAGATAATAAAAAAATGAAAATATACCCAAGAATATGCTGCATCGAAGGATGTGAGGAAATTACCCCAAGGTAATAATGCAATGATGTTCAGTATACAAGAGAATACATTTATTTGTTGTAATTCTTATAGGTACAAGTTTCCCAAACAACCCCTTTTGCAACGTGTATGGGTGGAAAGGGTGTTTTCTGTCCCATACAATGATACAACATTGCCCAGCAGTTTATATAACTATGGGGTGTATGGCAGGCATTTCCACCCTATATGCAAAATGGTAAATAGGAACCTGAGACGCCATGCAGTGCCAGGGGTGTATTTACCTTGTAAGCATTTCAATGACTAAATACGTTAAATGTTCAAATTGGGTTTTATTTGATAATGACATAATTACTTTTTTAATATTTATTAAGTATTTTAATTAATTGATGTTTTGCTATTTACTCGTATATTGTACTAATTGTACTTATTACTGCATATATAATTTGTTAATAAATATGTTAATATTATATTTGTTTTTTTTTTCAATTTCCAATTAAAACAATGAATAAATTTTGGTTTAATTTTGAAATGCGCGCCTTAAATGATGCTTCAAAGTTTTATGTATAGATGGCGCAAATTTTTGAAAGTTTTCTTTAACATTTCCATTTATATATATTCCAAGTATCATCTTATTAATGTAGGGCAAACAACGGATGGCGCTGAGTGTCGTTCAAAAAATACCGAGAGTCGTGCATCTATTTGAGTAGTCTATGTATCAAATTCTATATTAGGATTAGTTCTCTTTTAGGTTTAGTTCACTTCAGTCTCTGAAGAAGGTAACTTTGTTACCGAAAACTGCTTCGGACAACTAAAGTGTCGTGTTTTGGCATTGGGGTTTGAGCTATTTTGTTCGTTCTTCAAATATTTTTTACGAAAATTTTAGCAATTCCGTAATATCTTCGAGCAAATAAAGCGTGCAATTTCAATTTTCAACCAAACTAAACAAGAAAGAAGAAATATTCTTTAACTCAATTTTTTTTATACGTACTACGTGTAGGATGATTTGTGGGCGTTCAAGTGAATGTTCAAAGATTCGTTACCCTTAACGTTTATGTATACAATTTAGCGGTCAACGAACAGTGTTTTTAATTTACCCCTGGCTGAAGAAGAGCAAAATAATGTCTTTTAGAGAAACACAGCCCAAGGATAATTGAACTATCAATTTTTAAAATTCTAATTAATTTATCCTACGAAATTTATTATTATCTTTCAGTGAATTTCCTTCAATTCTTTAAGAGAAGGTGGAGTGTATTTTTCTACTTTTTATAATTATTTTTGTCTCTCTGGAAGCCTAACAGCAACTTTTTAGGTGTGGCCCAAGGAACTACGATTATCGAAGACAACAAACAAGCAACTACCTGACAGAATTTACAAGGGATGACACCTTTAGGACAAACATAGTCAAAATTAGGTCGTTATTGTCAAATATTTTATTTATAATATATCAAAACATTATCTAAACGAATATATTGAAGCTTATATCATTTTCTTTTTTTATAATTAAAGTTGTGAGGGTCTGTTTTAGTAATTGTTCACATACCCATGCGTATTTCCAAGTAAAAAGGGAATTAAATTTTAAAATGTCTGAACTGACTTTTCTCTTATAGATGGGTACTTTTGTATTCTTAATATTTTTACAGTTTTTTGAAGGCACGCTACAAAAAACTAGACGCTTTCTTATGTTAGGTATTTTTTGAGATTATTCCCAGAAAAATGGCAATGCTCTAAAGCTGAAATTGTCTTAAAATTAATGAGCAGTTGCGAAATAATTTACATTTTGGCTGAAAAATATTTACGTACCTAAAATTCATTAGCAATGCCAATGGTACTACACTACCCACGGTATGTTTATTCATTTAATATTATTCGTTGATATATGGAATGCTCACTGCCCTTCATTAGTTTAGTAAATAAAAGACATAGTTTGGACGTTGTGACGATTATAATTGCGAAAATCTGTGACAAAAGGTGGAAAATTGCGAATGGCAAAGTTCGATTCGATTCGCGTGGGACATTTATTAACACTCATATGAATTATATGTACGTATATTGACATGTATAAGTCGGTTGAAAGGTTATAGGTCCGATTTAACATAAATTTCGAAAAGTAGTGCTGATCTACCCGATTTTATGGAAAAGGGTTACGAGTTTAATAAAGTTTCAGTAATGCAAAACGAGATAATTTTGAATTCAGGCCATTTCGTGTTATTACCTTATAAGGAAGGGACATCAACTGTGATTTTACAGGGTTCCACGGGGTTTATTATGCACCTGCAATTATTAATAGGTCACTATTTACGTTTTGAAAAAATAATGATGCCAAAGGTCAAATATCTCCCAACAAAACAAAGCTTCAAGGGAGGACTCCTTTAATTCCTCCAAAGTTTTAATCTCTCTTCTTATGTCAACCTTAAAGTGATCATATAACTATATAAATAATGTGTTTAAAATATTAAAGCAACCATTACCTGCAAATAGTTGATTTAAACAGTATAATAACGCACAAACTGAGTTTTATGTGACCAGGCGAATGTCATCAAAACTGGTAGTAGTTCGCGCATGCCTATAGCAAATAACAAATGACAGTTGCTACAAGTCATTTGCTTCTTTAATTTACCGGAAGGTTCTGCTAAATGAATAATAGTTGGGTTGTTTTATTTTCAGAAGATCAAAGGTCAAGGATTCCTCAATAAACTTATAAGTGAGGACTGTATTTTTTTTTGTTTTGCATTGAACATTAATTAGTAATTCAGGGCGTGATAGTGTCTGGCCTTTTAGCTCGAGACGGTAATATTTAGCAATACTTTTAGCCACTAATGTTAAAGTTGCTATGCCATATGAATACCCACCGTTATGTTGCGGATTCATCATTGTAATAAAGGGAAAACGTGCTCAGCTTCTTATTGAATGTATTATCTCCTTCTCTAGAGTAAAATATAACAGAAACGCCTTTAAGTTCCAATTTTCAGATACGTAAAACTGCCCCCTTATTACGTATAATGGCATATTGACATATATTCCATTATAATAGCCACTGTATTAAATTTATTGTGTGATCTGCAACAGTTTGCCCTTAGGGTATGCGTTGAAATTGTGGCGAATGTACTTTGAGATATACCAAGCCCATTTAGACTCATTATTTTCTCTGAAGTTGGCTTTCTGTTTTGACTACACTACCTATAATATAATTTAAAGCAGCCAACACACACGCGTCTACGTGGTTTACAAGTAGATAAATTTAATAAGGAATGCATAAAGACCCCGACTAACGCCGATCTAATTAAGCTCGTATATTGCTGTGGGCAAAACATTCTCTTTCTCCTCTAAATAAAGAGAAACTGAGGTTTGAGGAATTTCCACTGTAAAAGGCAAACAAGCCAAAGGTTAATTATATTTTAGACATGATACATGCCTTGCTTTGCATACATGATGAGCTGAGATGTCATCCACAATCCGTTGCAAAAATAGCTCCCCTAAATTTTTAATCTCTCCTCTTTCTTCCACCGCAAAGTGACAATACATAGAATGTATTTAACTAATTAAAGCATGTTTTATCTACGTATCTAGTACATATAAACTGAAACTAAGTGAGTTTTATGGAATGAGGCGGATGTCATCAAAACTGATAGTAATTCGCGCATGCCCACAGTAAATAACAAATGAAAGTCTCTATAAGTCATTCTAAAGACATTCGCTTCTATCAACAGTGATTTAATTTAAAAGAACCTTCTGTTAAGTGAAACAATAATGTTTTTGTTTTCAGAAGGGTGGTATTATCGTATTATATTTTTGTGATGCAATTTCGAATCTCAACTAACTTTGATTAGGTTAAATTTTAGTTATTTGTTCCAACCGTCAATCTAAAGTGCCCTTTATACCTTGCGATTTTTTTTGCTTTAAAGCAATTTCCTTCTTGAAATTAAGAGACGAAATTTAACTTCCTCGATACCTGACCTGACCCGCTCTACTAATTTTTTTGTTATGCCATTTTTAATATTTTAAATCTAATAATTATTGTACCACATGTTTATTTAACTACGCACTACTAATGAACGTTGACATTAAAGGTGTTCAGAGTCTGAAATTCACACAGAGAGGGAGAGAATTGGAATGATGGTAATTACCGGGATAGGCAATCTCGAAATGTCATCAGATACTATGTTGCGGTTAGATACAGTGCTATGAGACCTATCTATCAATAGAACACAAGCTAATTTTCTATCAACCGTTGCCCATTAGGCGGAATGTACAGAACACCTCGTTTGAATTAGAGAAAACGAGTCGGTTATTTGCGAACCAGTTCCAGTTACTCGTTTTGTCATCAACAACAAATAAATCTGTAGGTGGACGTCACCCTTGTATTCGTTTTAAAATTGGGGTATTTTTAAATAAAGGTTGGTACCATAATGGGGCCCTATTTCAGAGTCCTCTAATGGCTAATGCTGAAACACTCCTATCCTTATTTTTACTTAATTAGAAAATATTGATTTAAAGGTGAAAGTGGTGGAAACTGAAAATGTTGGTCATCTTTAATTATGATGTATTTTACTGTAATAAGCCACTTTTCATACGAATGTTTAAGTTTTGAATATAATTAGGGAAAACGAGTTAGAGTGTTGAAAATTCCGCGAGATAAGCCGAAATGTGGGTAATTTTAAACGCATTAAAATTTCATTTGTGTTAGGTGAAGGCGTACTTATCTACGTATAAAAGTTCGTCGCAGAGCTTTTGCTTTTACGGAATTAGTTGGAAATACACCGAATATGTTTTCATTATGTATAATAAAAAGCGAGCTTCGGTGTGAAGAGGGCTATTTTCCGCCCCAACCCTTTTTAATTGCTCTCCACGAAATCCTCACCTGACTCATTTTTTTCTTCATTATTATATGATGCACTGACTTTTTCTGTAACCCTGAATAAATACCTAATGGTCCACATTAAATAATAACTGTTATAGTAAAAAAAATAGGAAAATATTTTGTTTGAACTTATTGGTTATCGACAGATAAATTGTCGACTAATTTTTTGATCCTTGGACTAACTGACTTAAGAAAGAAAGAAGCTGCAATTTAATTATTTAAAGAATAAATAAACTGTTTACGTATAAATAAATAATCATTAAACTTTGATCATATAAGGCCATAACAAATGGTAAATTATCGGTATTAGGTACTTGTAATCCAATCAGTAAACCGACCTACCATTAAATCGTTGAGTTTGTAGCAACCTGTAAATTATTTTGTTCATTCACTAAATAATTCAATTTAAATCGGATTGCGGAAAGTATTATCGCATTATGAACAACCACGGTAGGTTGGTACAATTTGTTTGAATTAACTAACGGATGAACACCCACGTACGTATAACTTGCTGCACACATACCTAATGCATAATTGGATTCAAATAAACAGAACACTGGAAGGTATTCACTTAAAATTTTATTCACCTATTTGATAAGTTTTTTATTATTACTTAATTACATTAAAATGAATATACTTGTGGCATTAGCACCCCTAGCCACCTCATTGATTGAGTAAATGACCCTAAGTGTACAGGGTTTTTCAAGTTATTAAAAGTATATGAATTAGTATATAGAAGGAATTCAATTCTGAAACTTGGGCTCATTTGGTTATTGTTTATGCCGCTTCTTTTAAAAATATTTTCAAGTTCGATTTACATCCGGTTATACCGGAAGTCGATACCAACTTTGTTATTTTAAATGGAATGGTATATTTTTTACGCTGAATTCGAATAAAACGTGTAATTCTAAGGTAAGTTTGATAACCAACTTGTACACCTCTGTGACGATCGGTTTCTGAGTTAATTTAATTTATAGAAAAAAAATCGCTACCGCAACCCAAACTATAAAAAATCATAACTTCCACAAAATATGACTTAGAGTGTTGTAATTTTTATTAGTAATAGCTGAATATTAGTGCTAACGCCTTGACAAAATTGAATTAAATAATTTATACAGGGCGTTCAAAATAAAATTCTAAAATTGAAAAACTTCAAACACGAATTACTTCGTTGTTTCAAATGACACCTACTATTTTTTATTTTTTCCATCGATTCCTTTTTTTAACCTCTTTCGATCTATATGGATACTTCCTATTTTAAGTAATAATTCAAAATTATTCCAAAATTTTCAAATAAAATAGGAAGTATCCATATGGATTGAAAGAGGATAAAAAAAGGAATCGATTGAAAAAATAAAAAATAGTAGGTGCCATTTGAAAAAACGAAGTAATTCGTGTTTGAAGTTTTTCAATTTTAGAATTTTATTTTGAACGCCCTGTATAAATTATTTAATTCAATTTTGTCAAGGCGTTAGCACTAATATTCAGCTATTACTAGTAAAAATTTCAACACTCTAAGTCATATTTTGTGGAAGTTATGATTTTTTATAATTTGGGTTGCGGTAGCGATTTTTTTTTCTATAAATTAAATTAACTCAGAAACCGATCGTCATAGGTGTACAAGTTGGTTATCAAACTTACCTTAGAATTACACGTTTTATTCGAATTCAGCGTAAAAATTATACCATTCGATTTAAAATAACAAAGTTGGTATCGACTTCCGGTATAACCGGATGTAAATCGAACTTGAAAATATTTTTAAAAGAAGCGGCATAAACAATAACCAAATGAGCCCAAGTTTCAGAATTGAATTCCTTCTACTAATTCATATACTTCTAATAGCCCATCAACTTGAAAAACCCTGTATACTTTAGTTCCCATATACACCACTGTTGTTCAATAGTTTCGAACCAAAGTCGTCTTTTATGAAGGAGGTTTATCATTTTAAGGGTTCCGCACCTCAAAAGGAAAAAGCGGAACCCTTATAGGATCACTTCGTTGTCCATTCGTCCGTCCGTCCGTCAAGACCCTTTTTCTCAGGAACGCGTGGAGGTATCAAGCTAAAATTTATACCAAATACTCAGGTCTATTGTCCCTTGGAGGTGTGAAAAAATCAAACTTCTAAGCCAACGCAATCAAAAGATAGAGCCGTTTATGCCGCAAATTTCCGCAAATTTTCGAATCAAAACCTACAGGGTACTTCCCGTGAACTCAGAATCTTGAAATTTGGTACGAAACAACGTCTTATAGCACAGATAAAGGAAAAATAGCGAAAACCGTAAATTTTTAGTTACATCATATAATAAAAATATTTTTAATAATTTGAAGTTACTACCCCTTTCCTCATGAACGCGTAAAGGTATTAAATTGAAATTAATATCAAATACTCAGGTCTATAATACCCTTAAGCTTTAACAAAATCAAACTTCTATGTCAACGCAATCGCAAGAAACAGCAATTTAAGCCGCATATTTTCAAACTCGCAAATACTCGCAAGGGAATCAAAACCTAAAGGGTACTTCCAGTCGATTTAGAATCTTGAAATTTGGCATGAAGCAATGTTTTATAGCACATATAAAGGAAAAATTCCGAAAACCTTAAATTTTTAGTTACATCACATATATACAGGTTTGTACGGAACCCTCGGTGCGCGAGTTCAACTCGCACTTGGCCGGTATTTTTTTTTATTAATGACACATATTTTTTTCTTTCAAAATGAATTTGTTATAGATATCGATGTAAATTAAATTTTATAATATGTATATGTAGTTACTTCTAATTAGATGAAGTAAAGGCCACAAAGATGAACCTTACAATTGAAAGATAATTGCGGTAGGTATCTTGTTATCTCCTCCCACGCCGCCGCATTGCACGGATTCCACGCAAACAACAATATTAATCAACATTTCTCAGCGGTTGAAAACTTTTAGTTCGGTTCTGTAAATTCTCTTCCGCGCGGTTAGCAATAAATTAAAATTAACTCAAAATACCTATAAGGATTTGAACAATGTGCTATTCGTGTAATTTTCAATTTAATTTAACAGACGCCCAACGCCGTGTACGTGACCTTAATTATTGTATCGTCGAAGCAACAGAAATAATATATCGTATAACTCGGAGAGTTTCTGAACAGATAATTCAATTTAACTTTGACATTATGCAGCGGATCTCTAAACGTCTCTCTGCAAGAAGTACTTGAATGAAAACTTAATGCGGATAGACAAAAGTATTAAGGCAGCAAAGAGCATCAGAGGATGTTTCGTAATTTATCTTGCCAGTACTTGATCTTTTCTTTATAGTTAGAAATAAAAATAAGTTAGAAAGTGCCAAATCAGATGGATAGGGAGGGTTAGGAAGCATTTGTAATCGTAATTCTCTTACTTACTTAGGTGGAGGAAGCTTTTGAAGAATGTGGCAGTCTCTGCTTATTTTGTTGTGCTTATAGGTAGTAACCTGATTATAATTTGGCATGAAATAGTGCCATGGCCGTAAATGAAATGAATCTCGAAGGATATTAATGGCTTTTATTCCATATTTTTTATTCGAATTCAATTTTACATCGTCATTTGACATTTCGTTTCATCTTTTTATGATTATTTGATATCGTATCTACTCTGGTCTCTGATTAATTCTTATTCTAAGAAAGAATTCATAAAAATTAAATTTTGTCATTTGCTACTTAATTATTATTTTTACTTAGGCGCCTTTGACGCGCTTTGTAAGGTGTAGGTCGTTCCAAAGTTCTTTAATAATTTAGTAACGCACCTTCCATTTCGCCTATAGGGCCTGTTGTCGTAAAATGAATGATTTTATAGACGGAAAGGTCACAACCCTGCCGATGCCGTCCCCTCTTGCCTTGGTAATATTTGATGATGTACGCAGTATACGCTACGCTAGTTTTATTCAACTCAACTGCACCCTGACACGCAACCCATCGATATCGCCTTTGCTTATGGCTTTTGAAGAATTTTTTTTTATAACACGCGCAGTTTATCACTGTCAAGGTCACGTGGGAAATTTACCTTTCAGAAGTAGAATATCTGGCATTCACCACGTCCAAAAATAAACGTGATAGACAACCACTAGTCTCTTTATCATTAAAACTTTGGCCATTTACGAACTGAAACGTGACACCAATGATTTTTATTGTGACAGGGTCACAAGAAGTTAATGCCCCATTCATTCAACTTTTCTTTGTTGAGATAACAAGAAAGGAATCTTCAAAAAAATTAAGAAAGGTAGAATATATTGGTCGTACTGTAAAGAGGACAAGTAGCTTGGTTGCTATACTTGGTGGATGGGTGATAGATGGTAGAAAAGAAGTTCGACCGTGCTTTAGAGGACACGTTTATAAGCATAGAAGTCTCGTCTCCTGGATGACTAAAAACTGCAACATGAGCACCCATAAAAGGCAGTTAAAAAACAGTAAAATCCAAAACTTATCTAGTGAGGAAATTACGAGGTTTTAAGACGATGGAACTGTCAAGCCAAGGCATTAAAGGAGAAGAAGATTTAGTTGGTACCTTGATGTATGCAAATAATTTCTGTAAATAACCAAAACGTTATTGCTATCATTAACTAGAGTAGAATCACGCTAATATTATAAAGGCGAAAGTTTGTGAGTGTGTATGTTTGTTACTTCATCACGTCTAAACGGCTGAAGCGATTTTAATAAAATTTGGTATGGAGTTGGTTGACACCCTGGATTAACACATAGGCTACGTTTTACTGCGGGAAAATATCTTATTTCCATGGGAAAATCGATGAAAATGTATTCGCGGAATATTTTAAATGCGAAAGTAACTCTGTCTGTATGCTACACAATCTCGCCTAAAATTTACTGAACCGATTTAAATGAAATTTGTTACAGAGATAGTCTAGAGCCTGAGAAAGGACATAGGCTACTTTTTAATGCGAAAAAAGGGTTGTAAGGGGTTGAAATAGCAATGTTTGTGCGGGAATTCCGTAATTTTCAAAGATAGAAGCTTGAAACTTATTTTTTAGGCTTTTGATTAGATATAAATAAATACGACATTCAATGTTTGTAAAAATTTTACCCTAAAGGGGATAAAATTAGCCGATGAATGTTTTTGTGTAATGACGTCGTCCAAAAAGCTTACGGCCCAGAAAATTAAAATATTAAGTGTAAAAAGTTATAGATAGAGGTTTTGTTTATTTGGATCAATAAAAGTAGTTGAATACTAAGCTACATAAACTATTATAAACTATAATTAAACTATATTAATCTATAATATTATAAATGCAAAAGTAACTCTGTCTGTCTGTCTGTGTGTTACGCAATCACGCCCAAACTACTGAACCGATTTAAATGAGAATTTGGTACAGAGATAGATAAGTAGATATAAAGCTAGAGGCTTGAAACTTATTTTTTAGGCCTTTGATTAGATATAAATAAATACGACATTTAAAGTTTGTAAAAATTTTATCCTAAAGGGGGCAAAAATAAGAAATGAAAGTTTTTGCTTACAGCTTACAGCCCAGAAAATTAAAATATAGAAGAAAAAAAATTTAAATGCTGCTGAAAGTCACTATTCTACGCGGACGAAGTCGCGGGCATAGCTAGTAATATATATATATATATATATATATATATATATATACATATCAAAGGTATCTTGTCACCTCCGGAACGCTACATGGGGGTATCGTTATCGCCTCATATATAACGTTGTCTCCTCCGAAATCAGAGGCGACAACGTCCTTCAATATTTTCGATGGTTTTGGTATTAAGACGTCATCTAGATCCAAAAAACGAAAATTCGTCTGGAGACCACAAAGTACCTTCCATACTCACAAAAAAATCTTTTAGTTCCGTTATAGATCGCTAGCGCTAGTGTCGCGCTTAGCTGGTACGATTGCTACGAAGTCGCCTCCGAATATGCGAAGGAATGTTTTATGATACCTGCGTTTCCTTCTCGCCTCTAAAAAATGGCAACATAGCAGCGGTTTTATGCTTAACCGTGTCGTTATATAACATTTATTCTGATATATCAAACTACCTAACTACTCAACTCAAACTCGTAACTTTAAAAATATTTAATGTAAAATGTATTCTAGAGCCAAGCAGTACTGCTTCGTCGGAGGTGTGAATTCTCGAAATTTAAATAGACATATTTTTTGCATGTTTCGATTCTAGATGACCTTTTGAATGCAATCTGATAATTTTTTGTGTCAATTTGGAAGTTTTAATATTTCTAAATTTCCTATACTAAACTGTTTTATTACTATAGCAAATTTATATATTTTGCATCTGAAATTTACAGGCATCAACAATTTATATTTAGTCATAATAATTAATTTAGCTTTTTATCAAAACAATAGCCGATGTTTACATGTATAGTTCATTAATATTATTAAGCTTTTATTTAACTTGCAATGCAATGTATGTAAGTACGTTTGTTCGGGTGGAATCTTGCTACTCAATTTTGAAGCAGATATCTTCAACCGATTGAGCTGAAATTTTGTATACACGTTTAGTTTGGATGACAATACACGATAAACTGTGTGACGTCATTCTAATCATATATGGCGGACCATTCAAGATGGCGGAATAGTTATTTTTAATGCATTTCTACAATATAGGTATCAAATGAAAGGGCATGTTGAGAGTAACTCGAAAAATAATGTGACGTCATTCTAAATCCAATATGGCGGAACATCCAAGATGGCGGAATAGTTATTTTTTTATGCACTTGAGCAATATGGGTATCAAATGAAGTGGCTTGCCTAGAATAATTAGAAAAATATGCTGTTAATTATTGTATTATGCTGGGCTTGCACAATACACAAAATGCAGGGTAGTACTGCCGACCACGCCGTTGTTTACTTAGGCTCAAAGCTCTCTGCTGCTGGTCAAGCATACGTGGCCTTAAGTAGGTAAAATCATTAGGTCTCCATATTGAAGAGCCAGACTGTTCGAAATTAACCGGCAAACGACGTTGCAACAATGATGCGTTGAATGAGATGAACAGACTCAGAAACCTAGCCAGCGATAACTAAAAAATAAAAAATAAATTACCTAAAAGCAAAAAACCTTTTAAAAAAAAAAGAGCTTTTATTTAAATGCTCTAAAAAGAAGAGAATAAAATTTTCCTTTAAAATTTTAACTATCAACTTATAACCTCATTATACACAATTTATATGATCATAAAAGCTTGTCGCGCGATTTACTTGTGTAAATAAACTAGTAACTTAATTTGCTAAGTTTAATTTTTTTTAAATTTCAGTTTAATTAAATACTTATAGGTACTTACGCAAACCTCGCGACAAACTTTTATGATCATATAAATTGTGTAAAATGAGGTTATAAGTTGATAGTTAAAATTTTAAAGGAAAATTTTATTCTCTTCTTTTTAGAGCATTTAAATAGAAGCTTTTTTTTAAAAAGGTTTTTTGCTTCTAATTTATTATCCATTTGATCTGTTTTTTGTCTGAAAATCTGTACGCATGCGCATTATTGAATATCCTGTATAGCAGCAAATTTCTTCGATTGAGTCAGTTCAGTAGTCTTTTTAACTAAAAAATCAGATAGTGAATGTTATAGACTTCGTTTTGCCGTTACAATTTCTGCAAGTATCAAAATCGAAATATGTAAAAAATTACGTCTTCATGACTTAATAATTCAAAAATTGGGGTCACTTCCGGCGAAATTTCATTTATGTTAAATAATCGTATCTTACATCAAATATCCTTCAGAGCAAATATTTTTGAAGTGATAAGAGTGAGCCGATTGCAAAATTGATTTTGCATCGATAATGGCTATTTTTGCATTAAATTTTATATGACTGAACCATAATAACAAAAATCTAAGACTAAATGTTGTATCTTAGTGAAGATGATAAAGTCTAAATTGCACTCAATTAGTTTAAAACCCCTGCAATTTGAACAATAGTTGGGTTGTTTCTAATGATATGGTACCTTTATTGGAAGCATAGATATACATATAAGAATATATTGCACTTACCCCATTTACTCAATGAGTGGCTGCTGAAGGCAACATTTTGAAATGGAAATATAAATCTCGCAGAAGTCTATCACCTACCGGTTTTGAGTGTCTTTGCGCAGGCCCTAAACTCGACAATTTTATTGGTCCTTCCACATGATGAAAGAACGACAATGTGGCTAGTGTGTCTTTTAAATAGTATGATATCAAAACCCGCGAATCAAGCAACTAATCTTATGTTCAACTGCAGGCTAGCTAATCTTTTTTAATAATTAATGTATAGTATTTAAAATAATTACTTTTTTTTAATTTATTTAAGATATTTTAAGTCGCATTAACAGCTAGGGTCATGAGCGACTATACATGATTACTTTTGTTTACTTCTACATTTATGATTCTCTCAAAACAAGAATAGAAGGGGTCCAGAAATACCATATACAACAGAAAGTATAGGAAAGCGTCTCTGTGACCTCCGAAGATATGACAACACTGTCGGAGGCAAGACCGCTACCACAGTATCTGCTCATATACAAATTTTGGAGGTGATAAGGTCTCTTTCGTGTTCCTTATATATCGTCCCAAAAAAAGTCAAAACTCTTTTCCCCTCTCAAGGGTTCTGGAATATCAAGGCTCCCCTCACCCCAAATATACACAGTTTTTTATTCTAACTATTTGGGAACACCCGGAGGCCAGGTCGCCTCTTCCTTATACCGGAGGCGACAAGATACCCCAGATACATA
Organism: Agrilus mali; assembly: GCA_029378335.1. Taxonomy (NCBI): domain Eukaryota; kingdom Metazoa; phylum Arthropoda; class Insecta; order Coleoptera; family Buprestidae; genus Agrilus; species Agrilus mali. Next base: position 2,026,785 of record CM055660.1, read on the forward strand.
TATATATATATATATATATATCTCTGTAATGGTTTGATTTTGTTTCATTATGTCGTCCCTTTTGTGTTATAAACCATTAATTGTAAGTGGCTTTGCATTGTGTGTATGTTTATTCATGGCACGGTTTAATTATCACCTTTTAATATTTAATTACCTACTACAATTAAACAATATACACGTCTTAACAGAATTCGTAATCTCACTAGCACCCCATGTTGAATCACGGGCAGTTTCCATCCCCTTTCTCAAACATCCCTATGTACACGGCAATGTTATTTGGAACATTGAGATGTTTTCAGGGGTGAATTATTCTGTTTGTGATAGACTTCAACGGGAATAAATAATTAGTTTCCATAATTACATCTGTGGCGGCTCGTGGATTATATTATTGTAGGGTATGGTGGGTCATTGACCAAAACTAACCCTGTTTAAAAGCAGATTTTTATGTTTTATTATTTTTTTTTTTGGGTTTTGAAATGATCAAAGTTGTTAGTTGATTCAAGAGAAAGTATTAAAAAAAAAAAGGAAAATAGGAACAGTAAGGGTAAATAACCGCTGCGTAGTACGAATCAGTGATTTCGTTTCTGTTTGAGCAACCTTTCGTTATTGCGTCCTTTGTCATTAAAGGGCAGGTAATAGACGATTTATTACCGTTGCGCAAAACAACCAATCACGAGCAAAAGGCGAAAAAGAAGAGGAACAAGGAGAAGGACTCAAAACAAAACCCCAGCCTCGTTCGACTTCTGCTTCCCTCCGCTAACTAAACCAAAGTAAAGCGAAGCCAAAGCAGGCAAGGTAAGGACAGTATATCGATCGGAGTTTCCACCTCGAGTTATTCTTGTCCTAGTTTTCCACCTGTGGATGGTCCTCGCACTGTTGCTCATTTTGAAACGTTACAAAACGACCCTTGCCGCCGTCACAGCAACTACAACATTTAAAAAATAGTTATAATAAAAATAAAATGAAAAAGAAAAAAATATGGATATACATGGACTTCAAAGCAGGTACCTACCCTTAATAAATCTTTTGGGTACATGTAACTAAGAAGCAGCCCCTTTAGAATGCGCATTCATGGCAACACACGGGGTGATTAAATTAACAAAGGCGTCATTAGTAGATAGTTACATGGAAATTTAATACAATCGTGTTAGGTATGGGTGGAAACTATAATTAATTTCATATTTCAATTAATAATTATATCTATCCCTTTTGAAAAGGAGTTGGGGGTAGCTTTTAGAAAATCTCTATAAAATTGCATTGAATAATACTTATAATTATTTTTTAATGGGGAAGCAAAAGCAGAAGATTATTTAAGCGCTTTACAAATTTTTCTTCCCTTAAACAAGAAAATTTCCTCTAAATTTTATAAAATAAATACAATTAATTAAGTTTATTGTCTCTGTCCCTAAAAGTAATTTAAAAGTCCGGCTGGACGTTGAGCCACTTGGCTTTTGTATCTAGTCTATTCACGTACCTACGAAAGCCTTTCGAAAATAAAATAAAAAAGGGAAAAATAAATTTAATTTTATCATGAAACGGCCGCCCTTAAAGGAACAGGTTAAAGTTTCACGTTTCACGAACCAATTACTATATGTAACCTGCGTTCAAGTGGAAATCCGAGTTCGTAATTAAACTGCTCGAAGAAAACTCTAGTCAAGTACTTGTCTACGTAAAATAATTAAAGGGGAAGTTAAACACTCTGTAAACCGTGCTTGATTTACTACACACACATACAAGTAATACGTATATTCAGTAGTACTTTGCCCCTTTTTTTTACCTTTAAATAGAGGCACAAACTAAGAGATTAATTGTAAGATAACTAAAAATGGTTTTAAGAAATATAAATGAGAAATAGTCTTTAGTTTATAATTTAGGGGATTTTTTCTTTTTCTGTTGCGCTTTATTACTTTGGCCCAATAATCCGGCAAAATTCGTCTCTACGTGTGGAACAGTGTCATAATAGAATTAATTAAGTAATTCCGCACCACAGAAGCGTCGAATAGAAACGAAAGTTGATTATGCGAAATATTGCTGCCGTTGTAGCCTTGTCACCTTTCACCTTTCGAAATATTGTCCCTAGAAAACAGGCGTCGGTGGTAAAGCTTTCGACAAGTCATCCGAGAATAAAAGAGCTTCTTAATTTAAAAGATCTTAATGTACACAGGCATCTACCGAACGCAGAAACAATGTGATCGCAAAATTTGAAAATAAATTACAAACGTTCCCTTGGAAAGATAAAAACTATTTACCTCATTGAGTACATTTTTTATAGAAAACACTGCAAAAAAAACACAAAGTTTTACAAAGTTACAAAAGAATTTATTTTAATCTACAATAATTGTTTCGCCACACAGCGAGTGGCTTCTTCAAGGGGAAAGAATAATCTAAATTAGAACTAAATAGAAAGAGGTATATAGTAAAATTTAACATAGTGGTAGGGGTAGAAATTACAAAGTAAAAACAATTAGAAATTAATGTTTAGAAAGGGACATTTGTTTAAGTTCTAACTGGTGATTTAAAATGACGCATTTTTGATGTGAAACATCTATAGCAGCGGGTAAACCGGATTGTTGGCGTGGCGATCGTGGCGATTGCAAGCGCCTGTGCGATTCTCTTCCCACTCGGTTTGACGGTGTCGTTTACTACATTATACATTTACCTAATAAAAAAATGCATTATATTTCATTTTTACATGAGAAATTATTTCCGTACAGTCACAGAGGTTCAATAATTTTTAAAACCAATAAAAATAAACTACCATTGATTTTAGCTGGAGATTTCAATGTAAATTTTGCTAAAGATGAATCAATACCATTAATTATGTTCCTCCAAAAAGAATTTCAATTGCAAATTAACAACAATCCTTGAGAACCTACTACCCGATATGCAACAACAATGGATGCTGTATTTATGATCTAGATGTCTTGATAACGTTATGTCCAATGCTTTTGTAACATAGGTACTTCAGTTATGCTCGACCTTATCACAGTAATGCTGTCAGAGGCAACATCGAATATAACTATTACTGAAGTCACTGATTAAAAGAATTGAGTTGTCGCAACTTAAAATACATTTTTAAATTTTTAATTTTTGTATTTAATAAAAAAAAATTTTTTTTTAAATAAATAAGTACTCATCATTTTGTGGAAAAAATTCGTAATATTTGATTTTTTCATTATGCCATATTTAGGTCCTGTCGTAATATTGTCTTTCATGCATATTACTTGTCCAAACTCGATGTTTCACATCTGCCAGGCGTCCCGTGACGGCTTACATTTTTTTGTTTAGTTTGTTTATTTATAAACTTTCTAACAAGTTTAACATTTTTCCTTTATTCTCAAAATGCAAAACGTTATAATATTCATTGAAACTGGTTATGTGTTAGAAGACTGGTTGTTGTAGAACGAAGAAAGTAGCTCAAACCCCAACGCCAAAACACGACACTTTAGTTGTCCAAAGCACTTTTCGGTAACAAAGTTACCTTCTTCAGGGTCTGAAGTGAACTAAACCTAAAAGAGAACTAATCCTAATATATACTGAAAGTTGTTAAGGTTCAGTGAACATGGTAGTGATGATGTTCAATGGACCTTGACAATAACAAAAAATAATAATTAAACTAGACTAAATAGCGGAGATCCAGGGATAGGACTCTTGTCATTGTCATCGAGTAAAATTTGGTTATTTTTACAAATGTATAAACTTTCAAAACTATCTAGTAGACAATTATTCCTAACTTCCTTAACTAATTTAAGATTATTAATATTAATATTATGTAAAGGAAATTGAATCTTCGGTGATGTTATTATGAAACATTATTGAAATATAAACGTAAAGAAAAACTGCTTTTAAATGTTTCCATGTACGTGGATGACATTTTTTGTGTATGGAACAGAACAGATAGACAGTTAACACATTTTTTAAATTACCTAAACAACATCAACAAGAAATCAAATTTACAATAGAACACGGCAATGAGAATGGTTTAAACTTTTTAGATATCAACATAAAAATCATTAACAACACATTCGATTATAATATATATAGAAAACCTACGAATACAGATACAATTATAAATTCTAACTCGAATCAATCTCACCAAATAAAAATGGCAGCAATACGCAGCTACGTGTTTAGATTATTAAAATTTCCTTTGAGCAAAACAAACTTTGAAAAAGAGCTCAATACCATTAAAACTATAGCAAAAAACAACAATTATAATCCTTCAATAGTGGATAAAATTCTAACGAAAATGAAGAAGAATATTACTACAAAACAGCTATACTCCGGTCACAAAAAAGAAATAGTTCATTATAATTTAATTAACCATTATGATAAAGTTAGTAAGAAAATATGTAAATCTCTTAACAAACTAGGCATTAAGACTATCTCTGTAAACAAGTGTAACCTAGGAAAATTATTAGTAAATAACAAACAAAAACTTTGTAATTCAAAAAAGAACGGTATCTATAAGCTAAATTGTAATAAATGTGAAGCTTTTTATATTGGACAGACAGGGAGGAATTTAGAAATCAGGAAAAAAGAGCATGAAAAAAGCATTAAAGAAAAAAGACATTGTACAGGCATGAGCACGCATTGCATTGTTAACAACCACAATGCCGATGAAATAAAACTATTACATAATGACAGTAAAGGAAAAAGACTAACTTTACTCGAACAATTAGAAATCAAAAAAGCTTTATTAGAACAAAACAACCATATAACTAATGACCAACTAGACTTTAAAGAAACGATTGTAATAGATAAGTATTTAGGTATAAGCAATACTGTTAAGACACACACACGTTGACACTGCACTTGTATTTATCTTTCAAACACACACACACACATACTAACACACACTAATTTTGTATATATATAGAACCTGTGTACTATTTCGAATTCAGTAAGGCAATTACTCTTGAGAAAGGGCTAAACACCCGAAACAATTGTAGAGTATTAATAATATACATGGAAACATTTAAAAGCAGTTTTTCTTTACGTTTATATTAATATTATGTTCTTCAGTAAGAATATGTTGGGCAACACTAGATTTTTCGGATCTACCAAACCGTGCATGAGCTAAATGCTCCTTTAACCTGGTTTGGATCGAGCGTCTATTTTGTCCACTATATTTTTTACTACAATCATTACAGCTAATTTCATATATCCCCGACTTTTCTAAGAAAGGAATTTTATCCTTGGGGTTACCGAGGAGAGTTTGAAGGGAGTTACCACTTGAACTGTAGTGGGCAATGCGAAAAGCAAGTTTACGAAAAATGCCTTCGAATCCTCGAGTAAATCTTGGCTCGTATGGCATAGTAATAAACTTGGTCTTACTGGTGTCTGTTTGAAAAGTCGAAGATCTTGAAACAGAATTCTTAAATTTAATCTTATTAACTAATTTATCAATGATGTTACTATTGTAACCATTGTCAATCGCAATTTTCTTAATTGTATAGAGTTCCCTATGATATCTACTTTTACTAAGAGGAAAACTAAGCAATCTATGTACCTACAAGAAAATTAAAACTAGCCATTTTATGTCGAACGCAATGATTAGAGTCGTTGGTTATGTGTTATTAAATGTTGGGCATAAATTGACGTTGAGTGTTTTTTATCATAACTATTTGTAGGTATGCTCTTTTATTCTTTCAAGGAAGATTCTACTTATCTGGTCTATATATGTTTTATCGCAATTGCCGCATTTAAGCAAATAAACTCTTGATCTTAATTCTTTTTTAGTTGTTTATTTTTGCTTTTTATGAATTTTCCTAAAGAATTGTTTATCTAGAAAAAAAAACTTTTGGGTGTTTCATTCCCACCAATGCTGGTGGGCGTACTGTCCCTCCAGCCTACACTCTGGTGCAAAGTCGGAGGGTAGGGTGGAAGGATCTCTGCTGGCTTCTTTAGGAATCGTGGTATTGGGTGGGTAGTGGTTTGGGGGAGAAAGATAAGACGGACGAAATGAAGACAGAAGAGAAGCCAATATTACGACAGGAACTAAATATGGCACAATGAAAAAATCTAATATTACCAATTTTTTCTACAAAATGATGGCTATTTATTTAATAAACATTTATTTTTATTAAATACAAAAATTAAAAATTCAAAATTTATTTCAAGTTGCGACAACTCAATTCTTTTAATCAGTGATTTCAGTAATAGTTATATTCTATGTTGCCTCTGACAGCATTACTGTGATAATTGGTTGAGGGTAACTGAAGTTTATTACAAAAGTATTGGACATAACGTTATCAAGACATCTAGATAATAAATACAGCATCTATTGTTGTTGCATATCTGGTGGTAGTAGGTTCTCTTGGATTGTTGTTAATTTGCAATTTGGAGGAACGTAATTAATGGCATTGATTCATCTTTAGCAAAATTTACATTGAAATCTCCAGCTAACATCAATAGTAGTTTATATGTAAAAATGAAATATCATTCATTTTTTTATTAGGTGAAATGTACACAACAACACTTCCATCTTGGACAATAGATGGCTGTACCTAGTGTTGACGAGAAACGGCACGTGGAACTTTTTGTGCGTTTATTGTATATGTACAAAGCAGCCCCAGTTCATATAAATTCTAAACATACATTCTGAAAAGCGACATTTAATGTTGAATTTACCATGTAAACCTTTAAGCGATCCATTGTGTAAATCTTGCTACTTCCACATAATAAGGTGATAAGAAGAGGGATTGGTACGAGAAGGGCGTTGTGTTATATCATATCTTTATCTATATGTAAGTTGGTAGATAGTCTTTGCGTAAAGTAAAGAAAAAGAGAGGAAACACAAGATTTACTTGCAATTTACAATTCAGATTTCAGATCTTGCAGCTCTGTTCCGCCAGCGCCAGAGCCAGAGCCAGAGCCAGCGTCGTATCGTTACGACTTATTTCATATTCGTCGGATAAAAATAGACTGTTATTACGCACGATAAGGCCAAGCCTTGAAAACACTTGGGACATGATTTGAAAACTTCTTCATTGAAAATATTTCCTTCGTCTAACTCATTTTAACTCGGAGCTAAAGGGGACATTAAGGGATAAGTACAACGTCATTACGACCCTACACAGGACATTTCCCATGAACATGAGAGGGAAAGTATCCATGTACCTATGTATTTACCTCGGTACTTTTTCTTCTTTATGCTTTTGAACATAAAATATACCTTTTAAAACTTAATATGGATAAAAACAGGTTTTAATGCCCTATAAAACTTTTCAAGGATTATTTTGTAGGTAAACATAATGTTTATGTATGTATATAAAGGACGAATGTAGATAAGTTCCTGTTAGTTTAAAATAAATTAAGTTTTGTAAAAATTGTCTCTCGGTTTGTTTCAACCCTAAAGCCCGAAGCTCTCTTTTCTTCATAAAGTAATTTATGTGCAAGTGCATCATGTGGAAATTAATTTAGTTGCAACAAAGCTTCACTGAAAAATTACAATTTAAATTTACCCACTTAAGAATCTGTTTTAACATGTTTAATAGAAAATAAGCCAAAGTTCTACTATCTACCTATAGGTACATTACTGTAGTAAATGGCTATAAAGTTTAGCAAACTTCTCACTAATCCAATTAGTTTCGCTTTCTGTTAGAACTTTCTTTGTTGCCCAAAAAGTTAAGACAGAAAATTATCAATAACTTCTTCTACTTGCGCAGCAGAATCAGTGGTTGATTGATTAGACCACCCTTTTCCCTCTCTTTATCAGATGTGACTGAAATATATCGAATCCTGTGATAGGCACTGAGTTTCATCTCCAACCTTTTTTTCCGACAGATCGGAGAATTAACAATACAACGAAACTTTTAATTGAACGTTCAACCTTCTGTTGACACCCTTAATGAACCCTAATTGGAGACGATAGACAACAACAAGGGATGTAGCTGAAAGAAATATTTTTGGTTTGGGTTGCAGTTTGGTATCATAATATCAGACAGATAAGTTTTTCCTTTACGTATTTATGTTTAGGCAGTTGGGAAGTCAGTGCAGCAGAGCAAAATAAATCGTGGAAGCACCTTGGAATGTCAATAATTTATCTGCAGTCGTTATGATGAAGTTAAGGGGTGGCATACGTAATGTAGGGGTAACAAATTTGCTGACGTTACAGATATTTACTGAAACATCCCCGTGACCTTTCGGCTCGCACAAATCCAATCTCAAAAATAAATCCTGCTCTATCCTGCCAAATATGGGTCCGTAATTTTAAAATCGATGGGAATGAATCTGGCAACAAAAAAAAAGAAACCTGAAGGAGATTTAGACGAGGCATCCTGTTAATTTCTTAATCTTCTGAATACTTCTACCGCTTAAAGTGAAAATAGTCGTAAATTCTTGTAATCTCCTTGCTAGGGATGTTTTGGGGTAATTTTCTGTTGCTTTTACAGGTACATTTTCTTACACCGCTGTTTATGGGGTCCCGGGGGGACATCTCTGTAGGTACTTACTTAATGTACTTTACGAAGCACGGTGGAACTATTTTTTCCATCCAGAGTTGGTCAGATCAACCATCCAACTACTGGCCAAACAGACAGAACGTTGCGTTTGATCGACTTCTAAGTCACTCCGGTATGTAGTCCTCCACACCTAAAGCTTTTTAAAACTTATACCGAGTGTTTAAACGAAAACAACATCACTGAATGTTACAATTAACTAAAATAGTTTATTTTCAAGGATCGCTTGAACCCTCTACTGCTCTAAATATGTTAGAGGGTACTGTTGATTATCCTTAATCGTCAGAAACTATTTGAGCTACAAAGTTTCAATTGCAGGCAAGATCTTTAGTATTTACTGCAACCCAGTTTGCCATATATTGTAATTAGAACTTGGTGAAATTTCATCACATTACTAACTATCAAAGTCGACAGGATCAAACTGTTTGGAATACTTTAAGGTCATTTGTCAACTGTGGCTGTTACAATTTTGAAAAATAAAAGACACGTGTTAGTTAAATAGATATAATAATTAACACTGTGTTAAGGTTTGTTTAAAATTTATAAAGTTTGAAAAAAGAGAACAAACTTCGAGGGCTGTAATAAAATTTCTTCTCTAAACTTCACAAAAGCGTTCTCTAATTAATTAATTATTTATCGTAGTTAAGGAGGAGAAGGGCTCAAGGAGGTTAATGGCCATCAAAGACTTTCGTATTTATTGTCTATAAACAATAATAATTAACGATAGGACCATTAAAATTTACGTCTTTAAGATTAAGTTTGAGTGAATTATTAATTTGTTCGAGAGTTTTGGAACAGAAAAGTAAGTGAGACTTCGATAAAAATTTAGTTGCAGAGGTTTCATTTTAGTCCTGTTTGAAGACCAAAATATTATTCTAATAAATATATTATTATTTAGTTAATAAGGATCATAAAATATTCCAAAGTGTCATCATTTTAGTCACGTTTATTTATTTATTATTCTTGTCATAATAATCCTCAGTGTTGGTGTGTCTCCAGTATCGTTTCTGAAAGCTTAGGTGTTGTGTTGTTTATTTACGTTACCGCCTACATATTGGAGGTGACCTAATTTCCATATTTGCCAAGAAATACCTTCCTCCATTAATTATTCTACAACAATTAATAATGCAACGTTACACGCTTTGTTATATTAACTTGTCCTACGCCAGCTATATATATTCAATTATATTCACTTTCACCTTACAGTCCAGCCAATGAGGGGGTGAAAATGCCAATTTTAGTAGGATAATATGCAGCTATTATACAGGGTTTTTCAAGTTGATGGGCTATTAAAAGTATATGAATTAGTAGAAGGAATTCAATTCTGAAACTTGGGCTCATTTGATTATTGTTTATGCCGCTTCTTTTAAAAATATTTTCAAGTTCGATTTACATCCGGTTATACCGGAAGTCGATACCAACTTTCTTATTTTAAATGGAATGGTATATTTTTTAACTGATTTCGAATAAAACGTGTAATTCTAAGGTAAGTTTGATAACCAACTTGTACACCTATGACGATCGGTTTCTGAGTTAATTTAATTTATAGAAAAAAAATCGCTACCGCAACCCAAATTATAAAAAAATCATAACTTCCACAAAATACGACTAAGAGTGTTGAAATTTTTACTAGTAATAGCTGAATATTAGTGCTAACGCCTTGACAAAATTGAATTAAATAATTTATACAGGGCGTTCAAAATAAAATTCTAAAATTGAAAAACTTCAAACACGAATTACCTCGTTTTTTCAAATGGCACCTACTATTTTTTATTTTTTCAGTCGATTCCTTTTTTTATCCTTTTTCGATCCATATGGATACTTTCTATTTTAATTAATAATTCAAAATTATTCCAAAATTTTCAAATAAAATAGGAAGTATCCATATGGATCGAAAGAGGATAAAAAAAGGAATCGATTGAAAAAATAAAAAATAGTAGGTGCTATTTGAAAAAACGAAGTAATTCGTGTTTGAAGTTTTTCAACTTTAGAATTTTATTTTGAACGCCCTGTATAAATTATTTCATTCAATTTTGTCAAGGCGTTAGCACTAATATTCAGCTATTACTAGTAAAAATTTCAACACTCTAAGTCGTATTTTGTGGAAGTTATGATTTTTTATAATTTGGGTTGCGGTAACGATTTTTTTTCTATAAATTAAATTAACTTAGAAACCGATCGTCATAGGTGTACAAGTTGGTTATCAAACTTACCTTAGAATTACACGTTTTATTCGAATTCAGCGTAAAAAATATACCATTCCATTTAAAATCACAAAGTTGGTATCGACTTCCGGTATAACCGGATGTAAATAGAAGTTGAAAATATTTTTAAAAGAAGCGGCATAAACAATAACCAAATGAGCCCAAGTTTCAGAATTGAATTCCTTCTACTAATTCATATACTTCTAATAGCCCATCAACTTGAAAAACCCTGTATATTCAAAAATTTTTAATGGATTGCACTTATAGTAAAACATAAAAATTTTATGACGTACTTGTTAAGTTTACAAAATAATTTTTAGAAACGAATAATATTCCGTTACACAATTTTATTTGTATTCCAGGTTTACATTTGATTTTCAAAGGTCAAAAGTCTCCCCTTTTGTGCCGGTATTTTTCGTAGTTGATGATGAATTTTATTGGATTTGTAGGCACGTTGTAATAAAACACAATATGAATTTATTCAAACTCAAACATAATAAAAAGACCAACCAGCCAACCAACTGGCTGGGGTTGAGATGTTGATGTGAATTTTCTTTGCGTTTTATACTTATTATAAGTATCTAAGTGAGTGAGTGAGTGAGTATAAAAATAGAGAATGCACAAGTTAGAATTCAACTCCAAACAACCAACCAACCAACACGGTCCGGCGTATAAATGAAATTGCTTTAAAAAACTCGTTAGAAAGTAGAGGAGGAAAGTTCTGTTCCCGGCGGGTCCGTTTTATGGGAAAACTAATCTGCAAAGTATCTTACAACACTCGGAATAGTCTTAGTACTTCGGGAATAATAGCGGCAGACCTTCAGAAGGGAACGGAAGGGAAAGGAAGAAGCAGAAGGAAACGGAAATGCATCAGGTGACTTCCTGCAGAAATTAATTATTTTATTTTTCAAGCTAATGCATCCCTATCACGTTTTTTTGAAATAAGATGCTCTAATCTATAAAGTTTATTATCGAATTAACTAACTGCTGATGTGTTTTCCTAATAGAAAATTTTGGTGGAAAAGAAATATCGTTGACGATGTGTCCCTTTAGCGTCGTCGTTTCATTCATCCGACGCCAAAGCATTGAGTAAGCAGGAAAGGGATGAAGACGCCGACGACGGTCGTCTACGCCGACGCCAAAGACGCCAAGCGTTCCAACATGTGGGCGGCTCGTGTTAGTGTAGTTTTGGTAGTGGGTGCACGACTGACAACTATAACAAATAATTATTGCCAAAGGAGCCATTAGATCTGGAACTTCTATACACATATACTCGTCGAAACACTACTACTGACTCCAAACTCCCACAGTTGATGCGACGACGACGTTCTCAATCGAATTTTTACGAGTAAATATCGAAAATCTTTTTCACAATCGACAAAACTTAGGTACTGTCTAGACATTTCGTGCTTCCTTCCTACTCGAATTTAACATTTGATTAGGGGAGTAGGTACGTCTTAAAATTTTTGTTATAGGTATTAGTACTTATTAGCAATGAAAATATAGTTCCTGTAGGAGCAAAATTTATTTATACACTGGAAAATTGTCATTGGTTCTTTCTGAATTTTATTTCGGCTTCTACCGCCAACCCCCATTTTTTAATAGCGATATTAGTACTGTAATAATCTTCAACTGTCAGTGGTCGATAACTGATCAATTATTATCAATCGATTAGTCATCCCCGCCAGGCGTCTACTGATGTCACTACTCACCCAGCAAACAGCACGGAGTGGGGATGAGAATGAAGCAAATTTTATTAGAATGTTACATCAGGGAGTTCACATATGTTCTAAGAAGTAAAAGAATGTTTTATTACCTATAACATTTCAGAATGATTTGACAATGTTCAAGAATGTTCCAGAATCTTGAAGATCATTCAAGAATGTTTCAGAATGTTAAAAAAAGTTAGAAAATGTTTTGAATCATTATGAGATGTTCTGGATCGTTCTAAATTCGTGAATATTCTAGAATGTTCCATCAAACCTGTGATATATTTTTACCCGAGCACGTCGGGTATTGCTGCTAGTTTATTATAAAATTAAGATAAAAATACATACAATTTGCCTAAGGGCTCCACATGTAATGAGGGTGACATCGTACGTAGAATATGTTAATAAATAAAACAATGTAAGGGTAAATAATTAATTTTTATTGCAATAATTGCTCAAAAATAAAGAGTTGAACATAAAATTTAGTAAAAGGCAGATAAGGACGAACACAAAAAGCTTTTTAAAACCCCTGTGTGATTTTCATATGTATCTACGTATTCCTGCAGCTGTCCTAAAATCTAAAACAATGACGTAACCTGTTGTTGTTGGTCCTACATACGTATATTCTACGTATATAGGTACATGCAAACCAAAAATAGAATTTTTATGTTCACCAAGATGAAAAAAAAAAACTTGGTAACTGAACCGCTCTAATCGCAACGAACCAAAAACAACACGCCTACTTCCCACAAACCCTTTCATTATAAGCACGATCGAGATAATGCTCAGTTTTGTGAATGTGGGGGAGTACGACTAGACGGGCTGAAATTTATGCTTTTGCGGAAAACTTCTGCCAAGCAATGAATAATAGATTTTATAGTTTATCTTATTGGTTTTGCCTTGAAGTCGGCTTTAATAGGACCTAGAGGCCCTTTTTAAAAATCCATTTCATTGTATGTGAATTCTGATCTTTTGTATAATGGGGTAGGTATTTATGTTTCTCAGAAAAAGGGTAAAAACGTTTGAGACGTTGCATGGACAAAAACTTAGAGGAGGGATAGGGTGGTAGGACACCTACTGAGCCCTAGGGGGTTGTTTATGGAATTATTGTAAGCAGAAATAGGAGTATTGTTTGTTTTGGATTGTCCCAAGAAAAAAAGAAGAAGTTCATAGGAGTGCGTAACCAACAAGTCTTGGGACTGAAGGTTGAGTAGTATTGATGAAAGGCCTTTATCCGACAAATTTCCCCAAAAATCCTTAAGGAATATAATTTCAACAAATAATCATTGGCTTTGCGCCCCTATAAAATTTTGTCCTTCTTCAAACCAATTACCTACCAGATGTAGTTGACATTTTCTGATTATTTACTAATGCAGGTACCTACTTATTTAAAATGTTGCGTCTAATCCCCTTTCCGTGAACAGGTGGGGTCGAAGATCATTAAAAGAGTTGGTAGAAATCTCTAGTCCGCTTCCGCCGCGGCGACGAACTCCACGTCGAGTTCGCGTATTCCCATAAACGGATTAGGAAGCAGATTAAGGGATTACAGTACCTAAAATTCACATTACCGCTTACGCTTGCATTGAACAAACACTCCATCTTGTACATAACACTGTACTACTACTACTACCATGTAAAAATATAATACCGCATCATTTCCGTGTAAACGGTGTAGTATCATGCCTCATTACCTAACCCCATTGGCATTAAAGTACTAACTAATTTATGAACTTAGTTAGCTACTAACTTTTTTCGTCATTCTTGTTGTTTTGTTGTAGAGATTTGTAGAAGTTTTAAAAAATATTAATACGTAGGACTGACTCTATAACGAACTGATTTGGATGCAACGTTCCCTCTGGTTAGTAGTTGGATGACCACCCAACTCTGAAAAAAGTTCGACTGTGTTTCGGAAAGCATTTTAAACAACTAGGATGTCCTCCTGGATGTCTAACAATAACTCAGGAACCCCATAAAAAGTTGCGTAAGAAATTACGACCGAAGCTGCAGGGAAACCACAAAAACCACAGAGGACTAAACCCCAAAATTTCCCTATAGATAAATAAGCAATTAAAGAAAACACTTTTAAGAGTTTCAAAATTATTTTTATTGACCACAACGATCGTTTCACCACACTGTGGCTTCATCAGGTGGATGAATTACAATACATAAACTTATAATTTCAAACTTTATATATACATGTATTTACAAGTCTACTTAACCTAAAAGGTGGGATTGCAAAGTTTTAAATTTAGTAGGGGTGAGTTATTTACTTCAATCTGGTTATTTATTAAAATTCCTAAATTATTATAATTATTGATCTCTAAACATTCTAAAAGATTCAATTTTTGACTTTTATTTGCTAAATGTAAGATTTCAAAATTATCATTAAATGAATGGTTTAAATTTATTAAGTGTTCTACATATGCAGATGTACATTTTTGATTTTCAAAACATTTCCTATGTTCTTTGATACGTTCTTGAAATGAACGACCAGTTTGTTTTATGTATACATAGTTACACTCACCACATTTTAATTTATAAACACCAGATTTCAGTTTATTGTCTATATTATCTTTATCATTTCTTATAAGTAACCCTAAAGAATGATTTGTTTTAAATGATACAAAATTATTGGGAATATGTTTACTAATTTTTTTGGTAATATTTCCTAAAAATGAAAACGTACTAAATGTGTTTGATTTTGATTTTACTATAGGGTATATTGAATTTAAGGTTTTTTTATAAAGCTTTTTATTAAGAAGTTGTACTACCATTGTTTTATTGTAACCATTATTTACTGCTATTTGAATAATCTTATTTAATTCTAGATCGTAATTAGCTTTAGAAAGAGGAACGTTTAATAGTCTGTGTAGCATAGAGTGAAAAAATGATAGTTTTTGTGAAAATGGGTGAAAAGAGTCATTATGTATTATTATGTCAGACTGTGTTGGTTTATGGTATATTGCAAATTCATGTTTGTTATTAATTCGACTAATATTTAAATCTAGAAAATTAATGGAATGATTTATTTCGGATTCAAGTGTAAATTTTATATTTGGATGAATGCTATTTATGAATGAAAAAAAGTTGATTTAATTGTCTATTAGTACCGTTGAAGCAGACAAGAATGTCATCTACATAACGATACCAATAGTGACATTTTTTAAAAAGAACATTTTGTGATATTTTATTTTCTAAATTGTCCAAAAATATTTCGGCTAGCAAAGGACTTAATGGGTTTCCCATAGCTAAGCCTTCCTTTTGTTCGTAAAATTTATTGTTAAACTGTAGGTAATTTTGATTCATACAAAGTTCTAAAAGTGAAATTATTTCGTTGATAATGACCGGGTTTACCTGATTTCGTTCAAGTAGATCTATTACTAATGGTATTACCTCTGCAGGGGGTACACTAGCGAATAAATTGGTTACATCGAAGGAAACCAGTTTTGACTTATCAGTTATAGGTATATCCGAAATATTTCTGATAAGTTCTAATGAGTTTTTTACAGAATAAGATGGTTTAAAATTTGTATATTGGTTGATTGTTTTAACTAATAATTTTGAAATTTTTGTGCTTGGTGCTTGTACAAATGAAACTACTGGTCGTATAGGGTAATTTTCTTTGTGTAATTTGATAAGACCGTAGAGTTTAGGAGCTTGAGGGTTCATAATGGTTAACGGTTGTTTTGGATTATTTGTAATAATTTTACAATTACTAACGGTTTCTTTCACTTTTTTCTGAAAAACGGCAGTTGGATTATTTTTTAATATTTTAAATGAGTTACTTTCTAAAAAGTTGGTAACTTTTGTGATATATTCAGTTTTTGATATAGATGACAGAGTTAATGTTATACACCTATATTCTTCGGGTACATCCCGCGGGATAGGGCATTTTAAGAAGAAAAAGAACATGTAGGCTTCTTCGTAAGATTATTATTTAGGGTAAATTGTAATTAAAACAAATTGAAATGGATACAAGAAATTGTGTACGTACTTCAGAGGATTTTCTGTAAGTCCCTGGAGATATCCTATATAAAAACATATGTAGATATTATTATTCGATAACTCGAAGTCTCGATATTTAGTCTTTTTTTGTGTTCACTTGGAGATTCCAGTTATCGAAGTTTGACTGTATTTTTATTGTTATAATATGGACTGACAAAATAAAGATCAGTTTTGTCTTTACAAAGGACACTTGTCCTTTTCCGCAAACCTTTTGTAAGGTTTTTTCATCTTCAAATACTTTAATGTTTGTTTTGAATTCCAGTTATCCAAGCCTATAAAATATATCTGTGGGGTGCATTTTGCTTCCTTGGTGGTAGGTACTCAAAAAATATTTTTTGTATTAAGTGATAAAATTTTGATCTTTATATTTCCCAGCACCTCCACCATATTTTTCAATTTATTTATTAATAATTATATGAGACAACACCACGAAATTATCCACATATTTTCTAGATTGAACTCTGAAGGTTAAAGTACTTAGGTGTTGCGTTTTAGTTAATTTCTGCGGCCATTGAATTTAAAGCTTTTCTACCTACCCACACAACGCAACGTTGACAGCGATTGAAAAGAAAAATACAAAGAACACCTGCCGTTTCCTTCGGGAGTAAAGGCGTAACCTTTCTTTTGTAATTGCTGATGAAAACGTCGACGTTTTATACGAAATTGATCTAGGCACGCCTTATTTCTTTCCGGAAGAAGTAGTATTAGGTCAGGACAACCCATCGGAAAAATAGTTATCGCTTTATTATATTTCTACTTTTTTTTGTAATACATGTACAATAGAAAAAGGAAAATTAAATCAGCTGAAACAATAAACATTGTAACTCATCAAGTTGAAGACGTTACAATTACAGAAATGGACTGGAAATGTATTTTCTTAGAATATTATTTTACACTCTAATGTTTGTAAACTGTTTTTAGATTTCCACGTTATTTGTAGCAGCTTTTATCTGTCGATCTTGTACTTTATCTTTCCTGAAAATTCTCCGCAAACATCAGGTGCCTACACCAACATGATACCTTTGCTTGACATAAAAACCTACACATATTCCACATAAGTACTACCGTTTGCATAACATCATGTTTACCTTTTATTATTGTCGTATAAAAGTGTCTTTAACAACGCTTCATCATCCATGTTGACTTACCTAATAAATAGATCGAAGTCGTCAGTCGGCTCTTTATGTCCATTTGCAGAAGTGTTATCAACGACAAGCATCATAAAGTATTTTTTTTTTTTCATAGAAAGCATGTGACACATTATTTGTATAATTTTTATGTTTAAACAAAAATAACTAATGTCACAAGACTAAAAATTAACTCTATTGTGTACATTCTTATTAAGTAGTTCATGGAAAATGTAATGGCAATCGAATTATAAGTAGATTCATTTAATCAAAAGGTCATTGCTGTGTTTTATTTTAATTTTAACAGAAGCCCAACTAACTAACGTAATAAATAATAGTCCGGGACGCTAAAGAAAAGTGAACCTCCAGGTGTTTAGGGCCTTACGTGACGTCATACTGAAATAAATTAACTTCAACTATAGTTGTCCAGTGATACATTCACTGGTCAGTTTAATTTCGATGTAAAGCTTATTTTGTGTCCTAGGCAATTTTTATTCATTAAAACTAAAAAAAAGGGATACAAGCAGACGGTAAAATCAAATGTTTTCATCTTGCAATAAATAGTAGTCAGGAACACTTAAGAAAAGTAGATTTACTGGTGTCCGAAGTAATACCTGAGGTCATAAATAAATAAATAAACTTTAACTCCAGTTGTACAGTGCCAGACTGAAGACACCATCGCTGATTACTCGATATTACATCACTGGTCAGTTGTATTTCGATTTAAGTCTTGTAGTCGCTTTTTATTTGTGTCCCAGACAATTTTTATCCATTTAAAGTTAACAATAGGCATACAAGCAGATGGTAATCAAATGTTTTCATCTTTGGACAAATAGTAGTCAGGGACACTTAAAAAGTAGATTTTCTGGTGTCCAAAGTGATACCTGAGGTCATAAATAAATAAATAAACTTTAACTCCAGTTGTCCAGTGCTAGACTGAAGACACCATCGCTGATTACTCGATATTACATCACTGGGCAATTGAGTTTCGATTTAAATCTTGTAGTCGCTTTTTATTTGTGTCCCAGACAATTTTTATTCATTTAAAGTTAACAATAGGCATACAAGCAGATGGTACAATCAAATGTTTTCATCTTTGGACAAATAGTAGTCAGGGACACTTAAGAAAAGTAGATTTACTGATGTCCAAAGTGATACCTGAGGTCATGATTAAATAAATAAACTTTAACTCCAGTTATCCAGTGATTAACTTAAGAGACCATCGCTGATTTTTCGATATTACATCACTGGTCAGTTGTATTTCGATTTAAGTCTTGTAGTCGCTTTTTGTTTGTGTCCCAGACAATTTTTATCCATTTAAAGTTAACAAAAGGAATACAAGCAGATGGTACAATCAAATGTTTTCATCTTTGGACAAATAGTAGTCAAGGACACTTAAGAAAAGTAGATTTACTGATGTCCAAAGTGATACCTGAGGTCATAAATAAATAAATAAACTTTAACTCCAGTTATCCAGTGATTAACTTAAGAGACCATCGCTGATTACTCGATATTACATCACTGGTCAGTTGTATTTCGATTTAAGTCTTGTAGTCGCTTTTTGTTTGTGTCCCAGACAATTTTTATCCATTTAAAGTTAACAAAAGGAATACAAGCAGATGGTACAATCAAATGTTTTCATCTTTGGACAAATAGTAGTCAAGGACACTTAAGAAAAGTAGATTTACTGATGTCCAAAGTGATACCTGAGGTCATAAATAAATAAATAAACTTTAACTCCAGTTATCCAGTGATTAACTTAAGAGACCATCGCTGATTTTTCGATATTACATCACTGGTCAGTTGTATTTCGATTTAAGTCTTGTAGTCGCTTTTTGTTTGTGTCCCAGACAATTTTTATCCATTTAAAGTTAACAAAAGGAATACAAGCAGATGGTACAATCAAATGTTTTCATCTTTGGACAAATAGTAGTCAAGGACACTTAAGAAAAGTAGATTTACTGATGTCCAAAGTGATACCTGAGGTCATAAATAAATAAATAAACTTTAACTCCAGTTATCCAGTGATTAACTTAAGAGACCATCGCTGATTACTCGATATTACATCACTGGTCAGTTGTATTTCGATTTAAGTCTTGTAGTCGCTTTTTGTTTGTGTCCCAGACAATTTTTATCCATTTAAAGTTAACAAAAGGAATACAAGCAGATGGTACAATCAAATGTTTTCATCTTTGGACAAATAGTAGTCAAGGACACTTAAGAAAAGTAGATTTACTGATGTCCAAAGTGATACCTGAGGTCATAAATAAATAAATAAACTTTAACTCCAGTTATCCAGTGATTAACTTAAGAGACCATCGCTGATTTTTCGATATTACATCACTGGTCAGTTGTATTTCGATTTAAGTCTTGTAGTCGCTTTTTGTTTGTGTCCCAGACAATTTTTATCCATTTAAAGTTAACAAAAGGAATACAAGCAGATGGTACAATCAAATGTTTTCATCTTTGGACAAATAGTAGTCAAGGACACTTAAGAAAAGTAGATTTACTGATGTCCAAAGTGATACCTGAGGTCATAAATAAATAAATAAACTTTAACTCCAGTTATCCAGTGATTAACTTAAGAGACCATCGCTGATTACCCGATATTACATCACTGGTCAGTTGTATTTCGATTTAAGTCTTGTAGTCGCTTTTTGTTTGTGTCCCAGACAATTTTTATCCATTTAAAGTTAACAAAAGGAATACAAGCAGATGGTACAATCAAATGTTTTCATCTTTGGACAAATAGTAGTCAAGGACACTTAAGAAAAGTAGATTTACTGATGTCCAAAGTGATACCTGAGGTCATAAATAAATAAATAAACTTTAACTCCAGTTATCCAGTGATTAACTTAAGAGACCATCGCTGATTACTCGATATTACATCACTGGTCAGTTGTATTTCGATTTAAGTCTTGTAGTCGCTTTTTGTTTGTGTCCCAGACAATTTTTATCCATTTAAAGTTAACAAAAGGAATACAAGCAGATGGTACAATCAAATGTTTTCATCTTTGGACAAATAGTAGTCAAGGACACTTAAGAAAAGTAGATTTACTGATGTCCAAAGTGATACCTGAGGTCATAAATAAATAAATAAACTTTAACTCCAGTTATCCAGTGATTAACTTAAGAGACCATCGCTGATTTTTCGATATTACATCACTGGTCAGTTGTATTTCGATTTAAGTCTTGTAGTCGCTTTTTGTTTGTGTCCCAGACAATTTTTATCCATTTAAAGTTAACAAAAGGAATACAAGCAGATGGTACAATCAAATGTTTTCATCTTTGGACAAATAGTAGTCAAGGACACTTAAGAAAAGTAGACTTACTGATGTCCAAAGTGATACCTGAGGTCATAAATAAATAAATAAACTTTAACTCCAGTTATCCAGTGATTAACTTAAGAGACCATCGCTGATTTTTCGATATTACATCACTGGTCAGTTGTATTTCGATTTAAGTCTTGTAGTCGCTTTTTGTTTGTGTCCCAGACAATTTTTATCCATTTAAAGTTAACAAAAGGAATACAAGCAGATGGTACAATCAAATGTTTTCATCTTTGGACAAATAGTAGTCAAGGACACTTAAGAAAAGTAGATTTACTGATGTCCAAAGTGATACCTGAGGTCATAAATAAATAAATAAACTTTAACTCCAGTTATCCAGTGATTAACTTAAGAGACCATCGCTGATTACTCGATATTACATCACTGGTCAGTTGTATTTCGATTTAAGTCTTGTAGTCGCTTTTTGTTTGTGTCCCAGACAATTTTTATCCATTTAAAGTTAACAAAAGGGATACAAGCAGATGGTACAATCAAATGTTTTCATCTTTGGACAAATAGTAGTCAAGGACACTTAAGAAAAGTAGATTTACTGATGTCCAAAGTGATACCTGAGGTCATAAATAAATAAATAAACTTTAACTCCAGTTATCCAGTGATTAACTTAAGAGACCATCGCTGATTACTCGATATTACATCACTGGTCAGTTGTATTTCGATTTAAGTCTTGTAGTCGCTTTTTGTTTGTGTCCCAGACAATTTTTATCCATTTAAAGTTAACAAAAGGAATACAAGCAGATGGTACAATCAAATGTTTTCATCTTTGGACAAATAGTAGTCAAGGACACTTAAGAAAAGTAGATTTACTGATGTCCAAAGTGATACCTGAGGTCATAAATAAATAAATAAACTTTAACTCCAGTTATCCAGTGATTAACTTAAGAGACCATCGCTGATTACTCGATATTACATCACTGGTCAGTTGTATTTCGATTTAAGTCTTGTAGTCGCTTTTTGTTTGTGTCCCAGACAATTTTTATCCATTTAAAGTTAACAAAAGGGATACAAGCAGATGGTACAATCAAATGTTTTCATCTTTGGACAAATAGTAGTCAAGGACACTTAAGAAAAGTAGATTTACTGATGTCCAAAGTGATACCTGAGGTCATAAATAAATAAATAAACTTTAACTCCAGTTATCCAGTGATTAACTTAAGAGACCATCGCTGATTACTCGATATTACATCACTGGTCAGTTGTATTTCGATTTAAGTCTTGTAGTCGCTTTTTGTTTGTGTCCCAGACAATTTTTATCCATTTAAAGTTAACAAAAGGAATACAAGCAGATGGTACAATCAAATGTTTTCATCTTTGGACAAATAGTAGTCAAGGACACTTAAGAAAAGTAGATTTACTGATGTCCAAACTGATACCTGAGGTCATAAATAAATAAATAAACTTTAACTCCAGTTATCCAGTGATTAACTTAAGAGACCATCGCTGATTTTTCGATATTACATCACTGGTCAGTTGTATTTCGATTTAAGTCTTGTAGTCGCTTTTTGTTTGTGTCCCAGACAATTTTTATCCATTTAAAGTTAACAAAAGGAATACAAGCAGATGGTACAATCAAATGTTTTCATCTTTGGACAAATAGTAGTCAGGGACACTTAAAAAAGTAGATTTTCTGGTGTCCAAAGTGATACCTGAGGTCATGATTAAATAAATCAACTTTAACTCCAGTTGTCCAGAGCTAGTCTTAAGAGACCATCCCTGATTATTCGATATTACATCACTGGGCAATTGAGTTTTGATTTAAATCTTGTAGTCGCTTTTTATTTGTGTCCCAGACAATTTTTATTCATTTAAAGTTAACAATAGGCATACAAGCAGATAATACAATCAAATGTTTTCATCTTTGGACAAATAGTAGTCAAGGACACTTAAGAAAAGTAGATTTACTGATGTCCAAACTGATACCTGAGGTCATAAATAAATAAATAAACTTTAACTCCAGTTATCCAGTGATTAACTTAAGAGACCATCGCTGATTACTCGATATTACATCACTGGTCAGTTGTATTTCGATTTAAGTCTTGTAGTCGCTTTTTGTTTGTGTCCCAGACAATTTTTATCCATTTAAAGTTAACAAAAGGGATACAAGCAGATGGTACAATCAAATGTTTTCATCTTTGGACAAATAGTAGTCAAGGACACTTAAGAAAAGTAGATTTACTGATGTCCAAAGTGATACCTGAGGTCATAAATAAATAAATAAACTTTAACTCCAGTTATCCAGTGATTAACTTAAGAGACCATCGCTGATTACTCGATATTACATCACTGGTCAGTTGTATTTCGATTTAAGTCTTGTAGTCGCTTTTTGTGTGTGTCCCAGACAATTTTTATCCATTTAAAGTTAACAAAAGGAATACAAGCAGATGGTACAATCAAATGTTTTCATCTTTGGACAAATAGTAGTCAAGGACACTTAAGAAAAGTAGATTTACTGATGTCCAAAGTGATACCTGAGGTCATAAATAAATAAATAAACTTTAACTCCAGTTATCCAGTGATTAACTTAAGAGACCATCGCTGATTACTCGATATTACATCACTGGTCAGTTGTATTTCGATTTAAGTCTTGTAGTCGCTTTTTGTTTGTGTCCCAGACAATTTTTATCCATTTAAAGTTAACAAAAGGAATACAAGCAGATGGTACAATCAAATGTTTTCATCTTTGGACAAATAGTAGTCAAGGACACTTAAGAAAAGTAGATTTACTGATGTCCAAAGTGATACCTGAGGTCATAAATAAATAAATAAACTTTAACTCCAGTTATCCAGTGATTAACTTAAGAGACCATCGCTGATTACTCGATATTACATCACTGGTCAGTTGTATTTCGATTTAAGTCTTGTAGTCGCTTTTTGTTTGTGTCCCAGACAATTTTTATCCATTTAAAGTTAACAAAAGGAATACAAGCAGATGGTACAATCAAATGTTTTCATCTTTGGACAAATAGTAGTCAAGGACACTTAAGAAAAGTAGATTTACTGATGTCCAAAGTGATACCTGAGGTCATAAATAAATAAATAAACTTTAACTCCAGTTATCCAGTGATTAACTTAAGAGACCATCGCTGATTACTCGATATTACATCACTGGTCAGTTGTATTTCGATTTAAGTCTTGTAGTCGCTTTTTGTTTGTGTCCCAGACAATTTTTATCCATTTAAAGTTAACAAAAGGAATACAAGCAGATGGTACAATCAAATGTTTTCATCTTTGGACCAATAGTAGTCAAGGACACTTAAGAAAAGTAGATTTACTGATGTCCAAACTGATACCTGAGGTCATAAATAAATAAATAAACTTTAACTCCAGTTATCCAGTGATTAACTTAAGAGACCATCGCTGATTTTTCGATATTACATCACTGGTCAGTTGTATTTCGATTTAAGTCTTGTAGTCGCTTTTTGTTTGTGTCCCAGACAATTTTTATCCATTTAAAGTTAACAAAAGGAATACAAGCAGATGGTACAATCAAATGTTTTCATCTTTGGACAAATAGTAGTCAGGGACACTTAAAAAAGTAGATTTTCTGGTGTCCAAAGTGATACCTGAGGTCATGATTAAATAAATCAACTTTAACTCCAGTTGTCCAGAGCTAGTCTTAAGAGACCATCCCTGATTATTCGATATTACATCACTGGGCAATTGAGTTTTGATTTAAATCTTGTAGTCGCTTTTTATTTGTGTCCCAGACAATTTTTATTCATTTAAAGTTAACAATAGGCATACAAGCAGATGGTACAATCAAATGTTTTCATCTTTGGACAAATAGTAGTCAGGGACACTTAAGAAAAGTAGATTTACTGATGTCCAAAGTGATACCTGAGGTCATAAATAAATAAATAAACTTTAACTCCAGTTATCCAGTGATTAACTTAAGAGACCATCGCTGATTACTCGATATTACATCACTGGTCAGTTGTATTTCGATTTAAGTCTTGTAGTCGCTTTTTGTTTGTGTCCCAGACAATTTTTATCCATTTAAAGTTAACAAAAGGAATACAAGCAGATGGTACAATCAAATGTTTTCATATAAAGACAAATAGTAGTCAGGGACACTTAAAAAAGTAGATTTTCTGGTGTCCAAAGTGATACCTGAGGTCATGATTAAATAAATCAACTTTAACTCCAGTTGTCCAGAGCTAGTCTTAAGAGACCATCCCTGATTATTCGATATTACATCACTGGGCAATTGAGTTTTGATTTAAATCTTGTAGTCGCTTTTTATTTGTGTCCCAGACAATTTTTATTCATTTAAAGTTAACAATAGGCATACAAGCAGATGGTACAATCAAATGTTTTCATCTTTGGACAAGTAGTAGTCAGGGACACTTAAGAAAAGTAGATTTACTGATGTCCAAAGTGATACCTGAGGTCATAAATAAATAAATAAACTTTAACTCCAGTTGTCCAGAGGTAGTCTTAAGAGACCATCCCTGATTATTCGATATTACATCCCTGGGCAATTGAGTTTTGATTTAAATCTTGTAGTCGCTTTTTATTTGTGTCCTAGACAATTTTTATCCATTAAAGGTTAAAAAATGAACTCAAATGGATTTCATAATCGTTGATTATAGTTCTACTTTTAGAGATGTATTGATTACGTACTTAGGTCAATAGCTAGGTGTATTATAGATAGATATAAGTTGAAGGTTTGGTAAAGGAAGTGAATTAGAAGCTCCAAGTGAAGTTCTTTATTAGTGGACAAGCCGCCTCTCATGACTTGGCTCTATAGCTTTAATTTCCTTGGGGATTTCCTTATGCGTGTGCCTCTTTTAGTAATATATTCAATTTATATGCCTCTTCCAATTCGTTCGAGTAGGTGTACCTCATAAAATAAATGTTCGAGAACTAGATAGTAACAAATGCTCCGGAAAGTGAAATTAGTCCTTTTTGGACTTATTCGAAAATTGCCCTAACCTGACTTCAGACGTCACGTGTTTGTTAATGAAGATTTCTTGTTCTATTTCTTAACAATATATTAACTAAAAAAATCTATTCATTTTATCTCAATTTTGCTTCCCACACATGTAATTAGAAGTAGACAAACGGTCACCATTATTATGTATATAGTGAAGCCAAAAGTGATGTTGCAAATTGTTAGGGCTTTATTAATGGACATAGTTTTTTCGTGTTTTCGTAGCTCTCTTAGTTTTCTTTTGTGGAATTAGCTCAGACTGAGAGAAAGCTCTGGTTCTTGATATAAATCGCACTACTAAGGATTGCCAAAGCCAACCTAACTATGTGGGTATCTCAAGAAATATAATACCTTTAGTGGGCAATAGAAATTGAGGGTTTTCGTGGCCAAGAAAGAAGAAGTTTTAATTAAATAAAATCTTCTTGGTTTTCCGTGAAGCAAAAATATTTTTTAAGTAAGAAAAGAAGGTACATAGATAGAAATACATGCAATACAATAAAAAAATTAGATAGAGGATAATTCAGGACGAAGAAAAGATGGTAGGGACATCAAAAAAGAAAAAGTTTGTTTAACAAGTGGAAATTGCGTAGAATGTATATTTTCAAAGTATGCAGACTTTTAATTTCGTTTCCCCCGCATATTTTGAACTTGTGATATCCCGACTGCATGATTTAATCGAGTGCAGGCAATGGCAGTGGGTTTGAATTGTTCCCGCTTTAATACGTGACCCATACAGGATATACAGGAACTTGAACTGCTACACGTAAATTATTATTTATTGATCTGTTCTTGTTGGAGAAAATTACAAATTCCTCTGCTTCGTTATCCTTATCACAAAAAAAAAACAGGAAAACAGGAAGAGAAAATTTATCGTATTAAACCAGATTGTGTGTGGTGGTTACTGACTGTGTTAAATAAATATTTGAATGGTAAGGGTTGCAATACAAAGGGTAAAATTCTACACAAGGCCGGCGTGTGATTTAAGCCACAATTTTTCCTTTATTGTTGGCAGAAAATGTACATATAAATACATATATTGGACAAGTTTAGCGCGCCGACATAGTTAACCATTTGAAAGTTGGAAGAGGGTCAAGTTTAATTTAAAAAAACAAAAATTCCTCCCTGTCCTGCCATTTACTACAGGGTGCTTGTCTTGGCACCGTCCCTGAATATTTAGGTCTTAGGGTCAGCTTGTACTAAAAAACGAACCACATTTAAATTAAACACAGAAACACCATAAAGAAGTAAAGAAAAAGTTTCAATAACTTTGGTTTTTTAAATTTTTGATTAATTTTATCTTAACTGTTAAAAACAATACAAATTTTATTTTTAATTTTTTTTGCAGAAGCTGCTGAAACAACGCTCAATTATGGCAGGATTGGGTAAGTAATTATCCAAAGTTTAGATTTAATTTATTCCTGATAATTATAATTAAACTTCGTTGCTCGTCGTTTATATTATGAAGAGTCAAAAATTACAACAATTAATATTACAGACGCTTCAGAACCTTATACGTCATGAGCCTTGTTCTTGGGATGCGCAGATCATAACTCCGCCCCTTGTTAACTAAATGATCAAGAATAAGCTCCGCCTCTAGCTATTCATGACATTTTGAAATACTTCCAGTGGTATTTTTACAAGAAATGACATTGTATTTAAATAGTTAATAATTTGATTGTGGATTAAACTTTACATAAGTAAATTTATAAATAAATGAGGAAGTTTTTGTTTTTATTCTTGGTCCGAAGCTTACAAAAACAAGTACACAATAGATGGCGACACAACGCTTGTATGGGAAGACTTTATAAACTTAAATTTGATAAGTAACAGGCTTCTGGAGCACCTCATCGTGAGACGAATGAAGTTATGGTAGATTTTGTGCCTCTTGAACCTTTTAACATTCGTTAATTTGAAATTTAAAAAAAATCCAGCTACCTACGTTTAAATGTCCATGTCCTGGAGGTAATCGCCTTAAAATAGTTGTTTCGTTTCGTGGAGTCCTGTCCTGTATTGTGAAGTGAATTTAATTTTTGGTTTCGGTTTTTGTGTTGGGTCAGTGTTTTTAAAGTGTCGAAGATAATTATCATTACTGACAGGCAAGTAGGCAGGCAGAGGCATCAACAAGGATGACCAGGACATCGACGACGACAACGACGCTACGGACGCGCCGTAGCAACTTTACGACGCTCGTTGTATCTAACATACAATAATGCAAAGGATTGTAGTAAAATGACAATGAATCGTCGTTGGTCTGGCGGCAGGCATGACACATGCGGGGTGCGGACTGGCTGTTTAGAGGGGTGCGGCGCGTAGGCGGGCCGGGTCGAGAAGACGTCGGGCGCCGGTGTCGGCAGTCGCGAGCCGTCTTCAGCGTAGTTCGTTTGACACCACCGCTGCTGCCGTAGCCAGAGACCAATTTACCACTACCACCAACCACCTCCACCACTTGCTTCTCTTCTTTTAAACCACCCGGACCATTTATCTCCGCTTCATACTTACTTCATCAACCCTTCGTACTAGAATAAGAAATTTATTTAACTTATACTCTTCCGGTCTGTCCGTTCGCGACGTCCAACCAACAACTCTTTACATAAAGAAATACAAACATCTGTAACATTTTCCAATCGCGTGTACTATTACTATTTGGTATTTTTTTCGTCCCGGCAACAAGTGGAAGCGGTGGAGATACCTGGGGGACTTCTCCAGATGGTATTGTGCAATGATCACTTGAGGATCATAAACGGTAGTAACATAAGAAGGCTCTGAGAAGGAGAGACGTCCAGGACCAAGGTGCATGAGCAGGCGATGTGGGCCGTGCTAGCGGCGGCGATTTGGGTGTGCGCGCTTGCCAACCCCTTGCAGCCGCTGCACCTAGAGCGCGGCTCCTACCGACGTCCCCAGGAGTTCGCGGCTTGGAGAAAGCGCGACTCTACAGCCGGCGGACAGGCCGGTCATTTACAACAGCAGGACCAGCAGGTGCCCATCGCACAAACTGGACTCCCCGGAGCCGAACAGCTCATGTTACGATCGCCCAGAGGCGAAAGACAGTACGACGTACCCCAAGTTGGTAAGTCACATTCGTATCTACTCTTTTTGCGCCCCTTTCGAAACGCACCAAAAATTTTTAAAATCTAATTTTTCTAGAAATTGTAAAAATCAACGTAAAACAACAATTTAAAGTGTCATTATTGCTGTTATATTGTATCTATTAAAATTCCCTCACTTATTATATCTGTGGTAATGCATTTAACAGCACGTTCGTTAAATTTATATTATTTTGCATCATTTAATAAAACAGTATTGTTTCGGTAATTTTATGATTATTATTAAATCGGTTTCTGTGCGCCTACAAAATTAATTTATACAACAAATAAACTAATGGTTACTATTTTTCTCTTGTAATGGTTATAAATAGTTATTTGTTTCACTTGAATCAACAGCAAAGCATGCAACAGGGTCAATTAAGAAAAAAAAAAGTAATTCAGTAATTGCCTTCTTCTATCGCGTGAAATGAATATTATGTGGCTACCTGACGAGCTTTATCTTGTTTATGTTAAGTATCTCAAAAATTGATCTATACTTTGTAGAGCTAATAATAGCACAAAATTATTTTTATCACTGGTAATTGTATGAAATTATAGACAGAGTAAACTACCAGCTGTTGTAAATTGTTTTTGTCATAAAACAATTTTCGAGGTAAATTGCCTAAGTCATGTTTAACGTAACTCGGTGTTGTTCAATCGTTGTTAAATAATAAAAATGTTCGACCTTACGAAGTACGTGAACGGTTGTGATTGTTGTTTGCAGGTTATTTTTGTAAATGGAAAACGAACTAACTGCTTGTGTTTTCATAGGTTTTCAGCAATAATCGGTTTATAGATTTTCTGTCATACTATTGACAGACAATTTGTTATTCGACAAAGTAATTTTCTTTCTCGAGTTTGGAACATAGCTACAGAATCAGGTATTATCAAAGACGCAATCTACGTCAGGATAGACCGGGAATATTTAATAGATGGGTTAAATTAAAAATAAAAAAACACAGTTTTATTGTCAAATCCGGCGCGTTTCGGCGATTAAGTAAGTCGTTTTTATTTAATGAGTTGTTTGTCACTTTTCTACTCGTGGAATTTGAAAAATTATTAAAAAATTGTGTTTTGACAGGGAGGGAATAGGAACAGAAAATAGATGCGGGAGGGGATGTTGAAAATGTCATGGAATGAATTGAGGAGGTAATAAGGATAAATAGAGAATGTGGCAGGTAGGACATCTTCTGAGATGAATAAATCCTTGAAGACAGTGTTACAAGCAGAAATAGGAGTAAAGAGAGGCAATTATTCTTCTTCTTGAAGTGTCACAAATTAAATTTGAATGCGGAGTACTAGTTTGAATGAAGCCTTTTTCAGTCGCCGTCACTTCGGCTCTGTCGGTCGCTTCCTTACTAGAGAAGTTTCGGGGTTTACTTTGTGTGATTCCCGATATTTTTACAATCATTGTTTCATATGCTACATTTTATGAGGTTCCTAAGGCATTCATGAGGACAACCCGTTTAACGTTCTCATTGAGGCACGTTCGATTTTTAGGGTTCCGCACCTTACTTCGTTGTCCGTCTGTCCGTCCGTCCGTCAAGACCTTTTTTCTCATGAACGCGTGGGGGTTATCAAGCTAAAATTTATACCAAATACTTAGGCCATTGCCCCTTTGGAGCTGTGAAAAAATCAAACTTCTAAGCTAACGCAATCAAAAGATACAGCCGTCTTATGCCGCAAATTTCCGCAAATTTTCGAATCAAAACCTACAGGGTACTTCCCGTGAACTCAGAATCTTGAAATTTGGCATGAAGCAACGTCTTATAGCACAGATAAAGGAAAAATTGCGAAAACCGTCAATTTTTAGTTACATCATATAATAAAAATATTTTTAATAATTTTAAAGTTACTACCCCTTTCCTCATGAACGCGTAGAGGTATTAAATTGAAATTCATATCAAATACTTAGGTCTATAATACCTTTAAGCTGTAACAAAATCAAACTTCTATGTCAACGCAATCAAAAGAAACAGGAATTTAAGCCGCATATTTTCAAACTCGCAACTACTCGCAAGGGAATCAAAACCTAAAGGGTACTTCCAGTCGATTTAGAATCTTGAAATTTGTCATGAAGCAATGTTTTATAGCACATATAAAGGAAAAATTCCGAAAACCTTAAATTTTTAGTTACATCACATAATTATATACAGGTTTGTACGGAATCCTCGGTGCGCGAGTTCGACTCGCACTTGGCCGGTATTTTTCTTTTCCACCAACTAGAGTTGACCAATCACCCACTCATCCAAGTACTGGCCAGACAGGACGTTGCTTAACTTGGAAACATACCTTTTTTTAATATGAAGATTAATTTGTTGTTGGTACTAGATGTTGTGGTATTTGGTATTAGTTTTGGTTCTTATTTTTGTATTTAAGTAATTAGATTAATAACTTTGGTAGAATTTGTAAAACTATTCGATCTATAAATATCTTGAAGGAAGAGGACTCTGATAAAAAGAAAATCATGTTGATCACGTGTTCCTGATGGCAAACCTGTTTTTTCTTGGTGAAACAAATTTATATTTTCTCCCTAGAGAATTTCAAAGAAAATAATTCTGTGATTGCCTCATGGTTGAGGAAGATTTTCTCGGATATGAAGGAGAAAAGTTTAAAATCGATTCGTACCTTTATAAATGTGACCTGAAACTTCATTAGTTATCTACCTATGTACAAGAAAATTGTATTCTTTTTGTAACTCGTCCTGGTCTGGTCTTGTCTAATATTAACTTTTAACGATTTTTGTTTGATGTTTTTCTGAACACGTGTAATTATTAGGTACAAAGGGATGAAAGAAACAATTGAAACGAAAGTTTCTTTATTTTGTTTGAAAACCTTTACACGTGGAACTTTCTTACATACAAACAAATACCTAACTCGATTTTACCGTTACCTAAGATTATCTACCTACCTATTTATTAGGATTACAAAAAAAGAAGAAAAGGATGTCACATTGTCGATAAATTTAATCATAATCGGATTTAATTATTTGACGCAGTTAAGCAAACAGTTTTTAATTAAATATATTCTCTGTTCCATTTGGAAACGTACGGAATTACTTTTATGCTGTTTTTAATTAAATAAATTAATTAAATATATTCTCTGCTTCATTTGCTAACGTATGGAATTATGCAAGGAACTTCCAATATCTACAGTTTTTGACATTTTCAATTAAATGAAACTAATTATTCGGAAAATTACTTTTATAATTAATAATCACGTACATTTACATTTCAATTATATTTCAAATAAAATTTGAGTATTTGTAGTTGAGAGATCTCCCCAGTTCATTAGCTAATGCTCCAGCGACGTGATTTGACGAAATGCCACCGTAACTGATCTTTCATGTCTTTAATAATAAAGACGTCAAAATGTTTTATGATTCCTGATGTATCCTGAATTATTATTGTCTAGTACCTATCTAACTATTTGCATTAACTAAATTGGATAATATTTATTGTCGCCAGTCGTACTTTTTTTACAAAGACTCTTTTAATTAATTATGTCATTTACTAAAACAGTAGTTGATGTTAGAAGTCTTTATTGCCCAACTTGGGTAAACATCTAGGAAACCAAGGTCATCATTAAATCCTGTAAGTCGTCGGGACGTTAGAGCTGAGAACTAATCTCCTGGAAGTTAACTGCTGCAAAGCGGAAGCTGACTTGCATTAAAAGATTTAATATCGTCGGTTTTTTATTCGGCTTGAATTGCCCCCAGTTCTGAGATAAGTTTTAATTAGCAACTACACGATAGTAAATGTCTCAGGAATTGTTTTTACTGCTTTTGTGTTAAATTTTAACGGGAGCGTTTTCTCATTGTTTTAAAAAATTATTTTTGTGTGGATTATCAACTGGAAAAGGAGAAAAACTTTTTCATCATAGGCCACATTATCGCTGTCTATTCTTGCAAGATATTAAATCAACTCGCTCTTAAGTAGCTGCTCTGGTTTGATTTTCAAGCAACACCAAAACGAAATTTTCATTTGTTGTTCTGGATTTCACTAGACTAAGAAGTTACAATTGAATTGAATTGAAGATATTCGATCAAAAATTTAAGAAACCATGAGACTGCGTAAATATAGCTGTTAAGATTCGGTAATATAACCCACCAAATCGGTTATTGGTTTGCAATCCGCGGCTCTTACCCAGCGAGTTATGAGAAAAAGGCGTCTGCAATCTGTACTGATTGCTACAAGATCATATACAGATCAGGTAATATACGAATCGAATATAGGAATACACATTTTTGTCGGTACTTTGGATTTATATTCATTTCTATACCACAGAGGTCGGGCCGTGGTTCAAAATGAACCAAAATGTGTCGCTGTTTTACCATGTAGGTACTATTTATAAAAACATAGTACCGCCCATTGTGATTGAATGTAAAAGAATATCCTTACGTTCGGTTCGTAAGTTACCAGTAGTGTATATACGGTCTTCAGATTGTTTGTTCTTTAGCGGTAAATTTCCAAAAAAATACCGGCCAAGTGCGAGTCGAGGGTTCCGTACAAACCTGTATATATGTGACGTAACTAATTATAAAACATTGCTTCATGCCAAATTTCAAGATTCTAAATCGACTGGAAGTACCCTTTAGGTTTTGATTCCCTTGCGAGTAGTTGCGAGTTTGAAAATATGCGGCTTAAATTGCTGTTTCTTTTGATTGCGTTGACATAGAAGTTTTATTTTGTTACAGCTTAAAGGTATTATAGACCTGAGTATTTGATATGAATTTCAATTTAATACCTCTACGCGTTCATGAGGAAAGGGGTAGTAACTTTAAAATTATTAAAAATATTTTTATTATATGATGTAACTAAAAATTTACGGTTTTCGCAATTTTTCCTTTATCTGTGCTATAAGACGTTGCTTCGTACCAAATTTCAAGATTCTGAGTTCACGGGAAGTACCCTGTAGGTTTTGATTCGAAGATTTGCGGAAATTTGCGGCATAAACGGCTGTATCTTTTGATTGCGTTAGCTTAGAAGTTTGATTTTTTCACAGCTCCAAGGGACAATAGCCCTGAGTATTTGGTATAAATTTTAGCTTGATACCTCAACGCGTTCCTGAGAAAAAGGGTCTTAACGGACGGACGGACAACGAAGTGATCCTATAAGGGTTCCGCTTTTTCCTTTTGAGGTGCGGAACCCTAAAAATAGGTAAATCCAATTTGAGAGTAGAAAAATATATTTTGTTGTACAAACGTTTCGTCCACTTAAATTTAACATTTTACCTAATACGTACGTGTTTAAAATTTTCTATTATTCTATATATATGTATATATTCAGTTGTAGTGACCTACATTTTCAATTAGGTACTTTTATACATATATGTATATGTGTGTGTATGTGTCCATCAGTGACATGGACTGTTTTTGTCTCTTTTTCTCATCGCCACGAACGTTGTAGAATTAATTAGTACGAACGAGTCCCAACTGGTGGTTTCCGCCTCCTTATGATTAGCGGTCTGAATGAAATTGTAACGAAAAGCAAATCGCGGACACAAATACGTCTAATTAATTAAGCATCCATTTGTAAAAGGTAGGCCGTGCGCGTCTATTTTGTTCGTGCACTTTTTTTTCTTGGAAAAAGCGATTACATCTTCAGGGGCTTTCGTAAGTGACGTGACATAATAAACTGTTAGGGACGCATCGGGACCTGCGTCTTTTCCACGAAATACTTCGGCTATGACTCCCACGCATCCAGTTTCGTTGATGACTTTCAAAAGCCCTTGAATTATATGAATACATCGATGTTAATTAAAAATGAACGACTCTTCTAGTGCCAATCAGGAACAGCTTTCTTCAATAACTACCCTATTAATTTTTTTTTCTGGAATTCATTTACTTAAATTAATTTCCAATTTCTCAGATACTTTCATACACATACACAACATGTATATTTAATTAATTACATAATCGCATTCTATTCTGTTCCTTATGTTTTGTATTTAATTTCCTGGTATATTCTTATTATCTATCCTTTTAGGGGTGTACGCATTTCGTTGGTTATTCTTGGAATTACTTGTGCGATTTGTAGGTACCGTGTGACACGTGTTGTGAATTTCAGCAGCCGGGGAATTCCGCTGAGAGAATACACGTGTCTCCTTTTGATTCTATTCAATTTACACTCAATAGAATTATTACTTTACTTATCTTTCTCCAAGAATTCCTGACGTTTAGCACAGTCGTGAATTAAATTTTCCCATTATAGTTTACACCGAAACAATTTCTTCCGAACAATGAATCACGTTTATAGGGCAACTTTGAAGGTGTATCTCCAGAAAAAATGTTTTTCTTTTGTTTTTGTCCCTCTCTTGTTTTTTGTAACGTCTTGTGACCGATCTCACATCTCCTTTCAGTTTTTTTTTTTTTTTTAAATTATTGTACCTAGCGCTTTTTATTTCTGTACAGCGGTGTGATTCGAACCCCATCAGCGCATCTCGTAACCGACTGGGCCACGGCAGTAGCCTCTCAAGAAATACGATCTACTGAAGGTATTTCTAGTTAACAGCGAGATTAATAAATAACTATAGACAGCGCA
Source organism: Agrilus mali (assembly GCA_029378335.1). Taxonomy (NCBI): domain Eukaryota; kingdom Metazoa; phylum Arthropoda; class Insecta; order Coleoptera; family Buprestidae; genus Agrilus; species Agrilus mali. The sequence goes on from CM055660.1 coordinate 2,062,197, forward strand.
ATAGGCGCAATCTGTGGACATTTCTTGCAACTATTGCATCAAAATTTTGTAGTGTAAAGTAAAATCTAAAATTGTTATTGTTACGATCCAGTATCATTGTATGTAGAGCCATTACATGTATTTTATTCTTCTTGGTCTTTTATGAAGGCCATTGTGCTCTTTCAACTTTTGAATGAACGTCATAAACCCCGAACGAAAATTATTATGTCGTCGAGTGTTAATTTGTGTATATATAGTTGTTCGTGACGTGTTATTACTGCGCCAGAAGTTCTGTTGTTGTGAAAGTAAATGTGACCATTTGTCACTAGATAAAACACCTATTCAACGGAAGGGGCCGAGGGTGGTAGTTTTACGGCGGAAAAGCAGCAAGCCAGCCCGATCCGACGGTCATGGCGTGTGGTTGACTCACGGGGTGGCTGGCTGTAACTTTTCGCGCCCGCTCCAGGCGGCGGCTTTTTTCCTTTTCCCACAATACATAAGACTGTGCGCTTCTGCTCTTGATCTTCTTCTTCTTCCTCTTCCTCTTCTTCACCATCATCATCGTCATCGTTTTCCTACTACCGCAATAGCCGACGACGACGTTGTAACTATAAATTACTCGAGACACTTCTCAACGGCCCTTTATTCATAACGTTTCGGTCTTTTTTAGTATGGTACGTTTATGTGGTTTCTTCCAGGCGACGGAACAGATTCGTTATAACCACGCGGCATATCGTTTCGAATTGGCTTTTTATGGACCCTGACAGCGAACGACTTTTATTTTCTTCCTCTTTTGCATCTCGCTGGAGGAAAGGAACACAATCGTCAGCTTCAGTGCAATATTGTTACAAAAGAAAGAAGGGTGGGGAAAACGCCATGAATTGAAAAGGTTAAGAATGAAGAGTTGTTAGACTTGGTGGAGGACGACGACAGTGCACTAACTAATAAGGAAAAGAAGAGATGGGGTGGTAAGGCAACTGCTGAGACGTATTAGAAGCAGAAATATCAGTAGTGGGTGGTGGAAGAAATAAGAAGATTGGCTGAAGGTATAAATGAGTGAACGAGTCTTCAGGCTGATTGGTCCAAGTTTTTCTGTGATTTCCTTGGATCATTTAGGCAAATGCTGGGGTAGTAATATTCCACAGATAATTTTTCACATCTCTTCTGTCTTCATTTCGTCCTTCTCATCTTTCTTCCCCCACACCACTACCCACCCATTCCCACGATTCCTGAAGGAGGCTGAAGGGGGCCTTCCGTTCTATCCCTCCGACTTTGCACAAGTGTGTATGTCAATATTGGTGGGAATGAAACACCCAAAAGGTTTAAGTTTTTTTCAGGCTGATGCAAAGACATCGTGATTGTAATGTGACGAGTAGTATGAAGCTTCAAACCTTTATAAAAGTACTTGTAGGTAATGAATACACAAAAAGTGCACTAAACCTTTACAGATGGCGCTCATTACACTATTTGTGATTATTTATTAAACCTACACCATCCACGACACAATGAAGATTAAGAATCGATTGTGGTGCAGACTTTTTGCAAATTTATAATATTTTTATATATTTTATTACCCTTTGTAATATCTGGACTTTCCTTATTGAAATCAAAGCTCACTTTTATAATAGATATTTATTCAGTTGTACGTAATGATTTCGACAAGAGAAAATTTTTATTTGGGCCTCTAAAAAGATTTTTCTTTCAATTATTCCCCATTAAATAATATCTACTGAAATGTTTCCCTTAAATGAAAAGATTTGTTTTTTCATCCTACACCCATTTCCAATTTCGTTCCCGCTCCTGTTCTTATTCCATCAAATGAATTTTCAGGCTAGTTGATTAGATATATTTCTTGGAACTGTTTTCTTGAAAAAGGTCTGTGAAATTTCCCTGCAGGGGTAACTGACCTGACGCTTAGGATATTGATAATATAACCAAAGTAATTGTCGTTATTCCTGTCCCTTCTACCTACGTCCGTTGGCAAAATTTGATTACGTTACGAAGATATATTTCATCCCCATAAATTTCATAAGAGGGAGAGGGAGGTTAAGCTGTGATGAATAAATTTTATCGGTGACGTATGATGAAAATATCGATCCTCAGATGCTGCCTACATTTCATTACATTACAGTAAACTTTCATATACATAGATAAATATTTTCCTTAAAATAAGTAACTATTTTATTTTATAGCAAGCAGATTTTTTTTTATTTGTATTAAGGGAGGATTTTTTATTTACTCTGTTAGTGTTTCTATAGCAAGAAATTGTTATCCTTTTTAAGGACGAATTTAAGCACCGTGAAACAGCTATTTTGCATTGCATTCTTTTCTTCTACTTATTCTCGGTTTGTTATCGATATCTTTTGGAATGGTACTTGTGTATGCGAATATTCTTACAATAGACTGGAGTGTAAAGCGGGTCGGTGCACTCTCTATGGCTTCTATTTACTCGATTACCGTGGTTTATTGGCAGCATTGGCATTCAAGAAATCTGTTCCATTCCCTTTACAATGTGTGCCGGATGTGGTAATGTATGTTACGTAACCGACTTTCTTCCAAATGTGCTTATTTTTGAGGCTAGTTTGGCAATGAAACGTACTTGATTACGCCCAGTTAACGGCTCATACTGGGCAGAAGAAGAACCCACCATTATGGACAGCGGGATGGTGGAACAATTGGCAAATGGATTAGAAACTTCCCAATATTTTTTACCGTTATTACACTTTTAAAATCATTGTACTTATATAGTGTCAAAATTTGAGTGAAACTCTTCTACATTTCATCCGCTTGAAAACTTCTCAACTTTTCCAAATATTGAACGTGATCCTTTTAGTTAAATAAAACCTTTGCAACCCCCTTTTAGGCTTGCACGTAACACAAATAGTTCTTTGTCCTGTCAAAGATAAAAAAGGATCATTATATTTGTGTTTAATAATCCCCCATTTTCCATGCAATCCCTTCGTGCTTGCTGTTGTTGCAAAATACCAAGTTGTCAAACTTAATTGTCGTTGAATATCGTGCAAAGATTAGATTTAACTTTTTTGTTTGTGCTAATTCTTATATCGTTTTTATATTTTACACGTGCATTATTACCTAGATGTATAAAGAATCTAAAGTTGGGTGTAAAATTCCAAAAAAAATTAAGAAGAGCGCAAATATTTTTTTTTCTGGAGAAGCTGGATGTTTCGCATAGGCACGTGTGTAATAAATTCAAATATATTTCAAGCGTACGTGTTTAGAAACATGTTTCGAGAGACATGATAAGCACGGAGGGTCTAGGAATATTGTATCTGCCTGTCATGAAAATAAAAGGTTAATAGCTTTTCTCAAAGGAAAATAAAGTAAGTTTTTTGTTCCTCTTTTGTTTTAGAGATCAGAAAATGAAACAAAAATATTTTTAAGAGATTTATAAATATTTACTTTTTTAGTAAGATAAAATTAATTGGGCAGTTACTACAAAAGAGTTTAAAAAATGATCACTGTATAATATACTTTAGTTTAAAAATGTAGATATTTTAATTTAAAATTGTTCAAAGGGTTCTTTAGGGACAATTACGAGCCTGTACCTGTTCGATAATGGCCCCTAGCCGTTGCTTGTGTAGCTGAAAATTACATTTGTAGCCTGTTCTATTTTTAGAACTGAGAAAAACGGATTTTCATTTTTCATCTGTAAGCGGTGAATCACCAAGTGTCTTATTTTGCTCTTCGGTACAATAAAGGGTACGTGACTTGACTGGCGTGGCGCGGACGTGAAAGTTTATATTCCCGTGGATATGTGAGTGTACCTAAGTAACAAAGAAAAACTAACTTCTTTATTGAACATTTATACTCGTTTTGAAGCCGTACATAACAATGATTCAAGCGAGGAAAAATGAATGGGACAGCGACAGGGACAGGGGAAAAAGAAAATTCGAAAAACAAATTGGGACATCGTGCAGTTGAATCACGAAACATGTGACATGTGAAGTTTGTTATTGTATAAATGCGTCAGAAAATAAAAATCGTTCTGGGAGACACAAAGCTCAAATTGAAACAAACTTCAAGGCCTGCAAATTAACGTTAGGTACCTACTCAAAGTTTCTACAAATATTTTTTTTGTTGTAACATAAAGACGGCGAGCAATAAATTCCACAGACCACGGAAACAACACAAGTTAAAATAGGTCTTCAAATTTTATGTGAAATAATATTGAAGGACATCTACTTAGGAACTTTTGTTTCTCTTCAAATTCCATAAAAGTGTAAAGGCACCAGAGTTCAAAAACTAGAAGAAATTTTACGTCTTATCCGCGTAATTTGTCCTTTAACAACGTGGAAAGTAATTTCACTCGTGTTTTGGGTTCTCAAAGGGAGGAAGTCCGTCTATCTTTTTCCCTCTCCCTCTCTGAATTTTTACGACATAAGTCCGTAAATATTGCAACTGGAAACTAGATTCGGAAAACTTTGTTGTTAAATGTATCTCCAGAATAGAATCCCTACTTCTACTTATGGTATAGATATAGGTGAGTAGTCGTGAGATAAAATTATCTATAGACCACCCAGAGCCTTAATTAACCCCGTTCTACTAGAATGTTTTAAATAAAACTAGTAGCGATTGATTTCGTAACGTTTAATAGACTTGTTATTTATTTCTTACGGCTACTAGGAAAACAAGATAATAAAAAATACCAGCCAAGTGCGAGTCGAACTCGCGCACCGAGGGTTCCGTACAAACCTGTATATATGTAATGTAACTAAAAATTTAAGGTTTTCGGAATTTTTCCTTTATATGTGCTATAAAACATTGCTTCATGCCAAATTTCAAGATTCTAAATCGACTGGAAGTACCCTTTAGGTTTTGATTCCCTTGCGAGTAGTTGCGAGTTTGAAAATATGCGGCTTAAATTGCTGTTTCTTTTGATTGCGTTGACATAGAAGTTTGATTTTGTTACAGCTTAAAGGTATTATAGACCTGAGTATTTGATATGAATTTCAATTTAATACCTCTACGCGTTCATGAGGAAAGGGGTAGTAACTTTAAAACTATTTAAAATATTTTTATTATATGATGTAACTAAAAATTTACGGTTTTCGCAATTTTTCCTTTATCTGTGCTATAAGACGTTGCTTGGTACCAAATTTCGAGATTCTCAGTTCACGGGAAGTACCCTGTAGGTTTTGATTCGAAAATTTGCGGTATAAACGGCTGTATCTTTTGATTGCGCTAGCTTAGAAGTTTGATTTTTTCACAGCTCCAAGGGACAATGGACCTGAGTATTTGGTATAAATTTTAGCTTGATACCTCCACGCGTTCCTGATAAAAAGGGCCTTGACAGACGGACGGACAACGAAGTGATCCTATAAGGGTTCCGCTCTTTCCTTTTGAGGTGCGGAACCATAAAAAGGGGGTGGAAATAGGTAAAACGGATGGAATAGGTAGATACCTAGTGGTGGTCGATGACTCGAACTTTATAAATCATAACAAAAAAAAATGATATGAAGCAATAAAACTGACCTAGAATTCTTACAACACATCGGTCAGTAACTATTTTAATAAATATTTGAAGAAAAGTGAGACTGAAAATTACTACAACTAAATAAAACTGCCTCCGTCATGAACAAGGAGATTCAACTGAAATCAGAGACTCGAATTTCCTTCCAATCGTTATCTTTCCTGTCATGTCCTTTTGCGCGTATGTATTCATAAAATATTCACCCGTCCGGGTATTTTAGTACAATCGATCGGAAAAGAAATATTTTCTATCACCGCCGTGTGTTTGTTTACAAAGACTAAGAAAATTAACTATCGACCCGCTTAAATCTCACAAAATTATTTAAAAGGAACGCCAACTATCAATAAAGTCTATCGTACTATGCACTTCAATTATTCTAAAAAACAGAGGGTACATACAAGAATAAAATTGGTAAAATATCAATTTATGCCACTGTAACTCCATCTACAGATATTTATTTGCACCTGCAGATTTCACAAATATCCAAAGAGGGCGATTTACCACCAATTTGTTCAATATTAATCAACTTATTTACGTGGGGTCCTGATCTTTAATTTTGCCCGATTCTTTTACTTCCAAAATAGACTTTATTTAATTATTTCGAAACATTTTAAAGTAATTTATTATTTATGGTATTTGATATTGAGTAAATTGGATTAGAATTACACATAATGGATACGTAGCAGAGTTGGGAACTGCTTCGATTATCGTGGCTCAAAGTTTCGCAGCGTTTCGAGTTAGGGGTAGATGAAATTAACGTCGAACCCTGTAAAATAAAGGGCCAACCACCCGAACGACGCCATCGTGCTTACCGCCCCGAGCCCCAAACAACTTGCTTTCAGTTCAAATTTATAATACCGCCTTGATTGCTGAATCCGAACGCTTCTTTACAGGTAAACTAACGGTTTTCGCTAATGATCCGAGTAGTAACCAGTCAGTCGTCTTCCTTCTCATTAACTTCGTATTTTGTTTTTATTACGCGAGCACTTAGGAAAAACAATTAAATCATTAGAAAGAAGGGCGGTTTATTTATTTATTTATTGGCTATTACATTTTCTGCTCTCTTTAAATTTTTGTTTTTTTTTTTAATCAGCTCATGTTTAAGCCCTTGCTGTTTTTTAAAGTTGTATGGTCCCTTTTCAACCCTATTAAGAGTGTAGAATTCAAGGTGAGTTATGAACCTCAGCACGAGACTGTCCCTTGATCCCTCCAATTAAATATTGGTGAGACAATCCTCAAATGGGTTCATATCTAACGATTAGGTACCTGACGCTGAATTCTATCCCCATTGGAATTTATCTGTTTAAATATTAATCCTTATTATTCATGCTCCTTCTTTGGAAGCAGCTCATCAATTTCGACGAATCCTGTTAATAGGGATTTTGTCGCGCTCCGTTTAATACTTTTTCTGCTCAACTAATTATATTCAAAAACGAGAGGTGGAATTTATTTAGGTACATACAAGAAAACAGGACGAAACTTCTCGAGAATTTATTACTTATTTTGTGCAGACAACGGGGAATTAATTCCAAATTATACAGTTAAAAGACATACTAACTTTAGTAACTTAAAAACAAATAATTCAAGGATTTAAAATTCTCTATATTTTTAACATGCGAGAATGTAACCCAACCTAACCTAACCTCACATAACCTTTTATCATTTTAACCCCTTTGTCATGATGGATATATGGATCATCAGAGATTATTGCAGAAAGAATGTTCTTCAGTAGGCTTTTAATAAGACGTTTTTCGCTTCAATGGCTAGTTTCTCCCCCAGGGGGTGCCAAAGTGGACCATCTCATTCTTTTCCATAATAGTTTGTTAGAGAATTATTCTGAACTATGAATAGAATATTTGTGACTTAATTCGCTAGAGTATATTTGATTTAATTAGGGCTTCTCACAATTCTCAACCCAACCTACAAATCTAAATTCTAACAAGCATAAAAATAATATAAAGCAGTTTTTTCAATATAGCATTTGACAGAATTTAAAAATTATTGGAGTTGTAAAAAAATATTCTATGTGAGAAATAGTGAGATTGAATGTTATATTTGAACTGGTTAATATTGAATCATAAATATACGTTTAAATTAAAGAAACCTTTGACACCCCCTGGAGGAAAAAGTAGTTCCATTAATTTCTATAATAGTTAGAAAAGGATTCAGAACTATAAATTTAGGTAAAATTTTTGGCTTATGTTCAATTTAATTAAAGCCCCTAACCTAACCATCCCAACTTAACCTACCCTTATCTATTCAATTGGAAAAATATATTTCCTTCATGTAAGTTTGTCTTTCGAGAGGAATCATCTAAGATTAGCAAATGGGGTGTTCCTCAATAAATGCTGCTCGATTCCATTGTTAGTTTTTCCTGTTTCGGCTGTTGCGACTTATTCTCAATAAATTATGACTAATGAAAAGTCGCTTCCTGTTATGGATTCTAACATGCTTAAAAAGATTGAGAAAGAATTCTTATAATAGCACCTGAATTAAAAAAATAATTCGTTTAAATGAGAAATATTGAAGGTAAATTAAAATGAATGTTATGTTCGATGATTTAGTCGGAATCGAGTGCCAGTTTCACCCTCAGGGGGTGTAAAAGTTGATCAATTTGCCTTTAGCTATTGTAGCTAATTCCCAACCGATTTTGATGATTGAAGAGTCGATTTCTTTATAGATCTAGATGCATAAAAAGAATATTAAAACAATTTTTCCAGTAGCAATTGAAATAAAAAAATCACGATTATTAGAATGCATGTTTAAAATAAGAAAGAATTGTTTAACTTCGACACCCCCTGGAAGAAAAAGTAGCTATGGAATCGAAAGATAACTCATTAAGGGAAATTTGCTCCATTTATTTCTATAATAGTTAGAAAAGGATTCAGAACTATAAATAAAGGTAATGTTTTTGGCTTATGTTCAATTTAATTAAAGTCCCTAACCTAACCATCACAACTTAACCTACCCTTATCTATTCAATTGGAAAAATATATTTCCTTCATGTAAGCCTGTCTTTCGAGATGAATCATCTAAGATTAGCAGATGGGGTGTTCCTTAATAAAACTTCAAAGGGATGCTGCTCGATTCCATTGTTAGTTTTTCTTGTTTCGGCTGTTGCGACTTATTCGCAATAAATTTTGACTATTGAAAAGTCGCTTCCTGTTATGGATTCTAACATGCTTAAAAAGATTGAGAAAGAATTCTTATAATAGCACCTGAATTAAAAAAATAATTCGTTTAAATGAGAAATATTGAAAGTAAATTAAAATGAATGTTATGTTCGATGATTTAGTCGGAATCGAGTGCCAGTTTCACCCTCAGGGGGTGTTAAAGTTGACCAATTTGTCTTTAGCTATTGTGGCTAATTCCCAACCGATTTTGATGATTGAAGAGTCGATTTATTTATAGATCTAGATGCATAAAAAGCATATTAAAACAATTTTTCCAGTAGCAATTGAAATAAAAAAATCAGGATTTTTAGAATGCATGTTTAAAATCAGAAAGAATTGGTTAACTTCGACACCCCCCTAACCATCACAACTTAACCTACCCTTATCTATTCAATTGGAAAAATATATTTCCTTCATGTAAGCCTGTCTTTCGAGATGAATCATCTAAGATTAGCAGATGGGGTGTTCCTTAATAAAACTTCAAAGGGATGCTGCTCGATTCCATTGTTAGTTTTTCTTGTTTCGGCTGTTGCGACTTATTCGCAATAAATTTTGACTATTGAAAAGTCGCTTCCTGTTATGGATTCTAACATGCTTAAAAAGATTGAGAAAGAATTCTTATAATAGCACCTGAATTAAAAAAATAATTCGTTTAAATGAGAAATATTGAAAGTAAATTAAAATGAATGTTATGTTCGATGATTTAGTCGGAATCGAGTGCCAGTTTCACCCTCAGGGGGTGTTAAAGTTGACCAATTTGTCTTTAGCTATTGTGGCTAATTCCCAACCGATTTTGATGATTGAAGAGTCGATTTATTTATAGATCTAGATGCATAAAAAGCATATTAAAACAATTTTTCCAGTAGCAATTGAAATAAAAAAATCAGGATTTTTAGAATGCATGTTTAAAATCAGAAAGAATTGGTTAACTTCGACACCCCCCTAACCATCACAACTTAACCTACCCTTATCTATTCAATTGGAAAAATATATTTCCTTCATGTAAGCCTGTCTTTCGAGATGAATCATCTAAGATTAGCAGATGGGGTGTTCCTTAATAAAACTTCAAAGGGATGCTGCTCGATTCCATTGTTAGTTTTTCTTGTTTCGGCTGTTGCGACTTATTCGCAATAAATTTTGACTATTGAAAAGTCGCTTCCTGTTATGGATTCTAACATGCTTAAAAAGATTGAGAAAGAATTCTTATAATAGCACCTGAATTAAAAAAATAATTCGTTTAAATGAGAAATATTGAAAGTAAATTAAAATGAATGTTATGTTCGATGATTTAGTCGGAATCGAGTGCCAGTTTCACCCTCAGGGGGTGTTAAAGTTGACCAATTTGTCTTTAGCTATTGTGGCTAATTCCCAACCGATTTTGATGATTGAAGAGTCGATTTATTTATAGATCTAGATGCATAAAAAGCATATTAAAACAATTTTTCCAGTAGCAATTGAAATAAAAAAATCAGGATTTTTAGAATGCATGTTTAAAATCAGAAAGAATTGGTTAACTTCGACACCCCCCTAACCATCACAACTTAACCTACCCTTATCTATTCAATTGGAAAAATATATTTCCTTCATGTAAGTCTGTCTTTCGAGATGAATCATCTAAGATTAGCAGATGGGGTGTTCCTTAATAAAACTTCAAAGGGATGCTGCTCGATTCCATTGTTAGTTTTTCTTGTTTCGGCTGTTGCGACTTATTCTCAATATATTTTGACTATTGAAAAGTCGCTTCCTGTTATGGATTCAACATGCTTAAAAAGATTGAGGAAAAATTCTTATAATAGCACCTGAATTAAAAAAATAATTCGTTTTAATGAGAAATATTGAAATTAAATTAAAATGAATGTTATGTTGGATGATTTAGTCGGAATCGAGTGCCAGTTTCACCCTCAGGGGGTGTTAATGTTGACCAATTTGTCTTTAGCTATTGTGGCTAATTCCCAACCGATTTTGATGATTGAAGAGTCGATTTCTTTATAGATCTAGATGCATAAAAAGAATATTAAAACAATTTTTCCAGTAGCAATTGAAATAAAAAAATCACGATTTTTATAATGCATGTTTAAAATTAGAAAGAATTGTTTAACTTCGACACCCTCTGGAAGAAAAAGTAGCTATGGATTCAAAAACGAACCCCTTCTATTAATTTCTGTAACAATAAATTCCATGTTTGGTTTAATTCTCTGAGGTATATTTAGCTCAATTAGGGAGGATTAAGTATGTAAAGGTAACTAAGGTAGCGTCATCGTGTAGGTATTTATTGGTAAGTAAGTAGTTCTGTTGGAGAGCCGTCGTAGTCTCCGGGGAAAGGGTCCATTCTCAGACATGCAGGTGCAGCAGCGGAGCCGATCAATACAATCGCGGGGGCGGTGTTTTCTACCCGCGACACAGACATCGTGGTTCCACTGTTTGTTGTTGCCTCTTTTCCCTATCGTCGTCGCCAACAACGACTGATAGCCCGATTGTCGCTGCCGGTTCGACAACCCAAAATCTCTGACTCACCTTTCTACATGCATACATCCCGATCCCAATCCCGGTTCCGATTTCGATCCCTCCTCGTTCCAATTTTCATCTAATAACTAAACTGAAAATTAACTATGTCGGACATAATGCGAGAACGATTTCGATACGTTTCAAAGAACATCAAATACTTTGGACGGCTGCTTGCCTGGGGAGTATTTAAATTAATTAATTCTGATGAGCCCGCCCACTCGTCTTTGTAATTGTAGGTGTTGTAAACTTAAACAAAGTTACGATCTAAGTATTTGTTACGTACGTTATTTCCACCTTACTTTAAAACAAGACAATGATGATGAGATAATATTGATTAAGACGGAATAATAAAGGACTTGTGCAAATGAGAGACGCGTAATTTGATTACCCCACAAAGGGCCAAGGGAAGAATCGAGGTAACAAACCTAATTTAGCGGGACTAACAATTTATTTGACCAACCCCGAAAAGGTGCTCTGTTCTATTTATAAAGGACTACCATCTTTATCCATCACGTTATTGCTCTTTCCCACAAATAATAATTAATAATCATGTTATATGAACTGAACTTTAATTAATATTTTACTCTGTAAGTAAGTATATTTGAAATGAAATACGACTCTGTACGGGTGGGGTGGGTGTTATTAAAAGATCAATAAAACCATCAGAGAGTCAACTAAATTGTATTATCGAAAATATTATTTGACGAACGTTGGGGTCCTAAACTGCTTTAAAATTTCACTTTCTGTCGCCCTTTTTGAGATGAAATTGAAGCTGAAACGGAGTCTTCCAAAAAGTAATCTCATCATAAATCTGCAATTCACGTGAATCTGATGGTAGAAGGCTAGAGAAAGGGACGACAACAATTATTTAAATAAACTAATCCTGGAACGGTTGGAAAATTTTTGGTTTGTGAGAATCCATTTAGCAAATGCTGTTTTCACAATCGTTATTAAGAGAGGGAGAAAACAGGGAATAAAAGAGAAGGGGCAGTTATCAAAAAAGGACGAGTAGGTATTCAAAAATGGGGCAGAATAAATTTGACCCTTTTATAATTCTAAGAAGATTTTATTTGAGTAACATAATTGACCTCCTTCTTTGTTCCAATTCCATTAACCATTAGATTTTAACCGAGAAGGTTATCTGCAGTCATGAGCTTTGACCTTGGCGTTCTCTTTAATAGGTTTATTAGAATTTGTTGAGTGCATTTCCTTTTTCGTATTCTTGAACCCGAAATTTGCTTTAATGTCGTCGTCGAGGGTGCAAGCAAGCTTTTTATTTATTACCTACCTATTATAAGTATCAGCCAGGCCAGCAGTAGTGTGTCGTGTCGTGTCGTGTCGAAGGAAAAAAAGAGCTTTCCGAACAACGCCTTAACGGCGGAACAACAATGCTCCAGAGTTTCCCACCTTACAAGCAAGCGAAAAGAATCACAATACCTACTGAATTCAGAGGAAAGGATAAAAATAGAGTATTGATTTTGGCGAGGGGCTTGGAAGCAAGCAGTTGAATGAAGTAGTATGTCAACAGGTCTTCCTTTGAAGGCTCTAACCGCAACTCAATAAACACAAGGTTTTCAACGCGCCCCTTTAAAATAATACCACCCTCTTTTTTTACACTCGGTATCAATTTTGTTGTCTATGAAATGTACTCATTTTATTAGAATTGAATTTGAATTATTTCGATTTTCTTCTTCTTCTGAAGAAGTTAAAGAGGTAGAATATCCCACTGAAGATGATTCTTCTTATTAAACAGTTTAACTGCTGATGTTGAAACCTCTGGGGAAGTTTTAGGGGTTTACTGTGTGTGTGGTTTTTGTTGTCTTCACAACTACTATTATTTAAGGGGTTTCCACCGAACCAAATTTCACAGCAAGCCCTCTTCCAAAAGCACGGTTAAACTTTTTTTTCTACCGACCAGAGTTGTCCGGTCACCCATCCAAGTACTAACCAGAGGGAACGTTGCTTAACTTCGAATACTATTCGATCGGCATCTACGCTGCTTTTCTAAACGGTCTGGCTATATTTTTAGTTCTCATTGCCAATATATTGTATACTTACTTCAATAAATAATTTAAATAATAAGTTCCTTTTTCGTTGTTGTTATTGCGGTTTCTTTTTATTATCCCTTGTGTTATTTATTTGTTGACGTAGTGCGTTTCTATTTGGTTATCATTAATCAGCAATTATCATTATTATACCTCCTCCATCTCCGGCCCAAAGAAGGTGGTGGAAAGAAACCCCGAACCCCGACCCTGTAGGTGGTTCCACTAGTCTGATAAATACCCCCTCCAACTCATCCCTTGTTCTCAGCTCGCTGTCTGAACGATGTAGACGTAAAGTGACAAATCGCACTTTTATGAAACGTCCTGAATAAAAAGTGTTCATTTCTCCAGAATATTAATCAGGAGTTCACGTCGTCTTTCATCCAGAAATAAATCTTACATGAGAACTTCCATCTACGTAGGTACTTAGATGGGCGCTTACTAATTGTACGGGGCCGTGGAGAGAAATATATTTCATCAAGCTGAACAGAAAAACACCCCTGATGAGATAGATTTCGATCGCAAGTCAGTCAAAGGAGGAATATTAGATTAATTTTAGAGATCATTTTTAATCAAAAAGATTTAACGAGTTTTAAAATGCTCTCAGGGATTGGGTGGAAAATTCCTATCTCAATTTTACCTTTACCATCGAAGTTTTCTGAATTAGCCATTTACAAATTCTTCGCTGTTTCTACAACAAAAAAATTCTTTTGACCATCCGACTGAACGCTTTTCTGCTGGTTCGGTTCTTTCAACAGGTGGTTCATTAACGTTGTTAAGAACTTCAACTATTTTAGAACAAACTTCGCTACAATAGAGGATTTTTTTTTATGAACAAGTAGTTAAGTGTAATCAAATTAAGGTCAGAGTTAATAACGCTTTTAATTTAGAGATCAATATTACACAAGATAATTTGTTGCTGCTTTAGATTAAATTTGTTGGTCTCAATGTAAATATAATTATGTAATAGTTTAACTGTAACAGATGTCAAAAACTTGAAATTAATTTTGAATAAGTGGATCAAGGTTGTCTATTTTCGGTCCTTTGAAATAATTCGTACAAGAATAATAAATAAGTAGGCTAATTGGAAGAAGTAGTAGAGGTAAAGATAAAAGAAATTCATCAACCAGGGTTTTAGAAAATGTCACAACCAGAAATTATGTTGTTCTAACGCCAAAAATAAGCAGTTCGATAACTGAATGGATGTTATATACCTAATATCTATGTATGTCTTGTTTTCAGTTTTAATAACAGAATTATTCATTGATATTATTATGAATGAGTGAAGAATAAATGGCATTTGGGGTAGGTATCGTTTATTACTGGGATCAATAAAAATATCAGGGGAAGTGTCACAGGGTAATGCAAATGTAACCCAGTTTTGTGTACTTTTGTCTATTGGCTCAAAGCCATTTATTAAAATCTACTCTATAACCATTTCAGAAATAAAATGTGATCACTGCCTATATAATGACATTTTATTTCAAGCACAATCAATCATTTTGTCATATGACATTGGGCATTTGAGTGCCTATCACTAAGGCGAGTCGTTGATTCAATTATTAGATAAATCTATACCTTCGTGGATCTCAACAGATGGCACCAGAACTATAAATTAGGTAAAAGATCAACTAATTGCACTGTAATCCCATCTACAGGTATTTATTTGCACCAGTGATTTCATACATACACCCATAGAGGGCGATTTGCTTCCAATATTAGTTATTAAATAAGTCGATACTTTCGTAGATCCCAATAAAACTGAGCGGCATGGTCTAGTCGTCTAGATCATTGCTTAGCATTCGGGTGGTCACCGGTTCGATTCCGGGGCCTCCGGCTACCCTGGTCAAGTTTTTCTATGGTTTCCTTGGATCATTTAGGCAAATATTGGGGTAGTAATATTCCACAGATAGTCTTTCACTGCTCCGTCTCATCTTTCTCCCCCAAACCACCACCCACCGATTCCCACGATTCCTAAAGGAGGCTGAAAAGGGGCTTCTGCCCTACCTTCCGACTTTGCACTAGAGTGTAGGCCGGAGGGACAGCCCGCCCAGCATTACTGGTGGGAATGAAACACCCAAAAGTTTTTTAAAGTTCAATAGAAGGCAACACAATGGCTGTACGTTGATATTATGGTATATCAAGGATTTCAGGGGTGGCTTTAGGAGGTTTAATAAGATCGATATCTTGTGGTTCTGATAAATTTCTGACCAAGAACAAAAATTTTGTTTTTAAATCGTGTATAGATTTGATTTCTGAGATTTCGTGAGAAAGTCAAAGTGCCATCCGTTTCAAACTTGTCTTCCACGAACCTCCTACGTCTTAATTAGAAAGCAATGGTTATATATTGCTTCGACATTGCTTGCATTGAAGAATATGATTGATAAACATAAATGAGTTTTATGTACCATTAAGTCGACTCCCACACGTACCGTGCTGTCTGACTGCGATATAAAAATGACATCAACCTTTGTTTTATCTTTAATCACGGACGTCACCTTTTCGATTAAATTATCGTCGAAATAAAAATTTCCCTCGCAATTCAATTATCTGTTCAGAAAATAATCCGATATTTTAATTAGGGCAAGAAATATCGAATAAAAGTAATTAAGGAACCAACGAAGCAAAAAAGACAGGAAATTAAGTGGTTTCTATATTTGAAGGGATATTTTGGTTACATTTTTTTATGTTCGAACATACTTTTATCATGTCCAGGGTATTTGAAACCACTTGAAAATTAATTGTGGTGGCTGTTACAGCTTATACGTTCTGTTTTGTTGCACCCTTAGCCGCAAACATGCAAACTTGTTGCTTGCGGTTAATGTTTAGCCTCGGTAGAAGCTCACTGTAAATTTAACTGCTTTCATCAGCTATCGGTGGTGATTTATAACAACGACTTTAATTTCCTTGTTTGCGGTTTTAACATTTTTGTGATAATAATAAAAAAAAATATTTCCTCGCGTTGGAAAATAATGAACACGATAAAATTTGTTTGATTACCTAATACGAGAGAAGGAGAGAGAAAGAGGACGGGGTTGTAGAAAAAGAATTTTTTGGCTTCGGTTCATTCCCATTTTAATCTTCCTACTCTACTTTGTACATGAATAGTTTAGTATATTAAGTAAGTACGTGAAAATGATATAACATTCTACTTAGTTGGATTGTAGTTCTTAAGAAATTGGTTTCTTCAGCAATACATCATCCCCTATGAGGTTATGAATAATTTATGACATTTATTCTAATAGACTTCGCCTTCAATTATCTTAAAAATTTTGCTTATTGTTCTTAATGCCCAGCTCTAAAAGAAATTTTAAATTATTTTATCTTGAGCCCTTTATGTAAATGCGAGGGGATGACGGTGCCTTCCA
Source organism: Agrilus mali (assembly GCA_029378335.1). Lineage (NCBI taxonomy): Eukaryota > Metazoa > Arthropoda > Insecta > Coleoptera > Buprestidae > Agrilus > Agrilus mali. The sequence goes on from CM055660.1 coordinate 2,078,755, forward strand.
AAGGTTACTTTTGAATGTTCCTATCTAACATTGACCTTCATACGTCTCAATTACCTCTAGAACCCTTTCGATACCTACGCCAACACAAAAAATAAAGTAATAACCCTTCATGGAGAGTCAATAAATATCAGAAAAGGCCCATTTAATGAATAATTCAGGTCAAGTAAAGCACAGATCCATGCCAAACACGCATCTCTTACATAATGTATTAAATGACGAGCCTTTATAGCAGCTCGTCAACTTAACCCTTTGCAGATGTATGATGTGAAGTGATTTCCACAAGAGACCTTATGGTACATTTGGATGTGTTGATTAGTTTCGATAAAGTTTGTTTAGAGTATCGATATTCCGGTGGGGGACATTTGTACATAAAATTAATGACTACTGCATCCCTTGGGGAGATTGTTATTGTACAATTATTGCTGACGAACAAACAACAATTTCGGTGGGTTAGGTAGGTACTGGTCCTAACCTTTGAGAAATTTTTACATAGAAAAGTGAAGTGAATATGAATTTTGAGAGTCATCTTTCAAAAAACTGAAGTATGACTGAGAGGAGTACCTAGTAGATTTGTATGTTTTCAAAACTACCATTGGCCTGGCAAAATGAAAACTGATCAGTATTTTTGTAGGATATTAGTGATAAATATAAAGTTTGTATAGTTTCAGGCAAGCCAACATTTCCCTTTCCTTTCATCTTTTAGGATGTAGGTATTTTTGTAACAAAGACTCCCACAAAAGCTTCTTTTTTATTTAATTTTCTTTTATAGACAAATAAATTCTCTACGATTTTTATTTGAGAGCTTTTTACGAAGTAGAAATAATAAAATATTTATAAGTCAGACAGGCAAAAAAAACATCCTTGAAGTTCTATAGTCCCTTACATTTGGATATATTAGAGAAAGATCTTTCATTTTGGGTCGAATACTTTGGACCAAATGCCTATTTTCGTCACTCGATTTATATTGATAACGTTTACAAACAATAAACCACAATGGGGGAGGAATACCAACAGCTCAGTAGATTCATCTTGTTAATAAATATTTATATATGAGATCGAGTCCACTGTTACTTAGTTGAAATTCACGTTATAAATTAATAAAAAATACACTGATGAATGTTTCAACTATTTATTATAATAACTTGACGATCGTTTCTCCAAACTTTGGCTTCTTCAGAAGTTTGTAGTCAACTTAAAACTAATGAAAAGAAAACTTTTGAGTGTTTCATTCCCACCATGTTGGTGGGCGGGCTGTCCCCCCCCCCCCCGACCTACACTCTTGTGCAAAGTCGGAGGGGTAGGGCGGAAGGCCCTCTTCAGCCTCCTTCAGGAATCGTAGGAATGGGTGGGTGGTGGTGTGGGGGAAGAAATATGAGAAGGACGAAATGAAGACAGAAGAGAAGTGGAACATTACTACCCAGTGCCCAGCATTTGCCTAAATGATCCAAGGAAACCACAGAAAAACTTGTGACCTCCCGAATGCTAAGCAATGATCTAGACCACTAGATGATGCCGCTCGGTCTTAAAACTAATAACAATAGTTGGCCTTATATACTAGTTGAGGGGGTGGTGTCAGGGAACAAGTTTAACAGTGGAAAGTTATTTAAATCTCTGTTCAATAATTAATCTATTTGTTTTTTTAAATTTATTAATTTCTACTATTTCTAGGAATGATAATTTTTGTTTTCAAATTGTAAAATTTTGAAATTGTCGAAATGGTGATCGTTACAAATAAGATGGTAGGTATAATTGGAATCTGTTCTTTTATTAATGATGGATCTTTTATGTTCGTTAATTCTAGTAATAAAGAAACAGATTCCAATTATGCCTACCATCTTATTTGTAACGATCACCATTTCGACAACAATTTCAAAATTTTACATGTTGAAAACAAAAAACAAAAATTATCGTTCCTAGAAATAGTAGAAATTAATAAATTTAAAAAAACAAATAGATTAATTAATGAACAGAGATTTAAATAACTTTCCACTGTTAAACTTGTTCCCTGACACCACCCCCTCAACTAGTATATAAGGCCAACTATTGTTATTAGTTTTAAGACCGAGCGACATCATCTAGTGGTCTAGATCATTGCTTAGCATTCGGGAGGTCATAAGTTTTTCTGTGGTTTCCTTGGATCATTTAGGCAAATGCTGGGCACTGGGTAGTAATATTCCACTTCTCTTCTGTCTTCATTTCGTCCTTCTCATCTTTCTTCCCCCACACCACTACCCACCCATTCCTACGATTCCTGAAGGAGGCTGAAGAGGGCCTTCCGCCCTACCCCTTCGACTTTGCACAAGAGTGTAGGTCGGGGGGGGGGGACAGCCCGCCCACCAACATGGTGGGAATGAAACACTCAAAAGTTTTTTTTTTAATTAGTTTCTGAAGAAGCCAAAGTTTGGCGAAACGATCGTCAAGTTATTATAATAAATAGTTGAAACATTCATCAGTGTATTTTTTATTAATTTATAATAAATATTTAAATTGGAGTATTTTAAAAAAAACACTCATAAGCTTCTGACTACGTCTTTGGGCGTTTAACCACAGCCATTTATTATGACCCCATTAGGATGTAATTTCCAATTAAAAATTCTGATTAATCTACAACATTCTACATATCGAAAATAGATCCAATATTTCAATGGTCATCTGATTCCAGAAAGGCCTACCGTAGAAGGAGATTGATCTACAAATTTTCATTATATATGCACTATAGATGTTTCATTTTCGTAAAATAGTGAAGTATGTATCAGGGTTACCAACATGTCTCCTAGGAAGAGAATAAGACTGTGACTTTTTAGTTTATTTCATCTTTACTGTATGCCATAAGGGCACCTTCTCTAGCATTTTCCTTAAACGTTCTTGTGACGTTTAGCAAGCCGTAACGTGAAACTGGGTCGTCATCCATAAAAATGCTTCCCAATCCCACGCCTTCCTCTTCCTTCCTTCCTTCCTTTCTTTCTTTGTAAATATTGTTCATGTTTTCAATGAATACGGCCAATGTAGGAACATATGTATAGGTACGTAGGTATATTGTGTACACACATAAAAATATATTTTACAGTAGGTACATAAGTTATTTGCAGACTTGTCTTTTATTTGTTTACTGTTATTTTTAGTAGGTGCATGATGTTGGTTAGGTTCGAATTTCTTTTAAACTGCTTTCCCTCCATCATCAGCTTTTGTGGTTTTTTAAGGACTAAAGAACTCTCGACCGTTGCAATTCAGGTTCGCAGATGTTTCCTTCCTGGAGCAAAATTTTCGACCCTTCATCATGAACTCTGACGTTAAGTGCTTTTGTTCCAGTAATTCTACAAACTACCCGCGCTATTTCTGGCGCGGCTATCTAAATGCGATCCGTTATCACCAGCTCTTCCCTTACCGTAATAGCCGTTATCTCCAACCCCCGGACAATAGTTGCATACATGCTTGTAGCAAAAATTGTTTCGAACATAATAAAATCGCCTCTGTTGCTCCATCTTATAAACATCGAGATACGCTGAACCCTTTACAATTTATTATTTTTTCTCTTTTACGTTAGTTCGGAGCCAAAAGTGCTAAACAATTGAAAACGTGAAAGGAAATTCAAATTAATTCAAAACAGACCTTACAAATAAATTTAAAAATCATAACCAGGTCTTGTGGTCTTGTTAAATGTCGAAGGCCAACCAAAAATTGTCCATTTTTGGTCTTCATGGACCCAGGTTTTAGTATGCAAAGGAAATAAAGAAGAGATTGCCCTCTTCTGTTGTTTATTGGTACAACACAAAATCTAATAAACACGTCAAACGACGAACAGTAGAAACCACAATGTGTGAGGCAAACAAATCGATCAATTTATTCAAAATGTTATTGCTTCTGCACTCCGGAGAGAATAGAAATCATGAAATTTACAGGTTGCTAAAAATTGGTTATGTATTTCACATTTCAGAAAGCTATACTCGATTTTTTTTTCTATCCAAGATAATATAGCATTGGATTGTTATTTCGGATTGATTATAATTCTCATCAAAAAATCAATCAATCGCAAAGAGATGGTCCATCCAAGTAGGTTGACTAATTTCAGGAAATTGTTAGTACATCGCCATCTATTATACCTACCATATACTAAAGTTAACTGTAAATGGTGATATACTGCTAGTTCTTGGACAAATTATATTGTCCAAAGGTGGATGGATGGTATGTTTATGAAAATAAAGTTGATTTATACAATAAATTCACTTCGTTTCGTATGCATCCATCTTTATGTTATGTTAATCTCGAATTTGCATTCGACCCAATCTCGACGGTCTATTCCGTCCTTTAAATTAACTCTGTCGCATAAAGCCCAGCTTTGAATTCTTGACGAATCAACATTTAATGAAGCTTGTTCAGCCACCACTCTCCTTTCATGTTTACCGTCAACCGTTGGAGAGCAGATTTCAATTCCCGGCTACATCTGTTCAAATTTACAAACATTGGGAAACCTCGCTGTGTATTTACACAAATTTTTTCACCTGAAGTAGATTTTTCATCACAAAACATTCTTTCTTTATATTTTTAATAGAATTTGCCTTCTTCCTAGACAGTCATTTCCGTGTTGAGTCATTATTTGTTAACTTGAATTGTGTTTGCAGTCGGTTTTTGTGGAACATTTTAGAATAATATAAACAAGAAATAAAACTGTTTTTTTGTTTCACAATGGAATTTATTAATTTCCCTACAATTGTTTCGGCGGGTTTTTCAACCTAACCTAAATAAATTCCAGTGGGAAACAAAAAAGCAGCTTTATTTCTTGTTTATATCATTGTTGTTTATTATACAGGGTGTTAGGCGGAGGGATTTAGGGAATTTAAGAGGCGAAAGCTTACGTCTCAATGACTATTGCTAACTATATTTAGTCTACTAGTTTTTGAGTTATTTTATTCTATAAGATTTTCGAAAATAATATCGTTTTAAGCCTAACGCCTCATGATGATGGTTTTGGCATCCCCATGAATTCAATTATCGATACAAGCTTACACAGTACAAAGTAACAAAATAAACTCAAAATTCTACGTGGTATTAATCTTTTAAATTTTAGTTTTCAATATTTGAAATAAGAAAAAAATTAGAGTGATAGTAAATTACTGACATTCAAATAATTCAAAAAAATCTTTAGTTAACACTCTTTCCAAAAATGCACAAAGTTCTTTAAAAGAGCAATTAGTTTTGTTTTTTGTGAAACGATATAATTTTGGAAAATATTAAAAACAAAATGACTCAACAACTATTAGACTAAATATAGTTAAAAATGTTCATTGGAACCTCAGTTTTAGTCTCTTAAACACCCTGTATTTAGTGTTGATGTAATAATTTATTATGGTGGAGGTGGTGGTCATATCTAATATATTTTTCTGGTGTATAAACAAGAGATTGATGGCGTAACCGTGGGTTGATAAATCGTATTTTAAACGTAACAAGAAAGGGCGACATTTTTGATTTTATCAGTAAAAAGGTTGGCAATTTGGAAAGTCGGTTCGGCCATCCGTTTTCTTCACTTCGAAATCGCTAAAATTGGCCCCTAATCTACGCGTTGTCACGTTTACTTTGCTCATTAATACGTGTAACAACGAGCAGTCCTCAGGGTCGAGGAAGGCCGGCAGAGGTTGCTTGTTCGATGTGACCGATAAAGGCACGCGAAAAGAAAAGTAAAAAGGGGTGGTGAGAAAGAGAAAGAAAACCCCCGGGCCCGGGCCGGGCCTTAGAACCTAATACTAGCGTTGTAACGTTCGTTGCCGACTAAATTTAGAACCACTCTATCGTGTCTGACATCTTTGTAATTTAGATTTGTTTCTCCGCTTCCGTTTAAGAAAACACGAAGAACAGATAGTGCTGATACGCGTTATACGTGAGTCCCTAGACAATCAAACGCCTAAGAGACTCACTAACCGAACCAATCGAATTATCTTTTCCTACGTTTATTTGGAAACGAACGTTTACGTACTCCATAAGACGCACCCCAAACCGTTCAAACTAACACTACGACCACGTAGTCGACACTCATGTTAACCAAGCATTAGAATTATCAATTTATTAGAAAATGGTGGAAAAGTATTTCTGGAATTTTAATCTTTTACAACATTTTGGGACGAAAGGTCCTCTAGGACTATCTACATCAAAGGTACAGTTATTTATAATTTTTGGTACAAGTTCGTCTCTTATTTTCTTCTCAACATCCACAAGCTTCTGAAGAAGATTGAGCTGCATTCCAATTTGAATCAGAATATAGACTGCGGAACTCCTTACCCTCCAATCGTTATCAGCTAGTTAGAGTGATATGCAAATAGGTTTTTCTACTTTTTTAGATTGCCATAATCTATTAAATTGTCATAAACTCTACCATTACCTCTCTGCAGTTTACTGTGCAGTTTCCCGTTGGCTTCACACTTTTTATGGGGTGCCTAGGTTCTTGTTAGGACAGGACACCTCTAGTTAGTGTGCCCTCTGAACTGGACGGAGTCGTCCGGTCACCCATCCAACTACTAACCAGAGAGAACGATTTTTGTTTAATATATTTTATAAAATGCTTGATTAATATTATTGCCTACTGGCGAAATAAAAGTTTGACAACAAAGTGCACATATTATAACAATGTTGCTAAACGCCAATTAAAGTTAAACTCGTTAACAAAAGCGCAACTTTATTAATAGAGTTATAGCGCATAAAAACAATTAATTGATTTAATCATTTCATTTGATACTCGGTTTATTATTGTCTGCACAAACAAACTGTGTTTTTGAATTCCATTTATTAAGCCATGAATCGATTGTTAGGTATAATTGTTGCAATTTAACAAAATCTCTACGTAGATACGGAACGGTCGATTAGTTTTTTTGTCAACCTAAAGGTGAGTAAGAAAGGAGTAGATGAAGTGGAAAGAAAGTAAGAATGAAAGGTTATTTGGAGTTTGCGGAAGGTGCGAGTGACTGATTATGTAGCAGAAAACTTTGTAATATAAACTGAGCCGAAGTCGACGTCGATACCGGTTCGATTTGATACGAGAAAGAGGAGACGACATGGAAAAGTTTAAGTTATATACATATTTCAACCCTTATTGCTTCGAGCGCCTCGTAGACGATTAGCTGCCAATACCCGACAGGGATATTGAACTATAATCTTGCTCTCAAACTCTTCAGACGAAAAACAACCAAAATAAACTGTTCAGAAGTCGAGACTTCGGGATAAACAATGATTTCGGATTTACTTTTCGCCGTAAACAGGTGAATAAATTGGACCAAATGACTCATCATCGTTGTCCGTTATGAAAAAGTTGTTCCCTGAACTCATCTGACGTCCTTATATATAAATTTATTGAGTAAAGTTGCTTCACAATTTCTGTTTTAATTAATGCACAGTCAATTCTTGATGGTTAATATAAAGTCGACAATTGTTGCTTTCGTTTTATTCATCAATCCTGCTCTGCCTGGCCTCAAAATTTTTTTTATAAAATCCTTTATTCTTGTTTATTGTTTAAGCCCACCCAGGCATTAAAATTGACGTAAACGGGTACAAAGTTTATTTATTTTTCATAAGGTTACGGAAAAGCGGTCGCTGTGTGGGGTACCTACGTAATCTATTTTCGTATTCCGGTATTTTAACGTTTTAAAGACGCAGCGAAATTGTTAATCTGATGCTACATTGGAAATCAGCCATTTCCTTTATGCCAGGAACAAGATTCGGTACTTTTTATCATCTGAGGGGGTTGTAAATAAGAAAACTGGAAGAGGAAAGCGAAAATAAGCCCGTAAATTTACTTTTATGGGTCCCAAAGAAAAAAAAAAGAGGCTCAAACTTTTCCTTATTTCTTTTACGAGACCGAAATAAAAATAGAACAGAGACTCTGAGGACGGTCTTGACACTCTAGATGGAGACCCTATCAGACGGTAGATCCTCCAGTTCTTTCCCTTATCATGTTTATGAATCATAACTGTCACTACGGAGGTGGATCTGGGCCACGTTTCGGCCATCCATTATTCTCCTTCGTAACTTTACATTTTACGACCGACCAATCGAACTTTTGCTCAGTACTTACTAATAAATTATTATCGGACTAATGAGAACCATATTAGTATATTACGTAGGTACTCAAATTAAGTAGAAATCTGAAGATAAAATATGCCATCATGGTAAAAGGTCAATGTTTATATTGAATATGTATTCAGTATCAGTTAGATAATGGAAAATGTACAAAATATTTTCTTTAGAATATGAAAAAGACCGATAGAGTAGAGTAGGTGTCTGTGTTAATATGTAAATTAGCAGGTCAAACAATTTTGACGCTCGAAACGTCGGCCGCTTTTCCGCCTAGCTCATGTTTTCGAGGCATATGCGTCCAATTAATTATATTAACAATTATAATCAGGAACGAATGTTTACAGATAAAAGTCCGACAAAAATCATGCAACTGTAACATTGAAAATTACGCCTATCTACTAGGTACTAAAAATAATATCACCTTAACTTAAATTATGTAGACACGTAGTGAAAAGCATGTTTAAAAATTAAGTTCATGTAAAAAGAAAAAAGTTAATATTTTTTTTTCAAATAACCTACTTTTGTTTGTTTCAGAAATGTTAGAGATAGAGATAGTTTCAGTGTTGAATATAAAATACCCCGTTTCGTATTTTAATCCGATTAAATCTAGATACCTATTTTCCTTTTGGTAACCATTTGGGGGGAAGTGTATAAAAGTTTGATAATAAGCCAGCTCCTTAACCCAGTTAGAACTCTTTTTAACCAACATTTAATGAAGAGACAGGGCAGGACATTCTCAAACAACAAACAAGTACAATTTGTGTACCTACTTTTATACAAGCAGCTTTAAAAATATGAAATGGGTTCCTTAAAAAAATAATGGAGTTACATAAGTAAAGGTAGTTCAGTATCTCGTGAACCAAGAGCTTCAGTTGTGTCCTAATAAATTTTTTTTAAAAAACATTGGACATCATTGTCTAAATTTTTTTCTGGAACTTCCTATGCAGGTGAACGGTTCTCTATAGCAATTATATTTTATTTATTTTATATTTTAAGTAATTTATTTAATTTTATACGCTCAAGTAATATTTATCATTATAAATTATTGTTAATTTTAAGACTTATAAAATTCAGGGCCGGACTAATAAATGAAGAATGTACTTATTATTCTATTGTAATTTTGTATTAGGTCCAAAAACAAACAGAAAGTAGTGCATAACCAGTACTGGGCGTCAGATAGTTTATAATGTATAAAATTTCATTTAAAAGTAATTATATCATATTAGAAAGAATTAAATAAACGAAACAGTTAATAATACAAAATGCTAGAGCACCTTAGTCAATCCCTGGATGGTTGTATTTACAGTAAAGGCAAAAATTTCACCGAAAATAGAAATCACACATTTTTTATGTTGTACAAGTGTATTTTTTCAACCATATCTATCTGAAAATACTTTCTGCTTTTCTGAAATCTGCTCTAATGAACTAACCAAACTCTCAAATTTTTTGAACTAAGAATAACAACCCTTAAAAAAGTTTTAATTACATTTATTGGAGACATTACTTTATTAATTATATGCAAACGTATTTGTACGAATTTTCCTGTGCTCATCAAATATTGAAACACCTCTACTTTAAACAGTTTGTAATTTTCTCACAACCTAAAGTTCCCTCTACTTCTATCAGGATGTAAAATAATAATTACCGAAAGAGTATATATATAAAAACCCTCAGGTTAAAAATTAATCTAAAAATCGTAAAATAAACATTTTTTCTGATGTAAGGAACCTAACATTACATTTATTGGACATATATTACTTTATTACTTATACGTAAAGGTATTTGGACGAATTTTCCTATGCCTCCATTTCGTGTTTCACATAATATGTAATTTTCTCTCAACCAAATAATTCAAACTTAAAGTACTATCTATTTTCATAAGGATGTAAAATATTAATTTACAAAAACGTATGGAAATCTGGGGGTTCAAAATAAATCTAAACAGTGCAAAATATACGTTTTTTGTATAAGGAACTTTACATTGCATTTATTGGACATATATTACTTTATTACTTATACGTAAAGGTATTTAAAGGTGGCTCATCAGATATTGAAACACCTCTACTTTAAACAGTTTTACACAACCAGGTGATTCAAAGGTAAAAATCCCTCTACTTCTGTCAGGATGTAAAATAATAATTTTCAAAAGTGGATTTAAATTTACCCAAAAATCGTAAAATAAACATTTTTTTTCTTGTGTTAGTAACTTTAAATTGCATTTATTGGACATATATTACTTTATTACTTATACGTAAAGGTATTTGGACGAATTTTCCTATGCCTCCATTTCGTGTTTCACATAATATGTAATTTTCTCTCAACCAAATAATTCAAACTTAAAGTACTATCTATTTTCATAAGGATGTAAAATATTAATTTACAAAAACGTATGGAAATCTGGGGGTTCAAAATAAATCTAAACAGTGCAAAATATACGTTTTTTGTATAAGGAACTTTACATTGCATTTATTGGACATATATTACTTTATTACTTATACGTAAAGGTATTTAAAGGTGGCTCATCAGATATTGAAACACCTCTACTTTAAACAGTTTTACACAACCAGGTGATTCAAAGGTAAAAATCCCTCTACTTCTGTCAGGATGTAAAATAATTATTTTCAAAAGTGGGTTTAAATTTACCCAAAAATCGTAAACTAAACATTTTTTTTCTTGTGTTAGTAACTTTAAATTGCATTTATTGGACATATATTACTTTATTACTTATACGTAAAGGTATCTAAAGGTATTTGGACGAATTTTCCTATGGCCCCATTTTGTGGCTCATCAGATATCGAAACACCTCTACATTAAACAGTTTTACGTATGTAATTTTCTCTCAATCGAATGATTCAAATTTAAAGTTCCATATATTTTCATAAGGATGTAAAATAATAATTTACAAAAACGTATGGAAATCTGGGGGTTCAAAATCAATCTAAAAAGTGCCAAATAAACGTTTTTTTGTATAAGGAACTTTACATTGCATTTATTGGACATATATTACTTTATTACTTATACGTAAAGGTATTTAAAAGTGGCTCATCAGATATTGAAACACCTCTACTTTAAACAGTTTTACACAACCAGGTGATTCAAAGGTAAAAATCCCTCTACTTCTGTCAGGATGTAAAATAATTATTTTCAAAAGTGGGTTTAAATTTACCCAAAAATCGTAAACTAAACATTTTTTTTCTTGTGTTAGTAACTTTAAATTGCATTTATTGGACATATATTACTTTATTACTTATACGTAAAGGTATCTAAAGGTATTTGGACGAATTTTCCTATGGCCCCATTTTGTGGCTCATCAGATATCGAAACACCTCTACATTAAACAGTTTTACGTATGTAATTTTCTCTCAATCGAATGATTCAAATTTAAAGTTCCATATATTTTCATAAGGATGTAAAATAATAATTTACAAAAACGTATGGAAATCTGGGGGTTCAAAATCAATCTAAAAAGTGCCAAATAAACGTTTTTTTGTATAAGGAACTTTACATTGCATTTATTGGACATATATTACTTTATTACTTATACGTAAAGGTATTTAAAAGTGGCTCATCAGATATTGAAACACCTCTACTTTAAACAGTTTTACACAACCAGGTGATTCAAAGGTAAAAATCCCTCTACTTCTGTCAGGATGTAAAATAATTATTTTCAAAAGTGGGTTTAAATTTACCCAAAAATCGTAAACTAAACATTTTTTTTCTTGTGTTAGTAACTTTAAATTGCATTTATTGGACATATATTACTTTATTACTTATACGTAAAGGTATCTAAAGGTATTTGGACGAATTTTCCTATGGCCCCATTTTGTGGCTCATCAGATATCGAAACACCTCTACATTAAACAGTTTTACGTATGTAATTTTCTCTCAATCGAATGATTCAAATTTAAAGTTCCATATATTTTCATAAGGATGTAAAATAATAATTTACAAAAACGTATGGAAATCTGGGGGTTCAAAATCAATCTAAAAAGTGCCAAATAAACGTTTTTTTGTATAAGGAACTTTACATTGCATTTATTGGACATATATTACTTTATTACTTATACGTAAAGGTATTTAAAAGTGGCTCATCAGATATTGAAACACCTCTACTTTAAACAGTTTTACACAACCAGGTGATTCAAAGGTAAAAATCCCTCTACTTCTGTCAGGATGTAAAATAATTATTTTCAAAAGTGGGTTTAAATTTACCCAAAAATCGTAAACTAAACATTTTTTTTCTTGTGTAAGTAACTTTAAATTGCATTTATTGGACATATATTACTTTATTACTTATACGTAAAGGTATCTGAAGGTATTTGGACGAATTTTCCTATGGCCCTATTTTGTGGCTCATCAGATATCGAAACACCTCTACATTAAACAGTTTTACGTATGTAATTTTCTCTCAATCGAATGATTCAAATTTAAAGTTCTATAATTTACAAAAACGTATGGAAATCTTGGGGTTCAAAATAAATCTAAAAAGTGCCAAATAAACGTTTTTTTGTATAAGGAACTTTACATTGCATTTATTGGATATATATTGCTTTATTAATTATATGCAAAAGTATTTGTACGAATTCTGTGCTCATCACATATTGAAACAAACACCTCTACTTTAAACAGTTTTACGTATGTAATTTTCTCACAACCTAAAGTTCTCTTTACTTCTATCAGGATGTAAAATAATAATTACCAAAAGAGTATAAAAACCCTCAGGTTAAAAATTAATCCAAAAATAGTAAAATAAACATTTTTTCTTGTGTCAGGAACCTAACATTACATTTGTTGGACATGTATTACTTTATTACTTATACATAAAGGTATCTAAAGGTATTTGGACGAATTTTCCTGCCCTCCATTTCGTGGCTCATCAGATATTGAAACACCTCTACCTTAAACAGTTTTACGTATGTAATTTTCTCACAACCTAAAGTTCCCTTTACTTCTATCAGGATGTAAAATAATAATTACCAAAAGAGTATAAAAACCCTCAGGTTAAAAATTAATCCAAAAATAGTAAAATAAACATTTTTTCTTGTGTCAGGAACCTAACATTACATTTGTTGGACATGTATTACTTTATTACTTATACATAAAGGTATCTAAAGGTATTTGGACGAATTTTCCTGCCCTCCATTTCGTGGCTCATCAGATATTGAAACACCTCTACCTTAAACAGTTTTACGTATGTAATTTTCTCACAACCTAAAGTTCCCTTTACTTCTATCAGGATGTAAAATAATAATTACCAAAAGAGTATAAAAACCCTCAGGTTAAAAATTAATCCAAAAATAGTAAAATAAACATTTTTTCTTGTGTCAGGAACCTAACATTACATTTGTTGGACATGTATTACTTTATTACTTATACATAAAGGTATCTAAAGGTATTTGGACGAATTTTCCTGCCCTCCATTTCGTGGCTCATCAGATATTGAAACACCTCTACCTTAAACAGTTTTACGTATGTAATTTTCTCACAACCTAAAGTTCCCTTTACTTCTATCAGGATGTAAAATAATAATTACCAAAAGAGTATAAAAACCCTCAGGTTAAAAATTAATCCAAAAATAGTAAAATAAACATTTTTTCTTGTGTCAGGAACCTAACATTACATTTGTTGGACATGTATTACTTTATTACTTATACATAAAGGTATCTAAAGGTATTTGGACGAATTTTCCTGCCCTCCATTTCGTGGCTCATCAGATATTGAAACACCTCTACCTTAAACAGTTTTACGTATGTAATTTTCTCACAACCTAAAGTTCCCTTTACTTCTATCAGGATGTAAAATAATAATTACCAAAAGAGTATAAAAACCCTCAGGTTAAAAATTAATCCAAAAATAGTAAAATAAACATTTTTTCTTGTGTCAGGAACCTAACATTACATTTGTTGGACATGTATTACTTTATTACTTATACATAAAGGTATCTAAAGGTATTTGGACGAATTTTCCTGCCCTCCATTTCGTGGCTCATCAGATATTGAAACACCTCTACCTTAAACAGTTTTACGTATGTAATTTTCTCACAACCTAAAGTTCCCTTTACTTCTATCAGGATGTAAAATAATAATTACCAAAAGAGTATAAAAACCCTCAGGTTAAAAATTAATCCAAAAATAGTAAAATAAACATTTTTTCTTGTGTCAGGAACCTAACATTACATTTGTTGGACATGTATTACTTTATTACTTATACATAAAGGTATCTAAAGGTATTTGGACGAATTTTCCTGCCCTCCATTTCGTGGCTCATCAGATATTGAAACACCTCTACCTTAAACAGTTTTACGTATGTAATTTTCTCACAACCTAAAGTTCCCTTTACTTCTATCAGGATGTAAAATAATAATTACCAAAAGAGTATAAAAACCCTCAGGTTAAAAATTAATCCAAAAATAGTAAAATAAACATTTTTTCTTGTGTCAGGAACCTAACATTACATTTGTTGGACATGTATTACTTTATTACTTATACATAAAGGTATCTAAAGGTATTTGGACGAATTTTCCTGCCCTCCATTTCGTGGCTCATCAGATATTGAAACACCTCTACCTTAAACAGTTTTACGTATGTAATTTTCTCACAACCTAAAGTTCCCTTTACTTCTATCAGGATGTAAAATAATAATTACCAAAAGAGTATAAAAACCCTCAGGTTAAAAATTAATCCAAAAATAGTAAAATAAACATTTTTTCTTGTGTCAGGAACCTAACATTACATTTGTTGGACATGTATTACTTTATTACTTATACATAAAGGTATCTAAAGGTATTTGGACGAATTTTCCTGCCCTCCATTTCGTGGCTCATCAGATATTGAAACACCTCTACCTTAAACAGTTTTACGTATGTAATTTTCTCACAACCTAAAGTTCCCTTTACTTCTATCAGGATGTAAAATAATAATTACCAAAAGAGTATAAAAACCCTCAGGTTAAAAATTAATCCAAAAATAGTAAAATAAACATTTTTTCTTGTGTCAGGAACCTAACATTACATTTGTTGGACATGTATTACTTTATTACTTATACATAAAGGTATCTAAAGGTATTTGGACGAATTTTCCTGCCCTCCATTTCGTGGCTCATCAGATATTGAAACACCTCTACCTTAAACAGTTTTACGTATGTAATTTTCTCTCAACCAAAAGATTCAAACTTTAAGCTTCCTCTACTTTTGTTAGAATGTAAAATAATATTTTTCAAAAGTTTAGAAACAATCGGGTTTAAATTTACCCAAAAATCGTAAAATAAGAATTTTTTCTTGTGTAAGCAACCTAATATTACATTTATTGGACATATATTACTTAATATCTTATAAGTAAAGGTATCTGAAGGTATTTGGACGAATTTTGCTATGGCACCATTTTGTGGCTCATCAGATATCCAAACACCTCTACATTAAACAGTTTTACGTACGTAATTTTCTCTCAACCAAATGATTCAAACCTACAATTCTATCTATTTCCATAAGGATGTGAAACAAAAAAAAATTAAGTTGCATGGATACGTTCTGATACTTTACATCGTTTCAAAAATCTCACAGTCAGCGTCTAAGAGTCTTCCTGAAGACTTTTTTAACGAATCTGTTTCATTCATTTATTCTTTTGGCTCTTACTGTACTTATACATATATGTTTATGTTAGTTGTAGGGTAAAATATCTTACAATTAGTTTTTGGGGGCTCCGGATCTGGACTTGCGTCATCGGCTGCGGCGCCCGCTTGATGCTTCATACGCCCACGCGTTCTCGATCGATACGCCATCTTGTTGGCGGCATGTGTCTTCTAAAAAATATACCGAAAAACAATGTCACCGTATCCACTGACTGATACTACTCTTTTTCCCTGTTTAGGTAGGTAGGGCATGTTTTACCTGCTCAACAACCGTACAAAACAGGATAAAGGACAACAAGGAGGGTTTATTTTGAGAGAAACTGTAATCTTTTTCATATTCCATAAGTCATTTAATCAACTCCCAAATGTTGTTTTCATAAAATTTGCCCTTTTCTTGTTACTCTCATCTGTAAGTAAATGTAGTTAAATTGCCTTATTTCTGCAAAGAAGTTTATCGTGGGTAGGTACCCCTGATGTCTTCCCTTTCGTCCTTTGCACCACCCACGCCACACCGTGTTGCAATACCTACTGAATAAAAACATTTTTTAAATTAAATGTTAGATTGTATGCAGCAGGTATTTGTTTGAGTACGTACAGAAACGATTAGGTTCTTGTACGAAGCACGAGGATAATGGGAAAAGTTGTATTAACTGCAAAAACCAATTTATGAAATCTTTAACCATAACGACCCTACCTACCTACCTACCTACTTACCCACCGACTCGTACTTGGAAACGCAAATTTAAAAAGTTACAACAGAAATAGAACGACCTTTTAGAAATAAAAACTATTTAATAATAATTTAAATTATAACGTAACTAAAGTTAATAATAATTTAACTTAAGAAGCTTTTGGAATCATTAGATGTGTTTAAAAGGATTATCTTCCCAGAAAGTATTACTCACTCATCTCATCTCGTTGAACATGAAATGCATTTAATATTAACCGAGAAAACTGTGCAGTTCAAAGCTTTGAAACAACCCCGTTGTGTGCACCCCGACGCCCACCTAATGGAATATAAAATTTATAGAATCCTTTATGTAATTGTGACATATACATACAGTATATTTTTTGTAAACAAAACTATTTAAATAACGGATTGAAATTGATAGATTTTCATTCCGGGAAATTTAAAATGAAGTTAAAAGTTGTGTCCTTAAAGACCATTTCCATGGATTATTTGTGTAGCATCCCCTTGGAGCTTTCTAGGTATAACTTCTATATTTATCTTTAGCTTCTTGAAAATGTAATGTAAATGAATGAAAATACGAAGAAGACAGAATTGTTTTAGTTTCTGTTTCAAAATCTAATTACAACAAAATAATTCGACTTTCTGTTTCTCTTAATTTTTGTAGGTATTTCTTGCAAGCAAAGAGTTTCTCAAATTCTATTAAATAATTATAATCTAATAAGATAAGAGTTTCTAGAAAATAAGAACAAAAATTAAAGTTAAGCAACGTTTTAGAAAAAAATATGTCAACGGTGCTTCGAAGAGGGGTATCCTCTAACGACAATTGGAACACCCCTAAAAAGTGATGTAAAAAACCATGATAACAGTGAAGGCAATGGGAAACCACACAGTAAATCACAAAGCTATTTTAACAAGGAGACTATGCAGTAGGAGGGTTGAATAGTCTAAAAAATGTTAATCTACACCCTGAGTGTGAGTATAACACCTTGAGAAGAAGAAGAAGAATAAAATTAATAGAAAATTCCTTGCGGGAAGTAAAATGAAAATAAAATCTTGACGAAAGCTACGTAATTCCTTGGGTCTCATTTTGCTTAAATTTTGTACAAAGGAAAAGGGCTGAAATAATAAGGAAGGCAGAGAAGGTAAAGCCATTGTTGTAAAATATTTTGTTAGTGGTAATTACCGGTATATTTTAGTAAAATCGTGGGCGTTTCCGCTTAAATAAACCGAGAGATTAGATAATGAAGAATAGAAAATTTCTTACAGGTTGTCACCTGAACTGGCGCAGTTACCGGTGACATTGTAAAAAATAATTGCGAACCGCTACAACAAACAATAACCGCTTTCGTGACTCTTTTATGGTCGACTTCCATTGTTCGCACGGTTCGCCAAGACCTAAATATCGACAGTCAATTCGCCACACTGTCAAAACGTTAACGACAGAAAAGTAAATTAGGTTCGCGAAAGCTTTAATGCCTTCATTCTGTAGCTGGCGGAAATTGGATTAGATTTTCAACATGAATGCCTTTATTGAAAATTAAATGTCGACGGGGGATATGTAGCAACTGACTGCTACTAGCTACGTAGGTACATACAATACTATATACGGTATATATGTATATACTACAATATATGTATAGCATAGCAGCAGCGTCATCAAGTTCGCTTTATTTCACACCTCTTTCCTGCATCAGGGGTTGATAATATAGCTATGTATTTATGTATGTATCTATGTATGAACGTATATACGTCTAACCAATACTTATGCTGAATTTGTGCTATTTTTAGAATCCAATAGCGACACGTGGGAACATTTTCATCCAATATTTACTGCACGAATAAATATTTCAAAAAGTGACATGATAAAAGATATAAAATAAATACAACAGCGCGTCGAGCTGCTTAGCGTACTGGTTTCGATGCTTATCGAACCCTCTTCGAGATTAAGCAACGTTCTCTCTGGCCAGTGTGATCTTTGCTTTGCTTAGAAGTCCAAGTGTTTCTGCGAATTACTTGGATCTTCCACTTCTCTTGTCTTCATTTCGACAATTTCATACTTCACCCCCAAACCATCACCCACCCATTCTCACGATTCCTAAAAGAGGCCGAAGAGGGCCTTACGCCCTACCCTCCAACTTTGCACCAGAGTGTAGGCCTGAGGGACAACTCGCCCACCAACTTTGGTGGGAATGCAACATCCTGAAGTTTTTTTTTCCAGAATTGAATTGTTTAAGAAAACTCTCGCCCACATCCAGAAAGGGATATACCACTTTAAGAAGAAAAAGGATTATCACTGGACAAAGTAGGGTTTCAATTCTTGTAGGTCAAAGAAGTATTTAAGATAATTTTTAAATATGGTTCAGTCGTTTAGATCGTTGCTTAGCTTTCGGAGGTCACTGGTTCGATTCCGGGGCCAGCTGGCTACTCTAGTCCAAGTTTTTCTGTGATTTCCTTGGATCGTTTAGGAAAATATTGGGGTAGTAATATTCCACAGATAGCCTTTCACTTCTCTTCTGTCTTTATTTCGCCACCATCCACTCATCCCCACTATTCCTAAAGGAGGCTGACGAGGGTCTTCCTGCAACACGCAAAAGTTTTTTTTTCCAGAATTGAATTGTTTAAGAAAACTCTCGCCCACATCCTGAAAGGGTGTATGCCACCTTAAGAAGAAAAAGGATTATCACTGGATAAAGCAGTTACATTTTTTTAGGGTTTATGATAATTTTTATGTTATTACGTAAACTTGTCACTTGTCAGTTACATTTACTCCATACGTACTGATACATTTTTGAAACTAGTTTTTCTGGGAACCGTGTTATGTAAGTTTTTTTTTTTTTGTCCTTTTTCGAATAAGCAAAGGTGTTGTTGGCAACGAGTTGAAGTTGCCTTTTGTGATCGTATTGTAGCAAAAACTAGCAGCGGTACGTCCCAGTAGGTAGAACCTAACGAAATTCGATTTAAATTCCTAGGGGTGCTCGTTTATTCAATTTCGACAAAGGCGTTTGCGTCAGAAGCAAGAGAAATATTTGCTGCACCACTCTCCTCAGTAACTGACAGCGAAATTCAATACAATTTGGCGGAAGATGTCGCCGAATAAAATGGGAAAATAAAATTCTCAACGCTGCAATAGCCCTCAACCCCTTTTGGCGTTTGAACGAAACACTACGATAACAATTTTAAGTAGGCAGCTAGCATACCTATAAAATAAAAACAAATAAAACTGGAGTACTTATAATAAATATTTTTTAATGTAGTTTTGATTAAATCGCCCTGTAGATAAATTAATGATTTAATTTGATTAATGTTCAATCGTTTAACCTATCTAAAAACAAATGCTTTATGTATTAACCAAAGTGCCCGTTTTGTGTTTAAAAATAGCGACTCGTAAATTTTTCCAATAAGTTTTCTTATCATTGTAATAAGAAGGCCGATTAAAACGTACGTCATAAACAACCTTCTCGTCCTATTTCAGCCACCGTTTGCCTTAAATTTACCGCCTCGTTAATTTTTAATTTGCCTTACTTGACGATTCGACTCCGGATATGGTAAATAATTAATTTGTTTCGCATCAGTTTCAACTATCGGGGGCACTCTGGTTTACTTCGAATCTAATGCTTTCACAATCAATAAATAATTAAACTAGAACAATTTCGAATTACATCGAGGTAATTTGGAGAAGATATCACATTCGTTTTTGTTGGAGAGAACAATCAATTTGATGTTTACGGCGTTTTGCGCCAATTTCAATTACGAGATCGATAAAGTGCCATTAAAGTATATGTTATGAGCCTATCGAGTTATTAAAAGGCTATTTGTGTACCTAAAACCATTAAAAACATTAACGTATTAACGCCTCTGACCAAGAATGATATTTTTAGTGATCATGAACGCGTATGTAGCTGCCCAATATGGCGTTCGTTCGCCATATTAGAAATTAAGTTGTTTTCAATCCTGTCAGTCAGTTGTTTCTGTCAGAATCAAACAGGGTCAAAGTTCGCAAATTGATGACTGAAATCGGGAAAATAGAGATGATCTTAAGGTTCTCAAGTCGTTTTATGATTCAAAAAGGATTACCCTCGGACTTAGAGACACGAAGTAAAACTTTGAATGAAGGTACCTATTCCGGTTTTATTGAATTTGAAGTTTTATATTAGTCCTTTTGAGACACAAGCGTGAAATGTGTTCCTTTCTGGAACTTGTAACGACAAAACATAAACCAATTGATTGAATAATTCAAACTTTGGTTCTATTTCGAGAAATTTATTGACAAATATGGAATCGATTCATGCGAAGAAAGGCGCGACAGTATAATTCATAATAGCATTGTGTATTTTCCTATTTTATTCTTGAAATGTGGGAAGTTTTGTACGTTTTATAGCCTTAGTGAGTTTATATTAAAAAACAGAAAAATATTTTTAGCTTGAAACTTTGTCAACTTTTGACGATGTCAGTTTTGGAAACCTCATAAAATATTACTAGGTACAATATTTTAAACACATTTTACAGTTTAATTTTCTATGGATAATACCTAGCGGGTAGGTAAAGGAAATAGAAAAGTAAATGTATGTGTTTACGGGAAGTTTGAATTTCTTCTAGCTTTCTAAAAGTTTTGCGTAGAGAAGTTGGGTAATGTAAAGTTCACGTAAGCCAAAAGCCGTTTTACAGCTCGTATAAGTTCATTGCTACTTTGTGTGCCCTAAGAACGCTCCGGATTGGATTGAAGTTAGCGGTAACGGTCGATCTTCGAATATAAGGTCTTTTATTTCGAAATGACATCCCGGTTTTTGCATCGATACTTGTAGGTGGTGAAATGTTATGATTATTGTTATCGCTGTTCACTGGCGGAATTTACTACGATTTCAGCCCCTTTTGTCGCTTACATTTTGGTAAACAAAACTATCTACCACGTAGGTACAGCTAAGCGAGCAAAAGAAAATTTTACGCCCCTTTAAACGAAAAATCGTTCATCCCTTTTCGTTTCGTCTTCCTACCTACACAAAATTTTACTGGCTTGTTTATGTTTTAGCTTTTTCGATTAGGTAGGTGCCTCTTATTTATCGGCGTATTAGGGATATCGCTTTTTAAATAGGGTCAGGTGGGGTAATTGTAAATAAGACTCTTGATTATTCCAATTAATGGGAATTACAGACTGTGGTGTTGACTTTTGACGGTTGGATGCTTGCTTCAGCATATTTTTGGTGTAATTGTGAACACGGCTTTATAAATATAATTTTCATTGAAATTCACGTTTGAAAGCGAATTGTTCACTTTTGTCCCATTGAAAACCTTTATAAAGCCAGTACAAACAAGATGATTGTTCACATTTAACCCAATGTTTTCGACTGCTTTAATAAGTGAAGGGGTAACTGTAAACTTAAGTTTTTTTTTGCAAAAAAAATCCGAATTTGCATATTTAACAACAGAAATCCTACTTCATAAAATTTGGCCACCTTTGCTTTTTATCGTTTTCAAGAGATATAATCAATTTCCAAAAATAGAATTCCTTTTAATTTAATATCAATTTAGTTACTCAGTCGGTAAGAATTGTGAAAACACCCTTAAGTGCTTCTCGATGTTCCAACGTCACTAAGTGTTAGTTACGTATGTAGGTATGGTAATTTATTTATATCAATATACTAAAGAAAGTATTTGTGAATCGAAAAAATATTCGGGTTCACAAATAAAAGTTTAGGTTGTCAAAACTCTGAGCTATTAACATAGATAAATATAGAAAGTCACCACCAGGGTAAAGTTAATGTTTATGAATTTTTGATTACGAGCTCTAATCGACAGCTAGTAGATATTTATATCTAATGTGGGCGTTCAAAAATTTCTTTTGTGCCCAGTGCCTTCGCCATTTTAAAGCAAAGCTTCTATACGGGCGATCCGCGCATGCTCTTTGTGCTTCATTAATTAATAGATACCTACCTCAAAAACTTCGCTGTCATCACATTTAATTCAATTCCAAAGCTACATTAGCTGTTCTTTTTTCTTTTAGTTAGGTTGTAGGAGTTACAGCGTGTAACCCTAGCTCTCCGCAGGTATTCCAAGTTTAAAACTTTTCCAACTCGTGAAACTTATTACCGAGACCGGCTAGAGTTTTGCTACTAGTCTTACGTCAAGGCACACATAAAATAAAGCCGAATGGTCGTTTTAAGTCCACAGAACAAATTGCAGCCGGAAAGCTAGCTCCGATTACGTTATGAATAAGGAATTTCTGGATAAATCACGAAAGTTACTTTCCTTATTCATTATCAGTTCCATCTAAATTAAGCGGGTACCTGAATGCCTAAAAATAGAAACTCCAGGCTCATTTAAATGATCGTGTACTGGAGAAAACTATTTTTAAATTAAAAAAAGTACACCGTTGGTTGTAACCACCACAATATTATATTTTTTGTGATCTCTAAAAATAGGACGACGATTCGTACAATCTTATTTGCCGACAGAACAGAGAATGAACAAATGTAAAGAATTCTAGCATTTGTCCCAATTAAACTGAATTATTCCATTATCTTTTTTACGGGGGTTCTGCGGTCGAAGGGATGTAAAGGACGCCTACGCGGACTCTTTTTTGTTATTTGCGGTCGCGAAAGCCTTTCCAAAGGAAGCCACGAAAAAGTAAACACAAAAATATTAATGGTTATCTGGGCAACTCAAGAAAATTTATCTTGTGGTAAACCGTGAAAAAATACGAAACGTAATATCATTTGTTTTCCCTGCACGTAGCCAATGGCTGGTGACCAACCCCAAACACCGTAAATATATTTGTACACAAACAGGTAACCTTAGCATTTATTTTAAGTGAAAATAATAGAAAAAGTTGTTCTTTTGAAAACATTTTTATTATCTATTTACGTAAAACGATACTCAGAAATAGAAACCTGTATTAATTAAACATACAGCCCTTATATCACCATCTATTGGGTATTTGCTTACGTATGTAGCACCAGAAGCCTTCAGGATAGTTATGTAGCACCTAGTATCCAACAGATGACGATACACTAACTGTATATGAATATTATACGTATCAACTTTGGGGGTTATTTTTATTTTATCGATAATTTATGCCTATGGTGCCCTGACGATAACTTTCTGACCAAACTGCATAATAAGAAAGTAGATTAGGGATTTGTTGTTACTCTTTCTCTGTACTTTTACTCCTCAGAGTTGCTCAGTTTGATTTGAAACTGAAGATAGTCACGACATTCGCCAATAAAACACAGAATGAAGCGTACGAACTGTTCGAATCGTTACTTCTGAAAAGCTTTCATATTAATAGAAAAATTCCTTTATGATTTCTTGAAACTTTAATGGACTTGCTGAATATTCGCTTATCGGCCCATTTATCGTCAAGGAATGCTACTATTTCTTTATGTTCACCACGTTCTCAACCAAGTAAACGAGCTGTAGTAATCAGCAAGATAATCTAATATGCATTTGCAATAACTTACTGGGTAAAAGTACCTACCAGTGGTAGCTCCTGAAAGTTTCCAGTAGACTTTAAATAGCTTAAGCTTCGGTAAATTTGTTCCCTCTTTTTTTCGTGTTTATCAATGTAGATACGTCGGTTTTTGTTATTATTCCCAAATGCTCTTAAGGTTTGCTAATGGGTTCAACCCTGAGGGATTTTGGACAACTTAAACATATTTACATACAACTGAAGTTTTATATCGTTATAAAAAAATGTATTCAATGCGTAAAAGCTTAATGGTTTGAGTAATTTAAAACCGCAGATGGATCCCCACAAAGTAATACACTTTTATAACGTGTATCAGTTTCTTTCGAGAAAGTGAGAAAAGAAAAAACGATGTTGAGTGTATTTTTCAAACAGGTCCTTATTATGCAACCTTTCTATGTACATGTTTTAAATTACCATTCTAAAAAACACCCCATTTTCGTATGCTTCGATTATGCTAAACAAACTCTGCTCGAATTATATCAAAATGTAAATTTGACTTGCTTTTTTGTCGATATTTTCTTCGGGTGCGACGTACCAGCACATTATCATCGCAAATATTGAAAAATAAAACAGGGTAGGCGGGATTTGAATGGAACCAGAAATACTGTAGGTAATAACACAAATGAAAATGTACATAATACCCTAAAATTCGTTAGATAAACAAACGGGACCAGCCAAGAGAAATGTAGATATCCTTTTTGCGACAAATAAAATTTTATAAAAAACATACAATTCTAAGAAGTTGAAGCTTTAGGGCATTCGAAGTTAGTTATAATAAGAATTATTTTTATTTAGGTATTAAAATAGTACTTAAATATTAAAAACATCATTCGTTGTTTGTTTCAGAATGTCCCCCTGCCGCAGACGGCATGGATAGGTTCGCCTGCCCAACCCCCGACCGGCAAGGCCGGTATCACTGCATAGACGATCACGTTCTTTGCAATGGTTTCATAGACTGTCCCACAGGAGAAGATGAAGACCGCCAAGCCTGTATGTATTATAAGACGGTGAGTACCTTTTGACCTCCATTACATCAGTAGATATTATTAACTATTCAGCATTAATGTTTATTGTTGTACCTAATCCAACCTGACATTAGCAGGTAAAGAATTATTTTTTAATGATCTTTTAATCATATTCATCGCCATGACATGTCAAGACGCTATTCCCTTTCCTCAATCTGCTGCAGAAACGGGCGAAAACACTACTTGCATAACAAATAAAGCTAAACCCCATGCTATCTTCAACTATAACCCCACAATTGCTATGAATATTTATCGTTGTACTTAACCCAACCTGACATTAGCAGGTAAACAATTATTTTGTAATGATCTTTCAATCATATCCATCCCCATGACATGTCAAGACGCCAATCCCTCCTCAATCTGCTGCAGAAACGGGCGAAAACACTACTTGCACAACAAATTAAGATAAACCCCATGCTATCTTCTACTATAACCCCACAGTTGCCATGTACATCTATCGTTGTACTTAACCCAACCTGACATTAGCAGGTAAATAATTATTTTGTAATGATCTTTTAATCATATTCATCGCCATGACATGTCAAGACGCTATTTCCTCCTCAATCTGCTGCAGAAAGGGGCGAAAACACTACTTGCATAACAAATTAAGATAAACCCTATGCTATCTTCTACTATAGCCCCACAGTTGCCATGTACATCTATCGTTGTACTTAACCCAACCTGACATTAGCAGGTAAAGAATTATTTTGTAATGATCTTTTAATCATATTCATCGCCATGACATGTCAAGACGCTATTTCCTCCTCAATCTGCTGCAGAAAGGGGCGAAAACACTACTTGCATAACAAATTAAGATAAACCCTATGCTATCTTCTACTATAACCCCACAGTTGCCATGTACATCTATCGTTGTACTTAACCCAACCTGACATTAGCAGGTAAATAATTATTTTGTAATGATCTTTTAATCATATTCATCGCCATGACATGTCAAGACGCTATTTCCTCCTCAATCTGCTGCAGAAAGGGGCGAAAACACTACTTGCATAACAAATTAAGATAAACCCCATGCTATCTTCTACTATAACCCCACAGTTGCCATGTACATCTATCGTTGTACTTAACCCAACCTGACATTAGCAGGTAAATAATTATTTTGTAATGATCTTTTAATCATATTCATCGCCATGACATGTCAAGACGCTATTTCCTCCTCAATCTGCTGCAGAAAGGGGCGAAAACACTACTTGCATAACAAATTAAGATAAACCCTATGCTATCTTCTGCTATAACCCCACAGTTGCCATGTACATCTATCGTTGTACTTAACCCA
This sequence comes from Agrilus mali, assembly GCA_029378335.1. Lineage (NCBI taxonomy): Eukaryota > Metazoa > Arthropoda > Insecta > Coleoptera > Buprestidae > Agrilus > Agrilus mali. The sequence continues at coordinate 2,104,911 of CM055660.1, forward strand.
ACCTGACATTAGCAGGTAAACAATTATTTTGTAATGATCTTTCAATCATATCCATCCCCATGACATGTCAAGACGCTAATCCCTCCTCAATCTGCTGCAGAAACGGGCGAAAACACTACTTGCACAACAAATTAAGATAAACCCCATGCTATCTTCTACTATAACGCCACAGTTGCCATGTACATCTATCGTTGTACTTAACCCAACCTGACATTAGCAGGTAAAGAATTATTTTGTAATGATTTTTTAATCATATTCATCGCCATGACATGTCAAGACGCTATTTCCTCCTCAATCTGCTGCGGAAAAGGGCGAAAACGTTACTTGCATCACAAACTAAGATTAAAATTAGCTAGGTGCTGCTCTTCGATTAGGTGGTTGACGTACGTAGATATATTTTTATTCATGGTAAAGGCATCTGAATGTTTCTTTATCCTTTCGGAAAACTTCCTTCCTGTTTGGCAACTCCCACAATTCAGCAAATAAACTCCTGAACCCGATATCTTATCAACTGGGTCTTTATTATTTTTAAGTAATGTAATGGCGCCATTCCCTCCTCATGTGCTGCAGAAACGGCGAAGATAAACTACCACATACGTCACAAATTGGTGCATTCCACAAAAATAACCCCATGCCGTCGTTTTAATCGTTGTTTTTTTTTTAAACCACAATTTCAACATTCTGTCAGGAAAAAAAGTCAACCTTTTAGCGTAAATGTGTTTTTCTTCCTTCGATCTTAAGGTCCTTTAAGTACTAACAAAGAGAAGTATTTTATGTGAGTTTAAAACGGTGCTAAAGGGACATTTTCATCTCATTAACATACCCTGTTATTTAAATGATCTCACTTGAATGGCCACTTGAAAAGTGAACTTCGTTTATTTTCTTCTTGGATTTACATAATTCTTCAATACACTTTAACACACATTCGTGGTAAATTATGTTTCTTTTCTTATTTTGTCGGGTTAATCTCATTTCGGACCGTGCGAATAAAAGCTTCGGAATTGTTTTCTACAGTTTAGACTCAAAGCCCAAAGAATTACATATTCTATGAACTACTGCAAACAATTTGGTTCTAATTTTAACACGTTGATGTTCGTATCCATCTTCTGACATTTTTGATTCGATTCAGAAATCGGCAATTAAAATTTGTTAATCAACGAATCAGAGCGTGCGTCCTTTATTTAGTGCAGAGAGAAGTGGGCGAATGTGCTACTAACAATCTATTCATTTTTATTTCTATTTGCAACTGATAATATAATGCTTGCAATCATTACGTAGTTTAGATATCCATAATAATTTGGAGGTACTTGTTAAATATTCGAATTTCCCGGAATTGTTTATTTATTGTACCTACCTATAGATACACATGTAAAATTCAGGAATATTTACTGGACCAATCGAAAATGATTACATAGTCGGTACTATAGGGCGAGTGTTTAAATATAGTATAGTAGTAATACAATTATCCTGAAAAATAAGATATTAATTTATTGTCGTATCAAACAAAGGTAATGGTTACATAATTATCAATGCATTATCGCTGATTACGTATTGATATATCGATTCTGCCGGCCAACTGCATTTTGACTTCCATTTGCCATATTTTGTCGCCGGTAGGTGCAGAGATCGAGCGTGTCACTCGAGGTGGGTAATATGTTATTAAATGTTTTAATCTGTGAGTGTATGAATATTCAGCATAATTTTCATTACCATTACGCTGACCTTCAGTGTTCTATTATTAGACTTTCCCGGCAATATTGCTTTCGGAACGCGATTAGTTTGATGCTTGTGCTATTACTCGACTCGACTGCTCAAAGGATGCAGGACAACGAAACGTAATTACATGGAATAATACTTCGCCATCTATATCTATTAAAACCCCTCGAACCGAAACTCTCGCGTTAATTAATAATATAAGCGTATCAACAAAAGCTGCTTTTATAAGGATTTTAATTGAAGAAAATTTATGTAAATGTATGTAAATGTAAATTGGTTTTGGGAAGTCCTTTTGGTCATTTAAAAATAAGTGTAATACATTTACATATTAAGGAAACAGAAGGGGTAGTATTTAATATTTATCTAAGCGATTTAGAAAATGAGATTTGTAGGATACTGATAGGACAATAGCATATGCAGATGATGTAGCTTTGATCTCAGCTAATTATGAAGGGTTACAAAATATGGTAAGGGCGCTTGAATAATGCCTTAAACGAAAAGGATTAGAATTGGGTAGTAAAAGAAATAAGCTCACAGAATTTGGGGAAGTAATTAGAAGAAAGGAGCGGAAAAAAGGGATACCATGGAAAGGAATAGTGATAGAAAAAGTTAAAAAATATTCTTATTTAGGGTATATGATAGCAGAAGACAATAAAGACAAAAGCACTTAAACAGCAAGTGGCAAAAAAAAAGCCATTATGGGAAGGTTATGTGGAATAAGACAGAAATGATTGGGGAAGGAGATTGATGCTATTTTATGTGGTAATAAAAAATATAATTTTTTAAGGGGTGGAGGTTTGGGACTGGGAAAAAATATATTAAAAAATACGTTAAGTGGATGCTAAATTTAGATAGATATGCCTCAGGCTACATAATAAAAAGTGAGACAAAATGTTATAAGGGTGATAAGTTATAAGAAAAAATTAGAAAAGTTAGAGGAAGTCGATTTAAAGAAGGAAATGTGGAGGAGAAGGGTAGGTACTAAAAATAGGTAGGAGAAATAAATACGTAGGATAAAGAAAGAGATTGAAAATTATTAGAACAAATTGTTGAGTGGAGAAGAATGGGTAAGAATATAAGAGAAATGGTCAGGATAAGATGTGAGGAATTAGAAAGAGGCGAGGATTTAAAAAAATTGAGGATTCTACATACGCAGAGGGTCTAAGGTCTTTGATGTGGAACAGAAATCGGTATAATAGAATGGTTTAGGGTTGGTAATGAAAGCAGGGAATGTAAATATTGGTTGAAACAGGAAGAAAGAATCTGCAAGTTTTGAGAAAGAGACAGCGAAACTGTAATATGTGTTGGAAGGATGTATTGAGAATGAAAACGAGAGCATTGTGGGTGGATGGTGGATGAGAGTGGCAGCGGTATTGGAAAATTGAGGGATATTTAAAGGAAAAGAAACAGAGTTGGATTTTTAGCATACTATAAAGTACGTATTAGTTAAGTGCAACTGTGAAGAAGAATGCCTTTTGTTTATTGTAAGAAAATTACTATTTTAGTTCAATACATTTACATTTCTTTTGTTCTGATGTGAAACATCTATAGCCGCGGGTAAAACGGATTGTTGGCGTGGCGACTGCATGCCGTGGCGACGCAAGCGTCTGTACGATTCTCTTCCCACTCGGTTCGACGGTGTCGTTTACTACATTATAGTAAACTAGAAGATTGAAATGAATTAATTATGATTGTTGTGTACATTTCACCTAATAAAAAAATGATTAATATTTCATTTTTACGTAAGAAAGTATTTTCGTACAGTCACAGAGGTTCAATAATTTTTAAAACCAATAAATATAAACTACCATTGATTGTAGCTGGAGATTTCAATGTACATTTTGCTAAAGATGAATCAATGCCATTAATTACGTTCCTCAAAAAAGAATTTCAATTGCAAGTTAACAACAATCCAAGAGAACCTACTACCAGATATGCAACAACAACAACAACAGATGCTGTATTTATTATTTACGTCTTGATAATGTTATGTCCAATACTTTTGTAACATACTTCAGTTATCCTCGACCAATTATCACAGTAATGCTGTCAGAGGCAACAAAATTAAGTTTGACATCTGCCAGGCGTCCCGTGACGGCTCACATTTTTTAATCTTGCTTTCATTTATTTTGTCTTGTGAACATTCGATGGCCTTAGTTACAAATATAAAATCGACTATCTGACCTCAACCGTGCTTGTGTTGCCATCAAGGGGGTTATTTCGTTCGAAAATTGTACCCCCACTGCGTTTGTATTTCATTTAGTTCATGTTGACAGATGAACTGTCTGATACTTGACTTCCTAATGTACGAAATGAACTGGGAGACAGAGAATGAAAATAAAAATAGTGTACAGAAGCAAATATTTGAACTGATGCATAACAGAGTGGTGGTGTCACACAGCAAGGGGTTGATGCCTGTATGCGATCGCCCACGTTCAATGAATTAGTTTTTTTTTTAATGGCATTCCAGCTGAACTGGGTTTAATGTATTCGTTATATTCATGTCTGTCTATGTACGTAGCTACTACGTAGTAGGTAGGTAGGCAACAGTTCAGAGGAAAAATACTGGAGTGAAAACACGCGATCATGGAATGAAAAGCTGACCAGCCAATTAAACCATTTGACAGGCGATTTTGCGGAAATTTCCGCTTTTCCACCGGCGAAAGCCATTGAATGTATAACAGCGCATTTTAATTTAAAATGTTTACCAAATTTAAATCTAACTCATATACAATGTTTATGTATTTTAATTTCATAAATGTGGTCGTTATAATAAATATACAGGGTTCTGTCAGTTTTCATTTTCATTTCTTGTTGTGGTATAATACATATATATTCACTACCATTTTTTGTGTACCTATATTCGTTCGTCTACCGCCCTTTTAAGCGCCAACCAACCAACGACGATAGTGTGGCGCTTCCATTTTTATTGATAGATATTACCGTTATTAGGTAATTTAGTCTGGTGGTTTTGTGGCAGGAACAAAGGGAACCTATTCCCACATACGACCTGTTGCACCAAACCCTGTTTCTGCTTAAAGATCTGCAATGCAGAGTGCAATAACTGCTTATATGGAACGAACAAATCCAATGGTAAAACGGACTTTTAGATGCATAACCTCAAGTAATGGCACCGTTACCAATTATTATGATTTCCTATATATATATATACATATTTATTCAAAAAGCTCTATAAGGGTGATAAAATTTTATGCAGTTTTCTGAATGATCAAATATCAAAAATAAATTTCCTTTACGTGATTAGAATGTCAAAAAAATATGTAAGGGCCCAAAAATAATTTAAAGTTGAATATATCTATGGAGTTGTAAGCCGCCACTGAATAAAATATTATCGTTTTTGAGTATGTATTATGTACGTTACATAAAAATGTCATTCATCTCTTTATTTGTAAACGGAAAACCGCAGAATTGATTGTGGCAGCCGAGGGTAGGTTGGGACAGCTACTTGTTGAATACAGTTAAGGGAAATGTGGTGGTTCAAAGGAGTATTCTCACCCACGACCTTTGATCTAATTTTACCTATCCGCAAAAGGTAACATACGGAATTTACCTGCGGAAGTTTAAATCGGCTTTACCTTTTCGTATTACTTAAACAGGTTTTATCGAAATGTTAGTGTCAGTGTCGAAAACCCACCCTCCAATTCAGTACATTAAATTTTGAAATTCGGCAATTAATAAAAATTTAATCTGTTTATTGTACCTACTGAATAATTTTTTATTTTAGTCGAACTTTGTTATTCAGTTAATTTAAAAACTACGCTATTATATAAAAGAAAGGACAATTTGGAGATGTCCTATTGACTAGACCATTTGTTAATTAGAAGTTTTTTAACATTGAGTTAATGGGATCGAAAATTAGTTAAAGTTTACGTCAGTTATTTACTGAGAAACGATTCTCTGGTGTGTCATTCAAGACACCAGTTTTCTACATTTATCAATATTCCCGTTAATAAATATTTTCCGCGAAATAAGACCCCGACGTTCCCTCCCACACTTCGGGATTGTATTTAGACACACCTGTCGCACTGGAGAACGGGAAACGAAGTCCATTAATCACTTAACGGTACTTTAATACATCACCTTTGTATTTTGGAATAGCTACAAGAAACATTGTTGATTCATTACTAAACATCGATGCTTTCAAATTTTCCTCCACCTGTCACTCAAAATTTATCCTAAAAAAACACATCGACAGATACAACTTTCTACGCCATTAAAAATTTTCAATACTCTGATGGATTTCTCTCTCTTAGGGGATGAAGACGTCAGCCACGTGGTTTTATAATCAGTATCGGGGCAGGTATTTTTCATAACTTTCAGGTACAAAAAAAGCAGCTCCTAAAGGACGAAAGTTGAAATAATATCGACAAAGAGACTTTATATTGCCATCTGTTAAAGGTATGCTTAATGAAATTTATTATTTAATACCTTTGAACGCTCCTGTATCAGCTATTATCCAACAGATGGCGATAGAATGCCTGTATATGGATGATACATCAACTCGCTCGAGTAGCTCCAATAAATTTCTGTTTTATTTTCCGATTAATTGCAAAGATTTCTTTTTACCACTCACTTTATTTGAATTTCTTGAGGTTGTTGTGACTTTTGATTTTAGTATTACACCCAAATGCGTGATTTAAAGAACCAACCCCTTAATATAAGTTGAGTCTCGATAATTACGCCGAGAAACAGGGTTAATGTTGACAACGCCAATTTTTCTTGTTGTTTGGTTGGCAACAGTGAACGCAAACGTCACCGTCGATTTATTTTTCTAGCAATCGTCGTTGTAGCCGATAGCGGCGCTTACCCCCGCGCTACTGCCCTCTCCCCGTCCCTCTGACGGCGGCACAACGTCTCTTGCGGGGGTGAGCCCATTCATTTCGGAAAATTTATGCTTTTCACGTTCGTAATCCGGACTAGAAGGAGAGCAGGCTCTCTGTGGCAAAAGCTTCCCAGGAATATTGCTCCTATCCCGGGTAACGCCTTCGGGTAAAAGCGGGAACCGCTAACAGGCCTTCTTCTTCTTCTTCTCGTATTTTTAGAAACTCGCCATTAATGTTATTTATTAAATGAAGTTGTGGTACGTTTTTAAACCGCCAAGTCAACAACCCCTTAACGATAACAAATGTTTTTATGATTAGATTACAACAATGCTTTTAGCCAAATTTGTAAAATGTATGTGTGCACAAGTATATGACCCAAAAATGTTGTGTTCGACTATCTTAAACTTTAAGTGCATGCCCCAAAAAGAAACTGTTCCGAAAGGAATAATTCGTTTCGACAAAGTGACCTATTTACAGAACAATATTAACGATCAGGCTTCCTAAACGGATTAACAAGAATTTGAAACATTTTTGTTACGTATTTTCACTTTAGACTTGCGGTTTTAAAATGATGATGGTAGCTATTAGTTACAGGACGCGGAAAAATTAGGAATTTCCTTTTCACAAGATGTCGTTAACGAGAAAGTGTAAAAAGATTACCTTCGGGATTGTTCAATTTCCTACGTTCGTCGAGAACAATTTTCTCAATTATCCGGTTCGCCGATAAAATTTGCACCGTTCACATAAATGATCCTCAGTTCCTTTTTACCTCGCTTTCTTTGAAACAACTGGCGGCTGTATCTTTTGCTCAATTATTGTAAATCCTCCGAACCAATACTTAAACAAAAAAAAGCAGAATTGTTTTGTTCGTCTTTTGAAATGGAAAGATAATTGTCAGAAAAAATTCCCCCTATTATCACTAATAGGATCGGACTGAAATTAAAATCCTTGCATTATAATGTTATCGACATTTCAACGTTTCTCCCGCAATTTTTCTGAATAATAATTAATTAGACATAATCACCTTTTGTGGTTTAAGAGATGATGGTGACATAACCTCTTGGCAAAAAAATAGATTGGGTCCTAAATTAAGTAAGATGAAAAAGTCTATTGCTATTTTACAAACCGTTTCTAGAACGAGACATGCCCTTAATTTCACGATCTGAGATGACGTTTTCTTACTTCTTCCCCTCTTTCTCTGTTTCAATTTAGTTGTCAACTTGGCGTGGGTAGGACGTTAAAATCATATTTGCCCAGATTCAATTACACGGGTTTGTTCGGGCTTATGTATTTTAATTAGTAAAGGCACAAAGGGAATTGTAATATTGTAACGTTCCAACCATCCGTGTACGTTACTGTACTGTCGTAGTGTCGTCTATAGTGGCTCTACCTTTTCGGTTATCAATTCAAATAACCAGTCGAGTAACAATATACCTCTTCAATTCCCAAAATTACAATCAGAGAGCTTATAAATCCTCCATCATAGATACTTGTATAGTTACTGCCTTCACAAAACTTCCAACGAATGTTTGAAACCAATTAAAGAAAGAATTAAGAGATCTAAAGTTTTAAGGACTCTTCGTTGTCTTATTAGTCAATTTTTGTAAAGATGTCAATTTTGGTGGTAAAGCTAACTAAAGTAGAATACCTATAGGAGATCCATAATTATTATAAGAAATTTCTTTTGTCTTCTGAGTCAATTTTGCTGCACAAAGAAGAATCAGTATTGGTGGTGTAGCCAGTTAAGGAAGAGTTAACGAGCTATAACATTGTTAAAAAATTCTATAGTGCATGTCTTCAATTTTATTGAGCTAAGAAAAGCCTGACTATCGACAATAGAGCCAATTAAAGAAAAATTGCCGATATCCAACATTGTTAAGAATCTCTATTGACTTCCAGGTTAATTTTGATATATGAAAAAGAGTCTGACTCTGGTCAGTAGTTGTGATGTAGCCAATTAAAGAAGAATTAACGAGTTCTAACATTGTTAGCAAGTTCTATTCACTCCCTGTTTAATTTTATTGAGATGAAAAGAATCTGACTCAGGCCAATATTAACGATAGGGCCAATTAAAGAAGAACCAGCGAGATTTAACATGGTTGAGAATTTCTATTGTCTCCGGATCAATTTTGTTGTACAAAGAGGAGGCTGGCTCTGGTTTGTATTCGTGCTATATCCAATTAAAGAATAATTGGCAAGAACTCGCTTTCTCAAGAAGTTTAATTGTCTTTCTTATCAATTTTGTGGTCTGAAGACAAGTCAGTCTCTATTCTACCATTATTAACAAATTGTATTGTCTCCCTGTTCACTTTTATTAGACTGTTCAGGTCAGTATTGACTATAGAGCCAATTAAAGAAGAATTTATCAGATTTAACGTTCTTAAAAAATATCTATTGTTTTCATAGTCAGTTTTTTGTGTATCGATGAGTTCGATTGATGTCAATATTGATTTTTGCCAATTAAGAGACAATCAAAGAAGGATTGATGAGTTTTAAGATCATAACTGGGACCCATTGTCTCCCTTACCAAGTTTATTGTCTATATAAAGTGCCTGGCTAGGGCCAATATTAATGGTGTAACCATTTAAAGAAAAATTAAAGCATTCTAGCAGTATTAACAAATTCTATTGTCATCCTGCTCAATTTTATGAGACCGAGAAGAATCTGATTTAGGTCACTATTGACTATAGAGCCAATTAAAGAAGAATTTATCAGATTTAACGTCCTTATAAAATGTCTATTGTCTTCCTAGTCAGTTTTTTGTGTACAGATGAGTTCGATTGATATCAATATTGTTGTTTGCCAATTAATGGACAATTAAAGAACGATTAATGAGTTTTAAGATCATTAATGGGACCCATTGTCTCCCTTACCAAGTTTATTGTCTATATACAGTGCCTGACTAGGGTCAGTATTGATGGTGTAGCCAATTAAAGAAAAATTAAAGCATTCTAGCAGTATTAACAAAATCTATTGTCACCTTGTTCAATTTTATGAGACTGAGAAGAATCTGATTTAGGTCAGTATTGACTATAGAGCCAATTAAAGAAGAATTTATCAGATTTAACGTTCTTAAAAAATGTCGATTGTCTTCCTCGTTAGTTTTTTGTGTACAGATGAGTTCTATTGATGTCAATATTGTTGTTTGCCAATTAAAGGACAATTAAAGAACTATTGATGAGTTTTAAGATCATTAATGGGACCCATTGTCTCCATTACCAACTTTATTGTCCATACAAAGTGCCTGACTAGGGTCAGTACTGATTGTGTAGCCAATTAAAGAAAAATTAAAGCATTCTAGCAGTATTAACAAAATCTATTGTCACCTTGTTCAATTTTATGAGACAGAAGAATCTGATCTAGGTCAGTATTGACTATACCTAGAGACAATTAAAGAAGAATTTATCAGATCTAACGTTGTTAAGAATGGTCTGTTGTCTTCCTAATTAATTATTTATTTGCAGAAGAAGTTAACTGATGCTAATATTGACTTTAGGGCTAATTTAAGAAGGGTTGAGCAGTTATAGAATTTTCAGTAGGTTTATTGTCTTTTGACCAATTATGTTATGTTTGACTTAGTTCAGGATTGAATAATTTATAAGATCTAATTTTATTAAGAATTTCTATTGTGCTCCTAATCAATTTTATTAGGTAAGGAAGGGTTTGATTGAGGTCAATATTGATGGTGTACCAAATTAATAATAGGCTGATGAGTTTTAACCATAACATACGTACGATACGATGCTATTTATATTTTGTCGACAATAATAAACATGATAACGTAAACACATACTGTTTTGTTAGGTACTTAAGGTTGTCGCTCTTCCCTTTCATCCCTCTTTTATGAGCGTTAATTCGGTCGAAATCTTTCATTAATTTTCACCAAATTCTCCTACACCCTCTCTCCTTTATATATTACTATACGTATTTAATCCGGACAAGATCATCAAAACTAATCCCCGTTCGCAGTGTCTAATACGTCGACGTAAAATTTCCTTTACGTCAACATAAATCTCGACCCGGCAACGTGTTTTTGTGACCACGTAAATTTCTCGAGTCTTTTTAATGTTGCAGTGTTCTAATGTATGTAATAGGCTACCAGATACGTATAAAGTGTCGAATAGAGAGTGTAAAAATTTTTATGACAAATTAAGACTGAAAACCGTGTTATAACTTTGACTTTTATCGCCTCTACGACACAGGTGAAAGTGTCATCGTAATTTCTACAACATTTTCAACTTGAACGACGTCATCTTCAATAATTACACCCTAATTATAATACGTAAGACTAAGTGGGCATAAAACATGAAGTCAAGTAAAGTAACTACATAACGTAGGGGCAGATTCTGTCCAACGTTAGTCATCAGCCATAATAAAAATTGCAATTTTTGTCTCTTCTCCCCTGCCACGGTAAATATTTTTTCCCTATGGGGGGGGGGGTTGTATTTCAGATTAAGCCAATTGTCTTCTTTTGACTTATGGAGATTATTTTGTACGTCCTTTTTGTAACATTGTACCTAAATTGTAAACGGAAGCCAAATCGATGTGCCCTTTACTTGTTTCTTATGGTGACCATCAATTCGTCGAGACGACCCACAAACGTAAATCCTCTTGGTCTTAAAAAGGTGTCTAGTTTTCTTATTAAGGCCAAGCAGTCCAGTTTATTGAATTTACCCTCCATTTGACTACATGCAAGTGTCGCATTAAAGCAGCCTCTCCCTCTTTAATTTACTAGATCTTCTTTAGGTAGAATACATTTTTACCACGTAGGAACGTAGGGTATTATTAAAGGTGTTGGTTGCTTAGTATAATATTTAACTTTTATAAAATTTAATGAACCGCGCGCTGCTGTGCTGTTCTTTGTGGGTGATAACTGGGGAGAATGTACGTAGTGTACCTACAACTGAGGAGTAGAAACTTAATTAGAGCAGTAGGTCAGTGACTATACGCTAATAATAAATTCCCTCTAGAATTTATTGTTATCATTATATGTGGGCTCTAACACGGAAATTCTTCTTTGTTTTTGCCACCCTTCTATGCCTAAAATGTTAACATTAATTAAAAAGGAACAGAATTAAATGTGTAGGTGGTTTTTGATCCTTCAAGGCAACATTCTGACCCCTGCTTTTGAATATTTCGTTTTATTTTTTTTTTTGGGAAATATTTAACCTTATTATGAAAAGTTTGAGCAACGATTTTTATAAATGAAGTTTAATTTTTAATTTTATTGTATTTATTAATGTCACTAGTTATAATTATAATTTTTTGTACTTAAAACAATTGGCTAATTAATAATTAATTAATTAATTAATTACAAAAAAATTGTTGGGACTATCGCTCTGGGTTAGGCACGAGTTTGGAAGATATATTTAATACCTGTAAGTACCTGTGGGTATATAATAGATATATATATGTTTAAAAAGTTTCCCCAACTTCCCTGAATTAAGAATTCTGCCAATGTAGCAGCGGTTGATTTCTGTTTTGGGAGATATTCATCAAAGCACGCGCCGTCGAAAATACTTTTCTGTTTACCTTTCACATTTTATCGTCTGAAGCAATGTTAAAATTTTTATTTTGGAAGTTACACCTTTTTATTTATCCAATTTCTCATTCTTTTCCCCTTATATGTACGTAACTATTGTAAAAGTACAAAAATAGAGTCAAACTTCGATAACTAATAACAAATTTTTGATATGTCGAACGAAAAAGTCGAATTTCCCTAAAAATGTTGTTCTAAATATTAAAGATATGATTTCCTCAGAAAACTTACCATAGTAATGTATATTATTTTTCACACCATCAGAAAGTAGAGATTTCAACGAAGAAAAAGCCCACCAACGTTTTTAAAAAAGCAGATATTTTGACGTGAGAATTTTCGATTGAAAATTAGGATGTTTTTCCGATATTAAGTAAAAATAAGGTGAAAAAATAAATATTTCAAATCAAAAAAATTACAGCATGTTTGGGACATATATAGGTAAGTTTTTACCAAATTTCGTGAAAAAAAAATTTTTTTGTAAAAGATATAAATAAAAAACCACAAACTTGGTTATTTGAATTTTTCACATAAATTTTGAGGTTGTGTGAAAAAAGTGCACATACAAAAGTTGTAGATCTTTTTATTACCTACAACTTTGCTATTTAACTTTTTTCCGTAAGACTTGTAGTTTTTCCGGAAATCAAGGAAAACCGCTTTTTACACTTTAAATTATTTTTTATTCGATAACTCGATATTTAGAATTTTTTTTGTGTTCACTTGATGATTCGAGTTATCGAAGTTTGACTGTATTTTGATTGTTATAATCTGGATTTATTGGTACCTCTTGGACTAACAAAATGAAGATAAGTTTTGACTTTACAAAGGATACTCGTCCTTTTCCTCCAATCTTTTGTAGGATCTTTTTCATCTTCCAAAGTCTTTAATGTTTTGAATTCCAGTTATCCAAGCCATCAAAAATAACTATTAGAAAATATCTGTGGGATGCATTTTGTTTCCTTGGTGGTATTCATAAAAATTTTTTGTATTAAGTGATAAAATTTTGACCTCTTTATATTTCCCAGCACCTCCACCATATTATTCTATATAAATAGAAAAATATGGTGGAGGTGCTGGGAAATTAATTAATAATAATTAATTATATAAGACAACATCACGAAATCATCCACGTATTTTCTAGATTGAACTCTGAAGGTTAAAGTACCTACGTAGGTGCGTTCTATTAGAAACTGCGTTTTAGTGAGCTTCTGCGGCCATTATTGAATCTTAAAGCTTTTCTACCTACAAAACGCAACGTTGATAACGATTGAAAAGAAAAACAAAGAACACCTGCCGTTTCCTTCGGAAGTAAAGGCGTAACTTTTCTTTTGTTATTGCTGATGAAAGCGTCGACGTTTGTCTTTTGTCCAAAAATTAAATCTTATCAATAAAAAAATCAGGTATACAGCAGGTAATATTTTTTTCCAGTGCACTACTTTCAATTTTAGTTATCGAAGTTCGGCTGTATTTAATACTTCATTAAACGTAGAATTGTTTTTTCGTAGTAATAATAAAAACAGTAATTAATTAAATTTTAAATTACATAGTTCTGAATTACACGATTCTGCGGCTTAACAAAATTAAAAGCAATTATTTTAATGTCTGTTTGTTTGTACCATAAGCAAGCAAAACTAAAAAAAATATCTAAATGTGCAATAAAAATAACGTGTTCTACGTAATAATAACAATAATAATTTGTAACGTTAGTTTAGATGATGGTAGCAAGAATCGCCTGTTAGTAGGTATATGATATCATAAAATCTCATAAACGTTGTTCCGTTTAATTGAATTGTTTTCTCGTAGGTGTTCTGGTTATTGTACTGTGAGAATGTTCTCCTTTGATGCTTCACATTACGTATACGTTACTGGGCATTCTAAAGTTCATAATAATGGTTAATTATCATTCTCATACTTTAACATCACCAACTTAAAAAACAATTCATGTTTTCTTAGAAACAGTTTGAATTAATTACCTACACAACCACTGAATTTAGGTAGATACCTACCGTATAGTTAAAGAACAACAAAATGTAATTTTTTATTGTCTTAAATATTTAATGTAAGGGTCTTATTTTTATTTAAAGAAATCCGCAATTCTCCTTTTTACTCCTGTCTCTGCTATTAACATGCCTCTAACTCACAAACTACCTCCTCAAGTCTCAGATATAACTTTCTACTAATGTAGAAAAGCAATTTTCTATTTTCTTCGCTAACTTTTATAAATAGGTACATATCTAATGGTAAAAATTGCTTGTGGGTGTAATATACTCATAATATAAAAGAAAGTTCATTGGTTGAATAGACATTCATTCCATTGATATTTCGTATTGATAAAATCCTACAATTATTGACGTTTGTGTTGGATATAATAAGGGCAATATATTTTGTACGATACTATGGCCATTTGTCACGCACTTACCTACTATGGGCCATTCACGTTGAGCCCCAAAAAATCTATTTGTATTTGTTGATTCACTTTTCTGACCAAATATATTATCATCTACAAATAGATTTTTTTTCATTAGGTTTCGACCAAAATAAATCGTTACCTGTACATTTTAGATAACTATCACTTGTTTCTTTTATATAAAAACTAGCAGCAATACCCGGCGTTGCTCGCGTAAGAATACATCACACGTTTGATGGAACATTCTCGAATATTCGCGAATTTAGAATTATTCAGAATATCCCATAATGATTCAAAATTTTTCTAACTTTTTTTAACATTCTGAAACATTCTTGAATGATCTTCAATATTCTGGAACATTCTTGAACATTGCCAAACCATTCTGAAATGTTATAGGTAATAAAACATTCTTTTACTTCTTAGAACATATTTGAACTCCCTGTAAGTAACATTCTAAAAAAATCTGCTTCATTCTCATCCCCACTCCGTGCTGTTTGCTGGGTGAGTAGTGACATCAGTAGACGTCTGGCGGGGATGACTAATCGATTGATAATAATTGATCAGTTATCGACCACTGCGAGTTGAAGATTATTACAGTACTTACTAATATCGCTATTTAAAAATGGGGGTTGGTGGTAGAAGGATAAAAATTAAGGGTTATATGTGTTTTTTAATGCCAAATCGTAAAACAAATTTGTACAAAAAATAAAAATAAAGTTATTGGTGGACAACCCTTATCACTTAGGGGTATGAAAAATAGATAGTAGCCGATTCTCAGACCTACTTAATATGCATATAAAATTGCATAAAAATCGGTCAAGCCTTTTCGAAGGACTATGGTAACTAACATAGTGAAGAGAATTTTATATATTAGATAGTTGTAAATAAACTCATAGAGGATAAATATTTGATTATTAAAAAAGTCCACGTTTTGTGTCATTTTCTTGGACAATTTCCAGCAGCGATAGCGATGGTGATGGTAATTTTCTCAATGAAACTTCGAAATAATGATGAAAATACAATTTTCTTATTTCTTTGTAAGTATTTTTGTCCCAGCGAAAAAAGAAATTGTGAATTTTCATCAGCGGAAGTGAAAATAGAAATCATTTCATCGCAGATTGTTCTCCGGAGTGTGTCGTGAATTTTTTTTTCTCAAATTTAACGAAACAAAGTTATGTGATAAACTCGAGAGAAAAGAAAATAACGTTTCTTTTATCACGGTAATAGTTCCGATGTGTAACTGCTATTCTTCTGTACAATTTTTCAACTTTGTCTTTAATAAAAATCGGAAGAACAGACAGAACAGAACGCGTAGAAGCGCCGTTTCCCGACCTGTCTTAGTCTTACCCTAACTGCTCCCGAATAAATTCACCAGTTTTTCTCTCACTTTGAACTCAGACAAGAATGTTTTTATGTAGATTTATTAGTTGCCATTTTCTCGTGAAAAATAAAGCGACAAGGCCCGCGGGAACATGCCTTATTGAAAAATATATTCCGTTCATAAATCTTTGTTTACTCCCATTACAGTCGCAGGATAAGAAAAGAGGATAGCAAATGGACATTCAATGTTTTTACACGTTGCCACGCTTCACGGCATACTCGGAGGATTTATGACATGAATAATAAGTAATTTCTTCGGAATGTTGTACATTTTTAGGCGAATGTACAAATCGAAAACGATAGTTCAAATTTTACAGACTTTATTTATTATTATCAAACTTGTAACAGGATTCTCATCTTCCTGTTCCTGTTTAATATCTAATATTTCATCCTGTGTTGCATGGAAGGGTCAATAATTTATGTTTATTAGTATGTTTAAACAAAAACACTATAGGAGCCGAAATGTCTGGCAGATTCACCAGCCTTTACCAATTTCTCACTTTCAGGGACTTTTTATTACATTTATTGGGGGAGTATTTAGGGCTTAAAATTTTGTATGAACAGCTATGAATATATTTTAGTGATATACAAGCCAACATAATCCACCAAATATTTTGATACAAAAGGACAATTGTAGGAGCCCGAAAAAATAAAAACAAAATCTAAATCTAAATACATATATAAAATGATAATGTTTGTATGTAAAGACAGGGTTTTCTCTATCTCTACCTACTACAATCAACTTCCTGTTGGGGTGGTAAATACCCCTTGGTCTCCAGGTGGGAGTAAGGGAGTTTGGTCGCGGTGGGTGGAAGTGGGTGGTTGTAGGTGGCAGAAAGGTGAAAAGAAATATTTCTGTCCTTTTTTAAGTCATAAGGACTTCCGGAAAGATCTCAAAATTTCTGAAATGATCTAAAAAATTCTAAAATGAGCGCAAACTGTTATTATCACTTAGAATGTTTGAGAAAGTTCGAAAAATTTCTTGAATGATCTAGAAAGTTTCAAAAAACGTACATCTACGTTTCAAAGCGATGTACATCTAAATATTCTAGAGTGTTCTGGTACCTTCTAGGAATTTCGACGTTCGATGATATATAAATCAACATTCAGTGACTTTTTGTCAGTTAAATTGTGTTTGCAGTCGAGTGAAGATCAATTGGAAACAAGAGCGAACAGTAACCAAAAAAATTGAAGTGATTTCGACAAATGGAAAAGAACAGACTATTTGAATGTTCTAGAGTGTTCTAATACTAGAAATTTCGATGTCTGATGGTATATAAACCAAAATTCAGTGTCTATGTAAATAATTATGTAAATAAAACATAACTTTTCCATTTACATAGGCCTTTTTTTAAAATTATTTCAATTCGTTAGTTAGTTCACTCTATCAGATATACTCTATATACACCGTATGTTTAATGGCCGAATAAGTCTCTCAATATCTACGTTATCTATGGTATAAAATTATAATATCTACGTGAAAAATAGATCCTTACAAATTTTTGTATCATTAAACATTCGATGTAGCAACGCCGGGTTTCACTGCTAGTATGTCCATAAAAATTAAAACGTATGATCATTCCCACCTCCCTTTAAACCAGTCCCAAATGCAAATCCCTTCCCATTACCTACTCCCCAATATAAATATTAAATATCTCTGTTAAGACTTTACACCCCAATTATGAGTCTTCCCTTAAAACCCTCACCCAACTCTGCCACTTTATTTTCATCGCTCCCTTCTTCCCAATATTTCCCTTAACACGCTCAACCCACCACCCTTATCGTTCAACAATTCTTC
This sequence comes from Agrilus mali, assembly GCA_029378335.1. Lineage (NCBI taxonomy): Eukaryota > Metazoa > Arthropoda > Insecta > Coleoptera > Buprestidae > Agrilus > Agrilus mali. Next base: position 2,122,592 of record CM055660.1, read on the forward strand.
CATCGACCTTCTTCCCTCAATACATGCCCGAGGTATTCTACCTCTCTATCACACAACCTACATATCGTACTCTCTTCCTTATACCAAAATTTACACCCTAAATATAGCTATCACACTTATACTCCTCCCACCAGGTCCCCAAAATATTGTATTTAGACCTATTATGTACGCATTTTAGTGAATGTATTCCATTGTGGATTGAATTTCTGAATAGTTGTCTCCTTGTTTTCAGATAAAGGTTCACCTGGACGTGCTGGCAGACGCCTTGCTTCGATGGGCTCAAGGTCGTTAATCAAACTAGCCGTATCAGAGCGAGGCCCGCTGCAAATTGCCCCCCGTGGTCACCCCGGGTCTCATTGGAGTACGCCAAGTCAGGTCTGCGTACTCCATCGAACCCGTCAGGTCCACCACCTTCAGCCCTAGGCCTCTGTCGTCTCTATTCTAACACTTCAGAGAGGAATAAGACTTCAATAGTATCGCAATGCAGCTCTCAGCGACCGCTTCCGTAGAACCTTCCTACACTTCTCAACAACAACAACAACCATCATCACCTTTTCATAATAGTTTTTTTTTTGTTTGTTTGTTGCCTAAAACTACATATATAAAACAACAACATCCGGTGGAGTAAGTAGCTAACTAACTAACTGCACCCCCATTATTAAGTACCATGGAAGTGTATGTATTTTGATTGCAGCGTGAACAAAGTGACTCTGAACGATAAAGAAATCATTGATAATATAATACTTTGATTATGAATCGATCGGTTGGTTGGATATTAAAAATTACGAACTAGTGTGTGACCACTGTTATAATATTATAGAAATAGTTTATTAACAACAACAACAACAACAGAAGAAAATGTAGAAGAAGGATATGGAGGTTCGAAAGAAGTGTTGCGGCCGCACCACTTTATAATCTTTCCAATTTAGTACCTATGATATTTCAAACGCGTCTGTCAAAAACAAGAAAAAATACAATATCTGCCAATTGGACACAATCCAAACTTTTCCCACTCGGATTCTGTTACAAACACCCTGTACCTAATCTGCATTATGCCAGAAAAAAAAACAAGTAAGTAAGTAACTATTGTAACTACCTAAATAACAAATAGCTTCATTCCAGTCAGTCAATAAATACTCAACTAACTATTTATTTACTCGTAATTTATTTTTATTTAATATTATGATTAAATGCAGATATTGTGGTCATTTTCATATGTGAATCCAAACTGTGAACTGAAACAAATATCTCTTATACCTACGTTATTTAGGAACATGTTATTATAAATGTGTTAAAGCCTATTTGTTACATATTTATCACTGTTGATATTGTTAGAATGTAAGTTCGTGAAACAGTTTATATTTTAGAAAAAGTTTCGGCTCCACTTGATTAATATTGTTGGAGGGTCGTGTTTGTCAGTTAAAAGATAAGGGCTGAAAATTTGCATTGTTTCTCATAAACTGTCGCCAATAAGTGCAGAGGATCGGCGATTTTTGCACCATTTTATTATATTAAAATTAACAAACAAAAAAAAAATGAATTTGTTGTTAGATCTTCTCGTCGTTTTAAAAACAAATATAAATATTATAATATATATTATACCAACTTAATGTAGTAGTATTTATAATAACAACAGAGTATATAATAATCTGTATGCTTTCGGTGTATGAAAATATATTTAATTATTATGTATTTAATAGCACACAATTTAGACTAGGGAAGCCTTTCAACTCTGCACTTGAGGCAATTTAATGCTAAAATCCCAAAGAGTTGTTCCTGGAGGCTGGACCACTACTTCAAACCAACAACATTTTCTCTTGTTAGTAATTTAATTTTCTTATTAATTGTTAATAATAAATTATTTATTTTACATCGCGTTGCGTCGGTTAATGACATCGGAAGATAGAGTTTTATTGCAAAATAAAACTCATATCCCGAGCCACCGATGTCTAAAAACAGACGTAATAACATCTACGTAACAATTTATTTAGTCGTCAATTTACAACAAAATAATGAAGGTTTTTAGAAGTGGTTTAAGGGAAAACTCTCCGGATTTTCGCCTGGAATGATATAAAAAAAGGATCGAGCCGAATCTCGTTTCGTAATCTTATACCTACCATCATTATAGTTCCACGACGTTTGTAGCTTTAATTTTATTAAGTATTGCATCTTCTGGTGAAAATATAATAGTTTCCTGAATCACTTGAATGGTATTAACTACTACCTAATATATTAATATTAATATTAATACCTACATAAATTGAATCGAAGCAACATCAAAAATGTCGAAAAAATACAATCGGCCTACCGTAGTTATTACGTATAATATCTAACAATAAGTATGATGTACTTCGTAACTACACGTTAACAAAAAAATTTAATAGAACTAAGTTGTAATACTTCCAAATATTCCCTCAATTATTACTGAAGCATCGTGGTGTAAGAAATATTACGTCGAGCATTAATGCTCTTCTTAAAACTTAGTTCCTGCATCTAAAACCACGATGCTATGCATAAATGTCTTTGTATGTATCTAATCTACATTTCAATAGAACGTGTAGTTACGTCACTTAATCGGGCAAATTCAAGCAAAAAAGAAGAGAACAGGTGTAAACGTCAATTCCATAACAAAAATACACCCCGGATATCACAATAATAACAAAATTAACAACGTATACTTACTTAATATGTAATTCGTACCGAACACGGAGAAGGAGAGACGATGGCGCGGGGATCTCTCACTCTCTCGCTATGTACGTTGCCTGGCAACGGAGACTAACAAGAGAAAGAGGAAGATACCTCAGTCCATGTTTTCTCTCACTCGTTGCCGTGCGAAATGTATGAGTTACTATTTATTTATTAATTTGTTCATGTAACAAGCGCTCAAATGAAAATATTGCAGCTGATGAGATGACGAGATGTTTACACCTTCCATATCTTATTTTTCTTACGACCTAGAGGGTTAGTATTTAAGTCTCAGGGTCTAAACGGCGGCTTCTGAATCCAACTTCCTACTCCTGTACGAATACCCTATAATGTTTATTCGTGTCGACCTGCACAGAGCACTAAAATTGCACATGTAATTGCACAGCACACCAAATTATTATTAGTAAGTGTCAAGATGATGTCTACGTACGTATTACTTAAAAAAAAATTACATAAACATTTAAAAGTCACTAACACTACCTAATACTAATAATGTATATCTACATACGGATACATATATATATATATATATATATTTAATAACAGAAAAAGAAAATGGAAAGGAAAATAATCTTTGTAACTTTTGGAAGAAAGATTATTTATTATATTGTATTGTATTGACGATCGCGACAAAATAAATGTGATAAAATAGTTTTTATTCCTGCCACTTTTTATGTATTGGAATATTATAGTCTAAATGTAAATTATTATATTATTGAACGGAATTAATTAATTATTATTATTATCTATATATTGCGGCGGTATCTCCTTAAACAATCAAATGAATTAGGAAATTCTAATTTTGGTGTTAGTTATTCTTAAAAGGGAAAAAGAAAATTAAACAAAATGTATATACACAATAATATAACTTAACTTGTAACTAATTGAATCAGTCAATATTAAGTACAATCGTGAACTTCAAGAATATTTGTAGATTTTTTTATTATTATTTAATTACAGATTTAACCTACAACCACTCAAATAAATACTAAAGTTAGTACCCTAACACATTCCTGCATATTTTTTGTTATTATCTCAAGTGGGTGCTAACTTTAGATGTTTTTAAAATATCATATATTTCTATATATTTTATGTTGCCAAAGACCATGATTTGCCTATTCTTAGGACATTTATTTATTTGAAAATGATGATGGAGTATTTTTTTTGTTAGTAAATGTAGTATTAAGGTAACATAAAGTAATAATTCGTAAATATCAAACGATGTAGCAATAACAGTAATAAGAAACAAAAAGGGCAGACATTGTACTTAATTTGAGTTAATTAATTTATTTTTTACACAACAGGTACGACTATGACACGTTTGTACCTACCTACCGTATTATTCTAACACACCCTGTATATTATTAAGGAGGTCCGACCAGTCAGTCACATAACACAAGAAAATACAATTAAAAAAAAATAACGAAAAGGAAAAGTGGAATAGGCAATTCTGTAAAGAAACATTATTTATTTTCATAGTAATAAGTTACCTGTTGATAAATGTTATTATGTATGTTTACTTAATGAAAAAAAAAAATGGCACTGATCTCCGTAACATTTTGGTATATATGTGTGTTTAATTATAATAATAAAAAAATATATGTGTCACAGTGCACCAACGCACAAGGGTGTAAAATGTGCTCCATTTGTTTGGCTGTAATAAGAAGGCTAAAAAAGCGGGGTAGTTTTTGCACCCCTCGCACCTTAGGATAGGCATTATGTCGATCCATGTCCCGTCCTTCATCTTAACCCTTATCAACGTCCTGTATCTTTCTCCTGTGAAGTCTAGGATGTCGATGAATCTCTTTGATGCTCCCTTCCCGCTAATTCTCCCTTCATGATAATGATGAGGGCGACTGCAGGGTCGAACTCGGTTAATAAGAAAAAAAAAACAGTCATGAGCCGGCCTAACTATTTTTGTAATTAGATTGTTAATATAGATCAACTCAGTTAGCCTTCAAAAGACGTCGGTATTGAGAGGCCTTGTGGTCGCCTTGTGATCTATTATTATAAATGATATATTTTACTATATAGCTCTTACATTACATAAAAATTGTACTGTATTATATATAAATATATATATTAAATGTGTGAACGATAGTTGAATCGAGGACTGATAGGGGCTGCAAAGTCGGCTCTAAGAGTATGGGGTTTTTCTCTTCAGACCTATGTTATACTACAGTAATATAAATGTACAATAAATGCCTCAGCCAATAAAAATGATCTAAACAATTATTTTTTATCATTTAAAGAACACTTAAAAAGCAAAGAGCGCAAAACTATTTTTTCCCACAAAATTATAAAAATAATTCAAATGATACTTAACAAACCATTACTCAACTTCTTTTAAAAAAGAAAATCATTGAAAAAGCTATATTTCTAATTAGGAAAAGTTTTTAAGGAATAATTACTGTAAAAAGCGCAAAAACTCGTGTAAAATATAACCTATTTTAAAAATTAATTTATTGAGATACATAAAGAATAGTAAGTGCCAAAAATTTTTTATACTATTAGATAATATATTAGTGACTTCATCTGCTATAAAATTCTTCAGAAATAACTTTTATATAATTAAAAATCGTTTAATTAAAAACCTCCCAAAATTATAATTTTAAAAAGTTTCTCTATGTCAACATCAGGTGGCGTTGTAGGTGCCCATTGATAAATTATAGCTCATTTCATTTCTCAATGGTTTTAGGAACCCTAACCTATATTAACCTCCCTTTTTTTGACTATTGTCTTGGTGTAAAGAAATTAGTGAAATGTCAACCGATGTAGAAAATCTCGAAGAAAATCAAAAAGATGAAGAGCCTTTTGGTCTGGGGTGCGCTTTGGACATGTTTTCCGAATCGGCGGAAGTCCTGAACATGATTGAATCCCTTAAAACTGTTGTTTCGGCTCCAATTTCTGTGTTTGAAAGAGCATACGAACGGTTTGTGTACATTCTCACTCAGTATCAAGAACAGCCACATCTTCTAGATTCCCACCTCGAAGTTATTTTAGAGAAATGTATTGCCTTAATAAGAGATCAGTCCAATCCACCTGAATTAAAACATGCAGTGTTTAAATACATGCATGTTATCATCAGTGTTAGAGGTTATAAAGACGTTGTTAAACGTTTACCACACGAGGTAAGTAATTTTGTTGTAATAAATAAGCATATAAGTTTGTTAATTGGTTTATATTCGTGTTAGGTTGCTGACTTTGAACCTGTTTTACAACTGCTTGAACAGCAGGACCCGTCTGATTCAGATACTTGGTTTACAAGATATGTTCTGCTGTTGTGGCTCTCAATAATTGTTATGATTCCATTTCATATGTCTCGTTTAGATGGATTCACTAACTCAAACGATAACAAAAAGACTGTAATGCAGAGGGTGTTTGAAGTATGCAAAGTGTACATCGTTGTATCTGACAAATGTCGAGATGCTGCAGCATATTTAAGTGCAAGGTTTTTAACAAGGTAATTTCAGTTAGCTAAGAATTTCCATAAAATAATTTTATTCAAATTTTAGAGATTATTTAATGCACTGTACCTTTCCAAATATTTCAACTAAAGCAGCTTAAACAATTTAATATGCACAATTGTTGTTATTACATTTGTTTCTTTTAATATTATTCATAATTAAGAGTAGAGACCATAAATAATAAGTAAAATTGAGCAATTTTCTTTAATGATTTGGTTTTCATTACAGATCTGATACTAAAGAACAGTATTTAAAATCATATTTAAATTGGGCTTATGAGATAAGTAGTAACCCTGAGAGCTCTGTTTTTGTGAAGTCTGGTTGTTTGGCATCAATAGCTATGATTTTAAAATATGGCAAGAGAGAAGATTTAGTTGATCACGTTGGTAATTTATTACAGTGGATAATTTCTGCCGATTTCAAAAATGATCCTGGTACTAACATTCAGAAGTTAGTTTACAAAAATATTCAGAGAATTGGTATGTTGTACCGGTCAACATATTTTTGATATTAATTTGTTTAATGTTTAATTTATATTTCGAAGGTTTAACATTTCTACCTGTGAGGATTGCTTCGTGGAGGTATCAACGTGGTAATAGGTCTTTGGCATCGAATTTGAGTGCAGGTGATGGAGAAAAGGAGTCCCTTCCCCCATCTTATCCCATAGATTCCAACGAACAAGAAGAGAATATTGAAGTTCCTGACGAAGTTGAAGAAGTTATAGATCAACTAATTCACGGTCTTGCATGCAACAACAGCGTTGTAAGGTAACATTTTCAGTATATCTTTTTTTGGTAAGAAAAAGTATATTATAAATGGTATTTTAGATGGTCTGCTGCAAAAGGTATAGGAAGAGTAACTGGCCGTTTACCTAAAGATTTGGCTGATGAAGTTGTGGGAACTATTTTAGACAGTTTTAATCCTCGAGAAAGTGATGCAGCTTGGCATGGGGGTTGTTTAGCCTTAGCCGAGTTAGGTATGTACTCAACATTTGATGTTTAAAACCAGTCTTAAGTCTGCAATCCATTTTGTTTTTTTTTATTATATAGGAAGAAGAGGACTCCTTTTACCAGTTCGATTGCCTGAGGTCATTCCAGTAATCCAAAAGGCACTTTTCTATGACGAGCCTCGCGGCTATTCGTCTGTGGGGTCCCACGTAAGAGATGCTGCGTGTTATCTTTGCTGGTCTTTTGCCAGGGCATACGATACGTCTATCTTAAACCCCTTTGTTAACCAAATTGCCAGTGCCCTTTTGGTTGTTACTTGCTTTGACAGAGAGGTATTTAATTACTTGATATTGTAATAATTTGATATATATTAAACTGTTTTGGTAGATTAACTGCAGGAGGGCAGCTGCAGCGGCCTTCCAAGAGAACGTAGGACGTCAGGGCACTTTTCCTCATGGTATAGATATTGTTGCGGTTGCTGATTTTTATGCTGTAAGCATTCGTAGTAACGCTTACCTCAACATTAGTGTATACATCGCTCAGTTTAGTGAATACACTATAACGTTGATTACACACCTTCTTGAAAGAAAAGTGGACCACTGGGACATTGCTGTTAGGGAATTGACCGCCAAAGCTCTCCATAATCTAACACCTTCGGTATGTATTTCATTTGTTTACGATTTCTAAAATTTAATACATATTTTAATTTAAATTACTATTTTTCGTACCAGCACCAAATTACTTATATCACGAAAATAGTATTTTTTGTTTCTTATTCAAAAAATGTCAATTTATTGATAATCGCTATTTATTAATTGATTTAATCTTTTGTACTAGTCACCAGATTACATCGCAAGAAAAGTTTTACCCTCGCTTTTTCAAAAAGCAATTAGTATAGACTTGAATAGTCGGCATGGAGCAATTTTGGCAATTGGTGAGATCCTCCTGGCTCTTTCACGTCTTAGTCAAGAGAAGGGCGTAAATATGGAAGACCTCATTACTGCCGAAACTTTCAAACAAGTGGAGAGCTTGATTAGGAATTTCCAAGAACGACTATACTTTAGAGGGATGGGAGGCGAATTAATGCGTCAAGCTTGTTCTAATCTTATAGAAAAGTGTTCTTTGGCACATTTGCCTTTTCACAACACTAAAGTTATCGGTACACAATTAGTTGGATTTTTATTAAAAGCTTGATTAACAAAACATTTTTTTTTTTTTTTGTAGAAGACTGGTTATCTCTGCTGAATGACTGTTTATCGTATGAGGTTCAAATAATTCGTACATGTGCAATACATGCCCTTTTGCCATTTTTTTCTGAATATTTCAAAGGCGATTTGGTCGATTTAGTAGCCAAGAGGAACACGATAGTTACCAGATACGTGAAAGAAATGAAATCTTCTATTCAAGTAAACAGAATGGGTCATTCTTTAGCTCTTGGGACTCTACCAGATTTTATGTTGAAGCCCCACTTAAAAATCATACTTTCGGGCCTCATTGAGGCCATGTGTATCGATCAGCATACTCAAAAATGGTCTGAAAGTCGACGAGACATCATTAAAGCCATTTGTTCGATTTGTTGTACATTAGAGGACGAATTGGGAAAAGGTGAGTTCAAATTTTCTTTTTACTATATTATCTACTTAATAACTTCTTGTAGAGATAAGTAGCAACGATATAATGAAAATATATGAAGTATATTTTACTGGTTTGTCTGAATATACGCAAGACAAAAGGGGCGATATTGGGGCTTGGGTTAGAGAAGCCTCAATGACCGGTCTTCAGACTTTAACCCTTCTGTTAACGAAGAAATGTCCCCATTTATTAACGACACAAGTTGTGACAAAGGTTGTGGCTGGTTTGGCCCAACAGGCTGTCGAAAAAATTGACAGGACTAGGGCTCTAGCAGGGAAAATGTTCTCTAATATTATTCACAGGTAGGTACATTATATAATTTTTTTATTTACGTATATAGGGGACATAATTAGAATTTTATTTCTTTATAAAGTGATCCTCGAGTACCAAACATCCCCCACCACGATGTTTTAATGGGAATATTTTCCCAGGAAGAGTGTGATGCCCTTAATTGGCATTCTGCAAATAGTACCTTTCCTAAATTTGTCCAATTAATTGAACTGGAAGAATTTACTTATAATCTTATGTTAGGAATAATTACCAGTGTTGGTGGAATGACTGAAACTTTAGTAAGTTTCTTATAATAATTTTTTTAATACATATGTATTTACCTTTTTATTTGTTAGGTAAAAAATTCTAGTACTGCCCTTTTTACCTATTTAAAAGAGCAAGAAAAGAAAAAGGGCCTGGGGGAGATCCAGAGAATATGCGAAACTATTTTTGAAATATTCCACAATTATCTAAAGGTCGACAGGATTACAGTGTCCATTTTGAGATTCCTGAGCAGAATAATGACGTCTGGTTGTTTGACGAACATTATTGACTGTCCAAAATCCGATTTTGCCAAGAAAATATTAAAATTGGTCCAACTAGAAATAGCTGGATGTAGGGATGTCTACAAATTGGTAGATGGAATCGATGTTCTTTGCCAATTCATTCAGGTACGTACCTATATTTTTTTATATTTAAAATTGTAATTATACATATATAAATAAATAAATAGGTGAGAAATGAGGTATGTAGTACAGCCCTCGTCCAGCTCAGCATTTTGTTATGTCATCGACAAATTTATATAAGACGTTCAACCGCAACGAAACTGTACGAAGCCCTTTTGGTTTACGGTGATGACTCTGTTGTTCCTTCCGAAAATTTGGACGAAATTATGAACATTCTGAGTGTTACAAACTGGGAAGAATCGATAGAGAACTTGCGAGAAATTCGAAATAATTTATGCACATTAATGAACATTAAAAAGCCAGTTTCTAAAAGTGCTAACAAAGCTTCAGCCTAAATAAAAAGTTACAGTTGAACTGATAGTGATATAATAATGTGAATTTATAATTAATAACAATATAAATACACTAAAATGCACAAACACTTATGTAAACTTCGCTTTTGATACTCTGTGCTTGTTATTTTATTTTTTTTATGTTATTTTATATTCATAATTATTTAATTTGTGATTAAATGCATTTATACACAGTTTATTTGATTTTAATTAACAGTATTATAAATATCTAATGAATTTCGACATACACGTATAAAATCATACTATAAAATAATTTTATGTAATTGAAAGTTAATATTTTTAAATTATTTGCGGCTAGTTGATTTAAATTTAAAAATGTTAAGATAAAGTAGAACTCTTTAAGTTAAGATACAAAGCTCGATGTCAGATGGCGCTTGATGTACAAAACATTGAATTCTATTCGATAAAAGCTGAACCAATCAACTACTTTAAAATTATTATTATCATCAGTTATCGACAAACAATGGTGGTGTGTGCATCGTTTGTTTGAACGTTTTTATAAATGAGACATATTTTCTAATGATATGTTATTTTAAACAGTGATATTATACGTTGTTTTAAAGCTGATTATCTTTTATTAATTGGGAATATTTTAAAAGACGCATGCGTGCAGTTCATGTTAAACAAAGGTTCTGTGTTGGTGTTGTGTGCAGGCCATCAGCTGTAAATTTAACAGAAATGGCATAGTCAGTTTTGGGTGTGTTTTTGTTGTGTTGTGGGGCTTTGTTTTTGACAATGTTAAGTGATCTTGTATATATCGTCTTTATACTCTTGCTGGCTCCCTACATTGAAAGTGGTAAGTTACCGTCATAAAGATTTTTAGTGACAGACAGTTGTAAATAACTTATATGCCCTTTGTCAAACAATTTTGGTTTTGACCTGACTAAAACAGACATTCTTTCTTCGTTAATGTAATTTTTTATTTTGTACTATTCCATTCGCATGTAAAACGTCGTTTGGTTTGTGGGATATGCCCACGCATTTGTATTTTCCATATGCACATTCTCCACCATTGACATGCTTCTGTGAATTTGACTCATGGTTGTTTTATTTACCATTATGATTATTTGTGTTTAATATTCTGAGTTTTTGCAAAAAATGGTAAAGCCTTTTTAATTACGTCCAGTGTCGTAGCTAAGGTTATGAGCGTCCGGGGCATCCCTTAATGTTTTTAAGGAAACTATTTATTTCTAAATAAATCTAATTTTTTTAAATTATCAGTGTTTATGTGAACCTTTATTTTTTTGAGGTTATTGTCGGTCATTTTGATTTTTAATTGTTTACGGTGTCGGCCATCTTTTTTTAATTGTTGGCCCATTGTTGACGTGGTCGGCCATCTTTTTTTTCATTGTTGACATTGTCGGCCATTTTGAATTCAATTGTTGGCTTTGTCGGCCATCTTTTTTTCATTGTTGTAATTGTCGGCCATTATGATTTTTTTTTGGTGCCAATTATTTGAATTTGCTAGTACCCATTCGGTTTGTATACTAAAGAAAATGAAAATAAATAAGAATTAGAAGACAAAATAAGTTTTAATTATTATATTATTCAAACTCAAACATTGATTTTTTTTACCTACTAACCTATATCAGTTTAATTATCTATATGCCTTAATTTATCTTTTAATTAACGACTCTATATTGCGTGGTTGTTAAAAAAAAGCCCTATTTTTGTTGATTTATTTTTTTTATTGCCCATTTTAAAATCGTAAGCCATTGTAAGTGTATTAATTCTGCGATTGCTTGTTTAAATTCTGTATTGTGTGGGTGTTTGTTTTTACTTTAAAACGCCTAACTTTATTGTTACGAATATGTAAAACAATTAATTTGAAGGATAAGCAATTTAATGTAATCTTCTTGCAAATTTAGTTGTTGGGATAAACAATTTTTGCAGTGGGATTTCGTTTTATTTATTTATTAATTTAGTTTTTTGGATATTAAACTTGTACCCACCTATGTATAAATAGGTATTAATAGAGTTTTTAAGTAATATTAAAATCATTTATGTATGTTTTGATTTTGGGCGCACACAAACTCGCCTATACATTCTATTGTTAGTAAAAGTGGAGGCGAGTCTCACTCCCCTACACCAATTATCATTATCAAGTTACCGTTCCTGATAATGATGATGTGCACAAAACGTAGGATACTATCCGTTGTTTTCAGTCAAGGTTAACGTGATTCACGCGATACGGGAAGTATGGTTCACTGTCCTCAGTATCTCCTCGGTCAACTGTCGCGTTTCGTTAATTTTAAATTATAATTAATTCTGTTCGCAGTACCTACCTACCTATCTAGCTAGGTATCTATCTAAAGTATTACGACGAAAAGTAGGTATGATTTTTGGATGATGCTGTAACCAAAATAATGTTTACAGAGAATTTGATTTTCGCGGAAACGCTTAGCGGCACTTAAAATTTAAAAGGTGAACAAGTCTTTATCTATATCTCACAATTAACGATGATAAGGAACTAGGTACTTATTAATGATGCTTTTAATATAAAAAGGCATTTTAAAAATTTAAGCAATCTTATCATATCATATTTATTTTTATTAATGAATTTAGGTATATGACGTTTTGATAAACGAAGGTATGCAGCTATTGGTAATAAGTACATAATAAAAGCAAAAGAGGTCGAAACGTCGTTGAATATAGTTTATTGTTGTAAGAAATGTCCAGAGAACTTTTAGACATTTACATAATTGTTAGGACCTCGTACTTATTATTTTAAATATTTTGTTGTTGGATTAGTTGCTTCTTTTTGTTATGCCTATTAACCCTTTAGACATAACTAATAAAATTGAGATCCAACATTATTCTGACATTCCAAAAGATGAAATCTTTGGAATCCAAGAATTCCTAATTTATTAGTACCTAGCAAAAATTTTCAAGCGATATTTTAAACTGTACCAAAAATTCCAGAGAACCCATTAATCTTATCATCGTTGCAGAAAAGAACGATGATGAGACTAAAAGTAGAAAATAAATAACAATTCGTTTTTAATAATACGATTAATAAAGCAAATAATTTTAGAATTTTACGTTAAATGTTTTGAATAAATGTTTAATTGGGTAGGTATGTTATAGGTACGTAGGTATCCACTAACCTACCTACCTGTCGTATCTTTTTGTAAAGAAAATAATTTAATTTAGGTTCATTATGGAAAGTAGATCCGAGACAAAGAATTAAAATTGTCTATAACTCGTTTGTCGGTAGCCAATCAATCGCGTAACGGTATAAAGTTAACTTTTACTGCTTCTTTTATGTTCTTATTTTGCTATTTTAGCTAGCTATTATGGATACTTGTTAATTCCAGACGTTCACATCTAACATACCTCTGGCTTTTGAACCAGATATCCAAACAGAAACATCAGAATATGTAATAGATTATATTATTAAAGAGGAATCAAAGGAACATGTTTTATTTAAACACTAATATGTACCTACCTACCTGATTTTTTTTAATATTATATTGATAAGAAAACTGAGATATGCCCTAGTTAAGGATGTTTAAGAATAAATCCCAATGTTCTTATCTCTAGTTAAAATGCTTTGCTTCTTAAAGCCCCAATTACATTTAAAATTGAAAGGATTTAAGGTTTCAAGTTCTTCAAAAGGGTTTCAAGTCTTCGAACACATTTAAAAGACTTCGAACCTTCAAACACTTTGAAATTGCTTCAAGGCGTTAAGAACTTTGAAAGGGCTTCACGTCTTTAAGAAATTTTTGATAGTAGTCGATTCCTTCAAGAACTTTAAAATAGTTTTAACTCTTCGAGAACTTTGAAAGGGCTTACGTCTTCAAGAATGTTTAAATTAGTTCAATCTTTCAAGCACTTCGAAGAAGCTTCAACACTCAAGCACTTAAAAAAAGAGGCTTTAAGTCTTCGAACACATTGAAAAGACTTCGAATCTTCAAACACTTTGAAATTGCTTCAAGGCGTTAAGAACTTTGAAAGGGCTTCACGTCTTTAAGAAATTTTGATAGTAGTCGATTCTTTCAAGAACTCTAAAATAGTTTTAACTCTTCGAGAACTTTGAAGGGGCTTCAAGTCTTTGAGCACTTTGAAAGGACTTCAATCTCAAGCACTTTGAAAGGGCTTACGTTTTCAAGAATTTTGAAAGTAGTTCAATTCAAGCCTTCAAGCACTTCAGAGAGGCTTCAATACTCAAGCACTTTGAAGAGGCTTTAAGTCTTCGAAGACTTTGGGAAAAACTTCGAATCTTCAAACACTTTGAAATTGCTTCAAGGCGTTAAGAACTTTGAAAGGGCTTCACGTCTTTAAGAAATTTTTGATAGTAGTCGATTCTTTCAAGAACTCTAAAATAGTTTTAGCTCTTCGAGAACTTTGAAGGGGCTTCAAGTCTTTGAGCACTTTGAAAGGACTTCAATCTCAAGCACTTTGAAAGGGCTTACGTTTTCAAGAATTATGAAAGTAGTTCAATTAAAGCCTTCAAGCACTTCAGAGAGGCTTCAATACTCAAGCACTTTGAAGAGGCTTTAAGTCTTCGAAGACATTGAAAAGACTTCGAATCTTCAAACACTTTGAAATTGCTTCAAGGCGTTAAGAACTTTGAAAGGGCTTCACGTCTTTAAGAAATTTTTGATAGTAGTCGATTCTTTCAAGAACTCTAAAATAGTTTTAGCTCTTCGAGAACTTTGAAGGGGCTTCAAGTCTTTGAGCACTTTGAAAGGACTTCAATCTCAAGCACTTTGAAAGGGCTTACGTTTTCAAGAATTTTGAAAGTAGTTCAATTCAAGCCTTCAAGCACTTCAGAGAGGCTTCAATACTCAAGCACTTTGAAGAGGCTTTAAGTCTTCGAAGACATTGAAAAACTTCGAATCTTCAAACACTTTGAAATTGCTTCAAGGCGTTAAGAACTTTGAAAGGGCTTCACGTCTTTAAGAAATTTTTGATAGTAGTCGATTCTTTCAAGAACTCTAAAATAGTTTTAGCTCTTCGAGAACTTTGAAGGGGCTTCAAGTCTTTGAGCACTTTGAAAGGACTTCAATCTCAAGCACTTTGAAAGGGCTTACGTTTTCAAGAATTTTGAAAGTAGTTCAATTCAAGCCTTCAAGCACTTCAGAGAGGCTTCAATACTCAAGCACTTTGAAGAGGCTTTAAGTCTTCGAAGACATTGAAAAAACTTCGAATCTTCAAACACTTTGAAATTGCTTCAAGGCGTTAAGAACTTTGAAAGGGCTTCACGTCTTTAAGAAATTTTTGATAGTAGTCGATTCTTTCAAGAACTCTAAAATAGTTTTAGCTCTTCGAGAACTTTGAAGGGGCTTCAAGTCTTTGAGCACTTTGAAAGGACTTCAATCTCAAGCACTTTGAAAGGGCTTACGTTTTCAAGAATTATGAAAGTAGTTCAATTAAAGCCTTCAAGCACTTCAGAGAGGCTTCAATACTCAAGCACTTTGAAGAGGCTTTAAGTATTCGAAGACATTGAAAAAACTTCGAATCTTCAAACACTTTGAAATTGCTTCAAGGCGTTAAGAACTTTGAAAGGGCTTCACGTCTTTAAGAAATTTTTGATAGTAGTCGATTCTTTCAAGAACTCTAAAATAGTTTTAGCTCTTCGAGAACTTTGAAGGGGCTTCAAGTCTTTGAGCACTTTGAAAGGACTTCAATCTCAAGCACTTTGAAAGGGCTTACGTTTTCAAGAATTTTGAAAGTAGTTCAAGCCTTCAAGCACTTCAGAGAGGCTTCAATACTCAAGCACTTTGAAGAGGCTTTAAGTCTTCGAAGACATTGAAAAGACTTCGAATCTTCAAACACTTTGAAATTGCTTCAAGGCGTTAAGAACTTTGAAAGGGCTTCACGTCTTTAAGAAATTTTTGATAGTAGTCAATTCCTTCAAGAACTTTAAAATAGTTTTAGCTCTTCGAGAACTTTGAAGGGGCTTCAAGTCTTTGAGCACTTTGAAAGGACTTTAATCTCAAGCACTTTGAAGGTGTTTTAAGTTTTTGAACACTTTAAACAAGTTCAGCTTTGAAATCTTGAGATTTGAAAATAGGTGAAGCACGTAAGGGGAACTAGGACACCTCGTATTTCTCGCGAAACAATTTTAAGTGTCACTTTTCCTAGGAAAAGAGTTCTGTTTGTATGGATGTTTCTCAGAAACATTTGATTTTATGCCGGGGTTTATTAGATTACATATTTAACTGAGCGTAGCGTTCACGGTAAAATCGATTACATTCTTTGAATAATAACTGTTAAAATCCTTTATCAACGTTTAGATTTAACGATTATATGAGTGTTATCGGAACGGTCGTCTATTAAATTATGATTCACTTCCATTATTTTCATTGTTATGAGAGAACAATCCAGCATTAATCGGGATAGGTACCTATTAAATAAATTTTATACCAACTTATGGACTGTGGGTACCTAATAAAAGTCTTTATTTTGCGTATTCACCACGTAATGAATTTCTACCGGTAGGCAGGTAGATACGTATTTTCAATTAACTGTATGAATGAAGAGCAGATATTTCTAGCATTTCTTGCAACGACAGTAATATTTTTGATTTGTAGTTTCAATTTGATAGATAGGTCGCGTTGATTTCGTTGTTTAACTTGTACTCTATTAAGTTTGCTTTTGTTTTACAATTTTTTTCAACTTCAAAACTATGTAGGCGGTGCCTATACAAAGGAAAAAAGGAGAATATTACGTTCCGTTTAACGCAATTTTCGCGCTCTACTTCCCAAAACAAGCAATTTCTGTCCTCGGCAACGAAATTTCATTTTGCCCTTCAATGTCGAGAATGCCGAGCTTTCCGGGAAACAGCCTATAACAGAAGCAACGAAACTAATTAACAAATTGGTAGGGACTTTAATTGAGTTTCCTTTCTTCGGCGGTTTAAGATACCTACCGCCGCGTTATCAAGTGGCATTTGCGACTTTACAGATAACAGTCTCAGGCGACGAAAAGTGTGTCTATTGTAAATACATTTTAATTAAACCGTTCGTTAACTAAAGGTCCTCCCCACCATGGGATTCCACAACAAAAGCAATTCAACTTTTCATTAGGTAGGTAGGTACCTTCCCACCTTTATCCTCAGGGCATTTTATTAATCATAATACCCCGAAATGTTAACAGGAATTTTGTGTGCCTACCTAGGGGGTGTGCCTTTCTTTCAGTTTCTACAATTATTTTTTGGTAGTGTTTTCTCGTCCCACGACTAACAAAGTGAGATTATGCCAATTGCATAATTTGTCAGGTGATTTAAGGGTCTTTTATGGGGTGCATAGTGAGGACACCTGTAAAAATTCATTAAAAATTATTTTTCAGTAGATGTTGGTATTGTCCCACAATAATTTTTTTGTAAATCCTATACAAGGCCAGTAGAGTGAGATTATGCCATCGGCATCTTTTGCTGGAAGGTTTAAAGGCTAGTTATATGCTGCTACATCCCTCAAAGTTCATTTATGAGTTTTCAATGGAAGTGTGAAGTTAAAAATGTTTAAAATTAATGGGAAACAAATATGTAATAAGGGTTAAACGGCACTTCCGGCGTTAACTATTTAATCGATACGTTTAGTCCAATTTGACGTCATTGAATTGGACGCCAGGTATTTAAAAGAAAATTGTTCTTTTACTACTACCTAATTAGCTGGATTACCTTGTTTATAAACAACTTTTGTTGAGTGCACTTAATCTGGCGTTACTAAAAGAATAGCACTTCCCTAATAAAGTATTTAAGTAATTTTAATCTTATAATTGCATCCCCTAGATGTAGAGAAATTATTTTATTTTTGTTGTTCTGCATCAATTTTATAATTATATTTTTTTAATTTGAATCTAAAATACACAAGAATCAGTGAAATATGAAACTCGAGTTTTTCACCAGTTACGTTTTAAAACAATCCATCCCATTTGCTGTTTTTTTGTGTTACTTATTTGCTGTTTTGTTTTCGAACAATTGGATTTTTCGTAATAACGAAGCATCCGTAGGTATCTATTACCATTATGATTTCTTTTGTTTTTCTTTCTTGTGAAAACAATAGAGCCAATTAGGAATGTTTTTCATTATTTTAAATTTTTATTAAATGTAATTCAGAGTCTACTGTATAATAAATGAAATTGTTTTGTATCCTTTTGTGCTGTTTTATGAGCAAATAAGACACAAAAGCATCGTTCATATTTATGCTTCAGTTGTTCATTATATTGCTTTTGTTTTGATGACCAATTTGGGCTTCTTTTTTTTAAACACAATGCAGTAGATTATACAAATATTTTACGAGGAATTAACCTGTTAAAACAATGTAATAAAACCTATAGGTATCAAATTGTTTTCCTTTTCTGGTTTAATAATGAAGCATTTGTGAACGAATCATTGCCTCTCACTTTTACAAAAGGTTAAATAATAAAATAAAATACTTAATAACAGAAATTAATGAGCTAAGTCTTGAATGTGGTTGTATTATTCTTCAGTCTGGTGCACCCTTTCATCCGGGAATATTTTTAGACGTTTCGTAATCCGAGTGGTACTTGGAACCTTTAAGTAGATATACATGTGTATACGTATGTTGATTTGAGTAATTAGAGTAATGGAAATAACTGAGTTTTACGAGCACTTATTTAAATGGAATACACTCTTAGGTACTTACTTACATTACAAGCATATGCAAGCAACTTCGTTAAAATCAGTTCAATTTAATATATTATATTTTGCGTTTAAATAGGCAGAAAAATTTATTAGTAGGGAATCAGTTTTTAGATCTGAAAACGTTTCTGGGGTGGTGGTACGATAAATAACAGAAGTACACTGTAAACGTGGTGGGATAGTCTGCCATTACAGTTTTATGGCCTGTTAAAAAACCAATTACCTACTTAGAAGTTAGAAATAATGACTTTTAGGCAGTAAAGATAAGACGTTTTGTTTCAAATCTTTAACACTACAACCATACACTAAAAAGACCATTTAGATTTAGTATTAGTTTAAGGATTTTTATTGGGCCACATCCAATAAACTGGAAGGGAGTCGACCATAACAAAAAAATATGACCACTATTTAATGCTCATTAAAGAGGGGGTTTTTCAAAATAATTGGCCAGTATTTCAATCTACTTGTATTTTTGTATCTTTGGTTAAAAATTTTTCAGTGACAATTTTGGTAAATAATTATTGAAAGTTTATTTGTATATGTATCAAGCAATTGTCCACAAAGTAGGAGGAGCAAACTCAGCAATCAAAAACAGCCGCATTTAATTAACAGCTTTAATTAGGGTTTAAATGTTTTAGGTATTTTTTCAAAAAACGTTTTGATACCTCACATTTAATTGACTGAAAGACAAATTGTTTGAAAAAGTTTTTGATGACATAATAAGTAGTTGCTTAAATGTTTACAAAAAAAGACCTAAAAATATTTTAGGTATCTATATTTGGTAAAATTATGTTTTCGAATAACATAATTATTATAAAATAAAGTTTTCCTAATGAACGTTTGTTTAAAAAAACACAAATGTAACATTAATTTAGGCTGTGTAGGTGAAAATCCTTGAGGAGGTACCCATACCACATTATGTTGTTAGGTATTTATCGATTATGAGCTTATTAATTTCGGTTTTCCTTTTCCGTATTAAACACCAACCAGTTGTTTTAATTAAAATGTATGCATGCAGAGAGCTATTGCATTTGGTTTTGAATCAATACTTGGGTTTGCAGCTTGGACAAGCGCGTATACAATTCAATTAATAGGTACGTAGGTACGTCTGTTTATGCATACCTATAAAAAAAGAGTATTTTGCATCAAATGAACTCCGTATCGAATAATCAATAGATGTTGTGAATTAAGAACCAGCAGCCAATTGATTGATTGATTGATTGTGGAGAAAATAAACAAAAAGTTGTTTTTTTTTGCGTAGGCTGTTGCTATTAAGTATTAATTGAAAATTATATGTTTACGTATAATCGAGTTTTTTGTATCTAAAATTCCATCGCAAATTTTGCGCTCTAGTTACGTTTTCATCAAGACCAACAACAATATATAATAAGTTTGTGTAAAGAAACAACGTTACGTGGGTACTAGAAGAACCCTGAAGAAGAAGAAGAAAAATCAGTGGTATGGAATTCAGAACAATCGTGTGCCAGTTATAATGTGCTACTTTTGAGGAAAAATGTTTTTTGGGTTTAGTTTTTAAGAATTTTTTTACGCAAACTATTTTATAATCTTAAATAGTGTTTAAGTAATTGTTATTTGTTAACATTTACACTGTTCAGTCTTCCGGTGGTTACACTCAAAACTGAATTAGTGGTAAAACGTTATTTCTATTTGGTTTAAAAGACTTGAGGTGAAATTTTATCAGAAACTTAGGTAACATGTTGTATCCCGAAAAAAGGGTTACTTACCTGGTTACCTGTACCTGTTACACAAACCACCAATTTCCGAATACTTGGCTTTATTTATAATAATTAGGTACACTAATTTAGTAAATGGGATTAAACTAAACTTAATACTATGTTGGCCAAAAAAAAAAACAACTAGTGAATGATATTTCGTTGGGCTCTTGGTGAAACATATTTAAATAATCAAAAGGAAAATAAATAAAAACACTTGGTTTGTTTCACAAAATTTAATTGAACGTCTCTGACACGTGTTTCGGTTGTTACACCATTATCGAAGAGTCTTTGACTCAATTTGTGAAACAAAACCAAGTGTTTTTATTTATTTTCCTTTTGATTAAAAAAAAAACAAGATATTTGAAAAGAAATTGAAAGATTTTGTAAAATGAAATGTTGTAGGATCGAAGCCAGAATTAGGAGTGTCATTGAAATGAATCTTTTTAAGTTTTACCATGTTTGAAGCTTTCTTTCTTGGAATTCAGACGCTCGGAGGGACCGATAGTCAGTTCAGAATTTGTCTTTTTAATTGCACCACTTACACGAATTTGAAACTGTTTACTAAAATCAGAAAATATTGCTTTAAATTGAAAATATTTAGCTCTGATTTACTATGGAATGAATTCTAAAAATACAGTCTAACTTCAATAAGTCGAACCAAATTGGTTGGCAATAACATCAACTAGGTATTATAAGAAATTCGTGTAATTTTTACTTGATAACTCGAACTTCTATTATTCGAATATCTTGATAACTCAAAGATAATATTTAGCGCCAACTTCGATAAGTCGAATTTTCTGGGGGAATCCCTTAATAATGTACGATTTTAACGCCCCTTTTTAATAGCAGCATTTGTCATTAAAGCGTACTTTAAGAATTTCGTCTATTTTAAACAAAAATAAAATATGTATATCAATAAAAAAGTGAAGTGGTGAAATGAAATAAATACATACAAACGCCCATTTTTAAAAAATAACCACATATAAACGTATATGTACGTATTAAGTACTATTCAATAACTGGAAGTTTTTTGCAACACATGATGATCCGAGTTGACGAAGTTCGACTGTATGTTCAAAAATTTTGTGTCCTGCAACTTTTCAGTTCTTTCAGCTTATTCCAGTTTTGAAGAAAACTTTTTTCTGTATTATAAAATCAACTAAGTACGTAGGTAGGTACGTACCTATCTGCGTGATGATCGTATAGTTTATTTATTTATTTTTACAAAAGTACCTGGTAAATATCTAATACCTTTATGCAAAAATCTACAATGAACAGTGAACTTAATAGCACCTTTCACTGTTATTTTTTTCTCTTTAAAATAAGAATAATGGTGGTATTGATTTCAATTATTTTACATACTTGCAAATTCGTTGGACTGTAACGCTTGTCTTGTAGCCAGCCAGTCAGTGGTAGGTACACGTACTTTTTTACTTTTTTAACATTTATCACAAGGCAGTCAAGTCGAGTCATTAACAACAGAAGATAAGTAATACAAACATAATTATCTTTGACCATTTCCTCTCTTTTTAGGTCACTTTCTTCTCTTCGAATTGTAACAAATAAATAAATATATAAATTCTACCAAGACAGGGACGTACCTACCTACTAAAAAGTATCTGTACTCAACTACGTTTTAGGTCCCTACCGAGATCACCAACTGAAGCAAAAAAACTTCGAGGTTCGGGACTTATTGAGAGTTATAGAATTATAACATATTTACATATGTAAGTATGTATATGTGTTGTTTTTTGCAAATGAGCATTTTTTTAGTGCACCACTTTCCACTTTTTTATAAGATTTAATTTTTGATCAAAAGACTAAGTCTTCAAAGTACGTTTTCATGACAAATAATCGTAAAAATTGAACTGCCTCACTGCTATTAAGAAGAGACGTTAAAATCGTACATTATTAATGGATTCTCCCAGAAAATTCGACTTATTGAAGTTGACGCCAAATATTATAATAAAAGTTCGAAAGTTCGAGTAATCAAGTAAAAATTACACGTAGGTATTTCTTATAATGGTTGAGGCTATTGCCAACCAATTTGGTTCCATTTTTTCAAAAATTTGTCTTATCAACGTTCGAGTTATCAAAGTTTTTTATGTACCTATTAATATTTTCTTGGCAAAATATTTGAATCTCTTTATCTATTAATTTCTAAAAAATCTGAAGTTGGACTTATTAGAGTTATTTAAAAAAGAGCGTTTTTTTTACCCCTTTATTTTATGTTTTTTTTGGGTTTTTTCAAAGTACGTTTTCATGACAAATAACCGAAAAAATTGAACTGCCTCACTTCTATTAAAAAGAGACGTTAAAATCGTACATTATGATGATTGGAAGGATTCCCCCAGAAAATTCGACTTATTGAAGTTGGCGCCAAATATTTTCTTCGAGTTATCAAGATAGAAATCTAATATATAAAATTCTCGTGTCACAATGTTAGTTACCATACTCCTCCGAAACGGCTTGACCGATTTTTATGAAATTTTATATGCATATTCAGTAGGTCTGAGAAACGGCTACTATCTATTTTTCATAGCCCTAAGTGATAAGGGTTGTCCACCCCTAACTTTTTAATTTTTGGGACAAAATTTAAATTTTTATTTTTTTTATGAATTGGCATTAAAAAATACATAAACCTTTAATTTTCATCCTTCTACCACCAACCCCCATTTTTTAATAGCGATATTAGTACTGTAATAATCTTCAACTCTCAGTGATCGATAACTGATCAATTATTATTAATCGATTAGTCATCCCCGCCAGGCGTCTACTGATGTCACTACTCACCCAGCAAATAGCACGAAGTGGGGATGAGAATGAAGCAGATTTTTTTTAGAATGTTACAGGGAGTTCAAATATATTCTAAGAAGTAAAAGAATGTTTTATTATCTATAACATTTCAGAATGATTTGGAATGCTCAAGAATATTCCAGAATCTTGAAGATCATTCAAGAATGTTTCAGAATGTTAAAAAAAGTTAGATGTTTTGAATCTTTATGGGATGTTCTGGATACTTCTAAATTCGCGAATATTCTAGAATGTTCCATCAAACGAGCAACGCCCGGGTATTGCTGTTAGTAATATATATATATATAGAATTATCGACCTTTGTTGACTGTATACATACAAGAACAATATTCGAATTATTGAGTCATTGCTATTAAATTTTTGAAATCCGGTTCTGTACGTTGCTGTTATTATTATTATTATAATTATTAAAATTAACAATCCTAAATAGTAAATCCTACTGTACCGTTTCATTAAATCAGAGTGGATTTCTGCTGGGAGGCAATAAAATAATTCAACTCGCGCTCGTTAATAATAAGCGTCAGCTGTTTTGTATTGACCTTCTTTCCTTCTGTTTCACTGAAGGACTTTCCTCTTTAAGTAACTTTCTTGTTAGGCCAGTCAGAAAGAAAATCAAAAGTAAATACGAGAAAATAATAAAAACAACAACGACATGTGGCAGACAAATTGCAACTTCACTAATTTAACAGTTAAGTATAACTATATATACAATGTTTATTTACTATTAATCGTCCAGAGAGTGAGTGCATGCATGGCCTTGCTCCATTAAGGACGTTGAGACATTATAAACTTCCTTTTCTACATTAAGTAATATCTATCTATCTGTATGTAGGTATTTGTTATTATAATAATTAACAATTGTTCTGTTAAGGAAGTGGATGAAATTTTGGTAACTAAATCAATTAAAAATTAATAAGTATTGATCTTTTCATCTACTATTAGGTATATACTTAGCATTAGCGTTTTTAACCGGTACTTTTGGATCCAATTATTTTCTAGGTAATTAAGTTTGAAGACATTTATTGTTTTCCATTTTCTTCCCCTAGTGTTTACAATAAAAGACTCAGAGCTTTAAGGGGTAAAGACTTCTTTATTATAAAAACAACATCAACGTTTCGGTTCCGATGTGAACCTTTAACACAAAAAACCACCTTGATAAAGGTTCACATCGGAACCGAAACGTTGGTGTTGTTTTTATAATAAAGAAGTCTTTACCCCTTAAAGCTCTGAGTCTTTTATTGACATTTATTGTCTTCAGATTTTCTCTGAATGATAATTTTGTAATTTCTGTTGCTTGCAATATAAGAAATCAAAAACCTTTTATGACAAATTGATCTGAAATGGTTTACAATCTACCAATAAATAATACAA
Organism: Agrilus mali; assembly: GCA_029378335.1. Classification (NCBI taxonomy): domain Eukaryota; kingdom Metazoa; phylum Arthropoda; class Insecta; order Coleoptera; family Buprestidae; genus Agrilus; species Agrilus mali. The sequence continues at coordinate 2,147,185 of CM055660.1, forward strand.
TAGACTAAATTATTGCCATATTACGACACATGTAGGTGCTTATATCAGCTTTTCAAACTACAATAGTAGACCAAAATTGTAATACCTACCTATAGTGAAAGTTAATGCTGTTTTTATAATAAAATTATACCGCAATATCAACCAGAGCTTTACCTAAATGCCTTATTGTTGCGAATAACAAATTAGAAATACTTAGAAACCAAGATTATTGAACAACTATTAACACGAAATTCTTTTCAAATGGCTGCAACATTTAAGTACTTACTTACAAAAATTACAGAACCAACAAAATACTTCAAAATAATCAGATCAAATAGGGACACCAAAATTTTAAAAACGAACCAACGTTTCGCCCCCCTTTTTTTTTGTAGGCTTTATCAAGGTACGTAGTTTTTATAAGTCGGTGAATACATGAACTAACATGTGGCTGTAATATTTCCAGCCCAACAACAATTGATTTTGATGTCATAAGGATTTCTAGATTGACGCCCCTGACTCCACGGGGGTGTCGTTCAAAAAACAAAAACGAATCCTGAACACCGAAACGATCGCAAAAGAATTAAGTGATTCTGTTTTGTTTCATAATAACTCACAATCAGCGATTATATTCCACAAAAAGCGATCGATTGTGTCCTGAACCGAGAAAACTCCTTTCGCTCATTGGATGTTAAAAGCCCTTTTCGAACCCTTCACACCACACACACATACATAAGTATATCTACATCCAGCCCAGCCAGAGTTATGTTGCTCTTTGGCTTGTTTCATTTTTTGAATTAGCGATTTTTTTCTATTCTTCTTTGGCTACTAAAAAGAAGGAGGTTCACGGGAGGGCAACATAACAATACAATCTTTTGTGGATAGGTATAATAATAATAAGGCAGTGGTGTTTGTTTTCACGTTAATTACACCCGAATAATCGCTGATGCAACCTCGAAGGCCGGTCGTTGGTAACGAGGACACTACATATCGTAGTTAGAGAAAATCTATTATTAACACAAGAAATAATGGTAGACGTAGTGTATTTAATACCTGACTGTACAGAAAATTGCTTTTTTAGGTATTTCTATGATTTCGAAACTAATGCTAATGATACCTACAGACTACAGACAGTTCATGCAGCACTCACCAAATCACAATTAATTAATGAAACAACTAATTGTTTAAGCACTCGAGCTTTGTAGACATTTGTTATTCTGGATTTCTTTATTCTTTATCCTTACACAAAATATTTTTAGTTTACTCAATATTAAATAATTAAAGAAATACGCATTTAAAAATTTAAGAAGCAATAAACGATATTCAAATGTATATCAAGCTAGCACGACAAAGTTATTTTTCCGATTTCTGACTTGCACTATAATTTGTCGATAATTTGTAGCTAATTTGTTCCCAAATCCAAACATTTGTCGCTCGTGCCGTTTAGCCATAATCAGCTGGTATACTAGCGTGATAGCAAGCTGATGGCTTTACAGCAGTTTTTCGATTATCAGCTGGAGATAAGACTAGCGACAAATTCTTTGAATGTGTCATCTTTCAGCGACAAATTATGGCCTTTACAGCAATATCCTACGATATTTCCTTTTCGAGATACGCTATTAAGCTAGCATACGAGCTGGTTATGGCTAACCCATGTAGGAAATGACGATGGGCCCAGCGTTGGTTCAAGCCTGCACCAATCCTTTTGAAGCTTGGCCCAAAACTGCATACCCACATTGGCCCAACCTTAATTAAAGTCTGGGATGATAACTAAGGCCTAGGCTTGTTTTACAACATTGGGCCAAGGCTGGCAATAAACGTTGGTTCAAGCTTGATAAAGAGCACTGGACCAAGACTGGTAGTAAACGTTATTTCAAGCTTGATATACAACACTGGCCCATGACTGGCAATGAATGTTGGCCCAATCCTGAACTATTGTCAGCGATAAAAATATACTTACTCTACAATGTTATGATGAAATTCTTAAAAAATAAATAAATAAATAAATTGTACTTCAACAAATAAATAATTGATTGTACGAGATATATATTATTATGAGGATTAATGTAGCAGTAATTACACTTATTACATAGTTTCAACTTCAGTCATATTAATAATATTAATAATATTTTATTTTTTTAATCTTTTTTCGATCGCTGAGATCGGCCGCCGTCTCTGTCCTTTGCACCTGCTAGAAATTTACTGGTAATATGGATAATTTGCAGTTTTCCGTTGATTGACTGTACTTTGATTGTATAAAATCTGAAATGTTTATTATTGAGTAATTAAAATATAACTATACACATTAATTGCTAAAATATTTAATTTACCATTTACAATTTTATAAAATTCAGTCGCAGAAATTTTTTTTTTCCAACCCCATTGGACATTCTGCCGCATCCACTAAATTGTATTTGGACGTCTTTTCCAATTAATTTTTTCAAAATTTTATTAATGTCTGCTGCATAATTTGTGGAACCGATAGTTTCTAATCGAAAAATTTGTTTCTGTAAATCAAACAAAAAATATAAATGATACGATCAAGCAAATTAAAAAATTTAGTAATTATTATTTTTTTTACTGACTAGCTTTTGCAATGATGTTAATGGGACATGATGACTAATTATCATTAGGATCATCTTGTAGATCCTTTATCCATTCATCAACTTTGTCATTGTCCTTCTTGGGAGGATAATAACACCTGCTATCATCATCTAATAACCAAGAAATTGGCAACAACTCCACGCACTTTTTTTATTGACTAATTCGTCAAACTCAACCACAACGTACAAAACATCAGAATCAGACATAATTAAAAGTTATTACCGGTAGACTTATAACTAGAGATATTATTATAACCACTGATGTTAGATAAGAGTCTAAATATATGTTTGATTCAAAAGGTAACATATTTGGTTAGTAATTGATAGGCAATGCAATTTATTAAACGCGCTCGCGACCCCCTTACGACGACACACTGACTGTTTAGGCGGCAAGCAACGCGAACACGTGCAATTATTGATTAACCTCCGAGGGCAGATCACGTAAGCAAAACCTTGAAATAACAGAGCATCATGTAGCCGAGGCTCGGCTGCTCAAGGACTGGCCCAAGCTCGGACCAACATTGAATAGCCGAGGTTTGATTGTTCGTAGCTGGCCCAAGCTCGGACTAACATCGAATAGCCGAGGCTCGGCTGTTCAAGGACTGGCCCAAGCTCGGATCAACATTGAATAGCCGAGGTTTGATTGTTCGTAGCTGGCCCAAGCTCGGATTAACATCGAATAGCCGAGGCTCGGCTGCTCAAGGACTGGCCCAAGCTCGGACCAACATTGAATACCGAGGTTTGGTTGTTTGTGGCTAGCCCAAGCTTGGGCCAACATAAAAAAAAGTTGCACTAGATCGACCCAGGCCTGGGCCAGCATTGAAAAGCCGAAGCTCGGTTGCTCAGAGTTAGTCCGAGCTTGGCCCCGTCGTTCAAGATTGGGAGTTCCTACATGGGAAACGGCGCGAGCGACAAATTTTTGGATTTGGTAACAAATTAGCAACAAATTAGCGACAAATTATAGTGCAAGTCAGAAATCGGAAAAATAACTTTGTCGTGCTGAATGATATACCTACGTGATATTCAATACGATGTTTCGACCTCTTACTTTTATTATGTATTACACATATTTATCATGCAGTTTTCTACTAATGGCCAGTTATTGCAATTGAATTTAAAAGTAACCGATAGGGGCAATCTTTTACATTTTACTGCACTAAAAAGTGTGTATCAATTTTCAGAATTAAAAAATAGCAATAGGAACATAAAAGAAGCAGTAAAGGTTAACTTTATATCTTTACGCGATTGATTAGCTGCCGACAAACGGGTTATAGACAATTTAAATTCTTTGTCTCCGATCTACTTTTCATAATGAACCTAAATTAAATTATTTTCTTTACAAAAAGATACGACAGGCAGGTAGGTAGGTGGATACCTACGTATCTATAACATACCTACCCAATTAAACACTTATTCAAAACATTTAACGTAAAATTCTAAAATTATTTGCTTTATTAATCGTATTATTAAAAACGAATTGTTATTTATTTTCTACTTTTAGTCTCATCATCGTTCTTTTCTACAACGATGATAAGATTAATGGATTCTCTGGAATTTTTGACGTATATCAATAAGCTAGCACGACAAAGTTATTTTTCCGATTTCTAACTTGCACTATAATTTGTCGCTAATTTGTTACCAAATCCAAAAATTTGTCGCTCGTGCCGTTTAGATATAATCAGCTGTAGTGCTAGCTTGATATCAAGCTAGCACTGCACATAGCGTATCTCGAAAACTAAATGTCGTAGGATATTATTGTAAAGGCCATAATTTGTCACTAATTTGTCGCTGAAAGATGACACATTCAAAGAATTTGTCGGTAGTCTTATCTTCAACTGATAAGCGAAAAACTACTGGAAAACCATCAAACTGGCACTACATATGGTTTATCTCGAGAAGGAAATGTCGTAGGATATTACAGTGAAGGCCATAATTTGTCGCTGAAAGATGACACATTCAAAGAATTTGTCGGTAGTCTTATCTTCAACTGATAAGCGAAAAACTGCTGGAAAACATCAAACAATTAATCTAGGAGTTCTTTGTTACATTTGTTTTAAGAGACCGGATTTATTTAACAATTTTTTTTAAATTAGGTTTTCCCTGTTTCCCCCAAGATGGGCAACACGTTACCTTTTGAGGGTTTGATGGGTTTCCAGTAGTTTTTTGCTTATCAGTTGAAGATAAGACTAGCGACAAATTCTTTGAATGTCATCTTTCAGCGACAAATTATGGCCTTTACAGCAATATCCTACGATATTTCCTTTTCGAGATACGCTATCAAGCTAGCATACGAGCTGGTTATGGCTAAACGGCGCGAGCGACAAATTTTTGGATTTGGTAACAAATTAGCAACAAATTAGCGACAAATTATAGTGCAAGTCAGAATATTCAATACGATGTTTCGACCTTTTACTTTTATTATGTATTACACATATTTATCATGCAGTTTTCTACTAATGGCCAGTTATTGCAATTGAATTTAAAAATAATCGATAAGGGCAATCTTTTACATTTTACTACACTAAAAAGCGTGTATCAATTTCCAGAATTCAGACAATTTACATATTGCATTAAAAAATAGCAATAGACATAAAGGAAGCAGTAAAGGTTAACTTTATACCTTTACGCGATTAATTAGCTGCCGACAAACGGCTTATAGACAATTTTAATTCTTTGTCTCGGATCTACTTTCCATAATGAACCTAAATTAAATTATTTTGTTTACAAAAAGATACGACAGGTATGTAGGCAGGTGGAAACGTACCGTCTATAACATACCTACCCAATTAAACCCTTATTCAAAACATTTAACGTAAAATTCTAAAATTATTTGCTTTATTAATCGTATTATTAAAAACGAATTTTTATTTATTTTCTAATTTTAGTCTCATCATCGTTCTTTTCTACAACGATGATAAGATTAATGGATTCTCTGGAATTTTTGACGTATATCAAGCTAGCACGACAAAGTTATTTTTCCGATTTCTAACTTGCGCTATAATTTGTCGCTAATTTGTTACCAAATCCAAAAATTTGTCGCTCGTGCCGTTTAGCCATAATCAGCTGTAGTGCTAGCGCACTACACATAGCGTGTCTCGGAAACGAAATGTAGGATATTATTGTAAAGCCCATAATTTGTCACTAATTTGTCGCTGAAAGGTGACACATTCAACGAATTTGTCGCTAGTCTTATCTTCAACTGATAAGCAAAAAACTACTGGAAACCCATCAAACCCTCAAAAGGTAACGTGTTGCCCATCTTGGGGGAAACAGGGAAAACCTAATTTAAAAAAATTGTTAAATAAATCGGGTCTCTTAAAACAAATGTAACAAAGAACTCCTTGATTAATTGTTTGATGTTTTCCAGCAGTTTTTCGCTTATCAGTTGAAGGTAAGACTACCAACAAATTCTTTGAATGTGTCATCTTTCAGCGACAAATTAGCGACAAATTATGGCCTTTACAATAATATCCTACGACATTTCGTTTTCGAGATAGGTACGCTATGTGTAGTGTTAGCTTGATATCAAGCTAGCACTACAGGTGATTATGGCTAAACGGCACGAGCGACAAATTTTTGGATTTGGTAACAAATTAGCGACAAATTATAGTGCAAGTTAGAAATCGGAAAAATAACTTTGGCGTGCTAGCTTGATATACGTGAATTTTTGGTACAGTTTAAAATATCGCTTGAGAATTTTTGCTAGGTACTAATAAATTAGGAATTCTTGGATTCCAAAGATTTCATCTTTTGGAATGTCAGAATAATGTTGTATCTCGATTTTATTGGTTATCTACGTCTAAAGGGTTAATAGGCATGACAAAAAGAAGCAACTAATCCAACAACAAAATATTTTAAATAATAAATACCTACGAGGCCCTAACAATTATGTAAATGTCTAAAAGTTCTAGCTTTCTGGACATTTCTTACCATTCCGAATTTCTTTGAATGAGAATAAGATCTTTAAAACAAAATATTTTTATTTTACTTAATTTATAGATACTACTTATATACACTTTGTTGTGAATTTGAATTAAATTAAGGAAATGCGCCTTAAAGGAGCATTCACTTACCGAAAAGTTACAATTAAATTGAATTGAAAGCATTTTAAGCAACAATAAACTATATTCATTACGACGTTTCGACCTCTTTTTTCTTTTTTTATGTAGGTACTATCAATAGTTACGTTATAAAAACGTCATATAAATTGTTTTACTTTTACACGTTGGTCATAATAAATACTGTAGCGACCAGTGACACAGTACGTGTGTGCGATAACAATTTGTGGCATGTACTTGTTATCGCGAACATGCTTACGGCGTAAACACCGCACACGGTACTTTTCGTGTTATCAACTTACAAGATGTAAATCATTCTCCGGCGACAAGTAACAAGTTCAATTCTGGAATAATCGAGGACTTTCCAATTATTACTCATCATTCGAGAATCGTCAGGATTTCCTTTTCGAATTGTCTAGAAAGTTCGAAAGGTGTATATAAAGTGATCATCTTTGGACCAAAGGACAGTTAGTTGAAGAAAGCACCAGTGCGCGAATTGAAACCGATAATAGACAAAGTGATATAAATAAATTGTAATATAAATAAGTGAATTGTTGTGATATAAATGGTAGTTCTAAAGGTTTAAATGTTTAAAAGGGGAAATAAATAATTGTTTAAATAAATAGTTTAACTAGAAAATTCGTTACAATACATATTAACCAGTTTTTTGCTAGTAGTTAACGACCAGTTATTGCAATAAAAAAATAACTGAGGTGGGCGATTTTTTATATTTTGTTGCATTAACAAGTGTTTAAAATAAATTTTCTGAGCTGAAACAACATGGTGCATTAAAAAAATATGATAAGAGACTGCTCAAACCATGAAGTGTTCAAACATACATTTGTCAGAGAGGCCTGGGGGTCATTTTAAGCACAATCCTTTGTGAGTTTGTCTTTACCTCATTATCAAATAAATACATTTGTGACCCCTGCAATCTGTTAGCCTTTTCTCATTCTTCCAATTAAATTTTAAATGTTTACTTAAATAATAGCAATCGATTAAAATAGAATGCCAATTAAATCTACATACAGAATGTCGTAAGCAAATGTAAATGTAAGATCAAAAGAAATTTATCAAAATATAATTGAAACAGGAAAAGATACCTAAAAGAATCTATTAATAACTATGACTATTTTTTACAGTAGGTATATATTTCCAATGATTTTTTATAGTGTCAGCAATGCTTCTTTAATTACTTAAGTATTATTTGTTGTTAAGGATGTCCCAAATAATTTTTTTTCTCATTTTCAAACTCGTGTCATTTCTCCGGATTAAAAATGCACCTCTTTTGCATACCGAAAACAAGAAATCCAGTCTGAGAGGGCAAGTTTTCCGCGGAACGTAGCGAGAGCAATAATCCAAACAAATTAATATTTATCAGCTGAGAGGGTTGAATTGCACGGAGGTTTAAAGTCTGTGAGGGCTCGTAAAGGTGGTTGGCACGGAGCAATTATAATTGATTCTAGCGGAAAGAAAAAAACGGAAGAAAAAGTCATGCACCCTCTCGAGCATTTTTCTGCAGTTTGACTGCAGTCTGTTGGATTGTTGGTACATAATAAAGGTAAACGTTAGAAGTTTTGTTGAAATTATTTTCAACAACTAGGTACCTACATAATAATAATAATAAAAATAATGTCCCGGGACGACTATTGATTTCAGATTGAACGTATATTGTTCTTTATAAATATTTCAATTGAATTTGTTCACCTAAACGACCATCTGTGTACAAAAAGACTTTTTATAATACACATATACTTTTGGGGTAGTTTCTGTACCTATATATAAGTAGATTGAAACGTTTTTATTAAGCTCTTGAGAACTTTCTGTCTGATATTTCACCACATAATATTTATTTAAAACTGTTTTAGATTTTGTGAGTAAGTACATAAGTAACTATTGTATTGTAGTTTTGGATTAGGCAATTTTACGCAATACTCATTTTATTATTGTAACACCGAAAATAAAAAAAGTAAAAGCAAACGTTAATAACTGAACAATTGTGCAATTTGTTTTGTTATTGTTGTCGTTTCCTTATGGTCAGCATTATTGGTTTGGTAATTGTTTCTGTTTGTCGAGTTCCTAATTAATTAGTTATTGTAAGCTAATTGCCTTTCTGCAGTTGTTTTATTAACTAATTATGGAAATGTTGGCATATTGCTTATAATAATCAAGCATTGTTTTTATTCATGAGCTACACATGTACATATTTGCATTTGTTTGAAAGTACCTAAGTATTGTATGTACCTAATTAAAATTTTGGTTTGGAAAATTTTCTTTAGAATGCTTCTTTTATTTGAAAATTTTGGAATAATTTTGAATTATTACTTAAAATAGGAAGTATCCATATAGATCGAAAGAGGATAAAAAAAGGATTCGATTGAAAAAATAAAAAATAGTAGGTGCCATTTGAAAAAACGAAGTAATTCGTGTTTGAAGTTTTTCAATTTTAGAATTTTATTTTGAACGCCCTGTATAAATTATTTAATTCAATTTTGTCAAGGCGTTAGCACTAATATTCAGCTATTACTAGTAAAAATTTCAACACTCTAAGTCGTATTTTGTGGAAGTTATGATTTTTTATAATTTGGGTTGCGGTAGCGATTTTTTTTCTATAAATTCAATTAACTCAGAAACCGATCGTCATAGGTGTACAAGTTGGTTATCAAACTTACCTTAGAATTACACGTTTTATTCGAATTCAGCGTAAAAAATATACCATTCCATTTAAAATAACAAAGTTGGTATCGACTTCCGGTATAACCGGATGTAAATCGAACTTGAAAATATTTTTAAAAGAAGCGGCATAAACAATAACCAAATGAGCCCAAGTTTCAGAATTGAATTCCTTCTACTAATTCATATACTTCTAATAGCCGATCGATCAACTTGAAAAACCCTGTATATATACATTAATGTTGAAGTCGTGATATTTTCGCAATAAAGTACAAATTAAACGTGATAATTTTTTTTTCTTTGTTACCTACTATTTTTCTTGTAACAAAGACTTATTCAGCTATGTAAGTACTACGATGTATTCCATTATTTTTTCAGTATTTTACTGGCTGAAATGCCCACCGTCTCCTATTACATGTTTGATGAAATTATAACTTTTCTCTTATTTTGTAGTCCCATAGCTTTCCATTCCTAAAAATCTGTAACATTCTAGAATGTTCGCGAAAAATCGAGAACATCCTGTAATGATTCAAAATATATTTTTTTTAATTATCAAAAGATCTTGAAGGTTCTGAGACATTCTCGATCATTCGAAACCATTCCCGTAAAGTCGAGAACATTCTATATCATTCTCGAAAAAATTGGGACATTCCAGAACATCCTGTAATAGTCAAAACATTCTTTAATACTCCTAAATATTCTGGAACATTTTAGATCATTCTTGAAAGATTCTAGAACATTATTAAATTTTCCAAATCATTTTATAATGTTTTAAAAACATTTTTTTACTTTTTGGAACATTTTTAAATTCTCTGGAACATTCTTAAAAAATCTGAGACATTCCAGCAAACTTTAGAATATTTTAGAAGATTCTAATCGTACTTACTGTCACTGTTTGATTCACTAAAAGCCGCTCAAAACATTTTCACCTTCGTTTGTATAAAGAATAACGATGTATCTTATCACATTTTTTCCAGCCACCACGCCCACTCACTTCCACCTTCGGAGCTCAAACTCTCTTATTATCGATGAGAGACTAAGGGCTATCTACCATTACCACCGTGAGTGGGTGCAAGTAAATAAATGGTCATGGAAAAAGTGAGAATTCACCAAAAAATCCCTGTCTTTATATATATACTTATACCTATATTGATTTTGTATTGTAAATTGTTTCCCTTGAAGTACCTACCTATACTGTAAATTAACGTTGTAGTAGGTAGGTAGGTACCCCTTTGAAACGGGGCTTCAAATTATTTCCTATTCCCTTCAAAACAACAGTTCTTTAGCTCTTGTTTCGTCGACCGCACAATTTTCCTCTTTGTAGTTCCAATTATTAGATTTAAAACAAATGCGGGTCGAACCAACCAACCCAAAACAGATCAAAGACACCTCTTCACCTCGGTCGGTCAAAGAGTGACAAGTTTTTTTCTTCTTCTTGTTGTTTTGTTCCACGGTGGGTGGTTGGTTGAGTGAAGTTTAAATACAGCGGCTTTGTACCTACGAAAGCGTTGTTTGTTGTCTTTAAAACACATCTACAAAGTAAAAGGGGTTGGACGTACCATATGTGCCTGTGGAAAATCCAATTGACTAATACTTACATAATGAGAAATTGATAAATAATGAACTGGTGATGTCCTGATTCGGGTCCAAAGGGCGTCGTCCCTTGGAATTGCCCTCCAACGTTTCTCTAGCTTCTTCATCTTTCCATCTCCTAAATTTATATAAGCAATAATTCGACTAAACTTAAGTATTTTTTTTTGTAGATTTTGTTTCTTTCTTTTTCAGCAAATCGTCTAAACGAGTACATTTCACACTACGAACCCTTAGACTATGATACGTGGGAAGTCCACAGGGCACACCAGAGGGCGAAACGGTCTGTCATTAGGGACGATGCTGTGCACGTCAAATTCAAAGCTCACAATCGTGATTTTCGTTTGAGACTGAAAAGGGACCTGGACGTCTTCGCTGACAGGCTGGAGGTCCATGGTCCAAAAGGCAAACCTATAGATGTAGATACTTCACACATATACAAGGGTCGCGTTATAGGTAAGTCATGAAGTTTTTTTATTTTTCACTATTAAAAAGTTCTTAAAATTCAACATTCAGTATGTAGGTATTCAAAATTGAAACTGTTTTTTGGAATGCTGTTGAGAAATATAATTTTTTTCTACCCCCCTTTATGTGTGTGTGTGCATGTATGTATTTTATAAGCCTCCACTGCTGAATATGTGTAAACTGAAGCGTGAATTGGTGTCAAATTGGTTTATATACAAACCTCGTAATCAACACTGGGCCTTTTGTAAAATACGTACTTCTATAGAAATATTTTACACGATTATTCATCACGGTATACGGAAACAGCTGTGTCCTAATCGCTGTTGCCACGGTTACGATCAATAGGCGACGAATGAGCAATGTGCTCCATGTGATAACAGAAACACCTACTAATGTTACATTGAAATACACAAATACCTATTATAGTAGCTCCCAGTTTGAATTTTTTTAACTGTTAAAAGTAACGATTTTATATTTTAGTTGGGGCTGTTTAATTGTATGTTTGAAAAATTTTCACCCTTTTCCGATTATCTTCTCGTCAAAATGTAATTCCTCTTGTTGTCACGTCGTTCGGACGTGTCTCTCAGGGATTGCACTTTGGACCTTTGCTGTTTATTTTTCACAGGCGAGCCAGACAGTGTTGTGTTCGGATCGGTGATAGATGGGGTGTTCGAGGGTAAAATAGTCACCCCCAAGGGGAATTTTTTCGTCGAGAAATCGTACCGATATTTTCCCGAACACAACCACCCCAACAGGACATTCCATTCAGTAATTTACAAAGAAGATCATGTGTCTGATCCCTACGAAAGTCGTCGCTCAGGTATGGACGAAATTTTTCAATGTACATACATATGAATTGAATAATAATTTTTTTTTAAATTTTTTACTCAAAAGGTCATGGAAGCGGCTGCGGGATCACTGACGAGGTCAGTCAGTGGATGGAAAAGGTTCAGAATGGAGCCGTAGAAGATCCTCCTCCCAATTCCAAAGAAAAGTACAGGAAACGCAAAAAAGCTCATAATAAAACCAAAGATAATAAACCAAAAGTATATTATAATAATAACACGTTAAATGAAGATGACTTTGTAAATAAGTACTCGCGGGAAGCGAATGAGCCTTATTTTGCTCATACTCGTAGAAAAAGGGCGACAAAAACTAGGGAGGAGAACAAGAACACGTGTTCTCTGTTCATACAAACGGATCCGCTCATTTGGAGGCACATCAAGGAACAATTTCCCGAGGTAAGTGAGAAAGAAGGCAGTTCGATTTTTATTGGACTTAGAAGTAAGTATCCTTATATTTTAGCCCACCGATCGACAGAAAGAAGTGGAGGTTAATGAAAAAACCAGAGAGGAAATACTTTCTCTCATCGCACACCACGTCACTGCCGTTAATTATATTTACAGGGACACAAAATTTGATGGTAAATTCGAACACCGAAACATCAAATTTGAAGTCCAAAGAATAAAGGTGAGATTCTCAAATAAACATCAACTACATTGTCAGTTTTAATCGATAAATTAAATAATCAAAATGTTATTGTTACATGGACATAATAACTTAACTTTAGTAAGTAATTAATTACTTGTTATGTATTGAAGATGAGATTGAGTGTTTAAAAGGTGTTTATTTTTAATCCACTTTACAACCGATGACAGGATCTTCGCTAAGAAAAAACTTTTCTCATTAAACTTTTAGATTGACGATGACACGACGTGCAGGTGTAGCGGTCATGATTGCGAACCGAACCAATTTTGTTTGGAAAATATCGATGTTAGTAACTTTTTGAACATACATTCCCTTGGCAATCACGAGGATTTCTGTCTCGCATACGTCTTCACCTATCGAGATTTTACGGGGGGTACTTTGGGATTGGCGTGGGTGGCGTCAGCTTCCGGAGCTTCCGGTGGAATATGTGAAAAGTATAAGACGTACACAGAAACCATCCATGGGATGTACCAATCAACCAAACGATCACTTAACACGGGTATCATAACTTTTGTCAACTACAACAGCCGAGTACCACCCAAAGTTTCTCAGCTCACTTTGGCCCATGAAATTGGACATAATTTTGGATCTCCGGTAAGTTCTTTTATATTATTCTTCTGTTCCTTTATGATAATAAACTACCTATATACAGGGTGAGTAGGCAAATTTGGCTGTTTGTATTATAGTATTAACTGTAAGGGATACAGAAAAAATAATGCCAGCTTCTCAATCTTTTGTGTTTTTTAGACAAATTCATTGGTGGTTAAAAAAGTGTTATCGTCTTTTGGTTTCGAGTTATATTTATGTAGTGTAGTAATTTTTTTACGTAGAATACAGGGATCTAAGAAATTTTAAAAAATCACACTGTTTCGAGTTTTAACATAAAGTTGCGTTTTTTTTAAATGAAAACCCAGTTGGCTACACTTTAGGTAAAAAGGTGTTTTGCTTTTCATTGATTTTAAGTTGAGGTCGTCACTGTATTCGACATAAAATGTGCCTGAAGAACATAAATGTTTTTTTTCCACCTTTACAAATAACCATCAATATATGGACATGTAGTAAAAACTCGAAAATGTTTACTTTTACTTATAACTCAAAATTAAAACGATAAGAATTTTTGATAACACCGATAAATTTGTCTTAAAAAAAAGTGATCGAGAAGCTGGCACTATTTTTTTACAGTTATCCTATACAAACAGTGCAATTTTCCCACTCCTGTACAAGAAATTACTTTAATATGATTACACAACCTGTTTTATATTATTTTAGAAACGTAGTATGTTATTTTTATTTTACCTTGAAAACTTTTATAGTGTTATTTTTTTATGTCTATCGAGTAATATTAATGAATCATTCCATTCTCCGTGATTATTACATTACATTATACGAATTAACGTCGGATTTTTAAGTCTTGTTCAGTTCGAGTCGTTTTAATTGATACTTGCTTCAACCAGCGGTTTTTTTTTTCAGAGGTCAAAAAGGTTTTTGGATGACTTCATCACAAACAGATTAATATCCATATATCGGTCAATTAAAATATATCGTCTACAAAAAAAAATTACCATTAACTAGATTACGTAATTTATTTATTTAAATAAATAACTTGAGGAATTAAAATAATTTTCATCAGAATTTAGACATAAATTAACTATTTACTTTATTCTTTTAAAGCACGATTATCCTCCAGAATGTAGACCTGGAGGTTTAAACGGTAATTACATCATGTTCGCGTCAGCAACGAGCGGAGATCGTCCAAACAACAGTAAATTTTCGAGCTGTAGCGTTGGCAACATTTCCAGCGTTTTGGACGCAATTTTTGAAACCAAAAAGCGGAATTGTTTCACTGCGTCCGCGGGAGCCTTCTGTGGAAACAAGATCGTTGAAGCTGGGGAAGAATGCGACTGTGGTTACGACAACGATGAATGTTTGGACAAGTGCTGTTATCCTCGCATCATCGACCCTCTGGACAAGGTTATGAACCAATCAGCAAAGGGGTGTCATAGGAGAAATAACGCTCAATGCAGGTCAGTAATATAACTTTTTTGACGTTGCAGGTCTACTTTCAGTCACTCCGAAACCTTGATTTCTTTTTTATAAAATTATTGTTTCTGAATTCTAGTCCTAGTCAAGGCCCATGCTGCAGTGGTGAGACTTGTACTTTCATCCCCGCGTGGCGTAACGAAGTCTGCAAAACAGAGTCGGATTGTTCACGGTCTTCAAAGTGTAACGGTTTGTCCTCGGAATGTCCTCCTCCTAGTCCTAGGCCAGACAAAACGCGCTGTAATAATGGCACTCAACTTTGTATCAAAGGCGAATGTAGCGGTTCGATTTGTCTCGAATGGAACCTTAGCGCCTGTTCCCTTAATTCCAAAGACAATCCTAACATGGATAAACGAAAACTGTGCGAACTTGCTTGCCAAAATGGTACAGACATATGTCGAAGTACCAGTGAGTTCGCTCATATTGTCGGTTTGCCACCAGGTGGCATCAGTTTGAGACCTGGATCACCCTGTGATAACTTCCAGGTAATTTTTAATTATTTTTATTTTTTACAGAAATATGAATGCTTTTATATATTTATTTATTTATTAGGGTTATTGTGATGTATTTTTGAAATGCCGCGCGGTGGACGCCGATGGCCCCCTGGTAAGACTGATGAACCTCCTTTTGGACGAGAAGACTCTCACGAACGTGGCCCAGTGGATCACTGAGTTTTGGTGGGCAGTAGTTTTGATTGGAGTTGGTTTTATAATCTTCATGGGGCTGTTTATAAAATGTTGTGCCGTACACACGCCCTCTTCGAATCCCAAGAAACCGCCGGCTCGAAGACTGAGTGAAACTCTTCGCAGACCAATGAATACCTTAAGGAGAATGGTAAGGTGAATAGTATTGTAAGTGTAGTAGGTGATTAACTTTTTTTGTTTTGGTAGCGGCATCATCATGGTGGAGTGCATTCTGTGAGTGTTCCTGGAGCTCCTGGAAGAGCACGGAGCGATAGACCAAACAGGCCATCGGCTAGCCAAGGCCCCAGACCAGGGTATGGGCAAGGAAGAGGACAGCATTATATTGCCAAAGGTGCATATTTTTTACATTATATTTTGTGTTAAATATATTAAATTTAATCATTAAATTCAAGATTTCTCCAAAAATTTTCATATTAAACTGTAACTTTAATAACATCAGTAGAAAGCCTGAAAAATTCCGCATAAGTTTTGTATGAAGCTCATTGGCGTACAGAGAATGGGGGAAGCCTCTGAATGTCTAATTATTTAAATCGCTGTATGTTCTAAACGACTTATCCGATTTTAGCAAACTCAGACTTGTTTAAAAGAGAAATGTTTGCAAATTCCGTATCCGTTGGTATAACTTAATATGAAAATTATCGGAGAAATCTTGAATTTTATGATGCGTCCTATCAATTGTGGTTATTTGTGGTAGAATATGGAGCGTAAAAATGATTTCTAAGATTTTCTCATGGCCATTTTAGTAACAACTTTTTTTTCTTGAATTTTAATACCTAGTAGTTTTGGAGATATGGCTAGTCTTAATGATACACTTAATTTTGTAATCATTTTTAAATTAATTTTATGAAGGCTAATCGTTTTTATCAGATCTTTTTTAATTTCGTTCCGTTAATTACCCAACACAATCGTTCAATTTTATAAGCGAGTATTTTATTTATTGTTTTGAAATGGTAAACGTTAATTAATGAACTTGTTTCATGACTAATTGTAAATTCGATATTATGTACATACATAATATTAAAATTGAAAATCCCTCACAAAAGCCGACAGTTTTTAGATGAAACGTTACCTTCTCTTGTGATTTTTTTTTAAATTTTCCCCTATTTTGGATCGCTTTTTCCCTCTTATGTCCCCTCTGTTTGATTTCCGGAATAATTGTGTTTAATATTCATTCATGAGACAGGTTCGTAGTTGTCGTGGCCCAAACTTACTCGTTCGTTTCTCTTTGAACGCTAGATTATTCTCCGCTAGCATCCGCGCCCCCTGCGTCAAGCAGACCAAATAATCCAGGATTGTATGCAGGTGCGTATGACAGGAACGCGTACGAGATGCAGCAACAACAACAGAAAGTCTGACAGTACGCCACCAGCGATCCCGAAAGCGTCCCAGGACAGCCGCCGAGGACGTCTCCGCCCCCAGACTACCCCGGCCATCCGATGGCTGGTATTCGTTTCGAAGGACCCGCAACAGCCCCCTCCGTCGTTGCAGTCACCCCTGATGTAACCACGACGAACGACGTCACAGCGCATGTCCGTATCAGCAAAAGACTTAGTAACACCGAGGCGCCAACCACGCCCACGACGACGACGGCACTGGTTGTTCCAACGGGTTAACATGCATTTATCCTTTTTTATTTTTTATTGGCTCTAGTGACGAATGGATTATAAAGTGAACATATTTTTGAAACGGGCGAGAACATTAATAGTGTTTGAAATTTTTACTTGTTTTCGGAAAATTTTAATCTTCGAGTGCTCAAGTGTAACTTTTCAACAAAACAAAACGAAAAGAAAGTGTTTCACTATTAGAGGGATGCCGATGCCCTCTTTACCATGCCATTTAATTTTTCTTCGAAAACGAACTAATTAAACTAACTGGTTCTTGTTATAATAATTTAGGAAATTTTTTAATCGATCCGTTTTAATACATCCATACATATAATTAATTTAATAACGAACGTGACGTTGGAAGAACAGTCAGTAAGAAGATTTTTTTAGTATCTTTACAAACAAACATATACGGAGGTGAGTTTTAAATTTATTTACTTATTACTAAAAGGTTTCAAAAGTTTTGTTCTCATTTAAAAAGTTTTTGGTCAATTAGTATTATTTTCTTGGACATGTTTGAATCACTAATTTAGATACTTGTAGTCATTCAGTTTATTGTTTTATAATAATAAATAACTCAATATTTTTCACTATACAACTTTAATAAATAATAATACATATTATGAATTAACTTTGTAAATACATAATTAATAATTTTCTATTGGCTTTCCTACCAGTAAATTAAATTTGTCTCGATGTAAGCATTGTATTGTATTGTTGCCCTTTAATATGTGATTTGAGATAAAAATACTTTTCAATACTCATTTTTAAAAAGAGTATTATTTGTTTTAATTCAATTTACTTAATTATTGGATTGTTGAATATCACGATGGTTGAGACTTCAGTACGTTTAATATTCCCAGCTAACTGTTCATGTATAGGCTGTTTAATAGAATTGTAAATTATATTAAATTAAATGATAACGGATCTCATATATGTAGATATATACATATACATATATTATATATATTATATAATAATATTGATAATGTCTTCTTGATATTTTTTCTCGAATGACTATTTTTGTATTGTAACTCATGACAAGTACTAAGTACATAAGGTATGTGTAAATGCTTCAGAACCAGATATACAGTGTAAATAAAAGAAGTAATCTTTTTAAATGTGTGATATTCACAGTAAGACGAACAGACAAACAGACAGAAAAATATCACTTATACGATCTTTGATAGTACAACTTGTTTCTAAAAAGGCACATGATCCCCTTATACTTTAGTCTAGTTGGATAAGACGGTGAGAAATGTTTGGGACAAAAACTATACAAAACATCTGAATATCTAAAGCAATAAAATTATAAGTTACAAGCTTGGAAAATCCAAAATTTTTTTGTGAATTATTTTTAAGATAAGGGAATCGTGTGCCTGATTTTTTTAAATGGCAATAGTTATTTCCGAAATACCTGACCTGTGGCTTTTCCAAAAATAAAATGCTGCCCTGTGACGCAGTTTCAGCTGTGTATGACTGATAGTTCTTTTTGTTGTACATTTTGATGTGTAAATAGGTATATTATTCCACTCATTGACCAATTATTGTCTCATAATGGCTTGTTGTGTGTCGTTTAATGAGAGAACGAGAGAGAAAGATTATTATTAGAGGATAAGATGTCGACTAACTGCAAAGGGACACCGCCCTTCCTCTTTATGCATTTATTTAACACAATATTAATTAATTAATTAACAATTACTTTCAAAGCATTAAATTAGGTTAATTAAATGATGAATTCGTGGAAGCGTGGCGTCTCCTTTTAAATAAGCAGTGTTATATTATATAAATAAAATTTTTCATTACTTTACAAGCTTTCTTTTTTATTTTATTTTAGAATTCTAATAAGGAGAAGGTAAAGAAGGGAGGAACATATTTTTCTAAATAGGTGAGACGAACGTATTTTATATACCTATAAGTATAGGCTGGTCATTATAGCTCAAAAATATATATCCGAGTAAGTCAAAAAAGGCAAAGTAGATTTCATGGAAAAAAAATATCAAAAATGGCCCCAACAAAAGTTGTCCGTTCTTTTTCTATTGATATTTAAACATTACAATTTGCAACTTTGCCTGCATTTGCGCATTTATCTCGAAAACTATTGTATTAATCGTAATGCAAGGTTTAAACATCGATAAAAAGGAAGTGGACAACTGTTTTTGGGTCTGTTTCGATATTTTATTTCTTGAGACATACTTTCCATCGTGGCACAAGTACTTGTGTAGAAAGATTAGAAAAGAAAAACAAATCTTCTCGGTATTAAAATTTTATTTATTAGTAACATTTATTTATTTCGTACCAGCTTACAATTAACGCGAATTTAGCAAAAATATTTTTCTACAAAAGGTAATCGAATTTTACATAACAATAAGCTTAATATAATTTAATTGCTAAATGATAAACGAAACTGAATCAAATGCATAAGCAATATGCTGTATTACAGTATTCAGTCTGCTGAACTATATTATTAGTACATACTTAAAATTAACTGACAAAATATTTATACCTATAAATATAAATACATATTATAAATAATTGAAATGAATATTGCCTGTAAATGACCACAATGTCTGTTAACTAAAATATTAACTTTTGAAAAAATTATTTCTGATACTTTTAATAAGAAAATGTTAGTTAATACTGCGAATATGTTATTAAAAATTGAAGAATTTAATTTTCGTTGACAAAAACATCGCATGTTATAATATTAACAATAAGATGAGAATAATTTTATTACATACAACGACCTGTATTCTTCCTATTTTGTTATAATCATGTATGTATATTATTAGATCGTTACCAAAAATATTTACAAAAAACCTCTTACAAATATCTTAAAAAATATTGGCTACACGTAACAATTCAATTGCTGTGCTTTGTAAATTACAAACACTTATCCCAAATCATCACTTAACTCGGTGCAATGCAATTTTTTAAAATAATAAATAATTTAAAGTGTAAAAAGAACAAATACTTGCTCCATTTATATCATTGCTTGTTCCTGTTTATACACAGCGTGATAAGCATTTCGTATAAGAGCATAAGGAAAGCAAGACTCCAGTAGATCCATAGTAAGAAAAGGAGACTCCTGTACGATCAAGTCTAGTAGCAAGTAAACTGATTCCCGATTCTTAATTATATCCTTATCAGCCTCCTGGCCAAGTCTAAGCAAACTAGATGATGCCAAAGCCAAAAATTCTTTCATACGGTCCTCGATATCTCCCTGGGCACAAATCGTGAACAAAGCTCCAAAAACATTATTAATAGCAAGAGCCATACAATGAATATTATTGGAATGTCCTTCTAATGAAGCTCTGTAGAACGAAAGTTCTGATTTTGCGAGTTTGGGAATGGAAACTGCCACGAAGACCATCAAAAGACATACAAGTAAATGCTCCTCGGCGTCTATCTCAGGTTTTTGGAGTTTCAGGGCGCTCGTTAATGTTGGATCAACTTTACATGGCAAACCAGCACCGGACGTCATCTCGCTCACCACTTTCATCGGATCTCCACTTGGTAAATGGTGACGAAAATCTAAGATCGAGCTCAAAAGGAACGGAATCCTTTCTTCCAGGACATCAGTCAAACTGGACTGTGCTAAATTCCGGAAGCTCAATATGACTCCTATTATTGTCATTCGTTGTAAAACGTTTTCAACATTCGACAACTTTTTAAATTGTTCTTTCATTATGTCCGGCTTGTCGAAATTTGTTCGTAATGACACCAGGACTTCTTTATTTGCTTCGGTTAACTTTTTGAGTTCCTGAACTTGACTTGCGATGTGCCACATCAAAGTTTCGTTGAGTAATTTCATACCATAGGGTCCGATCAGTTCAGCTAATGCTCGAAGTTCATTTATATCTGAAAATTCTTCAGGATTAAATGGAAGCGTTCCTTCGGCTGTCAGACTAACGAAAGAGCGTTGGTTCATTGAGAAGCAGATGTTACCAGCACTGACACGTCTCAGTAAAACTTCAGAGTACCATTGGGTGTAATGGGCCGCGATGGTCTTCTCTCCATGGCTGTCCAACGCTTGAGTTTGCTGTAAGAGGCAGTTGTTGAACACCCGGGTTATGTCTATGTGGACGTAGTTCTCTACGGTTTGTAGAACGTTCATGTAAGCTCGAACACTGACCAGAAGTTCTGAGGGTTTAGCTATTTCGTTGGTGTCTGGATTGTACATGACCATGCCGACTAAAGCTCTTGCAAATCTATTCTCTAGATGCTGATAAAGGTACTCACGAGGAGCAAATGTGTATTCCCAAACGTTAATGGTAGAAAAATAATTTAAGGCGTAGCAGAGTTCAGTCAGTGCCATATGGAGTTTGTCCATGGTCGTCAGGTTCTCTCGAGTTTTCCTGTAGCTTTCTTTACCGGGTTTCTCTATTTCAACAGCGTTCTTCTTGTTCTTATCTTTTTTCTTCCTGTTCATTTGTTGGGCTATGATGGCAACGCAATGTTTGGGCAAAAGTTTGTCGCTCAGTTTGCACTGTTCGTCACAAATAGCCGTGATGATGTTTTTGGCTTCCTTGGCCATCTCGTCGAGGAACATGTTGACGACCGAAAGACTTCTTTCACGGATATGATGACGCTCTTCAGGACATAACTCGTGGGTGCAATTCTGGAAATGACTACAGATCGATGGGAATGCTGTTATGTATCTGTTTTGTGCCGGAAATTCCAAGCACATGTGGAATTGGTCTTCGAAGATTTTGCTGTAGAAGCAGAAGATGGACAGGTCTGACGTTTCAGTGATAATGTCGTCCAAATGGTCCACCATCCTTGTATGGAATTGGACAGCGTCCAGAAAGGAAGCCAAGTCCCGATTATCTATTATGGGCATTGGGGATTTTGCAGTAGACATATAAGCCTGTAGTCTAAACCAATCGAGCCTGTGAATGAAAACAAACATGAATCTAACAGAATTAAAGTGAAGTTTTTTTTTTTTAATATTCTTACCGAAATGCTAGAAAATCAAAGACTTCGTTATCCTCCACTTGCTTTACAGATAAGTTAGAAATTGTATTGCACAACGAAGAAAGGATTATTCCTTCTTCTTCAGGACACACTTGTAAATTTTGCATCATATGCTTCAAAGCAATAGCATCAAAACCAGACAAGTACTGCACAAAATATCTCTGCATAACTTGACTATATTTTCGTACCAAAACGCGTAATTCTTCCATATGAAACAGTAACTCAGGCAATTGCCTATCAACTAGGTCTTCAGAAGACTTCCCCTTACCTAAAAACCAAAATTAAAGAACCATAATTCAAATAATTAATTAAATTTTTACCTTTCTGCTGAGGAGGATTATCATTATGCCTTAGTAACCAGTGCACTTCATCTCTTGCTAGACACAGACCAATGAAAACCATCAAAGCTTTTGGCCCCAAAAGTCCAGGTTGATCAGTCAATATTAAGCCCAATTCTTTAAGAGATGTTCTGAGAAACTTTCGCCGTTCTCTATGCTTATAACTAGCTTTCTGGACTGCTTGGCTATAACAGTCTTTAACTTCAGACACTCTTTTGCTGTAGCCCTTCAAGGACTCAAAGTATGACTGAATGTAGCTATGTATGTGCACGACTTCGTCCCGGAATAATGGGATGACCCATGACGATTCCAAAGCACTCACCCACATCTTATTAAGGTGGTCTTGCTGTAAACCTTGATGGCACAATAAGAAACCAAAAATGATCCAACGTTCCATGGATTCTAAAGAAAGGTATTCACAAGATACACGTTCAGAAGTGACTGGTTTTAATAGCTGACCTATAGAAAACCCAAATAATTAAATAAACAATCAAGTAAGAAAATAAACTCTTATACCTGGGTTTCCAACAAGACTAAGTTTTAATTCAGACCTCCACTGGTCTGCTGAAACATTCCGGATTGGAAATACAGGCAATAAAGAATGCAATGCATTTAAAAGGAGTTTGGCATGGGGTAGGAATTCTTCAGAAAGCTTTTTAATTGGCACATCATAATCAACGATCATATTTCCAAGTCGTGGAAAGCTTGAATCACTTTGAGAATGTACCATTTCGTGTGCAGCATTAAATAAACCCAAAACAGCTTTCCTATCTTCTACTCTTGATAACAATATCATTAATGAAATGTAGGTGACCACCAGGTCTAAATAGTTCTTTGTTAATTCAAAATTCACTGAAATATCCAAGTGTACCTGCCATGCATCCATACTTGTTAACAGTTCACAGACATTGTCTTTAAAGTCTAATAGGTCAACAAATGTATAATAGTAAAGGGATAAACTTTTAATAATATCATTCCTAATTGGATATAGAGGTTGTAAGCTCTTGCTATCTATATTTGGAAATCGACGAACTATGTTTTTAATTGATGACTCAAGGTTCTTGTCTGACAAGAAAGCTGGTTTAGATTTTGCATCTCCACATGCTTTTTTGATATTATAAATTCTAGTAAGCATTCCAATTCCTCGATCATTCAAAATAATTAGCTTTTCGGCGAGTTTTCGCTCGCTTTGGCCGGGTTGTCTCGCCATCCTGCTTACTTCACTATAATATTAACCTTAAATAAGGCATAAACTCAATAAAATTTATTTGAACAGCTTTTACATTTGTTTACCTTCTAAGAAGATTTAAGATAGCTTTAAGGCATTACATAAAACCAAATTCTTAATTAGAAATATTCAAAAAACAAATAATAAAGGGAGTAACCCCTGCACTACATAACCTCAACGTTAATTGTCAAAATTATGACAATATAAACAAGTAAAGTTGCGTTCTGTAAAACATCATGTGTTCTGATTCTGTAAGATTTTTTTAATATAATTAATTAATTGTCGTATGAAGTTCGCATTTATTGCTATTTAAAGAAGTATATTTAAAGCAGCATAATTAAATCATGATTTAATTATTTTATTTTATAAAGTACAACTGAACTTAAGTTACATTTTACTTAACGCACCCTAGATGGCCTATGTTGGTAATAAAGTTCTTTTAAGTTTTGCGTCCATTGTCGTCAGATGTCTCTACATATCTCAAAAGTTTTTCAAATTTAAAAGTATTATAAAAGTTTTTGAAAGATATAAAGTGTACACTCAAAAAATAATAGGTACGTGTTTTATTAACTAAAATAATATAATAGATGCTTTCCAATCGATATAAATATAACAATTTAATTATATGAATGCCACCATTGATTCTTTTTGCCAGTGTTTAAGAATTCCTCATGACGTTTTATAGCCTTTGTTGTAATATCCTCTTCGTAAATAACTTTTTCCTGGTTATCTGTTTCATTTCCGGGTGAAAACCAACAAGTCTGGTATGTTTTAATATTAGAAATTATTTGTTCTACTTCTCTTATTGAATCTTTAATTTGGTTTTCGGAAAAATGTTTTTTTCGTCGCAATTTATAATTGTTTAGAAGGTCTAATGTTGTTTTTAATTCTGACTTAATACTCTTTGAAATCTTTTTATTTTCATCTCTATTTTTACACGTACTAA
Source organism: Agrilus mali (assembly GCA_029378335.1). Taxonomy (NCBI): domain Eukaryota; kingdom Metazoa; phylum Arthropoda; class Insecta; order Coleoptera; family Buprestidae; genus Agrilus; species Agrilus mali. The sequence continues at coordinate 2,171,875 of CM055660.1, forward strand.
AAAAAATTGTTTGCAAACATAGAAAACTAATTGGGTATGTCTTTACTTACTGATGGTCACCGTGTTCACTAATTTTTTTCTTTCTAAGATAATTTCGGAATGCATTTTGTATTATTCTTGCAGACTTTTCTTCTTCAATAGATCGATCCATTATTTACAACTTTGATTAGATATGTACTGTACTTAATGTCATAAATAGACAGATTTTTGTTATTTTTTACAACTTATTAAAATTTATTTACCTACGCGTTATTTAGGATTAACTTTTACGTACATAATGCACTTATAACGTAATGTCTACCTGACAGTTCAGGTGTAACTGACACAAATCTAACGAAAATAATCAATAACTTGCTGTTTTGTTTACATTATAACTAGATATAAGGAAAACCACGCGATTTATTTTCATTATTAGGTACTTTTGAGTATATAAGTCCGTCCAGTAGGAATGTATTTTAATTAAGTTAAAAAATAGGTACCTACCTAAACACACAAAGGTATTTTATATAATTTATTACATAATTATAGTATGGTTAAATCTCATTTATGTTTATCGTTGGAACTGTAGAAGTTTAATGCACAATTTTTATTTTCGTTCCCATCAAAACTTACTTTTGAATAAGATGGATTATATTTTTCTGTAGAATTTTTCTGATGGTCAGGCCTAAAATATTTAATTATTTTTCGTTATAATTTGACCATACTTAATTACTTACAAATTCTGGTTATCATTTTTGTCTAGGACTTCACATTTTTCTCTGGCTGTTATGTACTCGCGATAAGCTTTTTGAATAATTCTTGCGGATTTATCATACATACTATCAGAAAAATTCATAATAGCTTTTTTAAAAATAAAGTATTTACATGACAAATATTATAAAAAAAAATACAAGTAGGTACGTCAGTTTATAAAATGACAAACGCTAATTGTTTTTTTCGTTTTTATTTTCTTGTATTTTACTGAACAAAAATATTACACCCCATAAAATTTAGGATTGCATGTGTATGTAATAATCAACGACTGCAGGGGTAATCTGTTCATTACCCCTTTTAATAGATAATTATCAAGAAAATTATAGAACTCATAAAAGTTTGTGTTGTGTAACTGAATCTATTTACGAAATATGTCGTTGGTGATGTATACAAAAAAGTCTCAATATTTGTTTAAAAAGAAGATGGATATAATTTGACTTAATTTGTTTCAACCTAACTTATATCACTCGTTTCGTATGTTTTCTGGAATTTTGTTATTTTGTGAAATCTATCGCTTCTATCCACTGCATGTAATAAAAAAAACTGTCCAGATATGATGCATATTTACTGACTATTGCAGTTTAAAAACTACGAAAAAAAATATTAATTTTCATGACAGTACATAGTTGCATTTATTTACGTATAGCTTTGCAGCATTATTTATCAATGGAATTTACATTTTTGAGAAATTAAAATGAAACTTTATTTAACTCTAAAGTTGTTGATTGTTTACTACAGTGTAGAATTATGTGTAATTGTAAACAGGTAAGCAGATTATATTATTTATTAATTAATAAGTCATTAAGTTAATTAAATTAAAAAGAAAACTTGGCGTTTTTTCATATATTTTTTTAATGTGTAGGTAAGTGTAAAAATAGCTAATATTCCGTTCAAATAAACAGGACACAAAAAAATAAGAGATAAAGTCCTATATCTATCGTGGCATCTGCATGAAATAACATTCTCATTTTTTGTCAATACATATACAAAGTGGATTTTTTACGACTTGCAAACAAACAGTTTAAATAAGATAAGGTGAGGATCTATTTGCTAACAAGTAGTTTTTTTTCTACATCAACACAGATGTAAATACGTACGTTAACAATTAATATAGTCACGAACTTTCACGAATTCGTTGTTAAAGGACGTTAAAGGACGAGGTGACCATCGTGTTAGTAGGTACGATTAACTTTATAATGTTGTTGTTGGTAACGTGTTGTTCGAAAATCGACCTTAAGAATAATAAATTATTGTTATTAAAAAATAAACAGTAAAACAATAATTTGTTATTAATAAATACATTTATCGAAATGTTGGTGCATATGTACTTATTAAGATAATGTTTATTTAAGTTTTGTTAACCAGGTAATTGATATTGTTACTAACCTATCTCCTTATAATAAGGAGGACAGGACATAAAATTTATTTATTTAGCACTAAAAATTAAAAGCAATTGGGTAACTGTCATTATTACTTATTGTTAGATAATTTTATATAATAGCAGCATTTTCTTAATAATCTTTTTATTTTTTAATTAAGACCTGATTTCATTTTTAGACAAACTCTTCTACTTATGGTATCTATTTGTACATTAATTAATATGTATTTTTTATTGCAGATCGCAATGTGTGTATCCTGATTCCATGAGCTGCCCCAACGTGTATGGTGAGTGTTTTTTTTTTTTTTAATATTAGCATAAGTACCTATAACAGCAGGTTAATTGCATTTAAAATAATCTTTAATTAAATATGTAGATGTGATAAAAAATTGCTTTTTTATGTTTCAAAAAGTTTTTATTGAAAACTCTACAATTGTTTCGGCATCTTATGCCTTTTTCAAGAGTAAGTACCGATAGTCTACTAAAGTTTACAAAAGTTCTTCTGCTTAAATATGTTGAAATACAGGTAAACAAAAACATAATAATACATATACATTAAATTCACAATAGCAGGTACAAATAGGTATAAATATACATATATACATATAATTGATACACCGAGATAATTATGAAGGGTTCTTGGTAAAGATATTATTGAAGGTAAAAAATCCACAGGTATCAGCACACATTGTATTAACAACAAACATAAATTAAATTTAGAGGATGTTCAAGTAATACATACAGAAAAGAAAGGAAAACGTTTAAATTTATTAGAAGAAATAGAAATTAAGAAAGGAATTTGTAAACATGATAATATTACCAACTTCCATTCCGATTTTAAGAATAATCTTTTGTTAGATACCTATTTGGGTTTTACCAACAACCCTTCATAATTATCTCGGTGTATCAATTATATGTATATATGTATATTTATACCTATTTGTACCTGCTATTGTGAATTTAATGTATATGTATTATTATGTTTTTGTTTACCTGTATTTAAGCAGAAGAACTTTTGTAAACTTTAGTAGACTATCGGTACTTACTCTTGAAAAAGATGCCGAAACAATTGTAGAGTTTTCAATAAAAACTTTTTGAAACATAAAAAAGCAATTTTTTATCACATCTACATATTTATTCCAATATATTTCATAAATTTCCAACTGCGGAATCGTTACTTATAATCTTTAATTGTTAAATACTTCAGTATCTGTTATCTACCGTTGGTATATTTATTTGTTATTAAATTTGTCGTTAAATAAGAAAACTGTGGTTCAAATTTTTTAGAAATTAATAGATAAAGAGATTCAAATATTTTGCCAAGAAAAATATAATACAGAAAACACTTTTATAACTCGAATTTTTGAAAAATGGAACCAAATTGGTTGGTAATAGCATCAACTATTATAAGAAATACCTACATGTAATTTTTACTTGATTACTAGAACTTTCGAACTTTTATTATAATATTTGGCGTCAACTTCAATAAGTCGAATTTTCTGGGAGAATCCATTAATAATGTACGATTTTAACACCTCATTTTAATAGCAATGAGGCAGTTCAATTTTTACGATTAGGTATTTGTCATTAAAACGTACTTTGAAAACATAGTCTTTTAATCAAAAATTAATCTTATCTTATAAAAAAGTGGAAAGTGGTGCACTAAAAAAATGCTCATTTGCAAAAAACAACACATATACATACTTACATATGTAAATATGTTATAATTCTATAACTCTCAATAAGTCCGGAACCTCGAAGTTTTTTTTGCTTCAGTTGGTGATCTCGGTAGGGACCTAAAACGTAGTTGAGTACAGATACTTTTTAGTAGGTAGGTACGTCCCTGTCTTGGTAGAATTTATATATTTATTTATTTGTTACAATTCGAAGAGAAGAAAGTGACCTAAAAAGAGAGGAAATGGTCAAAGATAATTATGTTTGTATTACTTATCTTCTGTTGTTAATGACTCGACTTGACTGCCTTGTGATAAATGTTAAAAAAGTAAAAAAGTACGTGTACCTACCACTGACTGGCTGGCTACAAGACAATAAGCGTTACAGTCCAACGAATTTGCAAGTATGTAAAATAATTGAAATCAATACCACAATTATTATTATTTTAAAGAGAAAAAAATAACAGTGAAAGGTGCTATTAAGTTCACTGTTCATTGTAGATTTTTGCATAAAGGTATTAGATATTTACCAGGTACTTTTGTAAAAATAAATAAATAAACTATACGATCATCACGCAGATAGGTACGTACCTACCTACGTACTTAGTTGATTTTATAATACAGAAAAAAGTTTTCTTCAAAACTGGAATAATCTGAAAGAGCTGAAAAGTTGCAGAACACAAAATTTTTGAAAATGCAGTCGAACTTCGTCAACTCGGATCATCATGTGTTGCAAAAACTTCAGTTATTGAATGGTAATACGTACATATACTATACGTATATATGTGGTTATTTTTTAAAAATGGACGTTTGTATGTATTTATTTCATTTCACCACTTTTCACTTTTTTATTGATAATATTTTATTTTTGTTTAAAAGACGAAGTTCTTAAAGTACGTTTTAATGACAAATAATAATCGTAGAAACTTAACTGCTGCTTCACTGCTATTAAAAAGGGACGTTAAAATTGTACATTATTAAGGGTATATTTATACGTATGTGTTATTATATACCTCGAGGTTTTTTTGCGTTACATAGTGATCCAAGTTATCGAAGTTGAACTGTATTTTCAATTTTAATCGTATTGTTAGGACCTCGCTTCAAGTTCTTTATTTTTATCCTTTATGTAGGGGTAGGTACACGAGTAGAGTTGATTTCTATTGTACCGATGCGATGTGATGCGTCAATTTACTTGAAGGAATCAGTCCCATCGGTTATTAAAAATTAATATAGAAAGTAAGGGCACATTCTGTCTAAATTATGTATATTATAAGAGCAAGTGAAGTTATTTGCATTCGTATTCATGCAAACGTTCCGCATTTATATTCTTCCCGAAGGAGAAGATGAAGGAAATATGTAAAAAAGTTAGACGTCGATTGCTTTAAAATGAAAGAGGAGACATTTTCAATTTTCTCTCTCTCGTTCTTTTAAAAAGCGAGGCACGTTCGCATCCTCGGCTCGTTTTACCTTAAAGTGGGACCTTTTAAGTCGACGACCACCTTGCCGAATTAGTTAGGGGATGATATACACCTGACCGCAAAACTTCTTCTTTTTTTTACTTACTTAATTGTAAAAAATAATAACATGTATCTGTAATATGTGGATAGTTTATGTGATTATAATTTTTGTTTACATCTCTCGGTATTTGGTGAGATAGAAAACAATCTGATGAGATAATCTTTTGGCAAATGGTCGATGGCACGTAGCAATTTTAGAAAAATCACTCGTCTAATGCTTTATTAAAGAGGCGGGTCACGTTCAGGTCACAGAAAGCCCGGCAAGCTCCGAAGAGACAAGATTAAGAATGTAAGATAGTGTGTTCCAAAACGGCGACTGCCGAATAGTAAGTTAAACAAACCCCGCTTACACTAATCCACTCCTTAATTCTGTGGAAATATTTGTTTTAAGCAAAGTTTAAAACTTCCGGCAAAGCTAATTCAAAACTAATTCTGTTCCTGTGACGCCAGCGACAACTTCCCCAAGAAATAACTAAAATCCATCCCCCTCAAACTTAATAATCCTTCAATTAAATACAACAAAATACCACGTATGTACCTATTAGAAAATTTAAATCGATTTCAGTAAGTTTCAGGTTAATTCGAGTTCTTTTTGTAATTTTTTGGGTCAAGTTGCTACGTTTTCATTTACATGAATCCTGTTTATCTTGCATACCCTTTTTCGTCGAAGGATCTGGACGTAGAGGTTTATAGTAGCGGGATATAAATAAAAATGAAACGGGATAGGACTTGTGTATAATAATTAAGGTAATTTTCATAGCGTGCAGCTCGGTCGTCGGTTTTGTTAATTAAAATAAGAGAGCGCAATAAATGGCAAAGGCGTCGCGACGCGACGCGACGCGACGTCCCGTACTAACAAGGGAAACAAATAATAAGAAATTGCCCTCCCTCTCGCGAAACGCAGGCAACAAACACGTCTTATCACATTTATTGTAATTACAGCAGGGCAAAGCTTTCTTGGCTATTGTCCACACGTTCTCGCGAAGCTGCAGTCTCCATTAGGGCATGCACACCATAAATTAAGGACATTGCCGGCCGGAAACATCTACGAAAAGCTTTTATATCGCCAACATTCACTTAGAATGCTAGCAACGAGAAACAGGACTGAAATTTTGCAGCTTGCATTTCAACCGAAACATTCCCACATCCACGACACTTTTCGTATAACCAAGACGAAGAAGACCATCAACTAAACTCCTTACTTCGTAAGATACGCCGGCGAAATGTGGCTTTATAATAATAAACTCGGTCGTGCATAAAGCTTTTGCTACCAGAATAATAACTATGTATTCACTAACCCCACTGAGATTGGTTAAAGATAAAAAGGTGCCAAAGATAATTCAGACGTCTTATAAAAATACTGGAAGTTTCTACAATTATTTTTTGAGTGTTTGGGAGAGTAGGGGACGCGAATCTTTCGGTATTCGGTAAACAAATCCCTTGAAAAGAAGCCAAGTACATTTGAACTTAATCTAATTTCAAACAGAAGCAGCGAAATTGTTGTCAGCGGAAGTTAATTAAAAGTAATTGTCCTCCGCAACGATCGGAGACCGACGGGGACGCCATAGTCGTCGACGGCGTCCCGGTCGTCGTCGACGTCGTCCTCGGCGTCGGCATCGTCTATCCAGAAATGAGAATAATCAGTCCGTTGGAATATTCGATTTGGTTCGAAAGAAAATTACAATTACGTGTATTTAACAATTCGTTTCAAAAGCTAATTATCACTGTTGAACTATTAATTAGTCCAAGTAATTGCAACCAATCTATTAGATACTAACCGCGAATATATATATATATATATATATTATTTATCGAAAAAATTGGCACTGGTACACCACTTAACACCCCAAACACGCTGTCACATTTCAAGTACGATACTATGGTTCTTTTTGCCCTAACTGTGTATAATGGGTTGCCTACCGTATTGGCTTAAATTCGTTACACAATAGTGATGTCAATATTGTAATGATTCGTTACTCAATACTCGTTACTTGGTAGTAATCGTAGTAATCGAGTACTACTTTGGGAAAGTAATCGTTACCGATTACTTTTAGTTATACCGCCTACTGCATCCCATCGGTACTGAATCGGTACTATCGGTACTGTTCGGTACATTAGTCGTAGGAGTCGTAAGACGAAGTAATCGAAGTAATCGATATGCCATGCCAGTTCGATTACCAATATTATTTCGTATAAAAAATGTACCATGTACCTGTTATATTCAATGTCCATATTATGTACCTAAGTACATACCTAGGTATATATGATGTATGGGTGGAAATGACAGAACGAAGACTATCTATGATGAAGACAAGCTCGTGCTTAGAGGACTACTTGCACCATTCATCGTGTTATTATTATTTTATTATAAACATGTAGAGCAGCATCGCGTCGTCGTTGCGTCAACATACGATAATATAAATATCTGTATTTATAGTTATGTATAATTTAGGCACTAGGTACAATGTTAAAAAATGGCTTGTTGAATTCTATTGATTGATAAAGAGAGCTGCACTTTTGTTATTGTTATTGTTATTATTATAAAACTCTTAATTTCTATTGAACTATTTTTTTTTATTTAGGAATAAACGATAATACATATAAAAAGGGAATAACATAATTATACATATACATATTACCGATTATTTATTGGTAATTGCCATGGTAATCGTCGTTACTATGGATCGTACCTAGGTAAAAGATATTACGTATTACAGAAAAAGTAACGAGTATTTGTAACGATTACAAAGTAACGAGTATTGATTAATAAAGTAACTGGTACTAACGAGTACTAAAAAGTAATCGTACTTGACATCACTATTACACAATTACATTCACAGTCCAGTGTATGATCATTTGGTTAATTTCTTATGGAAGACTTATAAAATAATTTCAATTGTTGTAAAGGTTTGTTTCTTCTTTTTGTAAAATTTTTTGGTGGTAACAATAAGCAAAACAGAGAGTGGCGTCTCATTGAAGGGATGCTTGTGGATCCTCTTCGAATCGTTGCCGTGCCAGCTCATCAAAAGAGGAGAAGATGGAGAGCAAGGAAAGACAGTAGGAAAATAAGGAAGGGACGAAGTGTAGTAGTCAGCGTTTTCCGCCTCGCTTGTGCCTTTAGTTCGCACATTTTTCTAATTTTTGTCGTCGAAAACTTTCAAGTACCCGGCCCCTTCCGCTCTCTTGGCCTTTTCCGACGCAAATTCGAGCTCTTTTGGAACTTTATGCTTCCGTGATTTTCGACCCTGCTTCCAGTAGAATTTGTTCGCTCGAATTTCAGGGAGTGAGGGTGAACGAGAAAAAAAGGAAGCATTTCAAAAGGCGATGACGAAAATGTTTTATCGCAACTTTACAGATGTTTCAATTGCCTAAATTTACTTTTCAGATTCGTCAATTTTGAAGGATGTAGGTCATATTATCCAAATACCTAGAGCCAAAACTCTTTTTTTTTTAATGTCTTACGTCAGTTATGTACCATAGGCACGCTTTTCTCTTTTTTACCTTGTGAAAGGCTTTTTATGGCAAAATGAATTGTGAACTCTTTCAAAGTGCTTTCAGGCTCGTAAGTTATGTTGAAAAAAGTGTTGAGGGCTCTTAAATAAGTGTTAGCGTTTTCATTCATATTAATGATGTGAGAATGATATGCTATTACTAGTACCTATTGTAGACATCAGGTTTACTACTATGTGACTATTAAAAATTTTTTTCTCAGTTTATTGACTCCTGCAATAGAATGTTTAATTTAAAAATAAGGGAACGATTCGTAAAAAAAAGTGGGTGGGCCAAAATAAATTTAGAAATTGAAATTTCGAGATTTAATTATTTTTGGCAAATTTAGCTAATTTATAATTAATCTTTTTTCGCAATCAGTGTGCCAATAAATGACCTCATTCAGTTTTTGGATTCAGATAAATTTTAAGTTTCATGTTGAGCAAAATGTATCAAAGTAGGTGGGTTAAATTCTCAGGAATTTTCGCCCATCAGAATAGTCGTTAAATTTCAAAATTTTGATTATAGCGATAGAGGTAAAAAATATTGTGGTGTAAAAGCGCCTAATATTCTTTTTTAATAAAAAGTCGAAAGAACGTCGAAAATAGCAAAAATATAACAAATATGTTTGATGATTTCTTTTTCTTATCAATTTAATGTAAATATAAACCACTATTTACGGTTGATTAGAGATTTGTTTTCAAATTTTCTTCTTATCAATAATGGTTTAAAGATGATCGCCTGTAACTCTGTGCGTTAATTAAGATCGCTGCGAACTTTATTACTATTATGTATCTATATCGTCTTTGTGTTATTGCAAAGAGTAGGTATATTAGGGAATTGGCCGGGCATATCAATTTGGCCCTAAGGCTCGCAAAACATATTAGTTTTCCCCGAGCTTTGTCCAATAAGTAACAGAAACTAATATCGTGTTTTGTCAGTCTTATGCTTGTTCTGTTTCATTGTTGTTATTAATGATTCGGGTGAACGCGACCTCCCTCCCTACTTTCCGGCTGAAACTGATAGAGGGCAACGACGACGAGGGGATTTATATTAATAATAACGGACCTTGCGAAAAATTCCCTTTCATTTGGAAGCAGCAGCCGTACAAAATCTTCTTCTTCTTGTCGACGAAAACACGAACAAACTGAACTGACAGACGGACTTAAAGAAGATGAAATCGCGAACAATGGGAAACAAAGGCGAACTGAAACAATTTAATTGCATCCCTATTTGTATCTTTCACCCCTTTTTTGTTTATCGAAGTTTCTCGACCTTTTTTGTGACGACAGTCCGCGGCGTTTACACAGCGAGCTTTACGAAAAATTCTAACCCGTTTAAGTGCAAATAAAAGCAGTAATATTTTTTTTATTCCGTTTTAATTAAAACGTTTGGTCGCTATCAATCCATAAAGTTTGTATTTTAATGCGAGAATGGTCGATCTTTTTATCAGGGTAGTTGCAAAAAGGCGAATAAAAGCTTAACGGCCGTATAACTTTTTTATTGTGTTACAAAATGAAATTATTTCATTGCGTGTTGCTCAAAAGAACGAAGTGGCGACGTCGAAATTTTTACGTTCCGATGGCCGTTAAACGTCAGTATCGATTCGGTTCGGATAATAAGCAAAATAAAAGATCGTAATGGATGAAATAATGTTCATTAACGAATTTGAGTGGAGTGCCTTTTCGCGAAGTGACGCATTAAGTCGCGACTTTAATCCGGCCGAATCCCGACTGATGAAAAATGAAAGGCTCACAGATAATAATACTTACTTACTAATGCTTATTACTCGAACAAAAACTGCTTCGTTCGCTCATTGGCGAAAATAAAGTTTAATAGCTCAACTAAAGCGGAAAAATAAACAAGAATTAACTTTTAGGTGCTTATCCATACTCCCTTGCCACTTGTTCTTTTGCCTTATCTCAACGTCGCCTTGTCATAAAAAAATATAAAAGGAACGTTAAAATATTGTAAATGTAATAAAAAAAAATTTTTATAAACATGATGACATATTTAATTTAATTCGATTCGATAGGAACGTTAGAGGGGTGAGTTTAGAGATAAGTATTCTTGAAAATTTATGATTGGGGGGTTGTATAGGGATTGAAGGGCCTTATTATGTTCGGGATTTACGGTTATTTTTAATTTGACATCGAACCAATTACGTTGTATAATAAGGGGCGCGCCGGGAATCAATGGCCATGCGAAATTTTCGCATACAAACTGCTGCCACCGTGTCGACGGACGAATAAGTTTCAAAAGGAAAGGTTAATGTGGAACTATAAAATTTTCCAAGTTTATAATAAAGGGGAAGTTAAATGGGATCGAAGAGAGAATGATATTATAAATTAGACCCTTTAAGCTTCGGAGACCAAATTTTGTTTAATGAATCAATTTAGGTGAGATGTCTTATGACGTTTTCAGAACCGGAGCAAAAGTTAATAAAGTCGGGACCGTTTTAGAGCGGAGCGTGAAAATTGGGTCATTTAAATATCACGACGAATTTATGCATAATATCTCCAAAAAATAAGTACTTTCTACTCTTTTGATATTATTACGAATAAAATATCGTTACGGGGGTGTTAATTTATATAAAAGCAAATAAAAAACCTTAGAAGACTAAACAGACGAGAAACTCTTTTGAATACTTTAAACATTCTCTTATAATATAAAAGAAAATTGATGAACAACTTTTAGTGCAATAACATGTAAAAAAACATTTTTTAATTATAATAACAACAATTATATTAGTTGAAGACTAATGGTAAATATGTGTTTGTCATTCATGCATTAAAAACCATTCCGGACGAGATATATTTATTTTTTTATGACGTTTTGATCAACAAAAGTACGTAACTATTGATGGTAGGTACATATTAAAACTAAAAGAGGTCGAAACGTCGTACTGGATATAATTTGTTCTTTAATTTTTGTAAGGAATATTTTCGTAGTCAACTGAATATCCTTTTTTTAAATGCGCATTTTCTTAATTTAATTCAAGTTCAGAATAAAGTGTTCCCAGTATTTTGTGTAAGGATCTAATTTTCATTCAATGAAATCTAGGATTACAACAAATGTCTACATAACTCGAGTGTTCAAACAAATTGAATCGAAGAATAATAATCACGACGAAATTAAACACAAAGTTTAAGTGACAAAATATTTTATTGACCATTTCGCCACACTGTGGCTTAGTTAATTTCTTCCACTTGAAAAAGCCACAGTGTGGCGAAATGGTCTTTGTGGCATTCAATAAAATATTTTGTAACTTAAACTTTGTGTTTAAATCGTCGTGTTAATTGTTAGGGTTCGTATTTTAAAACAACAAACCACCCTGAAAATATTTAACAAGAAAGCAGTACCTACTAAGAATTCCTGACACATTTGTTGGTGTGCGTTTACTCAATTTAATTCAAATCTTAAACAAAGAGTTTCCAGTACTTGTATAAATTAATATTACGAGAGGAACTAAATATGGCATAATATTACGAATTTTTTCTACAAAATGATGACTATTCATTTAATAAACATTTATTTTTATTAAATACAAAAATTAAAAATTCCTCAATTCTTTTAATTAGTGACTTCAGTAATAGTTTTATTCGATGTTGCCTCTGACAGCATTACTGTGATAATTGGTCGAGGATAACTGAAGTATTATCAAGACATAAATAATAAATACAGCATCTATTGTTGTTGCATATCTGGTGGTAGTAGGTTCTCTTGGATTGTTGTTAATTTGCAATTAAAATTCTTTTTGGAGGAACGTAATTAATGGCATTGATTCATCTTTAGCAAAATTTACATTGAAATCTCCAGCTAACATCAATAGTAGTTTATCTTTATTAGTTTTAAAAATTATTTAACCTCTGTGACTGTACGGAAATAATTTCTCATGTTAAAATGAAATATCATTCATTTTTTTTTTAAAGGTGAAATGTACACAACAATCATAATTAATTCACTTCCATCTCCTAGTTTACTATAGATAGTAAACGACACCGTCAAACCGAGTGGGAAAGGAATCGCGCAGTCGCTTGTGCATGGCGACGCGTCGCCACGGCATGCAATCGCCACGATCGCCACGCCAACAATCTGGTTTACCCGCGGCTATAGATTTTTACTTTACACCCTCAGAAAAATAACTGTTTCGTGTTCATTAATATAAAACTTTTTTTATTTCACAGAATCATCAAAAACATTGCCTTATCAAACATTGCTTTAGTAATCCTGATTAAAAAAAAAAAGTGCTATTGATTTCTCTTCGATTTTTGGATCAGGAATATTGACTAAATTGATCACCACAGCAGGCCATGAAGATGTAGTAAAACGATAGCAAAACACATTGATACGTAAATTTAGGGTTAGATAACCCTGTTTTTTTTCTGTTTTATCTAAAAAGTCGTTTTGAGTTTAAAAGGCTCTAAAATAATTTATTTAGGCGTTTATAGGTCGGAAAATTTCCAATCCATTTGGTGTTCACTGTGACGTGGAACCGCCATAATTGGTATTTCACGCCAAGAAGGGCGTACCTACCTACCACCTACCCATTATATGGTACACTCAATTGATCATTATTATTACGTGACACTATAAAGTCCGAAACAAACTTCTCAATTTATGGTGCATACCCGAGCGCCTTTTCTTGCCAAATAGGCAGTTAAAGCGCGCGCGAAGCCGAGCCGGAGCTATACGTAGGTATAATACGTATATATGCGAAAAACTGTGAGAGATAATGAACTGCGTCCGTAAAGTTTTACGGCGATATCAAATTAGCTACCTAGGCTCGCTCGTTCGTAAACTACGTCGGATTAAGGCCGTTTTGGGATCCCGTTATTGTCTATGGCGAAACCATGCAGTGACGTAGAAGAGATGGGCGGGAATTCGGGGCTCGGGATGGATCGCGGATCCGCTCCTCTAATATATATAATATATAAACGAGTCATAAAATTTTCCCTCTAATATCGCGCGTCACGTATAGACCACCCGAAAATACATTCCCTTTGCCCAAACGTAAGCCGCCGCGCCGTCTCTTTTTTACACCCTGTCTTCATTCCACATCCTCTTTCATGTCATTTCGTATGATGACGAAATCGTAACGAATTTGGCAGGATATTGTGGTGATTGCGTGAGAATACCTATAGAAGTTAGAATTGCGTTCGTTATATGATAGAAAGGGGTGGGTAGAGTAATTCAGAATCTCTTGAACCATAAGTTTCATTTGGGCAGCGACAAAAACCTCACTCAATCAATTATTAAAGCCTTATTCATGACAAAACTAAAATAACTAAATAGGTCAAATAGGAGCTTAAGTTACTCATCGAGGATCCGTACCATAATTTTATGGCAGACTAGCTGTGCCCGCGACTTCGTCCGCGTGGAATAGCGAATAGGCAGTACATAAATTTTTTTTGTCCTATATTTTTATTTTCTGGGCCTTAAGCCTTTTTGCCGACGTCATTACACAAAAACTTTCATTCCTTATTTTTGCCCCCTTTAAGGTAAAATTTTTACAAACTTTAAATGTCGTATTTCTATCTAATCAGAAGCCTAAAAAATAAGTTTCAAGCCTCTAGCTTTATATCTACTTATCTATCTCTGTACCAAATTCTCATTTAAATCGGTTCAATAGTTTGGGCGTGATTGCGTAACACACAGACAGACAGAGTTACTTTCGCATTTATAATATTATAGATTAATATAGTTTAATTATAGTTTAAAATAGTTTATATAGCTTAGTATTCAACTACTTTTATTGATCCAAATAAACAAAACCTCTATAACTTTTTACACTTAATATTTTAATTTTTTGGGCCGTAAGCTTTTTCGACGACGTCATTACACAAAAACTTTCAACGGCTAATTTTATCCCCTTTAGGGTAAAATTTTTACAAACATTGAATGTCGTATTTATTTATATCTAATCAAAAGCCTAAAAAATCTTTAAAAATTACAGAATTTCCGCACAAACTCTCCTATTTTTCAACCCCTTACAACCTTTTTTTCGCATTAAAAAGTAGCCTATGTCCTTTCTGAGGCTCTAGACTATCTCTGTACCAAATTTCATTTAAATCGGTTCAGTAAATTTTAGGCGAGATTGTGTAGCATACAGACAGAGTTACTTTCGCATTTATAATATTCCGCGAATTCATTTTCATCGATTTTCCCATGAAAATAAGATATTTTCCCGCAGTAAAACGTAGCCTATGTGTTAATCCAGGGTGTCAGCTAATTCCATGCCAAATTTTATTAAAATCGCTCCAGCCGTTTAGACGTGAAGAAGTAACAAACATACACACTCACACACTCACAAACTTTCGCCTTTATAATATTAGTGTGATTAAAAATACACTAATTTAGTAACTTAAACTCCCATTTGACTTATTTTAGTTAGTTCTTGTATCTTTGTTAAAATTTCGATTTTCCCCCGGTGCACCTGACGACGACGGCTTACGATCCTTTTTATTTTAACGAACGGCATTTATAGGGTTAGTCATCCTCTATTTCGCATTATACTTTCAATCTGTTATTAAATTTCGTATCCGCGAGGTTGTCGTGGCATCTCCGGCGGAAAAATGTCCACATTTTAAATGAACGAAATAAAATCCGCTGCCGTGTCTCTCACGTCGGTCGGTCGGTCGGTCGCAACGGAACGCGTCTCGCGTCTCGACGCTTCGCGTCGCTCCTTCGTCCTATCGATTTCGTTCTCACATCTCATCGTTCGCTCGCCGTATCTTCGGAAACAAAGCCAATACATAATACATCGGCTCCGATGAAATGGAATCGTTAAAATCATTTTATTCCCTCGTTAATAAAACAGTTAACGGCATGAGAGTTTTCTTCTTATCTCGCAACATAAAACTTGGACGATCCAATCGTCGTCGTCGTCGTCGTGTGCGCCACTATTGTTACATAAATTGTTTCTACGTGTCGCATTTTATACCCCCAGTGACAATATATAAATATCTATTCGTATACGTAGGTATACATATTTTTATGAATAGAATTGCAACTATCTAATACTTTTTGCAACAACCCTTGTATAATAAAAATTAATAAAAAGCACGTATAGTCTGTAAAATTGAAGATTGCATGCGTATGAAATAATTAATGATAATAAAATCTTAAGAAAATAATCAATATCTTTCTGTTTTATTTACATACTAGGTAACCACATATAAGAAAAACTACGCGATTTATTTTCATTATTAGGTACTTTTGAGTACATCAGTCCAGTATGTACGCATTTTAGGTAGATTATAAAATAGGTACCTACTTAAATATACAAGCGTATTTTATATAATTTATTTCATAATTAGACTATGGTTAAATCTCACTTATCCTTATCGTTGGAACTGTACCTAGAAGTTTAATGCACAGTTTTTATTTTCGTTCTCGTCAAAATATACTTTGAAATAAGACGGGTTATATTTTTCTGAAGAATTTTTTTGATGGTCAGGCCGAAAATATTTTTATTTTTTGTTATAATTTGATCACAATTACTATCATTTTTGTCTAGGACTTCACATTTATCTCTGGCTGTTATGTACTCGCGACAAGCTTTTTAAATAATTCTTGCGGATTTATCATACATACTATCAGAAAAATTTATAATTGCTTTTTTAAAAATATAGCCTTTGCACGATAAATATTATGAAAAAAATATAGGCAGGCACCCCTAAATTTTAGACAAAATTTTTTGTTTTTATTTTTTTTTATGATACAGCATACAAAAATACACACAACCCTTAATTTTCACCCTTCTACCACCAACCCCCATTTTTGAATAGCGATATTAGTACTGTAATAATCTTCAACTCTCAGTGGTCGATAACTGATCAATTATTATCAATCGATTAGTCATTCCCGCCAGGCGTCTACTGATGTCACTACTTACCCAGCAAACAGCACGGAGTGGGGATGAGAATGAAGCAGATTTTTTTAGAATATTACAGGCAGTTCAAATATGTTCTAAGAAGTAAAAGAATGTTTTATTATAACATTTCAGAATGATTTGGCAATGTTCAAGAATGTTCCAGAATCTTGAAGATCATTCAAGAATGTTTCAGAATGTTAAAAAAAGTTAGAAAATGTTTTGAATCATTATGGGATGTTCTGGATAGTACTAAATTTGCGAATATTCTAGAATGTTCCATCAAACGTGTAGGTAATATATTCTTACCTGAGCAACGCTCGCTATTGTTTTTAGTACTCTATAAAATTTAAGATTGCCTGTGTATGTAATAATCAACGACAGTAGGAGTAATCTGTTCATTACTCGTTTTAATAAATATCAAGAAAATGATAACAAAAGTTTGTGTTGTGTAACTGAATCTATTTACGAAATACGTCGTTGGTGACAGGGACATTTTGTAAATAGTAACGTGAGCCTTAACTTTTTGTTTAAAATGGACATGGAAATAATTTGACTCAATTCCCTTCAACCCAACTTGTATCTCTCATTTTGACGTTTCGTGTGCTTTCTGAAATTTACTTACGTACATATTTATTTAAATCTGTTGCTAATATCCATCCTTTCAGATATTGTGCATAATTAGCGACTATTATTAGTTTTAAAACTAAGATAAACCGTGTTAATTTCATTACTGAGTTTCATTTATCTACGTATGGCTTTGCACCAGGGTATGAAATGACAAGCAACAGCGCCACATAAGTTTGCCGTACATGAACTACAGATATTTTATAAATTACTGAAATCGGTATTACCGACATACATACAACAGAGAAATTGCCCATTGCTTGGAAACGTTGTTAAAGTTAAACCGTTTGTTGCCTGGTTTGTGGCGTTACATTCAATCACAACAAACTTTGTTAAAAGTGTTTGTCGCGTGTTTGTTGCAGTTTGTTGTGTTTGGTTTGTGATAATTATTTTTACCTGTCCTGAAAGTAAGTAATGTATTATTGCAGATAATAAAAAAATGAAAATATACCCAAGAATATGCTGCGTCGAAGGATGTGGGGAAATTACCCCAAGGTAATAATGCAATGATGTTCAGTATACAAGAGAATACATTTATTTGTTGTAATTCTTATAGGTACAAGTTTCCCAAACAACCCCTTTTGCAACGTGTATGGGTGGAAAGGGTGTTTTCTGTCCCATACAATGATACAACATTGCCCAGCAGTTTATATAACTATGGGGTGTATGGCAGGCATTTCCACCCTATATGCAAAATGGTAAATAGGAACCTGAGACGCCATGCAGTGCCAGGTGTGTATTTACCTTGTAAGCATTTCAATGACTAAATACGTTAAATGTTCAAATTGGGTTTTATTTGATAATGACATAATTACTTTTTTAATATTTATTAAGTATTTTAATTAATTGATGTTTTGCTATTTACTCGTATATTGTACTAATTGTACTTATTACTGCATATATAATTTGTTAATAAATATGTTAATATTATATGTGTTTTTTTTTTTAATTTCCAATTAAAACAATTAATAAATTTTCGTTTAATTTTGAAATGCGCGCCTTAAATGATGCTTCAAAGTTTTATGTATAGATGGCGCAAATTTTTGAAAGTTTTCTTTACCATTTCCATTTATATATATTCCAAGTATCATCTTATTAATGTAGGGCAAACAACGGATGGCGCTGAGTGTCGTTCAAAAAATACCGAGAGTCGTGCATCTATTTGAGTAGTCTATGCTTTGCACCAAGTACACAATATTTATCAATGCAATAATTATTGATTGATTGATACAGATAAGAATTATGACCACAGCTATCTTAAATTTGCTAGTATTTATTTATAACTATAGATATTGTATATTTGATACCTAATTCAAATCAACAAATATGGTGGAGGTGTCGGACATCACTTTTATATCGTGGAGAGCAAAAATGCGTAAGAAAATTAGATACGTACCTACTACATTAAAAAAAAAAATAAATATCTAATATAAATTGTTAATATAAAATTATGGAGTATAAAAGGTTTTGATTTTGAACCTTTTTATAACGGTCTTTTAATTATTTAAATGTAAACTTTAGTAATTTAATAATAATCACCCCTTGCATTGTTCCTTTAGTTAAAACAATTTTCTTTATTCATAAAAAAAATTATTTCTCCCCATTTACCATACTGTACCTACTATAAAACAATATCAATTTGTTATTTAAAACAATTCTTTAAATTATCGGACAAAATCATAATTTCTTGGCAACAAAATTGTCTTCCTGCTCATTTAGTTTAATTCCTTTGTCTTTGTGAAATATGTTTATTGAAAATTTCGAAAAAGTAGTTGTACCTATGTTGCGGATGAAATACATTTTTACATTGTTATGGCCTTTCTCGCGGCTGTCGTCGTTTGGATTTAGTGCAACATTCGTATCTATAGGTATGCCGAACCAATAACACATTACCATCTCCCTGATGATAGGTAGGTACCACCGGATCGAATCAGGTTTTGCATATTGTTATGCTACCTACGTACGTATCTATATGCATTTCTACCTTGTGCTATTCATAAGTACACGCGGCCGTTGTATGGCGATGGCGAAAACAGGAATGGCGTGATAAATTCAGGACGCGAAGGAGTTAGAAGGCTCCCAGAGCTCCTCTTACCTCATGCTCCCGATGCCTTTCTTCGTTTAACAGCCGAACCGTTCGTTCCTACAGGGAGATGTTTGTAACTGATTGGGTAGGCAAACGCTTATGGATCTACGATACCTGAATATGTATATTTGTGGAAGTGGGTAAATTTCGCCACAATTTCCACTAATCCGTTAAAAAAAATACCGGGCAAGTGCTGTATATACGTGATGTAACTAAAACTTTAAGGTTTTCGGAATTTTTCCTTTATAGGTGCTACAAAACATTGCTTCATGCCAAATTTCAAGATTCTAAATCGACTGGAAGTACCCTTTAGGTTTTGATTCCCTTGCGAGTAGTTGCGAGTTTGAAAATATGCGGCTTAAATTGCTGTTTCTTTTGATTGCGTTGACATAGAAGTTTGATTTTGTTACAGCTTAAAGGTATTATAGACCTGAGTATTTGATATGAATTTCAATTAAATACCTCTACGCGTTTATGAGGAAAGGGGTAGTAACTTTAAAATTATTAAAAATATTTTTATTATATGATGTAACTAAAAATTTACGGTTTTCGCAATTTTTCCTTTATCTGTGCTATAAGACGTTGTTTCGTACCAAATTTCAAGATTCTGAGTTCACGGGAAGTACCCTGTAGGTTTTGATTAGAAAATTTGCGGAAATTTGCGGCATAAACGGCTGTATCTTTTGATTGCGTTGGCTTAGAAGTTTGATTTTTTCACAGCTCCAAGGGACAGTAGACCTGAGTATTTGGTAAAATTTTTAGCTTGATACCTCAACGCGTTCCTGAGAAAAAGGGTCTTGACAGACGGACGGACGGACGAAAAACGAAGTGATCCTATAAGGGTTCCGCTTTTTCCTTTTGTGGTGCGGAACCCTACAAATTAACAAAACTGAAGCAATTTAAAATCGAATCAAAAACAAAAATTGTCAAAAATTACACACTTACTTACTCGCGCACCGAGGGTTCCGTACAAACCTTTATATATGTGATGTAACTAAAAATTTAAGGTTTTCGGAATTTTTCCTTTATATGTGCTATAAAACATTGCTTCATGCTAATTTTCAAGATTCTAAATCGACTGGAAGTACCCTTTAGGTTTTGATTTCCTTGCGAGTAGTTGCGAGTTTGAAAATATGCGACTTAAATTGCTGTTTCTTTTGATTTCGTTGACATAGAAGTTCGATTTTGTTACAGCTTAAAGGTATTATAGACCTGAGTATTTGATATGAATTTCAATTTAATACATCTACGCGTCCATGAGGAAAGGGGTAGTAACTTTAAAATTATTAAAAATATTTTTATTATATGTAGTAACTAAAAATTTAAGGTTTTCGGAATTTTTCCTTTACTGTACTATAAGACGTTGCTTCGTACCAAATTTCAAGATTCTGAGTTCACGGGAAGTACCCTGTAGGTTTTGATTCGAAAATTTGCGGCATAAACGGCTGTATCTTTTTATTGCGTTGGCTTAGAAGTATAATTTTTTCACAGCTCCAAGGGACAATAGACCTGAGTATTTAGTATAAATTTTAGCTTGATACCTCCACGCGTTCCTCAGAAAAAGGGTCTTGACAGACGGACGGACGGACAACGAAGTGATCCTATAAGGGTTCCGCTTTTTCCTTTTGAGGCGCGGATCCCTAAAAAGAATTGTTTTCAATTTCTAAAGAAGTAACTGAAATGGTCTTGTAGGTAGGTACGTTGATGGTTGTGAATATACTGTGAATTGCGTGGTTTGGACACTATGGTTTGTGGAGGAGTTTGCTTGCGGATTGTAGGTGTGTATAAGATGGTCGTTCAATCTCGCAGTTTACAGCGGTTTTCACTTAAACATATTAAATTGCACCACGGTGCAAAGTGGCCATTTTTCAGAATACATGCGCGTCCCGAATGCGGTTACGCGCCACTTGTAGCCCCCGAGAACCAGTTACAACCCATTTACAAGATTGATTTGGACCGAGATTTACGATTTTTGCCGGTAATGCCGGCACGTTATTTCCTATTTGCGTTGCCCGGTCACATTTAGCGCGGTAGGTAACGTCGATCACTTGTGAAACACCGAAACTAGAACAAGAAAAAACTAGAAAAAAAAATAGGTCGACTATTTACAATTGTAAGACTCAATCTAATGGTATTTACTTCGGGCGAATGATGACACCACAAAATAATTCACAGCAACTTTGTATCAACCCCTTTAAATAAATTAAACTAATTTCATTGCCATTTATATTGTAAAAATACGTGAAATAATGTTTTTCATTCTTTTTTTTAATAGTTATTAGCTTTAATGTTCCTTAAGTCTGTTGCAATGTAAATTGCACCACCTTCCTGTTGCATTCTATTTTATTTTGTCTTTTAGGTTTCTAAGGAGCATTGCAATTTACCAATTGACAAAGTTACAGTTCACTGATAAAAATAAAACTATTGTGAACTGAAATTTGTTAAAATCGTTAATTTTATAATCCCCCAGTTATGTGCACGTTTAAATAATATCTAGTAGGACTTTATTTTTTTCATTCGGGATGCGAAGGCGGCTATTCGTATTACTTAGCCGAGCGATAAAACTGAGTCCCTGGGATGGCTTCACAATTTTCGCCAGTATTAAACATGATTTGTGACAGCGCGACGTGGCCTAAGCAAGCACTAACTTCTCATCTTCGCATCCCGAAAAACGTCGGTCGGTCGGTCGGTAGGGTTGGAGGCAGTCCCACAAAGAATTCGTACGAAAATTTCACCCTGCAAACGTAGTTGTCGACCTCGGAAATTATGACGACGCCGCAATAAAATTCTTGTAGAAAATAACAATAAAAGAACGACCGATCGTCGACCTGGTTGATATCCCAATAAATACTGGGGACGAACCGATCCCTTAATATATGCAACTGATAAAATAAATTCGAACGATGTGGAAGGGTGTCGTCGGTTCTTTGAATGCCAATGAGACTCTTATTACAGTTTCAATAAGCTACAAAAAGGAAAAAGTACTTGTCAGATATGAGACTCGTTCTTTGTTTCAGAGGCTTTTGAAAAAAATTCCAAAATGAACTTTTATTCGATAATATGACCCTCGAGATGAGTTATGATAGGAATATAGATATTTTTTTTTTTTATCAGTTTTCATTGCATTAGCTTCAATTTGAAACACGATAATAGTGCTCATATTTTTCCAAAATTAATTTTTGTTTTATATTTCATAATATTACATTTGTTCCAATTTAAATATGCGACGGTGTTGAAATTTTAATAAGTATAAAAACTCTACCTTCTTTGGTAAACCCTTGCTGTAGGAAAATAATTGAAGTTTAACGTCAGTGTTTCCCTAAAATTCACAAAAATATCTTTTAACCATCTAAAAAGCTAAGTCACCCCTTAAATATAAAGAGAATATTAAACTAGAGAATCGTGTGAGTAAAATCAGAGACAAACGTTCTTCCTGCCCTGTGTTCTGTTTGGCTTTTATTTGTTCATTTATTTACAAAATGTTAAATTTATGGTTTTAAAATGTTCATAATTTAGGTAGACGTTACCTGAAAACAAAAATTCAAGTGGTCCACAACGCGAGTTTGACGACAGGCGCTTTTTTTTGCCCCGTAACTCATGAATATTAATGTTACCTCCGGGTTTGCGCAAAAATTAAATATAAAAACTGGAAACGAGCAAGAGCAGCCAGCTTTTCGCGAGTGTAATTGCTTTAGGATTTAAATGTTAGGCATATAATTTTCCGGTTATGCAAACAAAATGTCCGAATGGAATATGTCCGTTTTGGAACGTGGAAACCGAAATTAAAGTTACGGGAGGAGGCTTTTCAACGACCGACGTGAAATGTGAATGTAACATAAAAATGCCATTACAACCCCAATTAAACGGAACTTAGAAATTCTCGCATTCGTCACTCTCCACTTGTCTATTAAGTGCACCAACCAACAGTCAGTCGAGTGGAGACGTAGATGTAGACGTAGGTACACTTTTGGTCGAGTAAAAAGTCCAAGTGCTTCATTCTTTTTCTTCTTTGGAATAAAAATTGTAATGTCTACCATCAGACGAGTGAAATGCTCGTTAAAACCACAATAAAGGCAAAACTTAATAAAAGAATAATTTAATAGAAGAGGGATTTCAGGAACTTTATGAGAATCTTACTAAAAGCAGTATCGACGAGATAGATGTATTTGAGATATTATTCTGTAGAGAATATCATGGATGTAAAAGAAAGAGAGCTCTTGGAGAAATTGTTGATAACGGAGACACAATGGAATTCAATAAAAAAATGGAGGGATGAGACTGTGGGACATCTTTTGATACATGAAGGATTGGAGACATATTTTGGGGCATGAAGGAAGTTTTAGACTATTTTAATGAAAACCCAGAGACCCATTTTGGGACATAAAGACCTCGGGGCACTTCTTGATACACAAAGTCCAGAGGCGCTATTGGGAGACGAAGGCGTAGAGGCAAATTTTGGCACTTGAAGGTTTGTGGAGTTTTTGAAACCATTAAGGATTAGAGACACTTAGTGGAATATGAAGTTCTAGAGAAACTTTTTGAGACATGAAGGCCTAAGGGAAATTTCTGAGACATTAAGAATTAGAGACACATTTGGGGACATGGAGGCTTAGGGACGGTTCTTGAGACACAAAAGTGTAGAGGCACTTTTTGGGAGACGAAGGCGTAGAGGCACATTTTGGCACTTGAAGGTTTAGCGGAGTTTGTCAATACATTAAGGATTAGAGACACTTAGTGGAATATGAAGTTCTGGAGAAACTTTTTGAGACATGACGGCTAGGGGAACTTTCTGAGACATGAAGGATTAGAGACACATTTTGGGACATGGAGACTTAGGGACGTTTCTTGAGACACAAAAGTCTAGAGGCACTTTTTGGGAGACGAAGGCGTAGAGGCACATTTTGGCACTTGAAGGTTTAGCGGAGTTTGTCAATACATTAAGGATTAGAGACACTTAGTGGAATATGAAGTTCTGGAGAAACTTTTTGAGACATGACGGCTAGGGGAACTTTCTGAGACATGAAGGATTAGAGACACATTTGGGGACATGGAGGGTTAGGGACGGTTCTTGAGACACAAAAGTGTAGAGGCACTTTTTGGGAGACGAAGGCGTAGAGGCACATTTTGACACTTGAAGGTTTAGCGAAGTTTGTCAAGACATTAAGGATTAGAGACACTTAGAGGAATATAAAGTTCTGGAGAAAGTTTTTGAGACATGACGGCCTAGGGGAACTTTCTGAGACACGAAGGATTAGAGACACATTTTGGGACATGGAGACTTAGGGACGTTTCTTGAGACACAAAAGTCTAGAGGCACTTTTTGGGAGACGAAGGCGTAGAGGCACATTTTGTCACTTGAAGGTTTAGCGGAGTTTGTCAATACATTAAGGATTAGAGACATTTAGTGGAATATGAAGTTCTAGAGAAAGTTTTTGAGACATGAAGGCCTAGGGGAACTTTCTGAGACATGAAGGATTAGAGACACATTTTGGGACGTGGAGACTAAGGGACGTTTCTTGAGACACAAAAGTCTAGAGGCACTTTTTGGGAGACGAAGGCGTAGAGGCACATTTTGGCACTTGAAGGTTTAGCGGAGTTTGTCAAGACATTAAGGATTAGAGACACTTAGTGGAATATGAAGTTCTGGAGAAACTTTTTGAGACATGACGGCTAGGGGAACTTTCTGAGACATGAAGGATTAGAGACACATTTGGGGACATGGAGGGTTAGGGACGGTTCTTGAGACACAAAAGTGTAGAGGCACTTTTTGGGAGACGAAGGCGTAGAGGCACATTTTGACACTTGAAGGTTTAGCGAAGTTTGTCAAGACATTAAGGATTAGAGACACTTAGAGGAATATAAAGTTCTGGAGAAAGTTTTTGAGACATGACGGCCTAGGGGAACTTTCTGAGACACGAAGGATTAGAGACACATTTTGGGACATGGAGACTTAGGGACGTTTCTTAAGACACAAAAGTCTAGAGGCACTTTTTGGGAGACGAAGGCGTAGAGGCACATTTTGTCACTTGAAGGTTTAGCGGAGTTTGTCAATACATTAAGGATTAGAGACATTTAGTGGAATATGAAGTTCTAGAGAAACTTTTTTAGACATGAAGGCCTAGGGGAACTTTCTGAGACATGAAGGATTAGAGACACATTTTGGGACATGAAGACTTTGGGACATTTCTTGAGACGCAAAAGTCTGGAGGCACATAGTAAGGATTGG
This sequence comes from Agrilus mali, assembly GCA_029378335.1. Classification (NCBI taxonomy): domain Eukaryota; kingdom Metazoa; phylum Arthropoda; class Insecta; order Coleoptera; family Buprestidae; genus Agrilus; species Agrilus mali. Next base: position 2,197,497 of record CM055660.1, read on the forward strand.
GGACAGATATTGGAACATGAAGATCTCGGGGCACTTTTTGAAAGATGATGTGCTGAGGAGTTTGGGGAGACATTAATAATTAGGAACACCTTTTAGGAGATGTAGTAGGGACACCTTTTGAGACATAGAGGACTACTTAGATACATATTTAAAGTAGAATTTGAAGTAAAGAGAGACGAATATTAATAATCATAGTGTATTATTGGAAGGTTTTTGTGTGCCTTTGTTGATTAAAGTTTAGGACAATGTTCCCTTTATTGGACATCGTTTTAAATGAAGCGTAGGCACAGGGATGGTATCGATAATATAATTAATAATGCCCGGTGTCGTGTACCTACACATATTGTTTCGCATATCAGACCAGGGTCAAAGGTATCGAACCAGCGGCTTCCTGCGATTACGACGTTGTACAACAAGAGCCATCCAGCAGTTAGTCAGGCGGCTACGTGTCTGTATCTACGGGATTGGAGGGACGGACAGACGACCGACGGGTGGATGCTGGATTGGACTCGTCATGTTGCACTCACTCTAGCGTTGTTGCTACGGTGACGTGAGAGGGAGATTATGGGCACGTGTTGTTAGAAATGCCTCGTTGGTATCGCGTGTCACGGGAAGAGCCATCAATATTTGTCGGGAACAGGGCTCGGGCTCGGGGTTCACGTATTGAAAACAGAAGAGTCGTTGTCGTGGGCACCGGCGCTGCTCGAATTGCTCGGTATATCTATGCAATGCAGCAGCTCGGCTTTCTATGGTCACCTGATAGCAGCTGAGGAAAACGTTGGTAATTCGTGAAAAATGATTTTCTATTTATTCACGTCATCCTGCTTGTTAGCTTGCTACCTCAACACAACACAATTACTAATACACAATTTTATTTGGGGTGGATTAACGTTCACCTCTTAATACAGTAAAATACCGTCATAACAAGAAGAGCAGGTAATATCAGAGACTCACCCCTAATTTAAGAACCTCAAATTATGTTGAAATAATGTACCTGTAGGGGAAGGATTTCGTTTTAAAAATAGCTTCGTGTGTGTGTTTTGGTTGGTATATCGTTCAGTTCGAGAAAAAGGGGAACAAAGTACGAACATATCGTGCGGTGGCGTTTTTGACTACGTTGGGTTTCGCGATTGGACGAGCGGGGTCGCGACCCTCTCGGTAAATTAACTCTCTCGGAAAAATATTGCCGCGAGCTACATTGTCAGCCAGTCCACGAAAAATAACATTTCGACGTGGAGAACATGCTGTCGTTGCCGAACCGCGGGTTGTTTCTGCCCCCGAGCTCTGTCCGCAAATGTAAAATAACAGCGAGTGTATATTTTGAGAACCATCGCGAAATTAATTGACCACCACTACTTCACTCTTATTATTATTTAAACTGTTCTAAATGGAAGCGAGCTTTTTGAAACTAATTTTTAAACTCAAAAAATTAACAGTTTGGGGTGTAGTTTCGATGGTGGATGGTTCCGAAAATCTACTGCGGTTTTGGGGTATTGAATAGGGTCGTAACCATTTCAAATTATTCAGTTGCCCTTCCAACTAATGGATGATGCAAAAGTTGAACCAAAGCCACGTGTTTTAAGAATTGATTTTACCTTTTGTGCTTTTATTTAAGTAATTAAGTTACCTAGTAGTCTGTTTCCATGGGGTGTAATACGCGCATGAATACGAAAATGGGTCGGTGTAATTTGCAATAACGTTATAATTTGAGAAAGGTTCATTTTCGTTTGAGCTATGGATCAAGCGGTGCATTATTAGTTAGCAATCGCAATCCTCGGCTGCAACCAACTGGTACCTTTTAAGACTAAAGCTGTGCTATTTGCGGGGATAAAGAGGTTTGCGAATCGCGACTACATCCATTAGCACATTTACGTGAAAATCAAGCAGTTCGGGCTAGCAGATGAGCCTTTGTGTGTATGTGTGTGTGTGTTAGAGAGAGAAAGGTAGAGGTGCACCCGGAAATAAAAAGCAACACATTATCGCTCTGAGGACTCTCTCTCGCTCACCCCATCGCCGATACGTTCTCCCCGTTCGCGGCGCTTAGCCTGTTTATTGGGATTATGAGTGCATACGGGCATTCTGATACACATGCAATCATTTTTGTTAATACAAGTACTATTTATGTCTTCGCCAGCCCGAGTCCGATGTAATTAAGTTGGCTTTGGTGCAATTTTCTGGTCGTTCCAGTGGCGCGGATTATGCTAATCGAGCCGTATGTTAGCTCGTGTTCAAACTAACAACGCGCCCTGATGCCGAAGTTGCTCGTATATTTCGTCAAGGAGACCTGTACATAAAATACATTTTGACTTAAAAGACATCATCGTCACACTCTAAAATAGTGGTATTATTAGACAATGTTCTAAAGGGTACACCACCTTTCTCATCCACATACCTGAAGAAAATAAATGAAGAAGATTTATAATAATTTTTGTCATAATGGTATGTAATCAAAAATGTTTAGAAATCACGAATCTAAAACGTCCATTGATGAATTTTAATATACAGGGTGAATCATTGAAGATAACCCACTGGACAGGACACAAATTAAAATTTCAGAGACTTTCTTGAGCAGGTCAGTTTAGTTTTGGAAGGGGGGCATCTTTTAATACAGAAATAGTGATCATGTCTTTTCCTCCACCTTCACAGCCAAACCAACCCTTAAAATCTAAATATAGGCCAGTTATTATATTATAGCCCTAAAGCACGTAATTTTTAATTTTTTCAATAAAATGTATTTATATTATGTATATATAAACATTTTATTAGTTAATTTTAAGTATGTACTAATAATATAATTCAGCAGACTGAATAATGTAAAACAACATATTGCTTATGCATTTATTCAGTTTCGTTTATCATTTAGCAATTAAATTATATTAAGCTTATTGTTATGTAAAATTCGATTACCTTTTGTAGAAAAATATTTTTGCTAAATTCGCGTTAATTGTAAGCTGGTACGAAATAAATAAATGTTACTAATAAATAAAATTTTAATACCGAGAAAATTTGTTTTTCTTTTCTAATCTTTCTACACAAGTACTTGTGCCACGATGGAAAGGATGTCTCAAGAAATAAAATATCGAAACAGATCCAAAAACAGTTGTCTGCTTCCTTTTTATCGATGTTTAAACCTTGCATTACGATTAATACAATAGTTTTCGAGATAAATGCGCAAATGCAGGCAAAGTTGCAAATTGTAATGTTTAAATATCAATAGAAAAAGAACGGACAACTTTTGTTGGGGCCATTTTTGATATTTTATTCCTTGAAACCTACTTTGCACTGTGACTTACTCGGTTATATATTTTTGAGCTATAATGACCAGCCTATACTTATAGGTATATAAAATACGTTCGTCTCACCTTTTTAGAAAAATATGTTCCTCCCTTTTTTACCTTCTCCTTATTATAGTTCTAAAATAAAATAAAAAAGAAAGCTTGTAAAGTAATGAAAAAATTTATTTATATAATATAACACTGCTTATTTAAAAAGAGACGCCACGCTTCCACGAATTCATCAATTAATTAATCTAATTTAATGCTTTGAAAGTAATTGTTAATTAATTAATTAATATTGTGTTAAATAAACGCATAAAGAGGAAGGGCGGTGTCCCTTTGCAGTGAGTCGACATCTTATCCTCTAATTATAATCTTTCTCTCTCGTTCTCTCCTTTAACGACACATAACAAGCCATTATGAGACAATAATTGGTCAATGAATGGAATAATATACTTATTTACACATCAAAATGTACAACAAAGAGAACTATCAGTCATACACAGCTGAAACTGCGTCACAGGGCAGCATTTAATTTTTGGAAAAGCTACAGGTCAGGTATTTCGGAAATAACTATTGCTATTTAAAAAAATCAGGCACACGATTCTCTTATCTTAAAAATAATTCACAAAAAAATTTTGGATTTTCCAAGCTTGTAACTTATAATTTTATTGCTTTAGATATTCAGATTTTTTGTATAGATTTTGTCTCCTTCACAAAAAAGAATGTTAACCTTCTACTTCCCGAACATTTTTCACCATCTTATCCTATCCAGAGCTTTAACCAAATTGATTATTCTACTGCTTTTTTATGTAGGTAATTGAAATAATTGATACAAAAAATATTTTTAAGAAAAACGGTTTGTGTCCTTGTTTTCTGTATAATTACAGAAATTAAAATCTGCTACGTTATCGTTTTCCTTTTCTGTGAAATTTACCGACGATTTTTACTTAATAATTTATTTAAATTTTTTCGTCGGCGATGCATTAAGTACGCGCCTAGTACCTACCTAGTAGTAGCGTAAAAGGGAGAAGTTGATGCCGAAAAAGTTTCGTTATTTTGCAGTCTTATTAAGGGATGGTTTAACTGTTGACGTTAGTTTGTGTTCTAATTTGCATCCTATAAATATTCATGGATGAACTTTTAATGAATTTTCCTAGTTTTTCGGATCCTGATGAACTTCGTTTGAACATGTCTTACACAAAGAGTACTAAGAGTGGCAAAAAAGCGAATTCGAATTAGTTGCATTGCTGCTGTCGGGACTGAACTTATACGTATGTAAATTTCCTTTAGCAATGCGATTAAAAATAAGCTGCAAGACGTTTGTTTTTCAACCGGTTCCATTTTTTCTTTTTTGTTGTCGTTTTCAACTGGAGGGCTAATTTGAATATTAAATTTACTTAGGGCCACTGCAGAAATACAGACGGCAAAAAATAAACATAAAAGGGGAGGACAGGATGCATTATATAGATAATTTGGGGAAATTATCGATTTTCGAACATAAGAATTAAATAACATAAATTAATTTTTATAATGAGCATTCAGGAGGTAACTGGTTCGATTTCGGGGCCAGCTATTCTGGTCCAATTTTTTCTGTGGTTTTCTTGGATCATTTAGGCAAATTCTGGTGTAGTTATATTCCACAGATAGTCTTACACTTCTGTTCTGTCTTCATTTCGTTCGGCTCATCTTTCTCTCCCAAATCACTACCCACCCATTACCACGATTCCTAAACAAGCTTGAAGAGGGCCTTCCGCCCTACCCTCCGACTTTGCACCAGAGTGAAGGCCGGAGGAGGGAATGAAACACCAAAATGTATTTTTATTTCAATGAATGTCATGCTGAAAAATGAATTTAATTTTCTACATTATTAAGACTTCTAAATTGCCAATTTTGGGATCAAAAGTAGTGCTGGCTTAATTAAAATAGATTGTGTTAAAGCTGCCTCAGAATTTTTAGAGTTTTCTTTCAAAGATATTTCCATAACTTTCTATTAAGAAAGGCATTTCAGACGACGGTCCTTTTTACTTAGATACCTTCGTAGAGCTCGTCTCGGTTACATATACGTACACATTTTATGACAAATAAGCTTCAACACACTTATGTTTATATTTTAGTTCCATTTGAAGAACTTCCTCCTTTGGGGGAATGCTTTCGGAGCAGATGGCTCTCAGTCCTGTGCTAGATAAATAAATGTAGGTACACATACAGGCGAATACTTATACGTATACCTTCACATTCGTTCTCATACCAAATACACGGTTGCTCTTCTTTGTAAAAATATTAGAGAATATTCCATGCATAGGGCTTATATGGTACGATACGTACCTACACCTGCACGGGGATGCAGTTGCAAAGTTGTGTGACGCTTTTTCGCGTCGGTGCTTCTTTTGCGCCAGGAAATAAAGCGTGAAATATGGAAAGGTGTTGGTGTGTGTTCGCGGGGCTTCGAAAGCTCTTCCTCCCCGGAGTTTAAAACATCCGCTTTTATTTAATTTCCTGGGTTAGATGCGGTCCGTTGCGGCGACGTTCTACTCCGCCAGAGACGTCGCGACGCTTAAAACCACGTACATTTTCGTAAGGGAACGAATACAAGGTGTTCTTTGTTGCTGCTCTTTGTAAATTGTTAAGGGTGTGATGCTAAAGAGACAGCAGTAAGTAATCTATTCTAGCTCTTCTTCGAGTTAGGTAGATAGCAAAAGAAGAATTTGGTTATTATACAAGCTGAAACCTTCATAAGGCCTTATGGAATGCCTAAAATACTTCTGCAACAGCTGCTACCCGATAGATGGCGATACAACGACTGTATGATGACATTATAGTAACTCGGTTTGCTTCAGGAACTTGTAGGCGTGCTGATGAGATCTAATATAAGATATCTTAGTAAAAAATATTCCTTTAAAAAATTGTATTAGCTGTAGCTTTAGGAACAAACGAACGAAATACGTACGTGAAACGAATTGCACGTAGTTTGTTCTGACTTTTTTATTTATTATAACAAATTCGTTCCTGTAAGAGGAACGATGTGATAATTTCAACGTGAATAGCATTTTGTATGCCATCTTCGGCGACTGATGTGTAAACGTCTCTAGAATATTTATGCAGCATGAGAAGATCTGGTACGTATGTTCGTAGATAAAACTTGTCAACGGGGCGTCGTTGGTGCATGCATGACAGTAAAATTCTTGATCCGAACCGGGAAAGAGCGTCAGTCGTCGCGGCGCGTTGCGTCCTTTCATTATTTGTCGTGCACCTATGTACGTATCTACGACGTTAATATCTACACGTATACACAAACACAAAGTAGTTTTATTCGTACATACCTAGATGGTGCGCACGTTTTCATGGCGGGTTTTATGCCTTCGACTGACACACGTTTGCATCTTGCCTGTCATTATCTGCCTGGTGACATAAAAAGGCAACTTTTTTCCACGATGGCAAATCCTAGGGAATCGTAAACAACAAAGTAAAGATAAAATTTACATTTGCCATAGGTGAAGGATTTATTAGTGTATTTGTACCCACGGTAACTGGGTCGCATTGCTGTGCTCGTACTTGGTCGTTTTTATTATGATGGCTCAATTTTTCAAATTTTCTCAATTTCCGCTTGACAGATTTAGATAAAGTAAAGTGGGAAGACATTCTCGAAACATCAAAATATAAGATGTATGGCGTCAACAGTTTTTACGTTTATTCACTCTTAACATACAGACCCACAGAATATTTTGTCGTAACTTAACTCCTGTGTCTAAACAAATCTAAGTTTCGAAATACTACAGGCTAATCGTAAATAAATTCATTTTTCTGTAAAGGTCGAAGCCAGAAGTAAATGTATCGAGCAAGGAATGTTAAATGTTAAACTTGTGGATTCCACATTAATTCCGATTATCGTAAAATATTTGCCAAGACCTGGGATAAGAAGGAACTAAAAGGGTGTCGTTACACTTGTTCAATTCCGATCAAAAGTTGGCAAGTATCGCGGAGTGCACTCTTCGAAATAATCAACAATATAAATACTCCACATAAAGCTTAAAAATTCTTTCGTAGAGAGAAATCGCAGTGGTTGATTTATGATCAGAGGAAAAGAGAAACGCGGGTCCTCTCACTAAATAAATGACTGTCTTTTTGTGTGTATCCCAACAAACATCAACGGCCGAAATTGGGGAGATGCAATTCGCGGTTTCTTGTTGTTAAAGTGGTGCAAGAAAAGCTTCCCCTGACTCATTTTTCTACATTCGCCGTTGCCATTGCTACCGCTATTTTCTTCTACTTCTTCTTCCTCGTCTTCCGCTGCTCATTCCTCGTGTAGGTACTTTTCTTAACGTCGCGAATGAAAGCTTTTCACGGGGACTTTCTTTGTTAGAATTCGGATTAGGGGTTGCGGGACGAATAAGCCAAATCCCTTGTGAACATCACCTACCCGCCACTTTAATATCAACCCTCCTAAGCGCCGAGTGTGTACGTTTACCTATATAAGTACATGGATACAGGCATACTAAGTCGCAGGTCAAAATGCACTATGACAAATGAGACACAGAAATACAGGGTGTCACCATGACATTCATCGACCGACCTGGTACAGGGTGTAGCAAGAAAATAACTCAAACCAATTTGGTAATCTAATAAGAATCCCTTTCAAAAGAGTTTCTCTTCAATGGTCAGATAATTGGCAAAATTTGAAGTAACGGTGTGTCATCAAAAAAAATGGTCAGTTGTTATATTTTGAGTTTCCATTACCTGGTGCTCGCCTCATGCTCGGCTACGACTCGTCCCAAAAACATGCCGTCAGTAGCATATAAACGACTTTAGGATCGCGCTCGCTTGCCGCTGTTGGCGTTCTCGTCTCTTTTGATCCTTTCGCAATGTGTTTCCGGAATACGCAAAGGGCCAATGTTGAAATTAACGTTACATAAAAAAGAATCCGGCTCTCCGAAGGGACGTATATTTTTTCTGTATCTCCGGAGACCGAACGACAGATATGTAAGTGCGTTGAATTATTTATCGTGGACTATACGACAACGTGTTTTTTTTTCAGGCGACTGAGATGTTTCCATTATGTATATATGATTTCTCTTTTTTTTTTCTTCTTTCTTTTACTAAGCAAAAACTGTCTGAAAAACGTCAACGACCTCAAACAATTGGCAAGGAAAATACTAAAGTAAATGTTCTATAAATTTGCCCATCTTCCAACCGTGGTACATTTTGCTATTCTCTTACGTTGAGTTCTCAAAATTATTGAAAACGTAATGTTATTGATAAAATATTTTCACCACTCACGCACACATATTGGTACCAAATCATCAAAGACTGTCTACCACTTTAATCTCAGAGGGTTAATGAGCCCTTTCTTTTATACTTGTTATATGTCGAGTTAAATCGTCGCCGCATTAAAGATTGCGATAAAGTTTCTGGTTTTCATGAGGTAAAATTGAAACGATGGGCTGAAGAAGTTTCCTGAGCTGTCCCTTGTGGTGGAGAGTGCGTGAAGAAGTTTCCGTCTATCATGCGGAAGCGAAAGAATTAAATATTTCTGAAGCGGAGACTCGAGTTAGTCGTGTACACGCTTTATAGAAGCCATTTACGACGTCTGAAGTCTTCGTTCTAACATACACACATCGTTTAATAAAAGTTTAAAGGTACCGCATAATCCCCTATCCCGTCCTAATTCCCTCGTATCCATCATTAGATACCAGATAATAAAAGTTTACTTAATATTATCGGTAAATGGATAAACTTAAATTAAAATTTGGGTCAACGAAGAGGCGTTGCGATACAGAATGGCACATCGACGGTATTTTATGAAGAGAAAACGCAATAATGTATTTTACGATGCCACAAGTTTACGAGCTAAGTTTAGAAGTAATAGCCGGATTCAGACTGGGATGGGGGTCGGTGGGAGAAGGGTTCTAGATGTTGAGATGGGTGGTGTCTGGATGGAATGGTCCGCTGTCTCTCTGTTATGTATGAGGATCTGCTCAAGTCCATCCGACAACTTTTCCTCGGTCTAACTCAATCAAGGCGCTAGTCGACACCGAAACTTTTGTACGAATAACCGGGATACAACTGCTGTGCTGCCTTCTTTGAAATGTGAGTTCGATATTGTTCCGTTTGAGGAATATGGGGGAACTAAATCCACCTCCGTGCTGAGGTGAAGCCAATTTTGTTCCGAAGAGAGATTTCGACTCATTCTATCGGTATGATGGTAATCGATTTTAGAATTGGAACTTTTTAGAATGCGGTATCGTACAAAAGGGAACACGAATTGGCAGCTGGATTACGTGAAATACATCCTTCTTTGTTAACAAAGACCAATTCCTATTAAATCGGGTCACTTCCATTATACATTAATACATTCGTTTCACGCAACACAAATCCACCAAAGAAATATATTTGTGCCATTTATTATAAAATATGTAATAATAATAATCGGAGTAAATGAAACTTCATGACAGCAAATGTGTTTAAAACGAGTAGTATTCAACATGCGCGCGTCGATTGTGAACGTGCAATTCTAAAAACATTCGGTTCATTTTAGGTTATTTAATTATAATGGCCTCAAAGGCCTTTAAAGATACTCCTTTATGGTTCACTGGTAGAGTTAGAAGGGCCTTGACTTTAAATACAAAGCAGTTAAACAATATGATAATTTTTGTGCCCAACCGAATCGGTACAAAGTTTAGCCGTTAGCAGTAATAAGAAAGGCTGCTGCTAAATTATTTCGTAGTCTTGCACCCCCTTTACTTCAAACATGTACCGTGCGTAGTATATTTCCTGTGGAAATTTTAATCAGGATAATAGTCAAAAGCTACATTTATTGTCTTCTCGGGTAACGCAAACAGAAATGAATGTTGCCAAAGGGACATAATTGTTTGAAACAGCTGGGTTGTATAGTTCTCTCGGGTTCCCCACCGAACAGATAAATTATTCCACAGACTTGAACGTACCTACTTATTATAATAAAATCCCTTCTAGTTTTGTAGATATATTTATTTGTTAATCGCCCCAAATGAAACAAAAGAAAATTTTCAGAAGCAAATGCACCCAACAAATTTTTATTTATATCTAAATATTAAACAGTACGATGAAGTAATTGATAAGGATTTAACAGTATACAGGGTTTTTCAAGTTGATGGGCTATTAGAAGTATATGAATTAGTAGAAGGAATTCAATTCTGAAACTTGGGCTCATTTGGTTATTGTTTATGCCGCTTCTTTTAAAAATATTTTCAAGTTCGATTTACATCCGGTTATACCGGAAGTCGATACCAACTTTGTTATTTTAAATGGAATGGTATATTTTTTACGCTGAATTCGAATAAAACGTGTAATTCTAAGGTAAGTTTGATAACTAACTTGTACACCTATGACGATCGGTTTCTAAGTTAATTTAATTTATAGAAAAAAAATCGCTACCGCAACCCAAATTATAAAAAATCATAACTTCCACAAAATATGACTTAGAGTGTTGAAATTTTTACTAGTAATAGCTGAATATTAGTGCTAACGCCTTGATAAAATTTAATTAAATAATTTATACAGGGCGTTCAAAATAAAATTCTAAAATTGAAAAACTTCAAACACCAATTACATCGTTTTTTCAAATGGCACCTACAATTTTAATTTTTTCAATCGATTCCTTTTTTTATCCTCTTTCGATCTATATGGACACTTCCTATTTTAAATAATAATTCAAAATTATTCCAAAATTTTCAAATAAAATAGGAAGTATCCATATGTATCGAAAGAGGATAAAAAAAGGAATCGATTGAAAAAATAAAAAATAGTAGGTGCCATTTGAAAAAACGAGGTTATTCGTGTTTGAAGTTTTTCAATTTTCGAATTTTATTTTGAACGCCCTGTATAAATTATTTAATTCAATTTTGTCAAGGCGTTAGCACTAATATTCAGCTATTACTAGTAAAAATTTCAACACTCTAAGTCGTATTTTGTGGAAGTTATGATTTTTTATAATTTGGGTTGCGGTAACGATTTTTTTTCTATAAATTAAATTAACTCAGAAACCGATCGTCATAGGTGTACAAGTTGGTTATCAAACCTACCTTAGAATTACACGTTTTATTCGAATTCAGCGTAAAAAATATACCATTCCATTTAAAATAAGAAAGTTGGTATCGACTTCCGGTATAACCGGATGTAAATCGAACTTGAAAATATTTTTAAAAGAAGCGGCATAAACAATAACCAAATGAGCCCAAGTTTCAGAATTTAATTCCTTCTACTAATTCATATACTTCTAATAGCCCATCAACTTGAAAAACCCTGTATAGTAATTAATGGTGATAATATTAGCCTATTTTATATTAGGGTGACTACTTCACCACCCTAACCTCCTTTCTAACTTATTTTTCTAACCATATTCTGTTGTTGTTGTTGTATGACTGTTATTGTTTGACTAATTTTTCTATTTCTGTTACAGGGCACTCTGAGGGATGTAATTGGAAAATATTGTTTGTCGATGTCGGTTTTGGTCGCGGATATTTTAATACGTTTTCGCCTATGTAGTGAGTGTCGCGTGTGAATTTATTCGGTTAGTGTTTTAACGGATTAATAATGTACCAATCAGCGATGGTTCCAACAAAAAAACAACCCCAAATACATTTCTGCTTTGGTAAGTCACAAATAATATTGATAATCTTCATTACTGTTTCATAAGAAACTACCCCTTTAAGATTTTTTTAGCAATATTTACCAACTTTATTTAATTTCATTTGGTAGATGGACATGTACGACGACAAATTATTATCACGAGAACTTTTTATTCGATTAAGTACTTGGTTGATTAATTTTTTGCGTCAAGCATAACACTTATCATGTTTACTCTATCATATAGCTCATTAGTGTGATCTAATTAACCGTGTGCATCGTTTCATGCCCTTTTAAAACTCGATATGGTTTCAAAGAAAGCATTAGGGTGAAAGAGTAATAACTCTTGTAACCGAGAATCTCCGATAAATACGATCTTACGTTTCGAATTTCACTCGTTTATTTAAAAATACCTTTTGTCATCTCGAAAACAAAGTAAAACAAAAAATGTATCCTTGAGGGGGATTTTGAGATGTCTAAATATTATTTTGCGTGGATATTATGTTAAACTTGTAACTGACTCGTATTGATTGTTAACTAGATTCAATTCCATTATGTTTTGTCAGTCAAATAATAGATACATAAAACAGCTGATAGAACGAATATGGTAATGTACATGTTATTGTTTAGATATATCATGTAATTCAATCCATTCAAATGGATCTGGGCTTTATTAAAAGCTTTTCAGCTGGCCATTTTACCATGAACTTCATTAACAATTCTCTGCATAAATAGATAATGCGGCAAACATATTCCTACGGACACGATAAATTATTTACACACGGCGAAAAACAATAACAAAAATTAGCTTAACATAAAAAGGAATCTACAAAAAAATTAAACGATTAGTGGATTATCTTCAAAAAGGTAATTTTATTAATTTTCAGAAATGGTTTAAAAAGGCAAAGAAATTATTCGTTTGTTCTAACCCCCTTTGACCTGCTATTTTCTATATATCTATAACCGAGTTAAATTTTTTTCAATAGTTTCGTACAGATTAGTGTGATGATAACGTAAATGTAAATTTATTTTTGTGACCACCCTGTAGACACGTATGTGTACTTAGTCAAGCAAACTAGATCCGAGAGAACTCGTTAAGGCCTGATGCAATCTAGCGTAGAATAATTAATCGTTCTGGATTGACGTTGAACTAATGGTCTGGAGTTATTGAGAAGGGGCTTCCATTTGTTCACACCTCGGTAGCAGCCGACGCTGTGTGCTGTGGTGGAAATGGTGGAGATGGTGCCAGGGGGTGTAGAAATGTAGGTACAGTAGTGTATATCTACTGATAATTTCTTTGCGATTCGATTAATTGCTAATGATCTACAATTTTTCCTCAACTTCTTACGTCGATGTTGATAGAGAGAGCTAAAGATACTCTGAGGGTAGTTGTGGAGTTATACAGGGTATATGGTTCCATTTCAAGGGATGCTGTGGGTAATCACGAACTCCTATTGGAAGTAGGATCATTATTTTATTAATGGATAAATATTTTTATGCCTTTTGCTACCCCTATGGCCAATATTCTTCCCATTCTATGATATCCTTTATACCATATTATCATCAAAATATTATAGGTAGACTTTTTTAGTTCATGTAGTAGATACGTACAAGTTCCGTGTCCCTGTCGTCCCCGAAGGAATTACTACTGAGAAACTAACCGAAATCGATTCTGATTTGCGAATGCCCATAATGCCATGTTTCGGCTCTGATATACATGATTACTATCTACGATACGTCTGCTGTGACGTCTGACAACAGTACGCGACTGATTTATTTCCCTTCATCTGCTTAGCATGCTTGTTAGATGGGACATGTCTATATCTATGGAACATACTGATACAGAAATGTTTTATCCAATTTTGTATCTTTTGAAAGGGCATTGGCATGAACCTAATCATGCTAAAGATAAAGATGGACCCAAGGAAGGCACTCATAAGGATATTGATGGGGATGTTAGGGAAAATTGTGGGAGATTTTGAAAATTCTATAGAAACAAGAAAATTCAACGATTGATCTTGTGGAAAATTTGATAAGTTCCTAACCCTAATAATGCCAGAGATAATGGGGGACATGCAGAGATATTCAATAGGACAGTTTTAGGGAACTTTGCTAGATTTTAAAAATTCCACAGAAAATAGAAAATTTAACGATATATTTAGTGGAAAATTGGAGAAGTTGCTTTTGTTGAAGTGGGCTGTAATAGCATAAGAAATCAATAATCGTCAAACAAAAACTTTTCTTCTTGCCGTAGTTCATAATGACATGTTCTCCTCGCCTGTAATTTGTCCGGATACGTACCAATTAGGTATTTTGTAAATGTTTTAACAAGTGGATGGTAAAATTTGTGAGAATTTTTCCTGCTGTCCAGCCGCTATTAGTCCATTAATCGAATCACGTGTATCGGTGTCTAACAACGTTCTCGCGTTATTACCAATAATAAATAATAAAAGGCGGGTCGCGGAATAATTAAAGGGATTTTTGAAAGGACACGTTATTACGGGAAATGATGTCCGCATGCTACTAAGCTCCTACATAATTCAGCGGCCAAGTTTGGACGACGCATAAATAATATTTACCTACCACCATGACAAACTATCGAAAGTTACCCTCGTATGTGTTTGTATCAATGTATTCAGGCGCACAAACACACTGACAAGTAGGTAAAAACAGTGACGTAGTATAAAAAATATTTACTAGAGTTGCTCCTATGGAAATACCAATTTAACCGAGAAATTTGTGCTGACAGCTGACGTAATTCACAATATAAAGGTGGTGCGCGCGCTGACTGTTGACGTCATCAGTGAGAGGACTAAAAACAAGAAGCTTATCTCAAAATTCCTCGGTTATTATGAATTTTTTTTTTTAATGGCTGCTGTCTACGCCGCTGTTTCCGAATACATCGAAGGCTTTTTGAATTTTTCATGTGGACGATTCCGTGTCGATAGACCTGAGAACGAAAAAGGGACAAAGTAACGGGAACGCTCGATAAATATACACCTACGAAAAGTTACTCTTCCTTGATATCCAACCAATTAATTACCGATGATAACGTATAATCAAATTCGGGAGGATCCTGGGTTACCATTTCGATGGCCTAAATAAATAATTAAAAATAGAACATGAACTATCTACTTAATATTAATATACGTACTTAGGAAAAGCTTCACTAGGCTAAATGAGCTTTTATATGGGATAAGATGTAGAATGTAATTTGTCATTGCCATCTTAAGACGTTTAGGTAAGCAAAAAAGTAGGAACTATAAATTTCAAGTCCGGATTAGGGTCAGAACTTGTCCAGTCATTGTGTCATAGCTCGGTATAAGTTATATTATTTGAAAAAGGCGATCCCTCTTTAAATTTGTCCGTTTTTTGTCGGAACGGGCGATAAATTTGAACAATGTTAAGTTGCAGCCGCGAAATAAATAACATTTTCCTTAAATTAATCCTTGTGGTGCGCATCTGTCAACACGGGAGCTGCGGCATCATCGCTTAAAAAAGATAATAAAGAATTATGAAAGATGTTGGGCTCCTTCTTTGGACCGTCGGTTGGTCCTTTGTTTTGTGTTAATGGGAAGAGGATTTCTTTAATCCCGCTTTCCAAGGATGTCTTCCGCATGCAATGAACTTGATTAATCCTACCGTGACCCGGTTCTGCCTTTCAGTGGAGACCTCCATTCTCCTTAGATAAGAAAAGGGATGCAATCAACTTTAGATTCCTTACTTTACTTTTACCCTTTAGTTCAGGATTAGTTCTCTTCGTGTGTTGTGTTAAGACACGAGTGATGCTCAACAAAATAAATGAGACCCACGTATACAAGGTGATTAATTAAAAGCAAAAAACTCTAAACTTAAGGATTGATAGTAGCATAAATGATAATTTCTCTTGAGGTAAACGAAGAAATAAGAATTAACATTTGTACGTGCCAACGTAGATGTAATAGTTAGGTAACTTTCGAGGGATGAAAATAGGGCGATTAAAACTAATACAACTTCGTCTATTATTACCATTATTAGTCGGCCAAAGTTCTCATACGTACGTGGCACTTAGCAATGTTCCTGAGTTTGTGAAATAATTTCAGTTATGGTTATACTTAGAATTACTGGGTCTTAGGGTCTCAATGTTTCGTGACTGTAATTAGATACCATGTGAATATTAACTTACAATTTAATTGAATCGCAATTAAAATTGTTACCGGTTATATTTGCTTGTTTTATTTTCTTTAAGATCTAGTTTTTTAATTATTATGATATGATTTCGTTATAAAGCACAGGTAATAAAACGATACTCCGAGGTACGTTTTTACTGCTTCACATTAGGAGTAATTTTTCTATATTATCTGTCCGTACGAATAAAATATAATAAGCTTAAGTGCTCGTTAAAAGGGAAAAATCTGAAGCTGGTTATGTCCTCGTTTCGCCTTTCAGAAATAATTATTTCTCTTCCTTTTCGAACAGTGTTGAAGTTTTATAACAAACAACGTGCAATCCGTCAGTTTATGGCAAGTCTCTTACGATATTTAATACGTTTTGAACGTGGACTGTGACGCGGCGCGTCGCGTCGTGGCGAAATATCGATGTCGTCCAAGTTCACCGACCGCGCAGGACACTAACCAAGAACAAACCAACAACGAAAAGGACGAGAGTCGAGTCCATCTCGTGTTGTTTTCTAAGTTGTTGTGTCCTTCGAGGATACGGCAGGGGTGACTCGGTCCTTGAAGCAACCTTACCACTTTAAAACAATTTACAACTTTTGTGGCTTCTGATAAACCATCCCCTAAAGAACGTCGATGACCTGAATGATCTATTCAGTACATTGTTCAAAATCGATGCCACTTATAATTTATATTGTAACTGAATGAAAATAATTTTCAGGACGATCCTATCAATTGCCATAAATATAGTTTGAATTAATTTTTAATCATCAGTTGTTGTGTCCTTCGAAGATTCGAAAGGGATGACTGTCCTTCAAGAAACCTTATTACTTGTGATAGGTAATTCATTCCCTAACAAATGTCGATAATTTAAATCGATACCACTTACAAGTTTAAATTAATTTTTTCCGTCCACTGTAAAAAAATAAAATTTTTGTTTTTTTCCTTTAGATTAATTTGGACTATTTATTTGAATTAATGAAAATTGTATAATTAGTAGCGAAAGGAAATTAACATAACAAGGGGTTTTGTTGGACATTGTAGAACGATATTCAACGAGTGTTGCCGTATCTAATCTGGGATTTTCAGGACACGGACGATAACAGCTGTTTGCGAATTACTGTACCGACTGCAATTATATTTATCAGTAAAACCACTTGTTCCCGAACAGACGAATTTGTATCGCGTAACAAAACAGCGCATAATTTCGGAAAATTTATTGGACCTGGGCACTGATAACAGTGACAATCATTAACTAATGTAATATATATTGCATTATTTATAATAAATATTAATATAAATGTTTTAAAACACTATTAATATCCATCTATTTACTTGTATTAATGTGTAATTGTTATTGGAAAAAATATACGTATATAAAAAGAAAATATGTCCCGAGGTTTTTAGGATTTTATTCCTACAATAAAACCCTTGAATCTGACTATTTGATGCAATTAATTTTATATGGGTGGGAGTGTAATAAAATAGATTTGTCCAAGTAGCATGTTTTTAGAACGAGTCGAGGGCGAGTACTTCACGAGTATGTGGCGAAAACCTTTGAAAAAGTAGCGAGTACTTACGAATATGTTACGAATACTTGCGAGTATGTGCGAATGTCCACGAGTATATGGCGAGTACCTTTGAATATGTGGCGAATGCTTACGAATACGTGACGAATACTTGCGAATGTCCACGAGTATGTGGCGAGTACCTACGAGTACTTTTGAGCTTACAAAACTTGTTTTTGGGCATAAGCCACACTTTCTCGTCTTTATCCATACCTATTCAAAGATAAATGACGTTATAAATTTCCTTAGTTAAACATTTTGTGGCACATTTTGCAAGGAAAACATTCCGAAACGTCAGATTTAATTTGGGTCCCTTCGTAACGCCAGTAGATAGAGAAAAGAATAGGAAAGTGGTCAATGGTAGATAGGTATTTTTTCCTCTCCTTCTTTACAGTAAGTCTTCTTCTGCCGAGGGGTAAAAACAATGCGAATCCAGTTACACATACATACATAAATACACAAGTAAATATACGTACACAAACATAGATACGCGTACACCTTCATTGACGCAAGTTCGCGTAATGGCTCGGGGGAGCTTGGCGCGTATGAGTCAGCTGGGGCGAGGGTCCGTCCCCTCACCTCTTTATTGAGTAAGGGTGGCGGTGGATTGGCTTGGATCGCACTATTGCAACTGCACAAAGACCGAAAATATATATCGCGCAAAACAGTTCACGTCAGTGTTTGTCTCGTGTTGTGCTAGTGAGGTGCTGTGGTCGTAGTTAGGTTAGGTACCATCGGTAAAAGGTGCAATATTATATCAACCACCTGCGCGTAAGGTGGCCCTCGACACTTGCTACGTTATACATACCTAATAGTACCTTGCCAAACACCCCTATCGTACTTATTCAATTCTATTCTACTCTATTGCTCAATTTGTGTTCATTTAGTATTTATTTATATCTATGCATTTTGTGATCGTGTTCGGTTACTTGTTTATTGACCCCTTTATCTAGTCAACTATTATGTCAAACTGCAGGTATCTCCATTATCCATCACGAAAGGATTAATCAGTATTAAGGGTGATAGACAATTTCCTTCAATTACCTGCTTTCTAACGTCTCTGTCAAACATACCTGTCTGTCCATGACTTTGCGAAAATATAAAACACCCTTTTAAGTAAATTTTCAAAAATATTCAGCATCTTAATATCAGATTCTTGAGTGTGTGTGTGTGGATCGATATACTGACTGACAAAGTCCCCATCACCGGTGCCATTTGTGTCTCCGAAAAAAAAAAGTTTTCCCGATCAATAAATGCTTGTGAAAGTTAGAAGAGTGAAGAACAAAATCTACGATTCGAGTGTACTTTAAAGGATCCAGTCCCCTTTAAAAAGTTGAACAACGCTTAATTCGAAACGCGTTCTCCCCCGTCTCGCACTAGGGTCCTGCGTTAAAAGGGGGGGAGAGAAGGGGTTCCGTGATCGATTTTTGTGCGTGCTAGTTGAAGGCGAGTCAGGGGGGACTGCCGCTGATGACCAGCATGCTGATTCCGACAGCGTCGGGGAAAATGTACCCCATCTCGACCACGCTACCAACTGGTTGTCCTCCGCCTACGCTCCCTTCCTCCGGTGGCAAAGACGTCGTCAAACTCTTCGTCGGGCAGATACCGCGCCATCTTGAGGAAAACGATCTCAGGCCCATGTTCGAGGAATTCGGGAAAATTTACGAGTTCACCATCCTCAAGGACAAGTACACCGGCATGCACAAAGGTAAACACTGCCCCATCTACATCTTAATTATCCTGATTATAATTTTATCAAAAATGTTATGGTTTTGTACATAATATGTACATGTTGATGTTACATCGTTTTTTTCTTCCCTTTCATGCGTCACTGCTTGCACATTGATACGGGGTTATTCCGTATGTGTAAATCATTCGGAACCGATTTCACGTTACGATTATGATTTGATGATACGTAGCGTTGACGCGATGTAACGCTACACGATCCGACGGGGTAGGTACGGTACGGTCGTCGTCGTCGGTGGGGTGCAGCCTGATACGATACGGCGCCCTGGGGGTAGCATAATCCGCACCACCAGGAAGGACGAACAACTACCTATTCACCACGTACCCACTACTACATACGCTGTTTGCGAAGTTTTATTAACGACCTGTCTGACGGCGCGAAACTTATCCAATTTTCATCTTTCAGTCGGTGACGTATACGTACGTTGCCATGCACATGACCTAGCTAATCATTATTATTCGATTTAACGCCTACCGTATTTAAAATTTATAGAATTTCGCCAAAGGTGTAACTTTATAATAATCGGAACATGAGGTGGGAGGATGTCTTGCCTGGTTTGGGACATTGTAGGCTAAATGAGGGATGTAATGATCATTTATGATTTAACACATTACAAAGAAATGGGAAAATCTTTACGAGGGTTGTATTAGGCAAAGTTCAAATGTAAGTCTTCCTATTTATATGGTGTTATGTGGATTAATTGGTTATAGTAAAAAGGTTTCTGGTCCAATTTGCACTTAAAGTGAACTGTGAGACGTAGGAGGATCGATTTGGCAAGGGTGCGTAATGTTTATACCTACCCTGCCGGACAAAACATCCTCTGATGGCTCCGTTTTCGTATTTCGATACATTCTGCAAAGTTTCCGCAAATATTCATTTTATTGCTTTCGGCGTTTATGGCGTCGGCTCACAGGAGACATTTTTTTTTATCTGAAATGGACCATTCCCGTTTCCGTTCAGAAACTCTTCGAGATTTATGGGCGATGGTTAGACGACTAGGATTCCCATTCAATTCCGCGTCGAAAGAAAAAAATAGTGAAAGCGGCGGCGCACTTGAGGCATAAAAAATAAATTGGCAAGGCTGCACGGTATCGATCGGACAAAAAGAGGACCATAATAAGAAGAAGGCCAGTGCTTTCTGATGCGTCATCGGCAGGCGACGATTCCACGTTATCCTTGGAATGAATTAAATCGAGAAATGTCAGTAAACAATGCCATTCGGCCAGCAATAAAACGGTCGACTCGGAAGAGGGTGTTAAAAAAACACACGGGTCGAGAAGAGGGTCGCACACGAACAATTCATCAAATTTTAAAGTAAGCTCATTTGACTACGACTCATTCTAAAAATATCCAACTGTAGTTTATCACGAGCTATAATTAAATCTTGATTGTCTTACCACTTCTACCAACGTTTTCGTCCAAATTATTGTTACAATTTCTCTTAAATTCCCCTGTATTTGTAGGAGATTGCAAGATATGGAGCTAAAGTGAGGGCGTGTATCAATAGAACGTCAAATACGTCCAAGTTGTTCGGGGCGGTTTCGTGTATTTACAATAAGATTAATTTTCTCCGTTGGGAGAATGACGGTGATCAATCAAGCGTGAGAGCCATAATGGAGGAAAACTGAGTTCTTAAGCAGAATTAGGGTCGCATCTGGCTCGTTCTTCTTGCACGTGAGGGTCGACGGGTTAAAGAAAAACACCTGCGAAAAGTGTGCGGCCTGGCTGCGCTAAAAATTCGCCGTCCATAACTTTCTTTTTCTGTGCGGTGGAAAGGAGGGCGAGAGGGTGGAACGGGCCGTGGAAACTGAGGGAGATGAACGAACAGCTCATGTGGTCAACGAAGAGCGCATCTGCAATAAATACAAATGATTTGTATCAGCGTTTGTTTGCAGCTGACGCCTGGGCCATTACTTATCCAGAAAACTGCAAATTTTGTTCTCGGACAGTGCGCGCGAAGAAGATCTTAGCGGCTACAAACATGTTTATGGCCATGTGACGCCTATCGTGACATAAATGGACCTCTTTCTGAGAAATGGGATCCGGAAAAAATACGGGTTTCAGGTGAACTTCTCGCGATAAAAAAAAAAAAAACATTTACAATATGGTCAGCCTCTAATAAAAGGATACAATGGATCAAATAATTACCTAATTAATATTTTTTTCAGTGAAAGCAAAATATCTGCTTCTCGTTTATTTATTGAGGATGATTGGGGATACCAGACGAAAATTAAAATTTAGCAAAAATAGAACACAATAGAGCTATCTTTATTATTGAAAAGCAAATTATGGTAACTACTAAGTTAACAGATTAATTAAGATTCATTAAGGTTCTTAATGATAAAAGGAAACTATTGTCATTCTTAAATAAATAGTTTCGCCACAAAAGCATTAAGTGATTAATTTAACCCTGTGGACACTTCAGGCCTTTAGGATTTTTGTACCGGTTGTAGTTATACAGTGGTCCATAGAATTTTTAATCCATTCCTTTCATGACTGCGTGATATACCAGAAAATATTCCTTCAATCGTTGCTGTTACTGGAGTGGAGCAGCAGAAAAAATTCTGCAACAGGTTTCAAGTAGTCATTTTAGAAATATTTTCCCACATAAAATGACGTGCTGAGAAAAATTGTTGTGCAATTGATGTGTTTTTTGGTATTTGTTGATAATTTCATTGGTGTCCTGATCAGGGAGACACTGCGTTGACGCATATTTGACAATGCACCCCATCTAATTAGTAGATTCGCGACGATTGCGGCGTAATTTTGGCTGCAAAAATGATTTATGACGAGTTCATCAGGGTTGACGGTGTGCGCGTCTTCGTGTCCGATAAGAGCGCACGCGTTATCGTCGCGACGCCTGCGTCGCCGTCGCCTGCCCTCGTGGCCACAGCGCCCGTGTACCGGCTGCTCTTATCTGACGTCAGTGCATGCCGCTGCTTCTTCAGGCACGAGCCGCTGTCGATAGTCAAAAAGACCCAAAAAATCGTATGATCGGCGTTGTTATTGTTTTGTTGTCGTCCTTGTTGTTATTGTCGCGGTCAAACAAACGGACTGACTCGAGAACGTTTCGCGCCTTTCGTGACTATTCACACACTCTTCACACACTCTCTGCTCTTCTGTTGTTATCACCAACTTGTCACACTTCTCCGACGTATGTACATATGTACCACGTGAGCTTACAAAAGTTGATCGCGTGTTCGTCCCCCAACAATAAACACAGGCTCCAGTCCAAATAACAATATTTATAATAATTACAAAAAAAAAAAAAAGGAAAAAGGTGAACATTTTTGTCGGTGGTTTATTTGTTGTGGCCGCGAGGCCGCTATCTGGCCGCGGTGGATCTACAAACGTCCGTTATTTATCCGACTGACGTGGATCCGATCGATGTGGTATTGCCCTCCTGGAGTCCATTCCTAGACGAGCACCACGACATCCACGAGTTGCCTCTCGTTTACACCCCAACAGGTAAGGTTCGATGAACGAGCGACGGCGGAGCTGATGCACCGACCTCGATGCTCCCTCTCGCTGCTCTCGCTGCATTTCTTTCAAACTTACTCTCGTGGAAAGGATTAAAAGTTGAAATAGAATCCCAAGTAACTCTATAAATTCTCTCCTGTTCTGCTGAAAAGTTTCCACTGATTAATGGATATCCAACAGCGAGTCTTTCACACCGAAAACTTTCCTTCAATGGACGGATGGGATCTCCTCACTTCAATAACTGTTTCATCCCATTCTTTATATCTATTGAAAGATGTTAATACGCTTCCAACACTCAATAGTTGCTAGCTAACGGTGAAAGAATAATTACCATTTTAGTTTTTTTATAAAGGATAAAAGTTTTCACACAGTCATTAACACAAAACCATTTTATATGTATTAGATACTTAACACATCCGCAATCAATTTATTTTGAAAAGATAATTAAAGGATTAATTCCAAAACGTGATTGACATTGGATCAATATTTTCTTAACTGAGTAACATTGTTTACCAATTTTGTTGTCGTGAAGTTTACTATATGAGATATTAAACGTATTCTCTTCGTAATCCTACCTAACGTGTACCACCATCAAAATTTTTGTTTTGGAAATCTTCTGTTCCAAAAATGGACCTGGAGAATAAAGGAATTGGTTCAGACTTTGTCTTCCTTCTAATTTGGAAACGAAATTAGGTCATCGTAATATTATTTTTGCTTTTTTATAAAGGGGAATATTAAAAAATTGTTTAATGTATAAATACATTTATGATATGGTAATTCATTTTATTATTTAATTATTTTTCATTTTTGAAAACTGTTTGTAAGCCCTTTGAATATTGGCATAATTGATTTATGTGACTGGGTACTAAAAA
The DNA here is from genome assembly GCA_029378335.1 of Agrilus mali. Classification (NCBI taxonomy): domain Eukaryota; kingdom Metazoa; phylum Arthropoda; class Insecta; order Coleoptera; family Buprestidae; genus Agrilus; species Agrilus mali. The sequence goes on from CM055660.1 coordinate 2,221,197, forward strand.
AGTTGAAATTGCATCTTTCTCGTCAAACTATGTCACACAAACGCAAGTGGGTCATTGATGATTACCGAATTAGAACGTTTATGACTCTCGAGAACCACAAACAATATCCCAACCAAAAGACTTTGACCTGTTTTCATCGAAAATTCAACTTATTTATTATCTGAAAATGATTATTTCGATCGAGGGTAGGTATGTATTCTCCTAAAGGATTAGGGACTCCAATCTTTTAGGGTTTTAAGCGTTTAAGCGTTTTCCGAATCGAATGTTTTTTGGTAGTGTTCAGTGCTGTAGTCACGTATTTTTGGGGATTAAAAAATACACTTTCAGTTCTGCTGTTCTGGTGTGGGTTTTGTGTGCACCTTTTCACTGCACGAAAAATTCCATTTGCAAAGCAAAATATCCCGAACGTGTAAGCGTTCTTTGTAATTATGATTGGAAAGGAGTCCTCTATGGGTATACATATAAACCCTTGTGTGAATGTGTGAATGTATGTGTATACCTGTGACTCGTCCTTTGATTCGTCGCTTGCAAAACCCCCGATGTAGTTTACTTTGGCATCGGCTTTTCTGATGGGGTTTATGCACGTGAATCAATTAAAATTCTGCGCCTGCATGCTAATCACGTCAGTCGTACCACCTACGTAGAAAAAATGTGTTATATGTATGTGTGTATGTAGTCCGAATGATCAAAAGAAATCCTTGTTGTAATTGTCCTTTTTTTTTGGCTTCTTACGAGGCTTTAATTAAAAATGTTCTCTTCATTTGAGGTTCCAAAAACCTTTTGTGGCCTCTTTTCTATTATGATAGATAGGTACTTCAAAAAGTTTGACGAGCAAAAAGATGGGGTTGATGAATAAAAACTTTATTTATGCCCTACTTATTCACTTCTTCCATTTAATTTTACAAGTTTAAAAATATTTGACTTACACCCAATAATGTAGATACTAAAAATGTTTATTGGGAAAACTTTTTTAAAACGTATATATAAAAAAGGTTGCAGTAACCCTTCCAGTACTTATGACAGTAATATTGATTCAAACAACGTTAGGTGGGTAAATAAAAGAAAAAATCTTAAGGATGATAAGGGAATAATTCATTTCCGTTGCATTAGCCTGCCAGTATTCTGTGTAAACTAACATATACGATATTGGCCAATCATTTTCCATCCAATAAGGCATTCGGTCATGCGATACTTTTATTTGAAGTATTTCCATTTTACATTATCGTAGCAGAAAATCTGTGCGTGTGTACAGGTAGGACGTTATACGTATGTAGGTACTATTACAAACTTTTAGTATTGAACTAGCAAACGTGGGAATTAAGGGCAATTTGAGGAAATTGCTGGCTTTTACTATAATTCGTGTGTACAGATAAAATCTTTAGTACTTCCCGTACATATATTTACGCAGAGATAGTTGATATATCACTTTATCACATCGCGAACATTAAAAACGTCTCTTTACACACGCAAAATTAATATACATACGTACATATACATTACATGTTTATCCCTTTATCGCCACCCACACTTTAATATCTCTTTTCAGCCATCAGGTTATCTATTAGCTATACAGTTTTGAACGTTCATGATTATCTCCATTAATTCATGTCATTCAGGGATTTTGTATTCAATAAAACTATTTGAGGAAAAGCAACGATGAAAATTGTTAATGTATAAGTAGGGGTGAGGGTGACTGTATTAGACCTAGCTGGGTTAGAAGTTATCTGCAACTCTTTTTGGATAAACTAACTGTTGTTTACTGGTCTCAGCGGTCGCCACTGTTCGCAGATTGAGGCCAGTTCTGGAGCGTCATCTAATTTTAGTAACTTCAGCTGCATTTTTGTATAAAATAATTATTTAGTAATAAATTATAAAAAAGATGGCGTTATAACAGCAAAAACGTTGTAAATTTGACGTAAGCACAACAGCTCTCTCGTTTCGTAGAACGTGCTCACGTATAGTAGTAGTTTGATACTTAATATTTAAGGGCAGGTGAAATATTAAAAGGGGGTATGTTTAGCCCTCTGCTTGGGCTTGCTGTGGGAGTTCTCGCGAACACTAGATGGTGTGTAGGTTACTATATGCTCGCTCTGATAACAACTGTAACTGTAACTGTGGAGAAGCCTTAGTTGGTTGGTGGGTATTAGACTCGTAGACTCGCGTGTATGAATAATTATCATCCATTAAGTTCGAATTAAATCCAGAGCGTTAATCCTGTAAGAAGGAAGGACGGGAGTGCGTATAAATGAGAAAGGACTATTAGTAGGTAGGTACCTACCAGAAACAGAAATCTGGTTCACCGTATCACGTCTCGAGTTCTTGTTTTGTTTCGTACAGCGGTTAAAGCACTTGGTAAAATCCTGTTCTACAAATGGGAAATGGGAATTTCATTTGGAACAGAACACTTATATTTTGTCTTTAAGCACGATCTAGTCACAATTAATAATTAATTAATTGAATATATCGAGAAGAAACTTCTACGTACATAGATAAATAGTTCGGTACTTTTCGTACTCACTTACGTATTTCTGCTTAGTTTTTAATTAGACGTGATACCTGATTGACAAATGGCTTTAAAGATTATAGAGTAGAATCCGTCAAACTGTATTTCAAATCTTGTTTGAAATAGCCTTTGTGATACGTTCTTCTTAACATGATCACGACAGTTACCAATGGTTTTTCATTTTTTGAATTTGGAATTTATATTAAATAAACAGTTGTGCCTACCTTACAATTGGCTTCAAGAATTATGGAGTATAATTCTTGAGACCACATTCCAGCTTCTGTTTGAAGAACTATTTCCGATTATTGATAATTTTTATCTTGATATGACCCAATGGTCGTTACCAATGATATCTATGATATTCGATGTTATCCACATCTTCTGGAATTAATTTCCAATTAAAAGTTGTGCCTATCAGACTTTCAGCTTCAACGATTCGTGAGGGAAATCCTTCAGATCATGTTTCAGCTGCTGCTCGAAATAATCTTTGTCATCCTTGACGATTTTTTCTTTATAAGGCCTAACGAAAGTTACCAGTGGTACTCCTGGTATTTTGACGTCTTCTGGAACTGCTCTTCAATAAAAAGTTGTCAATACTTGTCATTGGGCTTCAAATATTAAGAAGTAGAAACCTTAAGACCTATTCCAACTTCTGTTTGAAGAACTATTTCCGATTCTGATAATTTTTGTCTTGAAATGACCCATTGTAGGTGTTACCAATGATATCTATGGTATTCGACCGTTATCACGTCTTCTGGAATTGATTCCAATTTAAAAAGTTGTGCCTTCAGACTTTAGCTTCAAATACTTGGTAGAAATCCTCAGATCATGTTCAGCTGCTGCTCGAAATAATCTTGTCATCCTTGACGATTTTTTCTTTATAAGCCTAACGAAAGTTCCAGTGGTACTCCTGGTATTTTGACGTCTCTGAACTGTCTTCAATAAAAAGTTGAATACTTAATTGGCTTCAAATATTAAGAAGTAGAAACTTTAGACACTATTCCAACTTCTGTTTGAAGAACTATTTCCGATTCTTGAAATTTTTGTCTTGACATGACCCAATTATCGTTACCAATGATATCTATGGTATTCGATGTTATCTACGTCTTCTGGATTGACCTATTACAAAAGTTGTGCTATCAGACTTTTAGCTTCAAAATTTAGAGGAAATCCTCAGATCATGTTTTCAGCTGCTGCTTGAAATAATCTTTGTATCTTGACGATTTTTTCTTTATAAGACCTAACGAAAGTTACCAGTGGTACTCCTGGTATTTTGACGTCTTCTGGAACTGCTCTTCAATAAAAAGTTGTCAATACTTGTCATTGGGCTTCAAATATTAAGAAGTAGAATCTTTAAGACCATATTCCAACTTCTGTTTGAAGAACTTTTCCGATTCTTGATAATTTTTATCTTGATATGACCCAATGGTTCGTTACCAATGATATCTATGGTATTCGATGTTATCCACGTCTTCTGGAATTGATTTCCAATTAAAAAGTTGTGCCTATCAGACTTTTAGCTTCAAAATTCTAGAGTGAAATCCATCAGACCATGTTCCAGCTGCTGCTCGAAATAATCTTTGTCATCCTTGACGATTTTTTCTTTATAAGACCTAACGAAAGTTGCCAGTGGTACTCCTGGTATTTTGACGTCTTCTGGAACTGCTCTTCAATAAAAAGTTGTCAATACTTGTCATTGGGCTTCAAATATTAAGAAGTAGAATCTTAAGACCATATTCCAACTTCTGTTTGAAGAACTTTTCCGATTCTTGATAATTTTTATCTTGATATGACCCAATGGTTCGTTACCAATGATATCTATGGTATTCGATGTTATCCACGTCTTCTGGAATTGATTTCCAATAAAAAGTTGTGCTATCAGACTTTTAGCTTCAAAGATTCTAGAGTGAAATCCATCAGACCATGTTCCAGCTGCTGCTTGAAATAATCTTTGTTATTCTTGACGATTTTTTCTTTATAAGACCTAACGAAAGTTGCCAGTGGTACTCCTGGTATTTTGACGTCTTCTGGAACTGCTCTTCAATAAAAAGTTGTCAATACTTGTCATTGGGCTTCAAATATTAAGAAGTAGAAACCTTAAGACCATATTCCAACTTCTGTTTGAAGAACTTTTCCGTTTCCTGGTAATTTTTATCTTGATATGACCCAGTGGTTGTTACCAATGATATCTATGGTATTCGACGTTATCCACGTCTTCTGGAATTGATTTCCAATAAAAAGTTGTGCCTTTCAGACATTTGGCTTCAACGATTCTTGAGTGAAATCCATCAGACCATGTTCCAGCTGCTGCTCGAAATAATCATTGTCATCCTTGACGATTTTTTCTTTATAAGACCTAACGAAAGTTGCCAGTGGTACTCCTGGTATTTTGACGTCTTGTTTAACTGGTTTTCAATAAAAAGTCGTGAATACTTGAAATTTAGCTTCAAATATTCAGGAGTAGAATTCTTTAGACCACATTCCAACTTCTGTTTGAAGAACTATTTCCGATTCTTGACAGTTTTTGTCTTGACATGACCCAATTATCGTTACCAATGATATCTATGGTATTCGATGTTATCTACGTCTTCTGGAATTGATTCCCAATACTTAAAAAGTTGTGCCTATCAGACTTTTAGCTTCAAAGATTCTAGAGTGAAATCCATCAGACCATGTTCCAGCTGTTTCTCAAAATAATCTTTGTCATCCTTGACGATTTATTCTTTATAAGGCCTGACAAAAGTTACCAATGGTAACTACGTCTTCTGGCAATAATTTTCGATAAAAAGTTGTGAATACCTGACATTTGACTTCCAATATTAAAGATTTTTCCTTGACATGATCTCATGATCCTTACCAATAATATCTCTGTTACAAACTGCAATTTATTACTGTTATAATCAATAAAATTCGTTAATATTGAATTGCATATTTTATCTTATCAGCAATAAAACTTATGTCATCATGTATTTTTTTGCCACATTCGATAATATCTAAAATAGGGTTAACGATCTACATCTATGTAGTACATACATACATACATGAGGCCACATTATCAATGTTAGGAATGTTTCAACGTTAAATAATACTTATTTCAAAAGTTCGATAGAGTTGTTTTAGTAATAAAAGTTTGACGTTTCTATTTTTGACCTCTTGAGAATTGTTTCACAAATTACCGAGTTATTGCGACTACTAAAACCCATTCCTTATCCTAATTAATCTTGCATGCAGTAGTAAAAGGCACATTCTGATTCAATAAATTCCAATCTTTCGGTATTAAAGTCCTTTCGGCCTACTTTTTTTATCGTTCCTCGAATGTGAATAACGGGGACAAGAGAGGGTTTATAGATTTTTAAATTGATTTAAGAACAAGACACAATTTCCGTTATTAAATTACGCTACGGGAATCTTATCAGAAAAAACCGAATATTTAACAGGATCTTCCAATTCCTTTTCGAAGCTAACCACTCTTTGTAATAAGTTTCTTGGTATAATATAGTTAAAAAGAAATTGTTAGTACAGTTTATGTTCTGTATCGATTTATTACTGTACTGACCCGTTCGAACTATAGATTGATATGAAGGTGTTGACTGACTGACCCATTTTGCGCTCGTCTTCTATTTATATTGCAATCGAATTAATTGAAAAAACAAGAGAAGGCGGGGATGGTATCGTACTCGTGTGAGTGAATGCACCAGCTGACAATAAAAAAGTTCAAAAAAGCTGAACATGGCCGATTACAAATCGTCACGTCTCGTCGTCGTCCAAAACTCATATCTATGACGGTACGTACATAGAAAAAGCAATTGTAGTTTACGAGTCAACTTCGATTTCCATATATTTCATTAAAATCGGCGTAGTCCGTGTTATTGGCATTGTATTGCTATCGGCGTTGTTTTGAACCATTCGTTTGGGCAGCAGAGAGCGAGGTCTGCCGTCAACGATATACGTCCCTGTGTGTATATTGCAATCGCCGCCAGGGGGTGTGCGACTGACGGCCAGATAATACCCAACCCGGCTTTCGCTCTTTTTTTCCTCCCTTTCTCTTTCTCTCTTTTGCGCTATCGGTCCGGCCATTGTTTTCTGTTTTCAATATTTTCGAGAGCGATTTCCGCGTTTTCCCGGCATCCATAAATCCACCACCATCACGTGGGGTAGGTACATAGGTGTATGTCCTCCGGACGACGAAACCGACTGTTATTTTTACGCCCTGTTGGATCTAGCAGTCCGATTTTGTTTTAATGCACGCAACTGTGACTTTATTTATTGCCGAACTTTGGCACGGGGCCTAAAACTAATTTTTAATCGCCCTCGCTTCAAAACTATACGGTTGCAACTGGGCACAATCATCCCTTCGATCCACCCTACATTAAATAAAAATCTACTGCGATTACAGTCTCTATAATTCACATACATGAATATTTACGTACCTACCATTAGTAAAAGGGGAAAATTTTATTCTTGCTTTTTCGATTAATTTAATTAGTAGGCATTAGAAGAAAATTTAAGAAACTGTATTTTCGCATTCAAATCGCATATCTCGATGAATGGATCTTGGGGGGGGGAGTCAAAACTATTCGACGTTTCGTCTACTATCACAAGGACTATCTTCAGCAACTTTACGCGGCGATGTAAGATCTCCAACGCTGTTTCTGTTTCAAAATGTAGTAAAGTACTTTCGAATATTTCAAGAACACTTCTCTGATGAGTAATAAAACACAGTAGTACGAGTTGAGCACTTACTGTAGTTAGAAGAAACGGGAGTGGTGATTTTGTGGTAATGTTCCCAGCCACTTTAGTTGTTTCCTTGATGGCAGAATGCTTCCTTCAGTTACATAAACATAAAAATTTGGCAAGACACTCAACATAACATGTAAGAGAGCTTCAGACGTTCCTAATGACTTCATGTGAATCGTGCTTTAGTTTTTGAAGTACTAGATATATTTTTAGAGGACTTTCAAATTACCAATTATATCGAGAAGTAATTGTATTCAACCTAGGCATTTGGAAGAAGGGCTTTGTGAACATCATAAGAGCTTTAATGATATCAGGAGGGGTTTAAATACATCGAAAGGGCTTCAAATACATCAAAAGGGCCCGAATAACTTCCAAAAAGGGTTTAGAATATGCCATAATAACTTAAATAAACCAAAAGAAAGCTTAAAACCCTTTTGATAGTTTTTTACCCTGATTTCAAGCACTTTGAAGTGCTTGAAGCTCATTGGAAGAACCTTAAGCACTCTGAAAGAGCATGGAGCACATTGATAGGGTTTTAGCACCTTGAATACGTAGGAAATCTTTTTTTAATAGTTGTGATTGTATTTTGGTTAACATTTAGTGCATTTTTTTAAACTGAGTACAACCACAGCGATTGAAATTGCGCCCACGCTACGTACCCTGACACTCCACTCTCCACTAGTAGCCAATTTTTTCTACAAAGAGTGTGCGGAGTCTTCAAAATCCTTCAATTTGGTTAGACAGTAGCACATCATCAGAAATGTGTCTCATACTTTTCAGATAACCGTAGAATGCGTTGTTCGATTCGTTGTTTGATTCAGGTCAATAGGGCTGTTGGGGTAAGAAGTATTACACGCACAAATCGATTAAACTTTTGTTTCTCCACAAAGGAGCCCGAAGAGAGAGCGGCTGCTATATCCTTTAATCAGATCTCTTTGACGGTAAGATTTTTCTATATCGCTACGTTGGCCGGGCGTGAGGGGCCGTGTGGGGGGGGGGGGAGGGTAGGGGAGCGACGCGCACGATGCCTTTATTTCGTGGGGGCCCTTGTTCGTCCCTATTTTAATTGCCCGAACTGACGCAGTGCTTATATTCCTTAGCGCCTCCGGATAAAGAAGAATGAAGTGAAATATGATAGTAGGCTTCTATTCGGATCTTCTTCGTTCCCCCAACGAAATCGCAACGTAACGTTTCGTATCACGTCTCGACGCCTTAAATTTCCCGTCTTTCTCGTTTGCTAATAAAGAAGAAGAAGAAGAAGTAAGAATGGAGGAGAAGAAGAGAAGGCACATTCGTTTTACTTACTTACTTGCTTGTATGTTATCTTTCTTGCGTGCACGCGTGTCGTAGGCCGTCGCCGTCGGTTGTGACGCACTGCGGGGATTCACCCTCGGTCGACGTCTTGATGTTGATGCTGCTGCTACTGCGGCCGCCATCATCCATCGTGCCGTCCGTCGCCTTCTTCCTTTTAGCTATTTTAGCTTCTATTGTTGGGAGCAAAGCAAGCAAGCACGAAAATCGTCGCGTTATCTTCTCGTTGTCGGCTCCTCTTTGCTTTATATATGTAAGTAGTTTATAGTGGATTTATTTTTTGCTAGCCGTTTTGTTGTTATGGGTAAAAGGTTCACTGGGGCATTTGTGCGTTTCAATTAGACTGCTTTGATAGGAAACTGTGTCATAATATTAGAAATGAAAATACAGGAAGATTCCGGATTCCTTAAGGAATATTATGGTTGTTGCTGATCAAATTTTGTATCAACAATGCTATGTGTCAGAGGACAACGTCTTTATGAGCGAAAGGGAGTAATGGTTGCGACATTTCTTACGGTTTATGGCCTTTACTGTTGTAACTGTTATGCAGCAGGCGAACGTCTCGCGACAACTTGCAACTTTGTATTATCTTTTTAGCTAACGTGTAATCGTCGCGTTCGTATGTCTGCCCTCGTAAATATTTCACCATTGAACGGCTGCTTCGATATTCATGCCCCCATTAGGACAAATTTATGGCTGTCGCCTTTTATCGAATGTTGGAAAAATGACATCAAAACGTTTTACTGTCTTAATCGCGATGATGAGAAGGAGCACGTTAAAAAGCAATTTCGTTTAGTGAGGTAACCGACAATGTTACCAAGTTAGTTGTTGTAAAAATATACCGGATTATTTAAAGCTCCTGCCTTGTTCTAAATTTGGCAACTCTGAGGGATTCACTATTTATTTACATACCTCTTTGGTCGGTAATTCTAATTAAACCTAAACCGGGCCCTTCTTGAAAAATTAAAGGAATTTTTGATGTCGCTTAATAACATCAGGCGGTTCGTTCAGGAACAGCGGCGTAACTTAAAGAAAAAAATAGAAATATTTTATACTGTGCCCCTCTTTACTCCTGTTTCTGTCTACTATACGTGAAAATTTATTGTCTAAAATCCATTCCATCGATAAAAGTGTTACTAAAAATCTAAATGTAGGTACATAAAATAGTTTTATATTTTCTATATAACCGGTGCTCTTTATCATTATTGCATCTGTTTTAATGTACTTAAGAGCCAGACGGTTCTTAAAGTAAAATTGGATTTTGTCATAGAGCCATAACCGACTGAACGAGACGAGAGTTCGGTGATGCAGTGCATAACATTAAAATTTATCTATTTAAGGCGTTTAAAACCGCGAGTTTTGTCTGAATTTTTAACTGTTTGCCGTAAACTTTTAAGCACCTCCGATTAATACATGCGTCTACCTTCTATACAGGTACAGACGTATGTATAAGGGTTATCTGCAGTAAGCAAAAGCAACCCCAAGTTCGGGGAAACTTTGAACGAAACACTGGAGCTCTCTAACTTTAATTGAACGAATAGCTACTAATTAAATTAACATGCGATAAACAGTTGTCTAAACGGAACAGCCATTAGGAACTAATTGAATTTTAAATCCCGTGGAGCTTTTCTAGACGAGATAAAATAAATTTAAAACCTACTTCCTCGATCTCTACGTTCCGGTTTTAAGGGCCAGACGGGAAAACAGAAACGTTAAGGTTTTCTTGACTGCATAGTTTTGCTTTTAGTAGCTTGCCAGTCCGTATTATTATTACGTATTATCTACAATATGCTTTCATGAATACGACTCATACGTAACGTAGGTACCTGTCTGTGATACGATACGATATACCTTTCTGTGTAAGTACCTATTAAAATTTTACACTCGAGGGACTCGAAGATCTTGTTACGAACTCTACTACAATAGGGTCGTAATTGGCCGAAATAAAAATTTATTCCAAGATTAGGATTGTATTATTTATGTTTAAGCTTTTGTTTTCAAGATATGTACCAGGAAGAAAACGAAATTGTTGATAACCACTCAAAGCACAAGTTCTAAAAACCTCGTCATTATTTATTTTATAACAACAAGCGGTAATCGATAACTATAATAACATATACCATGAGTAAGTACTTGTATAAAGTCACAATTTTTATTTGTAGGTTATAGTGAACATTTTTTTAATTTCCTTGTATATTTTTTGTTGGGTACCATCACTTTACAGTTACCTATTTGGGCTGACCTAGATTGTAAGATTCTTTACAGAAACAGTTTACAATAGTTTCACTTGAATAGTTAGTTGGGGAAGAGAAATTGTAGCGGAATAATGTAAAGTATCTATCCCTGTTGCTCTGGACTCTGGAGTAATCGTGTTTGAAGAATCCATCTCGAATTTGTTCCAAATCATCGACTTTTTGGCGAGTAAGTTTCTCTCGTATCGAGTCAATGGTAAAAATTTATCGGTTTTTAAAAGACAACAATTTATTTCCTCTGTAAAACGATACGATAATAATAACGTAAACGATCCGTTCACATTATATTTTCTTCTGGTAACGTTTGTCGTTCCAATTTGGCACGTATTTTCGTATATAAGTTACGAGTTGCAAGTGCGGAAGGTGTCCAGAGTCTTTCCCATTGTGGCGAGTTAGGTTAGAGGCCCCGACATTTGTCGGTCTACCGCTGACTACGACTTCGACCAAAAGACGACAACTACGTAGAATGTTATGTTTGTTTTATGCTAAGAACTTGGCATGTGCGCAAAAAGTTTTGGATGACACACAAATAGCCAGGCGATATTGATTTACTTTTGAAACAAGTCGAAAAGGGGGATGACTGCCTGCTACTGCTACTGCTACTGCTGCTATCACCGGGATGAGAATTTTTGGGAGGCATTGGTGGAGGCGAGGGGCAACCCTCAGCTACCGTTGAGTTGACGAGGAGAAGAATAAGGAGAGAAGACCCAGATAACTTTGGTCGCTTCTCCGTTTGCTGATCACGTACGGACGTGAAAAGAAAGAAAGTACCGAATTTTTATTATGTTCACGTTTGTACGGGAAAACGAAACTTCTTATTCAAATTTTCCGCCCTTACTCAGTGCTTGCCGTACAAAAGTTGTCACGTTGGATTCGCAACTTGGAACTTTCCGCGGTGGTTATATTTTAACAAAAATATATTTTTCGAGAAAAGTTTTTTGCAGTCCAAGAAAAATCGAGGGAATTTATGGTAGGGAAATACTTGTTGCTAACTCTAATTATCACACTAATATTATAAAGGCGAAAGTTTGTGAGTGTGTATGTTTGTTACTTCTTTACATCTAAACGGCTGGAGCGATTTTAATAAAATTTGGTATGAAGTTAGCTGACACCCTGGATTAACACATAGGCTACGTTTTACTGCGGGAAAATATCTTATTCCTATGGGAAAATCGATTAAAATGAATTCGCGGAATATTATAAATGCGAAAGTAACTCTGTCTGTATGCTACACAATCTCGCCTAAAATTTACTGGACCGATTTAAATGAAATTTGGTACAGAGATAGTCTAGAGCCTGAGAAAGGAAATAGGCTACTTTTTAATGCGAAAAAAGGGTTGTAAGGGGTTGAAATAGGAATGTTTGTGCGGGAATTCCCTTATTTTCAAAGATAGAAGCTTGAAACTTAATTTTTAGGCTTTTGATTAGATATAAATAAATACGACATTCAATGTTTGTAAAAATTTTACCCTAAAGGGGATAAAATTAGCCGATGAAAGTTTTTGTGTAATGACGTCGTCCAAAAAGCTTACGGCCCAGAAAATTAAAATATTAAGTGTAAAAAGTTATAGAGGTTTTGTTTATTTGGATCAATAAAAGTAGTTGAATACTAAGCTATATAAACTATTTTAAACTATAATTAAACTATATTTATCTATAATATTTATAAATGCGAAAGTAACTCTGTCTGTCTGTGTGTTACGCAATCACGCCCAAACTACTGAACCGATTTAAATGAGAATTTGGTACAGAGATAGATAAGTAGATATAAAGCTAGAGGCTTGAAACTTATTTTTTAGGCTTTTGATTAGATATAAATACGACATTTGAAGTTTGTAAAAATTTTATCCTAAAGGGGGCAAAAATAAGGAATGAAAACTTTTGTGTAATGACGTCGGCAAAAAGGCTTACGGCCCAGAAAATTAAAATATAGAAGAAAAAAATTTTAAGTGCTGGCTAAATTGGTGTGACTTTTCCACGCGGACGAAGTCGCGGGCATAGCTAGTATCTAATAATAGCCTAAATAACTATCTTACTACTAAATTGATACTAATGATTGATTGATGCTAGTGCAATAAAATCACCCTTAACAATTGTTCTTTTAATTACAATAAGTAGTCATTAATTAGTAGAACACTGATGGCAGATATGTGTTTGTCATTATTGCATTAAAATTCGTTCCAGACTTAATATATTTTTACGTGTAAAACAATTTATATGACGTTCTGGTAATCAAAAGTACGTAACTGTTGATAGTAGGTACAGAATAAAAGTCAAAGAAGTAGAAACTTCGTATTGAATATAATTTATTGTTTCTTAAATTTTTGATTGAATACTTTCAACGTGATTTTTTAGTCAAGTGAGTAGTTCCTTTTGTTTTCAATAAAATTTTGTGAAAGCATCTTATTCTTCTTTAATTAAATCCAAACTGATAAAGAAAAGTCTAGAAAACCTGACTGTTTAGCCATTTAGTTGCTAGGGCTCGTTCTGGACTGAAATTTTAAAATAGGGATCGCGATTTTGAACTATACTTCACATCAGCACGTCGATTTCTGAACGCCATCTATGGAAATTTCGTAGGTTTTTATTCTTGCCAACTTGGAAACTTAAAATACTAGCTCAATATTGTCGGTATATAAATATCTGTATATGGCACAACACTGCTATTTACTTAATATTAATCATCTTTACGTTTTTAAACTACTTATTTTTGACAGATTGCTATCCAAAAACTTAATGTTCTTTATGCAAATGATCGTTCGTACATCAAAAACTATATGAAAATTATAAACTTAGCAAACCATCTTAAACTCGTTCAGTTTGACTCACGTATCCTCGACTTCCCTGAACTTCCCTAAGGCGACGAGCGTTATTGCAAATTTCGCGAACCTTCAATGTGTCACCCATGTCATTTATCATCGATAAAGCAGGGGAACGACTAAATGGCGCTTTCTTGGAAAAAATTTCTTTTAGGCCGTCGCGTCACCAACAATAAGTGAACGGTGGTAGGTGTTTTTGAATGCTAATATTGTCCGATATCATTTAATAATTTGTTAAGCATCATTGGGGTTTTTATTTCCAATGTCATTAAAAATAAATTAGCTATTTCCTGGAAACTCTTGAATAGTTCCTTTGAAGTTGTATTTATGTAGGAGTGACCTAGAATTTCAGTTGGCGTACCAATTCTTTAACTTTGTACTCGTGATGGGAATGTAATTTGTTTAAAGAGGGGCCATCGTGTCATTATACAGTGAAACGACACCGTATATTCAGGACCTTAATCTAAACTTGTAATACGAAACTGAAGCCATCTTGTCAGCGAGGCAAAGACTTTGGGACAACTTTCATCCAGCTTAAATTATCAGCCCGTCTGCCATGCAAACTTCTTTTAAATTAATTCAATTAAGCAAAAGCACCTTAAAAGTTTTCAAACAAGTTTTAGACGGACCCGACGTATTTGTTCTTGTGCCAACATGGAAAGGGTGGATGGAGGCCGGTTAATAAGGAAAGTTTCGAGAGACACATTCTGTTAAAACACTTTGCCCGGATTCAGGAGAGCATCACTTTTAACGAACAATCGCCCTTTCATTCAGCCCAAGTTAATTATTATATATCTTCGACACTATTGCTTTAATTTTTATTTTACTTATAATTAATCAAATCGGTTCAATACGTTGAAAACAGCCCTTTTATTGTCTACGTTACAGAAAGAAATAAAAAAACTGTTCATATTCAATTATCCTCATCACCATAATTAGAGTCGGTTGTTTCCTCGTAACCACGTAATGTCAACAGTTTTTTTTCGCGGTTTTCGCTGTATGGTAAATGAAGTCGAAATAATAGATAAATTTAGGTTAGTGCGAATGAGTGAAAAGAAACTTTGTGTACGGGTGCATCAGCGTTGGCAACGGCAATAGAATGAGAAACAGGAGGACGAAGTGATGAAGGGGTTGGGCGAGAGGGGGGGGGGTGATCGATAATGTGTATACGCCGTTGGGATTGTACATGCCCGCGCGAATTTTATTAGAATGAGCTGAGTGTTTCCAAGCACCGTCTCAACCCTCTCTCAGCAACAAGAGCATCGAAACACGACGACGTACACTGTCATTTGAATAATGGAAAATAATTTGTTTCATAACGAACAGCTTACAGTCGGCTGCCGTTTAAACACCACCTTCCTCCCTCATTTTGCTCGTTTCTGTACTAAGCGTAAAATAATAATGCCAAATGAAGAGATCTGTATACATTTTAATACTGGAGCTTTCAAATTGGGTAAACACAAAGTAACAAATTAATGCAATAAGCCGTTTGAGAGCGAACGACTTACACCACACTGAACAATTTAAACTCATCTCAACATTCACTTAGGTACTAAAAATTACAACTCATTATTAATCAGGACCTTTTGTAATATTTGGAGATAGAATGTAGTAAATTATTTATCGCAGCACAGGGATGAATGGGGCTCATTCTTTTTTAATTTAATTCTTGTGTTTGAGGTATTTTCTGAGCTTAGCTGCAATTAATTTCAAGCCCTTACACGAATTATAAGCAGGAGCTTTAATCAAATTACTTTATAAAAGTGCTTAGTAATTTGTATTTCAGAAAAGGGCTTCGAGCACTTTCAAACTACTGAAAGCCCTTTCAATGTGCTTGAAGTCCAACTAATGAGCTCGAAGTCCCATTAAAGTACTCGAAGTCTTATTAAAGTGCTTGAAGCTCTTCAAATGGTCTTAAAGCTCTTTCAAAGTGCTTGAAGTCCTACTAATATGCTCCAAGTCCCACTAAAAAGCTTGAATTCCTATTAAAGTGATTGAAACCATGAAAATAGACTTGAAGCCTTTTCAAACTGCAAAGCAAACCCATCTAAAGCCTTTTGATGTATTTAAGGCCCATGCCCTTTTATGGTGCTTAAGGTTTCGATTAATTTTTCAATGTTGATAATTTTATGCCCTTAGAATTTGAAATGTAATTGAGACTTCAACGACCAAAGCACTTTATGTAAGGGCATTTGCCAGTCCTGCTTAAAAATTAAATTTTCTTGCTAAGCATCGGTTTAAAATTCCTTCAAGCAACCCCTCTATTATTGTGAAAAAATACTTGGTGGTCAATTTGTCTCTGAAATAAATGTTTTGTCACAATATGCGGAATCATTATAAGCGAACGTTCTGTTGGATAAGTTCTTTTGTCTATATTGTCGTGATAAAAGTCCAGCAGACGATATGACGGTTGTCGCCATCATTTCTCGTTGAGAAAGAGAATTATGCACTCGCCATTCACTCCTCCACACACACTCTCTCGCGCTCCCTTTCCCCCTCGTTCTCCTCCTCATCCCGTTCCCTGCTGTTACATCACTCTCCGTGGCAGCAGCTGCTCTCCTGCATTATCTGCGATCGATTTTCTATTCTGGCGGCATTTTATTTCCGCCGTCCCCGACGCGAACACACGAAAAAACGGGAGATCGGATGGTGTAGTCGAGGGGGTGCGAATTAAGGTCCCTCAGCATTGCCTCTGAGGAGCCCATTCGGAAGTTCAGGTTGCTAACCCTGTCTTTGATTTTGTTTGGACATAAGGATAAGGGAGGGGGTGATAAAACAATTTTAATTAGGGACGCTCTGTGTAGGTAATTTTGTAGATCCTTACCTGTAAACTTTTTTTGGGTCATAATTCTTCAATAATAAAATTAGAAGAGGGTTAACTGTGTTAGATGATTATTATATTACGTCGCTCCAGTTCGCTTTTTATGGATTACCGGAATGAATCATTAACGAATATAATGGTGCTGTTTACTCGTTTGGTTCATTGTTTCACTCAAGTTCCTTTAAGATCGATACGTGACACTTGGGAGGCTCGTTTGTCGTTAGACGTTGCCCCCGTTGGCGCATACATGCATGTTAGAGGAGGAAGAGTCCTTGACATTTTCCACTTGTCCCTTATAGCGGTCGAATTGTTGCCAATATAGCATCATCTCGGAATATACGTGTGGCCCTTACGTATTATTAAACGCGAAGAAAAAAGAAAAGAACGAAAATTGGGAGACCTTGGTGCTTCGAAACTCACCTGTGATGATCACTCGATATGGATTGCCTCTTAAGAGAGAGCACTTAAGGAAGTTCAGGAGGGGGTAATTGCGCGCACGCCGCAGATGGGGTTGTTAAGGGATCGATGAACGAACGGAACGGAAATGTTCCCGGAATATTTTTCCGGAATAATTACTGGCAGCCTATCAAGACCCGCTCGCTCCGGAGAACATAGTAGTATAAGTTCACTCGATTGCTGCCTGTTCAGGTAATGCTTTCGAATGGAGAGGGTCCGTAATGATGTCCTCGATTTTTTCCAAATCAACCCGATTGTTGAGCGAACAAAAATAAACCCTCTTCTTTAGAAAATCACGAAAATTATTCACAACCATCACCATTTATAAAAAAAAAACGTTTATGTTAAACTTAAATATTTTATTTTTGTCTGCTGTAGTTATTTTTTGTATTTGTGAAAAGTATAAGTAGTTAATGTTTTATCGTATGTGCCAGAGTTATTGAATAGAAATAAATATCGAAGTTTCCTTTTCGTTTCCGCTACCTGACCACGTTCACTAGGGACGGAGGTCCCAATTCCTGAAACGCTTACGGACGGTGTCATACAACTGCCGAAGCCGAGGTTTAATTAAATCCCTTTCTATTTGGTTCGTTCGACGTGATGAAGTATCAAATGCGTTCAGGGATATACCTACCTACGTATGGTATAAGCAGTACGGTGAAAGTTCAAATTTTCGAAAATGAAAACTTTACCAATTACATAACAACCCCCACAGTATCAGATTATATACTATTCTAGGATCAGATAGTATTGTGGATTAATGAGTTAAAGTGAGCGAATTTTTGTGTAATATTTATATTTAGGTGCTGTAGTTGAAGTGTGACAGTTGTGTTTGGGGTGTTAAATGGTGTACCAATGTTAATAAAGCAAGTGCTGCTAATATATGTTGGTAACGTGAATTATTCTTGAATAATTACTTTACTAGTTTTTCTACTTTGTGATTTCTGAAGGGATCTTTTGCCTTAATTGTAAAAAGTTGGTTGCCTACCGCCTTAGTTCCACTTTAGTGTAACGGTAAATATCTAATAGTCAACTTCCAATATGGTATTGTGTTGTGGAAATTATCTGATTGATACTAAAGAGAACGTGTCCTTTAGTGGGTATTTGATCGCGGTGTGTAGTTGTGGAGGTTTGTGTGTGATTGTCTTCCCCTCTGGTTGTTGTATCGCAGTGTCGGCGAGAGCAAAGATCGATCTTGGCGGCTCGGCATCCAGGTCGACAGTTCCCAACGAAAGTAATTTCGCGTAGAAGATGAGCTCTTGCCGAAAGCAATACAATTTCCACTTTAATCATCCGTCGGCGAGAAGATACCAAGTGGGAAACGCACAGCTGATAAAGATGCATTGCACTGATAGAATCGGGCGCCAATATGTAAATTCCGATCTTTGCATTCGGGTCCAGATCTCTTCTGCACGATTGCTACCGCCCACCGGTGAGACACTTCTACCTCTACTACCTATTCCTCCTCCTCTTTTTCAACCCCCCAGTCCCCCTGTTCCTTTCTCTATCAATAGATAGATCCTCACACCAGTCTCCTCATTGCCACACCGCACTGGGATCCTACTGTGGCCCTCTCGCTCTCGACCAAACTACCTGGCTTGGAAAACCGCGAATATCAAGGAAATTGTAATTACGCTATCGATTTGCAAGCCGCCGGTTGGCAAGTCTCCCATCGAATACCGGTGTTGAGACAATGAGAACAATGGAGGAGTCGGTCGGTGGCTTCCAGATCAAGACGATCCTGTTTTTGTTTTTCGCCCGTTCAATTCCCAACTTTGTTCATTGTATCTGATCTAACGTTTATTGGCAAACACCACGGGGACCATATTATTAACTTCATAACACTTGTAGCATACTTTAGGTACTGAAATCCTCAGAATATGATGCTCAGAATTTTTAAATGTTCATTGAAAATATTTTTTTGGGATCTAAAGTCAATAATAGGTCTGATAACCACTAAGCTTTTTGATGATAATGAATTTTGAATCATCCAAATCTATATATAATGATTTTTTAACGAGAATGAATAATATTCAGTACAGATTTTGTGTTATAAAGACGGAAATTATAAGAACATCAAAGGAAGTGAAAGTAATTTGAAAACTGAATTTATTTGAATGTTACTCTTTGATATATTTTAGTAAACTATTTTCCAAGTATTTGATTAAATTTAAGTGATGGTAGTAGTAGATGGAGTGTTGGGAAATTTTGCGGTTGACTGGATCCAAGTGAAACTGTACCAAAAGACCAGACTTTATCATTTTGTTTCAAAATTGCAGGCTATAATATCATCGTAAATTAAAGTGAACAAATCGTGTGTTAAATCGAATCTGGATTTTTGCCATGTTCCGGCGACTGGCTCGTTCCAAATAGGCCCCACATTTGCTATTTTAGTTTTTGTTTTCGTTCGAGTATGATTTGTGGAGGTTATGGATTTCCAAATCGGTCTTAAGTAACTCACGACAAAATATTATCCTCTCACAACCGCATTCTCATTCCATTATACCATTGTCCACTTTTGAGGAAGAAAAAATGGCAATTGTAGGTAATTTTAATGTAATTTATTAAATTATTCTGTTTTGTTGTTATTATGTAGAAACCTTTCGTTCACATAAAAAGCAATCAGCCCCTAATTATTTAACTTGGGGCAGGTATGGCTGTAACTGCCATAACTGATTACATATACGTATTTTGTTTACTGTTTAATAAAACATCATCCGTTCGTGGTTAATTATTAGTTTGTTCGAAGTCCAATCGATGTCCGGAATGACCCGAAAAAGGGATGGCCACAACGACAAATCCATCAAAAGTTTGCGTTCCCATCCTTAATTTTTTTAATCAATACTGCATGTACTTATTTACGAAGGTTTCGT
Source organism: Agrilus mali (assembly GCA_029378335.1). Lineage (NCBI taxonomy): Eukaryota > Metazoa > Arthropoda > Insecta > Coleoptera > Buprestidae > Agrilus > Agrilus mali. The sequence continues at coordinate 2,240,969 of CM055660.1, forward strand.
ATTGTTCGGCTATTTTCCTTTCCTTTCCTTTTTTTTTTTTGATAATCAAATCTGCTGAGAGTCTAGTCGTATGGGTTCTACGTCCAGTTTATGCCCTTACATCAAACTTTATTGGAACTGCTATAAACGTTAGACGTAAAGGACAGCATTACCACTAAAAGACATTTAATCTCAGGAGGGATCGATAGAAAAGATGCCATGTAGACGAGATTATGTCTGAGGCTACAATGTCACCGATGCTTTCATAATATACCCAAGTATGACGAAGCGCCGTTCATGTTCCTTTTATTAATTAAATTAACACATCAAAAATGTTGTCCATTCTGTCTCTAAATTGAAACAGAAATATGCTACTTATATTAAATATAGATATGTATGTAATGTTTGTACAATGGCAGATAGTAGCTGTCAAATTCTACGATGTACTATCCGTTCTATAAATATTTGCCTTATTTTAAAGTCACCTTTACAAAGTAAAAAGCTGAAAGTACAAACGATTGTTTCTAATTCGTCCAGAAGGTGTTTTACACGCCTGCAGAAAATTACCACCTATTCCTTTACATTATTATGTAACAACATGCACATATATGTATACATACATGCATGCAGGTAACGTGAGCAGTAAAGAATGACGTTATTTAAAAGCTTTTAAACATGAAAAAAAAAGGCGCGGTATCAGGTGAACTGAACGTGTGCACCGCTACGTCAAAGAATAACTCATTCACTTCTTTTTTATTTCGACGTTACAACTTTAATTAGTACTTGTTCTATTTCACGTTTTATTGTCTTGCGCCTTTTTCAAGTTTCACCTTTACAATCGTCTTTTAAAGGCCGTTAAATGAAATTGTAATGTTTTTATGTTAAAATGGTAAGTAACTGAGTCCTGTGTTGCTTTTTCAATTAAAAATCTTATGTTTATCGTAACTACTTTGTACTTTCTTCTTCTACAAAAATCAAAAATACAAAACAACTCGTCGTTATTTCAGTTTAGCATATCAAAATTAGAATACGACGACACCTTAAGTATCTGTGTGTGTGTGCATATGTTTGCGTGTGAAAGCGTTCATGACAGAAATAAATAAATTTAATCGCTTAGTACCGTGAAATTAAGTGAGACCAACGAAAAAACTTGGGCCCGATAACTAGCTAAAAAGGATTTTGCGGTTGAAAAATTGCGTCTTTTGACGCAAGCCGAAAGCGCACGACTTTCCTATGTAACATTCTGTACCCTCTGGACTTATGTCCTGAAGGCGTGCGGTACTTAATACGTTTCGGTCGCAATTAATCACTATCTGAGTGCCTAATCAGTGAAAATGGAGGTCACGACACGAGTCATTTACCCATAAATTTTCTAATATCTGCCCTGTATACAGTAAAACGCCTATTGCAAACGAAAACTGGCAGTCGCAGTAGCAGCCGAAGTGTAGTAGCGTAGCAGTGGTTGTTGGGGAAAAAGAAGTAATTCAAAATGATTTAAAGCAGGCTTTGATTTATTTACATACAAATCCGGGGGCGAGGCCTTCACTTGGGTTCTTTTTGCTTCTCCAGTCGGCCCGAGTTCCCCCAGGAGGCGTTCCTTCTGGCACTTTTTGTGACACAGCTCTTCCCTGGCAGCAACTTCTTTTTCTTTGTCCCTCCTCTTTCCCTTGTGGACGACCCACATTTTCTTCGAATTTTCACGTGTGTTATTGATACAATTTTCTCGAGCTATTTGCAAATTTTAAATCAACAAAATGTATTTGATAGGTAAGTGTTTATTAGCCCAGTATTTCTTTGGGGGTTAGAAGTACTATAATTTGAATCCTTTTGTGAACACATATTTGATAACTTGGATTTTAAAGGGCTTCAAGTTTTCTTAGTGTCCTTAAAGTTCTTAAAGGTTCCTTCCTATACTTTTCAAGGTAATTGCTAACTCAAAGTTCTTGAATTCCTGAATGTAATGAGTAATGAGGCTTAAAATAATGTTAAGTGAGAGCTTAGGACTTGAAGGTTTGGTTCAGTGTTTCCCTTAATAGTTGTGGTGACTGCTGACGTTATGTCCTTGTTTGAATAATTTTCACAGTTTCATCGCACCTAAGTAGTTGTAGTGTAGTAATTATCGATTATGCAACGTAAATAGTTGCAAATGGTTACCGCAGAAACGACGTGGGCGTTAAGGGGTGGATAGTTGACGTGGTATTAAGAAGGGGCCGCCACGTTAGTCGGAGATCATTATCGAAGTTCGCTCTGGCTGCGGTTTTTCGTTGTTTTGACAAATGAACGCCATTTCCCATTGCGTCCATCGTCCGTCGAAACATTCTACTCGGGAGCCAGGTTGAGTTATTGCTGATTTATTGTCTTAATTGCACTTTCTAGTTCGGGCCGCCAGAGAACGACGACTAAGGGCTGGCGCGGTCCAAAGGGCGAGAATGTCCATTGCATCATTCGTTATCTAGATAAAGTTGCGCCGTTAAAGGCACGAAGGGGTTTTATGGCATAGTTGGCGAAAGCATCGGTACTAAACGTCGCTGAGAATAACCGTTCATGTACACAACTAGTGACCGCAACCAGAAATATACGGCAACCCTTCTTGGATTTAGTTTGCTCTTTTGGATGCCGAGCCCTCACGAATATGTTTCCACGTTGAATTTATTGTGGTGTACGGAGGAATTTAGGGGATATGTTGAATACCATAAGGACTCGACGGATGTAACGCCGCGATCTCTTAGACTTTGTCATACCCATCCGAAAGATTAAAGGCATAATGATGACAAATGCAGGACTTCCTGAAGGATCAACAGATTTTGGCTCTAACAAGGGAAGCATGTGGTTCCCAGAGATGAAGTTGTATACAACTTTAATTTTTATTATCCCTTTCGATAGGATCTACATCGTTGAGTAACTTATAAGGACTCCTAAATACAAAATACTTTCTAAAAATAAGTATGAGGTCACTGGTTCATCATCTGGAAATTTTCTTTTACGAATCAGCTTTGACTGTAAAATATTTTTGATTGAAATATATTTTTAGATGACTTATACGTACCTACTTGTACTAAATGCGCTCTCCGGGTCCGTGTTTGTATTCGTTTCGAGTATATTTTCGGGTCGTTGCTTCATTGAACTTTGTAAAGCGATCGAGAAGTCCGATTCAGTCAAGAAATTCTAGCGATTGAGTTGGGCCAAAAGGTCGGCAAAAGTACATACGTCTACCGCTTTGATATTGCTTTACTTTATTACGATAACTGATTTCTTGCGACTGCTTCTACAAACATCGTTTGGCCCAGTTTTAACTCTTTACTTTTTTCTTCTTTATCGTTAACCGTCTTTCACTTCAAACGGACTCTGTCATTTCAATAAAAAAGGACTCGTACTACTTGTACATAAATAAAAAGGATCTGGCAATTGGCCCTAGCAATTTTAACACACATTATGTAATAATTTTATTCGGTGTACATTTTTAAGGATTTCTTAATAGTATATAGCAAAAATATGAGTCACCACTGTCAATATCACCAGTGTAAATACTCCTTTTTATCTTGGAAACTAGAACATCCCATTAAGGTATTCCTCTGCCCCCTTTTGCTGCTATTTCCCCATTTTTTTAAATTTATTTTATAATTCACACCGTTTTCATATTTTTTTAAGTACCTTTTCATTTCTATCAATTTTATTTTCATTCCCAACTTGAACCTGAAGAATAAATTGTAACAGTAGTAGCGTTTGTAACGTAATTATGAGTGCGACTGTGAAGTTAACCAAAATCTCTTCTCGGCTCCAATTTATCTTAAATTAATCTGATTATTTCATACTAATTCTTAGTTTAGTATCTAAAATCGTTGGGACGTTGCTGGTTATTATCCGTTTTACGAGCAATTTGGGAACACTCCTGAACATTTCCGCGGAGACCATTAACGTTATCTTTATATTTTTAAATGCACCGTTAATTGCAGTTGTTCAAGTAGGTAATTATACTTGATTAAGCACGAACCCCGCCAAGTTCGAACTAGGTCATGTTTTTGTACAAATTTCGTTAATCATATTCAGTCCTGTTATGTATGAACACCATCAACCAACCAACCAACGGTTCCGGAAATAACTTTTTATTAATTACAACTTTAAACTGGCCGCACGTCTCTCGTATTTGTAAATATTGAAATTAATGAAGTATAAACGTAACTATATCTTTCATATTTATGTATAATGTTGGGAGATTTATGGACTCGACTCCCAGAAGTCCGAAATAAATTTTACCAAACAGGAAGCGTAACTCAAAAGATTGTTTATTAATAGATACAATTGTTTTTTTTTGATAAAAGATGAAAACAAAGGTCCAGATGCTTCCAGCGTTTTCATATTTTTGTGACTTCAATTAATTTAAAATGGTAGTTAAGAGCGTTTAATTAAATGATCGATTAGTAGATTCTGTATGTAATGATTTCTGTAGGGTTTGTGTTAACAATTGTCGACACCCTTGACCTTTCGTTATTGTGAACGGGTTGGTTCGAATCGTTCTGAATAGATTTATCTATCAACTATTTCGATGGAGCCAATTCTCATAGTGGTGAATAGGTAAGTACGTTCAACTCGTCGTCGAGAACGTATTCCGGGACGTTTTATGCCATCATTTGGGAGCGCGAACAATGTGGAAATTGAGGAGTTACAATTTTATAGTCGTATTTTTCTTCATAAATGCGCCTTAAACGTACGCCGCCAAATTTATGGAAATGAGGTCAGTAAGGTAAATCTTTGTTTAGTCTAAACGATTTATGGGAACAACTTACTCATCGTGCACCACGGGCGTCACTTTGAAATATATACACCACCCAAACAACAGGTTATAAAATCGTCTATTGCTAAATATTCCAGCTGTGCAAATTTTTGAAAATTACATACAAATTAGGTGGTATCAAGGGTGAAATGGTGCGACATATTTTGAGGTAGTTGGCAATATTTTATAATTTCGTCGTCCCTTTCGATGTAACATTCATTTTAAGAGTAATTAAACCAGTTATTGATGAAATAAATAAAACAAAAAGGTCGGGTAAGTGGTGGTAGTAGCTGGGGTTGCTTCAACCCTTGGAAAACCGCCGGCCGGTATTGACCGTCCCAACTTTACAACTTTTTGTCCCAGTTGACCTTAAACAAATGACGTTAGGAAAGCAGAGGAGGGTTTGTTTTAGAGAAGCAGCCTTCCAAAGACCACCACGACTCGAGTAGATAACGGAATTGATCGGGCACCGAGGTGCACTACATGTAACTTGACGGGTAAAAAGTTGTCTCGCTTGGGATCACAGTCATTTGTTCTTGTGTCTGCTGTCACATCGCAGACAGCCGTTCCCGGATCATATGTTATTGCATTTCGAATATATACGTATTCGTGTGTGTTTCGTCGTTCCACTTCTTCTCGCTATTTCTTCCAACTCTCGCAGTGAAATGAAGCAGAATTTGTCAAGAATTTTATGTTCGAATATCTTGATGCGGTCGAGATATATATTAGAGCTGCGGGTTCAGCTGCTCCAGTTTCTATTTGTTTAAGAAATTTGAAGCGACTGCGGAATACGATGTTAATTTAACGTTCTTTCCGTGTCAGGAGAATTCAAATTCCTCATGCCAGCTGCGAATATATGAAACTAATAGGATTTTAGAAACCAGCCAACTCCTACTATTAATTTCATAAAAAAATAACAAAAATTACCGAGGGTGCGACAAATGGGGCTTGTACTGTACTCTCTTACATTAATTCACTAATTTCGGTACCTACTATACTATTCGTCAATGGATTATGCAACCTCCCTTTGTACAAAAAGTTTGATATCAATTTACTCAACCATCTACTGCACATAAAATTCAAAAAATTGGTAGAGTGAACTACTCTACACTCATTCACAGTTCCAACATGTACTTTTATGAATGAAGGAAGGTTCAATCGACCTCAAGAATGGTAAGAAAAAAATCGATGGATCGATCTATTGGAGTATCGTAGGAACCCGTTAGCTATACTACTCATGTCGGGGTATTATTATGTTCGTCAACGCTCTATGCAACCCCTCCATGTACACTAACATCAAAATAAAGGGAAGACGAAGGCTGTCGAAGCGAACTAAAAGGCAGATAGATAGAAGGACATTATTGGCCTCGGTACTTTCCACTGGGATCCACCAGATAAGGTAAATGGCAAGTTCTGGCTCGTTTTGTTCGGGATTTTGATGCACAATTAAACAGGGCTCGGCATTGGTTGGGCAATCTCTTGTTGCTTGACGAAAACGTTATACTGTAGTCATTGTCGCCCCCGTAAGGACCATCACACACACACACATACAAGGGCTGACAGGCATAGCTGCCAACGGTGCAGGCGACAAGAGGGTTGTCAGATAACAACCCAGCAGTCCTCCTACGTCGACGTCGTAATAATAATAATACGTAGTGGTGCTCCGAAGATGATTGCGAAACCTTATCGAGTTCGCCTCTTCCAATTTTGTCCCCTTATTCCGGTCTTTGTTCTTTTGGAATTGACGACGCGGCACAACTCGGCGTAGGCAGTGACCCAAGAATTATTATTAGATGACGATCTTCTTTGGCATTGCTAACGACCTAAATAGGAGCACCTACCTACTACAATACATACCTACCTCTTGCGAAAAATCAATCGAAAGGTGCTCAAAATTCAGTATCGGAAAATGAGGGAGATAAGGGTGGAATATTTTAATTTTTATATGAGTTGGATGCGAGAACACCAGAATTTTTATAAATATTATAAGACATACCTACGTGCTATACATATTTATTTTGTACGTTGGAAGATTTATAATGGCCCAAAAACTTTTCTTTAGATAAGTACTAATTGTTCTTTTTCTGTTGTTTCAGGTAAGCACTTTTCGAATTGCTGCTTGTTACCCCTTGTTATTGTCTTCAACTCCTGGTTGGTAAGATTTTTTAACATTACTTAAAGATTGTCATGCTAAAGAGATTTTTAGAAAATATTCTTGGTCTAGGTATTTCGGAGAAATTTTTAAATTGTGTTAATAATAGCCATAAACATTTTTTTCCAGAAATTAGAAAAAAACTTATAATAAAGGATCTGGAAAATTTAGTTTTCGAAGGTCCTGATTTACAATTAACCACCCTGTAGGTACTGAGAGTATTGTAGACGGTTGGTTGTGAATAGGTTTCGACAAGTATTCTTTGGAGTTGGCACCGGTCCGACCTGAAGACTGGCGATCGCCTTCGGATTGCCGTTTATCATCGTGAACCGACGAATAAATCAGGGTAAAGTGTCCACGGACAATTTTTCGGGAATAATGTTCAAGGGAAGCTTTATACCTCTACCCTTCTTACCGTTCGTTCCTGTGCCTTGCATAACATATATTTAAATCAGACGTTCCATTATTGAGATCGATATCTTGAAGAGTCCGTAAGTTAAAAGGCGGACAGGAGATGCGACGTTTCGGTCGAAATGGCAGGCAGACAGGCAGGGAGATCGCAAATCAGCAAAGGCCTAACCGAAGATATTGACGTTGCTGAAGAATTATTTCTTTTTGGACGGTATCGGAATTAATGAGGCCGTATTTCCTGAGTCTTCCAGTTTCTTCTACCGATTGAGGAAGATTTTTCAATTCAGACGGGGACCTTTAAGCGAACGAACTCGGTAAACAACCGAATATTTAATCAACTTTTCGACCCTTCCGACTTATCATTCATCCCCGCTCTGTTCCAACCAACGCAACGCAACGGTCGTTTTACATTTAAATCGATTGATGCGAATAAAACTCGCATAAAAATTTTTAATAGGTCGTAAAAATTAAGGATATCAACTACATATCGACGACTCCCGGCAAAATTCCTAGGAAGCCAGTGAATATAAATTAAAACGTTGAAATGTCATGATAAAAAGAATGGAAGAGTCGTGTTTAGGTTTTCAATAATTTTCCAGTTACGACCCCAATTCAACAACAGAAAATAAATAAAAATGTACATAAACACTATTTTTATTAATCTTAAGTTATCCTCGCTTTAAGCTTCAGTAAATTTTCTTTTAGACGTGACAATATTTGTTGCGATAGGGAATTTAAAATTTCGAAAAAATAATAATTAATTTACAGTTAGATTCAGTAAACTGAAAATAAATTATACAGATACTCATATAATAAATCGTAATGCAACATTTTTTGTAGAACCCCTTAATCTCTTAAATGAATTATGAATTAAAATATACACTTCTCTTTTTGCTTATATGTTGACCTATTGAGGTCATTTCTGTTGTACGAGTAGACATTCCCATAATTGCGGCCAAATAGTATGAAATTGAATTATAGGTAGGTAAATAAAAATGGTAATGGTAATCAAATAAATTTGTGACCCATCTACGTTAAAATATATCAGGAGAGGTTTGCGATCTTCGTGTGCCATAAATAGTGTTTAGGGGTTAAGTAGAGCGTAGCAAATGATATTAAATAAAGCTACAATGGTGTAGCTACACGGGTAGGAAATGACCACACACATATGAGTAGCTGAAGCAGTAAATCAGACGTTACGATTCATAATTGATACGGCTATCGCATATCATTAGCGTGGCGGAATTACAAATGGAATGCATGTTAAACGGTGCCTAAGCGTATAAATACCGCAGTTTCAAGTTTACATTGTTCCATTTGCATAAAGAACGGTAACCATTAATTTTGAGTCGGATTTAAAACCCCCTTCCACCAATAAAACTAATTTACTATGAATGTTATTGCTGCTCGAAATGAAGAAAACGAAATTTCGGGAGGACTCTAATAATGGCATCGATTTTCTTCCGTTTCGTTCGTTCTTTTCTTTTCTTTTTTTCGTTCTTTTTCGCTGTTGCCATTAGGGAACGGGATTGCTTGATAAATGGGACCCTATCTTGGCAAGCAACAAGGTAGTACATAGTTGAAAAATTACAAAGATGAATTCGCCAGTAACTAACTCCGCGTATATGCAACAATATTTCATATTTTCAACTTTGGGTCATTTTTTATGACACCCAGAGATGTAAAAACAAAATAATCAGGGCCAAATAGGGGTACCTACCAAAAATTTAAAAACTAACCAACTTTTAATCTCTTATTTTTTGAGTTTTTATAAGTCTTATAAAACTAACACATGAACCTTGACGTAACAAACAAACCCCCATTTGGCTCTGATTATTGTATTATTATTTAAAAAATTCATTAAGGGAGAAATTCTTTTATTAATCACAAGGCTGATCTAAATTTTATTTTATCATTTGTCATTCCCATTTCTTAAAATTATTTTTGTCATTTTTCATTATCTTCAATATGTATGGCACTGAAGGTAAACAAGTGATTTGTCCGGATGGTTTTCTTTGAAAACTTGGGATTTTTAATATTGCACGGCTCCTTTATATCAATAAAATTAATTTCGTTAGCACAATGCGCCCTTTGTTCGCGATCTCCGCATCTCCGTGCTATTCCATAATCGTCATCAGAGGGTGTCCTACGAGAGAAAGAGAGAGTGGCGCTCACGGCACGCCATTCCGGCTCGGCCATGAGGGATTACCCCCGGTATTAATGAAAGGTCACCCGCCGACTTACAGGTCTCTGCAATTTCCTGATGTTTCAGGCAAAACGGTCTGCTACTCCCTCGCGACGAAACAGAATGGAAAAAGGAACGGAATGATTAATATCTTCAAGTGAGTGTTGTTCGCAAACGAAAAAGCAACCAAAAGTAAACATTTCATACAGCGAAATAGCGAATAGTTTTTATTTATACTTATATCGTGGTTCTTGAATTTTACAATTGTGGTTAATACTGCTGTTAAACTAAGTTTTCATTTATTAGTTAGTTAATACAAACTGTTTGTGAAATTTTATTCGCGAAGTTCGATGTTAACCTTTAAAGCCAATAAAGCGAAACTTTTAAATTCTAAAGCAGTGTTGTGATTATGACTTGGTCTTGATCCAAACGTTCTGAAAGTTTGATACTTCTTTTTACAAAAGATGGCACCTCCGCAAGTTTATCTTGCCAAATAAGTAAATCGTTCCTTTTAAGGGTTTAGATATTATGTTTATACAGCTGATTTGGTAAACAACATTTATTTTGATGAAAATATCAGTTAAGACCAATTTTAGGAAATGGAAACTGCTGGCCCCAAGACGTATATATTTTGAATTTATTATTTTCCTAAGATAGAGCGTATTAGGCCTATAGATAAGCAAGTTATTTGCTTATGGTATTCAGAAGATTAGCATAAAATTTTAACTAATCTTGAAACTGAAAAACAAAAATAGAATTTCTAAGGGGATGATAAACATATGAAAATGTTTGGCGACCTTATTTTTTTGTTTCTTCAGTATTCTTTTCTTTTCCTTATTTTACAATCTTTTGTCCTTTAATCCCAAATCGAAAAAATTGGGTCAAATACAGTGGGTTTCAAAATTTTTCAAAATTATAATGGGAAGTTCTCTAAAAAATTTAGGAGGAGTGGTTATCGAGACCAAAACCTCTTTGCCATACAAATTTCAACATTTTAGTTGTTTATGTAAATCAGTGTGACGCAGGGGTCGCCGGTAAATTCCGTCGCTTGAAAACTAACAAGCACAATAATTTTACTAACAGATCCGGACATATAATTTGTGTGTTCGCCGGATGAAATTGCAAGTAAATCCAGCTGTCACGGTACACAAGTTGGTCGTTGGGTGGGCGGATGATGGGGTGGTGCGGTAACGGTAACACTGTCGGCAGGGCGGCGGCACCAAGTCCCAGGTGAGGCGGCGGCTTCGTAATCTAAATTGCAATTTAATCGGACACCGCCGGGGAGCTTATCTTAGTTAATCCTTGGTTGGCGCTACGCGACACGACGGGACTGCAACCCCCAGGATGCACAGATCTCTCCCTCTCTCGCTCTCTTCTGTCCTCAATAAATAACATTAGAATTTTTCTCCGTTCCCAACACCAATATGTAAGGTATTAGATATCTGAAGTGATTTTAGTTTTAACGATGGGTCTAATAGAAGCCAAAAGGGGTTAACATATGGACTAAACTAGTATCGGTATTCTGTATGTGTTAAAAATTGTTATAAGGCGACTTAGGTCAAAAGAATTTGGATCACACTCTTGGGTCAAACTGGATAATAAAACTTAAACTTGTTACTTTTGAAGTATGAGAGTTATGCTAGTTGTTGGATTTCCAGTGGGGGTTGAAACTTGTTCTAAATTAGTATAAGTATTCTATGTGTGTTAACAAAGTGTTTAGGGTAACTAGGGTCTAAAACCTTAGGTCATACTCTTGGTTCCGCCTGGATAATAAAACTTAAACTTGTTAGTTTTGAAGTATGAGAGTTTAGTTAGTTGTTGGATGTCCAGTGGGGGTTGAAACTTGTTCTAAATTAGTATAAGTATTCTATGTGTGTTAACAAAGTGTTTAGGGTAACTAGGGTCTAAAACCTTAGGTCATACTCTTGGTTCCGCCTGGATAATAAAACTTAAACTTGTTAGTTTTGAAGTATGAGAGTTTAAGTTAGTTGTTGGATGTCCAGTGGGGGTTGAAACTTGTTCTAAATTAGTATAAGTATTCTATGTGTGTTAACAAAGTGTTTAGGGTAACTAGGGTCTGAAACCTTAGGTCATACTCTTGGTTCCGCCTGGATAATAAAACTTAAACTTGTTAGTTTTGAAGTATGAGAGTTTAGTTAGTTGTTGGATGTCCAGTGGGGGTTGAAACTTGTTCTAAATTAGTATAAGTATTTTATGTGTGTTAACAAAGTGTTTAGGGTAACTGGGGTCTAAAACCTTGGGTCATACTCTTGGTTCCGCCTGGATAATAAAACTTAAACTTGTTAGTTTTGAAGTATGAGAGTTTAGTTAGTTGTTGGATGTCCAGTGGGGGTTGAAACTTGTTCTAAATTAGTATAAGTATTCTATGTGTGTTAACAAAGTGTTTAGGGTAACTAGGGTCTAAACCTTAGGTCATACTCTTGGTTCCGCCTGGATAATAAAACTTAAACTTGTTAGTTTTGAAGTATGAGAGTTTAGTTAGTTGTTGGATGTCCAGTGGGGGTTGAAATTTGGGGGGGGGGGGGGGGTTTTTTTTTTTTTTTTTTTTTTTTTGTTTAGGACTAGGTCAAAGGTCAATCTTGTTCCCCTGGATAATAAAACTTAAATTTTTTTTGAAGTATAGATTAGTAGTTTTGGATTCAGGGGGGTTAACTTGTCTAAATTAGTATAGTATTCTTTGTGTTAAAAATGTTTAGGGACTGGTCAAAACTTGGTCAACTCTTGGTTCCCCTGGATAATAAAACTTAAACTTGTTATTTTGAAGTATGAGATTAGTTAGTTGTTGGATTCCAGTGGGGGTTGAAACTTGTTCTAAATTAGTATAAGTATTCTATGTTGTTAACAAAGTGTTTAGGGTAATGGGTCTAAAACCTTGGTCATACTCTTGGTTCCGCCTGGATAATAAAACTTAAACTTGTTAGTTTTGAAGTAGAGATTTGTTAGTTGTTGGATGTCCAGTGGGGGTTGAAACTTGTTCTAAATTAGTATAAGTATTCTATGTTGTTAAAAAGTGTTTAGGGTAATGGTCTAAAACCTTGGTCATACTCTTGGTTCCGCCTGGATATAAAACTTAAACTTGTTAGTTTTGAAGTATGAGATTTAGTTAGTTGTTGGATGTCCAGTGGGGTTGAAACTTGTTCTAAATTAGATAAGTATTCTATGTGTGTTAAAAAGTGTTAGGGTAACTAGGGTCTAAAACAGATCTCTGTTCCGCCTGGATAATAAAACTTAAACTTGTTAGTTTTGAAGTATGAGAGTTTAGTTAGTTTTGGATGTCCAGTGGGGGTTAACTTGTTCTAAATTAGTATAAGTATTCTATGTGTGTTAAAAAGTGTTTAGGGACTAGGTCTAAAACCTTGGTCATACTCTTGGTTCCGCCTGGATAATAAAACTTCAACTTGTTAGTTTTGAAGTACGAGAGTTAAGTTAGTTGTTGGATGTCAGTGGGGGTTGAAACTTGTTCTAAATTAGTATAAGTATTCTATGTTGTTAACAAAGTGTTTAGGGTAACTGGGTCTAAAACCTTGGTCATACTCTTGGTTCCGCCTGGATAATAAAACTTAACTTGTTAGTTTTGAAGTAGAGAGTTAGTTAGTTGTTGGATGTACAGTGGGGGTTGAAACTTGTTCTAAATTAGTATAAGTATTATATGTGTGTTAACAAAGTGTTTAGGGTAACTGGGGTCTCAAACCTTGGGTTATACTCTTGGTTCCGCCTGGATAATAAAACTTAAACTTGTTAGATTTGAAGTATAAGAGTTTAGTTAGTTGTTGGATGTCCAGTGGGGGTTGAAACTTGTTCTAAATTAGTATAAGTATTTTATGTGTGTTAACAAATAGTTAAGGGTAACTGGGGTCTTAAACCTTTGGTCATACTCTTGGTTCCGCCTGGATAATAAAACTTAAACTTGTTAGTTTTGAAGTACGAGAGTTAAGTTATTTGTTGTATGTACAGTGGGGGTTGAAACTTGTTCTAAATTAGTATAAGTATGCTATGTGTGGTAACAAAGTGTTTAGGGTAACTGGGGTCTAAAACCTTGGGTCATACTCTTGGTTTCGCCTGGATAATAGAACTTAAATTTGTTAGTTTTAAGTAAGAGAGTTTAGTTACTTTTAGGATGCTCAAAGGGGGTTAAAACTTGCTCAAAATTAGTGTCAGTATTTCAAAATCTTGGGTCACGTCTTGGTTCAAACTGGACAGTAAAACTCCAACTTGTTAGATCCGAAGTATGACAATTTATTTAACTGTTGGATATTCAAAGGGGGTTAAAATTTATCCTAAATTATTGTCAGTATTTTATATTTGCTAGAAAGCAGTTTAGGACGACTGAGATCATAGAATGTTGGGCCACCCCTTATGTTCAAACCAGAAAATGAAATTTAAACTTGTTCTCCTAATATTATAGTAGGCGAAAGTCAATAGGCAATTGTTGAGGGAATGTGTTCGTTGCAAACCTAATTTTTAATAGTTTTTAGTTTCGACGAGAACGTTAACAAGATTTGGAGAATGAATTGGACGAAAGAAAAGACCAAAAAGGTATTTGATGAAAGACTAATTCCTGAACGTTTATTATTTCGTTTTGTTCCTCGCTGTAAGGAAATTAGTCTTGCTAATCTTTATATACTTGCGATGCAAATGTAGTAATTCCATTTCGTTGCATCCAACGTTAGGCGAAGGCTTTGTTCAAACGGGCGCTCATGTACTTTTAATTGCCATGCACTGCTTTACATTTTCCTTTTTCATTTTTAACGTGCTCGTTCGCTTGTCATACTTGGCTTCTCCTGCCCACAGAAATAAATCTTTCCTAATTAGTTCGTTTACATTCACGTTTAATGGCGATTTAAAATCTACTAGGCCATCTTTAACCGATCTATTTGCATTTGTACGTACACTAAGCTAATAAACAATTACAACAAATTATCTTAAATCTGTAACGACTTTTAAATTTTTAAACCAACAAGTCCAACACTTGCTTTATTATGTATATTTCAAAAAGGGGAGGGACTCTAACATGAATATAAAAGCCTTTTCTCGTTTTGAAATACCTAATTAAGAAATAATTACAAATCTTGTTAAACCCGGAAAAAGTGTAATAACTGTCGTCCTTTTTTCTTCACTGATTTATGCAGGAATAAAGTCTGACGCTTCATTTTGTAAGATTAATGATTTAATTTCCTTTTTCTCATTGGGTATTCAGTAGTGGCGGGAATTAGGCAGTTATGTGGTCGCCACAAGAGGTTGAATTATACTAAAAATTTAGTGACATTTGTATACGTAATAGAATCTGTATGCTTCACAAAAAGGATACATTTAAAATAAAGAATCTTGTGAGCCTTGGCCTTAAAAAATTTGGAATAGTTATTTGGAATTGTTAAACATATACGGATCGTATTTAGGGCACCCTTTTTCCTTTTTAATTTTTCACTCGGTAACTTTAGTAGGTACGTAGGTAGGTCTAGAACACAGTGCAGCCATTGCAAATAACGATGAGGGTAACAAGGTAAATGGTGGCAATGGGAGCTATAGCATGTAGCGTGGGTAGTGAGTATAGTGGCGTGTAGTATCGTAAAGGAAAGTCTGGTTGCCAGCTCTCTCCGTTTGCCGTTTATCGTCCGGCGATGCCTCCCTTGGGGGGATGCAAACTTAGTGCCCGATAGCTTATCGTTGCGCCCCGTTACGCTTATAATAAAAAGAACGATCCCGAATGTTCTCTTTTACCGCCTTCTTTACAATCAACTGAAATTAAATTGTCTGCCGTATGGCCTCTTTGCTAGTGGTCGTACCAGCCCTTGGAGGTTTTGTTCTTCAAGAATATTGCGAACAATTCTTTGTCGTCTACTTTTACTGCCCATTGTCTTAATACATTAGGACAATAACTGTTCTTTTCCTTTCCACCACAAAACATACAACGCAAATAAATAAGCATAATGCTAAAAGTTGTTATCCTTACGAATTTCAGGGGTTAAATTATTAATTTTTAAATATTAAATATTAAGTTTTTTAAATGATTGATGATGATCCAGGTTGGGCATGATTGTAACTCGCCCTTAAGTAGGTCGGTGGTTGCCGCCCCATCCCTTTTTCCTGTAGGTACACTTACCGGTTCGGTTAAAACTGTTTTGTTTGCCAATTAGTAAAATTATTTAGTGGTAAGTAAATTTGGTTTTAGTTCGCTTGATTTGCCTATCCGAATGCCTGTCGAGGTCCGGTTCGTCATAAAATTTCATCGATTTAACGTCAACGAGTCGTAATTAACTTTAATTGAATCAGGTAACTCTATATCCCTCTACTGGTTCACTCAATTAGATTAATAGCTTTTTCGTCTAGGCATTTTGTATTAATGAGCAAGTTTGTTAGCTTACAGACGCAAACGACGTCCTTATGGGAAAAAGTTAATAATGAATTCGTAAAATAATAATAAATTCCCTTTACAAAGTTATTATAAAAAGTAATGGTGTAATTGTTTCTATTTATATCTTTTTAAAATTGCCTTCCAATTATCCAATGAAATATATTTTCTACTAATTATTAATAATAATTTGCCTAATTGTTTTTGTCGATATACATTTCAAATCGGAATATAATTAAAAGGCGCCGGTGAAACTGACCTTGCCATTGGAATTTTCATTTTCCTTTTTCTCTCGAATTAATTTATCCGACGATGTTTAAGTAGATTCCCAGTAGATCGTTAATTACATTATGCATTTTCACGAAAACGGTAAATGGTATTGGTGACATCCATTAACCTAATTTTGAGCCATTACGTTTTAATGAGTTCTCTCGGTCTATTCGCGTTTATGAATAAATAAGTCACTAAAAGCGGAGATAACTGACAGACCTCGGCTACGATTCCTCGTGTTGTGCCAGATAACAGGCGAGACTTCAATTGCGAATTCAAAAAATACAACGAGTTTGTAAGCACGAAGTGTTATCGAATATTCTTCTTCTTCAGAAGACATATATTCCTTGTAAATGGTGCACAAAGACACCACTTTTGATTGTTTTCCCACGGCATTTACCCAAAAGAGCTGCTAGCAATCTATATCGATTTTATCACAGTCTTTTGTCGAAAAATTTATAATCAAATGATGCCTTGTACGAGTTCTTTTTAAATTTAATAAAGGTTAAGTGTTACTGTATATAAGGGAAGATCCATAGTTTTTGCATATTACTAATTAGGAGAGTGTTGATCATCGATCGTGAAGGTTGCCTTTTCCAGAATATACCCGGGAGTCCTGTATTTCAGTTTAATTAAGATGAGGTCCGGCGAAGTTGTAGCGAACATGAATATCAGGAACATGATTCATCCATTTGTGCATAGCCGACGACTCTTTGCTGGGAAACTCGTTGCCGGAATCAAGTTAGAGTTGTAGAGGAGCAAAGTAGCGAAACGGTTCTTGGAAATAGCCCCTGGCAATCGTGCAAGCAATCGTTTCCTGTGTGAAATTTATAAGAGCACATGCCAACTTTGACCCGGTGCGGCGTTCCTGTTTAGTAGTGGTGGTCCTTTGGTCACTAGCCGGAAATAGATTGGACTAACGAATTCCGTCGGGAGTAGCCGGGTGTTTGCCGTCTGTTTTCCCCCGTAAAAACGTCCATTGTAATTCTCGAATTTATGTACAACATGTGCGAAGTAGTGCAACAAGAGAACGGGAGAGCCCTTTTTGCTGACCAAAACGTTACGTCCATTTTGCTTGCAATGTGCACACCGAAACAGTCTAAATTAATGCGTTAATTCAGAACGTTATCGGAATGGAATTTCGCCGCAATTCAATTTAATCTCACAATTACTTCCTGATTACGGTAAAAGCGCCGGTTCTGGGGATATTTTACATTAGCGTTTATAAATTACCCGAAATTATCTTGGTATTACTCCAGTACATTGACCTGGACATGATCACAATCTGACGAGCGCAATGGCAACTCCACAACAACCTTGTTCTATACATAATTTGCGAGACCTTTGAACTTTAATTTTCAATCCTTACTCATCATCAGTACACTTCTACTTCTTTGAATCCTCAGCCATTTGTGTTCAGTAATCTAATTTAGATCTACTTCCATTTCTACTTCTATCATTATTTCCTTTAACTAGCCCCTCTTCGTTTTTATCGAGTCCGTCAACATCTGTAGAATGATGAAATACTCACTTTTACTTCTACTTCTTTGTGTCCTCAACCATTTGCAATGAGTATAACCTAATTTAGATCAATCTCAATTTCTTTTGCTTCTGATATGTCCTTCAAATACCCCTTAGAATCCTACATCCTCATCCTTACTGAGTCTATTAACATTGTTAGGGCTGTAGTCTGATTATTAATTAAATACTCACTTCTACTTCATTGTGTCCTAAGCCATTTGGTCTTCTGCTTTTTATGTGTCCTCAAATAAGCCCTTAATATCCTACCACCATTCTATTCTACCTATTCCTTATTCCATAATGTCTATTGAACAAAAGTCTAAATTTTCTCTCCCCCTTTTCCGTTTACGAGTTTTCAAAGTGCATTCATTACAAAGCGATAGAGCGAATTTCTGATAGAGGAAGGAAGTCTAGCAATGTTTTAAGTAAGAACTTGATGGTCTTAATACGTAGAGCGTTAGAGGAGAGGGTACACACACGCTTCTGTTCGAGTTCTTCTAAACTCTTTAAGTTAAAATCCTCGCGGGCTGTGGAAGGCACGCTTCGAGTGCCTTCTGCCACTTGAAGGCTCTCAGGTACGTTTTGAGAGCATAATAAGTTATGTACGCAGAGCTTGCCGCGCTGCATCGCCTTTTTATTTTCATTGCCATTAGGGCAAATGCTGCAGAACCTCTTTTAATTTTTTACTCCCTTTTCTTCTTCATACACGAGTCCCCGTTTTTCTACCTTTCGATTTCATTTCTTTATAGTAGAGACCGCTGCACAAAAAAATTAAATAATTAAACGAAACCCCTTTAATTAAAGTTATAGAGGGCGTGTGCTGGGTTGTCCGTATATATTTATCAATTACGTCAGCATCAACAGTTTTGTATTGCGTGCTGATGTGAACTAACACATTTGAATTCGTGATCGAGATCTCACCAATTGAATTTTAAACTCATTACAACTACTGTATAAGTTCTTAGTAATGTTTACTTGTTTCTGCAAAATATAGGCTTAGAAACAGGGTGAGCCTTCCCCACAATTTCTGTCCATTGTTATTTAAATGCGGTCCCGTTCTAATGACAGACCAGCAGCGCAGCCATTTGTACCTGTTCCGTTAAGGCGAATAATGCAACGAAGAACTGCTTCGTGACTTCTAAATTAACACATTACCATACCAACACCCCTTACTTTTAAAGCGTGTGGGATCTTTTATCAGATAAAACCTTATCCGAAGAATTGCGAAAATAGTCACGAGTTCTAATTCCTGCACGAAGTAACTTATGTCCCTTCCTTCTCCGTTTTATCTGCCGAATTGTCTTTCGCATCTTTGTTTTGCTTAATCGGCTTTGCTTTATCTTGGGCTGTTTGTGCGACATTTATTTTTATTACTCACGCACTTAGGGGCTGGAATACGATATGAAGCTCAGAGTTACTTATACGTACAGATTAAAATCTAATTTATGAAGGATTTTAGTCCTTCGGTAAAAATGAAGGGGTTCAGTTACCACCACAAAGACTCAAACTGAAGGCATTCTTAATATAGGGTGGTATGGGTCATTTTTTTTTTTCCAAAAGTACCTATATCTTTAATTTCTTTATAATAACGTTAAGGGATGAAAATAAAAGTTGTAGAAAATATTTGAGCCTCCATTGATTTCTTTTACTGTTTCGGAATTTGTATCGTAGGTGATGGTAAAATTAATTTCGAGCTTACGAACCTGAGTAGCTTTTAATGATCATCGAAAATGAATGCTTTCTGACCTTTAGCTGTCGTACAAGGGAGGAAATTCGTATAATCAAACACGACGTTCAAATTAAATTTGAACAAGCAAGTGAAGGTGTACGGAACGAGGTTCTCCGGCTTAATATAAAAACCGACGTTCGTGACACTTGGTAATGAAGTACTGAATAATAAACGATAATTATGAGTACGAGTTTTGAGTTGACTATACGATGTGTACGTACATATAGGCCTACATACAGATATATAATTCTATGGTACCGACTTATGTCCTTCGTCGTCGTAAAAATGTCCGAGGGATGGGGTGGGATGAGAGACAGCAAACAATGACAACGCTATCGCTCGATACTCATTATTTCTTGTTCTTGTAGAATCCACTAAAGGCAAATAAAAAACTAGACGTGCACGCCTTTTAGATATATAAAATCTACCCCTTTTGGTCCTAATCCATGCCTTAGTCTCTTGAGGATCGTATTTAATCGAATAACAATAAATCGAAAGCAATTTGAATCAATTCGTTTGTTTAGAAAACATTTTCATTCGGTATTTCGATAGTATTAGGTAGAATATTCAAATCACTTCAGACAGATTAGTAAAATCCATCTGTAGGCATCTGTGGGCACTGGTAATTAGTGGCATTCCCGAGAGATGTCGTTTGGAGAACTGACCACGATTAAATGTTAATCTCTTGTAACATACAGTTGCCTAGAGGGTGGCGTGGAATCCAAAAGGCCACTGGTTGAATTTCTGGCCTTCTCTAAGCCCCCAACAGTACAAAAATATCTTAAGGATAATATCTTACCCCCTTTTGTTTTAATTTCGTTGTGTCAATGTCATTTAGGAACTTAAATGCGATGTATACGAATGTGGGTATCGAAGAAGCGATTTTTGATAGTGAAAGAGAGTAATTGTTGGACGTGTGAAAGAATAGCGCATCAGACCCGCCCTTGCACTGTCATTTAAATGGTTGCAATCGCAGCCGAAGGAAGTGATTGCGAGTTCGCGTGCCTACGAGAATTGCTGCTCTACCCCCCATAACGTATTAGGTAGGTACAATTCGTGCCTAGAATAGAATGTCAATGGGTCCGTTTCTTGCTATAATACTTACGTACGTACTCGCCATACGCCCTTGCTTCTTGATGTACTTGTATGTATGGGTATAAGGGAGAATAAGCCCAGCAAATCGCTTCCGAAACGAATGTGTACTGTGCACTTTAGGTAAATTAAGGAGGAAATTTAATACACAGTAAATTTCCTTAGCTCCCTACCGCTTGATGCTTGATATTTAAAAGGGCACGCATGTGAATGTTGGATGCAATTCACGAAGATTCAGAAAAATCAAAAGGAAATATAAACTACCCCCTAATAATGATTAATAAACCCAAATTGTTATGATTATTGAATTAGTTATCCATGGGTAGTTATTAATTTTTGAGTGGGTAATAGTAGGTAGAGTTTGTGGGATGTTATTGTTGTTGGAACACGCACTCACCTTTGTTTGTAAGTATTATGTTGCGAAGTCCTTTATTTCCATGCCACCAGTACAGGAGCCGGAGCTAATTTCACATGTTGTAACGTTCCGTGAATTTTAATGTCAGACAAGACAAACAAAATTCCGTTCAGTTGCAACTGACGGTCTGTAAATATTGATTTTGACGTTGTGCCACTATCGCCGGAGGCCATCAAAACAGAACACTGGATAATAATTGACAAGGGCTTTTGTTGGCCCATTCATTGGTTGTTCCTACTTTTTTCGTTGCTCTCGCAGTGACGATGACGTTTCAACAAAACTGGCCACACATATACGTACGTACCTGTAAACACACACAAAAGGACACGTGTATAGTGTGTGTGTGGTACAAAGTTTTCGTTGGACCGTTTAACATCGAAATGTAATTTCAATGTGGTCTCTAACAAATCTGCATTTTACAATGTAGAATCATAATGTAATCATAGATATTCAAACAAAAAACTGAAAGGGTGCATCAGAAGCGTAGCTTCTCCATCATATGTTGGAAATTGAAGCTTTTAAAGGGGATGAAATCAAATAAAATATTGCTCTTAACACTAAGCTAACACTGGTCGATTTTAATAACGAATTATTAGGGGATCCAGGACCGGAATTAGGGTCGACTCCTATAATAAAATATGCTTTCAGAGCCATATTTCACATCACTTATCAACTAAAAGTTTCCTTTAATTCTATAAAAATAGTTTTTCCACATGACTGACGAGTTTTGGAGCAAATTACCAAAAGGTGCAGGACCGGATTCAAGCCATTTGTTTCAACCTAAAGTATATTATCAAAATGGCTATTTCATTTCATTCAACTCCCCAGAAAGCTTAATGTGATTTTAGAAATAGGTTTTCCAATTGATGGCAGAATTTTGTAAGGAATTGGCTGAAGGAATCCAGGACTGGATTAAGGGTTGATTCCAAGCTAGTAGTTTCACAAAAAAATATACATTCAGCGTCACATTTCACATCATTCATCGCCTAGAAGTTTCTTTTGACTGAAACAATAGTTTTCCCACATGACCGACGAGTTTTGTAGAAAATTACGAAAAGGTGCAGGACCGGATTCAAGCCTTTTGTTTCAACTTAAAGTATATTATCAAAGTGGTTATTTCATTTCATTCAACTCCCTAGAAAGTTTGTTGTGATTTTTAGCTATAGGTTTTATAATTTATTGCCGAATTTTGTAAGGAATTGGCTGAAGAAATCCAGGACTGGATTAAGGGTTGATTCCAAGCTAGTAGTGTCACAAAAAAATATACATTCAGCGTCACAATTTACATCATTCATCGCCTAGAAGTTTCTTTTGCTGTAATCATAGTTTTCCCACATGACTGACGAGTTTTGGAGCAAATTACCAAAAGGTGCAGGACCGGATTCAAGCCATTTGTTTCAACTTAAAGTATATTATCAAAATGGCTATTTCATTTCATTCAACTCCCCAGAAAGCTAAATGTGATTTTTAGAAATAGGTTTTCCAATTGATGGCAGAATTTTGTAAGGAATTGGCTGAAGGAATCCAGGACTGGATTTAGGGTTGATTCCAAGCCAGCAGTGTCACATAAGAATATACATTCAGCTTCATATTTCACATCATTCATCGCCTAGAAGTTTCTTTTGACTGTAATAATAGTTTTCCCACATGCTTTTTTTTTTCGATTTTTTACAGGACCGAATTCAAAGTAGCATTTAAGCCATATGTGTCAAATTAAAGTATATTTTCAGCGTCATTATTTCATTTCATTTATAAACTTTTTTTAAGCAATAGGTTTTGGACTTGATGGCCAAAGTTTTTAAGGAATTAACAGAAGAAATCTAGCATTGCATTTAACGTCATAATTTCATTCGATTTATCGCCTTGAAATTTCTTTCGATTTTTCAGAAATAGATTTCCACTTTGTTTGAGTCGATTTTTTCTTAGTCAAGTTAATCATAATTTAACCTGATGGTTGATGTAACTTTTTTGGCCATCATTCACGCTTGGTATACTTACCTACCCATTACAAACGTTTAAATTAAAACAGATTAGGACATCGCGTGTCAGCCGAAACATAGGACCTGAGGCACACGAATTCCGATCTTGTTCCTTCAATTCGAGTTTGCTGTTTGAGAGAGCGACAAGACGCGTCGCGACGCGTCGTTCTACTTGTTGAGAGAGAGAAAACGTTGAACAAGGAATGGTTGGTTTGGGTGCAGCGGCATATAAATTAACGAAGTGACGGCGACAGCAGCGAAGACGTTGGTAGCTAGCGAGTGGTGGTGAATTAAATAAAAATAAACTTCGGGCGCGTTTGGCCGGAGGGAGAATATTTGATTTAAGTACTACCTGTTTGAGCCGGGGTATTATAACCATTTCAGCCGCTTTACTTCTATTCTTTTTACGATAGATAGTTGGCTGTGTGTACTGTATTGCCAACGGCCCCAATGTGCTCTGTGTTGGTTGGTTTGGCTCAAAGTTCCTTTGCTGCCAACGTGTATTTTCGACTTATGTTTCGAACATGACTCGAAAACTAACTCGAGAACCAAGAGATTTGAGAGTGAAACACAGCAGTAGCGGGGTGGTTATTGTATTCATGATTGTTGTTGGAATGATTTATCAATGTGAAACCGCATTTTTCTTGTTATAGCGGATACATGTGCGGAATAATTGTTTTGTTCTGTTCAGCTATTTGGGGCACGTGTGGGGGGCTCGGGGATTTCCTAATGCTCTTTGCACTGGAACGATCACGTTTCGGATTCAGGTGGTTTAAGAATTGCATTGGATAATTCTGTAAACTAAGGGAACGTGTTACACAATAAAATACAACCCACACATTCCATTATTCTTATGAATTAAATAATAATTTATCCAATTTTTTTAACAATAGGTATAGGGACTTCCAAATTATTTATCCATCTCAATTATGATTTTGACTTGTGCATGATTTTGTAAGTATTGTTAAATAAAATGTTCTTTAATTCATCCCTTCATTCATTTTCCTGTGTGTCCAACATAAAACTTATTGCAAGCTCCTCATTTACCTAACTTTAATTTTATGGTCACTCTCTATCTTTCTGTGATATTTTTAGTTCTTCATCTACTTAGTCAAAAGTATGATATTTTCTTTTAGAATACTTAATCTTCTACTGGCTTCAACATTGAAACGATACAATCTACCCTATTGGGTTAAGTATCCCTTAAAATAGAACCAAGGGTGAACATGTACCTACTACCTTCACTGTCTAATAATTAAACTCATAAACAAGATCTGATAATTGTTGTTGTTTTATGGTAACAGTTGGCGCAATGACGTGTCGTGACCTCCTCTACAGTTCTGTTCTGTCTGATTATGAAAGGGAACGAAATGGATGAAGGCTGAAAGGCTGGAGATGGACGATAACACATCTATTGTCCTTTGTCTGACTTTATTTAGAAACTAACACAGAAATTAAATCAGCGTGTGGTCTTTCTGAAAGTATGTCAGAATGTTTGCTATGGTGGCATTAGAACTATTCTTCTGATGACCGTCAATAGTTTTTTGATGTTTTTAATAAAAATCATGTAGTTATGCTCGTTAAACTTTCTTTGTGCATTTTCTTACACGTAATTACTGTTTACATCTAATTGACGTATTTATGTATGTAGTTCGACCCTGCAAGAGTTAATAATTTAATAATTGGTAGGGGAACTGGGTTAGGAGTGCATCATGTTTCAAATATAAGTACATAAAGAGAGAGTTTCTTCTTGGTACAATTATTAAGTAAATAAAGTTATTTAAAATCTAAGAAAGGATTAGTTGTAAATATTCCAGACAGATGGTCTTAGTTTCCAGAAGATACAGTGGATGTAAAATGTTAATTTAGGCAGATAAATTACATTGTTAGCAAGTATATGGGTGTATCAGCATAAATTCCTTAAATAAAAGCACGTCTGAGGGACGGGGTTGGAAACTATTTGTGGTAATGATTAAACTTTTGGGACAGCGTTCTTGGATTAAAAATTCTTGATGTAGTATAATAAATATTTTACTCTGATCCTTAAGTCTACAATAACCATAGATCTATCTAATCTACCCCTTTTCATTCCTGTTTCTGCTTCTAATATATCTGAATTTTCTCGATAATGATATATATGCACAACATACCCCTGGCGCTAACGAAATCGCCTTTCTGATGTGAATATTAGAAAAAATTGAACGAGGATGAGGTAGTGAGAGAGGGTTGTAAAAAGAGAAATCGCTTTGCCTCCTGTATTTCATTTGGTGAATGCGATCGAACGATGAATCCGTTTTAATAGTGGCGGTGGTTGGTTTTTCCAGCGGGTGCGCCACTTTTATTTCATGTTCGTATTATACAGGCACGTATACATACATACAGCCAACTATTATACCTACACGTATAGCGTGTGTATAGCCAGCCGTGACATTCGGTCTTGTATCAGCGACGGTCGTATAAACGGGCGATTTTTTGTTGCAGCTTGAAAAATGCGGTGTAGCCGTAGGAATCGGTTTTTTTTTTTTGGTGTACGTAGAATACGAGTACGTTATACGTAGTAGGGGCAGTGGTTGGAAGAGATACGAGCGGCGGGCGGAACCCGAAGTGGCTTTTTATACTTCAGGGCCCTGTTTAAACGAGTGTCTGATTGCTTCCCGCATTAATCTGGGAAGCGCGGCATTGCAACGGCATCGGCCATCCCGACGGCACCGGGGGCACTTTATTGCCGACCGATAAAGAGCTACATCCGACGAATGAAATTCAAATGTGCACGTAAATTGAAACCGCGCATCAATCAGCCACAGAATCTGCTACCATTGGTACTACTGCTGCATTTAATGTACAAACGTGAACTTTATGCCCCACGGCGCCATCGGATGCGGGAGGGCTAATGCATAACGGCATATTTGACCAGAGCCATCGTGGCACTATTGGTCTGAAGGGATCAATAGATGCAGCAGGAATTAAATTTTTTTAAATAAATAGATATCACCCGCTTCACCACCTTTACCTTTAATAAATAAAAGTTATCTGATTATAACCTGAATCAAATCAGATTACTCGACGGGTAGGTGCTATGAGGTTTGGCTTTGGGTCATTGATTGTTTTCCAGTAGGTAGGTCACAAAATAATTTTTCGTTTTCCTTCAATGTAATTAGTTTTTCGTTTTACCCTAGTAAATATTTATAGGAGCCCTTGCTATATGACGTTGTTTTCCGACGTCTTCGCCATAATGAAGACAGAAACATTAATAGACCGATACAACAACTGGAACGCTGATAAGAGCGACGACCCCTTCCGTACAACTTATCTAAACTATCATCAATTCACAGTGGATGTACCACGGAAATATAGCATTAAGTACGACCCTGCAAACCGTTGCCGAAAGCTAATAAAGCCGTACAGTTGGCAGATGAATACATTTGCATCTAAATTCTGTTGCTTCCATTGTAGTTGCAACTCCCATCTCCTTTTGCATCCAGTAAAAGATCGTAAATTATTATCATCCCTAAAATTTTGTTGTTGTTAGGTGGTTTGATGATGAACGGTCAAAAATATTGTAAGTATTGAGACCTCCAGGAAGGAACGGGGGTGTTTCTGGATTTTAAATATTTTGAATTTTAATGGATCTATAATATTCCAAATTGTGTCATGTGCATCTAAAAAATTGTTAGATACGTTCTATATAATTGAGAAAAGGGAACTTAATGAGAGAATTACTTAACAATACGTGCATTGTTGGCGAAATAGAGAAAGAGAGCGAGAAAGATCCTCTGTGATTTTAAGTCGTTTGCAGTTTGCAATCCAAATGGTTCGCCAACCGTATGTAATCGAGGAGAGTTTGGAAGTTGAAGTAATGACGCCCGTGTTTACTCAAAGACACTTTGCTGCACAGACACTTAAGATTCTTGGAACCGAATGCAAACTTGCACATGCATGGGCTATATCTTTCCCTTTCGTCTCCTTTCCGTGACTTTTGGTTCGTTTCGTTTTATTTTTTATTTCATAAAAACAGGGTAGAGGTGAGGGGCATAAAATATCTCGCTATTATACACAATCTCACAATCTTCTCAGAAATGTTTCCAAATTATGCCGAAATGCCTGATGGATAACGTGAATTATTTACTAAAGTTTTCAACTCTTCGTTTTGTGAATCTTATTCATCATAGCAGAATGTTTTAAAATGTTTTGGAACGTTTGTAGAACTTCTAGAGTTATCCAGAATTTTCCAGAAAAATCTAGATGTTTCCACATTTAATAGATTGATATTCTGAACTATTTACAAAAGTGTTCAACTCATCTTCTTGTCCATCATAATCATTGTGACATTGCTTCTTTCATTACAGAACGTTCCAAAATGTTTTGGAACGTTTGTAGAACTTCTAGAGTTATCCAGAATTTTCCAGAAAAATCTAGATGTTTCCACATTTAATAGATTGATATTCTGAACTATTTACAAAAGTGTTCAACTCATCTTCTTGTCCATCATAATCATTGTGACATTGCTTCTTTCATTACAGAACGTTCCAAAATGTTTTGGAACGTTTGTAGAACTTCTAGAGTTATCCAGAATTTTCCAGAAAAATCTAGATGTTTCCACATTTAATAGATTGATATTCTGAACTATTTACAAAAGTGTTCAACTCATCTTCTTGTCCATCATAATCATTGTGACATTGCTTCTTTCATTACAGAACGTTCCAAAATGTTTTGGAACGTTTTTGGAACTTGTACAGCTTTTCAGAATTTTTGGTAAAATTCTAAACGTTTACACATTTTGTAGAAATATTTGATAGATATTGTGAACCATTTACATTTTTCCTCTTCTCCAAAATATTCATCATGATGTTGTATACTTCATGACAGAAGGTTCCAGAATGTTATAGAACGTTTGTAGAGCTTTTAGAGTTGTCCAAAATTCTGGCTAGACAGGTCAACTAATGAGGGTCAACAAGATGCAATTTTCCATATTAAAATGAGTAATTATGGCAATTCTGTTTTGTTAACTCATTGCTTCAATTTATGACTCACATTTTTAAACCACCCTCTACCCATAAGTTGGAGAACCAAAAGATCTTTTTTGCAGGCCCCATGATTAGAGGAAGCCTGTTCTTATTTATGTTCATGTGTTTTTTTGTTATAAATACGATTGTGCCGTAATAGTTGTAGATACAACATTTCGTTCCGACAAACGACGTTGCGAAGTTGAAGAGAAAGGAAAACTGAGATAATTAGCTTTGGAAAAACAAACTCGCGCGTCTGTTTTCTTTGTTCCGCTCTAACTATGTACTGTGGAAAATGTAGTTACCCAAGCCGAAAAGAGTTTCATCCAGATATGGATGGCAGCCGTATAAACCAAGTTCTGTTGCTTGAAAAAGCATTTTGTATGTTAAACAGGCAAAAGTTGGGAGTTTTATTTTTGAACGGCTGACTTATTCCTGGGAATATTTCGACCGTCATTTCATATAAGTATAAAATTGCCACCACCACTCCGCAGAACAAAATTTAAATACAAACCCTATAACCGCCACATTCTTTTTAGTTTTTTTGTCTCTTTCTCGCTGTTAGAGGGCGAGAAATGTGTCTTTTGTTCTTAACGTATGCGGCGACTATAAATTGAAAATTTCACCTATTACACTACTACTACACGTCTCGAAAAATTTGCACAAACTCTCTTGGATCGGTGAACACAGGAGACAGCCAAGACCACGAGACATCCAAAAAATATTTAGTATCAGGACCAAATAGAAAAAAGAGTGAGAGTTAATTTTGTCCTTGCCATAACATTGTCGACATGATGACGTAGTAAATTGGAAATTTTGTTGGTTCGTCAGCGAAATGAACACCAACGAACCGGTCAACGTTGTTATTATTAACGTATACGTTTTGTCCATAGTTCGTTCATTATTATTAGATAGGTGTACACTTGGTGCCTTTGAATTTAGTTTTACATGCAATTGAATCGAAACGTTGCACACGTTTCCCGGTATGTATTTTATGGGTGTATGCGAACTGTTTGAATTTCTGCATGGATTAACGTGGATGGTGGCGGCCTCGGTGAGCTATGCATTGTCTATTCAATTACGGTAATGTATTAATCTGTCCACTAATCGCCTGAAAGCTATCGCACAGATACCTGACAACTCGCTATTCACAAGAAAAACGTACCCGATAAAGTACTCACACTACTCTCATCGATTATACTATACATTTTCACCTACATATTCCAAAGCCTCTACGTAAGTAAGTAAGTAAGTAAGTACCTTTCATCTTAATTGAATTTAATTTGGAGTGGATTTGTTAATTTGGAAATCCCAAAAAGATATTTAATGTATTTGGTAAATGAACCAGTTGAGGATATTTAAAGCAATAACAGAAGTAAAGAGGGTCAGAGCAAAAAGTAGATCAGAAAATATTCAGCAGATGGTACGAATAGTAACATTCATTAATGTGAGGAACTTTTGCTGGTATGAAGAGCATTTATAACGAATGGAATGGGTAAACAAAGAAGTTGAAATGAAAGCGGTAGCAAAAGTAATGAGATTGTTGATTACAACGTAGAACACACATTCCTGTTAAGAGCAAGGGGGAAAAAACAAAGCCTTTCAGTTTGAGGGCATTAATGTCTGCGAAGAAGAGTTTCGTCGCGACGCCCATAGCCGTCTAGATGGCCCCGCAGATGTGGACTTAGCTCTCGACTGCGACGCTCCGGTCTGCCAGCACACTATTTACTTTGCAACTGGACCTCTTACTCGCCTCCGCAATGTCCCATTGCTCTCTTTTATTGCAAAATGAAACTTTGTTCATTTCGCTCAATCTGCTGATGCACTATCCTTGCCTTCTGTTTTATGAACAGGGGAACGCTGTTCTACAACCTCAAACTATCGACATTAGGATGGAAAGACTACTTCAGAACGTCTCTGCTGAATTTCACGAAAAGGCCATCAACTGTACAAGTTTATTTCACAGGAAAACCTATCGGTCTTTTCGATGAATTTTGATGGGGATGGCTTTACAAAATAACGAGTAGAAGCAACAAAGTTTCACCATTTATGTGAAACAATAGGATCTTTTTGTATTTACTACATAGTAGTTTATAGATAAAACCAAGTGTATAAAATAGTTCTTTGATTGCTGTAAAACCTAAATCACTGAAGAAGTTTTTTTAGAAATTAAGGTAGTGAAGAGGGGACTAGACGTCTATATAGATTTAAGGTCACTGTATTGGATGCTCATTAAAAGTAGATTTTTAGAAACTTTTTATGAGTCATCATGCCCTTGCTTAGACAAAGTTTCTTTCCTATCACGGCCCAAGCCAGGTCACTGATCTACACCTTCTTACGTCAAGCTTTAAAAAAAATATTTAAAAATGAAAAAGATGTTCTTTAACTACTGTAACATATGTATGTACAATCGTAGCTCTGATATCTGCTTTAAAGTCTAGAATTTCTTTATTTTTGGATTTATGACAATGTCACACTTTACACTGACTGATTTCTAGCCCCTTGGATGTTTTTCTTTTTCAGTTTTCTCACAACACATCAAGTGTACACAGTGAAATTTCATATTTCAATCCATCCCTCGCAGTTCTGATGATAGATAACCATTGGTATCCCATTGATAAATCATGCTTTTAACCCTCTCCTCTTGCCTATCCTTGTAACCATGACATTGTCTTCTTCATGGTAAAATGTTCGAAAACGTTACGGAACTTTCTCGAAACTTTAACAGAAAATTTTGGTCGACATTCTAATTTAGTTACTATGGTTTTATTTATGGCTTAATGTTTGGGAATGTTATCAAATTTCGCGGTGCTTCCTATATTTTCCAGTAGGCATCTCTCAAAAACTCTAAATTTTCCAAAATTTCGTAGACACGTCTGATAGGCATTCTCAACTATTTACTAAAGTTTTCAACCCTTCTTCTTCATCATAACATTGTCTTCGTCATTACAGAATGTTCCAAGACGTTAAGAAACTTGTGGAAATCCTTGAATTTTCCGGATTCATCTCGAAAAATATAAAATCTTTGTAGAAAAAACTGATAGATATTCTGAACTATTTATAACTGTTTTCAACCCTCATACCATCCTACTTCCATTTATAACATTCTCTTCTTGACAGGTTATTCGAGAACGTTAAGTAACATTTGTGAAACCTCTTCAGTTTTTGAGAATCTTCTAGAAAATTGTATATATTCAGAAAAATTTCATAGATTTCTAAAAATTTTAAACCCCTTTCGTTCTTATTCATGTTAACATTATCTTCTTGGCGATAGAATGTTCCAAAACGATGTGTAACTTGAGTTTTCCAGAAGTCTCTGGGAAATTCTAGACATTCTGGAAAATTGAAGTTACATTTTCATGATACCAATTCTGAACTATTTACATTTTATTTATCCTAACATCACCTCGACGTTTTGTAATATCCTTACGGACTTCCTGTGAAATGTTCTGGAAGATTCCAAACGAGAAAATAGCTCCTTGCGTTGGTAGTTTTGATTTTGGCATTAGATCCACACGAATTTAGCGGAATACTGTTTCTTTTCACATCAGTAATTTTGGAGATGAATAACGGTTGGCGAAGAGGCAAAGAGCAGGGATACAGATAAACTAAGTTTAGGTAGGCGTGTTGAGAAAGCGTGACCTCCATGGGAACAGTTTTCCCCGAGAGTTTCTTTAATAACTTCTGAGCCGGTGAGCTGAGATCATAGTGGCGAAACGTTGAGTCGCACACTGAGGTGAAACGATGAAATACATTTATAATGAAAACAATTTTCTTTTTCAGTTTTCTCAAAATACATCAAGTGTACACAGTGAAATTTCATGTTCGAAAACGTTACGGAACTTTATACAAACTTCTTGAATATTCTACAGTTTTTTAAAAAATTTTGGTCACATTCTAAATTAGTCACTATGGTTTAATTTATGGCGAAATGTTTCAGAATGTTATCAAAGACTCGCGGTACTTCCTATATTTTCCAGTAGGCATCTCTCAAAAAAATCTAAATTTTCCAAAATTTCGTAGACATGTCTGATAGGCATTCTCAACTATTTACTAAAGTTTTCAACCCTTCTTCTTCATCATAACATTGTCTTCGTCATAACAGAATGTTCCAAGACGTTAAGAAACTTGTGGAAATCCTTGAATTTTCCGGATTCATCTAGAAAAATATAAAATCTTTGTAGAAAAAACTGATAGATATTCTGAACTATTTAAAAACAGTTTTCAACCCTCATACCATCCTACTTACATTTATAACATTCTCTTCTTGACAGGTTATTCGAGAACGTTAAGTAACATTTGTGAAACCTCTTCAGTTTTTGAGAATCTTCTAGAAAATTGTATATATTCAGAAAAAATCATAGATTTCTAAAAATTTTCAACCCTTCGTTCTTATTCATGTTAACATTATCTTCTTGGCGATAGAATGTTCTAAAACGTTGTATAACTTGAGTTTTTCCGAAATCTCAAGGAAATTCTAGACATTCCCAAAAACCCTTTACACAAAATTCTGGAAAATTGCCAGTGTCTCAAATTTAAAACAAATAATGCAGGGCAGATTTGATTTCCGTTGATCAATTTGAGCTGCCATAGAGAAATCTTCAACCTCTAATCAAATAAAACATTATAAGATTTAAGATCACTGTATTGGATGGTCATTAAAAGTAGATTTTTAGAAAAAGTCATCATGCCCTTGCATAGAAAAAGTTTCTTTCCTAAACACTTCATAAAACTCAGAAATTCAAAAATATCTCCATCGTAAGTTTGTAACAAAGTACTACCACGTAACCTATAACTATAGCCACTTAAACTATCGTCTCTTCGATCTTTTCGAGGAAACGTGTTCACCCTAACCAGTTTGCAACCAACCGAAATTCGACCATTTATTTTCGTCTTGCATGTAATTTTCCTTACGTCAAGGCGGTCGAGGCATTGTCGAGTCTGGACACGTACTTTTGAAACGGCTTCTGGATGGGTTACAGTCTGTTGCAGGACGCACTCTTAAGGAAGATCATTCAATTGTCTCGATTGGCGTGGTCCTCAGGCCGAGCTTCTTGCCAAGAAGTCTGATGGTGATCGTCGTTGTCATAACCTCTTCCAACAATCATTTGTTCTACATAACTATGAAAAACAGAACAACTTCTCTTTTGAAATATTATTTACAAATTATTAAATATCTATAAAATTGAAATTTGGTAATGGTTTGGATGATCTCTTAAATAGTTAATTTAATCTCTGGTATGACAATGCTTTAAAATCGGTGCTCTGGACGTCACCAGGTCATCACATTAGAGCTGCGCTAATTAACTCCTTCCTTCCCTTGTATATCCCTTGCACCCTCGGGCCCTCGACTTGGTCCATTTGTTCGCGTTTTGGCCTAATGAGATGTAGTGTTATGTAAAAAACACCGGTCGTTTCAGGTTGCGCATTCCTGACATACTTCAGTCCCGAGAGCGCCCTCAACGCCCAGAACGCCCTGCATGAGAAACACACGTTGCCAGGGGTGAGTATTTCATTAACTTTTTTTAATCTTGTTTCACCTTTACATTAATGGCTTTATCTGTTTTTTTACTCAAGAATTATACTTAATGTTAATATTTTTTGCAGATAAGATTATCCAAAAATAATAAAAATTTTAAATTTTAATAGGAACACATAATTAGGTTACTATCAAAAGAAATTAGTATTTTATTAACTTTTTTTTTAATTCTAAACCACTATTACAAGGCAATTGTTATGCAGACTAACTGTGACAGTTTTAGGTCGATGTTCTGGAAGTTTTAACACTTTAATGAATTCTTTTAAAATACATTTCGTGTTGAACACACTCATTTTTATTTACTGGAATTTCTTTTCTGCACGAGTGGATTTCTTTACAATCAACTTGAGGTATATTTTAGAAAAGTTCTTGGCAGTTTAAATAAATAATTCATTAAGTTGCTGATTAAAAAAATTCTCAAAGTACTAGTATAAAATAAAAGTTAATTTAGACAGTGCTCAGAGGACATTAGGGAAGCCAATAATGAAAGAGGATGATAAGACACTTTTTTCTTGTAATAATAGTCTATGTTTTTGATGTTGTTAAAGTAATTAAATCGCGTGGGGCTAATCAGATTCTAGCAGGGGCTGCTATTTTCTCGTATTTTATCGTCGATCTCTTACACGAGTCAAATCGAATGGCCGCTTGCGTATTTTCGGCACGAATGAATCCAGTGAATTATGCAGGCGGTTCTAAAACTATCTGAGATTTCTCTTTACAGCTGAGAACGAGTCGAGAGAGACGCGCGGAAGGCCTTTGATTTGAAACGTGCACAACGTTGAGAATTATACGGAGAAAACCTTCTCGATGAAAGAGCTAGCAAGGGCCGGCCAGCAGCAGCCGCCGGCCGGTTGGTTGGCCGGTCATCGTGACCGATGTGCGGCATGTTAATGTATAAATTAATACGTAATGTGCAGCTGATAAGGGTGTACTAGCTATCCATCAAACGTATATCATGTAGAGCTACGGAAAATTCAGTTCCTTTTTATCACTAGATACCTATTATTATTTTTTTGTTCAGTTTTATTAGAATTCCCCTAAATTGTAACGTGCAGAGTGTAATCAAATTTAATGATTTAACAGGTTAAATACCCATATAAATGCGTTAGTTAAAATCGTAAATATATTAATATTTTTTTTATGATGCGCAGTTTCAGCAGCGACCAGTAGGTATTACTGTTATGATGGCCGAGTGTTACCGGGATGCTTTAGCAGTAAATTCTTTTATTGGGGTAATAAACGGAAAATTCCCCTCTGTCTCGGTTAATTACATGATTAGAAGCATCGTTTCCGGAGTTTATTTGACAGATTGATGTATATTTAACGCAACACAAAAAAGTTAGTCCACTAGGTCAACAAAAACCTTAAACATTTGTGTGTATGATCCTGTAGTTTTGCTTAAAATCTTAAGGTTACGGTATGAAAAGGCAACATAAACGCACTGAGTTTTGTTTAATTTAGACAATTACCTAAAGAATTGCTGCTACTGCATTAATTTTTAGGTAAAAAGGATCACCCTGTATAGAAATTCGGTTCTGTATTGACGATTGATTTAAATTCAAACATCGAGATGTTGTGACGGTAAAAAGCAGCATTTATAACGAACATTTCGTTCCCTGGTTCTTCGGGGATCGCAGTATACGCCCGTACGTTTATGCTTTCTTTAGACCGGCGTTAATATAAACAAATACGTCGTTGCCTTCAAAAAACTGCTTGGTCTTAGTAGTGCATGTGTGCGCTTTGAGCCTTTCGGTTGTCGGCGTATAAAACAACGTACGTACTCACGCACACAACAGGAAGTTAAAACTTGTGTACTTCAATAACTGCCAATACCGAACCGAAATAGCACAATTTTTACACAGACATCGGGGGAACTGACGAGAACTCAAACTCAACTACAGCCTTAACATTTCTCGTTACATCGGGACTTTCGTGTTATTAAGTTGGTGGAGTTTTGTCGTTGCGAACTGACCGAAAATATACTTTTGTTGTGGATTTTGGTGTGATAGGAAGTTTTTTAGTGAAAAAAGTCTCTATTTTTGGATTTGGATCAAGCCGATACGTTTTTATCCAAAACCAATTACTTACTTAAACTGAAGTGTTTTAAACTAGTAATATACACATCAAATTTGGAGAGGGATGGATTATGAAATGCTGATATATCCGGAACTTCTCACCTACTACGATAGTATTTTGGTGAGTTCATTGTAATAACTAAGTCACGTTCCCAAAGCTTTTGCTCACACGTATATGTTAAAATTTTAATTAGGCACGTTTTCCAAGTTTAGGAAATAGGAAATGAACCATAACAATGAGAAAATTGGCTTTAAAACAATATATTGTTTGGTAGAATTTTTTTTGCAAAAATCTATCACGGAACATATGTGGCCCAAGCCAGGTCACTGATCTACACATTCTTACGTCAAGCTTTAAAACAAATATTTAAAAATGGAAAAGATGTTCTTTAACTGCTGTAACATATGTATGTACAATCGTAGCTTTGATATCTGCTTTAAAGTCTAGAATTTTTTTATTTTTGGATTTTAGAGAATGTCACACTTTACACTGACTGACTTTTAGCGCCTTGGATGCATTTTCTTTTTAAGTTTCTCACAATACATTAAGTGTATACAGTGAAATTTTCTCCAAAGCCATGTCTCAATCCATCCCCCGCAGTTATGATGATAGATAACCTTTGGTATCCCGTTAATAAATCAAGTTTTTAACCCTTACCTCTTGCCTATCCTTGTAATCATGACATTGTCTTCTTCATGGTAAAATGTTCGAAAACGTTACGGAACTTTCTCCAAACTTCTTGAACCTTCTACAATTTTCTAGAAAGTTTTGGTCGATATTGTAAATTAGTTACTATGGTTTTATTTATGGCTAAATGTTTCAGAATATTATCAAAGTTTCGCGGTGTTTCCTGTATTTTCCAGTAGGTATCTCAAAAAAATCTAAATTTTCCAAAATTTTGTAGAAACGTCTGATAGGCATTCTCAACTATTTATTAACGTTTTAATCATAACATTGTCTTCTTCTTTACAGAATGTTCCAGAACGTTAAGAAACTTTTGTGGAAATTCTGGAGTTTTCCAGAATCATCTTGAAAATTATAGATATTCCAAAATTTTTGTAGAAAAATCTGATAGATATTCTAAACTATTTATCAACTCGTCTTCTTGTCCATCTTATTCATCTCAATTTTTTCATTTTTAACGAGAGAAAGTTCAGAACGTTTGGAAACGTTTGTGGAAATTTTGTTGATACCTTTAACTACTTATTTATTACTGTTTTCAACCCTTATACCATCCTATTTATATTTATAACATTGTCTTCTTCTTGAAAGGATGTTCGAGAACGTTAAGTAACATTTGTGGAACCTCTTCAGTTATTCAGAATCTTTTAGAAAATTGTAGATATTCAAAAATATTTTAGAAATATCTCATAGATTTCTAAAAATTTTCAAACCTTCCTTCTTATTCATTATAACATTATCTTAATGACGATAGAGTGTTCTAAAACGTTGTGTAACTTGAGTTTTCCAGAAGTCTCTAGGATATTCTAGACATTCTGGGAAATTGAAGTTACATTTTCATGACACAAATTCTGAACTATTTATATTTTATTTATCCTAACACCACCTCATCGTTTTGTAATGTGCCTACGGACTTCTTGTGAAATCTTCTGGAAACTTCCAAACGAGAAAATAGCTCCTTGCGTTGGTAGTTTTGATTTTGGCATTAGATCCACACGAATTCAGCGGGATACTGTTTCTTTTCACATCAGTAATTATGGAGATGAATAGCGGTTGGCGAAGAGGCAAAGAGCAGGGATACAGATAAACTAAGTTTAGGTAGGCGTGTTGAGAAAGCGCGACTTCAATGGGAACAGTTTACCCCGAAAGTTTCTTCGATAACTTCTGAGCCGGTGAGCTGAGATCATAGTGGCGAAACGTTGAGTCGCACAGTGAGGTAAAACGATGAAATACATTTATAACGAAAACATCTTCCAAAATCTTAAGTAATTATTAAGTTTCTTTATACATTTTTTTCATGTTTAGCTACCCGAATTTTATTGTAAATTAGTCACCCCTGTTGTTTTTCTCTGTAACACCTTTTTCGGTATTTAGTTCCACTGTGCGTTGGGTAAAAAGGGATTCCGTTTCTTTGCTGGCGCGACATTCCAAAGTTAGAGTTCGTGTAACTGTTGTTTGGTTAGTTGTTAGTGCCCGTCCCATTAACTGCAAAAATGTTTGCGCGACGGCAGCACATCCGGAGCAAACATGCTGCACGCGAGTAAATCTCGTGGAAAGCTCGAGATTTGGTGCCCCGGTAGGGATGTCGGGGATGAAGGGGCGAGAAACGATTCTATTTCGGAACGTTTCCTCCCGTAAAAGACGACATTTGGATCATCCCTTTTACTTCGAAAAATAAAAAACAGAACTCAAGTACCTACCTATCTTATAAAAATTTAAATGTAGGTATTTATTTTAAAATAATTATTGTTTATTACCAAAAGGAACCTTTTTTAAATTGATAATTGCTAAACTTGGTTTTCAAAATTGATTTTTTGTTGACCTTTGGTTCTGAGTGAAATTAAGTTCAAGCGGAAGAGAAATCAGTTCAGCGCTCATTCATTATCCGCATTACACGAAAACTAGTAATTTTTCTAGATTAGTAAATTGGCAGCCCTTAATTTATTTCAAATTGGGTCGGACCGAATCGTTAGAAAACATATAAAAGTGTTCATTAGGGTTGTAACCCCACATTTAGAAGAACATCCTCGTTAAATTACGTAAGTCATGTATATTTATTTAAGGTTCGTTCGTGGTTAGTTCTATCAATCCACTGCATGATTAATTTTTTATTTAGTTCCTTGGATGATAAATTATTAATTACAAATAGCGTCTTTACGATTTTATACACGTACCTATATCAATTTAAATATGTAAAAAATGGTTTTTGGTCTTGTGGCGGTTGTCATCATGTTACAAAGTGACCACGAATTTGTTTCTTTCGGTCGTTTCAAGTGTACAAAAAGTGATATATCAATTGGTCACAAGCCAAGTGGCTCGAACGCAAATTAGGCGGACGACAGACATGTTATTACAAGCCAATTTGTCCTGTTACTAGTTTTGATTTGTGGTGAACACTAATTTCAAATATTACCGTGATTATTAAAATGTTAACCGTCTGTCAACGTTTTGGGACTTCTAGATTCGATTAATTTATTCGGAAATATTTTTAAAATGTCGTTTTCATAATTCGTTGTAAGTATATCAGTAACCAACAACTTAGGAATTTGTATTGTCACAAAATTTTCAAAGGCATATACGAGCAAAATTAGATGCCCTATCCAAAACATAGCAGCTTCATGTTTACACGAGAAAAATGGATAAATTTAAAATTTATGGAAGTAATAAATGGTGATATTGTGTCTCAAGCATAAAGCCATAAAAATATATAATAAACAAATGGAACACCAGACGTTATGGATATTGATTTCCTACTTTGACTTGTTCTATTTTTGATAAGCCGCAATAGCTCAACTTTTTCATTATACAATGTTAATTTTAAGAAACATAGATTCGACTTAAAAAAAAAACCTATTGGAGCTGCAAAAACAGTTGCAACGCGAGCCTTCTGTTTCTCATAGCCAAGCGAACTTTCGGAACGGATGAGTCGTTCAAAATAAAATTTGCATGTGTTTTAAACACGTTCCGTTATCAGCAAGTTTACGATCCCTTTGCAAGAGTCGTTCTCCTTTGATCTTCTACTAGAACGGAATTCAATCGGCGCTTTCAAAAAGACCAATAGAAGGAGAAAGGAAATAGGACGTAAAAGGGAAAGAGAAAGATGAGGGGGTGCGGGGGAGGACGTGGAGGGCGAGAATCTGTTGGGGAACGTTTCATATATACCAATAGTTGATACGTACACGTTCTCAAATCGGTCAATCCTTCAACGAGGTTCGTGATGTTGGCTCGTCGAAATTTCCACTTTGAAAAGATTATCAAACAGACGCCCTTTTACCTACTACCACCTAATTGTATTCATTGAACGATCGTTTATGATAATAATATGTAGTAACAATTTTGAGGAATTAATTGTGGACCATATAGGGCACGTATCCTGACGACAGCCCCAAAAAAAAGCGTTTGGAGTATGGTCTTAGAGGCTGGAGACTAAATTTTGGAACTGACTCTTTCTATGTCTCTTTTTCTGGAAAATGTTCTCGTAAATTACAGAAATATTTAGAATATAAAATTCTGTATGTTTCAAGATTATGTCTGCAATGTTTTTGACAACTTTCTGTACTATTTACAAAAGTCATGGAAATATACACTACATCAGAATTTTCTATAGAATTCTAGATATTCCAAAACCTTCTGTACTATTTGCTGAATAAGAGAAACATTTAGAAGTCTCCAGAATTTTATGGATAGTTCTAGATATTCTGAGATCTTGTGAGAAAGACTTCTGAAACGTTTAAGAATGTTCCTAAAAGTTTAGTCACATTCTGTACTATTTTCTGAGGTACAAAAGCATTTAAAAACTTTCAGAACTTCATATAAATTTCTGGGCGTTTTAAAATCATGGAGAAAATATTTCTGGAATGTTTAAGAATATTCCCAAAAGTTTCTTCACATTTTATGCTGTTTCCAGAGTTAGGAAACATTTAGAAATCTCCAGAATTTTATATAAATTCTTGATGTCCCAAACTATTGTATAAAAATCCGTTAGAGCATTGAAGAAAGTTCCTAGAAGTTTAATCACCTTCTGTACTGTTTCCTGAATTAGAGAAACATTTAGAAATCTCTAGAATTTAATGGATAGTTCTAGATGTTTTGAGATCTTGTGAGAAAGACTTCTGAAACGTTTAAGAATGTTCCCAAAAGTTTAGTCACATTCTGTACTATTTTCTGAGGTACAAAAGCATTTAAAAACTTTCAGAACTTCATATAAATTTCTGGACGTTTTAAAATCATGGAGAAAATATTTCTGGAATGTATAGGAATGTTCCCAAAAAAATCATCACATTTTATAGTGTTTCCAGAGTTAGAAAACATTCTGTACTATTTTCTGAGGTACAAAAGAATTTAAAAACTTTTAGATCTTCATATGAAGTTCTGGGTGTTTTAAAATCATGTAGAAAACATTTCTGGAATGTTTCGGAATGTTCCCAAAAGTTTGATCACATTTTATACTGTTTCCAGAGTTAGGAAACATTTAAAAATCTCCAGAATTTTATATAAACTCTTGATGTCCCAAACTATTGTAGAAAAATCCGTTAGAGCATTGAAGAATGTTCCCCAAAGTTTAGTCACCTTCTGTACTATTTCCAGAGTTAGAGAAACATTTAGAAACTTCTAAAATTATCTAGGAAGTTCGATAAGCCTCTAACAAAATTGTACAATGTTTAAGAATGATAATTCTTGTAAATTTTATAAATTATTCAGTCAGTTTTACCCTGCAGTTACTACCATGCGAACAAGAACCAAGTGTACCTACCTATTTTATGAGATGATGAGAGACGATGATGGATTATTTATCCTGATATTGTGTAGTTTTATTCTGACAGGATGTGATGGCGTAATATATATGTATGAACAATGCAGTAGCTGCTTAGAAGCTTGCTCTTTGGATTAGGGCGAAATAAGTTAGACATAATGCGGAACTTGCTCCTACTTTATTATACCTAACACATCGGCGCCTTGTTAAATAGTCGTTTATGAATAAAGCACACTGACAACGGCCGTGCAATTAATTATGCATTAGCGAGAATTATTAAGTGCATAATAACATGTGAAATTGTAAAGTATAAATAATCGTGTCACAATAACACGTCATAAAATAACTGAAAGCTGAAAAAGGGCAAAAGAAGTTTGAGTTGTAGATAGTAGCGGCTCGTAATGAAATTAAATTAGGTAAGGTTAGGTTAGGTTACTTTGGGAGTTCTGCAGTCCTGCAGCACCTATACAGAGCTTTTAACTATTGTTTGTAGTTCTATAGATTTTCTGAGAATTTGTGGAAGGAAAATTACTTTTGTGTTGATTGGGTTTCGTAAATTGTTTGATATTTTTCCATTTATTAATGGGATCGAGCAGAAAAATATCTGGGAAGGTAGAATAACAAAAACACATCGCGGTGGTTGAAGTGTGCATGCAAATTTGTTTTATATCGATGTTAAAGTTCGCTCGAAGGTTTGTGTATTTTACACGGTGCACACTGGCAGGTACTACTACCAAGCACTACCACAACCGGTAGCGTCGTCTACCGCTACCTACAAACACGAGTACAAAGCCCGGCGTCGCGACGGTGAGCGTCTTCGAGCGAAGTTCGCGGAACAGATCCACTTTTTATCGGCGAAGCATAAACTTTCCGAGTAACAATGCTCTCAGTAAGTGCTGTTTAATGTATTTTAAAAACAGCTGGATCGCTCTGGGCTGCGAGATAAGGCGACGGGCGAGGGACGTTACCGAGAGAGACGGCCGATTAAAGTAAACACTTGCTACCTGAGAACAGAAATTTTATGTGTACGTTTTTCCCGAAATATACGTACCTTTAAACTTTCGCGAGTTTGTCTTCTCGAGCGGAACGTAAACAAAAAAGACGATGGCGAGCCGACGAAATGGAAAATGGAGAATGTTTTTCGTGGATTAAAACAATAACCTATAGCTAGAAACTACAGCGCAAACTGCTCTTTGTGCTCCAGAAAATTAATTTAAACCTTTTTCTGAAACTCGATCGATTTTATGAAATAATTATACAAGATCATAATAGAGTCGTCAGATTGAAGACTACACTTTCACCTTTTTCTAATTTTTTTATTAATGTATCGGTGAATAATAATAATATCGTTTAGAACATGCTCAGCCCAGCTTTACTCCTCGAAAATCTTTCAGATAGTTTCCAACAGGCTTTCTTTAGCAACATTTAGAAACCTCCAGAATTTAATGGAAAATTGAAGCTGTTCAAAATATTGTGGAAAAAATCCTGCAATGTTTAGGAATGCTCTCAAAAAATCATGTTTTTGTACTGCTCCTAGAATTCCAGAATCATACCGAACCTTATAGAAGTAGAAAATTTTAGATGTTCCAAAACCTTATAGAAAAAAATTCTGGAATGTTTAAGAATATTCCTGAAAGATTCATCACTCTTGGAACTATTTCTAGTGAAAGAGAATTCTACAAAAACTTCCAATTCAAAATTCTGGAATGTTGAAGGGCTTTCTCAATATTTCATTACTTTTTGTACTGCTCCTAGTGTCCCAGAATCATACAGACATAACAAAAGTTTATACAGCAGTTTAGATATTCCAAAACATTTAACAGGATTCTGGAATGTTTAGGAATGCTCTCAAAAAAAACATGTTTTTGTACTGCTCCTAGAATTCCAGAATCATACCGAACCTTATAGAAGTAGAAAATTTTAGATGTTCCAAAACCTTATAGAAAAAAATTCTGGAATGTTTAAGAATATTCCTGAAAGATTCATCACTCTTGGAACTATTTCTAGTGAAAGAGAATTCTACAAAAACTTCCAATTCAAAATTCTGGAATGCTTAAGGGCTTTCTCAATATTTCATTACTTTTTGTACTGCTCCTAGTGTCCCAGAATCATACAGACATAACAAAAGTTTATACAGCAGTTTAGATATTCCAAAACATTTAACAGGATTCTGGAATGTTTAGGAATGCTCTCAAAAAAAACATGTTTTTGTACTGCTCCTAGAATTCCAGAATCATACCGAACCTTATAGAAGTAGAAAATTTTAGATGTTCCAAAACCTTATAGAAAAAAATTCTGGAATGTTTAAGAATATTCCTGAAAGATTCATCACTCTTGGAACTATTTCTAGTGAAAGAGAATTCTACAAAAACTTCCAATTCAAAATTCTGGAATGCTTAAGGGCTTTCTCAATATTTCATTACTTTTTGTACTGCTCCTAGTGTCCCAGAATCATACAGACATTACAAAAGTTTATACAGCAGTTTAGATATTCCAAAACATTTAACAGGATTCTGGAATGTTTAGGAATGCTCTCAAAAAAAACATGTTTTTGTACTACTCCTAGAATTCCAGAATCATACAGAACCTTATAGAAATAGAAAATTTTGGATGTTCCAAAATCTTATAGAAAAAATTTCTTGAATGTTTAAGAATATTCCTGAAAGATTCATCACTCTTGGAACTATTTCTAGTGAAACAGAATTCTACAAAAACTTCCAATTCAAAATTGTGGAATGTTTAAGGGCTTTCTTAATATTTCATTACTTTTTGTACTGCTCCTAGTGTCCCAGAACCATACAGACATTACAAAAGTTTATACAGCAGTTTAGATATTCCAAAACATTTAACAGGATTCTAAAATGGTTAGGAATGTTCCTAAAAGTTTGATAACCTTTTGTAGTGTTTTTAGAATTGCACCGTCATACAGAGAGTTGCAAAAGTTCCTACAAAATTCTTCTAGATGTATCATAACAGTATCGAAAATTGGAAAAGTTCCCAAAAGGTTCAACTGGTTTTGTACTGTTTTTAGAGTTCCAGAATTATACGGAGAAAATTCTAGACGTTCCAAAACAAAAATTTTGAAGTCTCTGAAGGTATCATTCGCATATATTTATTCTTGTGGCATGTAGCATACCATAAAAAAATCTTAGTAGGTACTAGAAGCTCAAAATTTTTTTTTTATTTTTACATGGTATTTATATTGATTCATAAAACTGATAATGAAACAGGTCCACTAAAATATAAGGTCATTAAGATCCTTTTTATCTACATAAAATTAACGAGTTGACATCTTTAAAAATTAAAAAAAACAAGATTGTCATCAGGGTAAAAAAAGCCAGTGATTAGCTAAACTAATACTAAAAAAAATAAAAAGTAGTTCTAACGTCTCTTGATATGATATTACAATTTCTCTGTCTTAGTTAACACTTATTGTTCGTATTGTTAAATGAGAAAATTTCGCTCGTATTTATTACGTTCATTTCTGAGTTAAACTGATTGTTATAACTGTCTCCCGAATTTGTAAGACAAAAGGAGATTTATCTTTTCTCGGAAATACGGACACGTTTCTGTCAAGAAAGTACGTAGGAAGTCGTTGGTTCGTTTCTTAGTTGCATCAGCGTGTCTATGTCACGTCCCGTCCCGTCCGTCGCAAACTTTAGAGCATTTAGACAAATGTACTTCTTCGGTTAAGTAGATTCCGGATAGATCATCCCATTTCTCTCACTCATTCTGTCTCGCGTCTGTCCGTTCTTCGTTTACTTTCTGCCCGCCGAAGAATAATGAGAATGTTATGGTGATGAGGCCGCGCTGCAGCTGTTCC
This sequence comes from Agrilus mali, assembly GCA_029378335.1. Lineage (NCBI taxonomy): Eukaryota > Metazoa > Arthropoda > Insecta > Coleoptera > Buprestidae > Agrilus > Agrilus mali. Next base: position 2,285,718 of record CM055660.1, read on the forward strand.
GCGCTCTAATACCCAGAGTCTCATGTCCTGGTATATCCACGCTCGTCCTGGAGCGCAGGAAGCTACGGTTCGTAGATGCAGGTGTCTGTAATCAAAGTATTATGTGCAGAGCCCGTTGTTCATGATGTTCTCTGGCCCGTTACATTAGAGTGCGAAATTAAATTCGCCCGACTACAGTATCGTTCTCATCCCACCAGACCCAACCCGTTCCATCGCATCATCGCGTCCCTTCTCCTCCCCGGTCCGTGCCATTCATCCCGGTCTCTGCACCCGATGCTCGCTTCCTGGCATGTTGTTACCTAAGTGTGTACTTGCGTTCATGTTCCTGATCCCGCCACTTTAGAACCAGGAGACATTTTTCACAAATGAACGGAACCGTGTGACATTTCGATGCACTTTAATAGCGTTCTACGTCACACGAGGAGGAGGGGTGTAGTCTGAAAGGAAATTTGAGAAAATAAAAAATTGTAACCGGTTCAAGGGTCGTTAAAACTGTAGTTTTATATAGGTACCAGGGTCAGTTTCGGAAGGCGAAGTCCGTAGTAATTTTTATTGTTATTTTATTAACTGCCTTGCACTATTTAAATTCCTGTAGAACTTATCTGCACACTTGGGCAATAAAACTTTATGGAACAATAGGGTAAAATAACATTTTATTACCCCATTATCTTACCATGAGCTTCGCCTTCCTAATTTGCCTCATATAAGTACGTGACACTTGGCTGATATAATACTGTTGGAAGTGATGAAAAATAGACGAGGCCGGGCCTGAGGGTTGTTTTTCTTGTTTTCTCCCAGCTACAAAAAAAAGAGGTTTTCGCGTTTGGCTTTTTTTTATTTAAACTACAGCGCACGAACGTAGTACGTACATGCTTACCTTAAATAGCCATTCGGTGACCACAAACGGTATAAAAGCACTTTGCTGCCTTTGCATAGGGGCAATTTCGCTTTCGCCATAATCAAATGTATGTTTAGAGGCTGCTTCTATTCGGTTTGTGTTTTTTTTTTCGTTTTGTTTGCAAGAGCGTTAAGCCGACAACATTTTAATTTCTCGGAACTCCCTTTTTTTCTACTTTTTTTATATTAAAAACGTACACGGGAAACAAAGCTGCCGATTTCATTAAAGAATCTTTCGTTTAAATCGTCAGTAGAGAAAGTTATTAAATTTTTTACACAAACCCAAACCAGTAAAGACCATTTGCTCAATAAACCATTATACCATCCCTGGTGTAATTCGTAATTGTGAATTATCACTAGAATATTTTTTGCTACCACTAAAATAATTGCCTTGGTATTTATTTTATTAATGAATTAATTTATGATTGACTGGGTGTGTGTGTAATTACGTACATTAGGGATTTCTCCGAGTATGGATATTGAAGTTCTTGGCCCACTTTACAGAAAGTTGGTCTTTGACGTGAATTGGGTTCAAATTTGGAACTCCATTTATCACGAGTACATAAATTTATTAGCTGCAGTTCGACAATTTACTACGGTTATATAATTCCATTAGATAAAACGTAAATAAGCAAGCGTTCGTTGTTGTATGTACAAAATAAATTCCTAATTTCAACAAGATCCTTGAGGAAGTGTCACCGAGGGATATTTTCTATAGAAATATCAATAAAAATCAAGAATTCAAGTATTTTTGATATAAATCGTAAAAAAATATTCTGGGGCAACGTGAGGGTGAAGAGGTTCATTCGTGTTCGAATGTCACCCTAATTTCGCAATTTCTCTCCTACTCGGCTCGTTATCCCATTTTACATTTACCCTCACCCCGAACAAATCGCTGGGCTAACAACGTCTGGCCACTCGGACGGTATCCCTGGCAAAAACCGTCCACTTTTTGTCGTCACCTCGTTCAGCTACCCCGTTTTATTAATTTCCAGTCGACCTGGATCTCGGTCCCTGAATCCGGCTCTGGCAATAGGGGGGAAACAGTTAATTAGCCCAACTGTTTTTTCTTATGTTCCCCATCTTCTTCTCTGTTGTTGTGTCTATTTCAGTAAAAGGTCGTTGATAGCCCCAGATAATTTACTATTTATATGTAGAGGTAGTTCAGTATCTCATGGACTACAAAATTTGGTAGTTAAGTTAATCAACTAATTCTTTGACTAATAAAATTCAGGGCCAGAGTAATACAAAATGTCTAAAATTCTATTTTAAACTAAAAACAAAAAGAATGTTGTGTATAGTCAGGAAAGTCAGATAGCTTATAATGTTTATGAATTTAATAAACATTTTATTTTAAAATAATAATGGCAATGTAATAAAAAAATAGCTAATAAGTAAAAATGCTCGAGCGTCTTAGTCCATCCCTGATTGTAAAGGCAGTTTAGGCAAAAAACTCCTTAAAAGCCCTCACCTAACCGAAAACAATTTCAGTTTTTTTAACAATGCATAGCACTCAAAAATTTTAAAATGTATTTATTGGACGTATTTTTTTTATTACTTTAGTATTTGTATGAATAAATGGCTAAAAAATTTGTACGAATTTTCCTTTACTGTCAGGGTGTTTATAGTAGTTTACATGGTTAACGCAAAAATCAATATTTTTTAAATGTTCATTTAGTGGCTCATATTATATTGAAATGCCTAAACCTAGCATAAAAATAAATTAGAAACTTTTTTAAATATTTATTATAAAAGCTAGGTATCGAAAAATATTGTTTTTATTATTCGTGTACGCCCCTCGTATATCAATATCAGTCTTATAATTTAATTTAATTTCCCCCTCTTAATATATAAATCAAGTCGCCACCTGATACTGTTGTGAACTACAGACTGTAAACTATAGAAAAGTAAGTTGGTATCAAGCAGTGCTTTTTTACTGGAGTGGTGGTCCTGAGATGGCAATAAGCACATCGTTAATTGTCGGGCAGGTACGAGTTGGTCCTCGCGTCATGTTTTGTTCATTTCGGGTAAAAAGTGTGTAGATTTATGTCGCAATTAAATATGTGTTACGGGTATTCGGTAATTTATTAATCGTGTTATCGATAATGTGTTGTGTTTTTGATGGATATGATATGGGCAATGCCGGGACGGAAAATCGGATAATTATAATAATACAAGTAAGTTGTAGTTATTAATTAAGATAAGTCTTGAGACACCAGCAGATCGACATGAAAATCTTCCGGTTGATAATAAATTGTCTGCCATTTTGAATCATAACAACGATTAATAATTATTAATATCTTTATTTTATATCTTTGGAAAATATCATAAATGTCACTATTAACATATTTAATTATAATAACCACATTTTAAATGATTAATTATGTTGATAAATGTTCTTCGAATTATACCAAATTGGATATAAGAGCAGTGCGAGGCTTTTATGATTAAAATTAATTCTTTTTTTATTAAATACAATTGACTGTAATTAAATAATTTTCTATTTGATGATATTATAACGATTTTTCCATTTCTTGAATATTTTTCACCATTATCAATCCTGTCCGACAAAAACCGCTTTTGAGAAGTTTTATGTATGTATCCTGAGAGATATTTCATCCGGACGATTTAAAAAAATTAAGTTATTTGTCAAATACCTTTGGTGAAGTAAGAAGACTTCTACAAAGCCAAATTTTATTTATTAAAGGGTGGTGGAATCATTGAAAATCTTTTGACAACTCACTAATTATAGAAATTATTATAACTTACGTCCTTATTTTGATTAAAACACCTTATATTATCCCCTCACGTTTTACTAAACTCACCACAGGATCCAAATAAAAATAATAAAATCTCTCGTAGTTAATAGACATCCCCTAGTTATTTTTGGCGATCCCTGGTGTTATTCAAAGAGTATTTTTGTCAATATTAAGGTAAATTTTCTGCGTATTTTCGACACGGCACTACTGACCACTTTCCATTCCAAGATTCTTTATGTTTTCCTTTTTGGCACGCACGCAAGATATCGTAGCGTCCCGGGCATTAAGGGCTATTTATTTAATTTCGAATGGAGGGCCGAGCCCGCAAGAGTCGCTCTCATTGTTCGGCCAAATTGAATTTCGTCGTGTTTTCCTACAGTGAAGCCGAACGTTGGTTGTTCTGACGAAAAATAATACCATTAGAGATATATGAACGAAAAGATACTCTTAATATCCCCACATATAATAAACGAGCTGGGATACGGTCACGTATAACACTAACGATTGGCGAGATCGAATTTTACATAAAAAATAGAACACCCTTCAGGTAATTTACTCAGCGAAGATTATGTGTGAGAAATAATTGTCGTTTATAGATATCAGAAAATTCTGATAGGGAGGGGGTTAATTTTGATATTGATTACTTATTAGTGCCAGGGTTAAAGGAGGTTACAAATGCGTCACTAAGAAAAGCTAAACGGTATTTTTTTGCTGAAAATATTACCTACCACTATCAGGCCTTTAAAAGGTTAACAAATGGTAACAGGTTCGTCTCGCGGCCGTTTTTGGTGACATTACGACACTACGAGAAGCATTATGTCGTGGCGCGGCGGTACCATCGGCAAATTAATCACCGCCCGCTTATTGAAGGGTGTACGGTAATTTTAAAGCGCGAAATACTTTTAAAAATTACTATTGTGAAAAGCTGCGCTCTCCTCCGTCAAGGACTTACATTAACGACGTCCGGAGGCGTCGTTGCAAGAGACGACGCCGACAACGACACCGACGACGCCGCGACGCTGCCTCCTTCTCGTCTTCGTCGTCGTCGTCGTGCACTTAACGTAATGCCGCGCGATGACGACGACGCCGATGGTTGAGTCTCCGGAGGACAATTACCTCGTGTAGCAGGACTAATTACCAAGAGGAGACGGAGACTCCGTCTTCGACAATGACAACGGATTCGATGTTGCGTTCGATCAAGCGCATGACGGCGACAAAACGACGGTAATGTCTCGCTATGTGTTATACAGTCAGGAGGGAAATCTGGTGGCTCTTCTTCTTCTTTGTGGAAGTACCCTCTTTCGCTCTTCCGGAATGACGGTCTTACAGATTTCATCCAATCACTGACATCTTTAATGGATATTTTTCGTCACATTAACCACTTACACTTCATCTTGTTATTTTATGTTGAATAAAATAAAAAATATCAAAAGATGAAAGGGAATCTACTTAACTTTAACCAATGTTACCTAACCCAAAGAAAAGTTAAACAAAATCGTCATTAGTTATAAGTATAAAAAGTGTTTTAATCCGTTTATTGGAGATCCTAACAAACCCCTCCTAAAAGAATTTCTATAAATATCCTGCTGCACAACATAACATACGTTCCAATATTGTTGTCGAATGATCGGTTCGTGAGCAACGCTCTCAATAATTGTGTGTGAACTGGAGCAGATTTTGGACGAATTTTGGCCGAAGATTAAAATAACGAACGAAAGCAAAAAAATTACGCAAAACGAAACATTTGCGAGAGCAGCAGTGCGGATAAAGAAACGGTGGATGGCTTGGCTTAGCGAACAGTGTCGGTGGGGAATATGTGGGCACCGTGTACAAAAGGAAAACAAATATCTGATGCATATTCGTTCGGTTGGCTTGGTCTTTTTAAAAACGGATTACGGTCGGTCATTGAAATGCCATAGCCATAGCCGTTATTTAGACGTGACTGCAGAATGGATATAAAAAGTAATTAAAGAGATTATGGGATTTTCGCATACGAGTACCCTCGAACGCCGAGTCCGACCGTTGCGTGGCGTCGACGTCGACGTCGCATCGCATCGGTTCGCTCTTCTACCCTAGAGAAGAACCACAAATTCGGACCATGCGAGGGACTCTAATGACAAAGGGACAAATTAAAAACACAAAAAAGTAGAAATGTGGAATGTTTAAATGAAAAATAGTACCTACATCAAATAAACAGTAGAATTGATGAGGGCTGATGGGGAATAATCCTAAGCAACTATTTTTCTGAAGTTTTCTGTATTATACCTACATTAATTTAATTAGTTAATACGAAGAAGTATACCCTTGGTGTAAAGTTATTTCGGAGAGATTCGTGTGACGATTGTTGGAATTAATCTATCTTCCAGCAATATTCTTTCCATTCCCGCTCAAGGGTCCCGAAATTCGTTAATTATTGTCCTCGGAAGGATAAGCGCCGATATTTCAGTCAGATGTTATCAGATGTACAAGAACTCCCCCATTTTCCCTCTCTTTCTCTCTGTTTCTTGTGCCTGTTTAGGTGCGAGAGAGAGAGGGAGAGCGTGAGAGGGTTGTTCTCGTCCGGCAATTAATGATCGTATTCCCTTTGGAAACCCGAATAAGCCCGATTTCCATAAAGGGGCACCGAGAAGAAGGCGGCGAGGGTGATGGGGGAAGGTTTGGGTAATTACGCCGCCATCGATGCGATGATTTTTCACCAGACCGAATGATTTCTCGACAAGGCCTTTTTGCATAATTCTGTCATTCATCACGTGTGAATCAACAGTTTCGACGAGGACGTGACTGACTCTCTCAGCTCTACCGTTCGCCATCCGCTTACACGTCACGTTAATGATAAAGAAAACGATTTTCCAAATTACTTTTTCGAAATTTCAACATGAACCGAACATAAAGCGAACAAGGATCCCCAAAAAATTACGAAACAGTGAAAGGGGCTGAAGACAACGAGACTTATCTACTTATCGGAAAATTGACACTTGAAACCCAACAGAAATATAAAAAACCAAGCGTTGGTAACCGATGGCACATAAGCAATTAAATGTTTGAATGAGAATAAGATCACAATTCACAGAAATACAAAGAACTAAAAAATAATGAAATGACTAGGTACCCAGACGTGCTGATGTGATTGGGACAGTGAACCGGCCGAGTCTAATAACCTTCCGTTTCTTGTTTTATGGTGTATTGTAATTTGTAATAAATAAGTAAGTAGTAAATTCAGCGATGAATTCCTACCGAATTACGTTTCCTTTCTTTTGAAGTGCGAAGGCGGCTATAATACTATTTTTCACATTGTTTCAGTTATCAATCATTCCTGACCTTACTTGTCCCGGTTGATGGGTGGATTTATAGTTTTTTCATATCTGCTTTTGCCTCCAAATCCCTCGTAATAAATCACACAAGGTGTAGCTGGTATCATATGGACGTTCGCCAAAAATTACTTTACACTTCCATTTCAAAAAAAAAAGTAATATATTATAGAGACGCAGCAGAACCTCCGTTCTCTTTGTATCGAAAACGCACAATTAATAACTTATTTAAAAATAATTAGCTTTCTTACGGTTTTTTTTTACAGACGAAGCTCGTTAATTTCATCGCCCAAACCGATTTTGGAAGATATATTTCTATTTTGTGATCTTGTATCACCAAATAGATAATTTAATTTAATTGATTTATTATTTTCTTTGTTACTAACTAATTTTTCCTTTCTTTCAGGTAAGTCTTCTTCAGTAATTACCTACTCTATGAATTGTCCAAGGTGACTGGTGAGTTTATAAATAATATCGACTTTTTTGTTTTTTATATAATCTGAAGTAAATTGAAATTCTGAGGGCAATTTACAATAGTAATTTAGCCAGTGCCAGACATTATATGTAGATAATTAAATTTCGTGGGGATTTACGTATATATTACCTAATACCAATAAAATATTGTATTATATTGCTGAAAGGGTTCGTTTATATTTCTGGCGGTTGTTTGTTACCGTTATGAAGCAGGTCACGTAGAGTGAGCTTAAGGCAATTCGAAATACTGGCAAACCTATCATTTTTTGTGGACAGGCGGGGTTTCCGATAATTAGGGTAAATCCGGAAGCCAGTCAGCGAGCATTATAACCGTGTACTTTAGCCCTAAGGGATTCGGTAACGAAGCTGGGGAAAGGGCGATGTTTTGCATATTTCAACGTCTTTTCTTCTTACTAGGTATGTACCTACCTACTATAAGCCCTCGAGAAATATAATAATTTAACTCCCACCGCAATTCTCAACTGTCATGAACACGATTTGTATTTACTTAGAATCCTCTACGATGTTAGATACCTATATAAAAATAATTTATTAGAAAATTGTAGATTTTTTGGTGTAGTGCATCCAGATGTGGATATTGTAGGAATAAAAATTCGAAATCGTTCCTGCATCTTTTATAGTTACCTTAAATGTAAACATAGGAAACTCCGAGAATAGCTTATTTCGATCTGTTTGCATCATAAACATTTTAGCATCGGACTGAATATTATTGGTCTCTTAAAATACTGCATGGTTACCATAACCAATTTAAAACCTTTCATCTTCAATGATACGATACAGTGGAAACATATACTTCAGGTATTTTTGATCGATTCTGGTCCATTAAGCTAACACTTGACTAAAAATAGAGAGCCAACTAATAAACCACGTAGCGAAGCGTAATAAATACTTTCCGGTTAATGCTTAGGTATAAAATTCGATTGTAGGAGATTTAATTTTAGATGCCGTCTTGAATTCGATAATTCGTCGACGTCATTATACGAAAGTGGTCGAGTTTCAAAGCCAATAAATCCATCAATAAATGGAAATTATGTAACAAAAGCTGTGTGGCTTTTGGTCCTACACCAACAAAATCAATTTAATTATGTGGGTAATTCTCCTGATAACAAAGAGAATGAAACACTAGATAATATGACGAGTCATTTTTCAATTATTATCAGAACTTGGATACAATTAGTCCGGTCAAATTAGACCAAAAAATAAGAGTAAAGCTACATAAATTCCCACCAAGCTGAAAAACAGTGAGATTGTTTAAAATATAATTAAAAACAAAATTTGAAAGTTTCCCATCTTTCCCCTGTATGGAAAAAAAATTATTCAAGGTTAAAGGTCAAAAACTGAGTTTTTCGCGATTTTCAGCAAAACGGTAAGTTTTATCATTAAATTACCCCAGACAAAAATTGTAGATCATAAAATTATCTATAAAATAGGTATCTCTAAAATACCCCAAAATAAGCTATGCGACAAATAGGGTAAGTGCACCAGTGAATGAACAGTTAAGGCATTTACAGAATTTGGATAATCTTTATAAATTAATTATGTTATATTAAAATATGATCTTAGTTTATACATACATCTTATTTAATCATGATTAGGATTACGGTTAAAGAATTCACTTACGTTTAATCTTCTGCATAAAACCCCAATAAATGAACAAGCAGTACCAGTAAATGAATACCATTGTTCCAATAAATGAACTAAGAAAGTAAATGGTAAAATTTATTAGAACAATTGAAAAAATTGAAAATATAATACGAATAAAGGACATTTTGCGTGTAAATGTAAATATAAAACTAAGGAATCGCCTTAAAAGACGATTACTTAAAGACGAAAATGTGCTCAAACGCGTATTCACACTAGTTTTCAATTAATGAACATATTGTTCATTTACTGGGAATACTACGCGACCCAGTGAATGAACAATACTTTTGCCGGTTTTTGCGATGATAATTTATATTTTCAGGTTATGTTAGCTGTTATTATAACGAGAAATATAACAGTGTATTAAAATTATCAAAAATTATGAGGCGACCAAATCTAGTACTCTTATTATACACTGCTGTTACTTACATGCTCGCTTATTAACTCTTAGGGAACACCTTGGTTAGCTAAAACAGTTGTCAAAAAAATGCTCTTGTCTTCAATCGGTGGAATGGAACTTAATACTGTTTGAGACAACAATAAAACAGAGTAAGAGGGATTTATAGGAAATCCCAATATGTTAGAGAAATGCGACAGAAGCTTAAGAATCGTATATTAGTTCAGAATTGTTCATTTACTGGTACTGTTCATTCACTGGTACTCTTACCCTAAATCCCTAAGAACTAGAAAATATTTAGTGCAAATAGAAAAAAGATTGTAGAAGAAAATTTTTCGCCAGAAGAATTCCCCTGAAAAATATATCCCAAAAAAATACCCCAAAGGAAAAAAATCGCCTATTTTTTGGGGAAAACCCCCAATTTCGGCAAGCCTGAGACTAATAGTATTTCATTTATTGGGCACACTGACATAAAGCAGGTATAAGACCCTAGCCACATGTTGTCACGAGGTTACACTGGCGTATAAAATAAGGGACTGGGTTTCATTTTACCTGATATCTCAGAAACGGTGGCTCTTAGGAAAAAAATATTGGTACATATTTTACAGATAATTTTATGGTCTACAATTTTTGTCTGAAGTATTTTTATGATAAAACTTACCGTTTTGCTGAAAATCGCGAAAAACTCATTTTTTTGACCTTTAACCTTGAATAAAAAATTTTCCATACAGGGGAAAGATGGGAAACTTTCAAATTTTGTTTTTAATCATATTTTTAACAATCTTACTGATTTTCAGCTTTGTGGGAATTTATGTAGCTTCGAATGTCTAAATTACCGGACTAAATTGTTCAAGTTGCAATGCCATACACCCTATTCGATTCCATCGCCAGCCACCCCCCCTCTGTAATAGGCCACTAACTATGTCTATCGTTCCGTGTCTGAATTAAAGCGTTCGGAGGTGTCTATCTCGAGTTGGCTCACGTTCAGAAGTTATTGGCTGCTAGGCAATCATATCGAAATGCGGTAGATTGAAATGTAAATCATAATAATTTAACTTCGGCAGAACTGAACGTTTGCCAAGGAAATGAAACTAAAATAACTGTGTTATGACGACGACGACGGCTCGCCGATAGTGAGGCGTGATGAGGAGGGAAACACTTCACCTTACTCGCGAACTTGAACGACTCAAAACTCTAACATCTGCCTTTGCTACATTTTCTGCGTTAACTGACTGGAAAGAACACAAAGTAAAATAAGTAACTAAATGATTCAGTAAGGGTGGGGGTTGAGTTTACAGTACTAAATACTACTGAACACAGAAACATATTTAAAAGGGGGCTTCTGGTTGTTTGGTGTAAAAACTCTATAATTTTTAGTAGGTTAGATTGGGTCATTTAGAATTTATGTGACCCATATAAATTGTTGGGAGTGTTTCAACGTGGTTTTTTAGTTTCGGGACGTTTACTCGTGTAATTATGGATAATTAATTGATATTTGAAAACATCGTGTCATTCATGCGATAAAATCGGTTCCCCCACAATGAATTAATTAAAATAGAAGCTTTAAAAATGAAAAGCCGTTAAACAGTATTTATTAGCGTGGTGATTATAGACCAACGGACTAGTCATAAGTTAAATGCGATGATGCTATCTGGGTCACGTCATTCACCACGTTTATTACTTACTTACTTACTTACTTATACAACACCTTTAGAACCGCCTGGCTGTCTTATCAATCGGCTCCGTTTGGAGGTAACACTCGTTTTTACAACCCCGTTAAAACGGAATGTTTATTATTATTAATTTATTTAGAAAATTTTATGACCGCTTTTACAACCTGGGAAGTTATTGCTAATTAAAAAAAATTTTGTTTACATCCGAAATAGCTACATTTGCAATATTTCTTGTAAATGAAAGGAAAAGGGGTTAAATTTTTTATATTTTGAACCAAAGGGGGGAACAAAATTTCTTTTTTAAATAAGTATTTAGATAGCTCTGCCTTCATGTAACGATTTTATTTTTTAAATTAACACGAACTATACTCACTAAAGTCCAAGACAAGAAAACCATCGAGCTGGGTTGAGTGCAGCTCACTGGCACGACTAAATTCGCCACATTGTGCTGGTAAATTGATGTGGAGGGGGCCGGTGTGAGTCTCCGAAACTGTGCACAGAACTGGATTGTTATTATGTACAAAAATATTATAAGTTTATAATATTTTGGGGGAGTTCTGCAGCTCTGGTTCTTCAACGAATTTATAGTCTTATAGACTTTTTTTAATAGTTCTCATTGGATTATAAATGTGCAATTATTTTTGCTTTACGTAGATTTTTCTTTCTGAAATGTAACTTTGAGTCCAATTCAGTTTGGTTGGTTCCATGTGCTCTGCTCGTATAAGGTACTAAAGATACATTAACATCAACAACGTGATCGCTCTCGGTTTCTATTTCGGGTATTTCATACAAACAGCATGCGGCCTTTAGGTTTGCTTACAATAACTCGCTGGAACAATAAACACACGTTCACAACATACGTGCACTTAGGTATGTAGTCGTTGTACTTGTTTGCTAGTAACGATGTCCAGGCGAAGGAAAAGGAGGAAATTCGTCTAAAAATTCGCTATAGTTCGGGTGTATTTGTTCAGTTCTAAACATTTGGCCTTTAGCTTTCAAGCCGGCGTTAAATTAAGTGGCCCAGTTGCTTGATATTTGCAACGAAAACCGCCTCGCAAACGGATGTTGTAACCGGAGAGTTTACACAAGAAAAATTGCCTAAGTAAACTTAAAACTTCTAAATGCGGCCCGGCAGGCGTCTGCTTATTGCTAAAATACAGTGGAAATATCTTCTTACGTGACTCACGGGCCATTTATCTTCTTGATACATCTTTATAAGCAGTAGATGCCCGAACAAACCCACCGAGAATTTCCACAAGATATTATAGTAGTCATATTTTTTATTGAATTGATTGTATAACCCATTCAAGTTAAAAAAATAGAAAATAATTGTATATATATTCTTATTTTCCTAACAGCCCTTTATGTTGCACAAGGTGCCCTACACAACCTGACCTACCCTAACCTATATTAGTCTTCTGTCTTCCCACTTTTTCCGCCTTGTACTGTCATATTTCAACCCCTAATATTGGACGATTTTAATTCGTAGTTCATCTAACGTGATTACGTAGATATATCCAGATATATGTCCTAGTGGTAGAGGCCCATTACACTGAGAATATAACCCTTAAATAACCATTAAGTCCCGTGGAATGCACCTATGTGTGGAGGTAGTGCGGTGGTGTGGTGTGGCACTAAACTGATATACCGCAGATGGGATGGAGTTTCCCAGAAAAATGCTCATTATGTCGTTAAAATTCCAACGGGAATTGGCAACGGCGCGCCTCGTAGCGCCATTGCGTCTTGTTTATGGATATGTTCCAGTGCCATGAATGTGAAATTCCTGCTGAATTTTTCAAAATCTAATCCGGGAATTTAGTATCGGGTTTCGTGCCACTTTTCGGTCGCTCCTTATAAGAAGAAACTTTTCAGGAGCACGGCCGTTACCAAAAAAGTTATCTTTATTGCTTACGAATCAATTACAACCCCAAAGGGTTACCTAAGTGAGTTTTGGAGCTTATTAAAACATCTGTTGATTAAATTTGGGTAAATATGAAATGAAAAGCTGAACATTCTGGGGTCATTATGCAAACCCACTTGGGTCAGTTGGGTTTGATGTATGTATGTATGTATAGTATTTGACGATGGCTATTTTTGCACCCGAAAAAGTAAAATGGAATTAAAGGGATAGTTTATAGTACGGCTATACATAGTCTTTTGTGTACTTCAAAGTGCAAGCGGAGCGAGAGCGAGGCTAGTTCGTAAAGTTTTAAGCTTTCAGTCGTGAGTTTTCACTTCTAATTATTGCATCATAAAAGAAAGCAGAAAGCTCCCAACACAAAGCGCTGAATTGCAAGAGTAGCGACTAAATGTTTTACTGCATTTAGTGGAACGGTTCCATTTACGGAAAACATTTCTTTATCAACTTTCCCGAATTACAGCTACTCGGGCAAAATACGTAGTTTCAAATAAAATTTTAACGTTTAATTCCTGCAGAGTTTACGTACCGTGCTTGCAACGGTAATAGACTGAAATTACCTCCTTATAACTGCAATTAAATTGGATACAAAAAAGAAAATGAGGGGATGAAATCCTTGTTAGACTCAAAACACACGTTCACAGGAATACTTTAATTTAATGACAGTAGATGGCAATATGCTACCACTTACTTGATATTAATAATCCTTGCTTGTTGGGGCAACTCTGTACAATAACAAAAGACTGACTTCGCCTTCCGAAAATGACCCTACTGAAAACTAAGTACTAGGCAAATTAATGGCGTGTTTTGAGTCAAGACTTCCTCGTTGTTTTCAAAAGAAAATTCTGATAAGAGATTGTACGTATCAACCCACAAGTATTCGTAAATGTATGTATAATATGGATGTCTCATTTATCACAACCTTCATAGAAATGGTGGCGAGTGAAAGAAGGGGCGAAACTAAGAAGTGAAGGGTATTGTTAATTCGCTAGTATCATTCCAAGTACCACACACAATCACATACAGCACCCTTTGTAAGAAGGACAGACAAAACAGAAAGACACTCGGGGTAAATAATTCAACCCCATATCTCTCGTTGATATTTCCGCTAATTTTAATTGGACAAGTTTGCGAGACTGAATAGACTTGTCTCTACAACCTTGCGGCACGGCATGCAATTGCGGTTACAGGAAAATGATACGAGACAAGCTATTCAGAAATTGACACATCATTTCGATGTGTATTTAAAGAAAACTTGCGTCCTTTTAAGATAAAGTTTTATTTAAGGTCGACTAAAAGGAAAGGAAGGAGGGATAGGGGAGAAGAGGTATTTCGTTTCTAGATTTACTTCTGACCCGTCGCGTCGATTCTCCAAAGAACTCTCGTGAGTCATTCAAAATGGGCAGGAGTGTGAGAACGAGGCAAAAAGTTGAGCGAAGTTTGAGAGTCGGGCCTCGCGCGCTACGCTAACGTTTTCACATTCTAAACTTTTGATTGCGATCTATTCAACCAAGGTGATGCAGACAAAAGCGGTCAAATAGTCCTCCGAAAGTTTTCTCGCCAGAACCGAAAATACCGACCGGAATTTAATATGAAATTTACAGGTGGCACGTAGCTCGGCGACCTCATCGCTTCTTGAATCTTCACATTAACGAAAAATTAATTGATTTTCGCCAGGCAATCAAAACAAATCTTCTCAGTTTCTATTTTATTATTTTGACTAAAATTACTATTCTCTTGTCATCCCTTCCACCAACCCTGTTAGGTACTTTGTGAAAGTATTTGATATTACGTGGGTTCCATTTCCTTTTTCAATTTTAATATGAAGCCGAAATGAAAATAGGCCATAACTTCCATATTTTATTATAACGTTGTTGTACATAGCTAATGGTAATTTCGCGTTGGTAATGCGTTGTGCGGTCAGTTATTGCATACGTGCGCCGTGACGCCGGCGTCGTTGTCCCGCCGCTGGCGCGTCGGTTTATTTGACGAATGTAATTGAGCACGTTCTGTTTTCAGATTAAAGGTTCGCAGTTGCGAGTACTGAGGTGTTTTATTGCCGAGCGAATGGAACAATAACCGTCGGCGAAGCACGTGCTTAAGCCGCGAATTGGCCTCAGTTTTCTTTTTTTTTTTTTCTTTTTTATTAATTGAAACAGGAGGGTTTTTGCGGAGCATTTGTTCAATTAATCAAAGTCAAAGGTAAGCCTCCTCCGTCGACTATTAACTCGGAAATGGATCGATCGCGCCACGTCGTCGTCGTTCTACAGCCCTTTAAAACTCAGCCCTCGTTTGTAATTTAAAACTCGCTAGTAAAATAATGAGACTGGAGACTATCAATATATACGAGTACGGTGTAACAGCGATCTCGGGCTTTTTAAATTTATCAGAGGAAAGCGGCGGAAGAACGACGTGATGGTGTGGTGGTCCCATTCGAATTAGTCAATGGCGGACCCCACAAGAAAACCAAAAGCTTCACATTCACCGAAATTTTTTTCCGACTTCAAATTCATTGCAAATTAGAACGGTCAGGTTTTAGAATTTTAACAATTTTCTTTTCTAAAATAATCAATTATTTATTCAAAATCTTAATTTTACTACGCTTCATATGATATGTATATTACTTCAGAAGTATTGTGTGCTTTTTCCACGAGCCGCCACTGAAGGTGAGGGCGACGGAAACGACGGACTTCGGTCCTTTTGAGCGGCAGGGATTGGGCAACGTGCCTCCGATGAATGCATAAAAACCTTAATTATTGTACGAGTTGATGACTTTGGTCGGGAAGTTTCGAAAATTCTTTCGAATGGGATTAATTAGGATTCGGCGCTCAAATCAAGCAGTATCCGGAAAATGGGAAATGCCCTCTGAATAAAAACCTCCAATTACGACAGTTATACCTATTCACAATCAGCTAATTTTTTCCGATTACGCTTCATCCATGATAAGCGCGATCCTTTTATTTCCCAATTGAAAGTATCCATTACAAAGGGGAACGATTTTGAATAGGTTTTAACAAAGGGGCCAATAAATAATATTATTTTACCCAGTAGAAAAATATTTAATTATTTTCCAAAACTTATTCGACGTAAGTTTGTTGAAAACTACTGTATATTTTTTTAATTTAATCGTCTACTTAAAAGAAGCAAGTGGATAGCAATGTTACCTGTATTTCCAATGGTCTCTTTGTTAAACTGGAGTATTTGTAAAGGGGACTAATTTCTACGAATGTGTTGGTTTCCAGGGCGGTAATCATGAAGAAGACGTTGACTTTCCTGCTGGTTGGGTTTTTGTTTAGCGCGTGTGTGTCGTTATTGTTTTCCAGTTTTAGTGAGTAATACGCTCGTGAAAACAAAAAAGGCTGGCGTTAGGGCGTAGCAAAAACATTCAGAGAATGAAAGGAAATAAAGAAGAAACGAAAGGAAAAAAAAAAAGAATGTACAACGAAGCGATTGGAAGACGGCGCGCCTTATAATAAATGAAAGAAAATAGAATAGCTCACGCTACAACCCGCCACCACTGCTACAACTACTCCACAAATCGATTTATAAGATCGACAAGACTTGAGGTCAACCCTTAAAATACACAGACGGAGGTTTTTGTATCTCGAGATGGTAAAGAAGATTTCATCTCTTACATTATAATCCCTCGATGCCCACGAACTAAGAGCCAGCCGTTGTTAAAAGAAGTGAAAGAAATGAATCGGATTTTAAGATTATAACTTTGCGGTATTGAGTCCTAGTTTATCCTTAAAAAATGTACCTCGGTAAACAACAGAATATTTTAGGCTTCTTCAAATAAAATGATTTAACAATTTTTAAATATACTTAATAGTATGTAAGTAGGTACATATTATTTTGTAAGCAGTTAATTTTGTTTTTTTTTGTAGTCGTACTGTAAGAGTATTAGATTAAAATCATTCCACACGTATTATCTAAAATCGGGTGTTGCGTGTTACGAAAGTGTTTGATCGTATCGACTAGATTCGTATCGTACTCCTTTCAAAGGCTAAAAAGAAAAGTTCGTGTGCAGAAATCAAACAGATAGGAAAACAAATCTCTTTTTGAAACTGCACAATACGTAATTGTTATAAAATACAGCCGAGATTTATTAACACCAGCGTTTTGCATAATAATACCACAGGGTTTATATTAATTTTTCTTGGGTCAATTAGGTCATAAAACATTAAAAAATCTTTAAGAATATTCCGAAGCAATTTTGAATATTTTAAATTTTTAAATAATTCTAGAAGCTTCTCTAAAACGTACTATAATTTTCTAGAAATCTAGAATACGTATAAGTAGCCCCTTACTTTTAAAGGCGAGCAAGAAGTGTCTACCATCGCTACAATGAATGGAGTCAGTATGTGGAGAAAATACAACTAATATTTCTTAATGAGACTTCAATCAATCAGTGAGTTCAAATTAGGGAGGATGGGCCCAGCAGAATCTCATCAAATTTCACTTAAAAGAACTGAGGGCCACTGAAAACCTCATATCATCTTTACATTTTAAATAATGGCCTAATTTTGTTTTGCTTTGCAATCAGAAATACACCAGATTGAGGGATGAAGGTTCACATATTACGAAATATCACTAGAGGGGATACATGGTCCGAATTAAAAGAAATATACCTCGGGTAATTAAAGGACGTCCCCTAGCGATATATCATTTGAAAAGTTATTGTTGCTTTATTTTATTGACTGTAATCGTTCCTATCGTTGGGTCTTATGGGAAGATTTATGGTGTCCATTGGAAAAAGAGGGGAGAGGATTGGCCAGTGGTCGCGTCGGTTGCAGTCGTTTTAAAGTGTTTTCAAGCAGAGCTGTGAGTGAAGTTTGGTATCGCGACCGATACTGTAAGTGTCCCGTTTTATGGATCTCGTTTTGCCCCTGTCTTTTATCCCCCCATCGTTTTATTAGTACGAGTCGAATTGAGGGGTGTTCCGATGGAAAAGGTGGCCGTTTTATGTGGAATTCGAACGGTGTAACGACCGTGTTATATGAGAAAATCGATACTTATACGTACAATCGACTCGGATAAAGATTTTAAACGTCTCAGATGTAGGTGACATCTTTTATGGCTTCAAATTTTAACGTTCAAATGGTCAGCAAACAGGGACAGTCGTAAATGCCGCACAACAAGCGAATCGTTTCATTCTTCTTCAACAAAACTCCACCAAATTCTCTCTCTCTCTAACGCCTTATATATCGAGGAGAGAATGCCACTTTGTTTTTGATTAGAAGAGACTTCCAGAAGGAACGCTTTCTTCATTTGTGTTTAGTATTTAATAATTGTTGCTTTTAACAAAGAGAGTTGAAGGGGTTGTTGAGTAAGATTCCTTTTTCATTGAGTTTGCATGTGTTATTCAGTTTGTCCAATGGTTATTAGGTAGTACGGGTTACAGATTCGATTGAAGTGATCCAGTGGTTCGAATCGGAAGAGCTCAGGATAGTGCATCGAATTTCCCAGAGAGACAAAATTCGGTTCCGCTTCGTCGGTCAATGTTCTGCTCGATAGAGCTGCGATGCTAACGCTTGCATTGGCACACGTGTGTACTAGGCAGGTATATCTAAATCTACATGTGTGTGTGGGTGTGTGTGTGTAGATCGTTACGTACTCATGCAGAGGGTAGGTGGATGGAATATAGGGGAGAGAAAGCAGTAGCAGCAGCAGGAGGGCATTCGGTAATAATTAAAGGGATTTACCTACCAACGGTGATAGGTACTGATGTTGAATTGGATCGTCCGTTTGGCCCTTTTGCTTATTCCTGCTACTGCTAAAGTGTGTGTGTGTGTAGATTGAACAGACAAGAGGGAGAAGTACTGATAGGGTCCCTGATAACGAAAGCCGAAGAAGCTGAACAAGGACACAGAAGTAATTAATTGGAAAATAGGAAATTCCTTTGCGTTTGAAATTGCTTTTTTAGTGAGGTGAACGTACGAGTGTAAACGTATTAATGTCAGGTGATGTTTTACAATGAAACTGAACAATACAGGGCGTTTAAATAATATAAATAAAATTTTTGTATGCAATTTTTTTGGTAAAGCTTCGTAAGATTGAAATTTACAAACGGTACGATTTACATACGTACCTACATCCAGATATTATGCGTATGCTAAATAAAATTATTCCGAACCATAAGTTTAATGTATGGGGAGGATTTTCTTTATCTCAGTCCTTTATTTTTTTATCGCAACGCATCGGTAGACCTCAGGTTTTTTATTCCCAATTTGTTTAACTTTATCCTGCAATAATTTATTTTTCTGGGTAACAGAAAGCTCACAAACATAAGTAAGAACCAGCTTTATGGTTCCAGATAAACACACTGGAATAATATCAAGTTATTTACTATTAGTATCATAGTAAATCTTTGAGAAACATACACAGCACCGTGAAATTGCTAAGAAACTACCCCTGGAATACCGAAAAGAACGTAGAAGTTTCATATTTGCAATCTAGCCCTGTTGGTTTCGATAAATCGTAATATAACGATAATTAATTCCATTTGTAAATGGAAATTGTAGATGGCGAACGAATGGGTCACGCTGACAGTTACTTCGGGGGCAAAGCCTTAAAATTGGATAAGTATAAAGGTGCCCAGAAGCCTCCCCGTGGAAGATATATCGTCCCGGCATTAGTGAACGGTCCCTGAAAGTCGTAAAAAATGTAGGAGTGAATCAACATAAATTTTCGAGGCGTACGTTGTTCCAAAACTGAGCAGGCACCGAAATGACGCGCGGTAATATTCGTGTCAGATTTTATACTTATTCTTTATGGCGCTTTTTTGTCTCGGGCTTCTCCCCGGTAGCGAGGCAGAACGTAGACGGCGACGTGCACTTTAAAACAAAGCTACTACCCAATAATGGCCAAGTTTATGGTTCAACCCTTAATCCTATTCGAATGATAAAAATTTTTGGAAGACGGCCCACAAATTCAAAAAATACCACCACAGAAAATTCAGCAACCCTCAATAAATAATTAATGTCGATAGAATTATGAATTTTCACAGTGTTGTTGCTCCAATAACTTTTCGTCCTAATTATCCTTTAATTAGTGATTGATAAATGACTTTATAAATGGAGTACAAAAAAGTTTAAAATTGGATTCCCATTAAGCCTTAAATCCTTGTTGTATGTTTTAAATTTTTTACTGCTTGGAATTTTTTGTATTTCAAATGAAAACCACCCTTAATTGTCTTGAGGTAAATATTGGTGAACCAGAAAGATTTATCGCAGTAATATTGCTGATTGCGTCGATGTCAAATTTCCGATGTTTGATATTTGAAAAGTCCTTTCAGTGGTGAAACACGTAGCAGGTTCCATCATTCGCTGCTGCGGAAGAACATAAAAATTATCTGTGTCACGTTTAATTTAACAACATCGTCGAGTTCGATTTTCCGGTACGGATGATTTATATATCCAAATTGTTTGGTTCACAATACGTGGCTGCTTCATTTCGGAATTTATTCTCTCAGACTTTAACGACAATTATTCTTTATTTAAAGGAATGCTCGTGTATATTTTAAAACAACGGAAGTAACCATCAGGTGTTTTATTACATCCATTTTATTCAGTTAAGGAAAAGGAATGGTTTCATGTGGACGTGAAGTTAGTTTCATTTTGTATGATTTGTGGTTACTTTTGGGCTATAATATAAGAAAAATGAAACTTTTATTTCTCATAAAATTCGACTTTTTGTCGGGTTTTATGGTTTGGAAAAAAAATTTTTGCAATAGGTATGTTACAAAAAAGTAATATACCTACTGATTTTGGTATCTGCAGCTAAATTCATCTAATATACGACGAGTTTTGAGCGGCATCGTGCACTTGCCTACCTTCCATTTTGCCCGTGTGGTGTTTAAGGTCGTTTGCCGTGTTAATTTTCAGGTTTTATGGCCAAGATATCGTCCTCGTAAAACGGTAATGCAGCAAGCGTGCCATAAAACCAAACAATATTCGAAAATAATATGGAACCACGGAAAACCTTAAAACGTTTTGATCGTATTAAATTTATATGAAGTGCAAAGTGCGGAAATCCTTATTAATATCTTATTGAAACATTGTTATAAGTCGACCATGTTAAACAGCTAGGTATTTATTAAAAAAAATGTTACGTTGTTTAAAAATGCAGAATTGGGGTTGCTAGTGACTTCCTTAAGGCATATATTGTCAGATTTTAGTGAAGTTGATGTAAAATTATATGGAACGAGACAGGTCAATTCTCAGAACCCAGTGGTCTGTCCAGGTTTTTGCATACATGCAGTGGCGTACATTTAAATATTCGTAGTAATTGAAAGTTTGTTGGGTAGTCAATTAAAAATTTATTTTTTAAAAATTTAAATAGGTAAATAATAGTTACAACCCACCCATAAATAACACTGTTCTTATTTTCGTTTTACAAGAATTTTGTTTCAACAAAAATTACCCTAGAGGATGTCAATGTTTGTGTTGAATTTACAGAGGTATCCTTACTGCCAACTTTAATATTTTCTTAATATAAGTGTCCAGGAAAAATTCTGCCTTTATTGCTTTTACTGCTGTACTTGTCGTTAAGGGTGTCACATTTAAAGTTATAGTCCGGTCAATTTAGACATTCGAAGCTACATAAATTCCCACAAAGCTGAAAATCAGTAATATCGTTTAAAATATGATAACAAATAAAATTTGAAAGTTCCCCATCTTTCCCCTGTATGGAAAAAAATTTATTCAAGGTTAAAGGTCAAAAAAATGAGTTTTTCGCGATTTTCAGCAAAACGGCAAGTTTCATCATAAAAATTCTTCCGACAAAAATTGTAGATCATAAAATTATTTATAAAATATGTATCGATATTTTTTTTTTCTAAGAGCCACCGTTTCTGAGATATCAGGTAAAATGAAACCCAGTTTCTTATTTTATACGTCAGTGTAACCTCGAGACAACATTTGTCTCCTGTTCAATTGTATGCGTGGCTAGGGTCTTATACCTGCTTTATGTCAGTGTGCCCAATAAATGAAATACTGTTAGTCTCAGGGTTACCAGATTAGGGGATTTTCCCCAAAAAATAGAGGATTTTTTTCCTTTGGGGTATTTTTTAGGGATATATTTTTCAGGGGAATTCTTCTGGGGAAAAATTTTCATCTACAATCTTTTTTCTATTTGCACTAAATATTTTCTAGTTCTTGGGGATTTATTTGTCGCATAGCTTATTTTGGGGTATTTTAGAGATACATATTTTATAGATAATTTTATGATCTATAATTTTTGTCTGGGGTAATTTTATGATAAAACTTACCGTTTTGCTGAAAATCGCGAAAAACTCATTTTTTTGACCTTTAACCTTGAATAAATTTTTTCCATACAGGGGAAAGATGGGGAACTTTCAAATTTTATTTTTAATCATATTTTAAACAATCTCAGTGATTTTCAGCTTGGTGGGAATTTATGTATTTTGGTCTAATTTGACCGGACTATTATTACAGTTTCGAGTATCCCTTTAAGGTTTTCAGTTTGAACCAAATTTTTTTAAATTATGTATTATGGATCTTTTGCTTTCTCATGAAATGAAAATGGTAAGTGTGTGTGAAAATATTGTTTGAAATTTTCGTGTCGTGTTTCAACCTGGCGAATTTTTCCACAGCTTGAAAGAATTCAATTCGCCGACCAAACAGGTTTATTGGATTAAAATAACATTACTTTACATGCATAATGTATCTGCACGCCGGTATCAACAAATCTACGGCTTCGGGCGGTCGTTCTTCGGCGCGCTTCATCGCGTCGCGACGCGTCGGTCGTTTTAGCGATGCCGATGCCGTTTCGGTCGGACTTTTTCCTGAAACAAATGGATCTTTTAAGCAAGATACTCAATTTGCATGCATTTAAACTTGCTTCCCGTGAAATATGCAAAGCCGAATTTTATTTGCTCGCCGCTCTCGATTTTTGCATTTATTCATGCAAACGACGTCAATGGATTGAGTGAAACCTGGTGCAGCGACCGGAGAGGAGGAGACGTTCTCGGCGTCGTCATCGTCGTCTTCGTAGACGTCGTCGTCGGTCGAGAAATCCAATCCAACGTTTCGACGAACGTCGCGTATTAATCAAAAGTGACGTTTCGACGGAACATCCGCTAAAACTTTAAAAACATGCAATCCGCGCTTCAACGATCCTCCAAAGACCTTATAATGCTGCGATAGACTATAAATGGAAAATGAAAATTGATATGCTCTACGAACGCTCTATTACTGACAATAGAATTCTTTTTATTAAGTTTATATCGCGACTCTTATTGCGTTCAGTTTCTCGCAACCGTCCAAAAGACAAATTGATTCCCAATCAACTGTTAAGGTATTTAGGTAAATCTTACGTTGCCGTTATTTATTTATCGTAACGCGGTAACTAAAGTTCTGCTATTGTCCTGTTTTATGTAAGTATATCCGGATATAGAGGAATCTTCTTTTCTATCAGCGGTTATTCAGCTACCTAGTGTTAGATGTCGCCAAGTTGCTCCTTACTTGCTTACATTAACAATTAACCAATTCAAACAAATATCCTTTTATAACACTCTCAATAAGCGTGTAAATGGTAGACGATACTTTTAAACGAGTAATAGAACCGTAATTCTATTCCATTGTTATAAAATACATTGTCGCGGAAATGATGTTATCGTGTAGGTAATATGGTGGAGACCTTTGAGGCGTGTGACATTTTCCAAGTCGTTCCTCGATAATTGAAGGTTAAATGAGGACGTTAGGCAGCTCAGGACGTTAAAACGTAGACAAAAGGCAGCGGTACGTGGCCTTCTTTGGGAATATTCACATGTTGAGTGCGCATCGGCTCGTGAAACTATCCTATGGAAGAGCGGGAATTCAGGTCATCCCTGACATGAAATTTAATAACTTCCAATATCTGCGTCTGAAGAGGCGATTTTCAGCTTTTAAGTGGAGATTTTTACGTTCTGTTTTATCAGACGCCGCCCATTCGCGATATTAAAAAGAACACACAAGGTACCGACGATATTCTCGAAATAATCACACAGGGAATATACTTGTGAACCAACGTACATTGGAAATTGCATTTCCGCCATAACACATTAAACACATTTTTATGCATACGTTACATGATAATGGATGTGTTACTTTTATATTCGGCGCTACCTTCGGAGGATTATTGCAAATACGTAAAATGATAATGTCGGCATACGATACATATTTTAAGTATTGGATATTGGACAAGAAAAAAAAAAATAAATGTTTGAACACTCGAGTTTTGTATTAGACATTTGTTGTTGCCCTGGATTTTTTTGAATGAAAATAAGATCTGTACACGAAATATTTTTCTATGTACACTGAGAGGACGTTAATTCGTTCCCAGTAGTTTTCTTAAATGGCAACGTCGCGCCTTTTCGGTCTGTATGTTGTCGATAATGTAGGAAACAATAATATTGCGAGCAGAATCGCATCTATTGCTCGCTAGTTTCGTGGCTGTTTCAATTTTTACATACTTAATATACAGGGTCTTTCAAGTTGATAGGCTATTAGTATATGAATTAGTAGAATGAATTCAATTCTGAAACTTGGGCTCATTTGGTTATTGTTTATGCCGCTTCTTTTGAAATAACTTTCAATTTCGATTTACATCCGGTTATACCGGAAGTAGATGTTAACTTTCTTATTTTAAATGGAATGACATACTTCAAATTGTAGATTTTCTCAAAAAGTATAAACAAAGTTATATGATAGTCCCATATTAAAAGACGCCAAATTCAATGAGGAATTCGAATATATAGTCAAAAATGGGTTATTTAAAAAAATTGACTTATGACTCTTTGAAGTTTACCAACTTTGACCATAAAATTTGAACAGTGCACATTTTAGTTAAAAACCACAACTTTTTTCGATAATGTGAATAGTTATAAATAATTGTTACGAGTTATAAAACAAAATCTCAAAAATTAATTGAATTACGGTTTTTTAAATGTTAACGTGCAGATGTCAAAAATTTTGAAAAAAATGAAATGACTCAAATCCATCAATATTTTCGGAGTAGTGCCTCTTATAAAATATGCATGAATTCAGATCTTCTATCTGAAAATGTAAAAAAAAATATCATTCCATTTAAAATAAGAAAGTTAACATCTACTTCCGGTATAACCGGATGTAAATCGAAATTGAAAATTATTTTAAAAGAAGCGGCATAAACAATAACCAAATGAGCCCAAGTTTCAGAATTGAATTCATTCTACTAATTCATATATTAATAGCCCATCAACTTGAAAGACCCTGTATCTTAGGTTGAAACATTGAAACAGCCACGAAACTAGCGAGCAATAGATGCGATTCTGCTCGCAATATTATTGTTTCCTACATTATCGACAACATACAGACCGAAAAGGCGCGACGTTGCCATTTAAGAAAACTATTGGGAATGAATTAACGTCCTCTGAGTGTACATGTACCTACTCGGAATACTTTGTTAAATTAAGGAAATGCACATTAAAAAAATATACCTGTATTCACTTGACTAAGTAATATAAAACCAATATACACAGGTAGGACCCTTTTAAGTATTACGATAGAGACCGTAGGGATGAAAATTCTAACTTGCACTACTTGTCCATTTTCTTTTATGGTAAGAAGGGTTGTTTGGAACACGCCATGGGCTGCGTTAAATCCTAACTACCCATCTTATTAGACGACAGTGAATCGCAAATATGAACCGGGTATAGCGGTGAATGTGCGCTTAGGTGAAGTGGAATATCGCGTGTTGTGAAAATATAAGGAGAACAAATAAGGCCCATTAGCCAATATTTACTATGTTCACGCCCGGCTTACTACGCGAAGAGTAAAGTGCAAAATAAATTGGAAAATTCCGATAATACGCCTCCAACTAAAAGCATAATTTAATCCTGCATATGAAAGCTTATGTACGTACCATATATGTAGGCATATACTACATATCTACATACATAACAAAATACATGGATGGCTGTATTGGTGTATTACCTCGACGTGGCGTGTTTTTAATTAACAGAAAAAGGGAAAAAAAGAGGGTCGACCAATTACCAACTTATGTACTAAAGGCGAATACACAGTACATGTAGATACGATCACGAGCATCATTTTTTAAAAATAATAACGCCTACCTACTAGTTTAAATAAAAATAAAAAATACAAAATTCGTATCTATGGATTAAGAAGTGCGAGCATGGGGTAATTGTGAAAAATGAGAAAACAGAGTAAATATACACGTAAAGGAATATTGTTTCCCTAGGGAATGTGTGTGTACACAAGGAGAGAGCAAAAAGTATTTGTTTGATCAACTTGTCACACTTGAAAGGAATACTGCAAACCTCCCTTAATTTAAATTGATTAACTCCATTCACCTAAAGGTCATATTCTATCCACATAGGTACCTACGTCCCAGAAGCCCACTTCATGGCACCATATTCTGTGTTTGGTATTTCCATAAATTTAGAACTACCCATCTCTCAGACATTTATGTGCCACTTTACATGAACACTATCTACTGTGTCTAATATATACCTACGACTACGTTCATACGGATGTCTACCTACCACATACGTATTGTATAGGAAATGACTGTTTGGGTTCCATTTCGAAAAGGGACATCTGAGAAACTTGACAAGACACGGGAACTTTTTAGGGTTGATTACAAAATGTCACCACCTCTTTATTTTTACTTTGATTCAATTGTATGACCTTCTACATACCTACATAGTAGCTGTTGTACTGAAGGATTTAAAATAGTTTCTAGATTTATAAAGTAAAAGCTTCTATTCCAGGACATCTCGAGAATATTGCTTACGGTAGTGGAGATATGGATTTATAAATGAGTGAATCATTTATGTCGGTGGAATGTCTCGTTTGTAGTTTTAAAAGGATCCGTGAATAATTTACAATTGTCAACTTTGGGTTCTATTACGTGCCCACAGGGTTACATTTTTAGGTAAATAATGGCATTGCACTCGCGAGTGGGTTGCAGAGATAAATATAAAAGTAGGTGTGTAGGGAAGGT
Source organism: Agrilus mali (assembly GCA_029378335.1). Classification (NCBI taxonomy): domain Eukaryota; kingdom Metazoa; phylum Arthropoda; class Insecta; order Coleoptera; family Buprestidae; genus Agrilus; species Agrilus mali. The sequence continues at coordinate 2,312,816 of CM055660.1, forward strand.
ATATGTATATAAATGTATGTAGTAGTAGTCGGAGTGCATATATATACATACGTATACTTTCACTAGAGAATAATAGCAAGGAAAATGGGCAGACAGATCGGAACATTCGGGCTCCGACGATATGGAATAAGGAAGAAGTACAAAATGTTCCGTTAAATAAATCTCCCTCGCTTTCTCAATATGACACTGAAATTGTACCATGAAAAGAAGAAAAATGCAAATGCCGTTATAAATGTTTCCTTTTATGCTGGGTTAGTCCGAAATTTATGCCGTTATTCTAGATTTATAATACTAGCTTATTACATTAGAAATTTTAAGTAATGCCATTCCTTCGGGGGAAATGGCTTCGGCTCAATTTCTTAATTAAACGGAAAGAAAAATACGCCCGACCGTCCGCCCGCCCCGGCCTTTTTAATACCGAACGGGAATTCCCCGGATACACTCCGAATGGATTTATTGCACACTGACCAGGCGTGGATTTTATTAAATCACGACAACCTGCATTGTTAGCTAAATGGTTTGCTCTTCTTATTATTACATACAAACATACAAACCTATCTAAATTTGTCTTTCCTTCATTTCCCCTGTCGAAGGAAAATACGTTCGTTATTCATCCCTCTTGAAATTTTAATTTATTAAATTACATTTTTCAAATCATAAATCTAATAACATCTGTGAGTAGGTGCTCTCATTAAATTAAACAATCAATTTAATGTAATTTTAAAGGTTATCCTTTATAAAATTTATTTAAACAAAAAATATAAAATAAACAATTTAATTTTTAATAAACATAAATGCCTAAAAGATTTTATCTTAAAGGAAGAAGTGGAGGGATGTTAGTACAACTGGGGCAATCTTCGTAAAAAGGAGATGGATATCAATCAATTCAATATTAAATGCTCTGTCCACACTAATCAATAATCTTAATTTATAAAATATTCTGATGTTGATACAAAAGGTTAACAAAGTTTTCTGAATAATATTAAATTGCATGACGTTCCCAGGTCATATAAAGCTTCTACAATTTAATCCGCACTCCCAAAGGGCTGTTTTACATAGAGATATAAAACGATTTAAACAAACCATATGCATATAGGTTGGCCAACAAATTTCATTGGAATTAAGTTTTTAGTATGATCATAATTTTTTTGAAGTAGCCACTCAACGTTAAATGAACAAGAGTCTCAAATACTTTCCTTTCTTGGGGGCGCACTTTAAGAATATTAAACTGTTAGGGTAGTTCACTCGTGCCGTCAATTGCCCACAAAGAAGGCGTGTCTAGTTTGCACGTGACGATACCATGTCAACGCAAGCTTCGTTAAAGACAGATCTTATGCTAGAGCGTTGAGTTTGAAAAGGGTCGCGTTATATCTGTGTATTTTCAGGTCTAAGCTCATTAGATTTTGAACTACCTCTAGTATAATGTATTCGGTATTCAATTCTCAAAGGGATTTGTTTGATGTTTTGTACTCAATTTTAAAAAAGCGAGGCTATGCAAATAAATAGCTAATTTTATTGAAGTTCATTCAACTCTAGTAGTACAAAGTAATAATATATCTGCAGCCTTCAAATGCAGGACATGTGGTTTTGTTTGCTTCACCCTATAATAGTTTTCGTTCAAACGTTATCCGTTTTCAGTCCACTGTACGCCCTTAATTACTTTGCTAAACACGTAAAAATATTTGCGAATATTTAATGGCTGATAATTCCGGCGGTAGACGCGTTAATCTGCCTACACAGATCCAGTCTCTAATTTTGTTTCGCGTGTATAGGTACCACTAGCGTTTATTTTCACACATAATTTCCTATATGGTGTGTGATGTCATTGAATGAGAATTCCTTTGTGCATTTACGCAAAACGTTGTTGTTGCTGCTGGAATGCTTTCATCACTGCACACTAATTCATTTCGTTTCGTTAAAAATGCATCCCGGGCGCCATTTGGGGTTCATGTGTGCGCTTTTCTCCCCAACGACGTAACTGTAGCTCTCTTGTTGTTGCCGGTGACACACGTTTTCACGCTCGCGCACCACTTTGTTAAACGTCACACCATAAAAGGCACACGGATGTCACATCTTGCGAATTCGAAACGTTACACATTGCTCACCTAAATACCTATATACAGACGTACATGCTTATGTAATTATTTATATACTATAATATCACTTTATCGTTCGGGAAGGTAAAAGGTACGTATAGGTTAAACAAAATGGTCGAACTCTGAAAATAAGAATCAGAGAACGTTATTGTAGGATGAGAAAATACTATCTAAAAATGGCACGACTGTTTCTAGCAAATTAGTGCGTTGCCTTAGGTGACGTCCTCTATGAATATAAGTATGAGAGGGTGAGATGTGTGTTTGGTCGTAAATAAACACAAGTTGCACCTGTAGGTGTACAAATGCGGCTTATACTTACTATGCAACTGTACGTACGTGTTCTTGCTTTTAGTTATGAGACGCCTGCAGACTCTGTACGTTTCCAATATTTATGGCCAAGTAAACTTTGTTTAAAGTTTGCAGCAAGTAGGAGGTAAGTTGAAGTAGTATGAGATCGAACGGGGAACTTATGTATGAACTTACACGAACCTACGGACGTATATGTGTACCTATGTATGCATCCACTTCCAAGTGGCGCGAAGAAGAGCCCACGTTCGCTAATAATTTACTAATAACTTTGTTTCGAAAATTAAGGGCAAAATGTATTACCTGGGTTGTCTGTTAATGTAAAGGCAATTAGACTGACAAAAAGCACTAAATTTGTAAAATTAATTAAAACAGAGGGTGGCCAAAAAGCAGTAACAATCAGAGATTTTAGAATGTCTTGAAAAACTAGCCCATTTGTCATCAGAAAGGCCCCAAACCCTCTAAACACTCTTTTTAGTCCTAGATCTGAGGTGTTGGTCTAAATAGTTCGTGAATAACGTTGTATGTAACATGGGGATAAAAACAGGGGCAGATGTAACGACATTTAAACAAAAGGAGACGGGAGAGGATTTATTACGTGGACGAGCGTTATTAAAAAGGTTCTTGGGACGTAGACCCGAGGTAACGGCGACAAACAGGAGCAATACAGCTCTTAAACGAACTTAAGAGGTCATATTTCAACTTTCAGAAGGAGAAAATTGGTTGACGCACTTCAAAACTCCCTGTTTGCAGTAGTAATTTTACCAGGAAAAGGGATCATAAATAAATCTGGCAAACGAAATTGTTAGGAAAATAAGCTGGGTGCGAGCAAAGCCGTATGATTTAGAGCTGTTGGAACAAGATGGCGCTGATCTTGCAGAAATACGACCTTGCCAGTTGACACAATAGGATGAGATAATTTACTTCGTGCGTGTTTATTGGGTGCAAGGGGATGAGGAAGCCGCACTAAACTACAGTCAGCGAATGCTCTGTTCCCTATATACACATTACACACACACACACACACACATACATACATACATAGATACATATCTTCTGCATGATTTAACAAAAGGGTTTTAGTGATTGATGACAGGCACAGATTCATGACTCGAATGGTTTAGGTAGATGCTTAGTCGGTAAAACCGGATTTCAAAACTATTGCTAGCGATAAAGGGGCATTAATTTGAAAATTAGGGGGAGGACGTAACGGAGTTAGCTATTGAAAACATCTAGAAGAATTAAAAGAAGTTTGGATGAAAAGAAGTTAATTTTTCTAATATTAATGTACAGTACTTACAAGGCGATAGAACAAAAGAGATGTTAACTAACACACCTTTGAAATCTCTTGGGGGGAGGGGAACCGGACCAACCATGGCATCAAAAAATGTCCCATTGAAAGCCTACTTAGGGATACTCCCTGTATTTATTTCCACAATCATTTCTATGGACTCTCTGAAGTTTTATTGTCGAAAATTTTCTAAAGCAAAACGAGTATTTTTCATCATCTACCCTTCTTTTAATTTCAGCATTAATTTGTAGCCAAAATGTATAGAAATATATGTATACATATACCTGTAGATAATGATATGCTTTGGATGGAATTCTGTATGACAAAACGGAAACCGTCTATTCGTAAGTGAGACAATATGAGATTGTCGTCAGTTGCAGAGTGGCATTCAGAGGCGGACATCCGATAGTATAAACCCCCTCTGAATAAGGGTTCTGTTTATTGTTCCGAGCATGCGATAAATAGTGAAACCGTCGCTAACAGCGTCACATGGCTGTGACACATGCGCTTCATTTGTTTCAACAATGACTGACATTTTATTAATGGCGGCCCATTTGTTACCGCGGGACATTTTATTAGCTCATTTTGCTCGGTTGCCGTTCACCATTCCTATACGGACCAGGGACGACAGACGTTACGCCAAGTTATGTGCTATTCTCTTTTCGGATACACATATGTGTGTCGTCATTTTGAAAAATATGTAAATAAATTGGCTACAAACAAACATATGAGAATTTTTCGCAGGGCAATCAAAAATATTCCTTAGATAAATGGTGGAATGGTTTGTTGCATGGGTGTTTTTGCTATAAATAATTTATGGGACAAAACAGGAACATTTCTCTTCAATGCCCTTTGACCCATATTTCTCTTTATACTTCTGGTCTATATTGCCTTATCCAAGACGGATTTGACAACGATTGTACACTAAATGATTCAATAAATCCTTTACGAACAATTCCTCCTTAACCGGTACATAAATGATTGCCTTCAATTAGAGTGGGAGAGCAATAGCGTCCACGTACAATACATTCTGTTGGTAATTCGTAAATTCAAATAATTTAGCTTAGGCTGAAACCAATTAATGACCTTAAATTGAAAAGAGAAAAACATTTCCAATTTCCTTTCTGGAAAGAAACACTTTCTATTTTTGCGGCCGTTCTGTCAATTGGCAGCGCGAAATACGGCTAAATAAACGTCTTCCAAACGAAATTTATAGTTAGGTTTAAAGGAATTCTTCAACCCGTAGAAAAGTTTCCCTTTCGGTTTCGGCCTAGAAAAAGGATTAATTTGGAAAACAATTAAGCTTTTCTCTACAGAAATCGACCGCTGGTAGGAGGAAGTCGGATAAGTTGAAGAACCGACGTCGTCGAAACGAAACACAAAGAAAAAGTTTCCTAATTAAGGTTGGGGAATTCTTTAATTTACTTAGTCGAAAAGTTAACAGGAAAAAGTTTGAACGTCGACCAAAGAAAGTATCAAAATGTCTGACTAATTTATAAAATGTTTGGTTTTCATACGGACAGGGCTGCAATAAAACCATTTATTTTACGTACAATGCCTCAAGCCACCCCAACATTAATTATATTATTAATAACATCCCCCTCATTGTATTATTTTAGTCTTATGGTTACGTGGGTACTTCTAAAGATTCGTTCTAATAACGATAGGGGTGAGTAAAAGTAAAATTATGACCAAAAGGCTGAATTTATTTTAGTCGTAAAATTAGTAATTATGGAGAAAAGTCCAATCAAAGTTGTAACTATTTTGATAACGAGGGTAGGTAATATCTTTTGTTATGCCAGTATGTCTGCTTTTAAGTACCTACCTACAAATTTAGACACAAAAATTTCCACCCCTATCACAGGGTTAAATAAAGTTGTTGTGCATCCAGTAAAAAACAGATTACTGTAACGTGGAGGCGTGAAGTTGGCACTTGTGAATGGTGTCTCGCATTGCACAGTCACACAATTGATTACAATCGTATAACTCAACTGAAACCGTTGAGTTTAGTGGGAAAATTTTAATGGATGTTACATTGCCCTGTTCCCAATTAAAATTCATTTGACACTTCTCCTATTTAAAAAAATCCCTACTGCAGTATCAGCAAGGCTTTGTCTGAATTGTCGATGGTGTCTGGAAACATCTTTTGTTTAATATAATTAGAGGGTTAATTACAATTTGTTGTAGGTATATTATTTTTCATAAGAGTGACATATTTGCGGTTCATCACCAATTAATTCGTATTTTCAGTCTAGTTGTCAGTCGCACTTATACCCATAAATAAAAAGCCTGCAGCATGCTTTAGGCCCATGTACGTATATTGTATGCTATGTCCAAACATTTACATAAATATACAACATTTTACCGTCAATCCATTCATGGGTCATGTGTCCCCCTCGTTTTTTTTTTGTTGTAATTTATACGGTTGTATTTCAATTTCCCTGCTTTTGCTTAATCGTGCAGTTTCCATGTGTAACGAATACGTATATATCAAAGGATTTTCAAATTGCTCGTAGTAGGGGTGGGTAGAGTGGAAAAGCTTTGTATCGAATAAATCACCGGCCGCCCGATGTATATACGTATATGTATACGTACGTACGTAGGTACATGGGGGCGCGTATAGAGATTAGTACACTTGTAGTTGGTCACAGAACATCATACACGGTAACGTTACACGTGCCAAATCCACGCACAAAACGTGTTTAGTAACCATTATGCCATGTAACGTTTATCCATCGATAGAAAATTAAAAAAAATTGGAATTTAATGGCCAATTTAAATCACTTATCTTTTGTACGTTTGTTGTACTAAAAGTTTCTTAGATAGTACAAAGCCAAGTTCAAAATCATTACCAATAAATAAAAGGGTGTATCTAACCCATTTCGAAGTTTTTTGTTACAATCTTGAAGGGTTCCCAATTCTAATTTCACGTTCTCAAGAATGAAAAAGTTCTGTAATAAAATTATAAATTTTTGTATTTGGACTTGGCAATTTCTCTAAATTTGAACTTGGCAGCACTTTTGTTTTTGAACGTGGTAATTTTTATTCGAACTTAGCTCACCTTTGTGTCCGAATTTCCAAAGAATATTTATGATTCAGCTCAGCAATATCTTGCATTCGAACATGGCTCAGCTTTGTTTCTGATTTTGTAAAGAATTTTGTGTTTAAACTTGACGACTTTCTGTATTTGAACATGGCAGCACTTTGCTTTTTGAAATTAGCAACATTTTATGTGTCCTTGCTCATATTGTTTCTTCCCTTGTAAAGTACTTTTGTGTTTGAACTTGGCGTCTTTTCTGCATTTGAACTTGGCATTAGTTTTGTATTTGAACTTGGCAAGTTTTTATAAGTAGACTTAGTCCTTGCTTGATTCTGAATTTGGAATGTGTTTTTGTGTTTGAACTTGTACTTGGAAGCATTTTTTTATTTAAACTTGACAACCTTTTTCCTAGAGCTTGGCTCATCTTAGTTTATTAGTTTATACATTGTTTATGTGTTTGATTTGGCAACTTCGCTGTATTTGATCTTGGCAGCACATTGCTATTTGAAATTAGCAACATTTTATATGGCCTTGCTCATCTTGTGTCTTACTACCTATTGTGTTTGAACTTGGCGCCTTTTCTGTATTTGAATTTGGCATTAGTTTTGTATTTGAACTTGGCAAGTTTTTATAAGTAGACTTAGTCCGTGTTTGATTCTGAATTTATAATGTGTTTTTGTGTTTGAACTTGAACGTGGAAGCATTTTTATATTTAAACTTGACATCCTTTTAATTCGAGCTTGACTCATATTAGTTTCTGAATTTGTACATTGTATATGTGTTTGAGCTTGGCAACTTCGTTGTATTTGAACTTGGCAGCACTTTGCTATTTGAAATTAGCAACATTTTATATGGCCTTGCTCATCTTGTTTTTAAATTGTAAAGTACTTTTGTACTTGAACATGGCGCCTTTTCTGCATTTGAACTTGGCATTAGTTTTGTACTTGAACTTGGCAAGTTTTTATATGTAGACTTAGTCTGTGTTTGATTCTGAATTTGTAATATGTTTTTGTGTTTGAACATGAACTTGGAAGCATTTTTATATTAAAACTTGACAACCTTTCTATTCGAGCTTGGCTCATCTTAGTTTCTTGGTTTGTACATTGGTTATGTGTTTGAACTTGGCAACTTCGCTGTATTTGAACTTGGCAGCACTTTGCTATTAGAAATTAGCAACATTTTAAATGTCCTTGCTCATCTTGTTTCTTACTACCTATTGTGTTTGAACTTGGCGCCTTTTCTGTATTTGAGTTTGGCTATAGTTTTGTATTTGAACTTGGCAAGTATTTAATATGAGTCAAGCTCGAATAAAAAAGTTGCCAAGTTCAAATATACAAATGCTGCCAAGTGCAAATACGGAAAAATTGCCAAGATTAAACACGAAAAACACTTTAAAATTCAGAATCAAACACGGACGAAGCCTTCGTTTTTTTTAGTGTTTTTTGTGTTTAATCTTGGCAATTTTTCCGTATTTGAACTTAGCAGCATTTGTATATTTGAACTTGATAACTTTTTTATTCGAGCTTGACTCATATTAGTTTCTGAATTTGTACACTACTCTTGTGTTTGAACTTGGCATCCCTTGTATATTTGAACTTGGCTAATCTGTGTTTGAATTTGTCATTAATTATTGTTTGAACTTGGCTTTTATTACAGGCTTATTCTTTAATTTACTAAATATTTATAGTAAGTTAATTTTGTCAATTTTTTATTGGTTTACCCAGTAGCGTATGTGTGAGCCGGTTATTGTCGTTTAAATCTTGTCGTAGTTTGTTTGCTTTTTAGTGTAGTATTTCGGCTTTAAGCGAAAATACAAAAGGGGCTTTTTTAGCAGTCTATCACTTTATTTCATTCTGAGTCGATTTTGCGATGACAGGAATCCCTATCTTGAAGAATTATAATAGCTTTCGAGTGGACATTTTATTAAGTCAACTGATCGCCAGACGTCCGCTGAACAGCCTTTTCCTCATTGTCGGAAATAATCGAGTCTGACAGGCCAAATCCGCAAAAATATTATACTTACTACCTCGAAATCGTTGTCACACCACGCGTTATAAATCAAACGTGTCTAACTGTCTATTAGGGGCGATTCCACTTAGGGAACTCGATTTTTCATTTGTCGCACCGAGAAATGAACGGTCAGGAATGGCTCTCTATTTCAAATAATGTCTAGGAAATGAAAAACCCAACTCATGTCCGCTCCCAAGAAATATTAATTTATCTTAAAATGGGGGTAATTTCTTCACGGAAATAGCACCAATATTATAAATTCCATATTCTTTTTACGGTCCACTCTCATCCCCTGTTTATAAACTATTCTTTGATAAGTGATAAAATATCTAATCTATAATGTGCAACTCTATTTTATAGTAAGCTTCGGCATCAAATAACCCAAAGATAATTTTGAATCGTTCGGTAACCCGGGAAAGGTACTGATATCCGAACAGAGCTGCTCATAATTTATTTATTTATTAATTTCTGTTGATGAATGCAGCGGTTTGCGGTTTATTATACCTTGTAGCAAAAAGGCTTCGGGATTGGAAAATCAAGCTCACGTTACATCACGCACGAGATAATCAATGTTTTATTAGATGATTTATCTAAAGCCGATTAAAGTGTCAAGTTTATCAGCACGCTAATTAAAAAAGATATGTGCGCTTAGGTACTCATGATAGAAATTATATTCTCATTATTTATTATTTAAATAGTGCCATCTCTACTGGTCAGTGTGCAAAATGGCGTCAGTCAACGAACGTTGGCAGACTACAATATTAATTTTAGCCTGCTGTTAACTATCGAATTTTAGTGAACTGTGAACTGAACGCAACTTAAATTTTTCGCTTTAAACTTTAAATAACTATAGGAGATTTTTATTAGTCAATTATACGTGTGCAAAGGGTTGTTATTTGCCGTTCAGGTCTGTTATTTTCTTTTAAAAGTGGTGTAATTCAACTCAACCACCCGTCATTTGTGTCGCGTTAACGTAGAAAAATAAAAAAAACTCGAGCAACTCTTAAACTACACCACTAAATAATCGTTTGCAGCTTGTTGAGAATATTAACATTGTGCATTTTATGATAGCGGAAAGGTGCTATTTTCATATTGCATGCTACACGAAGCTATTTAATAATAACTGTGTGACGTTTGTTTATTATTGAACTACGTGGTTATATCATTAGAGCAAATTGAAAGATTACGTGTAAAAACAGTCTGCATGCAGATTACATTCAGATGTAAAGTAACTTCTACAGATGGCGCTAATTATGCTGTCTGTATTAGTTTATTAAACGCTGCAGTGTTTAGAGTAAAATTTGAGCATACGATACAGTTGTCAATGGTTTTTTTAAAATTTGATGCATTGTCAATTAAAAAGAAATGGGAATGCAACAATGTAGAGATGTAACAAAATGTGTGACATGTCCAAGTATCATTTACATTCTGTTGTTGCGATAAAGATTTTCCAGAGCGCGACGCAACGTTCACTTACAATTAAATTTAAAGCAGTTTTAATTGCTTTATCTTTCACCCCAAAAACGGCAACAGACAGAACAGCGCGAAGCCCTTCGTTCCATTTACAATGTTTTCCCGAAACAGGAGATTTCAACCATGCATTGTTGCCTGTATTACGTCGTACTTAAAGCGTCAAATTTGCATAGCGCCAAATCGAGCCGAGGTTTTTTAATGCAGCTCAAGTTTCCTGAAGGGCCGTTAACGTGGATTTGCTGAAACTCAAAAGTCAGTTATAGTACCCATTTGAATTCGCCAACATTTAATCTACGCTCGCGCAGAAACAACAAAAGATCCATGTCGCGTCCTCTTCCAAATGAACCGAGAACCGTGAAGAGGATCTTCTCGTTTATAACGTGCCATCATAATACATTACTCCAACGAACAATCGCCTTCTCTATTTACATTTAAATTAAACTTCATCTACTTAAATTTTAAAAGCACCCTCAGTAGTCATGTAGATATTCAGGTCAACCAACCACTTCTTCTAGGTAACATCTTCAATACAAACTTTTTCTATTATCTACACCGTATAGATATTGATATGGTAAAGAGTCAAACAAGGGTTGCTTTGATGAAATTATTTCTAGGTTTTATCTATATAGGGTGGGATTGTTCATAACGTTTCATTTAGGAAAACGACCTACCCTGGATGATTAAGCGATCCAACCACTGCTTGTAACATTTCCAACAAGAATGTCTTCTATTGAACCATATCGATATTGATTGAGAAAATTGATTTAATTTGTATAATGACTAAGAGTCAAACAAGGGTTGTTATCAAGAATTTTCTACCGTAAAAACACTATGCTCTCTGTCTGGAATGGCACTGCCCATGACATTTGGTTGGTGAACTGCGCAAAGTTTCCCATGTACAAAGGGCAATGAAATAAATTAAAACCGTTGGCGACGATTGTTCCTTTTATTTACATATTAATGGACCCCTGTTATGCAAGCTTTAGTTGCGACGTGCATTAATGAAGCTCTCGCTAGTGGTGGTCTCTCTCTCCATTGCACACTTTCGAGCTCTGAATGTGTTCGACCAATCTAATTGGTGCTTTTAATTTTCTTTTTCGTTCTTCCCATTTTCTTTTTTTTTTTGTTGTAATTGTGGTCTGAAGCGTTCGACGTGGATAATTATTGAAGGGGCTTTCCAGCTCATTCTTTTGTCTTCCCGAAAATGCATCGCAGCCGGGAATTTACTTGTTGCAGGTCCAAATGTATTACAATGGATAAGGGATGAAAAGGCTTCATTTTTTTTTTGGTCCAATTTGTGTGACCTACTTAACTACAGGTAGGTATATCATAGTTGAGGAAAATTCGTTTGCATAGGTCCCATTCTGTGTTTATTAAAAAAGAGTGCGGGGCGACTGATCGGTCACTCACTCGGTTGTTGAAATTTTAAAAAATTCTGTCCCTTTTATTTGTATGTCAATGTTTTGTGCGTTTGAAATCAGAGCTAAGAATGAATCATCGTCAGGGTTGATTAATCACGTATTTGAATGCGAACGGATGGAGCGGGAAGGGCAAAAACAAAAGTAGCGCATATATCTTTTATGTTTGCCGCGCCTCAATTGTCTTTATGTGGTTGTAAATTTCGAAACATAAACGTGGCCTACTAAAAAATTTAATTCGTAGAACTTTAACGAGCACTACGCTCATAGACCGCTTTGGAGACGTTAAAAATTCACTGCCGCTGGAAAAACAGTCGCGGGAATTGCCACTCGCGCTGCTTTAACAACCAACGCGAAGCGAAATTTATCAGTTACTTTAAAGGACCTAATGATCAGTTTTGAATGTTGTAATAAATTATTTATTTACAGCGCCACTTCATTTATTTGCTTAAATTACTGTCCCAAATTGAGAAAAATTGTGCGTCACAAATGGAGTTTCCATTGATTGGTTCTAGATTCCAGGTAGTATACTTCTAGATCACATCAGCACGCCATAGGCAGTCTCAATAAATTACTAACCAAACCAAAGCAGTTTCTAAAGAACCAGTTTTTATCGCCATCTGTTGGGTATTTTCTCATTTCTGTAGCAATAAACTCCATGTAGATGGCGATACGGTTTTCTGTGTGGTCATTAAAAAATTAATTACTGGTATTTGCTATGTTATTCTAAAGTTTTCATGATGTCTTTGTTCTTTTTGAAACCTTGAGCGTCGACAGTAAGTATGAAATTAGCAACGTCCCAGGTCAGACCACTTTTTGCTGATTGGGACGAATTCATGTGCTGACCACTAGTAAGAATCACTGTAGGTACCTCCTTCTCTACGCCCGTATAAACTCCATTTACCGAGTTTTCCGCAAAGGTCTTAAAGATGTAAATAAATGTATACGTTTCCTTTAGATCTCATCTTAGAGCTCCATACAAATCCCTTCGAGTACGCGAACGGTAGGTAGATTAAAATAGATAAATCTGCTTACCTTTCCATTCGGGTTGGTTTCGCCCTTACGAATGAAATGTTTCGTTATTATGAATGCGGACGATTGCGTTTTATCCAAATCGCAATCAACAATATAATCTTGTGAAAGCCTTCCATTTTTAGGCTCGGAGGAGAGATATAAGAGATGAGTGGTTTCTTTTGAGGGTGCGGCGTCGCCGTATGAGCATCCGCGGCGGAGACTGTAACGGAGGCTTATTACATTTTAAACTTAAGATGCGACCTCGGGGCCTCGGCAAATTGACCTTTTCATTTCTCTCTTTCCTCTCTCGTTATCATCTCGTGTAAACATAGAACGCGCGGAAACGGGGTCTCTTTCCCATTCCATGCCCCAAGCTGTGACGCTACTCCGCTTGTTTCCTTCCTTATTCCACCATTATCAAACCAGTGGCGGCACCACACAGAAAAATCATCTCCACAAACACTTTTCATTTACATCTTATCCAGACGATAACACATTTTTAAAAAGTTTTTGCTATTGCTACTTTTGAATATTAGAAGGTCTCTCAATAATGATAAATAAAACTGTCTTTGCTATCATCTTAGATGAAACTAACTTGTAGATACCTACTATACTATTAAAGATTCCTTAACGAATCCAAAGCTTTCGAAAAGAGCAAATCAGTTACATTATCAAATAAGTCCCTTCACTTTTTAAACTAAGTCGAATCTGACTTCTGGTGTAAGTTTGGAGAAATGGAAGATCCGACGAGCCGCCCCTGACCCTATTTCCACCATGACAACGACAGCGACTTTGTCGACGGAATGTAAGGGAAAACTGCGACGAGCGTCAGGAAAAAACTAATTAAGAACTGCACTTGTTTGCTTCCGGAACGCGTAACAAGCAAAAGGCAATTAGTCAGTTCGTTAAAAGAAGACCTTCTCAGCTTTCAATGACCAAAAATGAGATTAATGATTGATTTAACTGATGGACGCCAAGACGACTTGGAGCTTTACACGCTCGAAAAATTCTTTTTATTATTGAATCAATGTCTTATGAAGGAACTAACAATTAATTAATTATTTGTGTTTTAGTTGCCTGGAATTATTGATCGATTGTAGTTAGGAGCATTAAAAATTGGATCGATATTTGATTTTTGCTTTGTATTTTATTGTATGACAACGTTAACGTCATCAGTGGTGTGTTAAGTAAGAGAGTGTAACGCATCAAACAGCTGTCTGTCAAAAGGGCTGAAAATATCAGCAGAAACTGGACGGGTCGTTAATAAATGATAAAGTAAACGGGGTGGCTGGTCGATAGCTTTTAGATAAATAACGAACATCTTCAGCCGGTCCCTTGTCGCTGTCTGTCTGTCAGGTGAGAAATGGAAAACAGAAATTGCCTCACGAACATACTCCAATGAAAAACGTTGTTCCTAATGTCAGCTACGGATCGATCCAAGATACCACACTACACAATTTATCATCCCCCGTAACTACATAGTAAGTAAGTTGTACCCGCTCAAAATTAACGTGAAATCGAAACATTAATTAGTAGATTTCATAATTATCATATTTTACAGACGTTTCGTTTCCTGTAAGACCCATTAGGGTACTTATAAAACATCGCGAATTGCTCCAAGTTTCTAGTTGCTAGGTATTTTTGTGATTAATCATCTTTATATCTCTTCTATCTGTAAGTTTGCCTACGGTGAAGTTGGGTTAATCAATTACATTTGTCTCTAATCATCTTTCTTGTTTTCCCCGAAACGAATAATCCCATCTCTACAGGCGGAAACTCGAAGGCGATGGAGGAGAGTGTCTGAAATATGAGCCTGTCTCCTCGAAAAACTCCGACGGTTCATTATGCAGAGTGTGAGCAATTAATTTTCCTGAAACTTCACAGTTTGATGTATCAACTTCAACTTTTAAAATAAAACGAATTACTCCAAAACGAAAACAAACAATCATTCATGAAATTGTTTAGTACATTCATTTAATCATGTAGGTGCTAGGCAACGTACAAGGATCATATTTGCTTATTTTATTAAAAAAACGTAGAGGTTTATTCTAACTTAAAATTAGAATTGAGTCAAAAATTGGAGTGGTGATGCGGGTGACCCTAGTAGTTGTGGCTCTGTACCTAGCTTTTTATTTCCTCATAAATAAAGACCTAGTCTTGCATTACTTAATAAATTATCTTTTACAATTATTTAAAAAATATTGTACTCACGAAATTTACCTGCTCTATAGATATGATTATTTTAATTGTAAAGTAACTAATTCAATTTTGTTGGATATTTCTTTTAGACGTACGTTTATATATGTATAGTTTTTATGGGGGTGGTATTTGAACGACGAAGTCTTTGTTATGAATGTGTATTGTTTAATTTTAAACGACTTGGAATTGAATTTACTTTTGACGTATGATGAAGGAGCAATTCTAGAAATGCGTGAAATTTATGTCGTTATCCGCTCCAAGCGGAATTCGATGATGAAATGATCTCAATTCCAGCTGCAGTAATACGTGGCACACATATAATAATAATAATAATGGCATATGGAGGATCACATTGATCGATATCCGTCCTATTTATTACACCTGAGAACACAAACTACACGTTTATAATAGCAGACGTGTATTCCTATTATTGTGTCCAAATTACATTCATCGGATTTGTTTGTATCAGTTTTTTATATTGTGGGACGTACTGTATGTGGGGAGGAAAGAATTTCAAGTTATGTTGGGGCTGTCACCAGTGCAAAAGTAAATACTATTCATTTGCAAGTTGGTGCACATTAAAGTAAAATTTCTGACTGTGAGGAACAAACGTTTCTACTCTCGTTCGGGCGGCGTCGCGACGCTGGTGCGGCAGCGTTGCCGTAAACTTCTGCCAAGACTGTGCCGTATACTTAATTGGACTATTAAGCAGCTGGATGTGACGACTGCGTCCTAATCTCCCACCTAAAATTAATGGGGTAAATTTTATATAATTACCCGGTGGAATTGCGCGGTTTTCATTTTGTCTGCTCCGTCTGAACGATAGTGGTAGTTGTTGGAGACTAATTAAAGGGGAACATGCGTTTCATATGTTGTCGTTGGGGATGATGCCGGAGCAAGTGATGGGTACCTATAGACATTACCGACATTCACTTGGTGGAGCTGCTGGAAGGGCTTATTATTAAGGAAAGCATTGTTCAGGATCTTCTTCTCTAACTCCGCCTTTTATTTTCTTGGGTGTAAGAGAAGGTATGTCATGTCCCAAAAGGGTAAATGAACTATTTCATTCTGCTTTAATAATATAATTTTCCTTATCGACTTCTGTAGTATCCTTTGCTCTTCTACCGTTTCCTCATTTCTAACCCTTTAGATGTAGGTAACAAAGCGTTTTCATGATGTGGTCCAAACATAATTACTCCTAATTTTTTGGTATTTACCCTGCAATTTATTTCTGAAAATACCCCAATTATTATACAAAATTGTAATTAAAAATGAGCCTGTTAAAGCCTTTATTTGGTTTGGATTGTCGAGCGTGTAGAGATAGCAATTATACGAAGGGTGTGCTGGGGCTATTCCGTATATTTTGCGCAAACCAATCAATTTTGTTTCATTATCGATCATGTGAACCGTACACAAATATTTCGATACCAATTTTCTGCTTACCGGAGAAAAACAAATGGGCCATTTATATTATTTGTTCACCGCTTTTAACGCGGTGTGTATTGGTAATTATGTTTCGGGCCTAGCCTGTACGCGTGAGTGATTCGAAAATTTTTAAAACTAGTTTGTGAATTTTACGGATCACCGACTACCTACCCGGTTTTATTTAATGACGACAAACTGCATCTGCACTGTTGTTATTCTAACTTGTTTCTCTGACTGTAGCAATAAATTAATAATAAAATCAATTTGGGGATGATTAACGTTTTCTTGGTGCATGTAGGGTCGTGAGGCTACGTTAGCATAGTTTATTTTTTAAACATACTAATTTTATTTTTTCTTTGTTTCAGGTAAGTGTTAGTTATTAATGGATATTTAGCTTGAAAAGGTTCCAGGAGGTAAGTTAACACTTCCTACTATATTTAAAAATTCGATTTATTACCATCCCTCGATTTTGGGGCTACAAAAAAATATTAGAAAGTGTTAGGAGGTCTTGTAAATTAAATTGTTCAAACATAAACCAAACGGCACAATAATCTGATCTTTATTGTCTTGTCAAGATTAAACAATACTGCGAACGAAACGTTGAAAGTCGTAGTAAGTAGGTACATCAGACACAACTAAAGAATGGAATGTAAAGTGGAGCATAGGGAGATGGCGACCGGAGCCGAAAAAACGGAATTAGAAGGAATTATTTTAATTGGAATTAGTAATTTTCCGGGAAGTTAGGCAGACAGGGCTTCACGTTCTCTCTCTCTCTCTTTCTTTCCCTCTATCTCTTTCTATTTCCCCTAGAATCTGATGCACCGTCTGCACTTTTTGCTACTGCTAGAATTTCCACTTAGTGCGGACGAAGCGGATTTCAACGAGTCGAAACCGCGAGGTCGGGTTTTGGTTTACTCTTACATAGTAGGCGAACTGAAGAAAGTTGGACGTTTTATTCAAATTTAATTGAAGCGGAAAGAAAACGCCAAGCCTGTCGATCCAACTTTAGTCAGCTCATTTGATCAATTTAACCATTCAGCCAACCGGCGAAACCTCAGCTGTTACGAAGAATTACATGCATTTCTGCAAATTTACTAATAAATGCCATAAAACAAATTAATTGTTTCTCTAATAAATTACCACCCCATTTTCTCCTATTATAACAGCCATACGTATTCTCTATAATAGAAGCGAGTTGTGTGTGATGCTGTGAGCTTGTTACATTGTACTAGGATAGTTTGGGGGCAAATGTGTTTGACTGGACAGAATCGTCGTATTTTAGCCAATTACAACCCCCATCTGAAAAAATGATGTCCGTCCATCTGCGAAGGATAATCGACATCAACGTCGAATGATGTTGTGTGTTGTTAATGTCAAACACGACTGTAGGACTAACATGCGACGGTGGTGGTGGTGGTGGAGAGCAACAAACATCGATACGTATTTCGGACCCTGTTTGTTTCCAACCATAATTACTCCTGATTTATGGGGACAATGGCAACATTACTCACAATTACCATAACGAGCCCCTCCCACTCTGGGTGTGCTACTGCGATAGAGACATCCAGCCTCGGGCATTACGAATTATAGATATCCACCGTGGAATTGACCTGACTCCCTCCATCCTCGCCGTTTGGGGAAATGTCGATTGAATTCACTCACAACGATTTTACTCCCTTTGTTCTCCTTTAAAATTTCACCAACACACAAATAAATATTAATAAATTCTAAACCACCAGATTCTCCTAAGTAGTTTTCTATGTTCATGAATTCGTTTATTCAAAAACCTAGTCGTTTGTTCAACGTACACATACTTTATTTTAGATCAATAACAATAATTAGCAAGTGTAAATATTTTGTCCTTACATACTCCCAATAAACTTCCCTGTGCTCGTGCTTAAAATTAAAATAATAATTGTTTGACGTGTCTCCTGTTCCCGCAAATTTAAAACATTAAAATTTAGTTTTACATTTATGTTATGATATAAAAATAGTGAATGTATGTGAGTAAGTTTAGGGTTTAGGGAATGCGATAAACAATACTTACGTAAGTACGTTTAAATAATGATATGTAGAAAATGTAAGAATAACACGAAAGTAAGGTACATGTGTAAGGGACACCGGAAAGTGAACGATATTGTCGGCTTTAGCGTGAGTTTACTACATTAATCTATGCAAATTAAATACTAAGCGTTTATATATTCAAGCCCCTCATTTTAAGTTTTCCTCTCCACCTAATACGAACAAAACTGTAACATAAACAACACGGTTCTAGCATTAGGATAGCGAAAGGTTATAGGTACATGGTTGGTCGAGTTTAAAAGGCATTTTCACGAAAACCCTTACTCACTTAAACCTAAACAGAATTTCACAAAACAAAATCACTTTATGTTCGAGAAACTAACTACAAAATAGTTTCGTACAAATGTGTTCATAAGTAGATTAAATTGGATGGATTTCAGAATGAGTGCAGGTGAGATCCCATGAATCATCAGCATATAATTTTCAGTGTAACGCGAATCCCCATGAATAAGTGGCGAATCTCAGGCGAGTGTATAATGAGCAATAGACGAGCGTACATTAATCAGAAGCGAACCGTCGGCATGGATCTGATGAATTGAGTGGTAGAAGAATGTTTATAAATCAAGGGCTATTAGTGGGCGAGTGTCTTATGAGTGGTAGATGAGTGGGTATTGGTCAGTGACGAAGCGTAAGCGAGTATATGAAGAGTTGATGCTTGGGGAGTGCTCATGAATCGTAGGCGAGTGTCTGATGAGTAATAATCGGAACCGAACCGTGGGCAAAGACCTGGTGAGTTAAGTAGAAGGAGAGTGTCTTTAAATTAATGGCGAATACCAGGTGAGTCTTTTATGAGTTTAAGATGAGTGAATCTTAGTTTGTGGGAAAGCGTAATCGAGTATCTAAAGAGTTGAGTGCTTGGCGAGTGCTCATGAATAAGTGACGAATCGTAGGCGAGTGCCTGATGAGTAATAAACTACTATACATGAATTAGCAGCGGACCGTGGGCAAATATCTGATGAGTTAAGTGGTAGGAGAGTGTCTTTAAATTAGTGGCGAATAGTAAACAAGTGTTTTATGAGTTTAAGATGAGTGAATCTTAGTTTGTGTGAAAGCGTAATCGAGTATCTAAAGAGTTGAGTGCTTGGCGAGTGCTCATGAATAAGTGACGAATCGTAGGCGAGTGCCTGATGAGTAATAAACTACTATACATGAATTAGCAGCGGACTGTGGGCAAATATCTGATGAGTTAAGTGGTAGGAGAGTCTCTTTAAATTAGTGGCGAATAGTAAACAAGTGTTTTATGAGTTTAAGATGAGTGAATCTTAGTTTGTGTGAAAGCGTAATCGAGTATCTAAAGAGTTGAGTGCTTGGCGAGTGCTCATGAATAAGTGACATGAAACAGAAGCAAAACTTAAGGAGGATCTGATGAGTTAAATGGTAGGAGAGTGTCTATAAATTAGTTGCTAACTGCGGGCGAGTGATAGACGAGTAGGCATGGGTCTGTGGCGATGCGTAGGCGAGTATTTGATAAGTGGAGTGCTTGGGGAGTGCTTATGAATAAGAGACAAAACTTAGGCGAGTATCTGATGAGTAATAGACGAGTGTACATGAAACAGAAGCAAAACTTCAGCGAGGATCTGATGAGTTACATGGTAGGAGAGTGTCTATAAATTAGTTGCTAACCGCGGGCGAGTGATAGACAAGTAGGCATCAGTCTGTGGCGATGCCTAGGCGAGTATTTGATAAGTTGAGTGCTTTGGGAGTGCTTATGAATAAGTGACAAATCTTAGGCGAGTATTTGATGAGTAATAGACGAGTGTACATGAAACAGAAACAAAACTTAAGCGAGGATCTGATGAGTTAAATGGTAGGAGAGTGTCTATAAATTAGTTGCTAACTGCGGGCGAGTGATTGACGGGTAGGCATGAGTCTGTGGCGATGCGTAGGCGAGTATTTGATAAGTGGAGTGCTTGGGGAGTGCTCATGAATAAGTGACGAATCTTGGGCGAGTGTCTGATATGTATTAGATGAGCGTACGTGAATTCGAAGTGATCCGTAGGCGATGGTCTGATGAGTTAAGTGGTAGGAGAATGTCTATAAATCAATTGCGAATAGTGGGCGAGTATTTTATGAGTTTAAGATGAGTTTAGTCTGTGGCGAAACGTAATCGAGTATCGGATAAGTGGTTGGTGCGTGTTTATGAATCAATGGTCAACCATAGAAGAGTTGTGGACACTAGAAAGTAAACGTGCATGGAGTAGTAGTGAGCAGTAGACGAGTCTTATTTACAAAAATATCACGTTCCATTGTTATTTCTTTGTTTTCTTGTATCCAACATAAGCTGTCCTCGTGAGGGAAATAATTTATAGCGAAATAGATTAACAAAACCGTCTCTCATTTACAATTTAAAAGAGAAACTTTAAAGTAATAATTAGCGAAGTTTAAAATACGAGCGCATTAATCTAATAATCTGGTGTTCTTTGGTCGTTATTAAAGATACTTTAGTTCGTTCGTCAACAGTTCTTGAAGCGCAATTGATCTTAGTTCGGGGTCTCGAAGTAATGAGGGCGGTCGTGTCTATCAATTTTAGTGCCCTGTTTTGAATAAGGACTCAATCTTCGAGTGCCGCTGGGGCTAAGAACTTCAAAACATATTAATTAGTTTAACGATTTCGTCGCCGTCCTCTTCGTGTCTGGTTGCCGTTGCCTCCTCGCCCCGTCTTCGCTCTCCAGAATCCTCCGAGGCTGCGCTGCAACAAAGTAGTTCGCTAGGAGCGTTTTGCTTTTAATGAGACACTTCTTAAGAGAAACATTCATCCTTTAAATGAGTTCCTGCAGTAAACCGTCTAATGCAGTACCGACTTCGAGTCGGAATAATTGCATAGTGTGCATGGATGTTAATTTTTAAACATCTTACCATCCAATGAACTCCTACATCTGTCTTGTCCTCTTTCGTTAAATTAACGAAAGGATTCGTGTTGACGCCAATAAGGGTCAGTTTGGCACTTGTAAAATTACTATTAGAAGTCCAGAAAGTGTCTCTGGGGTGTTACTGCACCTCCAGAAAATTTTTGATTTGCTCTAATTAGGATTCATAAAGTGATGATTTTTAATTTTATTATAATTATCTAATGAAGTCAGTTATTCAGTACTCTTACAAAAATTTGCCTCTTTTAGAAAAGCCAGCAAAGATTCACTGAAAATTATAGGAGTAGTTGAATTATGGAGCTTTTCTCTAGCTGAGCCATCATTTCTAGATAATATTTATGCTTGGAATCATAGAGATGTACCCAAATGTATGTTTATTCGTTAAATAATTAACGAGCTTGTTTTTACAACATTAAAGCTCTAGCTGGGGGCCGATTTCATAACGGCAGTTGTTGCACTACGAGTACGGGAAGAGAGTGACGTTGGATATTATCCACACGTTACGTTTTAGAGACGAAGCTAACAGAAACTTGTGTGCTCGTTGGTATATGTATTTATACAACTTGTATGCTTACCTATATATATCTCTCTTTATGAGTGTATATGTGTTCTGCGGAGGTCTTTAGTAATCATACATCATACAAATTGCACTCAGTTCTGTACACAAAGCGCGATGAGGAGACAGCAATAAGAGGTAAGAAGGGCCTTTGCTCTGCATGAGCATTCGCGGACCACGTCAGCCAGGAAATGTTAATTACTACAAAATTACGGTTTCCACTTTGTATAAAAGACGACGTTGACTATGTACGGACGGGGATGATGCCGGCGTTGCGTCGCGTCGTGCCGTCGTATATACATAGGTACTAACTGCGCTAGTGGAAAAGATTACTTTTCTTGTTAGCTTTGTTCATGTTGGCGGAAATGTGAAAAATCGTCGAGAAACAATTTAAGTGTTAGGTGTGTCTATACATCTAGCCCTTTTTTTTCTTTTTATTAATCCCGCAGTTGTGCTTACTGAAATTTTATTTGATTTGGACAGGAAAAGGTGAAAACTGGGTGTTAAAAACACCTACATACAGAAAAGGATTTGTTGGCCAAAATTTTGGAAATGTACAGGCTTGGTCTCGGTGGGTGGAAGTGAGTGGGCGTGGGTGGCAAAAATATGTGATAAAATACATCAATTTTTGTCTAACACATTACTTTGTCTCACAGTTTTCGAGGATGTTCCAGTATGTTAAAAAGTGTTCCAAGAAGCAAAAAAAATGTTTGATAACCTTCGAGAATGATTTTGAATGTTCAAGAATGTTCCAGAATCTTCAACATCTTTCAAGAATTTTCTAGAATATTTACAAACGTTAAAGAATGTTCCCAATTTTACGGGAATGCTTTGGAATAATCGTGAATATTCTAGAACTTTCAAGATCCTTCGAAAATGATCTAAAATGTTCCAGAATATTAAAAAACGTTAGAGAATATTTTTAATCATTAAAAGATATCCTGGAATGTTGCCCATTTTTGGCGAATATTCTAGAATATTCCATCAAACGTGTGATATATGTGTATATAAGATTTGGAGTCTAGTAATTTATTAAATTCAGTTCCTTTAGTTTTATACAATTTGGGGTACCATCCACAAATTATTGTTTAGTGCTTATATATAATTATTTTAATGAATTGGATCCATTTCTACCACACATCGTGTTGTTGTGAGTTATGCTTACATTAACTTGTAAAAGTATTTTGAATAACAAAACGTTTTACGAATTGTTTGGAACAATTCAAATTAGAATAATAATTGCGGTTTTGACCAGAGTTACCCGCGAATATTAAATTTATGTGGTCGTAAAAGAAATGGTTTCGGAATGGGAATAATTTCGAGTAAGTATAATTTTAGAATAATTGAGATATAAATCAAAAGTGAATATTGACTCAGGAACAAAACAGTTTGTTGTTTAAGAGGCAATAAGTGGAGTTATAAAATACACGCGATAGCGGAATATGCTCAAAAATTAGACACTTTCGTTCCACCGATAAAAATTGTTTGGTTGTTAGTTCGATAGTTTTAACGTTTTAAAGAATATAATTAATTTTTACAATCAATAGTTTTATATCATTAGACCACATCAGCACGCCCCAGACACTCCATGATTAGTAAAAGAAGTAGCGCCATCTATAATTATTAATTAATTTGGTATTAGTCTATTTTTGGTTTATGAACTTATTAATTAGAATAAGTGCCCTGTCCTTGCGCCCATAAATATTTGGTCGTAGGTTGCTTCTTCGTTCTATTTGGAAGAGTGACCTGACGGGAGAGTCAATTTAAAACACGAAAGGTCTCGTACAAAAAAACGCCGTCAGCAATTGCATGTAGAAACACTATTACTTAGCAATTGTTTTCGCGTCTTACTCCCGACAAGTTGGCAACTTTTTATTCCCTGGATGCCCGATAGCCGGGGGATAACCGACCGGTTCGTTTCCTTTTTTTACCTAGAGGGTTTATCTGCCATTCGCTGTGAAAAAAGTTTATCACAGACGTACGAACAAACGGTGGTGGTAGCACGACGACGAGAACGACGGACAGACAGGCAAGACGAATTTATGTCCGTTTATCACGAACTAATTTTATAACAACTTTTGATAAAGCGCAAAAGTTCGGGCAACTTGTTCTGGACTACGCTTCATCACCTTAATATAGTTACAGTCTCAGTCAGCAGGGAAATGTTCTTTTCATCCCTCGGTCTTATTTTCTTACCTTATTCTTCTTCTTCTTGCACTTATTCTTCATCAAAGTCTCTTTCTTCGTAACACAGAAGTCGACAGGGTTAAAACTCTTGCAAACGAACCAAAAGTTCACCCCTAGATGGATGCGATTAATTCTGGAGATCCCATTATGAAATTTATTGGAATGAATACTCCTGAATAACGACCATCAGAAATAATTTATAATTCTGAATAAATGACAGGGGGTGTGTTGCTGTTTCTGCACGTTATCCTTCCACGTACATACGTATGTCAATTAAACGTCATATTGGAAGTTAAAGTCATAAATTTCTAGTGAGACAGGCTAATTTGGAATTTCTATGACGTCACAAAACTTTATTGACTTCGTTTAAAGCTTAATAGCAGACGAGTAATTAAAATTAATAGGAAAATGTTGCATGTTATAACAGGCACCTTCACCTGCACATTGTATGTACTTAGTCGACTCATTTTGAGACGTGTCGGTACTTTAATTACTACTACGTGTTATCATTGATTAGTTGCAAGTGTTTTGAATTATTTTTAGAATGTGTATCTACCCACACTTTGAGTTGCATTTTAATCAAGAATAAAGAACCAGAATTACGAAAATAAACGAAACAATAAAACAAATGTTAGCCAAAACAATTGTTCAACTAATTGAGGGATGAAAACATTCAAGAATTGCTGAACAAAACAAAAGTTATCAGCAACTATTAAAGCTTATACAATGTAAGTTCTTCAAGGGTTAAATAATTCTAAGCTAATTGTTTCGATATGTTAGGCACGTACTGATCAAAAAGTTGGTGTTCTTTGTAAATATTACTTATTTATTTGTGGAAAGTGGATATTGCTTCGTTGATGTAGTGGTTCTGTTGTGATGTGTAACGAATAAACTGATTTCCTTTTTATCTTTTCCAGGGACTGACCGCAGCGCCATCTAGCTGGCGACTCGGGCAGGTCCCGGTCGAAATCCCCCACTTGCGCAAATGGTGGTTTTGTGGTAGGAAATATCGATGTGTCTCTTTAAAACTTTGTTTCTTTGTTTTTGTTTTCTGTTTTGTTTTGTTTTTTTATTGTGCCGTTTTCCTTTTGTTCATTTACACTACTTGTTGTTACGTGTCGTTGTTAATTACTGTCGTCACCTTTCATTTGATGTTGTTGTCATTGTGTTTTGTTTTTTGCATCACGGCACAAGAGCTGTTTATATTATTTATTGGTGTAGACACGGAAGGTGTCAATTGACGTTAGCTGTTTTTTTTAATCTTGTTTACATTATGTTACATCATCCCCCAGCCACTCATTCGTTGCATTAGATGTACGTGATTGTATTCTGTTAGATCTCTTTTTTTTTAAGTTACAAACACACATGCGAAAGTAACTGTCAGCATGTGACGTAACGAAAGTTGCGCGCGCATATTCAACTAAAATTGGACACTGCGAAGTTAGTTTGTTCGCCGACGGTAATGAAAATAAAAATAATTTTGTTGTAATTGAGACATGGATATAAGAGAAATGGTTGATTTAAGATTGGGTAAATTTACAGGGCTATAAATAATTAGGTATACGGTTTTTTTTTGTGTTAAGCTTCATTACGGTAAAGCTGAATGGCAGTGACTCGATGGCGTGATAACCGAAGAAAGTTCGAGTCGATTTCACACGAAATGGGTTCGTGGTTATCAAGGGATTATTACTTTTGACGAAATTTCCTAACTACAGCACGCTAATGTTTATAGATTTAATGAAAGTAAACTTTCATTTCTGGTCCTTCAAATAAAAATTTCACAACAGAAAAGAAAGGTAAATTTTTAAATAAAATAAAGAAATTAAAATGAAGTTACCCCAAAATATATATGATGTAGTTCAGTTATCTTCTTCAACACCCTTATGTGTGGATTATCACTGGAATCGAGCCAATTTGTAGTCAACAAGTTCTGAGGAGAGGTTCAGACAACAGGTTTTGATAACATTAAAAGGCAAAGCATTTTATTATGGTATGTATCTTTAGACAATGTGTTCAGCTTATCACGAGCGATTTTAGACTCGGGCTCCTAAATAATTTCACCCCCAACTGGTCTTCCTTTTATATTTCTTCTACAATATACTTAATCAAAGAGAAACTGCAGATGTTTCTAGGAATCTATTATCAGAGCTGTTGTGTTTCCAGTACTGACTGCTCTATATTTGTGGCTTGAAAACTGGTAGCTGAGTGATGAGACCAATGTCCTGTCAAACTTCAGAATATTCAACGCTATATCTTACTGTATGTTGATTGATAATGTTGCAAACTGCTACTTATCTAGTTCACGGACCACCGCGTCTCACTCTGATGAGTTACAAACATAGTGAAACACATTCGGTATCTCGATGGTCGTAAGTAACCGTTTAACTGTCAATGATTGATGATCCTAACGGGAAACGTGCCCAATAAAAGCCTTTTTTTAGAAGCTTTCGAAGCGGAACATGAGGGGTAGCATTAAGGTTTAAAAAATTGGAAGTTGTTTGTAAAATCAAAAAAGATAATTGGCACTTTTTATAGGGAACAAACGGCAAAGTTTCTATAGGTAATTGGTTTGGACAAAACCATAAGGGTGTAAAATTTTATTTAATGAGATATATATTTGGGCCACGTTTGATGGTGTATAGGTAAATAACAAAAAGAAAGAATTTATTGAAGTCATGGATCGACGACAGTTTGGTTATTGCCGCTGGGATGTCGCTAATGGATGGCGTTTTATTGATATGTATGTCATATTTGGAATTTTCTGGAAACTTGGCACTGGCTCGGAGCCAATCTCGAGCCTAGCCCAGGGGAAAACATCTCATCATACGCTCGAAAGCTGCCGGTTTGCGTCTACTGCCAAAAACCCGGCGAGCTTTTACCTTCTTTTCACCTGACTAACGTTTATAACGGCGAATGTTAAAGGCAATATTTTTGCCACGCCAAAACGCTTAGCTGAGGCTCTTATTACCGATAGAAAGCGGATGATTATCCGGATATGAAAGGGAATAATAATCACTTTGATGTGAAATTCCTTACTGAGAAAATAGCAGGAATACCACTATTATTTAAGTTAGTTACAGTAGGTACAAAATTTAGGAACTTTTACTTATGCAAAATTAAAAGGAGTTTCCCGGATGAAAAATGGAATGGAAAGAAGTTCACTTACTTATTTATAGTCAGCTCCTCCTCCCACAGGAACACGACTAGTAAACAAGAGTAGAAAATTTCTGTTTATTTGACTTTTTAAAGTTTAACAAAAATATTATGTTGAAACAGTATTTTCTTGGTATAATCGGTAAACAGTTTTTCTTTCGGTCAATGGTTATTTATTTTATGAACCTATTTTTCAAAAGCAAGGTAGTTTAACTAGGAAGTCCGAACGTAAACAAATATTTTGTTCAAACTTATAAGGTACTTCCTACAGAAAACTACCCCATAATTTTGTATGGAATCCATCCTAAAGAATATTGATTTTTCTAGTGTTTATTTACCCTTAGTTGTGACCTGGTCAGAGACATTGTAACTTAGACCACCAATATTCATTTTCCTATCTATTATCTTCAATATATTTTTTTAGTAGTCGTACTATCCCCTTTCCTATTAATGCATTCTAATGAAACGAAAGTATATAAATGTGTACCTACTCATAATTTATGTAAGTTAGTACTTCGTTTTTTTACGAGCAATTAGAAGCCATTATCTTAGTGACACTAAAAGCTGTTTGTCCGCATTATCGATGCAAGTAGGCCGTTTTGTCGCTTAATGACGACCCTTTATGCGATCACTTCCTATGCATAAAATATTCGTTAATGGAAATTCAATAACACTTCCGGTCGCCTTTGTTGTAGTCTTGCCGAGTTTGATGGTGCAACATTATCGGTAGTAACATAATTTTTTTTACTGCTTCGTGTCCAGGGGTCATTTACGATTCGGGTGGAGATAGAGAAATATATTTTCACCCCCAGCCATTTCTAAAATAAATGTATCATTAGTCTGGCGTTAACTGTGTTTATCAAACTTTGCTTATAAGTATTTAATTTTTTATGTTTTCTTCTAAATTTATTTATTTTTGCTTGAACGTTGGCTACTGTTATAAGTTGTCGTACGTCCTCGCTCATAATTTCCTTTCGGTGATCTTTTTTCTAATTTTCTTTCACTCTGTTTGTTTCAGGTAAGTTTCCTTCACCAGTAAAATGCATATAGACATATCATCGTAGCTTAGAGGGGATTTTCGGGGAATAGAGGCGTGCAGGCCCATATTTCCCGGGATCGCGTCTCCTGCCGTCGTGGTAAGTGGGATTTTTTCGAGACTCGAGTTCGTAAATATTCATTCTGCATAACTGCCCATAAATACGAAGATAAAACTAAAATGAATGGAAAAGGGGGTTGTTAAATTGTATGCGAAGCTCGGTGAATCGTAGTAAAATTATCTAAGTTGATATATGACATGGCGAGGGTTGTGCAGGCGACCACGCTCGTGCCCGCCCACCCTCTGTTCTTGCAACGACATGTCGGCAAGATGTAATAAGTAGTATGTAAAGTATTGACCACTTGTTGTTCTCAATAAGTCAAAATTTCAATATTGTATGTAGTTATCTCGAGAAAGAAAACTTTATGACACAGTGTCAGAGGCAGTTTGTGATGTTTAATATCATCCATTAAAACCTAAAACTAAAATTATAACGATTATATTAACTGATTGCTCTGGATTCATTGAAAGAACAAATTGCGATCGAATTAACGTTCCTTTGGTATTTTTTTTTTGAAAGTCCGCCGCTATCGAAAGAAATAGATTCGTGTTTCATTTTTGTTTTTCTGTCGTCCATTTGTCGATTTCCTTTCAATTTTCCGACCCGTCCGTCGGTCGCTTTTTGTGGCTGAAGAAAAGTTGATGATCGGTACGTCTCCGGACGTGGAAAACTTAGTGTATCAAAGAGGGAAGTTTCCTCAACTACCGCCGTCAATTGTACGTTTGTGTAAACCTGTACGTATGTCTGTATGTATGTAGGGTAGGACGTGCGTGTCAGTTCGACTTGTCACCACACTCGGCGGAACTTTTTGATAACCCAATTTGCGTTAACTGCAAAAGGTTGCTTTTTATCCTTTTCGTGACTCGTATGTAATCTCGTTCTCATTCTTATTCCGGCGACGTGCACCAAAGTTTCTGGAATTAGAACTTTTTTCCAAATACACGCCGCATCATAAACATACGTCCTTTTGGCTCTGAGATTTTCTTTAAACTCTAGATAAATATTACACACATCAAGGATTACAGAAACGCAGGAGCAATTCGAAATTTTAGGAGAACGTGGATATTAGTATCCTTCATGAGTAGTAGTTGGGATGAGCAAGGCAGCGCAGCGATCCGTTCAACCTTTAACGATACATTGGACGTGGGGAGAGCAGTATTGTGAGCGCCTTCAATGTCACGCATTGTTTAACAACTGAGCAGGTTTCTTAACTTGCTCATGGCCTACGAAAGTAAATAAATTACAGTTTTGCAATTTATTTCGTTCTTTTAGGGGTTGAACATTAAAAAACTGTCTCTTAGTGAATACCTGCCATAAAATCAAATATTGGAGACAATGGTTTAGGCTTAGTGAGGTTTCTACATGTGTCTTAAAGTACTATATTTACCCTTTAGTTATTAATTATTTTGCTCTCTTTTGAGGCTCCCTTGCGTACTCTTAATTGGTCCACTAGATATTGATTTCTTCATAGTTGTGGAGGTTTGTTCATCCCATTGTTTATTTTATTATTATCTGACACCTTGTTGAGTGTCGAATTTTCCTGTCACCCCCTGTTATTATCCCACGATCCTGTAATCTATTACTATTGACTTCTAACCTCCAAAAGCCTTTAATATGCGACGTTGGATGCAAGTCACGACTTGGTAAGCGCACTTACTCGCGGATCTATCGTCGTCGTCGTCATTGTCGTCGGGACGCGCGCGCCGCGACGCTCGACTTGTCCATCGCTTAATGTCGTCCATCAATACTTGAGCAGAGGCGACACGAAATTGCTAGAGCACGTCCTATCGGTTCACGTGACTGAAAGCTTTCCAATTTTCGTTCACTTTTCGATGTGCTAAAACCCTTTAGGTACCTATCTTTGGTTTTTTTGGCATTTGTCGTATTGGTTGCGCAATTTTTGGAGTGCCTCATAAAATATAAACGACGGCGATATTTTAACGTCAGCACAACTATTATTTTATCGAACAATGCAAGCAAAGACAGTTCCAATATTTCCAGTCACGTGTTTCACTTTAGGTCCTTATAAAGGGACAAATTTGATAATTGGTTTATTATTACAAAACTCCTTATACTTCTAAATAAAGAAGAACAGCTCTTTAATTTAAATGCAAATTTTGCGGTTTATAAGATTTTGAAAGACCTCTACGAAAAGCCTTTAAAAGAGTTTTAACTGTTAACAATCGATTGATTTTTAAAAGTCAGTAAGTACTGGTATTTCATTTCTAACTTGAAATGGAATGAATTTTATTTAGTGAAACTTTTCCATTATGCTTCTTGGCGCGGACGTGCGACAGCATAGAAATCTTAGTTTTGCGATACGTTTCTTGTGCGGCGGGCGTAGAAAGAATGAATAGAAAGAAGAAAGGGGCGCAAGCGGCAGGGCAACGGTGCCCTACGCCGCCAACAATAACAAAAAGTCATATTAGGAACTGTCAGGCACAAAACTGAACTGTGTAAAGTCCGCGCGCAACGGGGTTACACGCCACCCGGAAAACGCTTTCCGGCAGGTTTTCTTCGTTCGTTTTGAAAGGAAAGTTTTGAGCCGCGAAAATGTTTATCTTTTCGCGTTTGAAAGAAAACCACGACAAGACCGCAACACTGCAGTTCACAATGTCAGAATGCTTCTTATTTTGTCAGGGGAGGGAGGCATGTGAACGAAACTTTTCCAGGACTTCTGGACGAATGCAGTTTGACTTCTGGGATATTTTCTGGAATGTTGAGCACTTTATATACACATATATATATCCCCACGGGATAAGTAGCATCATCATTATCGCTACCATAAACATCATTAATAAAACACTTATTATATTGAGGCATTTGTACCGATGTTCTAGTTGTCAAAACAAAAAAGAATGTTCGTGGAAATAGGTGAAGTGGAGTTGGGTTTATTTACCTTTGCATCCGATATATACGTAATTAAGATGTAATAGGCCCTAATGTTAACCATCCCATCTTCGTTTTATTTCGTAAACTTGATTGTTATGAGTTCCTGACAATGCCTGTTTAATTTGGAACACGACGAGAGCGTTTACACGAAATTCCATTTATTCTCAGCTCGTTAAAGGATCCTTAACTAGTTTGGTGTTTAGTTTGTTTGAAACGTGGTTTTTATCGTTGCTATTTCGGCCTTTTCCACGAAATGTCTTTGTTTTCCTTACTCGTTTATTTACTAATTTAGCTAATGTCTCTTTTTCTAATTTTCTTTTGCCTATTGGTACACTTTCGATTTTTACTTTTCATTAAGAACAGAAAAGTTTAGAAAAATAACAAAGGCAACTAAAATCATTACGTTGCGAACCTTTCCCTTTTACACGACGCAACGGGGCTTTCTGCCATTGTGGGGTGAATTATTTAGTGTTATTGGTGGGTCCTAATGGTCACATCGAAACATCAGTTCCCAACGGTGCTTTAATTTTTAGCCGCGTCAACAGCAACGGTCAAAAACGCAAAGGGACCAACTTTCCTCGTTTTTGGCAGGTGCTGAGTTGCCAGCTTTTACTATTTAACCCTTTAAATGTAACATTTTGTGTTCTTATCAAATTGTGCCTTATTTCATGGTTATGATATCATCCCAGAATTATTTCTGAAAATATCAACAGCTGAAGACTGAACACACAGGGACCAAAGGTGAGCCACTAATAAAAATACATATTGTAAAAAATTTCTGGGATGACTATGGAATATTTTTGATTATTTAATCGATGAGCAGCATCTGGCGACTTTCGAGGGTACCACCGTCATTGATCGCCTGCGTCACTCATTCATAGTAAGAATAAAATAATTTTAATGTCACGAGATGTTGTGATTATAGTTTTGTGAACAATTTTGGTCGAACGTTGAAATGTTGTTCGAAAATGTTTACTGTGAGGGTAGGAATGATTATTTTACGAGTATTACCGAAGAGTCGACCACGTCGATGTCTAATCTAAACTCAGAAGTTGTGTCGACGCAGTTAGGCCAGCGCTTAAGCAGAGATTAAAACTTGATACTGCTCCAAAACAATTCGGAAACTTGGTCCTTAATGCAAACGTCTGTGCATGCTGATAATCCGGAGAATTTCAAACTGGATTTTATCAAGTCTTATCTCCCTGGCAACACACTTAATTGGATTAAAAGGTTGCGAAACCATTTTCCTTCGGAGGCGTCGGGAACGAAGTATTACTCGTCGTCGGAAGTAGCGACGGCCCTCCGGGATACAACAACTGCCGCCGAGACGTTGGGCGTCACGTGAAGAACAGACCTTACACTTTAGCCCCAACATGCAGAAGACGATTAAATTACGACGGACTACGGCACACAATGCTCTCGCAACGTCCCTCTTTAAGTTCTCACCCCACAAACTTAACTGATAACTTCTGTACCCCTATTACAACCAAACAAGGAAACTTTTTCTACTATTTCACTTCTAAATGATAACTAAAAAGAACTCTGGTAGTTTTATTGTACTACTTGATAGAAATAAAGTAAAACGGGGAATGGGGGTTAAAATAATCTCGGACATTTATCTCGAAACCATTGGCATTGGAATTCTGGCTAAGAAGCGGTCTATAAGTACATGAACATCCGGTTTTCGTAATGTCAGTATTGATTTCGTGCAACAGATTCTTGACCTCTGAATTTCTTCAAGGACCGTGTACCTTCAAATTCTCAAATATATAAACGTACCTACTAAGGTAGTTATATATAAGTATGTATAGAGGTAGACGTAAGCCGCGCGTTAACAAGCTTAGCAAACAAACTCACTAATTAATGTCAAAGAACGTTGAAGTGTTTCGTTTATTACCCAAGTGTAATAATTATCTCAACATTAACAACTCCATAAATCCTCCAGACATATTTTCGGTGGGTAGATAGTGGTATCGAAAAATAGAACACAAAGTTTTAGACAGTAATTAAGAGAATCTCATTTGTAATTGTCAATTTTATACAGTGATGGTTACATATGCTCCGTCCTCATAGTGGTTATTGGATGTATTTAAAAGCCTCTGGTCACGCCTTCTCTACCGACACTTGACTTTTTGCGGTTCCTAATATAAACATTATTTCTATAGGTGGTGATACAATAGAGTTAGTTCACTTATTAAGTGCTCTTGTTGTGTGAGCACACTTGGAGCAAAAGTTTCGCGTCCGAGAAGTTTCTGATTGCAGTTTTACTTAAAGGAGAATAAAAAGAGTAAAAAAGCAGGACTTTAAACTTAATGGTTGCGACCCGACCGTTGGCTCACGGGCAAAAACGGGGCAACTTAGGCCAAATGAACAATCATTTCGGTCCGCCCTTTGAAATATGAATACACTTATAGTCCGCGTCATAACAATGATTGTAAAGTTTTATGGTCGTATCTGGGAATCAGAGAAAAGAGTTTCCTGGCTTCCGAAGCATTTTTATCTGTTCGAGAAACTATTAAATCCGTATACAAAGTTTTTAGAGTTGGCAAACTTCCGCACCGAACCATTCGTTATCGTAACTGCAATGCTTTATAAATGTAACAGCCTTTCGGCCATTTCTCCCTTCGGATTTGGATCGCGAAGTCGGCAGCGTACGGCGACATAAACAGTTATTACAAATGAACCAGAGCCATTTCGAATATATTAGAAATCGAATGGAACATAAAACCGAATCGGAGACATTTAACTAGTTTTAAGAAGCCATAAATGGTGATAAAGGGAACTTTCCTGTTCTGATTAAAATACGATAACCCATCTCAATACCTCTAAACTAAAATGCATTTCCAATGCACTCTACTTACAACCATTATTAACCAGTGTCACCAAATCTTCTGAATTCTCCCCTTTGTTTAACTTTTGTGGAAATTTCATCTTTTAGCTTGTTCTTTAACTATCCACTTATCTGTTTCCCTCTTTTCTATAATTCCTTACAGAAGTAAGACTTTCTCCTGTAGGAACCTGTCATGCTATCAAAGATTGCTTAAGCAACCCATGGTACGATTTATTTTCCCGAAAGAGTCGGTGGAATTTTTAAGTGGTAGTACATCGCTTCATTCTAGTCTATGGGAAATATTAGTGCAATTCCACTAATAGATCCGTGGCATTCTGAGGCATTCGAATGATTTTTCCTGAGATCGTTTCGACGGTAAAATAATGGCCGAGGAAATAGAACCAACAACGCCTTCAATTACTGCGAGAAACTTCCATTAGCCATTTCTCTTCTAATAGAACCCGTTCGCCGATTGCACAATGAACACATGCACCACCCTTTGCATACAAAATCAATTTTTACTTTACTTACCCGTGCAAACAAACGTTAACAAGGGCACAACTCGTGGTCATGTTTAACTTACTTACTGCCCAATAAACTGTACTATAAGCGGCATCTTCCCTAATGTTGTTCGCTATAGAATGATTAAACTTTAATATGGACCCTGTTCTTGTTTCAAGAGTATCTTCTACGAGAAATACGATAGGGAAGTGGTACGATAACCTTTCAGTCGAAAAAACTCTGTCTTGGAGTAATAAAGGTCGTTAGTGCTATTATCTCTGTGACCAAATTGCATTTGGCTAAACTTTGTCGGAAGGGATTTATTTTGGCTCAAGTCGCAGAGGAAGCCCTTTGATCGTCCGCTCATAATTAAACTGGCGTTATTAAGGGGGAGAACCGCCACCGTTGCCACCGTCGCCGACGCGCTAATATTGCTGCTGGAATCTCTTAGCAATGTTGCCACTGTTATTCCTATCGAATATCTTAAAATAATCTCAATCTAATAACCTCCTCCAATTACCATTCTCTCAAAAAAAATTTTGATTCTCTTCATGTCATAGGCCTACATCAACATTTACTTGATAACAAGAGAATTACTCAAGGATTGTATGACGTCTGTTGTCCAACATGAGCTATCGGTTGTCCAGATCACTGAACATTTCTCGAACGACTCCTGAATCAATAGCATTTGTTGACCTTGTCTAGAGACCTTTCGGTTGCTGCTTACGTGCATCACTTGCGAAAACGCGAACGTGAAGGGTAAAAGGTGACTGTGTCATGTAGACAAAGGACCATCTCCTCGCGCAGTTTTCTCGATCTTTTCGGCACGACACAAAGTGCCAGAGAGGGTGGAATGGGCATCACGTCCTTGCGACATCAAGACACTAAGATCGGAGATTGGGCAGGGGGATGAGTATAAAGAGCATTGTGAGAAGTAATGAAAACGGATGACGGTGGATTGATAAGAGTAAAAGTTCTTTTTCTCGTTTTTTCTTCATTTTGTTTTCGTATTATCTTAAATGCGTTCGTCGGCCAACTACAGTTTAATTTACTTGAGATTTAGGGGTGGAACATTTCAAATTTTACTAATAAACATCGACTGAATCTTGTGAAATATATCACACGTACGTACGTATGTGTGTATGTACGTAGGTAGGTTCGTAGTCTGTCACATATGTACATTTTTATAAGTTATTTTACGGTAAGATGGTTTGAGAAATATTATACCGCAGTGTTATTATCGTGTACGCTTTGGTTTGGGTTTTCTACTTATTCGGTATACAGCTAGAGACGGAGGGAAGCATCAGCGGCAGTGGCGCAAAAAGAAGTGTGAATCCCTCATCAGCAACGTTGGTAGTGTATTTGTTGAGAGAATCATGAATTTCGAATGTGGCTGCACAACGCTGCTCAATAATTCAACATGCTTTTATATCCTACACTGTTCAAGCCGCAATACTTCCTCATATCTGTATGATCTTTGACGTAAGCAAGTTTAATTCCAAAAATGAGCTACTTATGATCTTATCTTATTTTAAGTTAAGAAGGGAATTTTTTATTATACTCGAGCAGGAGATATCTTCAAAAGAAACCCCCTTATTAAAAACTCATCCCGGAAAAGCAATGGGAAAGGTGAGAATCGGGGAGAGGTTTGCATGTGAGAAAGGGGTGAGCTTGGGGGAGGAGTGTTTGTGGATTGTTTGTGTATTTCGGTGGCGCACCTCTGATGAATTGGGTGAGCACTCGCACTAAAAAGCGAAACTAGAAAGAGCTGAATGGAAAGTAGCTCAGGGTAGAAGGTGGCAGAACCTTCTCAAACAATCGTTTGGTTTGGGGGCAAAGTTTGAAAGTAACGAGATGGTAGGGTTTAGATGACCTGTCACTGAGGCCTGGAGATTTGCCGCGAATCTGGTTGCAGCTTTAGGGAGCGACGAAAGTCCGGTTTCTTTCAGAATTCAGACATTTAAACTTTAGGTGTTTCATTCCCACCAATATTGGTGGGCGGGCTGTCCCCCCGGACCTACACTCTTGTGCAAGGTCGGAGTAGGGCGGAAGGCCCTCTTCAGCCTCCTTCAGGAATCGTGGGAATGGGTGGATGGTGGCGTGGGGGAAGAAAGATGAGAAGGACGAAATGAAGACATAAGAGAAGTGAAAGACTATCTGTGAAATATTACTACCCCATCATTTGCCTAAATGATCCAAGGAAACCACAGAAAAACTTGGACCAGAGTAGTCGGGGCCCCGGAATCGAACCGGTGACCTCCCGAATGCTAAGCAATGATCTAGACCACTAGACCATGCCGCTCGGCATACCGCTCGGTTCAGACATTTCTGATGAACCAAGGGATGTAATTAAGAAGGTTTAATGAATAACTTCAGATGGTGTACAGAACGCCACCTGTGGCAATTCGCTACTAACTGTGGGTTCATTCATGCTGGCTCAACAAAATCCTACAGAGGGCGTTTGGTTCGCTATTTGTACTCTTTGTATAAACATTGTTAAATATAATCTTCTTCAATAAATTTTTATCATCGTCCTCCAATGTTTAACGTTGAATTCTTCTTTGGAATATTGCAGACCGCTATATACAAAAAAAGGAGCTACATAACGGTGAATAAATTGATTTTATTTTTCAAGAACAAGAACGTATCGAGCGTCGCAGTGGCAGATTTTGCTTGGTCATAAAGTGCAAAAAGACGCGATATATCTTCATCTAGCTCCGCTTTAAGATCCCGTCAGCATCGACACCGTTGCACAAAAAGAAGCAGTCAAGAATGAGCTGAATGTATTACGAAATTCAATTTACTGTTTCGAACGTTGTCCATTTTTCAAGATTATAAATTGCGTCGATGTTTGCGCGCAGAATTTCAATGTGAATTGTTACTAAAATCTCAAAAGGGATCGAAATGATAACACGTTTTCTTTATACACGACAAAAACGTTCGGAGTGAATCAATTTGAAATGGAGCAAATTGTTGTTCTATATTTCACAAGAAAACATAGGTCCTATATACCTATATGGTATTTCAATTTTGTTTTTTATTAAATTTTGAGAGGGTTCACTCTCAAGTGAAATGTTTCGGTATTGCATTTGAGATTATTGTACGACTTCCTTCTGCTGCGTACTTCTTCCATGAAGTGTACGGCCAAGAAATTGAGGTCAGCGCAAGTATGTCCCAGTATACTTATAAGTAATTGCAGCATACAAATTCAGTATTTCTGTGAATTTTAATTAAGAGTCGAGCAAGATTAGGACAGTAATTTAAATGTCGATGCCGCCAGTGTGGTGGAGCGTCTGCTGGCAGGTTCTCTTCTCTCGCCAAACTTGCTTCATTACTATTCAGAGAGAAATTGAGTTCGTGACCAGGACATCTTCACACAATATGGAGCGAAGGACACGGTTTGAAGTTAAATAAGATTAGCGGAAAGACATCGCTGCTGTTTCCATCAACTCTCTAAAGACCTTCTCGATGAACGTCGTCCTCGCGTTATGCACATTAGAATGCAGAAATACTTGACTCGATGGCCTCCATCTGTTTAATTTTGAACCGGGCAAATATCAGTCCAGTTATATTTCTCTACAAGGAGATTATATGCTAGTATTTTGCATTTTATATTATGTCGTTAAAGTTGCAGGAGTTTGTTTGAAAAAGTCCAACCAGTGGCAGTTAATATACTTAAGTAAATATACGATCATATTGTTTTGGGGCTGCGTTTCTTATAATTTTTCAAATCCGAGAAGTAATTGACCAAAAACATGCTTTAGAATTATTGTTAGCCACATTTCGACGTTGGTAGCATATAATATTCGTAATGTATGTTGGTGTGGCCGTTCTTTAATATACAATGCACTCGCCTTACAGTGCACTGTGTGCCTAGGACCGTCATTTCAGCTGAAAATCACTCCCGTTCCGTTGTGATGTACTTTTTGTTTTACGGTTCACATGAGCATAACCTTCCCTTAAATGAAACAAACCGTGGGTCGTCGTTGTCGTTGTCGTCATCGTCGTCGTCGTTTCTTCTGGTCCCCAATCGATAAAGAGTCATTGTGACTCGCTCCTGTTGGATATACGTACGTACGGATGACTGTAAAGGGAGAACGCATCGCCAGTTGTAAAACGAAGTCTCTCCACACAAAAAGACGACAGCGATGGGGATTGAATGGAATGGTGGCCGTGATGGAAGCGAGCAATGTAGCAACAACGCGATTTTTCTCTATTTAGCTCTCTTAAGAAATATGTTCCCTTAAAGGAAAAAAAAACATTCTTCTACAAAGCGTCAGGCAGAATTAAGAGAGAAACTACTACTGAAACTGGTTAACTAGTTAATGGGGTTGTAATATTTCGTGAGTATTAAGTATGTCTTCGCCGGTTTTGCGACACATTGGGGAAGGTGGGTTATTGACCTTTTCAAGTTAATGTGGTGTTGCATCATTGAAAATCCTTTACAATTACTCATCAACTATTCTTTTCGGTGTTGAATTCTCGACACAATACATTGTTACAGTTCTATTTCTGCCATGATGGTTTATTGGATAGTGGAACGTTTTTGGATTGTCCCATAAATCACGGTAAAGCAGAATAACGGGATTTGAGCGGATAAAAACAGGCATGCTAACTAACTAACTGGATGTTGCGGTGCAATCAGGGGCGGTAAACGAACGAAAAACGTACATCTTGAACCGCAAGACCGAGCTGGGTAGAAAGGGGAAGCAGAGAGCGCGGCGTTGCGACCGAAAGAAATACAATTTACAAATTGGAAAAGTTCCAGGCGTGCCGGTATTGTCTTCCATTGGAAACGGATAACCAACTGTCATTCGGAACCTATAATACAATGACAAACGCGACACGTTTGTACAAACATCATACGCCCAACTACCAGTCTTGAATAAACGATGAGCCATAAATCGGGACTTCGTCGTTCGAAGCGTCACTTCAGACCCGTTCCATTTATATCAAACTCAATTCAGCTTAGACATTTGAATAGAACTAATTTGATTATCCACAAGTGCAACACAGTTTCTACATACATAACATAAATTGTAGAATGAGGGTAGGAAATCACGACTGAGGCGTTTCATAAGAAATTATCGATAGTGGTGTAGCGATCTGCTTTTCTTATAAACTGCCCCTATCTTCTGGTCAACCAATAACAACCTTAACTATAAATACAATTCTGGTTTGGCTCTTTTTTCTTCACCTGAGTTGTCATTTTTGTATTGTGATCTTCGCTATTGTAAATAGTTTGTTCATCGTATGCGCCAATTTGTGCAGTAAAAACTAACCGAAAACACTACAGTGGGTTTGACAATATTTTAGTGGTGGGTGGTATTTCCTATTGGAATAGACGAAGTGTCTATGGCTTTTATCAACAAAAACTAATTTCCAATTATTGAATAAGTTTAGTTGAATACGATGTGGTGGATCATTGACCAAAGGTCGATGTCGACTATTACGACTATCAATAGTGGAGATAATGTGGATAATTTTCATGCACTTTTGTAACGAATCTTTGTAAGAATCTTTTTTGTCTATTGTACAAAAATTGAACGAACAAATCCGACCGAGCTACGTACTTACTTACTGTTTATCGTATCAATTCGGTTCAACCCAATTTTCGTTTAAACCAACTACTCCTCTCGGCGTTTCGCGATTTGTTTGAATGCAAAGCCCATTATAGATAAGACGTGAAACTTCTCCGTATGAATAAGTGACTTTGCCGGTAGAGCCGCAGCCGACGACGACGACGACGCTGGCTGGTTGGTTGGTTAGGGCGACGCCGCCGTCGCGTACATTATTAGGTTTCGCGTTTTATCTGTGGAGCGCATCAATTTGGCGCGGTAGGTAATTTCACGGTTACCGACGAAAAAAGGGCCCGACCCGTTGCGACGCCCGTGGATTATCTGTCTCCCGTCTTCACATTTCGCCATTCTCTTTGTACCATCACACATACGATTCATCCACCTACATATCCTCCTCCATCCCCATGGATATCCACCCCACATACATATAGGTCGTAGGATATCAGATAAATATAATATGCATACGTTGCACTCCTTATAATACGGCAGCAAAACTCTGAACTTTTTCTATATATTTTGATATACAAGAAAACAACGAACAACATAAATTAAACTGTATTTTTATAACAATATCAGGATATACAAACTATGAACACTCAAAAGTGGCCCCAATGGTACTCAAATAATGTTCCTCTAATGGTACCTGCTCAATGATTCTTGGAAGTGGTTTCCAGCATAAATACACGACTGTTATGTCTTCTGAAACCCTTTTCCGCGAAATATTTTATTTATCTAAATTATTGATTTTGGAATTAAATTCATCTGTCAAAATTAAAATTTGTCAAATATGTATGTCAAAATTATTTGTAAGAAATGAGTTCTTAGTACCTACGTATTAATCCAAAATAAAAATGATTGAGATTAAATTTCCCGAAGAATCTGCTGCCCAAAAGTTCTTCATTGGATTAGCAATTTTTGCCATATTTGTCTTCCAGGCAATGCAAAGGGACTCAGAAGAAAATTAATTAAAATTGTCAAAACAAAATAATTAATATGGTTATTGAAAAGAACATCCCAAAACTGAAATATAGCCATCCTCGTGCCAGTTTATTTTAAAAAATAGTGTTATGTGATGTGCTTAGATTAATTGTTTGTAGTTGATCCCCAATAAATAAATTGTGTCTACCAGTGAAAAGTCAATATCAATTTTTTTTCTGCATTTAATAAAATCCTTGCTAGTCCTTTACTATATTAAACTGTTGTAAAGGAAATACTTTTTTACATTTCCCTTTCACATTAAGCTTGGAATCGATTCATCACTAAGCCATGCAATACATATTACATACCATTCGTTAAGTAAAGCTCCCCATTGCCCAACATCAGTTGCTTCCGTTTTCGCTATCTTCGTCCCAAGCAGATTTACAATACACAGTGGTTTACAACTAAAGAAGACCATGAAAAAAAATCCAAAGTTTCATTCAAAATTGTGATGAAAAATCCCTTCAGTTAAGGTTAATTTGTTACCAAAAGATGGGTAACTTTTACTTTCTGACTGATGTCAAAGGTATCCTACTTAGTCGTCCATCTTTTGATAAAATGTTTTAATATTCGGCTCATTGCAGAAAGTCTTATCATGGGAGGAGACAGCGTCACAAAAATTTATTACAAACGCAGCACATCGTTACGTAGATATAATTTTAGTTTAAGTTGCTTAATAATTTTATTATTAGTTTACGTGAAACATTTTACTAAAATATTAGTAATGTATCTCTTTAAAAATTTAAGTTGTTATTTTTTAAACAATTTGAAGCACAGTGCTTCGATCGCGCAGGAATTCATCTGACGTTTCGTCGGCCATCAGTCTCTGACATGATACGTCTGACCAATGAATTCTTTAAGCCGGGATTATGTCCATGAGCCGCGCACGTTGCCCCTAAGATTGATTAATTCCTTTCTGTGGTCACGAGGACGCAGTGAAAAGATAAAAAAAATTAGACCCACCTCGAGCACTTTCGAGTGTGCAAGATGGATAGCCACGTTAGCTCCACAAAGCAAAGTGCAAACGCATCATCAAGTGACGGCAGTCTGTGTATGTCTATGTATGTGTGTGGGGTTCTTTGAAAAATTGTTTATTCCGAAGGGGTTTTTGGTAAATTGATGAAATGTTCTTTATCTTGGTGATGCTGTATCGTATTCTACATAGAATTACCAAACGAATCATAAACAATCAAATCTCTTTGTGTTCCATTATACACTTTTGATACAGGGAGATGCCAATTTTTTTTTTTTTGAACCTGTAAATAAGGATTACTGTGCAGAAAATCAGTTGTGGAATTTTGTGAGATCGTATACTACAACGTTATCTGGTCAAAAAGGTGCCTATTTGATGACATAACCTGTTGACTTCTACTTATATACTAATGAGACCCACTTTCAGTTTGATGAAAATAATGGGGTCAGTGTGGTGGTGAGATTGTCCTCTTTTTTTTATATATATAGCGAGATGGTTTCTGACTTCTGTCGTGGTTGTGAGATTCATTTAAATTGTGTCATAAAAATTATGAGGTCATTTTAGTGAGATGTTGACTTATTGTAACTGTGAGATGATCTGACAGTCACTGACAGTATGTACTCTTATCTATAATATAGGAAGAACGATGTGATATCAACGTGGTAAGAAGACCACAGTTGAGTGAGCTGCTTAGTGGCCATTGGTCGGAAGGTTTATTTGAGTGTTTCGCGTTGGTTTTGAAGTTAAAGCTAATGAGAAATGTGTTGGGGCAGACCGTGTTATGAGAAAATCGATCTTTATTAAAACGTTAGTTAGTCAGCGTTCGTTCTATCCTTTGTCGCTGCAGATTAAAGTTTATACTTGGTGCTCATTACTCTTGCTTCCATTGATTACAATGCCAATGTGGTGGCTGGGTTGGGAGTTGCTGCAATGCAACTAAACTTTAAAATGAGCCATTTTGAGCGCGCGCGAGGGAAGGACTTAATGATGAATCATTTCAATGCCCTAGTTTGTTGTAGCCGACTGGCGTGTAAACACATACAGGGGTAACTGTTTGCTAAAATTTTGACTGTAGGTACTGGCTCATGGGACGAGCGAGCCTGAAATGCATTTTCAGAATTATTAAGACTTTCCGACTAACTTATAATGCAGTTGTGATGCAACGGGAACTTTCTAGCGCCTCTGTGAATACATAATATTTGCGAAGGAGAGTAAAGTTTGGCATCAGGAATATTTTTGAGAATTAATTCAATTGTTGTTGTTTAGGACGGATTCCATCTTTACTCCACCACAAAATATATGCAAAGATACGATAAAAGAATACTGTAGTGGTATTCAGTGACGACCTACGTACTAAAAACTATAGTGAATAATTTATCCATGGTTTTAACTAATTTATTGTACTAACGTTACGGTCTTGTCTCAGTTGGTGTTTAAGCCATTGTCTGATGGACAAATTACAAAGTCGTTTTTTTTTTCCGATGCTATTAAACCCACATCTGCTGCTGTTCCAGCACGTACGAGTGTGTATAATCGACACGATTAATTTATTATTTCAATTCAATGAAATTTAGAGCCGCGGTTAGCAACGTGTGCCGCTTTAATGGCACTTTAACGTTGGTTCGCATCAATTAAATATATATAGAGGTACCTAATGGGTTCGGCTTTAAAACGTTGATTATTTTTTAGGGAGATAGGTAGGTACTAAAATGAAAATTGAGCATATTGAATTT
Organism: Agrilus mali; assembly: GCA_029378335.1. Taxonomy (NCBI): domain Eukaryota; kingdom Metazoa; phylum Arthropoda; class Insecta; order Coleoptera; family Buprestidae; genus Agrilus; species Agrilus mali. Next base: position 2,356,516 of record CM055660.1, read on the forward strand.
TTTTAGTGCAAAATTGTATTTATTTACGTAGGTAGATGCTCTAATGCATTTTCACATTTATCAAAAGAAAATGTTTGGTGATGTGTTCTTATCGGCGCCTTTCAGAGTTACTGGGAAGATTTATAGTTATTGCTCCTATTTCTTAAGGGCAGATATAACTAATAATGTTGTTATCAGAATTGGTTGACCAAAAGGGCGTCCACACTGTCGCACTGTGCGTGTCACGGGGCAATTTTCAGATGTTGAAATTTCGACAGAAATGCCACGGTATTTTATGCAATCGTCCCGCTTGTCCCCTAAATTTCTCGATAAGATGGCTAATTTAATCGTTTCGGATTTATCGCCTAATGAAACGGTCGTTCCTTTGAAGTGCTTCTAAAGCGGTCCTAGAAGCCATATTTCGTTGAAAACACCGGAACGTGGACAGTTATTCGAGAATTATACGGCAAACTTGGCGTTATTATAGTCTACATGACCGCGTTGTGTACTGAAAGTTAGAAGGGTAACACAAGAAAAAAATTAACCAAGAACAATACAATTTTACCATTTGATTCCGGCAAAGAAAAGTATGTAGGTATACAAAAACTAAAACTTAATTAATTTATTCTTTTACAATTTTTTTAAATTAGGCCTATTGATTGCTTTCAAAATGAAAAACATAAAATTGCCATTATCGATACGTAATAATAAATTGGATTATTCAAATAAAATTGCAATGAATATTGGAAATGCTTTTCTTGTACTGTGCCTACACCGGTATGCATTGAACATTTTATGCATTATTAATGTCCAGCTTTTGCCATGTACGATATAACCAAAAAGCACTCATTCACGTCATCATTAATGTAATGTAGTGTGTGGCAAACCTGCGATAAAAATATGCATTTGCTTTGATTTTTGGTGGTAGACCGGCGGCGGCGGGATCAGGTTGTTCCGATCAAAGCCCGAATATTTGGTAGCCATTCAATTCAGTTCACTATAAAAAGTCTCATTCAATTTACCACATTCAGCAACTGAAGTTCATTAATCAATAATATCAATCATTATTATTGTCATTTTATTATTAACTTTTATTTCTTTTTATTACAGGTGAGTACAGCGACATATTCGAATACGTAGTTATTTAGACTTTAGTGCGTTGGTAAGTTGGAGACACCGTTGATTGATTTATATTTTTTAATAGATTAAATTTAAAATCATTGAGCACAGCAGATAAGTCTGTTTCTTTAACGAGCAGCTTTTTAATATTTTGTCCTCGTTTTATACAATCTTAACCCAAAGGGTATCTAATTGGTTTGACCGACTATTGAGGTGCTTCACTTCTTAGATTCCATGTAATTCTTTGCACATGCAATTTACTAAATCGGAGTTCGTAATTGCTTTAGTGTAAGTGTACTAAAAAAAATATTATTCACTTTTTTCCCATTTAAAGTCGTTCAATTTCAACAAATTAATAAATTATTAGAATATAGATTAATAATTTGTTATCCCTATTGTGTGCGCCCCTGTCCTGTCCCCTCGATGCAATTATTTGCGAGGTCAGTTTGTGTACATATACGACAAAGTCCTAAGCCTTAGTTTCCGTTTTTACATCCGAATCTTTATGGTTGGTTTTCTCGTATAGTTGCGAGGTCGTAAACCGATGGCAGGCAAGATAAGAATGATGCAATGTGTCCGAGAATAAATCTGGCTGAATGGGCCAGTGGGATCTCCGAGTGCACTGTTTACTGGCTCGCGGAAAAGCAATAAACCTATGATTTTCCGACGATTTGTCGAAGACAGGCGAACGACTTACCCGTGTATGTAAGATGTATTAAATGAAAGTTGTAAAATATGAACGAATTTAATTTATGAGACCGGTCGCACAGGTTTAAAGTTCGAACAACAACCAAGAGAAAATTGCAGAATATTCGTAGTTACAGTGGCGAATTACTAAAAATAAAAAACATTTAAGGGCTACTTTTTGGAACTAATTTGCTTTTAAACCATAAAGATCATTTATCGATGTTATTAACTTTATTTTTGCTGGTTTTGTGGATGCTTAGGAAAAAGTTGTTGTGTCCACATATTGGTAATATATAAATTTAGATCCTTTATAACAAAAAATAGAATATAGGTAGATGTCTGCACTTTGTTTTCTATCTCGACAAAATCCACATTTTAAAATTGGTTTTGTTTACATCTCAGAATTAGTGGAAGGTTGCCAATAATAAATAATCAGACTTCTGAAAATTTCTGCTTATCCAAATGTTTTCTTAATTTTCGTTTTATATCCGTCAGTCTCCGAATAAATTCTCTAACTTTACTATTAAAAATTTTCCGATAAATTCTTTTGGCAAACATTCAATCGAACTTTTACGATCTTTTGAATCAATTTCGAGAGCGTAATGCTTATTGTTTTCAAACACGGTGAATTTTAAAACTTTCGAGGCGTGGTTCAAATATTGATCGAGCTTTCGATGTAGTTCGTGGCGCCACCTGTTGCAGGAAAACAGTTTCAGGAGGTCCTGGAAGTTCAGCCATTTTCCGGGCTGTGGCGCCACTTGCATGAAAATGAGAGAAAATCTGACCGGACGATTTCCCTTTCAATAACGGCTATCGCATTTATAATTACGCGATCATAGGTATCGCTTTACTATATCTGCTCCTTAAGGATAATAATTTATAAAAACAGATTAGAATTTTCTCAGATAATCTGTTTAATGAATTATATATCTGAACAAGAAAAAGTTAATTCCTATGAATCCTCTTTTGATATTAATATAGTTCACAAAAACCACAAATTGCATATTTATTTATATGTATCAGCCATCCTCAACCTCTTCCAATAAATAATTCGGTAAAGATTAACAGTCACCGTTTAAATTACCTCAAACTCCTTCATTGTCGAGTTAGCGATAGTGGAAGTCGCAGTGGTCCTACTAACCATCCTATAGATACATATACAACAGTATTATACTGTAAGTTGGATGATATACCTTTTGTCTGTATGCCAAGCACTCCATCTTCAGAAGTAAAGGCCTTTTGTTCACAACGAGCGCCACAAACAATGTACCGGGCGAAAGTAACTCGTCTATCTCACGACGGATCTCTGAGAAATTGCCCTTATCTCTCTCTCTCTTTCTCTGGTAATATTGTAATACTGGATTTATCGAATTGAGTTTTCCGGATGTACGATGGAAACCTTCCGTGGAATTTGACTTTATTTAATGAGGTAGTTACTTGCTCCTTTAACATTTGAACGACGATATTCTTTATAATTATAATTCCCGGAAGATGTTAGAGTCATTATGACTTCTGGATAAATCACACCTCTTTTGCAAGGTCTTATAATTCCTGGAAGGTATATATAAGATTGTGAAATTTCTAATCAGATATTTTAAGTTTATAATTCGTTTATAATCTTGGAAGGTTACAAGTTCTTATTATTCCTATAAAATCTTATAAAGTTTTATAATTTCTAATGTTGTAAATTTCAAACGGTCTTATAATCTTGGAAGTTCACAATTCGTCGAATTTCTTATTATCGAAAATCGTATAGTTTCTGGTGTCTTAAATCGCTGAAAATTTTTGGTTTCAAATTTCAGAATTTTATAGTTTCTGAAGGTCTTATAATTTCTTGAAAATAGTTCCTTACATTTACTATTTCTTTGAAAATTTTATAATTTCTGTTATAATCGTGAAATTTCCGTAAAGTTTTACAATTTCGCTATGGAATATCTTTTGGTTCCTGCAAGATTTCAGAATTTATAGAAGATCATGTACTTCCTATAAGGTCTTATAATTCTTGCAAGATCTTATAATTCCCCGAATTTACTATTTCTTCTGGGAAACTGTATAATTGCTGTAAGATCGTAAATTTCCTGTAAAGTTTTATCATTTCTATGGAATGTTGTAGCTCCTCCAAAGTCTTAAATTTTCAAGAAGATCGTGTACTTCCTATAAGGTCTTATAAATCTTGGAAGATCTCACAATGCGTCGAAAAATCGTATAGTTCCTGTAATTTCGAAAATTTCTTGTCATTTCAGAACGGTTTTATAGTTTCTGCAAGGTTCCAAATTTCTGTCTTACAATCGCTGAAATATCTTTTGGTTCCTGCAAGATTTCAGAATTTATAGAAGATTGTGTACTTCCTAGAAGGTCTTATAATTCTTGTAAGATTTTATAATTCCTTGAATTTCTTATTATTTTTGAAAAATCGTATAATCCTTGTAAGATCGTAAATTTCCTGTAAAGTTTTGTAATTTCTATAGAATCTTGTAACTCCTCCAAGGTCTCAGAATTTATAGAAGATTGTGTACTTCCTATAAGGTCTTATAATTCTTGCAAGATCTTATAATTCCTCGAATTTACTATTTTTTCTGGGAAACTGTATAATTCCTGTAAGATCGTAAATTTCCTGTAAAGTTTTGTAATTTCTATAGAATCCTGTAACTCCTCCAAGGTCTCAGAATTTATAGAAGATTGCGTACTTCCTATCAGGTCTTATAATTCTTGCAAGATCTTATAATTCCTCGAATTTACTATTTTTTCTGGGAAACTGTATAATTCCTGTAAGATCGTAAATTTCCTGTAAAGTTTTGTAATTTCTATAGAATCTTGTAACTCCTCCAAGGTCTCAGAATTTATAGAAGATTGTGTACTTCCTATAAGGTCTTATAATTCTTGCAAGATCTTATAATTCCTCGAATTTACTATTTTTTCTGGGAAACTGTATAATTCCTGTAAGATCGTAAATTTCCTGTAAAGTTTTGTAATTTCTATAGAATCTTGTAACTCCTCCAAGGTCTCAGAATTTATAGAAGATTGTGTACTTCCTATAAGGTCTTATAATTCTTGCAAGATCTTATTATTCCCCGAATTTACTATTTTTTCTGGGAAACTGTATAATTCCTGTAAGATCGTAAATTTCCTGTAAAGTTTTGTAATTTCTATAGAATCTTGTAACTCCTCCAAGGTCTCAGAATTTATAGAAGATTGTGTACTTCCTATAAGGTCTTATAATTCTTGCAAGATCTTATTATTCCTCGAATTTACTATTTTTTCTGGGAAACTGTATAATTCCTGTAAGATCGTAAATTTCCTGTAAAGTTTTGTAATTTCTATAGAATCTTGTAACTCCTCCAAGGTCTCAGAATTTATAGAAGATTGGTACTTCCTATAGGTCTTATAATTCTTGCAAGATCTTATAATTCCTCGAATTTCTATTTTTTCTGGGAAACTGTATAATTCCTGTAAGATCGTAAATTTCCTGTAAAGTTTTGTAATTTCTATAGAATCTTGTAACTCCTCCAAGGTCTCAGAATTTATAGAAGATTGTGTACTTCCTATAAGGTCTTATAATTCTTGCAAGATCTTATAATTCCTCGAATTTACTATTTTTTCTGGGAAACTGTATAATTCCTGTAAGATCGTAAATTTCCTGTAAAGTTTTGTAATTTCTATAGAATCTTGTAACTCCTCCAAGGTCTCAGAATTTATAGAAGATTGGTACTTCCTATAAGGTCTTATAATTCTTGCAAGATCTTATATTCCCGAATTTACTATTTTTTCTGGGAAACTGTATAATTCTGTAAGATCGTAAATTTCCTGTAAAGTTTTTAATTTCTATGAATTTGTACTCTTCCAAGGTCTAAATTTTAGAAGATCGTGAACTTCCTATGAGGTCTTATAATTCTTGCAAGATCTTATAATTCCCCGAATTTACTATTTTTTCTGAAAAATTGTATAATTGCTGTAAGATCGTAAATTTCCTGTAAAGTTTTGTAATTTCTATAGAATCTTGTAACTCCTCCAAGGTCTCAGAATTTATAGAAGATTGCGTACTTCCTATCAGGTCTTATAATTCTTGCAAGATCTTATAATTCCTCGAATTTACTATTTTTCTGGGAAACTGTATAATTCCTGTAAGATCGTAAATTTCCTGTAAAGTTTTGTAATTTCTATAGAATCTTGTAACTCCTCCAAGGTCTCAGAATTTATAGAAGATTGTGTACTTCCTATAAGGTCTTATAATTCTTGCAAGATCTTATAATTCCTCGAATTTACTATTTTTTCTGGGAAACTGTATAATTCCTGTAAGATCGTAAATTTCCTGTAAAGTTTTGTAATTTCTATAGAATCTTGTAACTCCTCCAAGGTCTCAGAATTTATAGAAGATTGTGTACTTCCTATAAGGTCTTATAATTCTTGCAAGATCTTATTATTCCCCGAATTTACTATTTTTTCTGGGAAACTGTATAATTGCTGTAAGATCGTAAATTTCCTGTAAAGTTTTATCATTTCTATGGAATGTTGTAGCTCTTCCAAAGTCTTAAATTTTCAAGAAGATTGTGTACTTCCTATAAGGTCTTATAATTCTTGCAAGATCTTATAATTCCTCGAATTTACTATTTTTTCTGGGAAACTGTATAATTCCTGTAAGATCGTAAATTTCCTGTAAAGTTTTGTAATTTCTATAGAATCTTGTAACTCCTCCAAGGTCTCAGAATTTATAGAAGATTGTGTACTTCCTATAAGGTCTTATAATTCTTGCAAGATCTTATTATTCCCCGAATTTACTATTTTTTCTGGGAAACTGTATAATTCCTGTAAGATCGTAAATTTCCTGTAAAGTTTTGTAATTTCTATAGAATCTTGTAACTCCTCCAAGGTCTCAGAATTTATAGAAGATTGTGTACTTCCTATAAGGTCTTATAATTCTTGCAAGATCTTATTATTCCCCGAATTTACTATTTTTTCTGGGAAACTGTATAATTGCTGTAAGATCGTAAATTTCCTGTAAAGTTTTGTAATTTCTATAGAATCTTGTAACTCCTCCAAGGTCTCAGAATTTATAGAAGATTGTGTACTTCCTATAAGGTCTTATAATTCTTGCAAGATCTTATAATTCCTCGAATTTACTATTTTTCTGGGAAACTGTATAATTCCTGTAAGATCGTAAATTTCCTGTAAAGTTTTGTAATTTCTATAGAATCTTGTAACTCCTCCAAGGTCTCAGAATTTATAGAAGATTGTGTACTTCCTATAAGGTCTTATAATTCTTGCAAGATCTTATAATTCCTCGAATTTACTATTTTTTCTGGGAAACTGTATAATTCCTGTAAGATCGTAAATTTCCTGTAAAGTTTTGTAATTTCTATAGAATCTTGTAACTCCTCCAAGGTCTCAGAATTTATAGAAGATTGTGTACTTCCTATAAGGTCTTATAATTCTTGCAAGATCTTATTATTCCCCGAATTTACTATTTTTTCTGGGAAACTGTATAATTGCTGTAAGATCGTAAATTTCCTGTAAAGTTTTATCATTTCTATGGAATGTTGTAGCTCTTCCAAAGTCTTAAATTTTCAAGAAGATTGTGTACTTCCTATAAGGTCTTATAATTCTTGCAAGATCTTATAATTCCTCGAATTTACTATTTTTTCTGGGAAACTGTATAATTCCTGTAAGATCGTAAATTTCCTGTAAAGTTTTGTAATTTCTATAGAATCTTGTAACTCCTCCAAGGTCTCAGAATTTATAGAAGATTGTGTACTTCCTATAAGGTCTTATAATTCTTGCAAGATCTTATTATTCCCCGAATTTACTATTTTTTCTGGGAAACTGTATAATTCCTGTAAGATCGTAAATTTCCTGTAAAGTTTTGTAATTTCTATAGAATCTTGTAACTCCTCCAAGGTCTCAGAATTTATAGAAGATTGCGTACTTCCTATCAGGTCTTATAATTCTTGCAAGATCTTATAATTCCTCGAATTTACTATTTTTTCTGGGAAACTGTATAATTCCTGTAAGATCGTAAATTTCCTGTAAAGTTTTGTAATTTCTATAGAATCTTGTAACTCCTCCAAGGTCTCAGAATTTATAGAAGATTGTGTACTTCCTATAAGGTCTTATAATTCTTGCAAGATCTTATTATTCCTCGAATTTACTATTTTTTCTGGGAAACTGTATAATTCCTGTAAGATCGTAAATTTCCTGTAAAGTTTTGTAATTTCTATAGAATCTTGTAACTCCTCCAAGGTCTCAGAATTTATAGAAGATTGTGTACTTCCTATCAGGTCTTATAAGTCTTGCAAGATCTTATAATTCCTCGAACTTTTTATTTTTTCTGGGAAACTGTACAATTCCTGTAAGATCGTAAATTTCCTGTAAAGTTTTGTAATTTCTATAGAATCTTGTAACTCCTCCAAGGTCTCAGAATTTATAGAAGATTGTGTACTTCCTATCAGGTCTTATAAGTCTTGCAAGATCTTATAATTCCTCGAACTTTTTATTTTTTCTGGGAAACTGTACAATTCCTGTAAGATCGTAAATTTCCTGTAAAGTTTTATCATTTCTATGGAATGTTTTAGCTCTTTCAAAGTCTTAAATTTTCAAAAAGGTCGTGTACTTCCTATAGGTACCCAAGGTCTTTAAATTCTTGCAAGATTTTATAATTCCTTGAACTTCTTATTATTTTTGAAAAATCGTATAATTCCTGTAAGATCATAAATTTTCCGTAAAGTCTTATAATTTTCTATAGAATCTTGTAACTCCTCCAAGGTCTCAGAATTTATAGAAGATTGTGTACTTCCTATCAGGTCTTATAAGTCTTGCAAGATCTTATAATTCCTCGAACTTTTTATTTTTTCTGGGAAACTGTACAATTCCTGTAAGATCGTAAATTTCCTGTAAAGTTTTATCATTTCTATGGAATGTTTTAGCTCTTTCAAAGTCTTAAATTTTCAAAAAGGTCGTGTACTTCCTATAGGTACCCAAGGTCTTTAAATTCTTGCAAGATTTTATAATTCCTTGAACTTCTTATTATTTTTGAAAAATCGTATAATTCCTGTAAGATCATAAATTTTCCGTAAAGTCTTATAATTTTCTATAGAATCTTGTAACTCCTCCAAGGTCTCAGAATTTCTAGAAGATCGTGAACTTCCTATGAGGTCTTATAATTCTTGAATTATTCTTAGAAACTCGTAAAATTTCTACAAACATACAATTCCTGAAGACGACATCTTTTGGTTCTTACAAGGTTTCATGCTTTCTAAAAGATCTTTTACATTCTAGATGATTTCTGTAAGATTTTATGATCCAAGTAGGGCCCTTTGGTGTCATTTAATGAATTATTTTTACTGGTTGCTTTGTAGTCTGTTTTAATGCCACGTAAAGGACGAGTACTATAGGTACAGTACGAGTAGTGCTTTTTTCTAATAAATACATTTACAAAGTTAAATTCTTGTAACGTTTTAGTTAAAAGGAGCCTCCTTTACTATTGTGCTTTTGAAAACTGCATGGCTTCATCGCCAGAATAAGAAATTGAATGGCACTTCAAAGGTTACCCGTGTCACTTCTCTGGAGATGCAATTTTATTTCCGTCGAAAAGACGTGATGACCCTTTTTTGAAGTATGTCTGTATGTACGTATGTATGTAGGTATCTTAAAGAAGTTTGTCACCTTATTATTGTCGACGTATAAAAGACGTGAATGTGTTGTATGTATGTATCTTGGTACGTATCTACTTGAGGATGTAAAAACGCGATGTTGAAAATTCCTGGCGTTTTCTGTAGACGTAGTCGTTGTGCCCTTTTGCACTACCAAGTCAACTTGTTACGTGGAAATCTTTTGTTGGAAATGCACCTTCTTAACTCAAAAGGTAAAAATTTTTATTCGTTACTTTGTGAATGCCCGGGAGAGCGTGATAGAGATCCTTATAGCAACTTTTTAAAGGAAGAATTTTTCTCATGATTCCTAGAAGTTGCTGAAAAGAAAACAGAATTTCACAAAACGTCGTGTTTGCTTCTTACACAAAAATGCACATTTAATTATCCTCCTAACTATTTTAAAGAAACTACCAGTAGCGACTTTTTCGTGTAGTCATGTGGTTATTGCAACGTGCAACTGAATTATTTAAATAATCATCTACATTTTAGCAACAAATAGTAAAAGTAATTCCTGTCTGGGATTATAAAGAAGCCGGTGAGACGAGGGAAAGTACACGCACAGTTGGTAACAACGGAGACGTCGAAGTGCCTTTTTTTGCCCATTCTCTCTGTCTTTAATAACAACAAAAATTGACACTTACGTAGAATATCTGTAAGAACGTCTAAGGCCTGTCATGCACACTACAACAACAGCAACAACAACATAATCCTGGACGTGGCGAAGAAGAAATTTTCGAGTCGGCGGGCGCCGTTGAGAAAATGCACAAAAAAAGTTACTCTCGCTCGCTCGCAGTAATATTTTGACGTTCAATTACGTAGATATAAAGGAAAACTATACAAAAACACAAAATATTGGGAAAAGAGAGGAGACAGGTTCGGAACTGATGTTAACAAAACTAAGTACGTAAAAAAAGGTGGAGGGTAAAATAATAAATGACACAAATACAGAAATATCTTATGGTTCCTGGAAAATCGTGTAATTCCTGAACAGTCATGTAATCCCTGAAAGATTGTATAATTCCTGAGTGATCGCATAATCCCTGGATATGTTTCCTGAATAATCATGCAATCCCCGAAATGTTAAATGATTCCCGAACAATCGCATAATTCCTGAAATATCATATTGTACCTGAAAGATCGTTTAATTTGTGAAAAATTGCAAAGCTCCTGAAAGATTAAACAATACGTGATGGATCATATAATTCCTGAAAAATCGTGTAATGCCTGGAAGATTGTATAATTTCTGAAATTTTATGCAATATGTGAAAGGTCTGAAAGTTACTTAAAGATGCCATAGTTTTTGAAAGATGTAATCCCTGAAAGTTGTTTAACTCCTGAACGATTGTATAGTTTATGAAAGATCATTAAATTAATGAAACATCATTTAATTCCTACAAAATCGTGTGAACCCTGAAATATCGTATAATTCTGGAACGATTACACAGTTCCTAAAAGATGCCATAATTGCTGAAAGCTCATATAATTCCTGAAAATTCATATAGTCCCAGTAAGATTGTTTAATTCCTGAAAGATCATATAGTTCTTGGAAGATCATGTAATTTTGAAAAATTGCATACTTCCTGAGATATTTTATAATCCCTAGAGGATCATATAATTCCTGAATAATCATACAATCCCTGAAACGTTAAATAATTCCTAAATAATCACATAATTCATGAAATATCGTATTGTATTTAGAAGATCGTTTACTTTGTGAAAAATTGCAAAGCTCCTGAAAGATTAAACAATACGTGATGGATCATATAATTCCTGAAAAATCGTGTAATGCCTGGAAGATTGTATAATTTCTGAAATTTTATGCAATATGTGAAAGGTCTGAAAGTTTCTTAAAGATGCCATAGTTTTTGAAAGATGTAATCCCTGAAAGTTGTTTAACTCCTGAACGATTGTATAGTTTATGAAAGATCATATAATTAATGAAACATCATATAATTCCTAAAAAATCGTGTGAACCCTGGAATATCGTATAATTCTGGAACGGTTACACAGTTCCTAAAAGATGCAATAATTGCTGAAAGCTCATATAATTCCTAGAAATTCATATAGTCCCAGTAAGATTGTTTAATTCCTGAAAGATCATATAGTTCTTGGAAAATCATGTAATTTTGAAAAATTGCATACTTCCTGAGATATTTTATAATCCCTAGAGGATCATATAATTCCTGAATAATCATGCAATCCCTGAAACGTTAAATAATTCCTGAACAATCGCATAATTCCTGAAATATTATATTGTACCTGGAAGATCGTTTTATTTCTGAAAAATTGCAAAGCTTCTGAAAGATTATACAATAAATGATGGATCATATAATTCCTGGAAAATCGTGTAATGTCTGTAAGATTGTATAATTTCTGAAAGATTATGTAATATGTGAAAGGCCTGAAGGCTTCTTAAAGATGCCATAGTTTTTAAAAGATGTAATATCTGAAAGTTGTTTAACTCCTGAACGATTGTATAGTTTATGAAAGATCATATAATTAATGAAACATCATTTAATTCCTAAAAAATCGTGTGAACCCTGGAATATGGTATAATTCTGGAACTATTACACAGTTTCTAAAAGATGCCATAATTGCTGAAAGCTCATATAATTCCTCAAAATTCATATAGTTCCTGTAAGATTGTTTAATTCCTGAAATATCATATAGTTCTTGGAAGATCATGCAATTTTGAAAAATTGCATACTTCCTGAGATATTTTATAATCCCTAGAGGATCATATATATATAATCATACAATCCCTGAAACGTTAAATAATTCCTGAATAATCGCATAATTCCTGAAATATCGTATTGTATTTGGAAGATCGTTTAATTTGTGAAAAATTGCAAAGCTCCTGAAAGATTATACAATACCTGATGGATCATATAATTCCTAAAAAATCGTGTGAACCCTGGAATATCGTATAATTCTGGAACGATTACACAGTTCCTAAAAGATGCCATATAGTCCCTGTTAGATCGTTTAATTCCTGAAGGATCGTATAATTCCTGGAATGTCGTTTAGTAATTGGAACTTTTTATAATTTCCGTAAGGTGTTACACGTAATTTTCGGATAGTCCTCTGATTCCTAGAAAACTTATTATTTCTATTAGGTTTGGGTTAAAATTTTTAATAAGAAAGGGGGATGTTGAAGGCATTTGTCATTCGTTAAGATAGCATTAGTAACAAGGGTTTGTAGGAATGTTTTACGAGCCGACAGTAGTCGTGGCGAACGACCACCACACCACCCCCAGTGAGCGTCAGCGAGAGAGAGCAAGATCGATACCTTACCACCATGTTTGCCTGCCAGCCTCCTGCCATCCTCTCGAATGTTGGTCCGTCACAAGGAGTAATCAAGAAGCCGCAAATTGGACCCTTGCCCTGTGTACGAAGGCGTTTGCGAGGGACATTAAATTTGCCTAAACTATCTCGCCTTCAGCTATTTGAAACACTTCGTTGCTCGGAATTATGTAAACAATAATTTATTACTGATTCCAGCGTAAACCGAATTTATGCAGCGCAAACACGACAGTGAAAGGCGCAAAATTTCGGACAACGAGAACATTAACGCGGAAGGAACAACGTGAAGAAGATTCGGCTCGGGCAAGGAAACGGGTCAGGAAAACAGACCCGATAATAATGGGCACGAAGGGACCAAAGCTCGGTATAATTGTCTGCAAACAAAACGAAAGAACAACAAAACTAAAAACTTGCAATAATTTAAGAAGGTTGACATTACAGGGGACAGGGGTGGGTGTGGGTGCGGGACTTACGATGGTGGTATGGGGAATTCCTCTGTCATAATCATAGCTGGAACAATTTTTTTATTAATTTTTGAACTATTTTATTGTGCATGTTATGTTAATTTTCTGTGGATGATATATGTAGGTACGAGTAAGTAATAATAATTTTAAATTCTGTTCACCTTATCCCATAACGTCGAGTAATATTTGGGCATTAAAATTTATAACTCAGTTTTGAAAGAACATAAATTCTGGTCAACTGTAACATGATACGCCTCGGCTTTTTTTTTATCACCCACTCACTGTGTGCTTTGAATTTTTGAATAGTAACTCTCGATAAACTTTGTACCTAGATAATACGTACTTATTTCTTTTTTGACAATTGACGTCACTTTGTTTTGAAAAAGATAACATTTTAACGTTTTTGTTTTCGATTGGTGGCATCATTTTAGTCTACACGTTGCATTGGATTCAATATTGGAGTTGCACAGTGAGAATTCGCGATAATTGGATCTCAAACAGAATTCCCCGGTCTCATCTTAATTTGGAAAGTTTAAATTGTCAGCTAAACTTTCGACATTAACAAAGATTTGTTCTGTAATGCTCGTCGATCTTGGGCCATTGGCTCTCTTACGCGTAAACGAGATAAAAACGGGCCAATTTTCTTTAAATTTAATTGTTCCTCATTAGCTCGAAATTGATATTTTCCAATCAAAATTAAACTCAGATATTCACCCTCAGACAAACTTAAGAATGTAACGTCATTAATGAGCTTAAATCGCTTGATTGTAATATTTATTTCAAACACCTGGTAACTATTTAGGAGCTTAAAAATAATAAAATAAAAAAACTGATTTATAATTTCCAATATGACTAAAGTTAAAATTAATCAAACGAACCCTCTTATGAATTCGTCAATCAATTTTTCAGAAAACAAAGTTCGTTACTGATAAAATAAAACATAACACGTAATCCGCGTGAATAATTATTTTGTATCATTCTTTACGGGTGTCGTGTTCGCGTAATAGTAATTATCGAAGCGCATTTATTTCGTACTTGAATCCTATATAATTAAATCAATTTGTTACCGTGCTGATCCCGTTGAGATATGTACCTACGTACACATCGTAGGATAGCCGGGAATGAACGTTAGTCTAGCTACCCTGTCTGCTATATCTACCCGTCATTAATAACGTATTAAACAAACTCGGTCATTTATGTTGAATTTCATCGCCCTGGAGCTTTTGTGATTTTTAATTGCCTTCTACTCGTTACTCGATGCAAATCGGGACAGTGGCGTTCCTTTAGGCCCAAATCATCCCCCAGAATATATATTTATAGCATATCAAAATTTTTAGTACCTACTCGTAATATATTAATATACAGGGTGGACCATTGAAAGCTAAATAGAGACTGGCTTTTAGAAATTTCCTATCGCAGAAGTCATTTTCCTCCTATTCACGTTTTAAGGGTTGGATTGGCCGTGAAGAGGGAGAAAGTGATATGATAACCGTTTCTATATTGAAATATATCTCCCTTCAAAAGTAAGTTAACCTGTTCATTTTTTCTGTACAAAAACCCCTCCAGATTTATTTTCACTAACCCATACTGTGTATTTTCTTTGCCACTGTATACGTCGACCTTTTTATGAATTCTCGTCTCATACATTTTTTGTATCAATGTCCACCTATGCATGTGTCACCGCTATATGATTTAAAACTATTCAGTGAAAAATACAGAGGCAGACACAGTTTTTTTCTTATTGCTCTTCTGAATGGAAAGCCTGAGTGTTGTGCCGCCGCTGAATGAGGGTTAAAATGTTGTATAGTTTGAAAAATGATCATTTGCGATCTGGATCGTTCCAACAACGGCGGACTTGCTCGCTCTTGGAGGGAAGGTGTTTGCGTATCTATTCGTTTTAATGTAGTATTTTATCAGCTTAGTTAACACAAAGCGCTGAAGAACAGTTGTAATGGCCTAGCGTCTTTACAGCGCCGAATTCAGTCATTACATTAAGTGACTGAAAGTTCGCTGCTTTACTTGCTTTTGCTATCTGTGCGAGCCAAGTTTTTGATCTTATTTTAGCGTGCGCGCTATTAAACGCCAGTGACTCTACTGCCTCCCACTCCCCCTCCTCCTCCTACGTCGATCCTAGCAGGAGGCTTTGCCATTTTAACTTAATTAATGTGCGAGTTTGAGACGCGGTGATAAAGGGAATCGAATATTTTCCGTCCGCCCTTTGCTAACATCCTCTCCTGCTATTTCTTACCAGTCATCACGTGTCGTGCTGCATTAAATTCCAATTTACATTTTAAGAAAACTCCCCGATACAACAAAGAACGAACGGGATGTGACGGGACGGGACGGGACGGTGACGGGATCACGATGCATACTTATTGTCTCGCTCGAAACAAAGACACACTTTAAGGCTAATATTTTCGATTCTGGGATAACGTACCTAATTGTAATGTTAAAGAAACACTTCCAAGAGATCTATTTGAATCCAACTCCACTTCCACACGATTTTTTTTTAAATAATGAATTAAATACATAATATTCGTTACTGAAGTGTTTATTAGGGTTCTGTAAATATAAAACCGATCCAGAAAGGTGGTACCTAATACAGGAATGACTACTTGTAGCTTGAGGCGTACATTAAATGAAGCCGGCCTGCAACCGGATGGTAGATGAGAATCTGCCCAATATCCATCTGTCTGTCCCACTTGCGTCCACATCCTCACACCCTTTCGGTCCCCTGGCTATCGGAGTTTGGTTCGAACGTCTGATGCCGCCGGCCCAAAAGGCACACAAAGGAGTCGTGCAATAGAATAGGGCCCCCGCAACACACACACCACACACTCACACGCCTACATGCATGTATGTTTGCAAGTATGTATGTGAGTGTGTTGCACCGCCAGCAACGCGGATTTGTAAATAAACGGTTCCCGAAGCCATTAAATTCCAAACTGCAGAGGCAGCGAACACGTAACGGTGTCGGAAGTGATAGTAACCACGTTTCCGTTTCCTCTTTTCTGTTATTGCGTTTCTCGTTCAGGAAGTCTGCTTCTTTTCGAACGAACTTATTACGAAACGATGATGCAAACAGCGTACAATTTGTATTGACTGCAGGGTAGTTTCCTATGAAATTTGTACGCCCTTAACAAGAACCTATTGTCAAATACAGCTATCCCTAGCCTTTCTACTGCACAGGATAGTTACTTGCTCGTATTTTATAATTTTTTATCATATCACTTTTAATTTATGTACCCCAAAAGCTCAACTTGCAAACAGGGAGCAATTCAAATCAATATACTAATATGAATTTTAGTTTTTCTTCATTTTTTATTACAATAACGTGTGGGGGTTGATAATGAAAAAACACAATATATTCATTTAAAGATAACTTAATTAGATTTACACATTTGTTGACATTTCTGGAACATATTTAAAACAATTATGCAAATAGGAACTCTTTGGTGTATTATTTTAATTAAATTTAAAAATCTTTTTATGTTACAAAAATAAATAAATATTTAATTGTCTGCACCATACAAAATTCCATTTAGTTACTGTTAAAGGGTAATTTATTCGACACATATAGAGGGTTGTATTGCTGAGCTTAAGCTACGAATTTTTTACCAAATTAATTAGCTCCCCTTTTTCCATATGAACACCAGGAAAAGGAACGGTGTACATTATGTTCAATCTCGTTTCTATACATCGGTGTAATTAAATTAAGGTAGAGATAAAAGTGGAAAAGTAGAAAATTACGGCCGGTCTGGCGCTATTTGCGTTGTCCTAACTATTTCCTTCTCCTCCTTTTTTTTTTTTTGTAAATTTGGCCTGGAGAGGATGAACATATTTCAACTAAACAAATCCGAAACGTTTGTTTTGTTCGTAACTGTATTTATTTAGAGTTGCACCGTGGTGACTGTGGAAGTCGCCGAGATTTTTAATTAAACCGAAGTGAGCGTATATCCATCGTCGGTGATACTGTCATTACACCCCGTTCCATCCCCCCGGATAAACATACGCACCAACAAACATTCGGTCCTGCAGTTTCCAAACTTTTGTCGTTAACCAAACCATCCTCTTAAATTAGTAACGATCCACAACAAACTGGTTTTGAGACATATTCCAAATTTTCGTCTTTAGGTCAAAGATTTAGGTATTCAAATTGAATATGGACTTCTGTTCTGGCTTTTCAAATAACTTGTTCAAAAGCAATCAACATTTGATATTGTTTTAACGTTTGGGAACTCTTGTGCTGTTACACCTATGTGTTATGGATTTAGGCTGAAGAGGCTGAGGACCTGCATGTTATACTGTCGTACCTGGCACTCGTTCGCTTTCGTATTCGGTATCACCCCATGGGGTCGCTCTGATTACAGATAAAACACCATGACATTATTAACTTGCCATCGCTGTCGAGGGAGCACTCGTATAGCACAAGAGCTAATTAATAAACAGAAGAGAGACCGGCACACGATTCGGCGTGTGCGTGAGCCTAGTTTTGTGTGTAAATACGCTCACTCGCTGTTGAAAACCGAGGCCTGTGATGGATTTCGGAATGTTGGTGAATAGGCGTCATTAACGCTACAACACCAACGCAGTCTGCCAGTGAAGAATATCCTGATTGCATAAGCGTACATGTACACATACGGGGTGGTATTTAATTTATGTTTTTTGACCCGCTTTAATGAATAATCAAAACCTCTAATGAAGCGTGAATTTTTTGAAATATGTTGAATATTCAGTTATACATAGGTACTTCATGTTTTTAAAATAATTTTTATCTAAGGTATCTATGTTTTTTAGGGAATCCCGGGACACGCTGTATTGTATGAAACGAAAATTTCGAGCATGCCTCTCCATAAAACACCTCGATAATCAAAATTATAAAGAGAATAAACACCCTTGTGTTACGGTGCACTAAAACCGCACTGTTGAACGTTTTGTAACCACTTAACCCCCGCTGTTTTGTTTTCCAAACCGTCAGTTGTCGTTTGTTTTCCTCCATCACCCAGTTTGTGTGTCCGTCCGTCGTGAGCGTCGTCGTTGCCGTCCCTCTGCCACCAGTTTTCTTATGTATATTTGGTAACAAAAGCTGGCGTGTTTAACACGCGAATGATCATTAATCAAGGGACGGGCAGACGGGCATCACGTCCGTCGCGTCGCGACGCTTCATCCTTCGGGCCGTCGTGTCGTTCTCCCGTGGACTGACAGTTTACGTGACTCGTCGCCGGAAATTTTACTTTGTCTTTCGTATAACAAGGAGTTTTTGTTACTTACAAGGGCCGAAAGGGCTTCCTTATGAACACACAAACAGACCAAGGTCGGCACTGTCTTGGAAACTTTCACCTGTTGCTACTGATTAATCGTTTTCATAATTATTTTACACACGAGATATTAATAGACCCTAATAATATCTGTTTATTTATTTGTAAAATTCTATTTAGGGATCGTCAAGATGCTTTTCTGGTCGTTGGCTGGGCAACTGATACGATAAGCCCTTAATTGAAAATTAAATAAGAAAATATTTGGGGATGAGACAGAACAAAAGTGGAAGTACTTCTCCAACCTTGTGTATTGACTTAATAAAGTAGGGGGTGAAGATTGAGGGTAGAGAATTTCAAATTTTGGCAGAATGTTTATGGAAATTTCAATACACGAATAAGAAATTTATTCGAATTGTTAGCAGAACTTTGGAGATTCTTCATGATAATTCATATTTGGAAGGTTTTGGATTCAGATCGAACAAAAATTTGATTACTTTTTTTTTTAAATAGAGACATAAAGAAATTGTTCATTTAATATTTATTTAATCAAAATCTTTATAGGGTGCTATTGTGCTCGCGCTTTTAAGTGACACAAAACTAATAATCTTAAAGTATCCCTTGCAGATGCTTTAAGGGTCACATTTGTGACAATTTCATTATTTCAGCTGGCCAGTGTGGGCTCTGACTGTTCATTTTGTGATGCCCATCGATCATTTTCCTTTTACTGTTTGTGTGCCACGTTAAAGCGCTAGTACTATACGTTCATAGAAAGAACCAATACAAATCGCAGTTTCTCCTTACGATCATCAGTTTTTGTGGAAAATCCGCCAGGTCCATATTAATGTGGTGTATACATTTATTCCCGAAACATTCCCTTTAATTTATTCCTGTTGGATGCGACTATGCTGCATTATTTTAACAAAGATTTAGCTCCAGATTTAGAACTCAGAATCCAGGAAACATATATTATTGCGTATATACCATATACTTTTTACGTTTGTATGGATGTTGTTGTTGTAAAATTTTGTTCAACTTTCTGTTTGTTACGTAATGTTCTCCAAACAATGGTTCGTCTATAGTGGTATCATCGTCTCAGCAGGCCGCGGTATGCTATAGGTTAGGTATGCGTACATGTATACTGTAGTTGTATTTAGTTTGTAGCAGGCACGGTGCCAAACCGAGGCATTCATAGCCTCCTGCGCTCCGCCTAGCTAAGCTGCCGTTTGCAAACCAACAGGTCAATATGAAAACCGGGTCAAAACTCACATCCAACGAAGTATCAGTTGGTGTTAAAGAACCTCCCGCGCCTACTCATTGGATATTAAATCATCCAATGGCAACAAAATGACCGGGTGCACGTAAAAATTGGATCAGGGTGCTAAAACGATTGCGCCACGATAACAAATCCCCTTTTTCCTTCACAATTTTAAATGGATTATCCCCCAAAAAAAATCGACCCAATTAAATTGTTGTCGTCCGAAATCCACACGCAGCCTTTGCATCTTGCTGGCCATCGACTTCAATCTCTTCATGATGGATCTTCATGAACCCCCAGATATTCAAAGTCGAAACCCTAATATTCTTATAAGAAAAACTAACGTAGGTGTGTCTAAGAGGACTTCTAAAGCGTTTAGCAATATTTTATCTCAAAATCTTCTTTGAGAATCCTGAAGGAGCTTTGGAAATTGAATTTGTGGTTCCAGAGATTTTTTTCTATAGATACCACCTTCTCTAGAAAGTGAATGGTCTTTAGAAACTGTTGCTGCATAACAACAGAATTGGGATGCTAAAGAGATTGCGTTAAGGTAACAAATCTCCCTTTTTACTTTACAATTTCGAGTTGATTATCCCCAAAAAGTTTTCGAATCAATTAAAGTCTTGTCATTTGAAATTCCTACGCAGTCTTTGCCTCGTGCTGGCCCTCGACTTCAATCTCCTCATGATGCATCTTCATAAGGCAAAAAATATATATCGTTACTATCTTAGGCGACTCTTGAAGTGCTTGACAATATTTCATCTCAAAATCTTCTTTAAGAATCCTGAAGGAGCTTTGGATATGGATTTGTGGTTCCAGAGATTTTTTTCTATAGATACCACCTTCTCTAGAAAGTGAATGGTCTTTAGAAACTGTTGCTGCATAACAACAGAATTGGGATGCTAAAGAGATTGCGTTAAGGTAACAAATCTCCCTTTTTACTTTACAATTTCGAGTTGATTATCCCTAAAAAGTTTTCGAATCAATTAAAGTCTTGTCGTCTGAAATTCCTACGCAGTCTTTGCCTCGTGCTGGCCCTCGACTTCAATCTCCTCATGATGCATCTTCATAAGGCAAAAAATATATATCGTTACTATCTTAGGCGACTCTTGAAGTGCTTGACAATATTTCATCTCAAAATCTTCTTTAAGAATCCTGAAGGAGCTTTGGATATGGATTTGTGGTTCCAGAGATTTTTTTCTATAGATACCACCTTCTCTAGAAAGTGAATGGTCTTTAGAAACTGTTGCTGCATAACAACAGAATTGGGATGCTAAAGAGATTGCGTTAAGGTAACAAATCTCCCTTTTTACTTTACAATTTCGAGTTGATTATCCCCAAAAAGTTTTCGAATCAATTAAAGTCTTGTCGTCTGAAATTCCTACGCAGTCTTTGCCTCGTGCTGGCCCTCGACTTCAATCTCCTCATGATGCATCTTCATAAGGCAAAAAATATATATCGTTACTATCTTAGGCGACTCTTGAAGTGCTTGACAATATTTCATCTCAAAATCTTCTTTAAGAATCCTGAAGGAGCTTTGGATATGGATTTGTGGTTCCAGAGATTTTTTTCTATAGATACCACCTTCTCTAGAAAGTGAATGGTCTTTAGAAACTGTTGCTGCATAACAACAGAATTGGGATGCTAAAGAGATTGCGTTAAGGTAACAAATCTCCCTTTTTACTTTACAATTTCGAGTTGATTATCCCCAAAAAGTTTTCGAATCAATTAAAGTCTTGTCGTCTGAAATTCCTACGCAGTCTTTGCCTCGTGCTGGCCCTCGACTTCAATCTCCTCATGATGCATCTTCATAAGGCAAAAAATATATATCGTTACTATCTTAGGCGACTCTTGAAGTGCTTGACAATATTTCATCTCAAAATCTTCTTTAAGAATCCTGAAGGAGCTTTGGATATGGATTTGTGGTTCCAGAGATTTTTTTCTATAGATACCACCTTCTCTAGAAAGTGAATGGTCTTTAGAAACTGTTGCTGCATAACAACAGAATTGGGATGCTAAAGAGATTGCGTTAAGGTAACAAATCTCCCTTTTTACTTTACAATTTCGAGTTGATTATCCCCAAAAAGTTTTCGAATCAATTAAAGTCTTGTCGTCTGAAATTCCTACGCAGTCTTTGCCTCGTGCTGGCCCTCGACTTCAATCTCCTCATGATGCATCTTCATAAGGCAAAAAATATATATCGTTACTATCTTAGGCGACTCTTGAAGTGCTTGACAATATTTCATCTCAAAATCTTCTTTAAGAATCCTGAAGGAGCTTTGGATATGGATTTGTGGTTCCAGAGATTTTTTTCTATAAAATACCACCTTCTCTAGAAAGTGAATGGTCTTTAGAAACTGTTGCTGCATAACAACAGAATTGGGATGCTAAAGAGATTGCGTTAAGGTAACAAATCTCCCTTTTTACTTTACAATTTCGAGTTGATTATCCCCAAAAAGTTTTCGAATCAATTAAAGTCTTGTCGTTTGAAATTCCTACGCAGTCTTTGCCTCGTGCTGGCCCTCGACTTCAATCTCCTCATGATGCATCTTCATAAGGCAAAAAATATATATCGTTACTATCTTAGGCGACTCTTGAAGTGCTTGACGATATTTCATCTCAAAATCTTCTTTAAGAATCCTGAAGGAGCTTTGGATATGGATTTGTGGTTCCAGAGATTTTTTTCTATAGATACCACCTTCTCTAGAAAGTGAATGGTCTTTAGAAACTGTTGCTGCATAACAACAGAATTGGGATGCTAAAGAGATTGCGTTAAGGTAACAAATCTCCCCTTTTACTTTACAATTTCGAGTTGATTATCCCCAAAAAGTTTTCGAATCAATTAAAGTCTTGTCGTTTGAAATTCCTACGCAGTCTTTGCCTCGTGCTGGCCCTCGACTTCAATCTCCTCATGATGCATCTTCATAAGGCAAAAAATATATATCGTTACTATCTTAGGCGACTCTTGAAGTGCTTGACGATATTTCATCTCAAAATCTTCTTTAAGAATCCTGAAGGAGCTTTGGATATGGATTTGTGGTTCCAGAGATTTTTTTCTATAGATACCACCTTCTCTAGAAAGTGAATGGTCTTTAGAAACTGTTGCTGCATAACAACAGAATTGGGATGCTAAAGAGATTGCGTTAAGGTAACAAATCTCCCCTTTTACTTTACAATTTCGAGTTGATTATCCCCAAAAAGTTTTCGAATCAATTAAAGTCTTGTCGTTTGAAATTCCTACGCAGTCTTTGCCTCGTGCTGGCCCTCGACTTCAATCTCCTCATGATGCATCTTCATAAGGCAAAAAATATATATCGTTACTATCTTAGGCGACTCTTGAAGTGCTTGACAATATTTCATCTCAAAATCTTCTTTAAGAATCCTGAAGGAGCTTTGGATATGGATTTGTGGTTTCAGAGATTTTTTTCTATAGATACCACCTTCTCTAGAAAGTGAATGGTCTTTAGAAACTGTTGCTGCATAACAACAGAATTGGGATGCTAAAGAGATTGCGTTAAGGTAACAAATCTCCCTTTTTACTTTACAATTTCGAGTTGATTATCCCCAAAAAGTTTTCGAATCAATTAAAGTCTTGTCGTTTGAAATTCCTACGCAGTCTTTGCCTCGTGCTGGCCCTCGACTTCAATCTCCTCATGATGCATCTTCATAAGGCAAAAAATATATATCGTTACTATCTTAGGCGACTCTTGAAGTGCTTGACGATATTTCATCTCAAAATCTTCTTTAAGAATCCTGAAGGAGTTTTGGGAAATATTGATTTGTGGTTCCAGAGATTTTTTTCTATAGATACCACCTTCTCTAGAAAGTGAATGGTCTTTAGAAACTGTTGCTGCATAACAACAGAATTGGGATGCTAAAGAGATTGCGTTAAGGTAACAAATCTCCCCTTTTACTTTACAATTTCGAGTTGATTATCCCCAAAAAGTTTTCGAATCAATTAAAGTCTTGTCGTTTGAAATTCCTACGCAGTCTTTGCCTCGTGCTGGCCCTCGACTTCAATCTCCTCATGATGCATCTTCATAAGGCAAAAAATATATATCGTTACTATCTTAGGCGACTCTTGAAGTGCTTGACGATATTTCATCTCAAAATCTTCTTTAAGAATCCTGAAGGAGCTTTGGAAATTGAATTTGTGGTTCCAGAGATTTTTTTCTATAGATACCACCTTCTCTAGAAAGTGAATGGTCTTTAGAAACTGTTGCTGCATAACAACAGAATTGGGATGCTAAAGAGATTGCGTTAAGGTAACAAATCTCCCTTTTTACTTTACAATTTCGAGTTGATTATCCCCAAAAAGTTTTCGAATCAATTAAAGTCTTGTCGTTTGAAATTCCTACGCAGTCTTTGCCTCGTGCTGGCCCTCGACTTCAATCTCCTCATGATGCATCTTCATAAGGCAAAAAATATATATCGTTACTATCTTAGGCGACTCTTGAAGTGCTTGACAATATTTCATCTCAAAATCTTCTTTAAGAATCCTGAAGGAGCTTTGGATATGGATTTGTGGTTCCAGAGATTTTTTTCTATAGATACCACCTTCTCTAGAAAGTGAATGGTCTTTAGAAACTGTTGCTGCATAACAACAGAATTGGGATGCTAAAGAGATTGCGTTAAGGTAACAAATCTCCCTTTTTACTTTACAATTTCGAGTTGATTATCCCCAAAAAGTTTTCGAATCAATTAAAGTCTTGTCGTTTGAAATTCCTACGCAGTCTTTGCCTCGTGCTGGCCCTCGACTTCAATCTCCTCATGATGCATCTTCATAAGGCAAAAAATATATATCGTTACTATCTTAGGCGACTCTTGAAGTGCTTGACAATATTTCATCTCAAAATCTTCTTTAAGAATCCTGAAGGAGCTTTGGATATGGATTTGTGGTTTCAGAGATTTTTTTCTATAGATACCACCTTCTCTAGAAAGTGAATGGTCTTTAGAAACTGTTGCTGCATAACAACAGAATTGGGATGCTAAAGAGATTGCGTTAAGGTAACAAATCTCCCTTTTTACTTTACAATTTCGAGTTGATTATCCCCAAAAAGTTTTCGAATCAATTAAAGTCTTGTCGTTTGAAATTCCTACGCAGTCTTTGCCTCGTGCTGGCCCTCGACTTCAATCTCCTCATGATGCATCTTCATAAGGCAAAAAATATATATCGTTACTATCTTAGGCGACTCTTGAAGTGCTTGACAATATTTCATCTCAAAATCTTCTTTAAGAATCCTGAAGGAGTTTTGGGAAATATTGATTTGTGGTTCCAGAGATTTTTTTCTATAGATACCACCTTCTCTAGAAAGTGAATGGTCTTTAGAAACTGTTGCTGCATAACAACAGAATTGGGATGCTAAAGAGATTGCGTTAAGGTAACAAATCTCCCTTTTTACTTTACAATTTCGAGTTGATTATCCCCAAAAAGTTTTCGAATCAATTAAAGTCTTGTCGTTTGAAATTCCTACGCAGTCTTTGCCTCGTGCTGGCCCTCGACTTCAATCTCCTCATGATGCATCTTCATAAGGCAAAAAATATATATCGTTACTATCTTAGGCGACTCTTGAAGTGCTTGACAATATTTCATCTCAAAATCTTCTTTAAGAATCCTGAAGGAGCTTTGGATATGGATTTGTGGTTCAGAGATTTTTTTCTATAGATACCACCTTCTCTAGAAAGTGAATGGTCTTTAGAAACTGTTGCTGCATAAAACAGAATTAGGATGCTAAAGAGATTGCGTTAAGGTAACAAATCTCCCTTTTTACTTTACAATTTCGAGTTGATTATCCCCAAAAAGTTTTCGAATCAATTAAAGTCTTGTCGTTTGAAATTCCTACGCAGTCTTTGCCTCGTGCTGGCCGTCGACTTCAATCTCCTCATGATGCATCTTCATAAGGCAAAAAATATATATCGTTACTATCTTAGGCGACTCTTGAAGTGCTTGACAATATTTCATCTCAAAATCTTCTTTAAGAATCCTGAAGGAGCTTTGGATATGGATTTGTGGTTCCAGAGATTTTTTTCTATAGATACCACCTTCTCTAGAAAGTGAATGGTCTTTAGAAACTGTTGCTGCATAAGAACAGAATTAGGATGCTAAAGAGATTGCGTTAAGGTAACAAATCTCCCTTTTTACTTTACAATTTCGAGTTTATTATCCCCAAAAAGTTTTCGAATCAATTAAAGTCTTGTCGTCTGAAATTCCTACGCAGTCTTTGCCTCGTGCTGGCCCTCGACTTCAATCTCGTCAGGATACATCTTCATAAGGCAAAAAATATATATCGTTACTATCTTAGGCGACTTCTGAAGTGTTTGACAATATTTCATCTCAAAATCTTCTTTGGAATCCTCAAGGAGCTTTGGAAATTGACTGTATGGTTCCAGATTTTTTTTTCAATAAATACAACCTTCTCTAGAAAGTGAATGGACTTTAGAAACAGTTGCTGCATAACAACAGGATTAGGATGCTAAAGAGATTGCGCTAAGGTAACAAATCTCCCTTTTTACTTCACAATTTCGAGTTGATTACCCCAAAAAAAATAAATTGTTTTCATCCGAAATCCACACTCGTGTTGACGCTCGACTCCCATCTCTTCCTGGAGCTTAATGAACTCACGAATGTATCATAAATTATCCTAAAATCATCCTTAAGAATCCTCAAGTATCTTGACAATTGATTTCCAGTTGTGGAGATTTTATTCTTAGATACAATGTCATCCAAAATGTGAGAATGTTTCAGGCACCGCTACTGCGTAAAAACAAGATAAAAATCGTTGTACTGATAAACTTTTCCTTTTCTTCTTTTTATTAATCAGACAGTAAGTTCGTTTCCAGACAGACAGACAGTTTCGGGTGCCCATTTCAATCCATTGTTCTGTGTCGTATTAGGTAGTTTGTCTCCTCCTGTTCTGCTTTTAAAAGGGTGACAGGCAACACTAGGCAAGTCCTGAAAAGGGAACGAAGAAGACATCCTTTGTGCCGGTTCCATTGAAGTGGAGACGGACCATTGTTTACAGATGTATTCCACTTAGCCTGATTACTCACAACAAAGCGTTACGTTGAGGTCGCCCTCGTGGTGCGCAACGTTTTGTCGTCACATTGGCTTAAGGATCTCCTTCGTCGTGACGGTAATGAAGTGAACAAAAAAAAAAACGAAGGATAACACGTCTTTTTATGATAAAAAAGTACGAAATTGTCTATTGTATGTACTAAATTTTTTCTAAAAATTGGGGATACCATTGCGTTTGAAAATTTTGCTAGAATCTTGGCAATAACTCCCACTTTTGGTCTTGGTCTTTTTTTCCCTTCGTCTTCACCTTGTTTAGCTAAATTTCCAAGACCAAGACTGGTTTTGCTCGCCACTTAAGCAATAGTTGTTCTTCCTCGATAATTTTCAGTAATATAATGGTGTATTAATTTTATCGAAGGTGACAGTTGGTAGTGGCCATATCTATCGAATATCCGTGGTCGGTTTTGCCGAAGGGGTCGGCGGTGACCCAAAAGCTTCGTCGTTATTAATCACGTTCACGTTTCCGAACAGTTCGGAAATAATCGGCGTCAGGCATAGCCGTTTATACCTTGGTAGACACCTCAACAAGGTGGTGCGGTTTGCAGTGACAGGCTGCGGTCGACGCATTGGCAAGATGGCGTCACGACGTCCGACCGCACCGTCGGCGTCGCCAAAACGGTCTTCATTACTGAACGCGGTGGTTGGTCACATCAGCAAAGTCAGGCACAGCCGTGTGCCTCTGATGTCGCGCAACGAACCCCAACCACCAACAACACTACGACGCCGGTGACGCCAGTGGAATCGACGTCTAGTCCGATAGTTCGATTATTATTATTATTGTGTTTGGTAGTACTGTTTTTTGACCTGCGGATATTACTGGCGACCCTGGGAAACAAAGCTGCCAAATTACACAGCGACTCCACGAATCAGTTTAGACAACAGAGAAATACGTTGGAAATGTTTCGGTGCAAGTTAACTTACCAGCTGCATTTTGTAGTCAATTGATTACTGAAAGTAACGAATAACATAAAGTATAGAAATAGTTTTGACATCAAGACATCTTGACTATAATTAAGTTTATAGTGGATGGTGTGGCGTATATTTTCCTCCGTTTACCACCCTGTGGCTTTAATTTTGTTGGTTTCAGATTTTTCTTCTTAGATGTGTGTTGGTTCTATTTGTGTAAGTCTATGAAAATACCGGAAGGAAGCGATTTTCGTTAGTGGAAAAGTCGGTTTTTGCATCAGCAAACTAATAAAGCCGTTTCTCTGTGCTAGAATTGCTCCGATTTAGAGAAGGGTTGAACAATCGGACAGAAATAAAACTAAACGTTCAACTTCGTTCTATTTGTCACAGCAGTAAGAGAGGGCGGTACTCGAGTTCGTTTCGTACCGGAGCTTTACGGAAAATATGCTACAAGGCATTTAGGATTGTTCAATTCGCGGACATCTAAGTTCTTTAAATCCTTTAAATGGAACTCAAATTCTAAAGGGGAAAGATATTAAATTTTTGCGTTATTAACTGTCTTATGGAATACAGAGGATCGTCCGTGAAATTGTTACGTTCTTCTTTTCACAATTTGCCATTCTCGAGTCTCGGGCTGTTTACTGCAGATGTCGAAATTAAAAATCTTTCTAAAAGAGACAAATCATTTTCAGTCCCGTCTGCTTCAATAATATTCCGGTATATGATGTAGAACTGAATTGTATTAACAAATTCCTAAAAGCTGAAAGCTTCATTCTGGAAATACCTCCCACAAAAGTACGTTTTATTTATTTCGTCTTATAAAGGTTAAGAAATAAATGTTTTCAAGTATTTATTGTTGAGTACTTTGGTAAGTTGTAAGGAGGTAGATTATTGAGTGAATTTGAGTAGTAATAGTAAAATGTGTTGTAGTTACAGCATCGCTAATTTGTCGGAAACAGCCATTTCCTTAATGGAGGCCTCGGTTGATTTGTATCTCAAGTTTGAAATTTCGAATCTATAAAGCCGCAGAAACTGTTTCAAGTGGCTTGCCAAGTTAGTCGGGCATGTGTTCACTATATTCTCGCCAAGGGCTTTACTACAGACTATTTAATTCCATCGCGAAACGACTTAAACGTTAATACCATTCTAACGGGGCAACATTTCAATAAAATTAACCGTTCCACAGGCACTTGACGAATTGAAACTTGCGAATTCGCGTGTGCACTTTTCGATTATTGGATATGTTCCCTTGCCATTTGTTGAAAGGATCTTCCCCTTACCTTCTCCCCTACCTCTTATATTGCCGTTCCCATTACCTATAATGAACGCCAATGGATCAACATTGTCGTAAAGTAATAACATTCTATCTAATAAATACAAAATTTTACTGTTTCATCTCTAAAAGTTCTTTGGGGCAAATTAGGAAGGCATGGTCCGTTTAACCCCGAATATTTTAAGTATTTAACCTGTGGTATATAATAAAAAATATTTCTTGCATTTGTAACAATAAATTTTATCATTTTTAGGGTTCCGCACCTCAAAGAAAAAAAGGGGAACCCTTATAGGATCACTTCGTTGTCCGTCCGTCCGTCCGTCTGTCTGCCAAGACCCTTTTTATCAGGAATATGCGTTGAGGAATCAAGCTAAAATTTACACCAAATACTCAGGTCTATTGTCCCTTGGAGCTGTGAAAAAATCAAACTTCTAAGCCAACGCAATCAAAAGATACAGCCGTTTATGCCGCAAATTTCCGCAAATTTTCGAATCAAAACCTACAGGGTACTTCCCATCAACTCAGAATCTTGAAATTTGGTACGAAGCAACGTCTTATAGCACACATAAAGGAAAAATTGCAAAAACCGTAAATTTTTAGTTACATCATATAACAAAAATATTTTTAATAATTTTAAAGTTACTACCCTTTTCCTCATGAACGCGTAGAGGTATTAAATTGAAATTCATATCAAATACTCAGGTCTATAATACCTTTAAGCTGTAACAAAATAAAACTTCTATGTCAACGCAATCAAAAGAAACAGCAATTTAAGCCGCATATTTTCAAACTCGCAACTACTCGCAAGGGAATCAAAACATTAAGGGTACTTCCAGTCGATTTAGAATCTTGAAATTTGGCATGAAGCAATGTTTTATAGCACATATAAAGGAAAAATTTCGAAAACCTTAAATTTTTAGTTACATCACATATGTACAGGTTTGTACGGAACCCTCGGTGCGCGAGTTCGACTCGCACTTGCCCGGTATTTTTTATTAATAAAGTACCGCACATTGTTTTCACAGCATTAATCTACTAGTTTATTACAGACTTCGCCTTCTTAAATTGCCTCGCTTTATCAATTCCCAAAACAAAACTAAACTATTTCAGAATTCATTCTAGTTCAAAAGAAATTTCGTTTCAATGGTCATGGAAAAGTTTTATTTATTTCTGGATTGTAATAAATCTGAAGTAGCTACTTTTCGGGCCCCCGGGCATGTAATATTTCTCGGATTTCGTTTTATGGCGGATGAACAATTATTAACCACTTTGGAAACAATTGTGGTCTGGTAATAAAAAATATATTTCGTCCTTTAAGAAAGGTATGTCCTATTTGGGCATTTAATGGCTAATAAAATTTTTAAAGTAGATACCAAGGATTGTATACTTCTATCAATATATGATTGATAAGTTTGAGATTTTCTCCAATTATAAGTTCTTTAGTTCGATAAACATCGTGAGTGCTATGTCCCCAAATGAAGAAATCTTCTTTAATGTCAGTGCTTCCCAAAGATTCTTTTAGTATCTATTAATACCTGTTAGTTTCTCACCCGTCTTAGTACTTTAGTTTGTAATTATTTTCAGACTAAATGCCCGAATTAGTTATTAAACCATGGTAGATCAGAGAAGGTATTTTCAATTATTAGAAGCGACGAGAATACGGGTCAACTAATTTCCGAAATGGAGGTGTTAAGCCCTATCGTCTTCGCAATATCCTATCAAAACAGGGTTAAAACAATTATAATCGTAAACATCCACACATCTACTACCTACCCACTTATTGTGGATTTTATGATTAATTTTAGAGGGGATGGAAGATCTCACTACCTATCTAATTGAAAATGGATAACGGCACTTTACTACAATAAACAAATTATTTTTTTAATTAAATGAATTAATACTATAACGTATAATACCGCTGTCTATTAATTTTGAGCTGTACGGGAAAATTTATTGGTAAACATAAAACATTAAACGAAAGTTAAAAGCAAACAGGGATCTA
This sequence comes from Agrilus mali, assembly GCA_029378335.1. Classification (NCBI taxonomy): domain Eukaryota; kingdom Metazoa; phylum Arthropoda; class Insecta; order Coleoptera; family Buprestidae; genus Agrilus; species Agrilus mali. The sequence continues at coordinate 2,387,480 of CM055660.1, forward strand.
ATAAGAAAAACAGTAAGCGGAAGTGTGCACTTCATCGATTAGTAACTGCCTAAATTGGCGGCGAATTTTGTTACGATTAATTGTTAGCGAGTGGAACTGTTTGAAAATGCAAAAAATTTATTACGATAAACTCCCGATATACTAATTATTAATCAAGGGGGTGTAAACTGTCGTTGATATTATGTAGAATAAGTGAGCCAATTACTATTTCACGTTTCTGTTTAAAAAGTTGGTGGCAAAGATTCATTCGGTGTGGAATCGCGGAATTTATGTCGACAGAGAATATTACCGTCTCTATGATGAAAGTTATCGCACACATAATGGCCCTTAGGGGTAATTTTCCCGGTATGCACCGGCCCCTACCTATTCCGGCACTTCACAAGTTTTCAAGAGATGAATGTTGTAGATGGCAAAGATCATCCGGTGATGAATGAGGACAATTTCCGAGGTTTGTATCATCTCACAGCCGAAGTTCGTTTGCGAACTTCCTCCTACAAAATCTGCCCTCGGCGAGAACCTCCGACGCCGGCTAAATCACCCCTTGCATCACTGCTCTAATTCTACTACAACCACCACCATTGCCGAGCTGTGTACACATCAACCACTCACCAACTCAATTCGAAAAAAGTTATTTCACAATTTTTTTCGGAAAATAATAATATACCTACCTACCTGTTTTCCTAAACAAGAGTTTGTTAATTTACAAATTGATTAATTAATTGATAGGTTTTTTAGTACTTGATCGGATTTTACCTCCTCCCCCCCAATGAGGTGCATCCAATGGTGCTTGATTTAATTAGGATGATTATACTATAGGTTGAAACTTAAGTGTTTGAAAAATAAATAAAAAACTTTTGAACAGGTTTATGAGGGATGTTATGTGTTGTAGCCCCTGAAAATCATAGTCTGTCATAAAATAAACAAGTTGACAGTAATGCTGTAAAACGGGCGGAGGACCTGAGCAAACTACGTGAAAACGGCGATTCATACGGTTCCGACAGCAAACTCCCTTTGTCGCAAACATATTTCCCTAGCATCTGTTCCGTCGGTTGAAGGTGACAGAATGGAAAATCTTTTGTTCGTCGTTTCTTATAAATTTCAATCTCCGCTCTGTATTCAGCGCCTGATGGATCAGACGAATTTGCCGCCTTCTCCTCTTCTCTCACACCATTCCATTCACATCTTCTCTTCTACACTGCGTTTCGCTGAGTTTTTTTTCTTTCTCCACCCCATCAACGGTCCCCCCACATTTGGCCTATCCACCGACAGGCAAAACGACGTCCCCGGTAGTGGTAGTGGCATGCCTACCATCACCATCACCACCACCACCCGCACACCCCAACCACAGCACGAACTAAATTATCATTCCACAGGAAATTGTTTTCGTTCAGGTTCCTTCTGAACCGAATTAAAAACCGAACGGAGGTAGACATCATCGGGAAAACGTTCGAAATGACGTGGCCTCAAACGAATTTTACGTACCTCCCGCCTATGGAGCTTCAAATAACCATCAGGAATATCTTACAATAGAGAATTTCAATTTTCTTTGATTCCCTTCCTTCCTATATTGTCTGTTTTTATGTGACACTTTCGACGACACTCGTACGCACACTTTCTCAACACGACATCTTTTATTCATTTAAATCATTCGTACATATACCTACATACATATACCCTTTATAAAGGATAAAATTAATAAAATGTCAAATAACTCTTTGGTTGTTCGGTGGCCTGAGCTATGTATCGATGAAAGGACTTCAAATCCTGGATGGGAATACATACTTAATCGTCAATCGTCATCAAGTCTGTAGATAAATCAGGAGAACATTAATTGAGTAGTTACTTAGAATAATTTTAAGGTTATTATGTTTAAACTAAGAGATGATTAAGAGAAATATTTTTGCATTTGATTGTATTACGCCTGCACATTTTTATTCAAAAGTATTATGTAGGTGTTGGGTGTCACTATTTTCCTCGGGGATGATTCGTTCTTTTTCAATTTTTTATTCGGTTGGTTTTCAATTTTCGCGGAAAGTGAATTTTTCGAGGGACTATGAAATTCCTTTCTTCCATACCGTCGATCCCGAATTCCCCGAAAAAGGAAAAAAGGGAAAATGTTGTCGCTGTCTCTTTTCGCCGGGAAAAATTCATTTCGTAAAATATTTGGAATATCGGCTTGGTCGCGTCAATAAATTCCACTAATGCAAAATCTTGCGGTTTATCAAAGTTTCATTTTATAAGGAATTTCCGCGCCGCATAAAGGAATTCCCGCATCTTAAATAAATTCAACGCGGGGAAGAATGAATGCCGCTGTCGCTTCTAACAGAAGCAGCGGAGGATTGGTGGTAGTAAGGACGCCGACGACGACGACGATGGCGTCTATGGGGTGCTGGGGGTAGTGGCGGCGTTGACTTCACAGCGTAGCCGTCAGGCTTTTTCGGATTGATTTATCGGATGGTTGTTTAACAAGCAAAGGCGTTTAATCATTTTCTTTCGGTGCACAAGAAGTGACGTAGGAGCTTACGTTTTTCACTGGAGTTAAGCTCCACGTCTGGCGAAGAGCAAACACTGGCTTAAGGAATTTACAAATAAAATACGATGCACATAACGTAGGGTTCGGAAATGAACCAAAGTGAAAACTTTCAACCCAAAGAAAAACAGCAAAAACACTTCAAAATAACTTCATACATTCACTCAAAATTTCTTTTTGCTACTAAAACCAATTTTTACAAATAATTACTAATAGATACTGGGAACAAGAATTATAGCACTTAGTCCTGTGGAATCCTTAAGGACAAATGGCCACAGTTCTTTAGGTTAGCGGAACATTGTGTGGCAGTGAAGAACGTACCTCCCTGCTACAATGTGTAACTAATTTTATTTTAGTAAGACTCACATTTATAACAGCTCTCGGCAAGATATTGCTGCCGAGAAAGCGTTTCAGTACCTGGTCTCGAGTGAAAATTAAGAGAATAAATCACCCGAGATATTTAAAGTTCCACACTTCCCGCCGCTATGAAAAATACTGATTGCAACTGTCGGACGTATTTATTACTTCACAAATTAACTTCATAGTGTGTACCTGCGGAAGTAGATCGTGTGGCATGGACACGTGTAGCTATCTAATAACGAATTTCCTTCGCTGTTTGCTTCAGAATTAGATAAATGTGACCATCACAAGATTTTATGTACCTACCACTTAGAGGTATTTACACGAAATTCACCTGGTGATATTAAATTTCTTACTTAATATTACTTTATTGTACAAAATAAATTGACAATAATTAATACGTATTTTTTATTTGTTTCAGGTAAGGAAGTTATTAATATTAATAGCAGTAACTCGAGGTGGTAAGTCAGTCAAATTCAACATAAATTTACCCATAAGTAGTTTTAAATATTACCAAACACATTGTAAACAATACTTTTGTAGGAAATAACAAAAATGTTGACTATTTGAAATCCGCAAAATTGTATTTAATTGCCTAGCAGTTTTACCCATTGGACTAACTCCATATTTGTCCAATTTCGACAATATTACAACTGTAACAATAATTGTTCAAAACATGTAGTCATTTAATTTAACTCTTAGTCTATATGAAAGTTTTTGCTTTGTTTTGCGCGTTTATTACAAAGCCGCAGTGCCAACAGTTTTTATTTTCCTGTTATGAACTCATAACGAAATCGTTCGGCGTTTGTGTACCTCTACTCGCAATGTCCTCTTATTAAATATTTGTTTTTGCTCAATAAAATGGAATATTAATTTGTACAGAGGGCGTAGTTCGTTCGGGCCGTGATTAATTTTAACATCATCATCCAAAACCACTTCTGTATGATTTTCGTCAAATGTATAGGTGCATGCACTGGCAAACTTCTGTTGTTCCACCTCAACATTTACGTACGTAGATATACCAAACAGCATACACACAAAAACGTACGTAGCTGTTTATTAAAATATCAAATAGCTTTGTTGCAGCAATGTAATCTAATTCAATTAAAAACCACTGATCGTGAATTTGCTCTATGGGTACAAACAATTTAATTATGTCCCGGCCTAGTACCATTGTCAAATGGAATTTGCTCTCTCGAATATCTACCTGCCCTATTCCTAATGAATATGGACGGTACAAACGGGCACTATGTTTGATTTCAACTGATTACGCTTCAGATTTAATAAAATATACAATATGTCAGCCACCTATGTCTCGTAATTAATTTTGTTCACAAATCTTAAATATTTTAGACAAATAACAACAGGAGTGACTGACTGGCTTATTAATATTTATTAATGATCACAGGATTAAATAAATTTACAAAAAATATTTACTTCATTTCATCAGGAGAGCCACAGTGGCTCTATTAGATACTTTCCTTTCATTTAGTATCTATGCCACCCAGAATAGTTTCGTTTTGTTGTTAATGCATTTATCAATTTAAATTGGAATTCTGATACAAAAATGATTGCTATTGCTCCAGAAATTGAGATGTACGTTAGATGTGTCGTTTCCTGAAAGATTCTCAAAGTTAAGTAAGTTAGGAGTGAAGTGTTTTCTTAAAAGGTCTTCCTATATCTTCCAGGTAATTTACCATTTTTCTACTTTTTCCTCCTAATGGCCCCATTCGAGTCATCCATTTAAAATTATATTAAGGTGTAAAGGGCCACGAGGATCTTCTGCGTCGGTAGAACGAAAGGAGAAAAGCTTCTAAAAAGTTCAGACAGCGGCTAATCTTATTCGAATGAATAAATGTCAGAGGCAAACAATCTTTAATCTATCGTAATTTCTCGGTTCATCTGGAGCTATAAATCGCCCAAATCCACTGTTCCCAAATCCGCTTATCTGTCGTCTTCCTTTTCTGATGACTAAATGTATAAAGCTTAAGGCAGCAAATTCGTTTTATTATCAATAACTGGGACGCCTCTCCTGATTTTATTAACAACTTGAGACTAATTGGCGTATTACTCTAAGTAACAACAAAATCAAAGACAGTTATTATCAAACTTAAGTACACTATAAAGTTTCTCAAGTTGGGCAACAAAAAATCGAATGCTTGTGTATTAAAAATTTATGTGTTTCTTTATTTGGGGGATTGTTTTGGTTTGGGGATGGAATGGAAACGGCCTTCTTGCGCAAAAATGCTACCGAAATGATATCGGCGAGTATTTTGTGGGTGCTATTGAATTTTATCGAGGCGACCGTGCTTTGTCACGCAACGGAATTCGTAAATAATCACTGGGAGAAAAGCGACGGGCGCTTTCGGAATTTGTCATATAAAAATAATCCGTTTTCTCTGCCGCGGAGGCTGTTGGAGAACACACAAACAACGAACAGGTCGATCTCCTAAGGGAATGCGTTCTCACGTCGGACGTCTTTGCAGAAATCCAACGTGGCAAAGGCGGAGCACGTTCGCGAACACGTTCCGGCCGCATATTCATTCGCCGACACGTCGTCGGCTACCACAACTAAAGCATTTCGCAAATACTCTTTCTCTTTCCACCACCTGTGCTCCCCAGTTTCGCCCCGTACACAGATGCCGGTAACGCGCCCCCAATATTTCGAGTACGAACCTAGCGCGCGTACTCATTTGCAGCTGGCTCGAAATGAGATACATACATACAACGGTCCGATTCAGCGACAACCAAAAAATATCCAATAATAGACAACGTAACAACCTCACAGACTTTGATATGTCGAATAATAACAGATAAAGTGTAGTGAAATTTAACAAATTTCGAAAACATTTTTTATTATTCAGTATCCAGGGTAGACCTTGCTCCTATTCGTTATTGCTGAGTCTCCTCCTAATAGCTGCCAGCATCTCTAATCATAAATTCGACCAATTTCCATCCTGGAGCTTCTCATTTCTTCTTATTTTTCTTTAATACATAAAATCGCCAATATAAGGACTAAAATTAAATATCCACATTGACTAATGTTTATCCAATGTAGATCTGACGTTTCCAAAAAGAATGGAGCATCTCACATCTTTAATTAATTATTTATGCACTTTTTTCATCCATGTCTTCCACTAATCACAAGATCATCAGTCCAAAGACTAATTGGACTTTAATATCAACTTTTATCTATCCTGGACCCTCCTCTGGATTCCTTTCTTCCTTTTTCTCCTCCCAATGCACAAATACATCAGTTTGAGGAGTAATTGGTCATCCACACTCAATCTTGTCAACTACAGGTAGATTTTTAACGTTTCCAACAAATGGAACACTCCACATCTCTAAATATTTACATATCTGCCATCAATAATCCGATCCTAATCTTCCTCAAGCTCTCTTCACTCCTGTCTTTCCTCCTAATAGGCATCTGTGCCATTCCCTAATTACACGATCGTCAGTCCATCATTCCTCTGGCTCTCGTTCCTTATTTAAATTTAAACATTAAAGGTATGAATCTGAAAACAATTTCCATAGCTCGTAGGTGGACACATCTGCTTATTCAGTTGTTATCATTATTTCCAGTTTACATTCAGTTTGTTTGAACAGATTCGGCGATGGCGTTTTATTTCTTCCAGTTTCGGACTTTCGGAGGCGGTTTAAACTCAAACGCGCGTGGAAGTCTGCGGTAAATTTGTGTTTGGATGTGGCGAGTCTGAAGCGGATTGTGCAATATTTGCTAACCGACTGAGGGTCGGAGTCCGTTCTGTTGAAGAATATCCAGCGGGGTGCTGACAAAGGCTGCGGACCTGACCGCCGAATCTTACGCGTGGTGAACTAACTACCGGTTCTGTTACCGCAAAAAAGGAAAACGCTCACTCGTGCTTTTTATTTGGAAAAAGTGTAGGTAGGGGCCAGTTCTTTGAACACGTACAAACAAAAATAATTGCTCTGTAGGTATTTGCACTTTGACCACTCCTAACAAGTAGGTAACTACTCTAGATTTGTTTGCAATATGTAATTAATAACGAGTTTGTCATATACAATAACAATTCTAAAAAATTCTTTTTGCTCGTTGTGGAATGGTGGAAAAATAAATGAATTAGTTGCAACGTGTTTTTGAGAGGGTAATTTTGTTTCGGATATATTTAGCGAACGGCTCTGCGATTCCGAGTTGAAACAAATAACAATTTGGCGTTGTTTTATTTTTTTCTAATTAGCTTATTTCCGCGGATTGTGTTGCAACGTGTCTGTTTACCTCCCCGATGAACGGAGAGTTGTTTCTATAGTTTGCCAGTTGTGTAGTTTACGTTTTGCCGGAACGACTGGAACTCGATAAACAAACTCATTAATTCGCGAATTATTGAGAGAATTGAGAATTCGGGAGCAAAAAGTCGGAGCAGCGTTACCGGGCATCATCATCGTTAGTTTGTCAAACAAAAGTTTAATGAGATGAGGCCGCTGCTGACACGGACGCCGACGACGCCCAGATCGACCACCGCACCGACGTCGACAACGACGGATCAACTGAACTGCACTTGCGGTCTAATTATGCAAACTTTTACCGCGTTAAAAGCCGGCGCTTCTCAAATTACAATCAAAAAGTAATAAAACAAAATGCATGGAAAACATTATCCTGACTGCAGCGTTTCGTAAACAAGACATTTTTGCTTTACAACTTTAGTTTGAAGGATGCATCTTTGATTTTATGTTGATCCTAAAATTTACTAAAAGTTCACAAATCCATACCACGATCGCATAATTGTAAAGAAAGTGTAGTTGTTCTACAAAAATATTTGTCCTGCTTGTAATAATATATCAAAGAACGTGACATGACGACATATGTAACGACATACGTAAGATGGATGAGTGTGTCTAGAAGTAATCCTTTTATAGTTCGATTTAGATGTCAGGAGAAGCTGCTGAAACGTCGACGTGACACGTAAATCTATTAGGTACATCTATTTATTTTAATAAATGTAAAAGGATAGGTAAAAGAAGTATCCAACGTACCCATACGTTAAATTACCTCGATTTAGGGACTAGCTGTGGACAGTCTTTCTCTCCTCTTAAATAAATAATATATTTTCTCAAATGAATATTTCAAACGTTGACTATTATCACCTTTATCGAGTGACAAGTGCAGACAGATAATTTCTTTGGAATTTTTCTGAACTTTCTGCTTCGCCAAATCGCAAGTTGTTAGCAACAATTTGACATTGTATTGGACATGATCGTAGTTCTGTTTTATCGTTGTCAAACTACCTCAACAATCGACAGCAATTTGTGGAAGTGGATGGCGAGGTTTCAAAGTTGATATGAGTCCTTAACAGGGACGGACAAGGATCAATACCGTGTCCAACGTTCGTTGTTTACAATACAGGTGTTTGTCAGTGTCAACTGACGGAACAGGGTTTATCCAAATTGAAAACATTTATCGATTACTATATTGAATAGAAAGAAAACCTTTCTTTTTTTTAGGTTTCCCAAATATACATATCATTAAAATTACGGGAAATTTTCTAAGGACTCTGTAATGAAATATTAAAAAAATAATAAAAATTTATAAGGGTAGATAAAGATTTAATTATCCCGGAGGGCTTTTATTTACCTACAGAGACATTTTCCAATAAAGGGAAGAAATATTAAATATATTTTTCATTTAGCGTTTGTGACAGTTGTTTGTTTTAATCTCTCCAGGCGAAAATAAAAGTCCTGGTATTAAAAATTCTGTAATGCGGAATATTTTATAAGTACAGATTCTTTTATTTAATTGAAGCGGTAGGTAGGTAAGATAAGAGTACCTATAATGTGAATTCAATGGTGAATTTTTGTTGTTCGAGAGGGTAGCAGCATAGAGCGAGGTGGTTGCCTTCGTTCGTTCGTTCGTTCGTGTTGGCGCGACATTGCGAGCAATAAAAGTCACTTGTAATTCGTTAAACTATTCAGAATATTTATTTCTGCCGGTGATCGTTCTCCGTCTAAATGAACCACCCATGCGTCTACCGTAATAAAGCCGTAATTGCCTGGGCTCTGTCTGCCACCACCGCGTCGTCGACGACAGTATGATTCACGGTTAATAACTAGTCAGGCGAAAATCTCAGGAATGCACAATATCGTCGCTTTCGACTACGACGAAGGCATCTAATGAACTCCCTCGGCAAACAGTGTTGCTACTACTACTACTAACTACTACCACCATTAGGTACCTACCCTACTACAGTAGCAGAAGCAACTACATACACAGTAACGAATCTAAGGGTCACCCCTAAATATTTCTTTAGATAAAAGACGAAATTAAATGACCAGTTTTTATTAATGAATTTAAAGTATGTGATGGGGGTTCGAAACCTAATAACAACTAAATATTTGATTTTATGGGCATATGTTGTCATTCTGGATCTCTTTGAATGGGAATGAGATCTTTACACAAAATATTTTTATTTTACTTCATGTATCACTAGTTATGCCCGCGACTTCGTCCGCGTGGAATAGTGACTTTCGGCAGCATTTTTAATTTTTATCTTCTATATTTTTATTTTCTGAGCCGTAATAAGCCTTTTTGCCGTCGTCATTACACAAAAACTTTCATTCCTTATTTTTGCCCCCTTTAGGGTAAAATTTTTACAAACTTTAAATGTCGTATTTATATCTAATCAAAAACCTAAAAAATAAGTTTCAAGCCTCTAACTTTATATCTACTTATCTATCTCTGTACCAAATTCTCATTCAAATCGGTTCAGTAGTTTGGGCGTGATTGCGTAACACACAGACAGACAGAGTTACTTTCGCATTTATAATATTATAGATTAATATAGTTTAATTATAGTTTAAAATAGTTTATATAGCTTAGTATTCAACTACATTTATTGATCCAAATAAACGAAACCTCTATAACTTTTTACACTTAATATTTTAATTTTCTGGGCCGTAAGCTTTTTGGACGACGTCGTTACACAAAAACTTTCATCGGCTAATTTTATCCCCTTTAGGGTAAAATTTTTACAAACATGGAATGTCGTATTTATTTATATCTAATCAAAAGCCTAAAAAATAAGTTTCAAGCTTCTATCTTTGAAAATTACGGAATTTCCGCACAAACATTGCTATTTCAACCCCTTACAACCCTTTTTTCGCATTAAAAAGTAGCCTATGTCCTTTCCCCGGCTCTAGACTATCTCTGTACCAAATTTCATTTAAATCGGTTCATTAAATTTTAGGCGAGATTGTGTAGCATACAGACAGAGTTACTTTCGCATTTATAATATTCCGCGAATTATTTTCCCCAGGGTAAAACCCCCAGTCTAATTGTGTTAATCCAGGGTGTCAGCTAACTCCATACCAAATTTTATTAAAATCTTTCCAGCCGTTTAGACGTGAAGAAGTAACAAACATACACACTCACACAATCACAAGCTTTCGCCCTTATAATTACATGTAGTAATGGAAACTATTTGTTGAGGATTTCAATTAAAGGAAATGCGCATTTAAAATAAATTTCACTTATCATTAACAAAAATGATAAGAAACAGTGTTCTGATGAATGTAATAAGCTAAAAGTTAGAATCTACGAACGTAGATGGAAAGCATATGGTCAAAAGTGATAAGCAGATAATCGCTGTATAAGAACCGGTATTTATACGTCACAACCATTAATGTATCCTTCAGGATTATACGTTGCCGTGATTATCTGTCCATCAGGTTGTTTGTGTATTCTACCTGGTGTTCAAATCGGTTTCGACACGTGTTTCCATCGAGACGATACGTTGTGCGGCCCCATTAAAATCGATAATATATTATTACATACTGACTGATATATTCTGTATATTGTCTCCTTTTGTATGCGTAACCGACCCCTAATAAAAGGACCACGTACGTACAACAGCGTTGTTTTGTTATATCCGTACAGTATATACGTAGATTATAGATCCATCCATACAGGGCTGTCATATCGCTTCGGACCTTATTTGAAGCCAATACACCTGCAGCCAGCAACTGACGAAGTTCGAAGAGATTACCGACGAAGCGTGAGAATCGTACAATCGGTCTTTATCCCTGTATTGTTGTATTAGTGTTATCCTTTAAAAACCGTGTATTTCTTTTCAAAATCTCCAAGCTAAAACGTTCTTCGCCCATCTTGTTCTGTTTTTCTCCGGAGCTTTATCGATTTTTTTTAAGGTACAACAGTAAAGACTGAATTACATCTGTCTAGAGCTATTTCAATGTCTCGTGAATGCTTAGAAATTTGTACAAATATCATCGCCCATATTTTTTATTATAAGCAATACTTAGGTCATTTTAGTGCAATTTTAAATTTTTGAGGGATGTTACATTTTTTTAAAGTTTCATTAGTTTAGGACAGTTTTCAGAGAAGCAGTTTCTTTTTGCATTTAGATCTATTACAAAATTGTAAAAAATTAATGCATTTTTATTAGTCCGACCCTGAATTTTATGATTTCGCAAATTAATTATATTAGATAACTCAAAGTAATAAATAATTTAAAAGGAAACAAAACGTAATTTTTACATATTTTATTTAATTACTTTTATTTAGAAAGACCTGAAGTAAATAGTCCGTCAGTCTGCTTAAATTTTCGTATAAAAGATCCTCACCTGCTGACAAATTAGATCCTCGACGTTTGAAAGAAATTTCTGTTATCTCCAGATGAAAGGGGAGTGAACCCGTCAAAAAAGTTGATCGGTAACCCTGATATTTATATTTCAAATTCACCCTTTTCAATCTTTGTTACTTACACATAGTAGATGATGATGAGATAACTTAATTAATACTTCTTTTTATATGAAGTAACCGTAGGGGGGCAAGATGTATCCTTGAGGGTAAATTTACCATAATTACAGCTAAACAAAGCGTAAATTGTGCGGAAAATTTAAGATAAAAAATAACCTAACTAGATACTAAAAGTTCGTGTAAAGCAACCGCTATTTGCTGCGTATTGGATTACCTCCTCGTCTTTACAAATTAACTAACGAGGTCCGAGTCGAGTTATCTAATTTCTATTGGAATTAGGTTTGAAATTACGTCTAACAGTTTTCTGAGAAAAATCGCGCGTACATTTATCACGTGCCTCATTAAATTGCCATCGGTGGCGATTATAAGCGTAAGATGAAGCAGCTGTTTTCTAATAAAGTTTCGTTTGATAAACTAATGGGAGGAGATAAGTCAGTCGCCGATAGAGTGCGGTGTGGTGTGGGAATTAACTCAAGAGAAGTCGAAATTACGAATTACGAGTGACTTACATGTAATTGCGGTTCGGAGGCGTAAGCGGAGGACTCGTCCGACCGACATGCGACATTAACATATGTCTGGAGCTCCTGTCGCGTCGCATCGCAACGTCCCGCGGTTCTGAACGCAAATCCCACCCATCAATACTAATTTTCTTACCGTTCGGTTACGAAAAGCCGAATGGGACGTAATGAAGAATAACACGGGAATTAGATTAATTCGTTCGAATTTGTTCCGAGTCGATTTCATTGAGCTCAGCGGGTTCGGGGTCTCTTCTCTTCTCTTCTCTTCTCTAGTGCGACAAATATGAATGTGGCTCGAGCTCTCGCAATTTGTACGGCTAAATGAGGTCGTGGAAGCAGAGCACGCGGGGTTCTTAGCAGAGATTGACACCCCGATACAGCGATGAACTCATACACCGTAAAATTAACTGGCAGTACGAAAGCGTGGCATCAAAGGGAATGCACAGCTCGAGTCGTTTCGGATAAACCTCGCCACGCCACGCCGCCCTGATCCAACTCTATACGCGCCCTATGGGCCCAACATGGCGAAAGAGATTCTTCAACTTTGACAAAATCAACGCCGCTATCCGATTATAATTTCGTTTTGAAATTTACAAACAGAAATGTAATACATTCAAATTAACAAGTTTTTGATCAACTGTTTCAACTGAAGTTTAAAAAAACCGAGGCATGTAGCTCTTAGGTATTGATCCACTAAAATCATCAACTTGATTTCGTTTTAAACCGTCAATATTCACTATGACCAAAAAATTTGATATCCGGAAGAATGTGAGTTCAAGTATGGATTGAAATTGCGCTCAAACCCAGTTAGATGCCATCTTCTTGGAGTATGATTTCATATTTGGTTCTCCTTGATAGAAATTCTCCTCTAGTTAGAGCATCATGGATTCACTACCATTAAAAAGTTTATCTGTTTAGATTTAATCTTCTTCGATTATGACTTCAAGTATGAATTTAAACCCTACTCAATTCAAAAGATCATAAATTTACCACCACCAGAAGTTTATTTAGGTTCTTTAGCCATCCAATCTTTCTCGAATTTGAGTTTGAATTGAAATATCATCAAGTGAAGATCGTGGATTCACTACCGTCATAGAATTTGACATCCAAAAGAATCTATCTAGATCCAATCTTCTTAGACTACGATCCTCCTAGTACTTTCGTTGCTCTTTGTGGATGTAACTAGCCTTCAAATAACTAAAGGTACTTACCTACATGTAAAGCAATATTCGTAAGAAATATTTGCTTAGACTCAATCTTCGATAATGATTTGACCTTTTGGAATTGCTAAGTGGGCTCTATAAAAAAATGTCAACGATGCAGAAAGAGAAAAGAAAAAAAAAAGTTGCCGTGTCCTCTCATCCGGATTACGCCATGTTTCTGAGTAAATGGACGGGTCAAGTGCGTTGTTGATTGGTTTCATATGGGGTAACGTTCCCTCTGGGGCCTAAACGGATGCGTGTTGGAATTGATTTGGTAGTAACTGACTAGGCTGCGTCATCCAGATCAATTTCATTATCGACAGAGAGAACGGGGGTTTGCTTATCCCAGTCTGGTATGATGTCAGCTGCATACAGCTGCGTCCATTAACCATAGATTTATGTAACTATTAACGTTTAATAGAATGTAGTCGCCCTGACACGAGTATTCAATTCCCCAGGTAAGCTCCTTTGTATTCCCGTGCCTACCTCTTAATTAGTTTCAAGGATTACATTCAATTGCGTTACAAGATTTACTGACGTCCGCCAACACTGAAGCGAGCCAATTATTTAGGGCGAACGTTGCGTCCATATGCATGTATGCGTATAAACACGTATGGCTCGCTTTATAATGTTGACCTCGTTTGACACATGTGTAATGAACACTTGTAGTGTAGTTGCCCTAAATGCTAAAGTTCAAGTGATCCTACCAACCCCACTCTCAAATGATACATCCTAACTACCTAAATTTCCTAAATACCCATCCAATAATTTATTTTGACACAATTGGGTCAAAGATCTTCCAAACTAACAATAAGAGGACATCCTGTAGAGAAAAAGATTTAGTTTCCTTTTTTTTTATTTCACCATTAGTATCACTGTACAGGTCAATTGATGACACCTTCCTTTAGTGTCAATTTGACATTTTGTGTATTTTATCACGTTTTCGTTGACAATGTGATACGAAGTTCCATTATTCACACCTAGTCAAGTGTCAAATAAAATTCCTGCAATTTCTTTCTTCCAAATCTCAGTTCAACATACTCATTATTAGTTGCAATGTACCAGACAAGTTCGTCGGATTTTTGCAACAGAGGGCATCGTAAGAAGAAAAGCAACACCGGATGTAGGGGATTTACCACAAGTGATAGTTATGCTCGTCTCGCAGAGAGCGGATCTTCCGGGTCGTTCAAAAGCATCAACTCTTCTGACGGCGATGGTTCATGTGATGATGATGAAGTGGAAAATTACGGTTGTTGTTCTGCTGAAGCTAAAGGATCTGAGAAGGGGAAATACACGTGTACCTGCGAGCCTTGCTGCCAATGCGACAATTGTCCTTTTGACGAGGAGCAATCTTCTATCGACGAAGAATGTTTAGAGCAGTTGAACAGCCTTGTTGAAGAAGAGCAAAAGTTAACCTCTCAAATAGAAGAATTAGAAAATCAGAAGAAGAAATCTTGCAGCCGCCACCAAGACATGTGCGAAGGTGGTAGTAAAAATTTGCAAAAGATCTTGGAACAGATGAACTGTTACCTCCATAAAGAAAACAAAAAATTAGGGTGTGATCTAGCGAAAGCTAAAAGAGATCTTGAGGGGTGTATTCGAGAACCAGTTCGCCAAGGTTCTATACCTCCTGGTATGGACCATTGCAAATACACGAAACAAATAAAAGAGCTTCAACAGCAACTTCAAGCCACTTGCGAGAACATGAAGAGTTTGGACGAGACCAACGCCAAATTAAAACAAGAACTCGCGTATTTGAGACAAAAATGTAAGAAATGTTTAGAAGACGACGAATCGTGTGAAGAAGAAGATGACCTTAGTGATCTAGCTTGCCAAATAGCGGAAATACTGAAGGACATGGAAAACTGTGAAGCGTGTAAAGCAGTTCCATCAACACTCAAATGTACTGTGACCCAAATTAAAAATATCGCCGAGTTAGTTTACAGTCGTATTTCAAAACAGTGTGACGATGAAGGGAGCTGCATATGCAGCGATGAAGACTCAGATGCTTCAGACGATTGCGTTTGTTAATAAATAGAAGTAAACTAACAAAATTTGTAATTGTAAGGTCTAATCTATGCTTTTATTATTTCAACGAAAAATTCATGTACCACATATCAACTTATTTAAGAAATACGTACGATCCATGTAGGTATGGGCTAAATTACATCAAGAAATTGCAGTCAAAATAAGCTTTTATTTATACTCCCACTTATATAATATACATAGTATTACAGCATGTATTTTGTTATGTATCAATATGATAGTTGTTAATGAATTCATAATTAATTCTTTTACGTACCTATGTAGTTTATCCGTAAATGGGGTTGAAATATGGCGATAAAATTTATCAGACAAATTAATCTATATTTTCGAGTTCCGGGAAGAAATATTTATGTAATCGATTGAAAATTCCTTTAGGTAGTCCAGTGATTGTTTCTCTGAAGGGTTTAAGACTTCGAAAGCCGTCTGTCAGTCCATTTCAGAGATAGAGTGCAAAGTAAATTCACAATAACGGGGTAGGTGATATCGGGACAAGGGTTGTAAAGATTGCTTCTAACTGCACACAATAACACATTGATGTTGGTACGTGTGGCGGACAGCGTTTCAACACTACTAGAAATCCATTTGTGCGAAGTACCTACCTACCTAAGTATTTTTATTTACACAAAAACGAAATCAAAACACCACTGTCCCATATTTTAATGCTACTGAAGGATCATACCATTAAATTAGTGACATTTACCTTTTATTTTTATTTTTTTAAACCGAGTTGAGTTCCCTTTCGTAGTAAAATAGAAAGTGTATGAGGTATTCGTGTGATGGTGTAAGCAAAGTAAACTGGGTCGAAGGATACGTCCGTGTAAATTGTCGATAGTTTGAGGGCATTAACGTCATTGTCTATCTGCCAAGATCCTGATATATATTGTAGTACATTTGGTTCACCCCATTGGAACCTATCGGTTCGTGACGGCTAAAGCGATGCTGGATCGGCAACTAATACCTTTCATGTGCCACAAGTGCACGGTGAAGAGCTTTAGATAAAACACAACATTCACAGTTTACAATCGTATTAGTTACTACATATCTCCATAATTCTCCTATGTATTTAAAGAGTAACAATATTAATTTAAACGACGGTGTATTGATATATGGCCCAATAATATTTGATAACTCACTCCCTTAATTTTTATTGGCTGACACAGCTTCGCACTTCGTGACCTTATAAAATTTTGCATTAGTTTAACTTCTTTTAAAATGAAGAGAAGTGCCTACAGGGCATCATTTTTGAGCTACCCCTTAGACGGATATCCGGATTGAACTGGAATATTGTTTTGAAATTAAATTTTAATAAATGTTCTTTGTCAATTTTTATTTTTAGGTCGGGTGACATTTCTTTTTTAATCCATCTTGACTTTTGATCAAAGAAAATTTTTGTTTGATTCTTTAGGATCACAGGGTTACGGTATGTAAAGACAACACAAGCTAAATCGCTTAGGTCATCTTCTTGTTCACGCGAAGTGAATGAAGAATGAATGCAAGTGCGTTTGGGTTCGAAGGTATATAAAAGTACATAAATTGAGCTATGTAATACGCAGGTATAAGGCGTAAGATTCAGGCCCCGATGTGGTCCCAAAATAGGAAGTCCTAAACTGGGAATATCCCGTCTTCTCTATCTCCCTAAACCTTTTATATTATGTGATCATGTACGCGTATGTGCATGTAGATTCTATGACTTCTTAGTCTCGAGTACAATAACTATATCGGTTATTGATTTATAACCCCCGGCGTTTACACAGCGAATCACGTATTTCATTACGAAATAAAATCTTTGCACTTTTAATAGAATAGTTTTGTGTTCAGGGTTAACAAAAATTACACAAATAAATTATCCAGTAATAATCAGATAATATTCTCCATTACGGGGTTAATACTGTTGTATTTCTATTTCGCAAACATTAGAACAAGAAATAATAAAGAACGCACATGTCAGATAAAGATTTTTCCTTTTCTGCCCCACTGATGCCTTTAATCGCTTAGATCCTTGAAGAAGGAGGGCTCGAGTTAAATATCAAGCAGCAACCTACGTAGAAAGACGTAGAAAAAGCATCGGATTGAGTTGGGTACCTACTTACCTATACACATCCTTACAAAACATTTTGATGATATTTTTACCGTCCGTAATCACATATAGCACGGATCTCATCTCGTCCAGGTCCCTCGTTTCTACCCTTCAAATACTTTTCTTTTATTGCTTGGACTTATAATTCGATAAAGCAAATTGACTTGGAACGGGCACCTTTCTTGGATGGGTAGGTACCTACTTACCTACCTACTGTCGTATTTTGGCTCGGCGAAATAAAAAAATATGGAAAATAATATGCATACGTCTTGTCACGGATAATGATGCTCGTCTGATGTATAGAAACCTTTTTTTTATCTTTTATTCATACCTACCGTTTTACTTTTTACTTTGTCGTAAAAAAATATGAACGAATAATAAAAAATATTCACTAAATTTAATGACTTTCATGGTAAATTTTAACTACCTACTTAAAAATTCAGTTGCATTTCACAAGGTTTATTTTGTGGTTTATTGTCCAACTAAAAAAATAAAGGAAGCATACAAAATCAATTTTGCTATAGTCCCAGTCGAAATGGAATATTCTTTTTGACTATGTCTCTCGTTCTTCTTCCACCGATGCGACCTGCTCATTTTTCTTTTCACTGATGTTGCGTTGCCCCGCTAGCTGTCTGGATGGCTTCGTTTGGCTTATATTGTTTGACTTCTTTTCTGCCATTGGTCTCAGTCGAGCAACGTTCGCGAATTTCATCACGAAATCCCCCCTGAACGCTGCTTAAAATGTAGTAAAATAGAGCTTCCCCGACGGGCCCTGACGGCAGAGCACGAAATTTAATAGAGGAACATTTTTATGTAATTGAGCCCAGGCGTTTTCCTTACTGCATCAACAAATTTTTATTCTCATATTCCCTGCTAGGGGAACTCGAATAAAAATACTCACCGTAATTTATCTGCCAGATAGATATCGGCCTTACCCTCAATTTACTTTTTCCATGCTTATTTCCCGTTTTTCGCTTTTTTTATAATCATATTTTTATACCAAAATATAGAATTTAAACTTTATTTGAAAACATTTCAAACCGAAGTGAACATCTAAAAGTTTTTTTTGCGCATAAATATTAATAATTCGATAATCTTTAGTGCAATTGTTGTGAAACATTATTAATAACTAATTATATAAAACAAAAATTTGTGAAACCTACACCAAGTATTGTTTTATTTAATTAGTCATAAATGTTAAGAGTGACAGTAGGAACTAAAAGACAAGTTACTTGACATACGTCAAAGGCAATTCTAAAAATATTGGTCCTAAAACTACTCGTTGACAAAACATCGACTGAAAAAAGGATAATGTTGTTGAGCTTTAATATTTATTTTCCCGTGAGGATTTATATGTTGGTTTTGACAAAGTCCGTCGTATGAGACATGAAGGGTGGTTTTATAGTTTCGTGAGGGAATAATCGAAGTGACATGCCGATGAAAGCGGTATCACAGGTCTGATATTGTCAGTTCCAGCCGAATACTTCGAATGCCTGTCAATTTATCGAAAGAAAAGCGCCGGTTGGTAATAAGAATGCTTAGTATAATTGAATGGACGGACCGTGGAAGCTTGAGGAGCACCTTCAACAGGAACAAGCCGGGTCTATTAGTGAGGGATAAAAGGATCTACTGTATACTTAGACCTGGGCTCAAAAAGGGCACTCATGCTTCCAACTAACATTTACTTTAGTAACTTTAATTAAATTAAACTTTTTTTATTCTCGTTTTATTATTTTTTACAATTAATTGCCTTATCCTTTCTTGTGGTCAAAACGATTTGAGATAACTACAAAGAAAGTAAGTTTTATCCCCATGAGGGTTGCTGTAAGTATCTCCCGCATGAATAGTTTCTAAGTTGAGAAATCGAAGTTGACTTACCTATCGTTTATTTGTTTATTTTATGCTAGAAGTATAAAGTTCGTTTTTGGGCAACCATAAGACGACGAATCGAATCGAACACAAGTCTACTGGTTGACTGACTGACTGACTGTTAAGGACTAGTCCAATTTAATACGTCTCATGTTATGTATTTCAAACTTGCCGTTTACATCCCCTGAGACCTTTGGTAACGGAGACTATTTGTTTTGCTCAAAACCGATATCTGCTGCTTCGTTCGAATATATGTACCTATGTAGCTCCTGTGATACCGCAAGGTACACCAAAAACTACATCACAAAATTCATGAAATATCAATAAAGCAAGGCGATCAACGAATTTTTGGAATTATGGTTTATAAAGAAGCAGAAATGAATACAAAACTATTATTAAAATGTTTCAATCCTTAAAGGTAGGACAAATTGTGTTCTTAAACTCTTCAATTAATAATTCTACTGGTTTGTTCATTTTTGAATATTTATTATTTAATTTATTTATTCCACGTTTTCATTTTGCTTATTTCAACCATCTAGCCAATAAATCAATTGCATATTGGCCACAATTGCTCTGGTTAGTTCACAGAAAGAAAAATTCCGAAAAGGCCCTAAATATATATACAAACTTCACATTATACTTCTATATATGTGGATAAGTAGGTCTGTCGGGAATAAGTCTTTGATGTAAAGAGACAGGTATCTTTAATGAGCATTTCTCTTTTGCCTTTAACAAAAGACGATGAAGGAAAAAGGTGGAGGAAGCCACCCAACGTTTTCAGTTTAAAACGTGGAAGAAAACGAGAGTGGGCGTACAATATAATAGCAAAAAATCTTGCATACTCCTCTGAAGAAGACCTAACGAATAATGTAGGCAGAATACCATAAACATGTATTTTTTGTACATCGGAAACAAACTTGAATTAACATTTTTACTACAGAAAACGTTTAAAATGTCTTTAGTATCAGTAATATTGAACGCAGAAGTGTGCGCAATTGGACAAATTATAGACTTTACTGTCAATGGGCTAGCAAATTTGACAGCTGTTATATACCATCCTAAATACATTGGCTTTCACTATGAAGCACATTCTATTTATTATAAAAATAATAATGATTAGGGTATTTTCTAATGGACATTATCTAAAATTGACTTCTTTTGTTTTAGGTAAGTGTTTGTCGACAAATACATGAGGAATTATTTCGTGCTGGTGGTGAGTTATTAAGAAAGCTTTATTTTTGAATAATAATATACGAACCCTAGCAATCATAAATTTATGGTTTTATGTATGTCGTCTTTTGTCACATTTTCCTTAATGCATCATGTTGCTTCAGCTCAAAAAGTTAATGAACACCTCTATGTGCAATAAAATAAGAAAAATCTTGTTAATTGCAATAACTAGCCATTAAATTATTTCATTAAAAACCGTTCTAAACTTAATGTATTTTTACGTGTAAAACGATTTATATGAGAAAAGTTCATAATATAAGTAAAAGAGGTCAAAACGTCGTATTGTTTCTTAAAATTTTGATCGAATACTTTCAATTTAATTCAATAGTGACTTCTTATTAGTCAAGTTAATATTTTTTTTTAAACCCACATTTCTTTAATTTAATCTATCTAAATCTACAACAAAGTGTTCTCAGTAGGTACACTGAGAGGACGTTAATTTGTTCCCAGTAGTTTCCTTAATTGCAACGTCGCGCCTTTTCGGTCTGTATGTTGTCGATAATGTAGGAAACAATAATATTGCGAGCAGAATCGCATCTATTGCTCGCAAGTTTCGTGGCTGTTTCAATGTTTACATACTTAATATACAGGGTCTTTCAAGTTGATAGGCTATTAGTATATGAATTAGTAGAATGAATTCAATTCTGAAACTTGAGCTCATTTGGTTATAGTTAATGCCGCTTCTTTTGAAAATATTTTCAATTTCGATTTACATCCGGTTATACCGAAAGTAGATGTTAACTTTCTTATTTTAAATGGAATGACATACTTCAAACTGTAGATTTTCTCAAAAAGTATAAGCAAAGGTACACGATAACCTCATATCAAAAGACGCCAAATTCAAGGAGGAATTCGAATATGTAGTCAAAAATTGGTCATTCTATTTAAAAAAATTGACTTATGCCTCTTTGAAGTTGACCAACTTTGACCAAAAAAATTGAACACCCTGTACATTTTAGTTAAAAACCACATTTTTTTTTCGATAATGTGAATAGTTATAAATAATTGTTACGAGTTATAAAGCGAAATCTCAAAAATTAATTGAATTACGGTTTTTTAAATGTTAACGTGCAGATGTCAAAAATGTTGAAAAAAAATAAATAACTCAAATTCCATCAATATTGTCGGGGTAGTGCCTCCTTTAAAATACGAATGAATTCAGATTTTCTATCGGAAATTGTACAAAAAGTATGTCATTCCATTTAAAATAAGAAAGTAAACATCTACTTTCGGTATAACCGGATGTAAATCGAACTTGAAAATATTTTTAAAAGAAGCGGCATAAACAATAACCAAATGAGCCCAAGTTTCAGAATTGAATTCATTTTACTAATTTATATACTAATAGCCCATCAACTTGTAAGACCCTGGATATTAAGTATGTTAACATTGAAACAGCCGGGAAACTAGCGAGCAATAGATGCGATTCTGGTCGCAATATTATTGTTTCCTACATTATCGACAACATACAGACCGAAAAGGCGCAACGTTGCCATTTAAGGAAACTATTGGGAACGAGTCAACGTCCTCTGAGTGTACATGTAAATATTAAAAAAATAAGTAAAAACATTTTGTGTAAGGATCTTATTTTCATTCAAAGAAATCTAGAATAATAATTTAATTGTTACAACTCGTACAGACAATAGTAATGAGATTTATCAAAAGTTAGGGTAGGTTTCAAGCCAATTATTCTGCCCTATTCAATTTATATCTTGAAATTTCGCCTGCCACTGGTTTTTGAATTACTACTCATATATAAATTTATTCATAACAGGAAAATTATCGTAAATAAATAAACTTATCCATCTTTATTTATCCATAATTGATTATATTATAAAATAACGCTTCCAGCAATTAACTACCCTTGTAAATTCCCCCAAATCTATATGCATTTTCCGTTTGTGCAATAACATCTCATAAATGAATTTACTAGCGAGTAAGTGCAGCAATACGGGCTAAAGACTGAATTATACTTGAAATATTAACAATCCGGCTGCAACGTATCCGGTTCGGAAGTGAGTTCAATATTGGCGCATTCCGATCGCTTATTACTCGAACGTACGTCTACTCTACACGGAATATAAGTGGTGTGTATGTGTGTATCTACGTATATTGCGTAGATTTGGGAATATTCCACCCGAAAACACATGCATATTTGGGTTTTTATTAGAAAGCGATTTCAATGATTGACATATTGCTACTAAACAATTTACTTTGATGTTAAGTTGAGGCTCGAATATTGCGCTGAAAATAAAGCCGTGAGCCCTTGTCACAGCACAGCACTTTGGGGTCAGTTGTAGTAGTTCCTGGTCTCTATATTATTAGCTATGGGGACATACATAGGTAGGTACTTGGGAACTAACTGTTCTCTGATCTGACAGAGGGTTAATCGAAATCCGGACAGGCACAAAGAGATTTCTCCATTACACACCTCGGTTTTAATATCAGATCAGGTTGAGAGGATTTCTGTTCTCGGAAATGCTAAGTTTCATGTAATGGGTTGAAACATGTACAGTTTAGTGGCCAGCTATTGGGAAAATTAATTTTTTTAAAGTAGCAGCATTGCTACAGGACTATAAGTAGTTGTTCTGATCAGAGACGGTTAAAATAAAAAGCCTTAGCAGTTACGTTTTATATACTTATTTTTAAACGTTTATTTTTTCTTTATGGTACAAATAGAAGTGTACTTATTTCCTATTGCAGTCGCTCTTTGTATCTTCTTTTTATTTTCCCCGTTTACGACATGTTCAAATAAACTTTTTTTCGCAC
Source organism: Agrilus mali (assembly GCA_029378335.1). Classification (NCBI taxonomy): domain Eukaryota; kingdom Metazoa; phylum Arthropoda; class Insecta; order Coleoptera; family Buprestidae; genus Agrilus; species Agrilus mali. Next base: position 2,410,830 of record CM055660.1, read on the forward strand.
TTGTTTATTTTATGGTCAACTATAAAGACACAATTTTCTGGAAGAAGAAGCTGTTTACATACGCAAGGCGTAAGTATAAAACTTGCAAGTTCGCGGTCGCTTTACGTTAATGTTTTACGGTCGGAGAGTGTTGCCATTGCTTTCTAATTTACACTTTTTGTTGTAGGCAGTCGTTTCTGAAGTTTTTGTAATGTTCGCTTTTATGGCATTACTAAAAAGAAGCGCGATAAAGGGAAAAAGGGCCTGTTGAAACACGTAATTATAATATATCCAGGTTTGTCTTTTTAAAAGGGAGACTATTGCAAAAGTACAGGGCGAAATAAGCTCCAATAAGACATAGTTTATTTTAAATGTATTAGGGAGGTCATAACTATTACAGTGAATGAGGGCGGTCACCCGCTTCACCACCCTAACTCACTTCTGTCTTCTTTATTATTTTATTTCTTTAATCCACATTATAAATTTTTTGCTTCTTGTCGTGAATGGAATCTGTATTTTAAATAAGGTTCGATGTACTGCATGAAATATGGAAATGTTAGGAATGGGTACTGTAAATTTTGAGAAGTTTCTTGCCGGATGTAGATAAGATTCACCATCCAAATGGCCCTTGAACGAAATGAAAGTGTTTTACAAATATTCCTCCCTACCTATGCAGATCCTGACCCAATTTAAAATAAAAGGGAGAAGAGGATGTCGAAATATATACCGTTATTCTAAAGTGGCTGCAATTCAAACCCACCCGTTCTTTTATACTGCTGATCAGTCCTAACGAAACAAAACCCACCCTCACGGCAAAAGTTCAGGTTCTGTATTATTGTTTCACGATTCCGAGAACAAGTCAACTCTTTTATATTTACATTGTTCGGATATTCGTGATCCCTAGGGTTCTGGTGAGATTACAAGGATTCCGCGTCGCTTTTCGAAATTCGCGAACCGAAATATTACGTTGTGAGTAAACAAAGAATGTCCGAGGGGCAGCAGCATCACTGGTGGTAGTGGTAGCTCGAGCAATAATACACCAATACCCAGTCAAATGTATCTATTCTTTCGAGGCACAGTGGTCGCAACCCATAAAAAAATTACGTACTTAACACAAAGAAGTCTAGGGACTTTACATTTGAAACAACCCCCACATTGGTATGCATAAAGTTGCACTTAAAATTCTTGACCTTTGCTAAGGTCCCATCCAAATTCTGCTAGATTTGGTTGGCTAACTGTTTCACTTAATAATTTAATCAATCTCGACAAATTTGTTTCGACTGAATTGAGGCCATTTACAAGAGAATACAGAGATTACTAAATTATTAAAACTAGAAGTTACAAATTTATATAACAATCTATATAAGAGTAGGGGAAAGTTATATGTCACTAATTCTTTGTGCTTTCAAGCTTTCTTAATCTCAAGGATTTGGATGTGAGGAATTAAAAGGGATTGCAGTATCAATCAGTAATTGTTGGTTTTCGAAAAATATTAAATTTAAACTTTGCTCTTCCAGATATGGGAATTTTTCATCCCAGATAATTTGTATTTATTTCAACTTTAGTCCAAGTATCGCCTCCAAGCTTCCAGGTTTGGATTTGACTGTGTAGTGTGGTGTGCGTCACGGCGCCTTTATCTAAACCGCGTCGGCCGTCCGCCTGGCGCTACAACCTATCCATGCGAACACCAGAGCGAGATATTAAAATGTCGCGAAATGACCACGACGACGCTACTACGCCTAGCGTCGCGACGCGAATCGGTTTACGTGTGTTCTAAGCGGCGAGCTTTTCTACCGAACAAGTACCTACGTACGTACAGTTTATTGCAACCGGATGCCCCTGGAACAGCTTTACTTTCGCCTCAGTGAACTTTATGTACTTAAACATGTGTGTATACACCCTGGACGCAGGCAACTAGATAAATCTAGTATAGGTACATCCGCAACATCTAAAAACATCATTTTCGATACGTACATGCAACTACACGTTTTCTTTTTTTGAACACGAATAATTTGAAGTAAGAAGAAAAAACGTCCCACATCTTTGGGGGTCGATATAGTATCTTCGGCTATCAATAAGTTGAGTTCTTCAGTACGTGAGTCCCAAAAATTGCTATTAATCGATTCAGAGTCGAAAAATTGCAGATCGTGCAAGTGTCATAAGGACAATGAATTGGTAGAAACGTTTCCGTGTCAGAAGACCCAAAATGCTACAGAAGCAGAAACAAAGAGGGGGCAACCGCGGAAACTTTCGTTCATAAATATCTTTTTATTCCGAGAAACGTATTGCAATAAATCGGAAATAAATAATAAATCTGTCGATGGCTAACGTTATCGTCGCCAATTAGATCGGTAGAGGGCGGTTGCACTGTACCAGTTTCACCTGAACTTCGCCGCCGGAAATGATAAGGTGATTACCCAACTTCGGTCGTTTATCACAATCGAGAGGGCCCAGTCTTTATGGCTTTGTTTACTCGCAGCCAGCTATGCACGTTTACGTAACGGCACACAGCTATTTTGCGAAAATAGTAAAAACGTTTTATCGTCTACTTCTGGAGAGTTTCTGTGCTGTTTTCTTCGCTGACTTTTTCCGGTCTTCCGAAGAGGGTTGATCAGTGGCCTAAGTACATACCCTTCTTGAAAATCGCACAGATATTCGTGCCAAGTATTTCTCAAAAACAAGCACAAAAGTGTGTCACATAGAGTCCAGGTAAATAACAAATATTACAAGAAAAAGAGACTCTTGAGGTGTTGGACTGTAGTTACCAAGTTAACTCCTAAATGCTTTTCGAGGATTTCTTATCCTTTTCTTTTCTCTTTTTGTACTTTCTTCTTACTCAGCGGTAGTGGTAACTACGTAATATATGTCGAAAAAGACTTTGATGTCAAAATCTGGTCGTCTAATTTAAGACGAAGACGTACAAAGTTAGTAATTAGCAAGTAGATGAAAATCAATTTATCCAAACTTACCACGTCCTTACTTTACAAACATCATCGTCTTCATTGCCATCAACATCACTGTTAGGTCTTCAGTCGGAATATTACACTGGTTGATGGAGCATCTGCACTTCCTCCATCCTGAGGTTGTGTAACTTTACTCAGCAAGCTGAAGAATAAAACTAGAACTTGTGCAACTTATTGCTGAAGAATCTTCCCACTATACTCCTCACTAGGTGTTCAATAGGAAGTCTGATGTGGATGGTGCATCTCCTCATCCAGTATCCTACGCCCATCTAGCTTTTCTCAAAAAGCTCAATGGCAAAACCGGGTCTTGTACAATATAGACTTAAATATTCTTTCTACTATTATTGTCATCATCGTCAGTAGTTCTTCAATGGAAAGATTGGTTGATGGAGCATCTGCACTTCCTCCATCCTGAGGTTGTGTAACTTGACTCAGCAAGCTGAAGAATAAAACTAGATCTTTTTTAACTTATTCTTAAAAATTCTTCTTACTATCCTCCTCACTAGGTCTTCAATAGGAAGTCTGATGTGGATGGCGCATTTCCTCATTCAGTATCCTACGCCCATCTAGCTTTTCTCAAAAAGCTCAATGGCAAAACTGGGTCTTCTACAATATAAACTTAAATATTCTTTCTACTATTATTGTCATCATCGTCAGTAGATCTTCAGTGGAAGGATTGGTTCATGGAGCATATGCACTTCCACCCTCCTAAGGTTGTGTAACTTTACTCAACAAGCTGAAGAATCAAACTAGAACATGTGCAACTTATTGCTTAAAAATTTTCCCACTATACTCCTCACTAGGTCTTCAATAGGAAGTCTGATGATGGTGCATTTCCTCATTCAGTATCCTACGCCCACCTAACTTTTCTCAAAAAGCTCAAGGGTAAAACTCGATCTTGTATAATACAAACCTAAATATTCTTCTTACTATTATCGTCATCATTGACAGTACGTCCTCACTGTAAAGACCAGCTGATGGAGGTCTCCACTTTTACCATCCTCAAGATTGTGTAACAAGCTGAAGAATAAAGCAGGATCTTGCACAATTTGGTCCTGATAATTCTTCTTGCCATCCTCTTCGCCAGGTCTTCAAAAGGACGATTTGTTGACGCCCTATATCTCAAATATTTTCAAACTGCAACCCAGTCTAGGTATTCCTACACCCACGACCTCCTTGTTGACTCCCACTGCCTCCTTTGTGCTCATACTTTTGCTATATCTCCTCATTACCAACTTCTCTAAATTTAAGATCAATTGATTGTACAGTTGTGTTGTTAAAATGAGCGTGCGTTTTACTTTCTCGAAGTATTAGCCGATTGTATCTTTATGGAGTTAAATTTGATACGTATTACAACATTTCTATGGTAACGATCACGACAATAACAACATGAACGCAACGTTTCGCAACCTAAATCCGTCCCTGAACCGTTTATTTTGCTCGCCGTCGACTGTTTCTCTTTGCTGGTATTCCAATTAGGACAGGAGCTCATTATACACGTATTTCAGTAGGTTAGGTAGGTATATAGATGGCTGCGGCAGCGGCATCTCCAAATATATAGACAGGATGAAAGGGAGAGAGAGAAAGAGACAGGGAGAAGAGTTTTGCGACAACGAATTGCAAAGGCAGCATCGAGTCGTCGGTACCCATAGCAGCTGAGATAGACCCTTTGAAGCCTCCAGAAAACTCCTATCAATAGCAGGTATTCTGGACTTGTGTAATAACAAGCCATTTAGCGGAGAGCGCTCATCCAGTTGCCAAGGATACAGAGGGCACGACACTTTTGTATATCTATCGTATTTACCTGACGGTGCTTGTCTTTTCTGCCTATAATATTCCTCTGCTTTTCAATTCGAAAACTAGGTACTTGTCAATTATCTACTTCTTCACCAATTATGCAGTTAACATTCAGGACTTTTCAAAAACAAATCACTCAATTTCATCTAGCAGCAGTGGATTATTTTCTGTTCAAAGGGATGAGGGTTTGGAAGAGGATTTTTTTGGACCCTCCAAATGCAGCACCTCACTTTCTAGTGCCTCCACCCTTAATGCCGGTATGAATCATTCGAGGAATCGAACAGAATAGTAAATTCATTATTAGCTCTAAGTGGTATTTATTACGAGGATGTAATAGATATCCCGCAGGATTTACACAATAACATTCATTAAATGATATTTTGAACTAAATCCGCTGTTAATTATTTTCTCTGATATTGATTATATTACATTCTTCATTATATGCCAAGCGGCATTTAGTTTACACAAAGCCCAACCGCATGTTTACAATTCTTGTTGTTATAATCGCAATGAAATTTGCGATATTATATTCTGCCGGTTTGCAGTAGCCTCTGCAGAATTTATTAATGCCATTACTCTGAAAACAAACTGCAAAATATGAACGTGCGTGTGTATGTATGTATATGGATGTTTGCTCGGTACTGTTTATTATGATATAATACAGATGATGATAAACGACGTGGATGTTTGATTTCTGCAACCCCATGCTAGGGGAGAATTCCAGGAGTTATTTTCAGCAACCAACGTCAAATAAAACGAAATTCCTATGTAGACCCAGTCCGAAGCACATCGTAATGTAATAACAAAATGTATAGATACACCAATATTTAGTTGTTTAATAAACAAACTATCGAAGTTTTGTATGGAAACAGAACCAGTGCCGTCCAAATGGCAAATGGGGATGCAGCAACTCAAAATGGACTTTCTCTAGTAAATAAATCGAAAACAGTTCTTTAAATAACTTCTAGATTATTACTTGTATTATTCTAATTAACAATGAAGTTGGCTTAATTTACAATTTTTGACAAAAGTAGTAGGTTAATTATTGAAAGTCAATAGTCAATCGCGAGAGTAATTATGGTACTACTAAATACTTATTACTTGAAAATTACTCATAATTCTACTACTATTTGGGGTAGAACTACTTAATAGATAAGTGGGGGTTGTACTAGTCTCACCAGAGGTGCAACCATTAAATAGTTGATGGCGATCGTTTTTAATTTGGGACAGAAGAAATAGTAAAGGGTTAGTAGTAGTCCTACCAAAATAAAAGTGAATGTAACAATCACCTAAAGGGTAATTTTAGCCTCATCAAGACTTTGGCAATACAAAAAACCAACCAAAAGTAATTACCAGTGAGTGACTTAAATGCTACTGAAACGCCCAAATGCAATTTAGGGAGAAGTAATGGGGAAGAAGGGGCTTGAATTCGTCTCACCAGAGTTTCAAACAATACTAGCGGTCATTTAATCGTTTTTTTTTTTTATTTAGGCCACTAAAAATAGTCAGTTAGAGGTTGGTAGTGGCCCTACCGGAATCTGAACAATAATAATGAGCAACTACAAATTATTACCAGCCCCACCACTATTACTGAGGCAACATTTTGGGTGATTTGGAGGCTAGTGGTAGTCCAACCACAATGGCACAATGAAGTAGGGGGTCAGAAATATTCCCCCATAGTTTCAATCAATTGTAATAGTCATTAAGGGGTTGACAAAACTCTCTTTTCAATTGAAACCAGAAGAAATAGTAAGTTTAGGGTTAGTAGTAGTCCTATCAAAATTAGCATTAAAGGTAACAGTTACCTGGAGGTTAATTTTGAATCGGGACAATATTAATGATCAAGGAGAGGTTTTTATCAGCCCCTCCCACCACTAATTGAAGCAAAAGTAGTAGGGCCTTGGAGGTTAATTGTAACTCTACCACAATTTTGGGTAGAACTAATGGACAAGTAGAGGTTAAAATTAAGGAATTTTACATATTGCAGAGTATGTAGGTACTGTGAATTCCAGTACCATGAGTAATCTCCATTAGATTGAAGTTGTATTAGGTAAATTCTAAGGAGTTTTTACTTGTCTAACGTTTATTCTCGAAAGTTAACAAAAAAGAGAAGGTTGTTTTTAGTAGCTGTCGAAAACGTATGACACAGGTAACTAATAAGAAATAATTTTGAACAGTTTCGATGATTTTGAAGCGACTGTCTTTTATTCGTTGTTTAAAGTAAGAATAGGTACCTAGGTGGAATTTCGATAACGTGTTCAAAATAAGTATTCGTTCGTTCAAAGGAAAATTTAGGCAGTGTCGTGGAAATTCGTCCGCGCCGCCGTTCACTTCACGCTCTCGCTCCCCTTTTGAAGTAATTCGTTTCAACGACAACGCGACGTCGGACGAAAGTAATAGAAGAAGAAACGGGAACGAACGGGTCCCGTCACCTGGCTGTCCTTCGCGACTACGATCGGTCGGGAGACCTGGAGACCTTGATATTCTCGTTCCCGTTCGTTGTTCGGGGCTCACCTGGATACCGCCGTGGGTTACTACAACGACGAAAAACCGACTGCCTCTACTTGGCCGTTTAGTAGACGCGGGTGGCCGTCGTTACCATGACTACTTAGGTAAGCAATCAAATGCGCAGTGTTGTACCGCCTCCACGCGCGCGAGGCAAGACGGCCGGCGTGCTCCTCCCTGCTACCGAGCGACGTCGTCCTCGGCACCGGCGTCGGCGTCGGCGTCCTCAACGTCGGTATCGCGAGGAGAAGATCGCCTGTTGATAGTGCTCTAGATCGTCACAATCCGCTGGCTGGCTAGGTTAGGTACGTTCCTTTACTTTTGCCAGTTGTGAACGGACACGCGATCTCCATATCTACCAAGTACTTAGTATATAATAATATTATCACATAACTATTTAAATATTAAATACCTAATACTATTATCTCATTGTCGTCAAATAACTAACACGTATATACTACTAGTTGTCTCATCTTTGCGTTTACTCTCGGCTGGAGGGGTTGATGAATTTGCTTGTTGTGAACGGGACCGTTTTATATATGAGTACCGCAAGCTACAGGTAACCTTTTTTGTTATCATTATCATTATCAATAGTCTTACAAACCATTGCATGTTAGTTAGTTATTCAGTGTTGTACACAGATAAGCATTTTCTGAATTTTTTAGCTATGGACTTACATGAATGACAAAAATGATTGTAAATTAAGGCACCATTTTAATTCTAATTATAATGTATACTATTTTATTTTTATGCAACTTATTCTTTGGTTACTAACCGTATCAATATAAATTATTTATCGACTACTTGTTAGTCGTTTTTGTAATTCAAACCATTCGCTTAAACTTCGGTTCTTGAATTATACGTTTGACTGTAAGTATCTATGTATATATATATATAATATAGGTATCTGTTCTTACATCAGTTTAAACGGTTTACAGCAGCTATTAATCGTCCTAAAATTAAAAACAATTAATCTAGTGTTCAAGCGTTCAGATTGTTGGTGTCTTTTTGTACAAAATTACTGTTTTATTACAGACATATCTATTGCTGCTGCTTATATCTATTTTAATTATTTTTTGTGTTTTGGTAAAATTATTAGATAATCTATTGCTTGTAAACTATTCAACAAATTTTTCTTTTTGTAAATATCGCCCGATATTGCTTGTATTTTAGTAAAAATAATTTATCAATAGGGACAATGACGGATAGTATCTTTGTCAGGTAAACTAGGTCAAGGATATGTACCGTACTGTACCAATCTATCAGTTTTAGACGTAAGGGAATAGGCTTAAATTTTTCAAATGGCTCTTCTTTACTAAAGTACTATTTATTTATATTTCAATGAAAGATATTATCGTAATTTAAGACCATTTGGCACACAATTCTGGTGATAAGAAAAGTTCATTTCAAACTCCCGTTCTCCTAATAGTGCCATTTGTATTCTCCATAATTTTTATTTTTGTTGTGTTGATGTTGATATGTTTTACGAGCCTTTTTAAACCCTTAAACACTGGTTTTTTGCCTGTAAAAGTGAAAAAGTATCGGTTACAGTCAGTGGTTGCCATCATGTTGTGTGCATCGATCCATTTTCTTTGGGGGTCGTTAAGAAAAATGAGGATGGACATTATAGTCTCTAGGGATATTCCTCTTTCCTCTTTATATGCCTAAAAGGTCCACTTGTTGACGGAAAAAATGAAGGAGACGCCCTTCCGGCTATTACCTTTCACTTTTCAGAAGGCCCACCCTTATTCTATCGAAGAGCTTCTGAAAATTCTAAAAATTGTCTCCTGAGTCAATTTTATAAATGGAAAAAAAGTATTATTCTACTCCAACCACAGACAACCTCATCTTCACTTCTTTTATACTACCAATGTATTTTAAAAGAAATATATGGCTTATAATTAAATACATCAAATATTGGTTTGAAAGTAAAGGTAAACAATCAATAAATATTGGCAGTGTTTTCACGTTTCCAATCAATGTCCAATAATTTATTTGGAAACATTTCAGTCGTACGTAATCTCGGCTTGTAGTCCTTTAGATTTTTCCGTTGATCCTGCATTGTTTTCCGTAATCTCTTCGTTTAATCCAAAACTTCATGTTACAAAGAAAAAGAACATTTTGGAATTCTGCTTAAGATTCGCTATTAGAAGCTATCTTTAATCCTGGATCTGGAGAATGAACTAATCCGACTGAGCAACTTCCCCTTCATGCTCGCTTAATCTCAGAGTGGTAAGAACAGCTGAACACACAGCAACCCCCATACTCGATTTAATCTTGAAATGACGGAAACTCTTCAACCGAAAATGCAACCCTTATTATCGATTACGCATGGTAACAACAAGTAATAGCAGGCACACGTTGATAAATGTAATGTGTAGGTATTGCAAATCCACTCCTTGAAGGCATGTTATTAATTTTTTGTAAAATTAAAATTTATTTATAAATAATTCAATTAAAATAAAAAATGGTGGATTTTGGGGATGACAGGTCGATGAAGTGTAAGATTTGTGATTGGAAAAAGTTGATTTTGCGGTTGTTAAGAAGAAAATAAATTGATTTCGGGACAGACTATTGCACGGATTGGGCGAAACTTTTAGAAAGGTTTGTAATTACAAATTTCTGCTTCCGATCTCAAGGTAAACGGAAGGGGAAAGTGAAAGATTTGTGTAAAACGTTCAAGTTTCAATTTGAGGAGTGAAAGTTGTTATAACTGCTCAAAAATTCCGCTCCTGGCAAATGGAAAAGTTTTTTAGGTGGAAACTTTTTTGCTCCGTCCAAAGTACTTTAATTTTTTAAACATGGAGTTTTAATTACTTTTTTCGGCATCTTGCAAATTCTGCTGCTAAATAAGTAATTTCGAGCAACGAAATATTCCTAAACCTTTTTCATACTCTAAATCACCCCCAAAAAAAGTATCCGAAGAAATAGCATTTATTGGTCCCAAAATCAGTAATTTTTAGGTTCTAGACCCTGTTCAAACTTTGTTGATGTGAAATTAGAATTAGAAACGATGTAGGTTGATTTTAGGTACTCAGGGGTCTGTCACCCAGTTGGTATTTGATTTAGTACAATACATATAATTTATTAATCGGCCCATTAATGTGTAGAAATATGTTCTTGTTAAAATGCTACCTATACAAAATGTTTTTAAAAGTAGCAGATAGGTAGTAATGGGTTAGTAAGTACCAATACATTTCGGTAATAACTCATAAGGGCCGTTAGAATCTCTTAAACTCGAACCATGCAATTTGGTACATTTATGGTCTGCTATCAAGCAATTACAAAAGACAAACGAGTCATCCCTTCGCGTTCTCTTTCGCCCTTTTACTACGAACGTCCCTCCGAGTTTACGGCCTCTTCAGTGAGGAGCAGGTGCTTGAGTTGCACGAATGATTCCGCGATGGTCTGTACGGCCGTAATTAAAATGTCTACTAGCGAACTCTAACAGTCAACCAGATAAATTTATCGTTTTATACACCCAACACATACATAGAAGGGCAGGCGCCAGGAACGACGAAGAAATTTGTTTTCGGTTATGAGTGGAATGCCATTGCAGTCGAAACTTTACAAGACAAATGATTTATTGGGAACTTTTAATTAAATTTATTTGAAACGACTCGGAAGGCTACGTTTGTCAGGCAGCCACCCTCCTTCTCCTGTAGATCTCTAAATTTTGTAAATATCGGTCTTGAACACGTTTAATATTGCCAACCCCCGACACAACTCTTTCCTGTGCCAGTTATTAATAATAAATTGTTACGGTAAACAGAATACAAACAAGTTGCGTTACTAATTCCTGAAGAGCAACTTCATGTGGACTTTTGTTGTTTGCAGGGGGTGCAATTTTGCGTTAAGTGGATATTTGTCTGAAAAGTGAAAAGCTAAAGTTGATCGACACTGAAATGAGCTCCATTTATGCAAATGTGATTCGTTTGTTCTCGTCACTATTTCGAAGGGATTTTTCCCTTTGCATGCGGTCGGTTCCCCTTCTAATTGCGCCGCTTGCCTTTGATGAGACCGACGACTGTATTCAGCCCTCGTCCGTTAATTGCAGCTATGGTAATGACTGAACCCCCAAGTTATGCAAACTTTAAAAGGGCACAGCGAAAGTTCTAACAGGTTTAAAGTAGAACCTTGGGTTTTAGCCGACTGATTCGATTTCGCTGGTGAAAGTTTTCTTCTTCTTATTCATCTTCCCTCCACTTCGTATACCTAAGCGGATAATTTTATCCAACCCGAAATTCCATTTTGTTCTGCCGAATTTGTAGTTGGTAGGTAGACGACGCATCGCGAATGGTGCTCGAGCTTTTAATGACGTTCCAAATCAGGTTCGTTTCTCTTCAGGTTAAATCTTCACGCCGACGTTTCTTTCGTAGGTATCTATTGTTTCTCGGCAACTATTTTCGACGTAAACGAATTAACAACGAAATTTATTAGTTACGGTTGACAACTAACGTGTTATAAATTAAAATGCTTTCTCTTTTAAAGACTGTTAAAATTTAATCAACTACAATTGTATTTATAATTAACAATATTGCCACTTCAAGATTACAAAATTATGTGCTATTCGCTGTTTAATAATACTTTTAAATTAAAATAATTGAAGTTTAATTTCGTTTGGGACATGAGAAGATTGATACAAACATCTTCAGCCATTTAATGTAACTACAATTAGTTCAGTAAATGTAATTTAATTTATTAAGAGGGTGTTGTTACGTTTTGTTCAAAAGATTTTGTGAGTTTCATTAGATATGATAATTTGTCAAATCGTTACAGATTGTGCAAAAATTGATAAGAAACAGGTTACCTACAGTATTTACGTTTGCGTAGATACACAAATTGGTTGAGCTGTCGTGTCGTGAGTTTGGGAAAACTGCAAAATGCTTACCTAGTTAGTGTAACAAGCATATTGTCGACGGGGTAAAAGTTTGTTCGTTTCTGTAATTTTTGCTAACAAGCTTGACATCGGTTATTCGCAAGGCCGAACCGTAGTAGGTACGGTACGTAGGTATAATAATGAAACCTGTTAGCAGAGTTATTGATGTGTTCGAATGAAACGCGACGTTCAACAGGCGCTCCCTATAATTAATGGCTGTGAGCGTCGTAAAAATTACGAAAGGGGAGGAATTTTACCCTCCTCAACTACTACTATTTCACCACCACCGCCGCCGCCACCGCCATCGCCCAGTTCTTATAATGTGTCTATAAGTGAATGAATTAATTCCAGCCAGCAGTTCCTTGTTATAAACGATGACTCATGAATTATTATAATTAGACGTAAGAAGCTTTATCATAAGGGCAAAGGGTGGTTCCCACTGGCATGGCATTCCTTTCATAAATTCCCCGTCATAATAATTGGCCTAATTTTTTACACAAACATTGCCAAACAGGGCGTAATTGTTTGGGTTATAGATATTTAATATGAATAAATTAATAATCATAAACTGACCGGTGGTGGTAAGTTTTTACCAAAGCAAATATTTCTTGTATCAAATACCTACATTCGTTCTTACCCTTAACGTGTCAAGTGTTTTCGTGCTTTCAAAATGCAAATACAGGTATAGTTTGGTCAGCTTTGGGCTTGTTTGTTGTCGGCCGACAGATTATCCGAATGGCCGTTGCACTCGGTTCTCTGAGAGGCAAGTTTTGCCTTTAGCCCATGGTTCAGTTGGCAATTGGGGCAAAAGGATTTCGAAGAAGAACGAATTGGCGAAGTTCTGTGTTGACACTTTCAGAATTTCCCGCCGGTTGCCCTGGCGACCGCATAATGTGGCAACAGAGACAAAGAGAAAGTCCTACAGAGTGAGAGGGACCCTTAGTCTCATATCTACTGTGCAGGTGGAAAAACGGAATAGATGGAAAGGGGTGAACTCTGCGGCCTTTATTTTTCCACGCGACAAACTTAATCAGCATGCAGCGTTCGAGAGAAAAAGGCATTCGCGTTTTACCGAGCGAAACCAACCAGCCAGCGGCTCGACTCGTGGTGGTAGTAACGTAGGTGCTGAAGCTCTATCACCACCGTACTTTTATCTTTTGAAAAAACGACACGGAAGGGCGTTGCAAACAAGCGGAAGGACTTAGCCACACCACTCTACCGCGTTGTGAAATGCAAGAGTATATTTTTCATTTCACTGGAGATTCTTTTACCGTTTTTCTTTGCCTACAAGCGGTTCAGTTTTCAAGGCATTACCTTTTACTCACTTCCATCAATTAACTTTAAGGAAATAATAAAAAAATTGATTATAGTCCAAGGTAGAACATACTCAATATCATTTTATAAAGTTATTTCATTAGTTGATTCGTTCAAAAATTCGTCATTAGGTGAAAAGAAGTCCAGATTGTTTTTACTAATTGTGATTTCGACCCCTTCGTTCCCTTTAGTGAGATTTGATAGGACATCGGAAAAGCACCACTCATTTCTATTGCATGAGATTTACCCTACGAAGTTTCATTTTAAATTCAATTTGAATTGAAAAGTTAACCAGAAATTCTCAACGACACCCTATCCTTTGATTAAAATTGAGGGCATTTTTCTGAACCCCCTTTTGAGCTGTCGTACTTAACGGATGTTTCCTTGTTATGAACAACTTATTGAAGTTTAACTGTTCTGTAGGTGATTGACGACTAGTTACAACTTTGTATAAAGGAAATAATTAAATAAGAATAATACGTATTAAAATCCACCATCAGCACCGTGACATCTTTTCTGTCGCTTTCGTTTTTGCTTTTAATTTCTATTACTCCCCTCAATTATGAGAGATTTGGTAGAATGTATTGTTCCCCCTTCCGAAACTTTCACATAAGATTTACCCATAAATTCGTAATTTAAAATTAATTTTAATTGAAAAAGTCAAGAAAGATTTTGAATGATCTCACTATCCTTTAAGTGAGATTTGATGAAATTTCTCTGGACCCCTTCTGCTAATGCTGAGCTCACGTAATTAATTAATATCCCTTACTTTATTTTACAAATTATTTCACTGTGATATAATGTGATACTTTCCTTAAAAATATTGTCGACTACTTACAACTATTTATAATAAAAATGATAATAATAATAAATATTAACGTCCACCACTAACACGGTGATATCCCCTCTGTTGCTCCTGTTCTTCCTTTCAATTTCGACCCCTCCCCTCGCCTTAGTGAGATTTGGTGTTGCCTCCACCCACCTCTTCCACGTTAGATTTGCTCTATGAGTTCTTAAATTAAAATTGAAGTGAGATATTCAATGACTCCACTATCACTAAAGTAGGACCTGAATTTCTCTGCACATCTTCCCTTTATACTGAGTTCACTTAATTAATGGGTGTCTCCTTATTGTAGACCAATTTTTAAGGTGACATCTCCTCCTTTGCTCCTGTTTTTTCCGTTACGTACTTTCTCAGTCTAAGACTGTCGCGTTTCATCAGTGGGAGCGTTGAAATGCTGTTATTCCGACTAATTTATTATAACTTAAAGAAAAAGTAAAAGTGTTGAATTTATTTAAGTACATATCTAGTAATTAGAAACCTGTAGGAGTGTATCTGTACTTTTCTTTGGTGATTCGAAGTTTCTGGTTGTTTTTGTTCCCGTGTCGGTCGGTTCGTTTGGTTTTCATACTTTTTGTTTATACTCAGCTCCCATACTTTTGCTTTCGCGATCCGCCGGCATTTTCGTAGCCGACCCGTCAGTGTATAAAGTAAACATCTGCATGGGATAGTTTGCGAAAAATAAATATTTTCTCTATATTTTAAACTTTGTGCGCGGTGTCAGTTTGTGCGGGCCGGGACCCGAGCCTCCACTCACTCTTTACTGCATCCAATTTACATGGAAATGTGCTCTGCTCCCGGCTCTGTTTCTTTTACCAAACTGATCGAAGCTTATTTTCTTTTGATTTCTTAAATAATGAAAACTTTGCCGTCACCCTAGTCGAGGCCTTCGATGCCAAGTACCATGAAAACTTAAACAATTCAGAAATATTTAATGGATAAATGATCAGAGCGAATTAATTGAGTATGAAACGAAAATTGAAAAAGCTAGCCACTTTCGTGTACTTCAAATTTATACTATTTCTTATACGTTTGAGTCGCCTCGAGTGATTGTTTATGCCAAGTACCATGAAAACTTAAACAATTAAGAAATATTTAATGGATAAATGATCAGAGCGAATTAATTAAGTATGAAACGAAAATTGAAAAAGCTAGCCACTTTCGTGTACTTCAAATTTATACTATTTCTTATACGTTTGAGTCGCCTCGAGTGATTGTTTATTTTATTTTTCTGTTGATAATGTTTATTTTATGATTTTTTTTGTTTTAGGTAAGTGAACACAGAATCATCATCAAAATGGAGGCATTTTACTTTGTGCCCACCTATTTAGAAGAACAATGCTTTGATCTTCCAACAATTCAACAAAAGGTTCGTATGTAACTAAAATTAAAGAAAGTCAAAGTGTAGTAAATGTTGTCCCATTTTCCGTACACTTTCTACTACAGACCAAATGTAATTTTGCAAGTTGAAATGGGACGCCAAAGATCCTTGAGAATAGTTTAAGGGACCTCTTCAACTGTAGAGTTAGCTAGAAAGAAGTAATTTTGCGGTTAAGTGCACCTTTATGTAGCTCTATTCAAATTATCTTCATTCGTATATTTTTGGAGCTATCATACTTTCGAAATGATTAACTTACAGATAAATCTGAGTACTTGTTTGAAGTTGGGCTTGTTATTATTATTCGTTTCCATGGTGCTTGAATTCGTAGCGGGCGATTTTAATGAAAAGCCAGGAGCTAATAAACGTAGCACCCCAACAGTTTCGTTAGTTCTAATTTCAAATATTACGGGTATCAGTTGACGTGGAACGTCTTAAATTTCGTTTTAAAACAAGGATAAGGTTGCCGAAAAGCAATTCAAAATTATTTTGTCTGCTTCATCAGAAATTTAATTCCCGCTTGTTTGTCTTAGCTCCGGAGATCGGTGAAAGAAAAAACCGGGGTTTCACTCACCGCCAAAGGGAGTTTTTTTTCAATTGGAATTGTTCTGATGTAATGAACGTAATATTTATTAGAAGTTCATGAAATTAACTTTTTTTTTGTACATGGTACGAATGGTACAACCGTTCCCCTTTATCCATTAGAGTTTTCCCTTCTTTAATATGTAGGTGCCCTTATATCAGATAGAAAGTTCTTATTTTTTAGGAGTTATGTTGGCTCTTATCCTTTAATTTGTACCATTACAAACACGGGATCCAATATCCGGAGCTTTGTTGTTCTTCATGAATTTATTTATTACTTATTTATCTCTTAAAAAAAACAAGAAAAAAAGTTGCTATTATATATCTACCTGATAAATGGCAACACACCTACGTTGATATTACGTACCCATCGTTGGCCTTGGTTTTGAGCCGATGGCTCGACACGAACTCGCACGACTCCATTCGAGACCCATCTTTGCTCACTTGTAGCTCACGGTTAAGTCGCGTCGGTCGTGATTTTTATCGTCGGTAGAATTAAATAATACGTACTTAAGTGGCGTCTTTTCGTCGTATTTTTGTGAAATTTAAGAAATAGTACTTTGTAGTGTATTCATGTTCACCCTGGATTAGAATGCAATTACCGAGGAAAATCAGCAAGTTACAACAATTAGGTAATATTCATTTTACGTAGCAGTTATTTTATATTGTAGTGTATTCTGATGGATCCTGGAATTTCGTGAACAGAAAGCTGTCGCCATGTTGTTGTTGCCCAATTTTATGGTAGCGGTAGGTTAACAAAAATTTATTGTCGAACTCATTTTCTCAATAATTAAAATTTTTTCCTCATGTATAAAAACTGAACAATTTGAGTTAATTAAAAAGAAAAAATGTTTATGTACCTACCACACTAACGTTTCACTATACATAAGTATCTAGAGTGGCTTCCTCAGGTGAAGATACCTAATATAATACTATTTGTACATAAACCATTATTAAGTAATTTGAATGGAGTACTTAAGTGGTTGATTCTAAGTGAAAGATTTTTATGAATTAAATAAAATTAGTAATAAATTACCTTTAAATGTTTCAAATGCATATTATGTAATAAATCGGGTAGTCTTGAAGGAAATATACTTTTGAAAAATTTATTGTACCACAATGTACATTTCGCCACACAGTGGCTTCTTCAGGTGGAAGAAAGTAATACAACTTAAACTAAATAACAATTCGCTTAAATACTAATTACAAAAGAGGGGATAAACTATACATATTCTACTAAATGTTCAACATAGGGGAATTGTTAGTGTCTAATTGGTCATTCATTATCAATCCTTTTTTATTTAACTTATTAATTTCCAGACTTTCGTATAAATTTAATTTTAGGCCTTTATTTTCTATATGTAAAATTTTGAAATTTTCATCGAAACTGTGATTGTTGTCCATTAAATGTAGCGCATAAGTTGAATTATCGTTTTTATTTTCGAAACTTTTTTTGTGCTCTTTTATGCGATCTTTAAAGCACCTACCAGTCTGGCCGATATAGGCTTTGTTGCAACTACCGCAATTTAGTTTGTAAACCCCTGATTTCGTGTCTCTATTAGAATAATCTTTATTGTTTTTTATGTATTTACCAAGTCTATTGTTCGTTTTAAAGGAAATTATTGAATTAGTGTAATCTGATATGTATTTGCCCACTTTAACTGAAAAATTCCCTAAGTATGTGAGTGAATTAAAGTTAGTTTTTTTGGTAGCTATATACGGATAAACCAAATTTTGCGTTTTTCTAGCTAATTTTTTATTAAGTAATTTAGTTACGACTGAGGTATCAAAGCAATTGTTGTTGGCAATAACATATATTCTATTTATTTCTTTATTGTAATCTTCTACTGACATTGGTACCGTTATGAGTTTATGAAGAGATGAATGAAAAAAGGGCCAATTTGTGAAATACGGGATGGAAAGATTTTGAATGTATAATAGAGTCAGTGTGAGATTCTTTATGATAAATTGAGAATGAATGTTTGTTATTTATATTAGAAATAGTTAAGTCAAGAAAATTTATGGATCTATTTTGTTCTACTTCTAAAGTGAATTTAATTTTTATGTGTAATTTATTTAAAAAATTTAATAGTTGAGACATTTGTCTGTCAGTTCCTAAAAAGCAAACTAAAATGTCATCTACGTAACGGTACCAATATAAGCATTTCTTAAACAGAATATTTCTACTAATTGTTGTTTCTAAATTATTCAAAAATAATTCTGCCAGTAAAGGGCTCAGTGGGTTGCCCATTGCAAGGCCTTCTTGTTGCTGGTAATAGGTATTTTCGAAAACAACATAATTTTGTTTTAAGCAAATATTAAGTAATGTGATTATTTCCTCAATAATAACCGGGTTTACCAAATTGTCAATTTCATTCATCTCTTCATAGACTCATAACGGTACCAATGTCAGTAGAAGATTACAATAAAGAATTGAATAGAATATATGTTATTGCCAACAACAATTGCTTTGATACCTCAATCGTAACTAAATTACTTAATAAAAAATTAGCTAGAAAAACGCAAAATTTAGTTTATCCGTATATAGCTACCAAAAAAACTAACTTTAATTCACTCACATACTTAGGGAATTTTTCAGTTAAAGTGGGCAAATACATATCAGATTACACTAATTCAATAATTTCCTTTAAAACGAACAATAGACTTGGTAAATACATAAAAAACAATAAAGATTATTCTAATAGAGACACGAAATCAGGGGTTTACAAACTATATTGCGGTAGTTGCAACAAATCCTATATCGGCCAGACTGGTAGTTGCTTTAAAGATCGCATAAAAGAGCACAAAAAAAGTTTCGAAAATAAAAACGATAATTCAACTTATGCACTACATTTAATGGACAACAATCACAGTTTCGATGAAAATTTCAAAATTTTACATATAGAAAATAAAGGCCTAAAATTAAATTTATACGAAAGTCTGGAAATTAATAAGTTAAATAAAAAAGGATTGATAATGAATGACCAATTAGACACTAACAATTCCCCTCTGTTGAACATTTAGTAGAATATGTATAGTTTATCCCCTCTTTTGTAATTAGTATTTAAGTGAATTGTTATTTAGTTTAAGTTGTATTACTTTCTTCCACCTGAAGAAGCCACTGTGTGGCGAAATGTACATTGTGGTACAATAAATTTGTGTTTATAACTTGTGTTATTTTATTTCTTCGATATTATGGAGTTACAATATTTGAAAGCTTCCTCGATACAATAAATATTTTTTGTTAACGGAATGGATTATTGGTCTAATTTGAAATAAATAAATGTTGGATTAAAACAATTTTAATCTGTCATTCTTATTATATTGACTTTGAATTTGTTTGGCATTACCTTTAAAGTAGGTAACTGAAATTTCTGATTTTATTAAACATTTGCGGAACATAAAAGGTAGAAAACGTTACACTTCGTAAGATTTGCAGGAAAAATTAAATAATGTTTTTGACTTTTATTGTTTGTCCCAATTTTGCTCAAACAAAAAAAACTTTAAACATTGGTCAAAATACAACAAATTGTACCCATTATTTTTATCAATTTGTTTCTCTACTTTTTACCGCACCAATATTTTTTTTGGGTTTGACATTTTACATCTGCGGAAGTATAACACAAAAAATGTGGGTTTGTAGGTATCTAAATTGTGGTGGTTTTTGATATTAATTTTGTGTCTATTATTATCCCAATTCGATCTTAAAACGGACGAAATCGCACAAATTGTGCACATGTATATAAAAATATGTACGGTCGCCAGTTTCAATAATTAAATAGTAAATAACGTGGTCGTCGATGGGATTCGATGATTACGTCCCTTCTGTAAGTGGAATAGACCCTCAAATGATGTTGGAATTGACGATTTTTCCGTTATCGGATTTGATACGGTGAAAAATTGTTGTTCGTGTTGCCCTTGTAAACACACTGCATATATATGTGTATGTAGGTATACATTTGTGTACATATGTAAAACATCGAGCTTTACGCAACAGCCGAAACCATCACGTTTCAACTCAACGGTCGCGTTCATTTGCAATGAGTTAATAAAACGGATGAACAATTTCCACGAAATTTTCCCAGTTTTCTCCCACGTGATGCAACATTTAGTTATTTTTTTTAGCGTATAAAAGAAAATTGAAATTGTTTTTGTCGTCAGTAGTTCCACAAGCTTTTGGAAATAATAAATAGGCTTGAAAATAAAAAATTGTTAGGGAAAGTGCAAAGCAATCTTGGTCTAGAACATTTAGACTTTGTCCTACGAACTTAGCCAAGTCTTGGTCTTGTTGTTAGTCTTCCGAGCAGAAACTATTTTTGCTCATCAAAATGATTCAGAATAGGAAAGAGTGGAGGTTTTAATCTTCTAGCTAAGTTTGTCTCCAAATGATCCAAACAAATTTGTATAGGTACATTAGGAAAAGGGGTAGTGCAAGAAATATTTTATTTTAACTGACTTCTTACTTACCACGGACCTTACAGCTACCTATAATATTTCAAAGTGAATTATGGAACAAATACATACCTACTACAAAAATATATTCTACAGATACGTTACTAATTAAAACAACACAATATCTACCACTGAAAGGTTGAAGTTTGTTGCTTCATTATTGCTTTTATTATCGTTATTTTGTTTGTATATACGGCTGTTGATTTCCCTAAGGAAACGTGTTAACGTGGAGGAACAGTAGACAGAGTGGTGGCGGTGTAAAATGCAACTACCCTATGCTGTGTTGGATGCATTCGCAGCAGGGGTTGGCGCTAAAAGCCCCACCATCGCCAGCCTGTCGAAGAAGCAACACGTGTAAGCTCCTCGCCATGAATATTAAACTACCGCTTTTTTAATCAACTACTGTTACTGTTCGTTCATCATTACGATTATTGTAATGGCATCTGTTATAAAGAAAGGATGAAATATCTACTAGATGGCTAGGCGTGCTGATGAGATGGTAAATATGTCCCTGAAATTTCTGTATGACGTGTGCCTATTGCGAGAAATTTAAATATTTTACGTAGACTAAAAATTTTAATGTGATCGTATGGCGAGAGAGCAACATGTGTATAATGATGAATTTTAATCGTCCACTTTTTAATTAACTGTTAGTTCATTAGGATTATTGTAATGCAGTCTCGTATAAATGGACTTTTACAAATTGGACACGTGATTGGCAACGGTGGTGTTTTCGAACGTGTCATACGGGAACGCAATCAACTCTCTAATCAACATTTCCGTTAGATTCTTTCGTGAAATTTTTTGCATTACTGTCTACCCCAATTTAAAACAGAATTGCGCTCTACTTCATTTTCTACTTAAATGACAGGTTTCCTGTTTGTTTCCGCGGCGTTTGCGTTTTCATCCACATTTTTCAAACTGATCAAAAAATTAGAAACCTTTTGGCCACAATATTTCCAAACAAGAACCACCCTCTTCAAGCTAACTGGACATCACTATTAAGTTTTAACTTTTCATTCAAAATTATCATTGTGTGTTGAAGCTAGATTAAGGAGCGTATAAGTTCACTGATTCCAACACGTGTGGTCTGGAAGAATGAGTGGATGTGGCATATAGATTGGCAACGTGCAGTAGAGTGGTTGATATGTGGAGGGGGTAATGTATTTATAAAGGTTTAGATGTAAAAAAGTAGTCTGTACTAAGAAGCTGTGCATTGTGGTTGTGTTTTTAGGTTCTCTAAGTAAGTAAACGTTCACGATATTTATTGTAATTAACCCTCAACCAACTTACAATAAAATAGAAAATATTTTGAGTGGGTTATTTTTATTATATAAGTTCCTGCATGTAAAAAAAGTGGTTGTTCTTTCATTTATTAAGAGGAGATGTGGGTTGATCTAGAATTTCCTCGTGGTGGTCGAAAAGGAAATTAATGTACCTAAGTCGTCCATTGCACAAGCGACAACGGGATGACGTTGGCAATAGGTCTCAATTCTGCCTTGGCCATAATGTCGTGTCTTAAATGGTAAAGCCACAGGCCGACCATAAACAAAGACAAATGGTCCTCCCTCTCAGAAAACGGAAGTGGCGACAGCGTCATTTCGTGAAAATGATGACATGCATATTCAAGAGAGAGAGAGAGAGAGAGAGAGAGAAAGTGCCTAGAAGGGCGAGTAAAATGAAAGAGGGACGAATAGGATCGGAACCGAAAACCGAGAGAGGGCTGTTTTGTATGGCTTGCGGACGGCTGTCTTACGTGTACAACAAGTGCGTAAATGCCGGCTAAAGCCTGCCATTTGAATATGAAATGAAGCGAAAAAAGAAAAGCCTTTTGAGCCGTGATTTCTTCTACGGCAACGAAAAGCGCCGAAGCTTTTATATCACAAGAGAACTCAGTTGAAGAGGATCAGACCTTTGTTTTACGAGTTTTTGAATGTTGACACTCCACGTTTCCAAAGTATCGCCATCCATCTTTTTTTCGAAAAGGGGTTGTTAAATTTAATGCACTGTAAATCCAATTTTACATCATTCTCACGAACATATAAGAAAAAGTAAACGTACTAAACGAGAATCCTTTTGTTGTTATAAAATTTTAGGCGTTCTGGAGCTGTACAAATATTTAGATTTGAATCAACAACAGAATATTTCACAGAATGGACCGACCATTTAAAAAATGGGCGGGCTGGGGTGGATCTTTCTTCCTAAAGATTCTAGACCACATTCTTAACTACTGAAAAAGACCAAATTTCAGGTACTTTTGTCTACAGCATCCAGTAAGACATCAATTCCTTTACATGTTCGTGTCCTGGTAAAAATTTTTTTAAGGAATTTCCTGGGATTCTTTGTACAATTTCTGGTTCAGGAGGTAGCACTAGATTCTGAATAATTGTCAACTTCGCTTGTGTCTTAATTCATCTGCCTCTCCTCAACCACTCTCCGTCTATTCTCATGAAGAAGTTGAAAAAATCCTTTTGTTTGCACCCTGGCTTTCCACTAGTGTAAGGATTTTCTGACCTGGAAATGACCTCCACGTCCAAATGTACTAGTCACTAATACTGTCTTCTGATTTACCAGAGAGTAAACCTCTGACGGTTGCAATGGAAAATGATATACTATCAAATAGAGATGAATTTTCTTATGAAGACCAGCAAAGTTATTATTTGATAATGTGCAAGGGAAAGACCTTCTTGTCGTCGCGTCGGTTTGCGGGATATTAGGTGGATCTACGTCGCCATGGCCACCTACGAGGCGACGTTAATCAGTGTCATAATAATACGTGCGAGGAAATGAGACGGTCCTAACAAGACAGAGACTAATGATGCACTTTGCTCTTTCAACCCGTTCCTTCGTCTAAACCCCATGTCGTCGTCGTCGTTGTCGCCATCGTCGCGCCATACTCCTCATGGCCGTTGACGGAGGACTGTGTGTTATATGTACGTAGCAACTACCGTGGACGATACCGAGGGAGAGTAAATGAATGTATGAATCAACTGGGGTGCAGATTTTGAAAGCAAACTATATTAGGAAGTTGTTGTCACGCCACAAAAACGTGCCTCGGACAAAACCGTCAGAGATTCTCCAAGTTTCTTTATTATATGACTGCGAGTGTCTTAAAAACATATATTTTCTTCCGGATTGACGGGAAATAGTTAATTTTCACTCGGATCATTAACCCAGTCGTTATTAAAAGCTTGAGGGTGCTTCTGGAAAATTAATTAATTATTTTGGGCTTCCAGGAAAAAACTAAAATGATATTGGGGAAAATATTTACAAATAGCATTATTTACGCTGTCTGTAAGTAGTTGTATTAAATACACAACAGGCGTGCTGATGGGAACCACAAACGGATTGTGTGCATATCTGCAATTTG
This sequence comes from Agrilus mali, assembly GCA_029378335.1. NCBI lineage: Eukaryota > Metazoa > Arthropoda > Insecta > Coleoptera > Buprestidae > Agrilus > Agrilus mali. Next base: position 2,434,890 of record CM055660.1, read on the forward strand.
ACAATTAATCGATTAATCGATATCGAAAAAAGTAATCTCATTTCTTCCATCTTCTAAAATTGTTTTCAAGTTCGCCCTTCGACTTTTGTACCCTCTCGATTGTCCTCTGTTTTTTGATTTTACTACATTCCTCTTCTTGTTCGTTTCTTTAGGTATCGATCAAACTCTGAAAGTACATTGTGCGAAGTACAGGTTTTTATTTTATTAGTTTGATGTTGGAAATATCGAGAATGGGTTTTAGTTAACTAACCAAAGTTGGAGCAAACGCATTAGCAGTAATTAAAGCAAAGTGTGCAACAACGACATGGCGATGGTAATGGTGGCATTAGGGAGCAATATCTTGCCAGCAGCTTGCCGCTATATTCTCTACCAGGACGCAAACAGAATTGATTGAAACGCAATGGCCCGAGAGACGCCCAAGACAAATGGCTGGGCAAAAATGCGAAGAAGGAACTCAGAGGCATTAGGGGGAAAAACCGGGAGCCTTGCCTTAAGTTATTCTAACCCAGATATCCTACGTGACGGGCTTCTTTATTATTTATAAGCGCTTAGCGCAATGCGAGGGCGAGGGGAGGGAGAAAGTGCGTGTTCCCTGAGATTTTGTCTTGGATTAGGAGTGACACCTTGCTGTTCTTTCTGGCTGCGTTGTGTGGAATCGTAATCCCTCACTTTTCTCTTGTTGTTTCTCTGCTACGAACATTAACTTTGTCTTGAATTTATAAAAAGTCAATTTTCATTCACTTTCTCAATAAACATTTCTACCTTCTAAATTGTTAAAGTAAAATAAATTTCGCAAATGGAACTGAAGTTCTAATGTAATGAGAATCCTGTTAATATACGTAGATCAGAATAATGCAACAATATTTTTATGAGCTGTTGTTATGTCAGCGTTTCCTTCTTTTTCGGATTTTTATCGCGACAGTCCCCGTTTCGTTACGATGATCCTCTATTCTATAGGCAATCACGATGAATCAAAATCGAAGGGGAGACTGCCGTTCATCATTCGAAGTTAGTCGCCTCGGAACCGTAAGAACCGGAGTTTCAACAGTGGCAGCAATGAAATACGCCGACAAACAGAGGTAATAGGGCAGATATATGTGCTGAGACGTAACAACAGCTAACAATTTGTTCGCCATCGTGCATCCTCATCCCTCGCTGTTTTCCACCCCAACCCAACGTTATCTGTGTGTGTGTTTGTCGTATCTACGAACTGGGTTTATGTAAGGCACGGGCCACACTCCAGCGAACACGAACGCGATTTGTATCGAATATCTAACAAATTAATCAAGAGGGGTTGATTTTTCTTATCTTTGCTGATAAACAGAACAAAACAAATATATATGCTGGTCTCAAAAAGCCTCCAACCCAGACTGCGGCCCGTTTAGCCTAGCTCTAAACTAAAAGAACTGTAGATGCAATATCTGTTCCAGATCTTTCGTTGCTAATGTAGGAATGAATGATATTTTATGAAACCAATAAATCATTACGAACGAATGAAGTGCAAAAGTCAGCATTTGTTCTAGAAAGCGCTATGACATCTGTTCTGTAATTTTATCTAGTGGCAATAAGATTTGAGAAATTGTTCGGGTTATTGCGTTAGCTTCGTCGAATTTTGCATTTTCGATTCTCGGTGTACATGCCGTGCAGGGATTCCAACTGCCATACGTTATTACGTCGCGAGTTCAGGTTCTCCCTTATATAATACGTAACATAGCGGGTGCGGGTACGGGTACGGGCGCGCTCATCTTTTAGTTTAGTGGAATCCCCGGGCTCGAAAATCCGACTTGATTTATCAGCGGCAGAAAAACACTACACATACATACATCCATATACGGAGAAGTTGTTTGGTGAACGCAGAAATTGTTGGAGGCTCCGGTTGATGCATGGGCACCACAAGCACATACATCATCGGTCGGTTCTTTCTCATTTGTTGCCCGTAACGGAAGGAACTGGCAAATATTTGCCGAAAAATACGCGATCCGTCGACGAATATTGTTTAAATTTTAAATGTGCTTCTCTCCCTGATGCTTGTTCGGTTAATCTCCATTCACGACCCAGTGCGAATTACGTAGATACGCCAACGCCGCTCACGATGACCGACGGTGTAATTCGGTTTGGTTTGGACAGCGGCATGGGGAGGAAAAACAAAACAACCGGAATTTCTAAAACGTAGTGCCGTGTGTATTTTGGCCGACAGGGGCGGACGCGATCTCTCGAAATGCGCCGCGGATCTCGATGAAATCGGATGATTTACTTAAAATTTTTGACCTCTTTGTATGCGGACCCATATACACAGATATGTTTGCTGGTAGTTTTTCTCCAGGCTGTTTGGTACAATTCCAGTTTTTGAAATGAGTCCTGTCTAGACTAGCGGATTGAAGTAAAATCAAATACGGATTTTACGAATGCAAACAAATTGAATACACGATACAAATGAATAACAAACATCAAATCGAAACACGAACTCACTTTTCCATCGATTCCAACGATTTAAAATATGTTTCGGTCTCTTCTGTAAAATTATGCGGCACTAAAGAACAATATTTTATTGTTAATTTCTATGGGAATAGGAAAATTGTGAGACTTCAATTAATTTGGTTTTCGGTTTTCAAACAAGCAGAATATATTTCAGAAATTATTCACTTATACGATATGTGTAATTGTTATATTTTGTCTTTACTGTATACAGGTTTGGTAACTTTCGAACCGAATATAGAAACTACACATTACACGTGGTTTGTGATAACATGTAACAAAATATTCCTGTGTTCGGTTCGTAAGTTACCGTGTCTGTTTACAACTAGGGATGAATTAAGGTTCACGAGCATTTTTACTTATTAAATATATCTGTTACCATTTTAAAAGTAATTGCTTATTATATTCATAAACATTTAAAACTATCTGACGTACTTAACTATACACCACTTTCTTTTCGTGAATTTTACAAAATTAAATAGAACAATACATTTCTCATTAGTTCTGCCCTGAATTTTATTAGTCTTGGAATTAACTAAAAAAAATATGTAGACTGGAAAAACTTTGGTGGCTGTTGTAGAACAAAGAAAATAGCTCAAACCCCAACGCCAAAACACGACACTTTAGTTGTCCGAAGCACTTTTCGGTAACAAGGTTACCTTCTTCAGGGACTGAAGTGAACTAAACCTAAAAAAGAACTACCCCTAATATACAAGTTGATGGGCTATTAGAAGTATATAGAAGGAATTAAATTCTGAAACTTGGGCTCATTTGGTTATTGTTTATGCCGCTTCTTTTAAAAATATTTTCAAGTTCGATTTACATCCGGTTATACCGGAAGTCGATACCAACTTTGTTATTTTAAATGGAATGGTATATTTTTTACGCTGAATTCGAATAAAACGTGTAATTCTAAGGTAAGTTTGATAACCAACTTGTACACCTATGACGATCGGTTTCTGAGTTAATTTAATTTATAGAAAAAAAATCGCTACCGCAACCCAAATTATAAAAAATCATAACTTCCACAAAATACGACTTAGAGTGTTGAAATTTTTACTAGTAATAGCTGAATATTAGTGCTAACGCCTTGACAAAATTGAATTAAATAATTTATACAGGGCGTTCAAAATAAAATTCTAAAATTGAAAAACTTTAAAACACGAATTACCTCGTTTTTTCAAATGGCACCTACTATTTTTTATTTTTTCAATCGATTCTTTTTTTTATCCTCTTTCGATCTATATGGATACTTCCTATTTTATTTGAAAATTTTGGAATAATTTTGAATTATTACTTAAAATAGGAAGTATCCATACAGATCGAAAGAGGATAAAAAAAAGAATCGATTGAAAAAATAAAAAATAGTAGGTGCCATTTGAAAAAACGAGGTAATTCGTGTTTAAAGTTTTTCAATTTTAGAATTTTATTTTGAACGCCCTGTATAAATTATTTAATTCAATTTTGTCAAGGCGTTAGCACTAATATTCAGCTATTACTAGTAAAAATTTCAACACTCTAAATCGTATTTTGTGGAAGTTATGATTTTTTATAATTTGGGTTGCGGTAGCGATTTTTTTTCTATAAATTAAATTAACTCAGAAACCGATCGTCATAGGTGTACAAGTTGGTTATCAAACTTACCTTAGAATTACACGTTTTATTCGAATTCAGCGTAAAAAATATACCATTCCATTTAAAATAAGAAAGTTGGTATCGACTTCCGGTATAACCGGATATAAATCGAACTTGAAAATATTTTTAAAAGAAGCGGCATAAACAATAACCAAATGAGCCCAAGTTTCAGAATTTAATTCCTTCTACTATTTCATATCTTTCTAATAGCCCATCAACTTGAAAAACCCTGTATACTGAAATTTGTTAACGTTCAGTTAACATGGTTCAGCAGGAATAGTGATGATGTTCAATGGACTTTGACAATAACAAAAAATAATTAAACTGGACTAAAAAGCGGAGATCCAGGGATAGGGCCCTTGTCATTGTTAAGTAAAATTTGATTATTTTTACAAATGTATTAACTTTTAAAACTATCTAGTAGACAATTATTCCTAACTTCCTTAAATAATTTAAGATTATTAATATTAATATTATGTTCTTTAGTGAGAATATGTTGGGCAACATTAGATTTTCCGGCTCTACCAAACCGTGCATGAGCTAAGTGCTCCTTGAACCTGGTTTGGATCGAGCGTCTAGTTTGTCCAATATATTTTTTACTACAGTCATTACAGCTAATTTCATATATCCCCGACTTTTCTAAGAAAGGAATTTTATCCTTGGGGTTACCGAGGAGAGTTTGAAGGGAGTTACCACTTGAACTGTAGGCAATGCGAAAACTAAGTTTACGAAAAATGCCTTCGAATCCTCGAGTAAATCTTGGCTCGTATGGCATAATAATAAACTTGGTCTTACTGGTGTCTGTTTGAAAAGTCGAAGATCTTGAAACAGAATTCTTAAATTTAATCTTATTAACTAACTCATCAATGATGTTACAATTGTAACCATTGTCAATCGCAATTTTCTTAATTGTACAGAATTCCTTATGATATCTCCTTTTACTTAGAGGAAAACTGAGCAATCTATGTATAAGGAAATTAAAACTAGCGATTTTATGTTGAACGCAATGATTAGAGTCGTTGGTTATAAATCAGGTTTCCTATAGATATCAAATTCTAAAGAATTCCCATTTCTTATAACCAGCGCAACTAGTGCTTCGGACAACTAAAGTGTCATGTTTTGGCGTTGGGGTTTGAGCTATTTTGTTCGTTCTTGGAATTAAATGATTAACTTATATGTTTTATTTATTGTAATGACCAAGAATCATGAAAATCAGTTAATTTAAATCTAAGTACTAACTCTAATTTATAAATAATACCCTATTTTCAAAATATATGCTGTAGGATATTTATTTATTTATTTATCAGATAAACTAAGAAAACTAAATATATCAGTGCCTATTTCCCAAGACAACAAAAAACAAATAATTTAATTAAACAATGCACAGTTAATATAGGCAACTAATGTCTAATGTCACTTCTGTATTTAATGTATTTCAACCCTTAACCGCATTTATAACCCTTTCTAACTTCCACCTACACACCTATTTAACAAAAATTAGTTTAACACCCACTTGTGTCAGCTAGTGCTTTATTTATTCAAATTATAATTTAATTCTTTGTACGCGTTATTTTCCAACTTACGATTAGTACAATAGTCAATTTATAATAGAAACAAAAATAACAACGTTCATCGATTCCACTAATTTTCACTTATCTCAATTGTGTTATCGATGCTTGGATTTAATCGAATTCTTATTGTACTTATTAATTTTGAAATTGAAAACGGCTATTTCTTTCTCTAGAGGAGTCCATTCGAATTCAATTCAGCCAGCCGAATTCTTTTTTCGTCGACGAAATATTTCAAACAAGTTCAGATTGAATATTATGCAAATAGAATGTTCAACTTTATTACCTTGAGTTTTCCGTTCCTTCTGTTCTAATTGAAACTCATAAAAGAAACATCCAAAATGCAAATAAACCTTTTTTTCCCATTTACAAAATGAATGAAGGTTGACTCGCACCCAGTCGCTCTCTGTCTGTCAATTATTAACAGCTGAATTATACACGAACATTGTCGAATTTTCAGTTCTACTACTTATGTAAAAATGCAAATTACGTTCGCTTCCTTCCGCTAGAAATACCTACCTACAAAAGATAAGGAACATTCTTTAATTTACAGCTTCTAAAACCGATACTTATGGTATACATTATACTTTGATTTGTTCTTTTTGTTATATTTATTTAAATATTCTTAATACTAGTGCACTTGAACAAATATAACGATAAAACCACGTATAGATGGCACTATAATGGCAGTTACTTAATATTATACAAACATAAAGTGTTTTGAGGGATTTTAAAGTATTTAGTTGCTAGTACTAGCGTTTACTACAAGAAGAGAACATTGGTATTGAAGTTGTAAATGTAATTTTTTTTGTTTGAACCTTCTGGGTGTCATAATTTGTGGGTAAAACGGGTCGCGATGGACGGAATGACACTTGACAACACGTGTGATTGCGAGGTGCGGCTCAGAATCGGTTATTGAATAAATTACCTTATGGTAATCCCAATCAGTCTCTATTTTACACTTGGCTGGCCAGCATCAACTGCATATTTATGATCTAGTCATCCAGCATATTGTTGTGGAACTAATTTGTGTTAACGCTCTTGCGCCACTACCGTTACCACCGCCGACGCCAAGGCCGGTTTTAACGACGCGACGCGACGCGGCGCGACGCTCTTTGACGCCGCGATGCTTATGGAAATTTCGATTGCTCCCACAAGGCTGATTAAATCACCAAGAAAAATTTCTTCTTATTCTAATTCTTACAAATTCAAAGAAAAAGTACTACCTACCTTGTTATTTATAATTCAGTAATTCTACGTATGTTTTGTCACATGGGTGACCTTTGTAGGTTAATCAGACCTATGAATAGGTCATAAAAAGTACGTTTCGTATTTATATAGTTCTCAGCTTCAGAATATTCTTGTAGGTACACTTTTTGATCGATGCCTTACGCAATCCACATCGATCCTCTGGGTATTACCTTCAATTCTTTTTAGACACCCTATATATTCCCTTTTTATGTTGTTTTTTATCCTAATGAAGCTGGTTGCAAATAATTTTGTAAAGCCCTGACAACTTAAACTCGAAAAAACAATGATCATGAAGTCGTCGTTAGTGGAGATCCGAGATGAACCGATTAGCAAGACCGCCGGGTGATAAAGAAGTTCAATTCCCTTGTTTGAACGTTTTTAATCCTGACCATGGAAAAAATTAACGATCGAAACCAGTACCTACTGTTTCCGTCATCATTTAACTTTATTTGTTACCAACTTGAATTGCTCTGCTGTATTTGCAATAAAAGAGGATAAAGTCGCATCTAATTAAAAGTCTGCACCTCAGCGTAGGATCGTTTAATGAAACGGTCACCTGTTCGGCATGTCGTGTTTGATTATTGGGTGGACGGGGGACTCCCCGATCGCGCCTCGGTTTTATTCCCTTTTCTATTGCTTTACAATGATCATCGGTGTAAGGTTTCCAATAGAAGGGGATTTTCTCAATAATCCCATGACGATCAGCTTCAGACTTGCTTTAAATTGGTTTGTTGTTTGCATGGATTTCTGAGAGCTCTCCCGAATGCTTCCAGTGACACTTGTGTTTGTGAAACTTATTACAGGTTTCTCTCATTGACGCAGGGAGGAAATTGGGTAACGATATTTCTTTTAAAATAGGCACAAACGCCTCTACGGCATTACAATCATAATAAAATTTTTTCTCGTCTGTTCTTCTTCTGATAGATAATAATAAATTCCATATTTGATTATCGGGTTGTCTTAATGTTATTTAGTTCTTATAAAATGTTATTGTGGGTCGATACGGTAACTTAAATTAAATGACTGGTATTTTATTCTTACAGAGCTTGTTAGTTAATTGAATCTTACAGTGAAACAAGAAGGGCAACAACTTTAATGAAATGAAAGCCGAAAACTTCCAAGTGTAGGTTATTCTCCCTGTTCCACTCTTTTTCTGGGTCGTTTATTGTAGCTAATTACCTGTTGTGACGGATGAAATTCATAAATCATCCTGACGTTAATAATTCCGCATGGTGATATAAAATTGATGCATTTCAGGAGAGTGGTAAAATGATATCGGGGTAAATTTAATCTTTTGTACGACGCCGTTCGAGAAAGGGCGGGTGTAGTTTACCCAAGTTGTTTATTATCTAAATATTTGAAGAAAAGGCGTCACACAAATATTTAAAAAAAGCACTGAAGAAATCTTTCTTATTACTGTGAATATTACACCCTACAAATATTTTATTATTGACAACATTAAAAAAATAATAGTTTCAATGTTAATTGTCTGGAAATCGAGAGGCTGTCCCTCAGGATATTTTTTTTAGTAAAGTACTGAAAATGGGGAAGAAATTTTTTTAGCAGGAATAGTTAATGGAAGTTTGAAAAAATATTACCTACTTCATCACTATATATATATATATATATAGTATAGGTAGGTTAAAAAATAAAAGTCATTTTTGTATTCTGTTAAATTAAATTAGGATTTTTATTCGTGCAATTTTTTCTATCTATATTTTTGCTGCTCCATATAAACCAGGGATAAAAAAAAAAGAAAAGGAAAAACAGGTAAAAGGATCAGAGCCATAGTAGCAGCAACAACATCAAGGGCGGCATCGGCGGGAGGGCTCTTCCATTTGCGTTCTTAATTTTGAACTTTTCCTCCTCTTTCTCAGAGGGCTGTCAGTTTTCTTTTCAAAACTCTGCTCGTGACAGGCCTCCTTTGCAACCCCTCTCGTCTACATTATTAGAAATTACTTGGGATTGTAAGAGGTTTTATGTATGAAAGTGACGGTAGAAAAGGGCATAATGTTCTTATATAAACTCGTGAAAACTGCGAAGAAAAAGCAAAAGGGCGTAGCTGCTGTTATTGCTTTGGGTTTTGACAGTTTTCCCGGCGATTTTACTGGCGTGCGTTTCAAACGAGAGGGCGGAACGCACACACAGGAGACCAGATCCTATTTCCGTTTATTTCCTACCAAATGGCACGATGTAGTAGGTAAATATACCAATCCACGTATCCTTGTATCCTTTATACCAGCCTACCTATTGCCATTACTGCAACCACCACAAAATTTTCGGGATTGTATTCTTATAAAAATAAAATGCAACCCTTCAAATGTCAGTTGAAAAATCAAAACTCATTAAGCTAGGACCTCCACATCTACATTTACATCGTTACTATTACATAATTTGTTGCTTCCTGTGCACATGAAAACTTTCAAAACGTCAAGAATAAATTGTTGAAAATTATTTAACAATTTCCATCCTTTAAGTTTTCATTATGGTACTTCCCTCATCAGTGTTGAGGACACTTATCTTTAAAAAATTAATACACAGCTGTAGCCTTCTACAAGCCGTTCTATAAAGATAGAAAAGATGATTATTGTTAACGCCAAGTGCAAATTGCTTTTTATAATTGCCTGTTTTGAATAAGCCGAGACGCCTGAACGGCATCAACTTTAAATAAAAGAGGAGGGAAAGTAGTACATGGTAACGTTTCTTCCCTTCTGACCTCCTTAATTGGCACAGGTTTATGAGGCAGCAAAGGAAACGGCGGTAGGACTAATTCGATTATATTATTTCAACGCTGCCTGAATAGAACTGTGTGTGAAAAGTTCAAATCGGGGGTAGTTTTATTTTGCGTAGAAAATTTAATTTAATTACTATGTGAAGCAATAAATAAATCCTGCCCAGTGCCTTATAATTCTAATTCTACAATAAAAACATTAAAACTGGTATCGTCAGGGGAGATACAAGAACCATACAACCCTTTATTGTGACATTCTCTTTTCTAACGAAGTTTTCTCTTTATTTTTAGGTGAGTAAATGTTCCTTTTTTGATAGACTGACTCGAGTAGTTCTGGGTGGTAAGTTTTTAGCACTTAACGTACCTATTTCTTATTGGGGTAGTTTTAAGGAAACGTGCCGTTTTAATTAGAAAGCTATAAAACAAAAAGCCTTTTTCGAAAACCGTCGCAATGTAATATAAATTAAGTAAGTGGAAGTTAACGGGAAACTTATTATAAGTAGTAAGTTGTTGGAGTTGATGATGTTGTGTTGTAAAGGCTGCAGCAGAAGCCGCACACGGTACCGTACCTACTACTTACCCTCCTGCTACAGAAACGCGCCGTCAGAGAGAATCAAGAAAGTAGTGAATTAGCAGAGCGAAGAAGACTAAAACGAAGAAGACGAAGACGAAGGAGAAGAAGAAGAAGTAGTAGTACCAGTATTAGTAATAGTAGCAGAGGTCTACTTTACAGTTTCTTAATTACAAACACAAGCTTCCTTTACGTACCACTAAGAACATAAGCCCGTCCGCTCTTAATTAAATAAAAAGTTCCTGAAGAGACGCTTAACCGGAAAATTCTCGCGAAATAAAATTGTAAACGCCCGACACGACCGACGCGACGGACGCTGACGCCGCGACGTCGTCACCGACTATTAAATTTTAACCGCGCACCAAGCCACGAAACTTTCAAATATTTAAGTGCTTCCGCGAAAAGCTTCTTCATATAAAAACTGGGGACGAACGTTTAAAATGAAAATGGACAAACAACAATTCCTGAGAATTTTCGTTCTGTTTTACTCTTCAACATCTTTGCAGAAAATCTTTGTTGTGAAATTCTAAAGGGGGACAATATTAAAAAGAAAATATAGAATGTTTCCTGTCGCTTTGTTAATTTATCATATCTTCTAAATTAGATGTTGACCTCAAAGGGTTTTTAGATTACCTTAACTTCAGACTTTTAGGGGCATTTTGGTTCCACGACAACTGCTTCCCCCTTAAAGCCACACAAAAATCCCAAATTTACTTTTTAAGATCCCTCTCTTTATCAATAAGTTTCCAATAATATTGTTATCTAATCTACCCCTTAATAGTTTCCAAAATATTCATAAAAATCGTCAGTTTGTTCTTATAAAATGTGTATTTTTAAAATTTTTCTGACGTTTTAAAGACAGTTAACATACTTCTGGTAGTTTTAAAATAAAATTTCTTCCCTCCCTATTACATTATTATTGTATTTATAATTCCCTTGTCTGGTGTAGCTCATACCAATGAAATTCGAGATGTTACCCTCTTATTTACGAAAAGCGGATTATCCAGTTTTAAATTTCATTTGTGGGACGTACTACTGTGTCTGTCGTTATAATACGATCACTTTTTCTCGAAAGCGTAAGCTGTAACGTTGTTGCAGCTGACTCTTGCAGCTCATCATGACAACGAGAATTCGATATTGGAAACCAATTGTTTCTGAAACCGAACGGGATTTTCTTTTGTTATAGTGGTGTTCCTGGAATAAGGGAGAGAAGAAAAGGGAGTGCTGTTTTTAACACCACGGTTACGTTGGTGAATTTTATTGTCGTTACAGGATGGTGTATTTTGGTACATCTTCCAGTAGGTAATTGTGTCTTTTTCTTTTTTACATTTCTGGAAGGATTTCGATTGGAAACTTTTTATTTATTCTGTTTTGTCTCGTGTGCTCTTCACCAAACATCTAGGAATTAAATTTTTAAAAATCATAAAACATTTTATTACTTTCCTTATTATGTAATTTATTTTTTCTACTTCTACCCATCTATCCATTTTTTTTATTTTGATTCAATCTTTTTGGCATCTCCATTTCCCAGGCCGGTGTGGTCATAGCACAAAGGATATTATTCGTCGTTCCACTACAAATGGGTGAAGTAAATGTTACAGGTGACTTGTTGCGAAATTGTCCACTTGAATGAACCTCTTTCGAGTCGCATCGGTCAGGATGGGTTGGCCCCGAATCATTGTGCAGTTCTTTCAGCGAGTGAACTGACTCGACTAAAAACGAACCGTTTCCATAAAACGCCGAAGATGAATCGAATTTCTTATCTTGCATTCTCTGGACCGACCGGGTTTCTTACTCCATTTGTATAATTCCGCGATGGATTGAGAATGGAAGGCAGATAGGTAGGTAGGTAGGTAGTAAGGGAAGGTATGTACGTAAGATCGACGCGACCGACGCGACGCTAGGCGTCGTCGTCGTCGTGTCATTTCCCTTAGGGCCGCATTATATCATCCGCTTCAATAGGCTTCACTGAAGCTACAGAGCTCCGATGTGACCAGAGGCGGCAAGAGTTATTGAATTTTCGTAAATGTGAAAAGAGTGCCCGATATCAAAAGGATACTGCACTCCATAGACGGCGGACGATTTAATTAGAAACAGGAAATGCCATTTCCTTCGGCGATCCCGGTTCTTCCTTGTCGTAAAAGTGAAAGGAAATGCATCCCTTTATATAGAACCCAATATCAACTACAAACAAACCATTTCACACTTTATTATTGGCGTTAGGGTTTGAGCTATTTGGTACCTACGTTCTCACACGATAGAAAAATTTTGATCTTGAAACTCACATTGATTTCTTCTTCTTCAATATCAGATGGTTAGTTCTTGGGATTGTCTGGGAACCATTATATTATCAGTCCAGTTATATCTACCTAAAGAAGATCCATCCAATGCCAAAATCTGGTGGGCACTTCTAATTGAGATAGAAAAATCACACAATTGACACAAGTGTTGTTCTTTTAGTGATTTTGATTTTTCACAGTTAAACCTTAGTACTTCTAGCCACTTTCATTTATCTACAGGGTGTTAACAATTTGGAACCATTTGTAAACTTCATTTTAATAGTCACATTTTTGCTCATATTCATTGCACAAGGTACGTACATATGTACATAAGGTGGAAGTTATCATTTCGTTCCTCTTTTAATTATTCAAAGGCATCATTCGTTTGAGACTATTGAGATGGCTGACATTGGAAAAGCTCATCCTTTCCCGCATTTCCCCTTTCTGCCTTTACACGACTACGACTACTCCCGTTCTTTTTACTCGCTAGCATATGATTTGTTTGCCGCTTTTGAGTCTCCTGCACATTTCCGGGCTGGTTGCAAGTGCGAAAGGAAGTAATTAGCCTCAATGTGTGCTCCATTCAATTCTTTCCGTGTTTATCAGCGACGAGACAAACCCTTTCAATTATTAAAACGACGAATTAATATATAAACCATAATATTAAAGTACGTAAAAATAAAAATTTATTAAAGATGAAAGTCTGCAGGAGATGCTTATCTTGTTTTGTTAACTGCTAAGTAAAGGAAATCTCGCTAATATTGCTGTTGGCTTTAATACGTATAAACGTTTAAACCAATTTCCGTTTTGCGTGCGATAGAGCTATAAATAACAATCCGAGGTGTAAAAGGATTTACAGAGCTTATGTTAAATGAAACATAACACTACCTACTGTAAGGCTATTTGGAAGCGCGAAGAATGTTACAATATTCCTTCCTTGCAACAGTCACTACTAATTTATATTAATCTTAGCAAACCGAAGTTGAATTTATGTGCTGTTCCTTTCGTCCTTTCTTTCTTTAATAATATGTTCCCTTCTAACCGACCGCGTTCTCTTGGGCGTCTACTATACAATTTATTTTCGAACGGTGTTCCGCTCTTAACAAGAGTAATTAGTTCAGCAAAAACCGATACGATTTTCTTGGGGCCAGATGCTTAGAGCAATTTATAATTAAATTTTATTTTAACCTAATTAAAAACCTTTCCAACGTCGCATCTTTCGATCATAAAGTTACAGAATTTATCTAAAAATAGGAAACTGTAACCGCTTCTAACAATATTTTAGAACAGATTTAATAACAAAGATGTAGAGGTGCTTCAGAATCTCACGAGCCGTACTAGAATCACGAGTGGACGAGCTTATACCTAGACATTCAGCTTACAATGAGATGAGAAGACTTTTTAAACTTTCCCAAATTTTTTAGGAGTTAAAAGATTTTGTGATTTTTGGATATTTTAAATGGTTCTGCCATTTTCTGCAGTATTTGCAAATTTCTGTTTAATGTCTTCAAATATATACCTAAACTGTCGAGATGCTGTGAACACTTTCGATGGATGGGGTGGTTTGTCTGAAGGTTTTGGGGGGTGGAACAGAGAGACTGATAGAGAGAGGGAGAGCAAGAGAGAGAATGTGAAGAGAAGAAGCGTTGGGTCGACAGCTTCGCCGGCGGCGTAAAATGTGATAGCCCTTGAATTTAGATAAGCCCGAGTGAATAGCGAATTTTCACCTAATGAATCGTACTCAGGCCGTTGGTGACGCGACGCGACGCGGCAAACAAATTGAATCCTCCACGGGAGCGTGACATGGAGAACAACATTTGTTCTTTCCGATGAATGGAAACATAATTAATTAACCCGGATGTCCGAGCTACTGGTAAGACCACACCGCTCCCGCTTCGCCAGTGTAGAACAACACTCACACCTACCCCCCATTCGTTCGTTCGTTCGTTCGTTTGTTTGTCCGCTGACAACTGCTACTTAACTGTTCTACAAATATTACAATAGAATGAAACCTGCCCCTTGAATCATTAACAATCCGAAAAATAAGCTGTAATCAATTTAAAAATTTTGTCGAGATAATGGAACACTTGTTCTAGTTTTTTAAGGGAAACGCGTACAATGTACAAAAATTAATATTTTTGTTGCAAATGTATGTAGAGGTATTTCAGTATCTTATGGGCACATTTATTCAGAAAGTGTCGGTTTGGGAACCCGTGATAACAAATTTTCAATTAGTTTAGTGTTTCGTTTCTCCTGGTTCATCAGTTACTGAACTATCTCTACATCATTTGCTCAGTTGTTGGTAAATTTCTTTAGTAACTATCTTCAAGCCGTACATATGCCTGACAATGCTCGCTGTCACAAAATTTATGTTAAGACAATCAAGTGATACATACCTAAGTTGTGAACCTAATGTACATATCTTGTAGTTGTATTTTCACAGTGTACCATATATGTATGCCGATTTCATTTCATACCTTCGTTGTTAGAAAAGTGCAAGCATATTTTATCGTGAAAACTTTCGTAGTTGTAGGTATGCATGTACATCAGTAGGTGTAGAGGTAGACAGAGGCGAGGCGGTAGCACTGAAATGAATTTGGATCGAATTTCTCGAAGAACAGATCTCGGATGCGCCTGAGGAGTTATTGAAATAGACTTCTTTAAGCTTCTAACGACCGAAACTTTTTTGCTTTGTTCTCTTACTGCCGAGCGAAATTTTCTACCGAATGGGTGCAGTTAATAGCGCCAGCAGCGGTCAGTGGCGACTCGTTTCCTTATCTACAAGAATTGAAACCGGATGTATTTGTGTGTTGAATTGCTTAATTAATTATTTTAACTGTAGTTTCGTTAGTTTCTTGGTGAAACATTTTAATAATAAAATGAATTAGTAAAATACTTGGTTTTTTTGTTTCACTTATTTATTTAAAACGGACATATATGTTTCGAGCTTTTCAGCTCATTATCAACGACATAATGTAAAGGAAGTTCTAAATACAATGTTTTTATAACTAATTTTGTGTATGGGGGGTTTCCAAATATTACACATGGTTGGTGATGGTTCTTAGTAAGGGTGAAATCGGAAAGTCCAATTGTTCATTGGTGATATTGAGTTGTTAGAATTAGAAAAATCATAAAAGAGCGGGATTTATAAAGTAGATTGCCTTAATTGCGATTCCTTTTATATTGGACAGACGGGTCGTGATTTTCATACCAGGCTTAAAGAACATGAAAAATCAATACTAGATAAAAAGAACTGTACAGGCATAGCCCAACACTGTATTGAAAACAACCACAATATAAATGTAAGGGATTTCCAAGTATTACACACAGGTAATAAAGGTCAGCGTTTAAATTACCTGGAAATAATAGAGATCGAGAAAGCTAGAAACAAACAACTCAATTTCACCAATGAACAATTGGACTTTCTGATTTCACCCTTACTAAGAACCATCACCAACCATGTGTAATATTTGGAAACCCCCCATACTCAAAATTAGTTATAAAAACATTGTATTTAGAACTTCCTTTACATTATGTCGTTGATAATGAGCTGAAGAGCTCGAAACATATATGTCCGTTTTAAATAAATAAGTGAAACAAAAAAACCAAGTATTTTACTAATTCATTTTATTAATTATTTTACTGTTTGAATCCCACATGTTTTTGAATGAAGCGTAATAATGTCTATAAATAAAAAGCAACCATATTTCTTGGTAAATGAAATAGTCACATACAAGGAATGCTCTGAAGTTGTTTTGGGAAGGGTCGCCCCTGAATAAGGGTGTGTGATGGCGTCGCAGATCTTGAAAGTTTTTATCTCGAGTGAATGCAAGGGTGAACTTCTTTTCAAATCCGTCAGTCAATTAGAATCCGATAAGTACACGAAAATCGAAAGAACCTACCGGCGGGCGGCGGCCAAGAATAAGAAGAAGAAGTTGAAAAGGGGGAAGGAGAATAAGAACAGAAAGACTGTGAAGACGACAGAACAGATAAAAACTTAACTTGGCGTCGTAATTTCAAAGAAGAACTCCATCGAGTTCCAGTAGAGTAGGACGAGGGCCCGGCAAAGTAAAAAAATGGCTAAAAGCTCCTTTATTACGACTTCTGGTCATTCTTGCTGTTTGTATTATGCCTTCTCGGTCCCATTCAACCAAATTAAATTGGAAACTTTTTCAGTCAGTTTCCCTAAACGGAGTTACTTTGTGAGGGAGATACAGATAACAATGCGGCTTGTACCTATTGTTATTGTTCATTTTCAGGTTTTACTCCATTTATTAAAGTGTTACTTTCATGTAATGCACTATCACAGATAAGTAATTTATAAGGAAGGTATTCTACCTAGATCCCAATCAGATTTTCTGCTGAACCGTTATTAGGCATTGGACCATCGATATCATATTGAATTTATTTTCTTTTAGAAGAATTGGCTAAATGCCAGTCGTTTGTGCGGTGAAAAAGTATTAAAATTTTTATGGCGTCATCCAGAAATATTGTTTTTATCCTCATCAAAACGGTACCTATCTCTCATACGTTTATAACAACCAATTTTCGGATTTTATTTCGTTTATAATAATATCGAGTTTTCGGCTGGTTTATTCCCAGTTTTGTTTCTGGCAGGCACTCACTTCGAATAACGCAGCTATCACCCACGCACACATACATACAAGTATGGAGACAGGAGCACTTGGTGGTTTTACGGTTTCGGAACGTGGCGTCGTCATAAAATTCTATTGACAATTCCGGAAGGACCGACGGATTAGGAAAGGTTGCTAGAAGCGCGAGGTGAATGGAAACTGCCTTGTTACGGCTTCGCAGCTCGACGTCGTGACTTAGAAGTGCGTACTAAAGGAAAATTCGAAATTCCGTAGGGAGCGAATATAAATAATGACCCGACACGTTCCGCTAAGAAAATCAAAAATGTCTGTCTGTCCTTTTACACCTGGAAAATTATAGACTTACTTTCGACGTGCACTTTAATAATTTCCAGTCAATATCCCAACCAGAAAACTGTTCGAAACTTGAAAGCAGTCTCATGTTTAATTCCGTGGTTAGGACAAGACAAAGCTGTCGTTTGTTAACAAAAATAAGTGCTTTACTTCATTGTCACTTTCCGATATCGAACTCTCAATACCCACATGCAGCCGAGCCGTTAAGTCCTTAATCTATTTCGACTGTTTGCTATATTAAAAGAAAGAAAAGCGCCTCGATAGAGCATTAGTCCTGACAATCCGTTTTATGTAGGTACCTGTCACTAAAGCGAACCTAATTTCGAAAGTTTATGGACGGATTTTGGGGGTGCGGAGAAGGACGCTACGGACGGGAAGTATATCCTCTGGACTTTAATGCTGTTGTTAGCTGAATTGTCCTGTAAACACACTTGGACTTGCCTGGCAGCACCGTAACGGGAAAATATTTATTAAGGGAGGGCAAATAGCTTGTGAATATGATGTGGATCGATCCTTGGGTACACACGTCAGCGAAATTATAACGGCCTTGTTTGTTCTTTATAACGAGACCCGCTCGAGGAGTTTCCGTTCAGAACGAACGAACTGGGGAACGGCAACCCTCCGTCGCCGACGCCGTAGTCGTCGGGGTGCCGATGTCATGTCGACGACGACGGCAGAGACGTCGAACAAGCTTGCTCGTTTGGCCTTTTCGGTTGTTTTCTCCGATTGTTTCCCCGAGATGCATCCGACGAAAAAGTTTCTCTCGCCGCGCCGGATAACTGCCAATCAGCAGCAGTAATATGGCTGGGCTGAAACGTTGCATATTACCTTATATGGATGTAGTTAGGGTGAGGCGGAAAGGACGAGGAAAGAACACTGATTCAACAAATAAAAATGGAAGAGATACACCGCAACAAGGACACTTTTGGTCATTTAAGAAACATATATGTACATATGAGAGCGCCTTCGTTCCTAGCAAATAACGTTGCTAGCGAAATTGTGTCTTTTGTACCGAACAAATAACAAAATGGAAATTTATACACTTCTGAAAAGTTCAACGCAAAACTTAGTGTGCTTGTAGATATGCACACATTATCATAACGACGTGGTATAAAACATTTTTGTATGTGACATGTAGTTTCTGCAATGAAGGTGGGGCGTACGGATGACGTATATGTATGCGTCAGTATGCGCCGCCCCTTATCGTTACTGTTGCCTTTGTCATGAGCTTTGGTATTGAATGTTCGGTCAATGCCCTATTTTAATAGGCCACAGAACAGGCGAACACATACTACTACTGCAGAGACATAATCTTGCTCGTTCCTAACTTAATAATAGATTTCCAAAAATGAAATTTAATTTTCCATCAAATTTTTATTTAATTTACATTTCATGTCTACTACCTACTGCTCACGTATCGTATGGAATAAAAATCACGCGTCAGTGACTGTAAGTTTCGATTTAGTTTTACAATTTATTCTTGAAAAGGGTTGTTTATTCCCTTCGCGCTTTTCCCTCATCCCTTGGCATCTTGTTGCTTTTTACGGGTGTAAATCCCCGATGTTAGAGGAGAGGTCGTGCGTGCCAAATACCACCGACAAACACCAGGTAATCGAATCGAGTCTCTCCCGCTACTATACTGCACCGGGCTCTTCCTCTTACTCTCCCTCGGGATCATATCATCAGTGTATCCCTTCTGCACGTATAAATAAATATGTGTGTATGGGTTTTGTATTTATATATATACGTTCCTATGTATATTGTAGTTATATATATGTATTTACCTTGTACTTATATATATACACCTATGTGTTTAATCAACTTACACGTAGGTATTATGTGTTTACTTAAGGCCACGTCCGCGTGTTGCGTCCACTGTCCACTCGAAATTCTCTGAGTACACATAAAGCCTAAACGCACGCATCCGAAAGCATTGTAGGGAACAAAGGAATAAACAAACTGTCACCACGTATTATGAAGACAGAGTGTCGTATCAGGCGTAGGACCAAAGAGGGATTTTGCGCCACTGAACGCACATCCTAGGCATGCAGGATAAGATTAAGGAAAAATGGTTGCACGATTTTAGCTCATATAACATCCTCAAGGATTTGGGACAAAAAAAAATTAAAGTGACAGGTAAGGACCTTTATCAGTTCTATCACGTTTCGTCACTTTATTGTAGAATCATCAGGCATATAGGACCCTTAGTTAATTATTGATTATAACGACCAATAATTTATTAAATATTCTGTAACGTTTCGTGACTTCATCAAGTATCATGGATAACAAAATTCATTTCGTACTTGTTGAAAGAAAAGTGAAATATCACTTGTTGTTTCTGCCTCTCCTGTTTTACCTGAAGTGTCCTGGTGGATGATCCAATAAATTCAATTAATCTTCTTTACTGTCCTTTTGGGAACAAATGGTACTGTGAGGATATTCTTCGGTTCTTTTTTTATCTTTATCTTGGTAAAAAATTGCGCCTAAGTGACAATAAAAGTGCGACTATACTGCGCACAATAGACCGCGGAATGTAATCCTGTTCTATAGCAAGGAAATAAAGAATAGAGAAAACGACGCACCCCTGTCATATGCAACGACAAAGGGATGAAATTTGCGAGCGGGACGCGAATTTCCTCAAAAACGCGCACGAAATGTGTGGGGAGATATCTGCGTGCTTTAACGCATTACAGAACCGTACTCAGGATTAAATCCTTTCTGAATTTATTCTCCAACAGGTACGTACGAACGAGTCTCTTAAGGGTGGATATTGAAACTGTCCCAAATTTGTGTTCATTCGTCATACTTTAACCCCTACTCACTCCCATCCATAATAAGGTAAACTGGGAGGGTGCAAAATCTACGAACATTTTCATAGAATCTTCTAGAATGTTATGGAACGTTCCAGAAGTTTCTAAAATTTTATACGTTTAGAAAAAAGAATTTGCCGTTCCAATTGTGGGGTTATGTTTATTGATATTTCTGCTTGTGTTTTGATAATGTGAGTGGTACCATTTGGAATGATTCTGTGAGTCCATCCCTGGTACCTTCAGGAGCATATTTGCGTATATACCTACCTGTTTATGTGTGCGAGTATGTATGAGATAATACACGTGTGTAGTGATGCGTGTCTCCCGCCAGGCTCTTCCTTGCTCCATACAATATTCCTGTCGCTTACATCTGTTGTGCCCGCAGAAGAAACAGGAAATTAACATGGAAGCGAACGCGAGTGCGTCCCGAATTAACCCTGAAAGCCAGAATGGATGTCATTACCGTATCCAATTGACCTGATTTGCGTGCGGTACGCTAGTTAGGTGGATGAGAGAGGAAGGTTGTGGAGGCGGCAGAGGCGTGACATTTGAATAGCGACGATGATTTTGACGTGCTGGGGCTGTTTTTGATGCGTTTGTAGTAATTTACTGATTTAATTACCTACATACGTATGTACTTAGAAAGCTAAGTGGAACTAACTTTCACGTACGTTAAAGTATGCACTTACAGCACACAATCTGGTCCGTAGAATGCAGTTGTGTGCACAGTTTTGCTCAGTAATTTATTTATTAATTATGCGTTAATACCTGTCACTGTTTTTTAACACTCTGTATATGTTCATCAATATTTTCACTACTATTATACAGAAATTATTTGGATAATACATTAGTCGGCTCACTCACAGTGTTCGATACTTTTTGTCAACTTCATCCTGAACTTTTTTGTGTCAAAGTCATTGAATAATTAAATGAGCCGACAAATCGATTCCTTAGACAAACAAGACCATGTTATATAATTTTGTTGTTAGTTTTTGTTTTTTTATTAGTGTGTAGGATTTAATATTGTTAAAATAAATAGTGATTGGCGTCGTTTTGTGAGCATTCAATTTCGTCGGGGGTGATCATTAAATTTTTTCCCAGTTGAACCCCCAGCCGTCAGGCTGTTGGTTGCTCGTCCCGTAGAATTTTATGTCCGGGAATTCGGGCAAATCTACGCTGTCGTTCGGCAACGACGTCGGGATTAGGGAGCGGACTGCTGGGTGGCAACACACCGAGCGTCGCCTGCCCGTCTCGCTGTCCTGATAAGAGCCCCCAGTCCTTAACTAATAGCAACATGTGTACCAGTCAATTTATATTAAGCCACTGCCGCTCCCGAAGCACTAACCTGAAATTATAGCGCCCTGAATGAGTTTTCCCTTTTTATTAACGGACATTATGCAGAATTTACGGGGTACCTGCTTTCGCTTCACTCTTACAAAGCGACTCCGTTGTTTCTGCACTCTTTTTTTTTTATATAATTTCTTATTGTTGAGCTCGTTTTTTATACCTTTTCTCAAATCCGCTTTCAGGCCTCATTTTGTCTCCACACTTTTTATCTCAACTACTGCAATATCTAATAAGAACCATTAAACTACTGCACGATCTAATGCTAATAATAATATTAATTTCAGTAGAGGGTGGTGATGAATTTGATCTTTAAAGTCGTGGCCCTCACAGGGGTGTTTGCTTTAATGGTGCATCTAACCTTTATTGTGTTGGGAGGGATATTGTACTATTTACATATCTACAAACATTTCCTAAATATAATAATAGTCCTCATTGACACAGTTTATAGAAAGGAAAATACGCCAATGAGCTGGGTTGACTGCAGCTCATTGATGCGCCCACAATTATGCTAGCAATCGGGTTGTTGATGAATGCGGTGCGGATTTTCCACAGAACAGAAATAATTCTCCCTGAAATTTTCAAATTGTGTCGGTTGTTTATTATCCACCCAAAGCAGGGATAATTCGTGGGCGTATGAATTAGTAAACATGAATTCAAATTGTCGCTAATTCATGTACGATGTAGAAGGGTGGAGATGGAGAGAGTCGGGGGGTTTAATTAGTACAACCGTCAAATTTACGTGGGTCTTCGACGTTTCATGAAGGGATCAAAACACGAAACCCTGGCCTAATGTCCAGTTTTGCCCGAACTCAAGGCGGATCGGACGGGGCGGCCGCACGTCCAGAGAATCATCCCTCCGTCTCTGGACTCCTGCCGACGGGTAGTTATCTTGTAAACACCGAGAACAACTAATTAAGCCCAATCAAACTCGGTCCATCAGCGCCGTTAGATCCTCTTCGTGTTTGCGCACCAACTTTGATGCAAATTGAACGCCATTCATGCGAAAATACATCTGTAAATAACGGAACGTGATGTCCGCAGGGGCGGTTTGATAACGGGTGGTGTGTGTATGTGTATGAGTAGATGAGTGTGCTGGTCGTTGCCTATTCGACTGTCCAACGGAAGGACGTCTCCGGAGGGACGAGGGGACTGTGAAATATCCGTCCTTCCATCCCCGAACGCTTGTTACATACTAAATTCTTCTTTAAAAAGCTGCGGTTTCTCCCGATCTGTTGCCTGGAGTTATTTGATGCCCGGCAACGATGCGATGGTATGCCCGGTTCGAAAGTTGATCGAGATTGAAAATATTACCTGACCATATCCCGCAGACGGATTTTCGAAAGAATTTTCATATTGAAATTTGATTAATATTACATCCTTTAGATGAGGGAATGGGATTTATAATGGAAGCCACAATATTCCTTTAGGTATATGTATATGTCTATATAACAGCAACCCACTATTACCACATGTACCTATGTATTTTCGGATAAAAGGAATAGGAAATTCTATTGATTTCGCTAATGGACAGATGTCTCAATGCTCGTTTATACTTTCTTTACATTAATACATCAAAATTTACAAGATTTTTTTAGTTTTCTTATTATTTTACATCACTTAATCAATGTCTTTTGTTTCTTTTGTTAGTTCTATTTTCTGAAATAATTCCCCAATCCTATCCTTTCACTACTATCACCACAACCATCTATTACGTTTTGTGGACGTTGAACCTTTTACTTACTTAATATACAAATGTATTATTCAGTATATTCGTAAAGAATTTTTTGTCTATTATTGTGGAAAGGCTTTTAAAAAATGAAATTCAAAATTATGATCATTATCTATTTGATTATTTAAGTTTGTTTGTTTTAATTACGTAAATGTATTTATATACCCTTTCTTTCTACATCTTAATACTTATCAAAGGCAAATATAGACCTTACTTGTTGAATACCAATTTGTATTCTCATTTGCTGATTATTTATTATTAATATGGAAAAGTAAGAAACTGCTCTACCCAAAAATAAAAACTTCCTGCAGATAGTTAAACCACAAAAAGTATTTTACTTGGGCTTAGTTATAAAAATAAGTTTTCCCTTAGTTCTACCAACAAAATAAAGCTTGATATAAAACTCCAGCTGTTTTAGGTCATTTTGACACGAAGGCAATTTTTTTTAACTTATAAACAATTTCTCCCATAAAATAAAATAACCTATATATCCCAAATTTCAGAAATTTTAGTTCCTGCTTTAGTTTAAGCTCAAAAAGTATAATTTAAGTCTCTTTAAGAAGTAGTTTTAGCTCAAAATTATATAATAATTAGCCATAAAATACGTTTTCATAAGTATCGCCTAAGAAAAAGCGTTTTATGTAAAGGTTAGTCTCGGCTTCAGTTTCAGTTCATGTTTTATCTGTGAGACCTACTTTTAGAAACAAGCAGATTACAAAGTTGTTGTAGTTGTAGTTACTAATTGCTTAAAACCTATTCGTTTATATTTTCGTATTGCCCTACGTTTATTTTGACACATTCCAAAAACAAACTGAGCGACTGAAAGTAAAAAAAAAAAGAAAAAACCCCACGCTTTCCATTTACTTTTGCATATTTAACGAGTCGGAATAATAAATTAGGAAATATCGGGTTTCGGTAAAGTGGGTCTTCACATTTAAGTGAATTATTAAAATTGGTCATTCAGCCCCCCTAAGAAACACGATCAATAATATCTACTGAAAAATTCAGGAACATCGAAAACGTTTTTCTCCTAATGTACCCTGACGTAAAAAGGGCGTTTTAGGGACAACAGAGTATGCAAAAGTGCATTAAATAAATTTCCAATAACTAAATAATAGGTTCAGTTGTTGGCCCAAATGGGGTTTCTAACCTAATTAAAAAACTTAAAGTATGACACAGAAATTAAGTAATAAAACGATGCTTCTGTTAAATTGAGTTGTTGATGGGGGAGAGTGCATAAATATGGCAGTCTTATCACCACTTTTAGTTTGATTACTTTGGAAATACAGTCAAGAAGTGTGAATGATTTATTCTACGGGGTACTTATACCTATAGATAAGTTGTATCAGAATAATGAAAGCATGCAGCTTGTCCTCGGCGTTTCGTTTCGTTTTATATACCTACACATTTTACGGGGTTATAAAACAGTGTGAAAGGGATGATGTAACAAAGGTAGCACCGTCGGGGCCAAGTTAAAATACAGTGATGCGCTCGCGAACACACTTTTACGTTTGTCATAAACAGTACACCGTAAAATGCTGGATTTTTTCACGCAAAATTGACATTTATAACCAGACACGTATCCTTAAACTACACGTATGTTATATATGCTATGATACATGTATATGCATACACGTTCTTCCCATGAGTTTATTTTAGGTACACCATATGCTACGAGATAATGCCATCTCGTTACTTAAGACAACACACGCGTAAAGCTACTTTTCTATACATAATATTGTTAGTAATGAGCTTAATATTTGATCCAAATTACTCTGATGTTTTTCATAGTTCCCTAGAATTAGTAAAAAGCTCAATAAGTTCAAGATTCCTCAAATGCTTTTAGAATTATTGGAAGAGTAATTAAATTGAGTTTCCCCAATTTTTCTAAATGTATCAGAAGAGCATTTGAGTTCATATTTCCCAATCTTTTTAGGATCATTGAAAGAGCGATTAAGCTCAAGTTTTCTTAACTTTTCTAGAATTATTGGAAGAAAAATCAAGTTAATGTTTATCTTTTATTAGTAGAAGTCTATTTAAGTTCATTTTCAGAATTATTATTCCCAAAATTTACTAGAACTATTAGAAAAGATAAGTTCAAATTTCCTTAACTTTTTCCAGAGCAAGAAGAAGATTAACGTAGTTCAGGATTCTCACAATTGTCTAGAATTATTGGACGAGCAACTAGGTTAGATTTTCAGATTTTTCTCTGGAGTTAGTATAATAGCAACTAAGTTCAAATTTCCATAGTTTTTGTAGAATATACTGGAAGACAAATTACGCTGATGTTTTCCCAATTTTCTCGAATTATTAGAAGAGTATTTGAGTTCAAGATTTCCCTATGTTTGCGGAATTAGTCCTCCCAAAATTTACTACTACTGTTAGAATAGACAAGTTCAAGTTTTGTTAATTTTTCTAAGAGATTAACTAAGAATAGGGTTCTCAAAATAGTCTCGAATCATTAGACTAGCAATTAGGTTAAAGTTTCCCAAAATTCTCTAGAATTAGTAGAATAGTTACTAAATTAAAATTTCCACAATTTTTGTAGAATTATTGAAAAAGAAGTTAGTTAACTTCTGCAACTATTAGAAGAGCATTTCAGTTCCAGATTCCTCAATGTTTTTACAATTAGTAGAAAATCAACATTTACATAATACTAGAAATGTTGGAGTAGTTTCCTTTTTGCCTCAGTCTCAAAACATGAGCTAAATCTTAAGGCGAGACTCTCTCTCTCAGACGAAGCTTTACATCAAGCTCTGCTTCATTTGTGTAACTAAGTGAAACCTTATTTTGACCACTAAGTTAATGGCGAAACTCTTTCTTGTGGCTTACCTGAAACTTTTTGATCCGAAACTCAAGTAGGAGCTTTACTTTCTTCAACTATTTTTTTCGAGGGAGACTCGTCATCAACAAGAGCTGGTGGTAATTTCCTACCATGGAAATGCGGTCATATATTTTCAGAAATAGCAGTTCCATTTTTTACCGAATTTCATTATGTGGTCATTTGACGAAGGGTAAACAAAAAAGAAGTTAGGTTGTTGTTTGTTTCGTCCTGTACGAAAAGGAGTCGTCAGGTAAAAATGTTGGTAGGTAGGTAGGTGGATATCAAAATATTGCAATAAAAGCAATATCGCAAATGGAACTGTTCTAGTGGAAACACGCCGTTACGCCACATCAAGAAACTTTCCTTATATTACACAGCAAGTGATTCTGTTACCATGGCGTTCGATTTAATAAACCTCGAAAGCAAATCAGTCGCCGGTTCTCGACTATTCGACTCGCGCAACGAAGAAACTTATTAGATATGAATGTTGTACATTTATATACATGTACACATCTAACCCCCTGACATACACATACATATACACACACAAGTACATACCAATATAATTCTAAACAACTCTTTATATAGATACGTATGTACGTATCGACTACACAAGTAATAAAACGTCGTCTTCTTTTATATCGCTTGGTTAGTTCTTCGTCGAAATCAAACATTAAGTTCATCTTGTACAAATTGGTTATTTTTAAGGAAGTACCATAACTTTCAATGTTATACTTTGATGCTATAAGAAAACTAGGAAATTAATAAAAAAAACGTGACCAAATGTTTAGAAAGGTTTTGCTTTTAAAAAAATGTTTAAACCAGAGTTTTGAAGTGGTGAATTAAAAGGTTGTTTGCGACTGTGGTTAAGTGAATTCCTTTCCAACTCAACAGGTGCCCTGCTGGTTAGCTCGGGCTTTTAAAAACGGTGTGGCATAACTAATTCATTAGGAAAACTCCAGTGGAAAATCGCACTGAGGAGATTTAATGCGTATTCATTTGCGTTAAGACCAACTTTACTCAAATATCGCGTGCTCTCTAAAACCACTCCGCTTCCTGCAACTTTGTAATTTTATTCATGTTTCGTAACACAGTCCCCGAGTACTCTACCTTTTCTCGAAATTAATCGTCAAACAATTAAATAAAAAACTGCAGCAAAATAATCATCCAATTTCAACCCCTTCTATATAAAAACCATAAAGCGAATGTCGTTTTTATATTTCAGAAACTACAATGGCTTTTTATTGAAACAATTGACTTTTTAGGTGTTTGAAATAATATTCATTAGCCTCCCTGTCCTTACCCCATTTAAAATAATTTTAACTATTTTCTGCTATAAAAATATTTGTATTTTCTTTTTTCTGTTTCAGGTAAGTGTCTTGAAACAATTTCCAAACATACCTAGTGGTTGGTAAGTTTGAAAATTTTATCTAACAATTTTTGTAAAATCTAAATTCTGTTTTACACTTTACAATAATTTCAGTAAAGTCCTGGCAGTTGACATGTACTTTTATTCCTTTACGTATTTATAAATTAAGTTCAGACTAATTGACGGTTTAACTCTTTTCTAAAAAATTCTGTATTAAGGGTTGTTTGTCTTTTGTGATTGTTAGTGGTAGAATAGGATCCGTCACCGGCTTCTCCTTTTTTTTTCGCCGTTGCACGGCATTAATTACTGTGCAACTAATGTAAATTCGTTGGAATATTTAGCTGCATAAGCACATCAAAGTAGTAACATTATTAGTTCTGTTTCAATGGAAATGGGGGAAAGTTATTTAATTTGATATTCGTCGTTTAATAGTTTCATTTCAGTGCCTGTCAGAACAATTAAGCGGCGCATATTTCACTTTATGATACAAGGGAAACAGGACATGAAATGCTACATAAAAATGCCGCCCGGGGGTTGAGGACGAAGGGGGCGGGCACACAGCTGGGTTTATTGAAATGCTATTTCCACAAGCTACATGAACACCACCACCAACACCACTGTACATATAAATACATACATAATACGTACGTTCTTGCTACATAAATGTTACGTAGGTACCCATCTATTTATGTAGATATGTATTTATACCGTTTCCAAATTAATACCCCTTTTCACCATAGATATATACATATATACGTATACTCGTATGTTGCAAATGTTGAATTGCATCGATTGCAATTATTTGAAATGGAAACCGCAAAAGTTTCATTGAATTTATTTTATTTGTTTCACGCTAAATACAAACCACCCCCGTGTGGAAATTGGTCTCATTAACCGTTATCAACATAGTTCTACTGTGACTGTTATAGAATCACCCTGTCAATGTGATAGATAGAGGTACATCAAAACTTCATGAACTTTGACTTACTGAAAAAAAAAGTGTCGAATTCAACTCAGAAATATTGCAAATAATGAAATTATAAGTTTTTATACATATAAAGGTAAAGCAAAGACTTATCTTATTTTTCTCCAAAATTTTTTAAAAATAGGTACGTGTTTTGACAATTTTTTCATCAACAAAAATCCGACCATTTAAAAAACATTCAATCGTAAACAGGGGTGAGTCCTTTTGTTATTTTTCTCTTCATTAAATTTCGTAATAGCTGATTTAATTCAAACGTTATTTTTGTTAATGTGTATACAGTTTGTTTATTAGAGGTAATAATAATATAATAGTAGTTTGAAGTAAGAATAAAGAAAACGTTTGGTTGAGGGTAGTTTAGAAAAGTTTGATGCAAGTAACAAAAGGTGGTAGCATTTTACACAGGGAGAATAAAGTTTTGTGTGAAGCGAAGATTGATTTACCCGAACGTGGCGAATTATCTAATAAGTTTTAGTTCGCGGTACGTATCGTACCTACGTATATATATTTGAGTCGTGCACTTCAAATGATTGATAACGCTACCGGCCAGGGCGGGCGACTCGACTGCGAGGTGATGAAAATGCGATATTTGGAACGCTTATTGTACGAGATTGGCTAATATGGCGTAAACAAGCATCCTCGAACAACGAAACCAATAACCGGGAAAACTCTTTTAGCTGCGCTCCAATTTTCAAAGGCATTTATTTCTTTCCTTCTTACTTTTCATTTACACCACTTCATAAAACTATCTCTCCAGTAGGTACTACGTAAAGTATAATAGTGAACGATAATTATAAACTTAACTTGACGCTCTGCTTAATTAGAATTGGTAATGTACACTAAGAGGACGTTAATTCGTTCCCAGAAGTTTTTTTTTAATGGCAACGTCGCGCCTTTTCGGACTGTATGTTGTCGATAATGTAGGAAACAATAATATTGCGAGCAGAATCGCATCTATTGCTCGCTAGTTTCGTGGCTGTTTCAATGTTTACATACTTAATATACAGGGTCTTTCAAGTTGATGGGCTATTAGAAGTATATGAATTTGTAGAAGGAATTCAATTCTGAAACTTGGGCTCATTTGGTTATTGTTTACGCCGCTTCTTTTAAAAATATTTTCAATTTCGATTTACATCCGGTTATACCGAAAGTAGATGTTAACCTTCTTATTTTAAATGGAATGACATACTTCAAATTGTAGATTTTCTCAAAAAGTAAAAAGAAAAGGGTTATACAAATAGTCTCATATCAAAAGACGCCAAATTCAATGAGGAATTCGAATATGTAGTCAAAAATGGGTCATTCTGTTTAAAAAAATTGACTTATGCCTCTTTGAAGTTGACCAACTTTGCCCTACAAAAATTTGAACACCCTGCACATTTTAGTTAAAAACCACAATTTTTTTTCGATAATGTAAATTATTTATAAATAATTGTTACGAGTTATAAAGCAAAATCTCAAAAATTAATTGAATTACGGTTTTTTAAATGTTAACGTGCAAAATGTCAAAAATTTTGAAAAAAATTAAATAACTCAAAATCCATCAATATTTTCGGAGTAGTGCCTCTTATAAAATATGCATGAATTCAGATTTTCTATCGGATAATGTAAAAAAAAAGTATGTCATTCATTTAAAATTAGAAAGTTAACATCTTCTTTCGGTATAACTGGATGTAAATCGGAATTGAAAATATTTTTAAAAGAAGCGGCATAAACAATAACCAAATGAGCCAAAGTTTCAGAATTGAATTCATTCTACTAATTCATATACTAATAGCCCATCAACTTTAAAGACCCTGTATATTAAGTATGTAAACATTGAAACAGCCACGAAACTAGCGAGCAATAGATGCGATTCTGCTCGCAATATTATTGTTTCCTACATTATCGACAACATACAGACCGAAAAGGGGCGACGTTGCCATTTAAGAAAACTATTGGGAACGAATTAACGTCCTCTGAGTGTACATTAACAACTTTAGCCCATATGTTTGATTCTTTTCATGATTTCTTGTGGAGTAATTAATGACTTAAACAAAAATAATGTGACTCTGCCTCAAATTTTAACAAATTTCAAGCAAGTAGCTATTTCCAATTTCGACCTATTCAGTCGAAAACGAAAGGAAATACTATAGTTAACAGTAAAAAACTGTAGATGGCGACCTTATGGCACTCAATCAGTCAGAATATAATTTTTTTTAATTGTTTTGCAAAATGTTGTTAGGCAGTGCTGAGAGAGTTTTCAGAATGAATTGAAGTCCTCTTTTTTTTATTTTGAGGGGTCAGCTCTCGAGGACATTGAAATGGAGGTTTTAAATTAAGTCCACCGTAAAAATGGAAGTAGTAGAGTCAGCATCGGCGGCATTAGGGAAATTAAATTAAAAATTAGTTTCACTGTTTGTAGGCTCGTCGTGACATTGTCCCGAAAATTTCGGCTGATCCGATCACTCCTGTCACATTTAAATAAAACAACGCTCTGAATTTCATTAAAAACAACATAGAAACTCACTCAAACTTTTTGATGTTATCTCCCTCGCTTTTGACTTCCCCGTCTCGTCACCAATCTTCATTAGGACGGTAATAGACAACGCTCAGGTTCGCTTAGCTTCGACTCTTTATTCCATTTCGTATTCTTTTTCTTCTTTCCTCGTTCGTGTGCCTACACTTGAATAAAAAGTGAGTTAATTTGACTCCTTCTTTTTCTCTGCTGTTCTGTTCGAAATGCGTATATATACTGAAACAGTGACGGATCGTCTCCAAGGGTTTTCGAACTTTCCACCAACATCACCAAGACCTTTTCGATTAGACGTAATATTCTTTGTTTCCAAAAAAGCTGTAATTATTGTACTATTTTTCTACTATCTGGGGCTTTGTAATTTAATTATTTGTTTTTTTAATGTAGTGTGTTTTGGAATACTGGGTTATTCTATTCCTTTTATAAGCCTCTTGTGCATCATAAACACAATCTGCATTTTCTGCCATTATATTAACACATTTTATATAATTTAATTAACTAATTAAATGCGTGAAAAGCTGAAAGTAATACGTGCCTAACAAAATAGCAAAATAGAGAGAAGAAGGTGCATTTGCTTTCATCACCAATCTGTTTTTAATGTTAATTAAATCGCAGCCGTTGTTTTTGCACAAACACTGTTAATTCAATATAGAGGGTAGAATTACAGGACACAAAAACGTTAGTACGTACTCTGTTAATTACTGTAGTGATGACTTTTGACATCAGTGACTGTCATATAATATCCAATTACCCATTTTAGATTTAAATCGTTACAAAGGCAATCGGTTAATCTGTTCGAAAAACGTGACAACTTTCGGTACATTTTACGTTGGAAATAATGTGGTGCCTGATTTTTATAAAGCCATTATTACTCAGTACTTTACAACCCCAGAATCGATTTAATGCTAGTTTAAAATATCCATAAGGAAGGGTACTCCAAACCCCCCAGACCCTCCGTAGGTTTTGTCATCCCTGTTGCTGTCAATTTCTTGAAATGTTTTCAACCCTTTTAGTTTTGCTCCCCTTTTAGGACCCGTAGTACGTACACATATAGGCATTCCAAACCCCCCAGGCCTTGTCATCCCTGTTGCTTTTAGTTTCTTGTGTTTTTTCAACCCTTTTGTTCTTGCTCACCTTCTAGGATTTTTTGTAATTTGAGAACCTAAATAATAATGAGATGACGAAAACTGTTATTGATTAATCAGTTAGAGACATTGAGAGACGAGGTCGTTAGTATCTTTACCAATGACAGCGCGGTGTCATTTGCGTGTATCTAATGCTCCCCTTTTGTTAAATAATGGACTAGGAGTTGATTTATATTTGTCTGTTTGATTTCACCACATAAATAAGAAAGTACGTAATATTCAGTAGGCAGTAGCGATTTCCTTTGTTTTGTTTTGTTTTGTTTCGTTTCGGTTTTATGTTACACGCGCAGCACAACAACATTCGCTTACGTAATTGTCAATTAGGGTGAAATTTTCTTTTGTGTTGGGAGCAGAGGCAACGGTGACCCTGAAAATCCGCTCGTCGGAAAACGACACCTGGTGAGAAACGAACGCACTGTTGCGTTCCTCTTGGGCATAAATTTATGGACTAATTGTTAAATACTCTGGTTACATGGCGCAGAATTACGACAACTTAGTTTGTCGGTGCTTTCTTCTCATATTCAATTCACAATACCACACCGCTCTACTCGGCTTGTTTTTGTTCGGATTCCTCGGCTCGAGAGAGGAAACTCGGAGGAAAGTTACTATTAAAATTAAGACGACTCCACCGACGACGACGCGACGTTCTCTGCAAACTTGCAAAATGGGAAAATTTTCTTTAGGGTATTAATTTGTCTGTAAAGGAGACAATTGTTGAGAATCAGAAGCACGAGTTCCTCCTGGTTTTGTAAAAGTGCTCGACGCGTTTGTAAACATCCACGTATACATAATTAAAAGGGATTTTACCGATGGAACTCTTGTACTGAATGCTCCACTCTGTTTTATAATAAACCAGAGTCAATGTTGGCCTCTTCTCATCATGCAACTTGGAGGACTTTTCTAATGAAATGACAGTGGATCTTTGAAAATAATTTCATTACCATATCAACAAATTTTAAAATATATCAGAGAGTTACATCAGTTTCTAAAGTTTTTGTATGAAAGCCTTAACAAAAACACTTTTTTAAATTCACTTTTCTACAATGGAGGACTAAACGAATTGAAAATAGACACAATTTTCCACAACTCGAAAATATATTAAGGCATGTAGAGGTAACAATGACGACGCCGATTTGTCCTTTTAGAAATTTAGCCCCCGCAGTTGTAAAAAAACCGTCGAAAGATGACGTTTAAAAGGAGCGGTTAAGATAAGCAGTTTGTCTGGCCTCTTACCGTTAGAAGATTGGTTTTATAGTAACGACGTGATTTAGTTCAATAAAATACACTTTAAGCTCGCATAGCGGTCAGTCATTGTAGCGGGAGATGGAAAACGATTCCATTGTTATGCAAGAGAGACTTGCTCGTAGCCAGGTATAAGCAGATTCCACATTTCCTTTGATAGAATTTCATAATCTTTTTAGAAATACATCCACCGTCGAAAGTAGATAAGGGGAAGATTGTCGAGATATCTCCACGAATTCTACGAATATGCCAAGTGCTTATTCACAATAATACACTGCCTACGTTACGCGTACGAAGAAGATGATAAAATAATATAAAAAGAGAACTGTTTTACATTAATAATTATTAGTGAATTTGTGTAGTTTTAACTAGTTTTCTAATATTCATATTAATGGCATTTTATAATAGATACTGTCAATTATTTCTTACTATAGTTATGGTGATGATTGGTTTGCGGTGATTGATGTGGGATGTAAAGAGAGAGAGCCTGAGCCGGCTGCATAAAAAATACAATTAGACTCCCATTATAGTTCCATGGTTCGTCCGATTAAAATTCCCTCTCTTCTGAAAATCGACGATTTCATTTGCATCGTCCCCGTTTTATGACAGTTGATTCAATTTTGAACGCTTACTCTCGCTCTCCCGCCTTTTAATATTGATTTAGTTTTGCATGAAGCCCCAGGGCTAGATGAAAAAGTCGGGTGTAGGTGGGTACTTCAAAACCTTGTTTCAGCAAGGACCGCTTTAATACGACAGAACCACGAACGGGTGTGCTTAGGAGACATTTTGTCTCGTTAAAAACCGTGGGCGAATTTTACACGAGGAGGCTTTCTTTATAACAATAAAATTGGGTAGTGAATATATTAATGTTGGATTTCTTACTCTTTTTTGGTCTCCAAACCTTTTGTGGACATTAAACCTCCAATAAAATATAAAACCTTGTTCGAGACATACAGTAACACTTATGAATTGGCCCACAGTAGAAATAAAATTGGACAGTGAGTATTTTAATGTTGAGTTACTGAGCTTTCATTGGTCTCTCGAACGTTTCTTGACCTTAAATCCTAACAAGACTTAAAACCTTGAATGAAACTTATAGTTTACTACTCACGTGTTGGCCTACTCTAGCAATAAACTTGGGCACAGAGCACATTCAATTTGAGTTGCTTACTTTTTTTAGTGTCCTAAACATTTATTGACCTTAAACACCCAAGATACTTGAAACCTGGTTCGCAATGTATAGTATACTTAGTAGTAGTATACACGTTTATGTTGAGTCACTTATTCTTTTTTGTTCTCCCAAACATTTTTCGACCTTAAACCTCAATAATATACAGGGAGGGCGTTCTGAAAATGATGTAGGAAAGTGATATTACTATCATTAAACTGTAATCGTCGATAACTTTTTTAATTGACCTCGGGTTAAGAATAAATTATTGTAATTTTTTATTCGTCTCGGTCTGCTCTTTCCGCTGATATCACTTTCCCACATCATTTTCAGAATACCCTGTGTAAAATCTAGTTCGCAACATATAGTATTTTCTCGAATTGGTCCACTATACACGTAGTAATAAAATACATTTTAATATTGAGTTGCTAACCTTTCCTTGGTCTCTCGAACATTTATTGACCTTAAATCCTAACAAGACTTAAAACCTTAAACGAAACTTACAGTTTACTCACGTGTTGGTCCACTCTAGCAATAAACTTGGGCACAGAGCACATTCAATTTGAGTTGCTTACTTTTTTTAGTGTCCTAAACATTTATTGACCTTAAACACCCAAGATACTTGAAACCTGGTTCGCAATGTATAGTATACTTAGTAGTAGTATACACGTTTATGTTGAGTCACTTATTCTTTTTTGTTCTCCCAAACATTTTTTGACCTTAAACCTCAATAATATACAGGAGGGCGTTCTGAAAATGATGTAGGAAAGTGATATTACTATCATTAAACTGTAATCGTCGATAACTTTTTTAATTGACCTCGGTTAAGAATAAATTATTGTAATTTTTTGTTCGTCTCGGTCTGCTCTTTCCGCTGATATCATTTTCCCCTACATCATTTTCAGAATACCCTGTGTAAAATCTAGTTCGCAACATATAGTATATTCTCGAATTGGTCCACTATACACGTAGTAATAAAATACATTTTAATATTGAGTTGCTAACCTTTCCTTGGTCTCTCGAACATTTATTGACCTTAAATCCTAACAAGACTTAAAACCTTAAACGAAACTTACAGTTTACTCACGTGTTGGTCCACTCTAGCAATAAACTTGGGCACAGAGCACATTCAATTTGAGTTGCTTACTTTTTTTAGTGTCCTAAACATTTATTGACCTTAAACACCCAAGATACTTGAAACCTGGTTCGCAATGTATAGTATATTTAAATTTAGTAGTATACACGTTTATGTTGAGTAAACTTATTCTTTTTTGTTCTCCCAAACATTTTTTGACCTTAAACCTCAATAATATACAGGGGGGCGTTCTGAAAATGATGTAGGAAAGTGGTATTACTATCATTAAACTTTAATGGTCGATAACTTTTTTAATTGACCTCGGGTTAAGAATAAATTATTGTAATTTTTTTATTTGTCTCGGTCTGCTCTTTCCGCTTACTTTTTCCGCACATTATTTTCCCAGAATACCCTGTGTAAAATTTTTTAGTTACGCAACTTTTTATAGTAAAAAATTAAGGAAATTGGTCACTTACCTTAGTAATAAAATACATTTTAATATTAAGTTGCTAACATTTCCTTGGTTTCTCGAACACTTATTGACCTTAAACGCCTAGAAGACTTTAAACCTCGTGACATAAAATGTAGTACTTATGTAAACGTACGAACTGATCCTTAATAGCAATAAAATTAAGGATAAGTTGCTTACTTACCTTTTTTTTATGTCGCGAACACCTGTTGACCTTAAATACATAAAATACTTAAAACCTATTTCTAAAAGCTTCTAGAATAAAGCGATAAAAAATGTACTTAAAAATTATTTTTCCATTCTCTAAAAGTTAAATTTGCAGCTTAAGCATGTAAGAGACAATAGTAACTTTGTGTGTTGTGTATATACATTTTGTAAACGAGTTTCTCATTAATGACACTTGCTAGCCAAGAGCTCGTGAGTATATACGACGTATACATGGCTAAGAGATGAGTAGAAATTAGAGAGTTCTTTATTCTGAAGGGCTGTTTTTATTATGAGAAGGGAGGCGGCCGTACTTTTTACTGTCACAAGATAATTAGTATGCTATCCGTACGACGAAGCACTTAACGGTCCACTTAACAGGGCTTCAGTTTGGAAAGATTGTGCCTAGGGAACGCGCGGACTAAATAGATTTTACTAACAGGAT
Source organism: Agrilus mali (assembly GCA_029378335.1). Taxonomy (NCBI): domain Eukaryota; kingdom Metazoa; phylum Arthropoda; class Insecta; order Coleoptera; family Buprestidae; genus Agrilus; species Agrilus mali. Next base: position 2,471,670 of record CM055660.1, read on the forward strand.
ACAATTTTCCTTTTCTATTTATTTATTAGTTGAAAAATAAAAAAGGAGGAAAAGGGGAAAGGAACGAGTTCAAAAAATTTTGTTTTAAAGCTTTGGAGTAGGTTCAGTTATATAGGATTATTGAGGAGGCAAAAGTTCGACTTCAAAAGACAGAAAAACCTCATGGATGCTGGAGGGGCTGTTCTAGGGCATTCTTATCTCACAACACCTTCAGTGGAGGCCTCAGTCATCTTTAACAACTAATTCTTGTCCAATGACTGAATCTGTGTATCGAGGAAAAAAAAATTAAAATTGGGTTGTTGTGTAAGTCAATTTAATTCTATGCTGGTACCGATGATTACGTTGTTAAATATTCGTCTTCTCTTCGTAGTCGGGTTGTGGTTGCCCTATATGATGAATGTGTGTAGGGGTTGCGTGAAGTTTCGGCGTGTTGCAGACGACATCGGCGCTGATGGTAAAAGGGTCGAACTGTAGCTGTCGCCACCCTCCCTCCCTCACTACTACATACGTACATATATATGTGTGTGTGTGTATGCGTGTGTTTTTTATTCATGCCGAAAAGTGAGAGAGAGTGGTTTGGATCCCGATGAAATAGATTCGTTCCACTGAAATCATGACTTTCGTCGTTCGTTCGGCAATTCACCTAAATATTGCATGATCTTTAAATTAATACAAAAATCCCCGTCGGCCGCAGCAAATTTTATTTATGACGTAAAGAAACCTCTTTGTCTTACACCTTGGTGATATTCATGGCTCATCAAAGCAGAAAATTATTAAGGCTTGCAGGTTCCTTTAAATAGATCAAAAAGGTCTCTAAAAAAATTTTGTTTTGTCTAAAAATTCAAAGGGTTTTGACTTTTTTGTTATTCACAGATAGGGAAATTTTTTATACCAAAAAAGAATTTACATTTTAGTTGTAAATTTTCCCTTTAGCTCCATAAATTACACAAAAGCTTCTAAAAAGTAAATATGCGGTTTAATCATTTTTAAAATTCAAACAGAATTCGTTGAACATCTACTCGCATTTCATCCACTTTGTCCAGCGTGTAGTGAATAGCTACTGCCACCCTCTATCGACAACCACATTTGCTGAACATAAATAATTAATCTATTAGATCTGATCAATTATACGGATCGTCAAACTTGGTAATTTAATTAGCTGCCCCAGTTAAGTATTTCGAATTAAGTTCTGCAGAGGTTTAGACATGTTGATAGTAAGTACACTGTCTGTCTGGTAATTAAAGTTACTAAAATGTGTGTATCTACAGGTTTTTGTAGTGCTTTTTGCAACAAATGAATTTTCTTCTCTTTTAGACTCTACAGTTCTTCTTAAGCTCTGGTGTTCTAAATGGAGTGCATTTTGTAATTTGACATGATATATATATATATATATATATATTATTAAGTAAACAACAATTTTTTGCTAGAAAGAAGGTTGTTCTTTTAAATGCCCTAATACTTTGTTTTTATTTTCTACAATTTGCTTGCTTTTCTTTTTTAGTAATAAAATAAATAAATAATTTTCGAAACCGTCCAAAAGTTCGAGGATAAAATGAAAATATGTTTTTCCTAGTTGACCCACATAAAGACCTCTTTTGTCATGTGAATTTCCCAATTACATTCGAACGAATTCATGCTCTTTCCATCTTATCTCATTGGACAACAACTTCACATAATACGTTCCTTACTATCCTTCAAGACACAATGTACCTGACGTTGGCCGTTTGTTTTTCTTGACAGTGCGTGGAAAACGTCCGCGCCAGAAATAACACCTACACAACGCGACGTCGAGATGAATGGACTGCGCACGCGCCACGCCTCCTCGCTCCCCCTAACCCCAGTCACCCTATGTAAATTTCATTTCCCGGTAATCCACTCGCCGAGATTGGTCCCGATTGATGGACGCAAATTGGAAAGCAGCAGCACCAGCAGTAACAGCAGCCAGCTACATCACAGCAACTCTACTCTGCTGAACACTGTTGCTAACTTATTATTACACGTTTTCTACACTGTAGATGCTGAATAACAACCCAGCAATATACTCAATAGGAATTGTTTTCAATTTTACAAAAATAATGGCCTTAATAGATACCCATACTCGAAGTCTACTATAAGCCTAAGACTAGAGGAAGGATTCTATTTTAAAACATCAACAATAAGTATTCCACAAATTTTGGAAAGTTCTGGAAAGTTTCATAATATAAAACATTCGAGTACATTCCAAATATTTCAGAATTTTAACAATGTTTTAGAACGTTCAGAATTTTCTATGAACTACTAGGAAATTCTGAAAACTTTGAGAAGAGCGTGTGGTACATTCAAGTACGTTCCAAATATTCCAAAATTTTGAACAAAAATTTGGAACATTTAGAATTTTTCATAAAGCTCCCAGGTTATTCTGGAATATTTGAGAAAAGCAGGTGGAACATTTAAGAACTATTTAGAATTTTGGACAAGTGGAAGATTTTGTAAAAGCTCTTACGAAATTCTGTAAAGTTCGAGAAAAGCACATGGAACATTCGAGAGCATTCCAGAATTGCCAACAATGTTTTGGAAATTTTACAATTTTCCTTCCATAAACTCCTAAGAAATTCTGGAATGTTTTAAAAAAGCATTTCAAAACATTCCCGAATTTTTAAGTCTTTTAAATTGGAGAATTTTCTAAAAGCTCTTATGAAATCCTGGAAAGTTCGAGAAGTTTTTCAACATCCACAATTTTCCAGATAATCTAAAAATATTCTGGTAAATTTGTGAAGAGCTTAAGACAATCACGCGCAAGTCACAGCTGACGTAGAATCGTTACATGAACACTCGGCCCCTCCTTCTTTGCGAACACTTGACATTATGAGCTGCGTCTTATAAATACAAAAATTAGCCCTCGTTATATTATTCATATGGAGGAGAACAAAGAATAGTTTATTTTGGACTGAAGAAAAGAATGGGTGCCTACCCATTTTGATTTATTTAAGGAATACATTATACGTAGAAAATTTAGGGCATTTCTATCCAATAAGGGAACGTAATTGTAGTCACTTACCGCTCCATTAAGGGCCAGTAACATTTATTTGTGTGTCGATACCTATAGTGCGTGTATATAGGTACATTTTCAAACAAATAATAATTTGTGTAATTCCCTGGTTACTCCGATTTCTATTTATTTGTATTCGGGTCATCCTTAATGCGTGGCCGGGTCTATATTTTAATCAAAGGCGGGTTCAGTTTTGTCGGAATCGTTTCACTATTTTCTCAAATTTAATCAGTCACAGAGACTAAGCGCGAACAATGCGTTCCCCAAATTGGTCTAAAACCATCAGCAGATAGACACACTGTATTGTCCGTGCCCGACAAACAAAATAACAATAGAATATTGTTTTCCCCGTACAAAATACATTTTAATTTTATCCCCCACCTGGTTATATATATATCATGTTCAAACTAAAACAAAGTATATTATTAGAAATGACGCTTAAAGCCAGATTATTTTATACGAAACATTAAAATAATTTAGAGAATTTTATGGGAATTTAAAATATTTTGAAGGAATTTAATTTTCAATTTTGTACCTACCTAATGGCATTCGGGTAGGTTTTGGATCGATACCTGACCGTGCCTTAATTTCTCCTTTTTTTTCGTTAACTTAATTTTAAATAATCCCCCTTTACACTGGTTAAAGTCGGGATGCCCAGGCGAATTTGTTAAACTTTTATTGGATGTAAAAGGTCGTGTTCAGAGCTGAGAATTAATTTAGTTAAAGTGCGAGATTGATAATGGCGTAGACCATTCGGGTAATTTACGAACAAATATACGATATTGGATAAATTTTCTATCTATAGACTTAAAGTAAGGAACGGGAGCGAAATTATAATTCCATACAACCATAACATCTTTATTATCATTATTATCTTTTAATATTAAAAATTTGATAAAAAAAGGAAATAAAATATTAACTAACGAATAATTTAAGCATATTTTTGTTTATTAGGAAGAAACAGGACGGAATTTCAAGTGACAAAAAATGCGGGACTAAAAATAACAATTGACCTTTATCAAAAAAAAATTCCCAGCAGAATATCCGAAAATGTGTTTCTTCTAATATCGCCTACAAACAATTTTCCGATTAATTATTTACTGATCAAAGAATTTTTGTAAATATTCACTGAACTGTAAATAATGGAATAGCGCTTTAAGTTTATATACCTGTGAATGAAGGAAAACAAAAAATTCTGGTAGTATCTACTTCTGCTATTTATTTACTTAGAAACGTACTTACTGCGACACCCTGTAGTAATTAAAAACATTCTCTAATATTTTTGAATATTCTGAAACATTCTAGATCATTTTCGAAAGGTCTTGAACATCCTTGAGCATTCCCAATCGTTACTATAAAATCGAGAACATTCTAGGCCATTCTGAAGAAATCAGGAACATTCCGGAATATCCTATGATTCAAAACATTATCTAGGAATGTCTAGAATTTTCCTGGGAAATTAGGAGAGTTCGAGGACAATTAAAACATTTCAGAGTTATCGACAAAGCTTTGAAACGTATAGGATTTTCTATAAACTTAAGCTAAATTATAGAGCGTGGGAAATGCTAATGGAACGTTTGAGGAGCAAGGTTCTAGTTGTGCTCAAAACTAATTCTTGCAAGAACATCATTCCTTCAAATTCCACCTTGTGTTTGTTTGTTACCTAACCTTGCCTCCCTAATACAATGAACTGACTGTAAGGTGACAATATATCGATTGGGTGTATTGAACTCAAAGGGCACGAGTGGTTGAGTAAAACGACATTTGCAGACGTTCGTTTAGGCGAAGGAGCCAGCCAAAGTCCCCGTGCGCTATAGCGACTTCGACATCGACAAGTATTTAAACTCCTCTCGAGTTTCCTGGTTTCTACTCCACATAACTGGTATTCGACGTTCCTAACACGTATAAAGCACCACCGCACTGTACCGTCGTCGATGTATGGGAGCAGTTTAGAATTGGTTGGTTAGTTGGTTGCTTCGATGGTTGGTAAAGGGATGACGACGACTACGAGGAGGAGATGCCAGGAAGTACAGATGCACGGGAATGGTGTAAGGGGCTGGGGGCGGCTTTTGTGCAACTTCGCCGGGCTTTTGTGATCGTATTATTGCCTCGGGGGCTCGGATTCAGCGTGATTTAAGTGAATATCTGCCTAGGGGAGTAAGTGGCGTGAAGTGTGTTTCCGCAATTTATTATTCATTCCGTTCTGGGTTTTGCTTATTTGGCTAGAAAAGAAATCTTTGTTCTATCTATGTACATACCTAACCTACATATATCGTACACCCTCATTTTAATAGGAATGATCTTGTTCTATTAAAATTAATGATTTTCTCTCGTAGGATTTTATTCAGTATTATGTGTATGAAGTATCAGGTGGAACGTATGGCAATATTATCAGATAAATGTCGCCTTTGATGATAGATGTTGGACCAATGAGTGTTGGCTGATGTCCGTCGTGTAGTTGCCTTAGTTACCGACAGCTGTGACACACATACACACATACGCAGGCCCATGCCATCATGGAAAATGTCATGCATGTATATGTGATCCTTAATCTGGAAAGTGATAGCTAATTGGCCGTAACGTAACGTCCCGGTTTTGGTACACTTTTTTGTTATATTGAAACTTGACTGTGCCCCCGTCACTTTTGGCCTTATGTCATAAAATTGTCGTTGACCCAAAACTAACACGGGTAGGTACATTTGCTTTTATAGTAATTAATGAATATTCTTCCTGACATTTTTCACATGCGGAAACTTTTTTTTATGTGTTCTGATTCTGTGTGCCAAGTTTCATGAAATGTAGAGTAGTAGAAATTAAACTGAAAATAAACGGTGGTGGGTAGTTGAGGTGGATTGGGTAAAATTGGAAGATAATTTCCTCACTTTCACTTAAAAAGAGAAGAAAACAGAAACCCGAAACTTGTTTTCGTTGCAGACAATCATTAATTTAGTTTCTCCATTCGCCGGTAGATAGGTAAGTACATAACCTGTAGCCGAATTAGAGAGTGGGAGTAAAAATAGCTCTCAGTTTTATCACGACTATAAAGTAATTTCTGACTCCGGTTCCTCCCGGCAATTTATCTTGCTTGATTAGTTTTTCTTGGATTAATTGCTTCAATTGTTTTTCTCATTTTACCTGAGCATATTCATCTTGTGCGAAATTTGAGCGGAGCTGCTCGGTGCGCAACGGCAACTTTGCCTTTCTTAATAACATCGTACCCTACATAGTGAGTGCCGTCGTCACCACTTCCAGCAGGCATCTAACCCTCCTGCTCACCCTCCTTCGCCACCCTCCTCCACTTTCTTCTTCTCCTGCGCTTTCTCCCTCTCGAAACTTATTTGAGAATCCGGTAAATAGACGAAGGCCTCGACTGGATTCGTCGAAGTTAACTGCGACTTCTGTATGTTTATCCTTTCGCTTGGAGCGGAGGACGAAAGGAAGTTTATGGAAATTGCTTCTTTAACACCGCCAACAGCAGCCTGCTTCGATGCTTACTATTCCATCTATTTTGCCGCTACGTTTACATACCAGTCCCTAATAAAACTCCCGAACAGCTATCAAGGACTCGGAGTTGTGAAATTATCGTAAAGAACTGAGCCTTGGATGACCTTGCAAAAAAGATATTTCACGTATACATTACTTACTTACTAACGAATTGCGATGGCGTGATGATGCTTAAATGATTCCCATTAAGAGGATAATCCTCATGTTCTTCTCTTATCCATTCACTTAACCTAACCTTATGTCAATGAGGGCGGCAGATTTTATATTAACCCTTCGAAAAGTTTAAATGTTCCTTTAATCCCCTCAAAACTTAATCCTTCACATTTGAGTTCTCCAGATTCTGTCACTAACTTTCCTTCAAATGAATAGTTTGCCGTTTGCTACTCTACAGTTTCACTATCGATTCGTGGACATAAAAGGATTCCATTCAGTTAGATTTGATCATTGAGAAGGACAATCGTCAACCTTCGAGACAGATTATTGTCTGCGCCATTTGTAGTCAATGCGGTAGGACCCCCGTCGTTTGATAAAGGTTCGTGTAGTTCCAGCCGTTACTATTAGCTGTAGTTGGCCCTTTTCACAGGCACATGCAAATGACAGATTAAACGACACTTGAACTAATTAATTAATCAGAAACGTCACAAACCTACAATGTTCTTAACACCACCCCCTTCCTGGCTCGCTCTCTCCTTCTACGTCTCATACCGGGTTTTCCACATTCAGTAGAAATTAAACTTCCCATGTCGAAGATAATACTCTTGTTTTCGATTTCTGGGGGCATCGAACCAGCTCAAAATAGAAAGTTATCCACTCCACAGTTACCTATTTACCTACAGTTAGTCTAAATTTTGTTCTTCGCCTGAATATTTTAAAATCCAATAAATGTTCTGTTAATATTGAAAATAATGGAGCCACCTCCAGTAGCTTCTTAAGTAAGGGTAAAGACTCAGTTGGGGTCGTGGCAGTTGCTTTAAGGTTGTGGTAGTTAAATGTTAATAAAGGACAACGAAAGAAGATGTGGAGCAACAAGGAATTTGACACTAAGTCATTAAATTACAATGCACTTTTAAATTCTAAACCCCTTGGAAGTTAATATAAATGGTACCATTCTACAGGTTGTTTGGGTAAAAATTTAATTTCAAAATTTCTTAAATAAATGAATCTTTGAGGACGTTATCCGTACTTTTAATCGTTTATCCAATAATTCAGAAAGCAGAAGATGGATGGATATCTAAGAGTCTAATAGGTACCCGTATATGTATAGTTACTTGTATATAGTTATTGGAGGAAAGCAAAGGGAGAAACGGTAACCGAATGACATGGAGTTAACTGCGGGCAGTGACGTTAGTACCGAACCATAGAGACACGGTAACGAAGTTACGACAAAAAGGGCCCAACGAGCGCTCGGATGCTCTAACTGCATTACCGCCAGTATACTTCAACTAATAGTGTGCTTTCAGCGGACCGTGTTCACTAATGGACTTTATTGTACCAAATGCTACGGCAAAATAATCTAAATACATACTTTAAATGGGTCAAATTGAATGAGACTTTGTCGACCTGATTGTAAAATACAGCAGTCGAATGGAAACTAGATGGCGGTATTTAACCGTAATTACCGCCTCTTTGCTACACTCCAAACGCACGCGGTATTGTTTACCGACAAACACTCTTTTAATCACAATATTCCTCTCCAAAAAAAATATTTGTAATAAATCTACTAAATATATCTATATTACAGGTGACTCATACCCTCTCATTGTTCTCTTCAGTGGTCAATCTTTGTTATTCCTGCAGATCAGGCCTTCCTTTGCCACCCTTTGCTCCTTCCAGCGGACCGTGTTCACTAATGGACTTTATTGTACCAAATGCTACGGCAAAATAATCTAAATACATACTTTAAATGGGTCAAATTGAATGAGACTTTGTCGACCTGATTGTAAAATACAGCAGTCGAATGGAAACTAGATGGCGGTATTTAACCGTAATTACCGCCTCTTTGCTACACTCCAAACGCACGCGGTATTGTTTACCGACAAACACTCTTTTAATCACAATATTCCTCTCCAAAAAAAATATTTGTAATAAATCTACTAAATATATCTATATTACAGGTGACTCATACCCTCTCATTGTTCTCTTCAGTGGTCAATCTTTGTTATTCCTGCAGATCAGGCCTTCCTTTGCCACCCTTTGCTCCTATTTATACTGTGACAGATGTGTCATTCTGACGTTGACAAGCGCCGACTGCGAAAATTGTGTGGAAGTAACCTATGACGCGTTCCAGAAAGTACGAGAGTTGCTGGACGTTTCGAGAGTTGTCTAGAAACGTCCATAATCCATAATATTATATAAGGAACAGCGTTGGACAGTATTTGGAGTATTTTGATAGAAGAGAGCGACAGATATAAGCGAGAAGAGAAGAAAAGCGATTGACAAGCGAAATAGTTATAGAGTTGTTGTTACTAAAATAGATATTGAATCGTTGTTGTGTTATAGTTAATTTAATAAAAAGTGTTGAGAGAAAAATACGAAAAATTGTAAATTACGTAACAATACTTTCAATATGACCCCAACTATCCCCCATTGCATCACAAATTGTTCTATCATCCAGTTCCTTAGTAATTTCAAATGTCTTCTGTTGTTTCCTTTTTCCCTCCTTGTTTATTGCCGACCTTATTAAATTCAGAATTGATTGTCTCTCATTCATCTCTTCAGTTAATTTTTGCTGTTCCTGAAGGTTAGATCTTTATCTGACAGATTTTGATCTTGCTTATTTATACTTCTAATAAGTTTTAAACTACCTCCTCATTCCTCAACGTTTTTTACTCACTACTTTTCATATGCCTCCAACAACCCCTTTCTGTCCCAAATGCTGTTCCACCATCCATTTTGTCTCTGAATTTGTTCTACCACTCTCTTCCTTATTAATTTTTGCATAAAGTCTTTTGATTTCTTTTTTCCAGTCTCTATCTCCTCAATGGATGTCCGCTTCAGTTTCTAAGGCTAGGTTCTCTTGTGTCTCCTTCTATCTTCTCCTGCTTTAACACTCATTCAACAACCATATTTCTTATTATTTTCCATAAAGTCCTTCGATCTCTCTTTTATCCCCATAATTATCTGTCTCCTCATTTCTAACATTTTCATGTCTCTCGTTGCTCTCTTCAGTCAGTCTTTGATATTACTGAAAGCTTGGTCTTCTTCTGCCTCTCTTTGCCCCTAATTATGCTTCTAACATGTCTCTAACAACCCTCTCATGGTTAAGAACACTCTTTTCTTTGCTCACTTCCACAGTGTCCTTTGGTTTTTTACCCGTCTCCTCATTTCCAGCCAAAATTCATTGAGGAGGAGGAGAAATAGAACTATTAATAGTCAGCAAGCAAATCAGATGCTTCCTTATTTTACTCTGAAGGAAAAGTGGATTATGTAGATGTTTTAGAAAGTTTGAAAGTTTTTCCAATCTTATTCACCAAGGATTCTAATTTTTTATTATCACAACAATATGTTCCTCTATTATCCTGCGAAAACTGAACATGAATGAACAAAATATTGCCTGCAATCAGTGATCGTGATTTAAGCTGATAGCAACAATAGTCAACAAGTGTTTGCGATTACCTCCTTTCTGGAATGCCTTCTTTTTATGATGTATTCTCTCGCGCTTTTCGGTTTTACGCTGTTGGTGGTGAAAGAGAGTATACGTATATACGTATAGGTGCACGAGAGGGCAGGGGCTACGTCGTCATTCAACAGGTGAAACCATTGGTAAACTCCAGGGATCGTTTTACAGACGAGCCTGGTAATACATAAGTGATAAAGCCGTGAAATAGTTATAAGCTGCGGCTTATCATTTGGCCAAATTTGCAAGAAAAGGCCCATGGGTCCTGATCTGATGCTTCCTTGTTGTTACCGAAAGAGAAAACGGCCCACATCGTTCTTATTATTACCCATATTTTATTCACAACAACTGTCACTCTTTTATGGGGTGAAAAGGTTTTACAAGAAGTTACAGATGTATACATGAGAAAAGTTAACAGTAATGTGAACGATCTTATTTACCTGAAGGAGTTGAAAGTGGAGCACATGATATACAGAAGGTTAAAATAAATTTTACTTTTCATTGCAAAGGCTCATGAAGATGAGGACACACCCCTTTACCTGATTATTAGATACTGAGGGTTGAAATAAACTTATCTTTGATGCCTTCCATTTACACGGATTGCAGATTTAGATTCCTTAAAAGTTAGCAAAAGGAGGTCACCGGGTATTGCGATTCTTTTACTCTTCTCTCTTTTTCATTTTTATTTTTTTCATCATCGATTTCCCCAAAATCCGCCCCTTTTAAGATGGTAGTTCAGTAAGTATTTCAAAAGGTCAATATTTCAAAGTAAAAATTTTACTTTTATTTTCAAAGATATCCATCCCGCGTCGTTATTTGAAAGGTTTGAGAGCGATGTTCGTATTAAATTTGAGAAAAAGAAGCCACCTCATTAAAATTTCATCTTCATGGGTTTACGCGATCCAACGTTCACAAAATTAAAAATAATTTCTTTCAGTTGACTCATTCGGCGAAAAAAACTCCTGCGCCCTTGGTCCACGTTTCGCTCCCTCCCTCTCTCCATCCCGATCGCCTCCGCCTACAAACGAACAAATCTTACGCTTCAGAAAGCAATAATCTTTAATTACTTTCTGAGCTCCTCACCGAGTTTCTTTTATACTGTTGCTGCTGTATCGTATTTCGTTCTCATTTTCAGGAATTGCTCTTTCGTCGATATTTTTTCTCGGAAGATTCGCAACGCTACACCGCCGCGTCCCGACCGTCCTGATATAGACGAAAATGGGCTAGGACTCCTCACAAGTGCAGAACTTGTTAAGTTGTCAAAGACGAAGAACCGGGAACAAGTGAATCCCGACAAATTCGGCCATGACTCTTCATAAAACTCTTTTATGACAAAAGATTAATTAATTAACGATTGATGTTATAGAAGTGTTTACGCTTTTAGCATTCCGTTACCTACCTTCACTTAAAATCTTCAAGGCGATCACTTTTATTGAACTCAAGCACTGAAAGCATTGAAATTTGATAGAAAGTAATGAGTTTCATTAATTGCTTAGACACTTAAAGAATATTCGTCGATTTTATTTTAATTAAGTACATCTTTGAAAACCAATAACTAAGAAATACCACCAAATAAGGGGTTGTTTTAATTTCGTTTCCTATAAAATATGTTTAAGATATACCTAGAGATATTACAAAATGTTTCAGTGCATCTCACAAGATTCTGAAAGACCTCTAACATAAATTTCGTGCAACCAAAATGATTATTTGTACATAAGCCGATTAACGTTCGTCTTGCTAAAACAATAATATCTTGTTGGGTGATGACCGTGGGCTTCGTGTTTGAAAGATCTTTGTGAAATTAAATTTGAAATTAAACGAATTATCGTCAGCTGAGTATTATAAGAAACGATTTCCTTGTATAACAACAGGACAGGACAAAGCGCCTGACATTCCTATTTTATTCCTTGCTGACATTTCTTTGATTTATTTCGCTAGGGATTATTTTTTAATCTATTAAATTAGATAACATTAAATACACATTGCATTGGTCAGATAGATTAAAAATAATTAAAGAATATGCTGCTGATTGTAGAGGTAATTCAATATCACATAAACCACGAGGTATAAATATAACTACAATTAAGTGAAGAAAATATAATAAATAACAATCTGTATTTATTAAGTGAGAAATCCATAAATAATTTTTGCCAATATCACTATCATTGTTTTTTGTAAATTTTTGATAAATGTTTTTGATCTAATGATCAAGATTTATCACAATAAATAGGGTTTAGGGGTGGTAGGGAGATTTTGTCTTTTCCCTTTTTTATTTTTTGTTTCGTTTTAAAGTTTCGATCTTGCGTCTTCTATTTCTATATCCGGAAGCCGATCATTTCAACGTCATCGATTTATCACACTCTCTGTCATTGCAGCAGCTTCTACACATTGGATTAAACCCTTAAATTGAAACAAATGAATCCTGAACAACCCATTTGACTCTTCTTTTTCTTTTTCCTTTTTTCAATTGATATAAATGATTTTTTGGCAGTCGTTTAGATAGATGGTTAATGATGTCGACTCTCGTAATTCTAAATCTTTAAAAGCACAAGATTTTATTATTGAAATCAAATACAGAATTGGTACAGATATGGAGCAATCAAGAAATATGCCATTAGTAAATCTCGTTTAGTAATCTATTGATTTATTTTGCCATCCCTTTACGATTGCTCTGACTGTAAACCTCTATGCACCCCAATAGTCAAGGGAGAAAGAAAAATAATGAACTAAGACAATTTGAAGATGATACAATTAACACTTATTAACCCTTATTGGCCACCCTTGAGTTTATTAGCTAACAAATATAAATAAAATCATATGATGATGATTGAAAATCGGATCAAATTGATTACAGATAGGGGTGCAATAAATTTATCTAGGAATACCAAAGCAAAAGGGTTCTAGCCCTTTAATACTAAATAAATAAGTTTATTTTAAAGAAATTTGATAGTAGTTAATTTTTAATACATTGATTGATGATTAATCGATTATATCAGATCTACTATAGAAAACCTCAAGTTAATGAGGAAAAATTTGTTGCTATCGTCACGCCCTCGCCGGGAATTTATTTTATCTCTTCTTTTTGGCTTTGCTCTGGTCTAGGAAAAAAAGGGATTCTAGTGAATGTTTTAAAAAAAAAAATGTTATAAATTTTCAATAGTTAGTCATTGTGCCTAGAGAAAAAAGCCTTCATTTTCCCTCATTACAATTTAAGGGTTGGATTAGATGCATTTTTCTACACAAAAAGTTGTAATGGTTCACCCAGTATAAGTTGTTAATTTCTTGATAAAGACCCCAAGTGTTTGCGTGCTGCAACTTCCTTAGACTTCTTAAGGTGTTTTAGTTTCACCTGGACACCTGCCAATTACGCTGTTGCATGTGAAATTTTGTGTGCCTTACCTTCTTGCCTCGTCGGCCTCCTACGTTCGCCGTGGTGGTGTTGTATCTAGTGTTCCCGACCACCAGTTGCACGACGCCGTCGTTTCCTCCACAAGCAGGCGTCGTCGACGACGTCCCGACGCTCCCGCTCGCTACCACTACTCCGAACTCGCGATACGGCGACGGCGACCGTAGAAAAGTGCACAACACGATCTTTGCCTGTTGCTTTTAAAAACTATTTCCAGGCTTGATTTACTGGGGGATGGTAGCGAGCGTGTCGATTATCAGACATGATACTTTAATGTTACTTACATACATACGTGAACGAAACCATTGAAGAAGTTGCTATGAAATTAATATATTAGATTATGTATTGGAGAAGGCAATCGAATTGTGAAAATAAGAATCAAACATCAATTTTTTATTTATGAAACTTTCCCTTTTTGTAGCAATTAATAAAAAATGATGTAAGCCCATCAATAAAAATTTTTGTGTTAATAAAGTAGAAAATTGCACATTATTGGGTCGTATTTTTCCATAATAAATGCATGCTAACGTAAAATGCAATGCATGATAAATACAATCTATTTATCGGGGTGCATATAGTGAGATGGTTTTTAATCTAAAAATTACACATCAGTCATCAGTATGTACAACATTAATACCGAGTAAATCAAATTCTGATGGTAGCATCGCTTTATGGAGACCATCAGGGCGGAACGAACTTTAAATATTGCCATAATATGATTTCTTGTTGATTGATGGATGGAATTCTAGATGTATTCAGTAGGGGATGCAATTTTCAAGGCAAACATACGCTGAATTTTAACATTTGATGTATAACGCGTACCTACCGTCCGTCCGGTTTTAAACTACAAAAATAATATTGAAATTCCATAATAAATTTGCCCATTTCGTTTTAATTAGCTTTGAACCAACACAACCAGAACCAGTTTCAAAGAAACTCTTTGAAATAGTTCATTAGCCGTTTTAATTATGGATGCAGTGCTGACAAGCACATTTACTTTATTACATGTTAACAAATGTTCCGAGTGCGTTTTCCAGTTATTTGATAATCAAATTCTAGTTTAATCCAACCGTACACATTTAGGTTTAATTTAAATATTTCTATGTTACTAAACAAATTCACCATGCCTCTTACAAAAAGAAACATGTTTTCAGAACGAACGATAGGTTTGCATATACTGCGCAGGCGTAGGCGTCACTAGCTGGACTACACGTCGTTCTAAACACATTAGCTTTACTTTCAGACGTAGGTTTATTTTACCATTTTAATGTTGTATTGCGTTTAATTAAAAATTATTTTGTGATTGATTTATGTCTCTTTTGTTCCAGGTAAGTGGTTTAATCTTACGAGATGGTGTGGAGAGCCGTTGGCGACCTAATTTTAGCTAATATATTAAATGTAAGTAAGGTTTAATGTTGGAGACGACCGCAAATTGAATTTCATCTTGTTATGGACTGTCTCATCTTCGGCTTAACGATAATAGTTTACTTTCAGCTCTTAGCCAAAGTTAAACTCGCATCATTCACCCAGACTCGTACTTTGTGTAATCTGACCCTTTATTATTAATTAATAATGTATCTCAGTAAACACAATTAATGTTTTGGTTTAACGGCTTTACCGATTCGACTAGAGATCAATAAAGCTTTTCGTCTCTGCATCTAATCTTCGAACATACACTTAACTCGGTTCGCATAAACTCAAACTTCAGATTTTGTATGTGTATCACTAAAGTTTACTTGTGAGGAGTGTCAGTACTTACTGGAATCAGGCAACAGGGCTCAGCGTCTTTTAATCGTGGAGCACCAGAAAATGTCAAGGATTTCTCAATAGGGCAAACTCATTTATCTAATGAATCAAACACCAATTTTCCCTATTATCTGAATAAATAAAAATTAGTTGCAAAATCACCAATTTATGAAAGAACTCTCTTAGATACATAATCATAAACGAAAAAATAATAGTACCTTGGAGATGAAATTGGTTCGGTGTTCTCGATGGATGCGCCATTGATAAAATAGTTCCATTTGCGAGAAATGAATTTTCTTTTGACATTTTATTTCCGTGGAATCAAAGGGAACGGCGAATAATTAAAAAGTGCAAAGTGCTAGTCATCCCCGTCTATCTATCGCCGTTGATGATGACACCGACCAATATTCGGGCTCGTAGTAGGCAAAATGGATACACGTACAAGTTGGGTCCCGATGTGCTCACTTTGACAACGGGTTTTAATGCCATGGAAGGGAATCTAATTTTAAGTCCGCCTGTCACGCGATATTAACGCAACCTGATTCAATTTTGTTGGTTTCACGCCACCCGAGGAGACGCTCTCGAACATATAACTATATGTATGCATGTAGATGTACCAAAAAGATTAATTCCTCAAACGGCGCAGATACCCTTAATATACCAACGTGAGTGTTTTACGTAGAACCGTTTTCGCTTAGTTGAACGTTTACAGAAAATACACACTTACCTTAAATGCTCAACGTAAACAGAATATTATATAACTAAATTTATTCGATCGGAGTGCTTCGAAATACATGTTCGTTGAAATGCATTTACCTTTTGGGGATGATTCTTAAGAGAGCGCAAGTTTATTTAATTTCAAAAGCTTACAAACTATATATGGTAGGTTCGTACATAGGGATGTTATTATGTTTGATAGAGCGGATAATAATCCACAGATTATTATTAAGTAGGTAACATATTTAGCTATTTACGTACATAAAATAATAATTTTTGAAATTCACTTGAAACTCTTCGAACAACCCTCCTGTAGCAATTACGGTCTCCTAATGAAAAGTGAATGAAAATTATCGCATAATAAATTAGATATTTACGTACAGTTAGCCTCATTAAATAATTATCGTCAGAAGGGTGATTTGATCTTCTACACTTTCTTGATGATTACTTGCTAATACCTCCCTTTTTCAAACATATTATATGACGTAACATCCCTTGTTGTGTTAATAATGTAAATAATTAAGAAACAAAAATAGAAATTCACAAAATTCTCCGAATCTTTAAAATGTTTGACTGTTTTTATTTTCGATTGATTCATAACGTGCCTTGCTGTACTACTCATCTATTACAATTCGTCATTTAGGAAAAAATAATAAGTAAATAAGAAGTACTTACTTAAAACGTCTTTTGTATAATTAATAATTCGAACAAAATTACATTAACACTTAAAGTGCTTACATTTGGACAATGTTTCGATAATGTCCTAGCATTCCTGCTTTCATTAGGAGCACAAAGAATGTAAATGATTAATTGTTTCAACCCCAACTACATCATTACTAATGGAACATTTGGCTTTTATGTTTCCATGAAAGTATTTAATAATCCATTAGCTTAACTGAAATGGACTCGTAAACTTCATGATTATTGATTTTCCTTGTATCTATATTCACGCAGGTGTTTAATACAAAGTGTCGAACTTCTGGACCGTCACAACGAAAGGCACTAAACAGAAGATGAAACGTGTTGTAAATTTTCAATATACGTACGGGACATCTAATCAATTTTATAACACCATTAGGGGTGGCCAATTTAACGAGTTACTAAAACCTTGTAGTATCATCATTTTAGGGCTCAAGCAAAATGGAAGAACTAACTGTCTTTTCTATTTTATTTTTTTAAAATTTACTCATATTGTGATAGAATATTTGGACCGTAACAATAAATTAACTACAAGAAGCGGAAGTTATATTCTAGTGGGATTAAACCTTTGTAAACCCCAAGGCCAGAGCTCATAAGATTCTCAAATACCTCTAATTTTATTTCTGTCGCTTTGGAAACTTTGTTTAGAATGTTTTCAAGTTTGTCGTCTTTAGTTACTGTCCCTGGATCATAATCCGGGAATGATAAACGATATAAAATAATGAGATGTGATCACTTGTTACGAAATTGTTTAGACTGGGGTATATTAATTTTAAACAAGAAAGTTGCAAGATACTTTCGCTGGGGGCTGGCTGCCAAAAAAGAAAAAAAAAGTCGAAGTAAATTGAATTCGCTGTGATTCCTTATTCATAGATCTTGTATCTTTCGTTTTTGGCAAAAATAGGTCAGGAAAGGGAGACGGGAGAGGATTTGATAAGTGTGACAGGCAATCCTCAGTCAGAAGTTTGTTTAGGTTGTTCGTCGCCGTCGCGAAGAAGTGACTGAGCGAGGGGGCAAAGCACAGCCACCACATTCCGTATGAATTATTTAGGCTGGTGTTTTTGTGGAAATGGGTTGTAACACGGGCAACTACGTGAAAGCAGAGTTTGAGGTCGCATCGCTTTTCGCACTCCTATTTAAAATTTATCAGCAACGAACCTGTCACCGATTTCTTTTAAGGGGTGAAGTTGAAATGTGCGTTACTTAGTAATGAATCTGCTTGATTAAACCATGTCATCCAAAAATGTTTCTCTTATTAATTTATTATATAATTAGTTAGTTGAAAGGTCGTTAAACTTACCTTACTTACTCGCTGTGTAAGGGCCGTGGGTCATAAATCAATAAAAAGCGCCTTTGTATAATATAACAAAAAACCAATAGTTGTCAATCACGATAACCGTATAAGAAATACTTTTAACGTGATAATCCTTATATCGGTTGGTTATAACTCATAACCATAAAAGGAAAATATCGGTGAACTCTAATAAAATAAAAATGAAGACCAGGTCCTTATCTTTTTGCGTCTTAACTTTTTTTTTGTTCTGTGTTTAATCGTGAATTGTTGTTTGTGCCGATAGAACAAAAACGGCTGTAGGATTTTATGTCCGTTATACGGGAGCTTAAGGAGAGCTTAAGAGTTGTTTAAAGGTGCACGAATCGCCTTCCACCTCGCAAAATATAATTTCATGACCTGTTTATACCTTTTTTATTTAACGATTTTCGCCTTTAGTTTTACGAAAGCGTGTCTCTCATACGTTCCCTATAAAACTTATACGGCTGGAAAATGCTTATATTTGCCATCTTACAAGGCGGAAACTCTCAAGCTACACAATGTATTTAAAACTCTATCGGCCAATGCACGTACTAAAGTATACATATACACGCCTATAAAAACGAAAATTATTGCACAATATAAAAATGAATCATTTAACGAGACCTTGTTGAAATTGCATAACGGAAATAGGGAAATGAAACTTCAAAATACCTATTAGCATTTTTAATGAAACATAAAATTTTAAATTGTCTCACATGATAACTGTAGATAACATTTTATGTCACTAGATGTTCACAGATTACGCTTGACATTAACCAACTTTCTTAGGGTAAGTTGGAACCACGATTATCATCTTATGTTATATACAATAAAGTTACTATTTTAATGGCTTCTAGATTGTACAATCATTGTAAATGGCGTTATCGTAGATCATGCATTATTTTTTTTGGGTCCGTAATATGAATGAGAGACGTGTCGGATGTGAATGTTGTGTGATGACCATCAAAGGCAAGCACGTCGCCGGCGTCGTAGTCGTCGGTCCGTTATCGATTCGACTGGATGTGTTATCGGCGGTGGCGATCACCAGGGGGTGGCTTTTTTAGACGCGTACACATTGGCACGAAACGGAAAATGGAGGCATTTGGAACATTCGGCGATACGACAGCTGTCAGGTACATGTTCGACCCCCCCGTTGCAAATAATGTCGACATGTGTACGAACGAGTCGAAGATCTCTCTGGCAGCGAGGCGCACGAGGGCAAATAATAAAACTTGTCACATTACATAAAAATATTTCGCGTCGCTGCAAAACCATTCAGACCGGGGAATTTTTACGAGTCCAACGCAGAGGAAAGAGAGAGATCTGAAAAAGATTCCTCGTGACGTCGACCGGTCTTTGGTAAAATGGAAAAGGACACGGTGCCATGATGTTTTCGGTGTAATAAATTCAAATTTCCGTGGAGATCTTCAGGTGTCTATCGATATGACGTTTTCGTACCCCTATCGTAAAGTTTCTCTCTTTTTATTACTGAGAATCGAGAATGGACATGACGTTCCTTATGCCGTTGACACATCTGAATGTCCTTGTCAAATTTATGGTAACTCTACGTTTAGGTAGCTGACAACATCTATGCAAACGAGACATCGTTATTTTTGTTCGCAGATCGAAAGACACTGTTTCATTTTGCTCTTTATCTTGTGGAATTTTTCGAAAATGGAAAACGTAACAGGCTAAATAAAGAATGTCCTCTACCTGTGCACAGTCCAATAACGAAAATTTACTGGGAATGCTACGTATTGTCAGGAATAGCATCAATCTAATATATAAAATTCTCGTGTCACAATGTTAGTTACCATACTCCTCCGAAACGGCTTGACCGATTTTTATGAAATTTTATATGCATATTAAGTAGGTCTAAAAATCGGCTACTATCTATTTTTCATACCACTAAGTGATAAGGGTTGTCCACTCCTAGCTTGTTTTAATTTTTTGGACAATTTTTTTATAGTGTGGCATTAAAAAATACATACAACCCTAAATTTCCACTCTTCTACCACCAACCCCCATTTTTTAATAGCGATATTAGTAGGTACTGTAATAATCTTCAACTCTCAGTGGTCGATAACTGATCAATTATTATCAATCGATTAGTCATCCCCGCCAGGCGTCTACTCACCCAGCAAACAGCACGTAGTGGGGATGAGAATGAAGCAGATTTTTTTAGAATGTTACAGGGAGTTCAAATATGTTCTAGGAAGTAAAAGAATGTTTTATTATAACATTTCAGAATGATTTGACAATGTTCAAGAATGTTCCAGAATCTTGAAGATCATTCAAGAATGTTCCAGAGTGTTAAAAAAAGTTAGAGAATGTTTTGAATCATTATGGGATGTTCTGGATAGTTCTAAAGTCGCGAATATTCTAGAATGTTCTATCAAATGTATAATATATTCTTACCAGAGCAACGCCGGGTATTATTGCTAGTATGATAATAACAATTAAGTACAACAAGGGGTAGCTCGTTATAGAAAATTTACTTCTTACGTTTTTACTGTCACCAATAGCACTTGCTATCCCTTATAGAAATTTTTATGAAAAGAAACTAAGAATAATTGAGGCATCATACAACCATCTAGTAACATTTTCTTTCTTATTATTTAAGTCAACTGAACCTCATGAATTTCATCTATTGTAAATATAAAACTCCAAAGCTCCTTTTGTTTCCCTCATAAACTTTTTATGGTATAAAACCTCCACCACGACCTTTTCATCATCTTCTTCAAATCCCTTCTCTTCCAACCTGAATAATTTGCTAATTAGACTGGAACAATGATTTCAAATACATATCTTGCTATTAAATAAAATTTCTTTTAATGAATAATCCTTTGGGGATTTTCGCCCACGTGTGACATCTATGCATTTTATATGACGGTGGGCAATTTTATTTGCCTTAGCTAGTAATATTTTGTCCGGTAAGATTAAGTAGATAAAATCTATGAAAGTTAGTATTCGACGCGCCGCCGTAATCGATATCCGATCAGATTTCAATTCAAGCTCAAAGCTAGTCCTGAATACCAGCAGGACGGGCGAATCGAATGGGATCAAGATTTTTATTCCCATCGTTTTCAACATACGCGGGCTCAGGGGGATTTACAAATGATTCCGTTCTCAAGCCGAAATACTTTATTTCCTTCCTTTTCAAATGCTGATGAAAATACTAGATAATTTACCAAACCAATATCTGACTCGTCATGTTTTCTTTACTCTGCTCCACCCTCATCCAAACTGCTCAAAATTCAATTACAGGGACGTAAAAGAGAAGTGGCACTAACAACCCTACTTTTCTTTGTTAAATCGTTGTATCATCCAAAATTTGTCTCAATATTTGGATGTGATGTTATTTCTAGCCAATATGGCGTCTGAGAGTCTTCGGAAATCGAAAAATTGCTCGTGATGTTGTAAAACAATTTCTGCAACTGATTTAATAAGGGCAAGCGAATCTGTTGGATGAAAAACGATAAAAGCGGTTGTTTCTGTTTACTGTTCCATCATCGAGTTCAGTTTTGTGTCTTTGTGTGTTGTGCAGTGTAGGGAATGTGCCTTCTCCGCCGATTGCCGGGTGTTCTCATTAAATGGTTCCCCAGGAAACGGTTGTCAGGATTCCACTAAAGATCCGGCCGCTATTAGAGGCAATATAAGAGCTACGACGACGAAGTCGCGAGCAGCAAAAGCAGCTTCAGTTGCTGAATTTTAGGTTCCATAGCTTCCCTCTTCTGTTAGTAGCTTTTGCGTTCGTAGGCGGCATGCTGCTATAGCAAAAGCATGGCCTCTTCTCATGACTGAATCTTTCACTTAATAACTAAACTAATTTTTCCCGTATATTCTCCCATATTACCATACCTCTTTTTTACCTCGAAGTACTTTACGTCACATGATGTTTCGATTATCTATTTTTATCAAAAAACTAATATCTAGTAGCTATTTTAATATCATAGGTCATAGTAATAGATAAAGCTTCCTATTTTTTGTGGTTCACTTACACTGGCAAGTAATTTTCATTTGCAGCACATTGTATTAATTGCAACGAATTAACCTGAAATGACTGGCATTTAGGAATTGCTTCACACAGGTAGTGACGCTTCACGGATTTCGCTCGTTCAATTATTCGCATTAACTACTAGACTGTCCGCAATTCTTACAACGTCTGATAATATACATACATACAAACGGTCGTTGACATCGTATCAGAGCCATCCATATAGAACTCAACTGCATTCCCTTCAATATTTATGCGTGAGTAGTCACTTCTGTTTCATTAAGCACTCAAGTTGATCTAGTCAAAGGAATTTTATGAGCATGAGGATGTTGCAAATTTCAGTTATTTTGTTCAATAAATCCTTAATGAGTGATATAGGTACATGAATAATTATTTATTTGCAAATACACACTGTTTAGATATACTTACAAACTGTTAGTTTATATCTCTTGCCTTTCACTATTATCTACAGTCTTTGCTTTTTTATGAAATATAAATGTATTAGAGTTATGAATGTTGAGTAGAGACGGTAGGAGGTATTCGTATATTTAAAAAAATTACGCTTATTTAAAGCTGACGTTGAAAATTAGTAACACATGAGAATTTTCCATTAAATTACTAATGGAACCTTTCCGTTTTTCCGAGTAATGCTTGCCTGAAAATATCTCATATAAAACCCTCTCGCGCTGAATGACTTGTAGCGCGCTGCCGAAAAGAGGTTTACGACTTTTAAGCTCGTGGATGTGTGAAAAAATTGGAATAATACGCCCTGTTTCGTCTGCCAGATTTCCGGCCTGATTATCTCAAGCGAAATTAAATGGAACGTAGTAGTCCGTTACCACTGCAACCCCTCCTATCCTCCTCCGTCTCTCACTCCTTCCATCCGACCGACGTTGGGGGTTTAAAAACGGCAGATCCTTTGATCACACTACGTATGCTGGTGCTGCTGGTGGTGATGGTGGTGATGATGATTAGGGATGTAATTTCATTTCGGTTTCGTGCAAATCTGGAACCTTTTTGCCTTCTACTACGTTCTAAATTAATATTTACAGGGATGAGATGATGGCTTACTACATATTACGTTTCATTCCACTCTCGCGTCCTTTTTTTGTATTCGTTTTTGTACTATTTTTAATAACCAATAATCGATCCCTCATGTAGCAACCAACAAAATTCAACATTCTAATATACTTTTGGAAATAATCTCAGTGTTTGACTTTGGGGTCGTTGTAGAACTTTCAATAAACTGATTCTGCGTTATCAGAGGCCTATAGGTATTCAAATCCCGTACTTTTTTTTATTTAAACTGGGGGGTTGGATAACGACGCAATTATTTGGAAAAATACGGAAAGTAAAAATCGAAAGTTGAACTTCAGCATAATCGTAACTTTCGCGTTGAGTCGTTTAGGTTCACAGTTTACTAACCCGCAGAAACCGTTTCGAGTTGGAAGTTGCACATTTGTATACAAGAATGGCAGATGGATTTGCATACAGACTACAAGTTGTGTACTAAAGCAATAGACCTTCACGTGGGGAATTTCAAGCAAGGGGGATGAATCTTCCGGGACCTGTTTTGTATGCGCACGAGTCGCCTACTTCCCTTGATTATAGCAAAAAGTGCAATTTCGTCGAAGTCACGAATGAAATTGACACAAAATTCAAAACGGAATTTGTTTTTTACGGAAGGGAAACATCAAACACAAATCTCAAAGATACCAACCTACAACTGCTAGGTAAATTACCAAAAGAATTAATAAAGAATTCAAATATGTGTGTCGAAATGGGGTTGACGGGAAATAACGCAGGTGGTTGTAATTTAATCAACCATTTATGTAGGTAGTTTAATAAATAGTTTCGTAGCACTGCTATTCAAAATGTCAATAAATAATAAACGTATATACTAAATATATAAGATAATAATAATTCAAACTATCAATAGTGACCATTTGGTGAAACATATTTAATAAATGTAATAAATAAAACACAAGTTATTTTAGGTGTTTCAACAATAATTTAATGTCCTCGACAATATTGTTTCGACCCACATGTGGTCATTATCAAGTGATTGTTTACTCTTGATAATGACCACATGTGGGTCGAAACAATATTGTCGAGGACATTAAATTATTGTTGAAACACCTAAAAAAACTTGTGTTTTATTAATTACATTTTTTAGATAATAATATATTAAATGTCTTCGTCCCTCTAGTATCATTATCTATTCAAGAAACTTTCTGCTAATACAAGAAAAAATACTGAGGTACGTAAAAAGTTTTGAAGAAGTATCTAAGAACCCCCGTAGAGAATTTTTTCGTATTTTATACATATATTCTTTTATGTATATATATATATATGTCTAGATATGTACATACATAAGTACGTAAATATATTTTTTGAAGTTATAATGGGGTTGAACTTATTATCAAACTTTTTAACAAGGGATAGGTATGTACATATATCCACGTAGCTTTACGTAGGACTTGGGCACGAGGGCGCTAGTTGTTATCGCTAACAATCATTTTAATTCGAAATTTAGAAATCTTTGAAATTTTTTTCATGCATACGCACTTACTTTTTTGAACATTAATTAACTTTTTTGTTAATTTGTTAAATTATTAAAATAGGGGAATGGTTTGTGAGTGAATTGTTGTTGTTGTATGGGGTGGATGTTTAATGTAGAGTCGTAATCGTTTTGTTGTTAACTGGAGTGAAGAACATTGTTTACATCTGGCTGATCGCGAAAGTTATGATGGAAATTGGATGTTCTCGTGGGCAGTTCTTTGATGAATGATATTGAGGAAGAGAATTACAAAACTTTTAAAGAAAAGGAAAGGTTTTATCGGGGGAAATCTCACAGCGATCCCTCGGGAACTACGATCGGTCACGTTTTTCTGGAACTTCATAGACTGCGCGAGGAGTAGACCGTCGAAGTAACGCCGAAGAAATTCCAAAGTTGCTGTTAAATCAAGAGAGAAAAGCTTACCTCAACTCAATTGTATAAAGTAATAAGTTAAGTACTAAGTTCGGAGAATAAATATGACTCTCGAACGGTACCGTACACGAATCATCTCGGATTTTATTTTATTTTTTTATATCGACTTACTTTTCACCAGTAGATACAGCAGGCGCTTTCCCGTTCAACTCCAACTTTTTAAAGCGCGATAAAGTTGAGTTCACTATTATCCTTTAACTCTAACATAAATGAATGCCAATACTTGAAATTATTGAACAATTAACGTAATAAACAAAACAATGGGGTAGCTTAAATTTTGTTAAGATCCACAGGGGAAATTTTTACTTTTTCTTAATATAAATTTAATTTCATTTGTGGTTAAATGTATTAGAAGGTACTGACGCAACCAAATTGTCACTGTATTTATGTTCTTTACTTCTAACTTTAAAGAAACGTGTATATTGCAACATGTTTTTAAATCGCTTAAAAGACTTGAAATTTCAGAAATACTTTGAAATAATTTAATCGTAGATGAGAGTGAAATAATTTTCGTCATAAAGTTACTTAATTAACGTGTAATTTCGGAAAAAGAATTTTTATCTGCCTCGCCGCGGCCAGAAATAAAATTAAATAGAGAATGACTAGAGCGATTTTTGAGCAACATTAACTTTTTGCCGGTGCCTATCCCTTACATCCCCTTACTTAATTTTGTATCGTCTAAAAGGGTTTTCATGAAGTAATATTGGCTCGAATTTTATAAGATCAACATAAACGCTTTTCGTTTAAAGCTTGCTTTTATAGCCGAAAAAACTAATTGCCATGCTCTAATTTTAATTCTTCTGAAAGATGAAACAAGCGTAGAGAAGCCTTCTAACCCTTCTGCTTCTTCTTCTTCTCCTCCTACTCATTCTTCGTCTTCTGCTTCTCGTGCCGTGCCGTGCTTGCTTCCTTGCTTGCGTGCTTGCCTTCTTTTTACAGTCGATTTAATTTAAGAAGCCATCTTTATTGGGAGAGAAATATAATAAAGTGTTTTATTAGCCGACGAACATTCCTACTCTCCGACGTTACATTGAAAATCTCATTAAATTCTTTAAATATTTGCCTGGCAGAGACGGGCCCTATCGATCAAAACAAATATCTTTAGGAAACTGAGCTAAATACCCTTTCTGTAACGAAACCCGAACGAAACGAGGGGGTGAAGGACGAGACGCGAGCGAGCGGGTCGTTGGGTCCGCAATTTCTTTTTGTTTGTTTGCCACACAATATTTTTCTCTATTATATCCACTTTCAAAAATATACATTCATATATGATTTGAGTAGGCAAATATGCAAAATGAAAACTTCGGCCCTCGTTCATCGAACCACACACAACGAAATTTCCAATAATTCTCTTCATATTTATTCTTCTAAAAAAAATTACTATCTATTAATATATTTTTTTAGACATCACCTTATATTCTCATGGTTTTTGAGATACTACCTACCTACCTATTATAACATTTTTTTGGAATTTCTAAAATATATTTCTAATCAGTTAATGAACGTTAGTATTTGGTCCCCTAAAATTTTCGCGATGACGTCAATTTTTATAAGCGTTAATAAGTTTTTGGAGACAATTTATAAACTTTACGCAACATTATATGACTGAATAATTCACCGGTAAGCCTTTTAAGAATCAATTAAAAAGTTATTATAAAAGAAAATAAGTTTAATAATTTGTTTCACTTTGGTATTTTCTTTCCGCAAAGGCTTCGATGATTAAAGTAAAATTTGATTTGTTTACGTCCCCTTGTTATTATTGTCGTCAACTTTAATGAGTGTTACAAAAAAAAATGTTCTAAACGTGAATTCTTCTAATTAAAAAAAATTGAATCTTAATTACTTGGAAACAAGTTTTTGGGAGTCACAAAATTTCCTCCTCGTTTTAATTTTTCTCTTCTTCTTCTACTTCCCTGATTCTTTCATATATAAGTGGAAAACCAACTTTTTCATTAATTCCACTTTTCCCACTTTTTCTTTTATAGGCAAGTGTCGATCTGCATTTTGCTCGAACAAGTTTAATTATCTTTTAATTAGTCTAGATTTAAAAATGTCTTTTTTTAATTCAGAAGTTGATTGGTTGGGGGTAACGTACGTGCCGTACCGTCTTTCATTTTATGTTTATTTATAAATCTCTATTATATGATAAAACTATTAATTTATGACTTTTGAAATTTTTATTGATGCAGTTTTTGTTTAATATGTAATAGCACAGTTTGTCGATTCGCGATAATTTAACGTGGGGTAACAGCCGGCGTAATTTCGGTTCCCAGATGTTACCTTCATTGCCAACTATCTCCTAAAATTTTCTGTAAATTAGTTCCATTGCAGGTACTGCACATTATCACTTGTATTCAGCATGTTGCATAAAATACTGCAATTTCATTATTTGCTATGTTGAACCAACCCCAAAAAAATACACAAGAGCATTAGTATTGCTAACACCAAATTCGATTATATACATTGTAAACGAATAGTAATTTTTTTGGTTGTTACTGAAGGATCAAGTGATGGAGAAATAAAGCAGGAAAAGGTCAGAAGGGTTCGAATAATTTGATGTTGGGTAGGTTTCGCTAATCAAGTAGAAGAGTTACATTACATTAGATACTTAGGAAACCCTATCGTTGGAAAGATGGTACTGGTCGGTGGTGGAAAGATGGTATGTAGTTTTTAGATGACGTCACGTAGGGTGCAGTCCTTTCCGTACGTGTGGCTATTCAAACAGGAGCGAATGCGTGCCGGAGAAGTCCGGCACGTACAGGTTTAATTTCTCCGAGCGTCCTAAATTTATTTCCCTTGCACGAGCCCCAAGGTACACACACGACTGCAATAAAGGTAAAAAATATGAACGCGGGCGAAGGCAATACGAAAAGTCCCGGCTGCCCATTCGCCCCTTCTACCCTACGAGTTTTCAACTACCGGAACAATATGATATGGTGGTCTTAAAGATTCGGTATGTTCCGCGACGCGACGCGACGAGTCGGCGCTAGTGCCATTTCGACAATTACAACAACAAAGTTTGGCTTTATCTCCCCGTACAAATTTAATACGGGCTATGACGCGCCCCGAACTTCAAATTAAACCAATTATCCCGCGTGTCTTTTACACGATTCAGACTCAGATCACGAACACATTCCGTATCAGCCGACCGACCGTATTATAACGAATTTGATGCTTTTATAATATACGAAAAACAGTTTACCAAGCCGAAATGCGCTCCTAGTAATCCTCACGACAAAAATTAACGACCCCATCAACACAACTATATTTTAATGGGTTGATGGAAGAGTGTATTCATATTACAAAACTTTGTA